>CM071920.1:29251412-30569695 GCA_036785865.1 Coffea canephora | reverse complement strand
GGGAAATCCCAAACAGGCACCAAAAATCAAAAACAAATACCAAGAAGATGTTGTAAACTCCGTAAAAGAATGGCAAATCCAAGACATTCAGAAAAAAATTCTCTCTAAAATCAATAGAGAAACAGTAGAATCATAGGACATACCGTATTGTCTTCAACAGATTACTTCTCCAAGATGGCTTGAGAAAGATTGAGATTTCATTGGGAGAACCTCCTGCAAGAGATAGGGTAAGATAGTTCCATCTTCTTAATCAAACAAAGTTACTTGCCTAGATTCCGCATCAGTAAACTTTGACTCAAAAGGAATACAATGGATGATTGTGATTCCAATGATTAGCAAATAGCTGCTATAGCCAAATACTATTTGAATCGGATCAGATCTCTCATGAAATATTTCAATTCCCGATTAATAATCTCCATGGTATAAATAGACCTTTTGAAAATAGTTAGATTTTTTTAAGCTATATAATCTGTATTCAAATCATAAGAAAGTGCACCTGCAAGTGATTGCTTTACCCTTCTTTAAAGAACAACTATTATATTCCTACTACTCATTTAAACTACACATTTGTTTCAATTTGGTAGCATGACGAAAGAAGGCTTTCCATTGAAATGAATTCGGTAACAAATTTATGCTATGTCGTAATAATTCTCTATTATTGTATATGTTTCATTAGATTCCAAACTTTTGCCCAACAATTGCATATAAACACTGCTAATTCTCGTACTTGTTTGATTGGCATCTTTTATTGAGTTCATCTGATCAATATCTTCCGCATCAAATTCAATACAATGCACCAATACAGGCGACCAGAACAAATTTGGCTTTCTTTTTTTCATTATTGTCTCCGACTCCTTATACTAGATTCGCTATAGAGACAAGTCGCCCGACATTATCTTTCCAATGGAATCCACAATCTTATCCAACAAGGATAAGATAAGGTGATTTTTGTAGTATTTACTTATTTTGTACAGTAACAGAGCTGTGGTTATGTTTGATAAGTAAATATTTTTTACGTATTTTTAGTATGTTTCATCAGTTAGTTTTGAAGTGGTTTTAGTCATTTTGTACACGCTAATTAATTAGCATTCTTAGTGAAAAGTATGCATTTGTGTTTGAAGTGGTAAAAATTGCATTTCTATGTATTTTAAAAGGTGAAAACTTTATATTTTTGTAGGGTTTTAAATGATTTCAATCATTCAAAGAGAAGTGAATTGAGAGAACATAATTTGGATGATTATTTCAATGATTTTGAAGTGGTTGGAAAGAGAATATAGAAGTGCAAGATGAAATGCAAGTAAGAACAAAAGAAAAGCAAGTGTAGACAGCTTTTGATACTTCGTCGATATTTTTGTCTATATCTTTGAGTTACAAGTAACAAATGAGGTGATTCTTATCCATTCTTAAGCTAATAGGATAGATCTACTTTTGGTGAGACATTAAAGTCCAATTTTATGTTTTGCTTGTCCAAAAGTTGAAATATGAATTGCGATTGTTATGTGGAAAGTTTGGAACAGAGCTTGACCAGTTGATGATATTTGATAACTACTATTGATCTCACGCATTGATAATATACTGAAGTGCAATTTGATGTCGAAAGTTTAGGACTTATTGAGAACCAATTCTCTAACTATGAATGAGGCCATGGATAGGACGAAGGAATCCCAAACAGTCCCAAAAATTCCAAAACAAATAACCCAAGAAGATGTTGTAAACTTCCGTAAAAAATGGCACAATCCAATGACTTCAGAAAAAATTTTTCAATAATCCATTAGAAAACGTAGATTCCATAGGACATCCGTATTGCTTCACAGATACTTCTCCAAATGCTTTTGAGAAAGTATTGAGATTTCATGGGAGAACCTTCCTGCAAGAGATAGGGTAAGGATAGTTCCATCTTTCTTATCAACAAAGTACTTTGCTTAGATTCGCATATAAACTTTGACTCCAAAAGGAATGTACCAAATTGGATTGATGTGATTCCAATGAATCTAGCACATAGCTGCTATACAAATACTATTTGAATCGGGATGCATCAGATCTCTCATGAAATTATTTCAATTGGCCGATATAAATATCCACTGCGTATATATAATGACCGTTTGAAAATAGTTAGATCAACTATATAATCTGTATATTCAATCATAAGAAGAGCACCTGCAGTGATTGTCACCTTCTTTAAGAACAACTTATTATATTCCTATACTATTTAAACTACACTTTGTTTCAAATTTGGTAGCAGACAAAGAAGGGGCTTTCCGATTGCAATTTGATCATGTGGTGAACAAGATAATTATGCTTTATGTCGTGAATAATTCTCTATATTTGTATATTTTTCATTAGATTTAAACCATTTGCACAACAATTGCAATTATATATACTGCTGGATCTCACTACCTTGTTTATGGATCTTTTATTGAAGTTTCATCTGATTCAAGTATCTTCAGCATCAAATTCAATTAGCAATGCACAATACATGGGCGACAGACACTAAATGCTTTCTTTTTTTTCATTAAGATTGTTCCGCCGACTGCCTTCCAGTAGCTAGATTTCGCTATATCAGAGACAGTCGACCCGAGCTTTATCTTCTCCAATTGGAATTCCACAATCTTATCCAACAAGGATAAGATAAGGTTTTTGTAGTTATTTACTTATTTGTTCAGGTCAACAAGCTGTTTGGTATGTGATAAGTAAATTATTTACGTATTTTTAGTATGTTTTCATCAGTTAGTTTTGAGTGTTTTAGTCATTTTTACAGCTAATTATTAGCATTCTTAAGTGAAATATGGCATTTTTGTGGGTTGAAGTGGTAAAAATCTGCATTTCTATGTTATTTTTAAAAAGTGAAAATTTATATTTTTGTAGTTAATGATTCAACTCATCAAAGAGAAGTGAATTGAGAACATTATTTGGTGTTATTCCATGAAATTTGAAGTGTGTTGAAAAGAATGATGAAGTGCAAAGTGAAATGCAAGTAAGAACAAAAGAAAAAGGCAAGTTGTAGACAGGCTTTGATACCTTGTGTATTTTGTCTATATCTTGAGTTACAAGTAAAAATTTGAGTGATTCTTATACCATTCTTAAGCTAACTAGATTAGATCTACTTTTGTATTGAGACATTAAGTCCAATTTTAATCGTTTTTGCTTGTCCAAAAAGTTGAAAATACTTGAAATTGCGATTGTTATGTTCGAAAGTTGAACAGAGTTGGACCAGGTTGATGATTATTTTGATAATCAAACTATGATGTCACTTCAGTTGATAATATACTGAAGTGCAATTGTGATGTCGAAAAGGTTAGGAACTTATTGAGAACCAATTTCTAACTATGAAGAGGCCATGGAATAGGACGAAGAAATCCCAAACAGCCAAAATCAAAACAATAACCCCAAGAAAGATGTTGTAAACTTCCGTAAAAAATGGCACAATTCAAGACTTCAGAAAAAATCTCTTCAAAATCAAAGAGAACAGTTAGATCCTAGGCATCCCGTTGCTTTCAACAAGATTCTTCATCCAAGATGCTTGGAGAAAGATTGAGATTTCATGGGGAGAACTCCTGCAAGAGTAGGGTAGATAGTTCCATCTTTTCTTATCAACAAGTACTCTGCCTTAAGATTCGCATCATAAACTTTGACTCCAAAAGGGAATACCAATGGATGATGTGATTCAATGAATCTAAACATAGCTGCTATACCAAATACTATTTGATACCGGATGCAGATTCTCTCAATGAAATATTTCAAGTTTGGGCCGATTATTAATATCCCACTGGTATAAAACTAATAGACTTTGAAAATTAGTAGATTCAACTATATAATCTGCTATTCAAAGCTCATAGAAGTACCACCTCAAGTGATTGCTACCCTTCTTTAAGAACAACTATATATACCCTACTATCATTTAAACTACACATTTGTTTTAATTTTTTGGTAGCATGGACAAAGGGCTTTCCATTCGCAATTGAATTCGGTAACAAATTTAATGCCTATGTCGTTAATAATTCTCTATTATTTGTATATGGTTCATCTAGATTAACCACTTTGCCACAAATTGCATATAATTAATGCTAATCTCCCTACCTTGTTTGATGGCAATCTTTTTTATTGAGTTCATCTGATCAATATCTTCAGCATCAAATCAAACAATGGCACAATACATGGCGCCAGACACAATATGCTTTCTTTTTTTCATTAGTGTTCCCCGGACTGACTTCATACTAGATTCGCTATCAGAGACAAGTGCCCGATCATTATCTTCTCAAGGAATCCCAATTCTTTTCCAACAAGGATAAAGATTAAGGTTTTGTTGTATTTTACCTTATTTGTACAGTCAACAGAGCTGTGGGCTATGTTGATAAGATAAATATTTTACGTATTTTTAGTAGTGTTTCATCAGTTGTTTTGAAGTGTGTTTAGTTATTTTTACAGCTAATTAATTAGGCATTCTAGTAAGACAATGCGATTTTGTGGGTTGAGTCGGTAAAATTGCATTTCTATGTATTTGTTAAAAGTTGAAAACTTTATATTTTTGTAGGTTTAATGATTTCAATATCAAGAGATGTGAATTGGAAGACCATATTGGATTGATTATTCATGATTTTGAGTGGTGGAAAGAGAATATGAAGTGCAAAGATGAAATGCAAGTAAGGAACAAAGAAAAGCAATGTTAGACAGCTTTGATACCTTGTCTATTTTGTCTATATTTGAGTTACAAGTAAACAAAGTTGAGGTGATTCTTATAACATTCTTAAGCTTAATAGATAGATCTACTTTTGTTATGAGAATTTAAGAGTCCATTTTAATCGTTTTGCTTGTCAAAAAGTTGAAAATACCTGAATTGCGATTTTATGTCGGAAAGTTGGAACAGAGCTCTGACCCAGTTGATGAATTTGATAACATACTATATGTCACTTAGGTTGATAATATTACTGAAAGTGCAATTGTGATGTCGAAAAGTTAGGACTTATTGAGAAACCAATTTCTAACAAAATATGAAGAGGCCATGGATCAGGACGAAGAATCCCAAAGCAGCCAAAAATCAAAACAAATAACCCAAGAAAGATGTTGTATAAACTCCGTAAAAAATGGCACATCCAAGACTTCAGAAAAATTCTCTCAAATCAATAGGAGAAACAGTAGATCCATAGACATCCGTATTGCTTCAACAGATTTCTTCTCCAAGATCTTGAGAAAGATTGAGATAATTTCAATGGGAGAACCTCCTGCAAGAGATAGGGTAAGATAGTTCCATCTTCTTCATCAACAAAGTACTTGCCTAGATTCGCATCATAACTTTGACTCCAAAAGGGAATACCAATGGATGATGTGATTTCAATGAATCTAACAACATAGCTGCAATACAAATACTATTTTTGAATCGGATGCCAGATCTCCAATGAAATATTTCAATTTGGCAGATTATAATATCCACTGGTATAAACAATAGACTTTTGAAAATAGTTAGATCAACTATATAATCTGTATTCCAAAGTACATAAGAAGTAGCCACCTGCAAGTGATTGCTACCCTTCTTTAAGAACAAACTATTATTATCCTATACTCATTTAAACTACAACATAGTTTGTTCAATTTGGTACATGACAAAGAAGGATTTCCATTGCAATTGAAATTCGGTAACAAAATTATGCTATGTTCGTATAATTCTCTATTATTTGTATATATGTCTTCATTAGATTAACCACTTTGCCACCAATTGCAATATAAAACTGCTAATTCTTCCTACCTTGTTTGATGGCATCTTTTATTGAGTTCATCTGATCAATATCTGCGCATCAAATTCACACAATGCACAATATCAGCGACCAGACACAAATGCTTTCTTTTTTTCATTAGTTTGCTCCCCGACTAGCTTCATACTAATACGCTATCAGAGACAAGTCGCCCGAACATTTCTTACCTCCAATGGAATCCATAATTCTTATCCAACAAAGGATAAGATACGGTTTTTGTTGTATATTTATCTTTATTTGTACAGTCAACAGAGCTGGGTATGATTGATAAATAAATATTTTACGTATTTTTAGTATGTTTCATCAATTAGTTTAGAAGTGGTTGTTAGTCATTTTTCACCTAATTAATTAGCATTCTAGTGAAATATGCCATTTTGTGGTTGAAGTTGGTAAAAATTGCATTTGCTTGTATTTTTAAAAGTGAAATACTTTATATTTTTGTAGGTTTAATTATTCAATTCATCAAAAGAGAAGTGAATTGGAGAACATATTTTGATGATTATTCATGATTTGAAGTGGGTTGTGAAAGAGAATATGAAGTGCAAAGATGAAAATGCAAGTAAGAACAAAGAAAAGCAAGTGTAGACAGCTTTGATACCTTGTCGTATTTTGTCTATATTGAGTTACAAAGTAAAAATTGAGGTTGATTCTTTATACCCATTCTTAGCTAAATAGATAGATCTCTTTTTTGTAGAGACATTAAAGTCCATTTTAATCGTTTGTGGCTTGTCAAAAAGTTCGAAATAACTGAATTGCGATTGTTTTGATCGAAAGTTGGAACAGAGTACTGACCAGTTTGTATGATATTTTGATAATCTACTTATGATGTCACTTCAGTTGATAATATACTTTGAAGTGCAATTGTTGATGTCGAAAGTTAGGACCTTATTGAGGAAACAATTTCTAACTATGAAGAGGCCATGGATAGACGAAGAAGATCCCAAACAGCCCAAAAATCAAAACAAATAACCCCAAGAAGATGTTGTAAACTCCGTAAAAAAATGGGCACAATTCCAAGACTTCAGAAAAAATCTCCAAAATCAATAGAGAAACAGTAGATTCCCATAGGACATCCGTATTGCTTCAACAGATTCCTTCTCCAGATGCTTGAGAAAGATTGAGATTTCATTGGGAGAACCTCCTGCAAGAGAGTAGGGTAAGATAAGTTCCCATCTTCTTTATCAACAACAGTACTTGGCCTTAGATTCGCATTCATACAACTTTGACCCAAAAGGAATACCAATGGATGAGTGATTCCAATGAATCTTAGCAACATAAGCTGCTATAAAACCAAAATACTATTTGAATCGATGCAGACTCTCAATGAAATATTTCAAATTGGCCGATTATAATATCCACTGGTATAAATAAGACCTTTTGAAAATAGTTAGAGTTCAAGCATATATATCTTATTCACAAGTCATTAAGAAGTAGCACCGTGCAAAGTGATTCGTACCCTTCTTAAGAAACTATTATATTTCCTACCTACTCATTTCTACACATTTGTTTCAATTTGTAGAGCATGAACAAAGGAAGGCTTATCCATTTGAATGAATTCGGATAAACAAATTTTATGCTATGTCGTAATATTTCTCTATTATTTGTTGATTGGTCTTTCATTAGATTAACCACTTTGCCACAATTGCATATAAAAACTGCTATTCTCCTACTTGTTTGATGGATCTTTTATTGAGTTCATCTGATCAAATATCTTACAGCATTCAACAATTCAAACAATGCACAAACATTGCGCGACCCAGGGACACAAATGCTTTCTTTTTTTTCATTAGTTGCTCCCCGACTGCTTCATTACTAGATATCGCTTCAGAGACTTAAGTTCGGCCCGACATTTATTCTCCAATGGAATCCATCAAGTCTTAAATCCAACAAGGATAAGATAAGGGTTTTTGTGTAGTATTATCTTATTTGTACAGTCAACAGAGCTGTGGTATGTTTATAATATGTAAATATTTTTACGTATTTTTAAGTATTGTTTCATCAGTTAGTTTTTGAAGTGTTTTAAGGTCATTTTTACAGCTAATTAATTAAGCATTCTAGTGAAAATATGCCATTTTGTGGTTGAAGTTGGTAAAAATTGCATTTCTTATGTATTCTTAAAAGGTTGAGAAAACTTTATATTTTTGTAGTTAATGATTTCAATCATCAACAAGAGAAGTGAAATGAGAAACATATTTGGATGATTATTCATGATTTTTGAAGTGGTTGAAAAGAGGAATATGAGTGCAAAGATGAAATGCAAGGTAAGAACAAAAGAAAGCAAGTGTAGACAGCTTCTGATACCTTGTCGTATTTTGCTTACCTTATCTTGCGTTACAAGTAACAAATTGATGGTGAATTCTTATACCATTCTTAAGTCAATAGATAGATCTAACTTTTTGTATGAGACATTATAAGTCCATTTTAAATCGTTTTTTGCTTGTGCACAAAAGTTGAATACTGAATTGCGATGTTATGTCGAAAGTTGAAACAGAGCTCTGACCAGTTGATTTTGATATTTGATAATCTTACTATGATGTCACTTCAGTTGATAATATTTTACTGCAGTGCATTGTGATGTCGAAAAGTTAGGACTTATTGAGAACAATTTCTAATATGAGAGGCCAATGGACTAGGAGAAGAAATCCCAAACACGCCCAAGAAATCAAAACAAATACCCCAAGAAGATGTTGTTAAACTCCGTTTTAAAAAACTGGCACAATCCAAGACTTTCAGAAAAAATTCTCTCAAAAATCAACTAGAGGAAAGCAGTAGATCCATAGGACCATCCGATATTGCTTAAACAGATTCTTCTCCAAGATGCTTGAGAAAAGATTGAGATTTTCATGGTGAGAAACCTCCTGCAAGAGATAGGGTAAGATAGTTCAATCTTCTTTATCAACAAAGTACATCTGCCTTGAGATTCGCATCATAAACTTTGACTCAAAAGGAATCCAATGATGATGTGATTCAATGAGAATCTAGCAACATAGCTGCTATAAAACCAAATACTTATTTGAATCGGATGCAGATCTCTCATGAATATTTCAATTGGCCCGAGTTATAATTATCCACTGGTATAAAAGACCTTTGAAAAATAGTTAGGTCAACCATATATCTGTTATTCAAAGTCCATTAAGAAGTAGCACCTGCAAGGATTTGCTCCCTTTTTTAAGCAAAAACTACTTATATTCTACTACTCATTTAAACTAACACATTTGTTTCCAATTTGTAGCATGACAAAGAAGGCTTTCATTGCATGAATTCGGTAACAAATTATGCTATGTCGTATAATTTCTATTATTTTGTATTAGTCTTCATTAGATTAACCACTTTGCCCACAATTGCATATAAAACTGCTAATTCTCCTACCTTGTTTGATGGCATCATTTATTGAGTTCATCTTGATCAAGTATCTTCAGCATCAAATCAATACAATGCACATACATGGCGACCATAGACAAATGCTTTCTTTTTTTCATAGTTGCTCCCCGACTGACCTTCAATACTAGATACGCTATCAGAGACAAGTCGCCGACATTATCTTCTCCAATGGAATCCACTAACTTATCCCAACAAGGATTAAGATATAGGTTTTTGGAGTATTTATATATTTGTAACAGTCAACAGAGCTGTGGGTATATGTTTGATAATAATATTTTACCGTATTTTTAGGTTATTGTTTCATCAGTTAGTTTTGAAGTGTTTTTAGTCAATTTTACAACCTATTAATAGCATTCTAGTTGAAAATATGCATTTTGGTGGTTGAAGTGGGTAAAATATTGGCATTTTCTATGTATTTTAAAAAGTGAAAACTTTTATTTTTGTAAGGTTTAATGATTTCAATCATCAGAAGAGAAGTGAATTGAGAACATTATTTGGATGATTATTCATTGATTTTGAAGTGGTTGAAAGAGATATAAGTGCAAAAGATAGAAATAAGAAGAACAAAAGGAAAAGCAAGTGTAGACAGCTTTGAGTTACCTTGTCGTATTTTGTCTATAATCTTGAGTTACAAAGTAACAAATTGAGGTGATTCTTATACCATTCTTAGTTAATAGATAGATCTACTTTTTGTATGAACTTAAAGTCCATTTTAATCGTTTTGCTTGTAAAAAGTTGGGAAATACTGAATTGGCGATTGTTATGTTCGAATTGGAACATTAGCTCTGACCAGTTGATGATATTTTGATAATCTATATATATAGCACTTTAGTTTGATAACTAATACTGAAGTGCAATTGTGAGTCGAAAGTAGGACTTATTGAGAACCAATTTTAACTATGAAGAGGCCAGGATAAGTACGAAAAATCCCAAACAGCCCAAAAAATTCAAAAACAAATAACCCCAAGAAGATGTTTGTAAAACTCCGTAAAGAATGGGCACAATCCAAAGACTTCAGAAAAAAATTCTCTCAAAATCAAGTAGAGAAACAGTAGATCCAAGGACATCCGTATTGGCTTCCAACAATTCTTCTCCAAGATGCTTGAGAGAAGGATTGAGATTTCATGGGGAGAACCTCCTGCAAGAGGATAGGGAGTAAGATAGTGCCATCTTATCAACCAAAGTACTCTTGCCTTAGATTCGCACAATAAAATTTGACCTCCAAAAGGAATAGCAATGGATGATGTTGGATTTCCAATGAATCTAGCAACATAGCTGGCTTTATACCAAATACTATTTTGAACGGATGCAGATATGGCTCAATGAATATTTCAATTGGCCCGATTATATATCCACTGGTATAAATAGACCTTTGAAAATAGTTAGGTCAACCATATAATACTGTATTCAAAGTCATAAGAAGTAGCACCTGGCAAGTGATTGCTTACCCTTCTTTAAGAACAATATTATATTCCTACTATCATTTAAACTACAATTTGTTTCAAATTTGGTAGCATGAACAAAGAAGGCTTCTCCATTGCAATGAATTCGGTTAACAAATTTATGCTATGTCGTAATAATTCTCTATTATTGTATATGCTTTTCATTAGATTAACACTCTTGCCACGCAATTGCATATAAAAACTGCTAATTTCTTCTACACTTGTTTTTGATGGCATCTCTTTATTGAGTTCACTCTGATCAATATCTTCAGCATCAAATCAATACAATGCACAATACATGGGACCAGACACAAATGCTTTCTTTTTTTCATTAGTTGCTCCCGCGACTGACTTTCATACTAAGATTCGCTATCAGAGACAAGTCGCCCGACATTATCTTCTCCATGGCATTCCATAATCTTATCCAACACGGATTAAGATAAGGTTTTGTAGGTATTTATTACCTTATTTGTACAGTTCAACAGAGCTGTGGGTATGTTGATTAAGTAAAATTTTTAACTGTATTTTTGTAATGTTTCAATCAGTTAGTTTTTGAAGTGTTTTAGTCATTTTTACCATAATTATAAGCATTCTAGTGAAAATATGCATTTTTGTGGTTGAAGTGGTAAAACATTGCATTTCTTATGTATTTTAAAAAGTTGATAAACTTATATTTTTTGTAGTTTAATGGATTCAATCAATCAAAGAGAAGTGAATTGGAGACATATTTGGATGATTAGATTCATGATTTGAAGTGGTTGAAGAAGAATATTGAAGTGCAAGATAAATGCAAGTAAGAAAAAAGAGAAAAGCAAGTGTTGAGACAGGCTTTTGAATACCATTGTGTCGGTATTTTGGTCTATATCTTGAGTTACAAGTAACACAATTGAGGTTGATTCTTATAGCCAATGTCTTTAAGCTAATAGATGATCTACTTTTTGTTATGAGACATTAAAGGGTCCATTTTAATCGTTTTGCCTTGTCAAAAAGTTGAAATACTGAATTGGATTGTCATAGTCGAAAGTTGGAAATGAGCTCTGACCAGTTGATGATATTTGATAATCTACTATTGATGTCACTTTTTTTTTTTTTTTTTTTTTCAGATCTTCTGTTTTGTACTGCTGATTTTGTGTCCTGATTGTTGTGGGTTGATTGTTGATTATAATATACTGAAGTGCAATTGTTGATGTCGAAAGTTAGGATTATTTGAGAAACCAATTTCTAACTATGAAGAGGCCATGGATAGACGAAGAAATCCCAAAACAGCCCAAAAATCCAAAACATAATAAACAAATAACCCCAAGAAGATGTTGTAAACTCCGTAAAAAATGGCCAATCCAAGACTTCAGAAAAAATTCTCTCAAAATCAATAGAGAAACAGTAGATCCATAGGACATCCGTATTGCTTCAACAGATTCTTCTCCAAGATGCTTGAGAAAGATTGAGATTTCATGGGAGAACCTCCTGCAAGAGATAGGGTAAGATAGTTCCATCTTCTTATCAACAAAGTACTTTGCCTTAGATTCGCATCATAAACTTTGACTCCAAAAGGAATACCAATGGATGATGTGATTCCAATGAATCTAGCAACATAGCTGCTATACCAAATACTATTTGAATCGGATGCAGATCTCTCATGAAATATTTCAATTGGCCGATTATAATATCCACTGGTATAAATAGACCTTTGAAAATAGTTAGATCAACTATATAATCTGTATTCAAAGTCATAAGAAGTAGCACCTGCAAGTGATTGCTACCCTTCTTTAAGAACAACTATTATATTCCTACTACTCATTTAAACTACACATTTGTTTCAATTTGGTAGCATGACAAAGAAGGCTTTCCATTGCAATGAATTCGGTAACAAATTTATGCTATGTCGTAATAATTCTCTATTATTTGTATATGTTTCATTAGATTAACCACTTTGCCACAATTGCATATAAAACTGCTAATTCTCCTACCTTGTTTGATGGCATCTTTTATTGAGTTCATCTGATCAATATCTTCAGCATCAAATCAATACAATGCACAATACATGGCGACCAGACACAAATGCTTTCTTTTTTTCATTAGTTGTTCCCCGACTGCCTTCATACTAGATTCGCTATCAGAGACAAGTCGCCCGACATTATCTTCTCCAATGGAATCCACAATCTTATCCAACAAGGATAAGATAAGGTTTTTGTAGTATTTACCTTATTTGTACAGTCAACAGAGCTGTGGTATGTTGATAAGTAAATATTTTACGTATTTTTAGTATGTTTCATCAGTTAGTTTTGAAGTGTTTTAGTCATTTTTACAGCTAATTAATTAGCATTCTAGTGAAAATATGCATTTTGTGGTTGAAGTGGTAAAAATTGCATTTCTATGTATTTTAAAAGTGAAAACTTTATATTTTTGTAGGTTTAATGATTCAATCATCAAAGAGAAGTGAATTGAGAACATATTTGGATGATTATTCATGATTTGAAGTGGTTGAAAGAGAATATGAAGTGCAAAGATGAAATGCAAGTAAGAACAAAAGAAAAGCAAGTGTAGACAGCTTTGATACCTTGTCGTATTTTGTCTATATCTTGAGTTACAAGTAACAAATTGAGGTGATTCTTATACCATTCTTAAGCTAATAGATAGATCTACTTTTTGTATGAGACATTAAAGTCCATTTTAATCGTTTTGCTTGTCAAAAAGTTGAAATACTGAATTGCGATTGTTATGTCGAAAGTTGGAACAGAGCTCTGACCAGTTGATGATATTTTGATAATCAACTATGATGTCACTTCAGTTGATAATATACTGAAGTGCAATTGTGATGTCGAAAGTTAGGACTTATTGAGAACCAATTTCTAACTATGAAGAGGCCATGGATAGGACGAAGAAATCCCAAACAGCCCAAAAATCAAAACAAATAACCCCAAGAAGATGTTGTAAACTCCGTAAAAAATGGCACAATCCAAGACTTCAGAAAAAATTCTCTCAAAATCAATGAAAAACAGTAGATCCATAGGACATCCGTATTGCTTCAACAGATTCTTCTCCAAGATGCTTGAGAAAGATTGAGATTTCATGGGAGAACCTCCTGCAAGAGATAGGGTAAGATAGTTCCATCTTCTTATCAACAAAGTACTTTGCCTTAGATTCGCATCATAAACTTTGACTCCAAAAGGAATACCAATGGATGATGTGATTCCAATGAATCTAGAACATAGCTGCTATACCAAATACTATTTGAATCGGATGCAGATCTCTCATG
The DNA here is from genome assembly GCA_036785865.1 of Coffea canephora. Lineage (NCBI taxonomy): Eukaryota > Viridiplantae > Streptophyta > Magnoliopsida > Gentianales > Rubiaceae > Coffea > Coffea canephora. Next base: position 30,555,869 of record CM071920.1, on the reverse strand, counting down.
AAATATTTCAATTGGCCGATTATAATATCCACTGGTATATAATAGACCTTTGAAAATAGTTAGATCAACTATATAATCTGTATTCAAAGTCATAAGAAGTAGCACCTGCAAGTGATTGCTACCCTTCTTTAAGAACAACTATTATATCCTACTACTCATTTAAACTACACATTTGTTTCAATTTGGTAGCATGACAAAGAAGGCTTTCCATTGCAATGAATTCGGTAACAAATAATTATGCTATGTCGTAATAATTCTCTATTATTTGTATATGTTTCATTAGATTAACCACTTTGCCACAATTGCATATAAAACTGCTAATTCTCCTACCTTGTTTGATGGCATCTTTTATTGAGTTCATCTGATCAATATCTTCAGCATCAAATCAATACAATGCACAATACATGGCGACCAGACACAAATGCTTTCTTTTTTTCATTAGTTGTCCCCGACTGACTTCATACTAGATACGCTATCAGAGACAAGTCGCCCGACATTATCTTCTCCAATGGAATCCAAATCTTATCCAACAAGGATAAGATAAGGTTTTTGTAGTATTTACTTATTTGTACAGTCAACAGAGCTGTGGTATGTTGATAAGTAAATATTTTACGTATTTTTAGTATGTTTCATCAGTTAGTTTTGAAGTGTTTTAGTCATTTTTACACTAATTAATTAGCATTCTAGTGAAAATATGCATTTTGTGGTTGAAGTGGTAAAAATTGCATTTCTATGTATTTTAAAAGTGAAAACTTTATATTTTTGTAGGTTTAATGATTCAATCATCAAAGAGAAGTGAATTGAGAACATATTTGGATGATTATTCATGATTTGAAGTGGTTGAAAGAGAATATGAAGTGCAAAGATGAAATGCAAGTAAGAACAAAAGAAAAGCAAGTGTAGACAGCTTTGATACCTTGTCGTATTTTGTCTATATCTTGAGTTACAAGTAACAAATTGAGGTGATTCTTATACCATTCTTAAGCTAATAGATAGATCTACTTTTTGTATGAGACATTAAAGTCCATTTTAATCGTTTTGCTTGTCAAAAAGTTGAAATACTGAATTGCGATTGTTATGTCGAAAGTTGGAACAGAGCTCTGACCAGTTGATGATATTTGATAATCAACTATGATGTCACTTCAGTTGATAATATACTGAAGTGCAATTGTGATGTCGGAAGTTAGGACTTATTGAGAACCAATTTCTAACTATGAAGAGGCCATGGATAGGACGAAGAAATCCCAAACAGCCCAAAAATCAAAACAAATAACCCCAAGAAGATGTTGTAAACTCCGTAAAAAATGGCACAATCCAAGACTTCAGAAAAAATTCTCTCAAAATCAATAGAGAAACAGTAGATCCATAGGACATCCGTATTGCTTCAAACAGATTCTTCCCAAGATGCTTGAGAAAGATTGAGATTTCATGGGGAGAACCTCCTGCAAGAGATAGGGTAAGATAGTTCCATCTTCTTATCAACAAAGTACTTTGCCTTAGATTCGCATCATAAACTTTGACTCCAAAAAGGAATTACCAATGGATGATGTGATTCCAATGAATCTAGCAACATAGCTGCTATACCAAATACTATTTGAATCGGATGCAGATCTCTCATGAAATATTTCAATTGGCCGATTATAATATCCACTGGTATAAAATAGACCTTTGAAAATAGTTAGATCAACTATATAATCTGTATTCAAAGTCCATAAGAAGTAGCACCTGCAAGTGATTGCTAACCCTTCTTTAAGAACAACTATTATATTCCTACTACTCATTTAAACTACACATTTGTTTCAATTTGGTAGCATGACAAAGAAGGCTTTCCATTGCAATGAATTCGGTAACAAATTTATGCTATGTCGTAATAATTCTCTATTATTTGTATATGTTTTCATTAGATTAACCACTTTGCCACAATTGCATATAAAACTGCTAATTCTCCTACCTTGTTTGATGGCATCTTTTATTGAGTTCATCTGATCAATATCTTCAGCATCAATCAATACAATGCACAATACATGGCGACCAGACACAAATGCTTTCTTTTTTTCATTAGTTGTTCCCCGACTGCCTTCATACTAGATTCGCTATCAGAGACAAGTCGCCCGACATTATCTTCTCCAATGGAATCCACAATCTTATCCAACAAGGATAAGATAAGGTTTTTGTAGTATTTACCTTATTTGTACAGTCAACAGAGCTGTGGTATGTTGATAAGTAAATATTTTACGTATTTTTAGTATGTTTCATCAGTTAGTTTTGAAGTGTTTTAGTCATTTTTACAGCTAATTAATTAGCATTCTAGTGAAAATATGCATTTTGTGGTTGAAGTGGTAAAAATTGCATTTCTATGTATTTTAAAAGTGAAAACTTTATATTTTTGTAGGTTTAATGATTCAATCATCAAAGAGAAGTGAATTGAGAACATATTTGGATGATTATTCATGATTTGAAGTGGTTGAAAGAGAATATGAAGTGCAAAGATGAAATGCAAGTAAGAACAAAAGAAAAGCAAGTGTAGACAGCTTTGATACCTTGTCGTATTTTGTCTATATCTTGAGTTACAAGTAACAAATTGAGGTGATTCTTATACCATTCTTAAGCTAATAGATAGATCTACTTTTTGTATGAGACATTAAAGTCCATTTTAATCGTTTTGCTTGTCAAAAAGTTGAAATACTGAATTGCGATTGTTATGTCGAAAGTTGGAACAGAGCTCTGACCAGTTGATGATATTTTGATAATCAACTATGATGTCACTTCAGTTGATAATATACTGAAGTGCAATTGTGATGTCGAAAGTTAGGACTTATTGAGAACCAATTTCTAACTATGAAGAGGCCATGGATAGGACGAAGAAATCCCAAACAGCCCAAAAATCAAAACAAATAACCCCAAGAAGATGTTGTAAACTCCGTAAAAAATGGCACAATCCAAGACTTCAGAAAAAATTCTCTCAAAATCAATAGAGAAACAGTAGATCCATAGGACATCCGTATTGCTTCAACAGATTCTTCTCCAAGATGCTTGAGAAAGATTGAGATTTCATGGGAGAACCTCCTGCAAGAGATAAGGTAAGATAGTTCCATCTTCTTATCAACAAAGTACTCTGCCTTAGATTCGCATCATAAACTTTGACTCCAAAAGGAATACCAATGGATGATGTGATTTCAATGAATCTAGTAACATAGCTGCTATACCAAATACTATTTGAATCGGATGCAGATCTCTCATGAAATATTTCAATTGGCCGATTATAATATCCACTGGTATAAACACTAATAGACCTTTGAAAATAGTTAGATCAACTATATAATCTGTATTCAAAGTCATAAGAAGTAGCACCTGCAAGTGATTGCTACCCTTCTTTAAGAACAACTATTATACTCCTACTACTCATTTAAACTACACATTTGTTTCAATTTGGTAGCATGACAAAGAAGGCTTTCCATTGCAATGAATTCGGTAACAAATTTATGCTATGTCGTAATAATTCTCTATTATTTGTATATGTCTTCATTAGATTAACCACTTTGCCACAATTGCATATAAAACTGCTAATTCTCCTACCTTGTTTGATGGCATCTTTTATTGAGTTCATCTGATCAATATCTTCAGCATCAAATCAACACAATGCACAATACATGGCGACCAGACACAAATGCTTTCTTTTTTTCATTAGTTGCTCCCCGACTGACTTCATACTAGATACGCTATCAGAGACAAGTCGCCCGACATTATCTTCTCCAATGGAATCCATAATCTTATCCAACAAGGATAAGATAAGGTTTTTGTTGTATTTATCTTATTTGTACAGTCAACAGAGCTGTGGTATGTTGATAAATAAATATTTTACGTATTTTTAGTATGTTTCATCAGTTAGTTTTGAAGTGTTTTAGTCATTTTTACACCTAATTAATTAGCATTCTAGTGAAAATATGCATTTTGTGGTTGAAGTGGTAAAAATTGCATTTCTATGTATTTTAAAAGTGAAAACTTTATATTTTTGTAGGTTTAATGATTCAATTATCAAAGAGAAGTGAATTGAGAACATATTTGGATGATTATTCATGATTTGAAGTGGTTGAAAGAGAATATGAAGTGCAAAGATGAAATGCAAGTAAGAACAAAAGAAAAGCAAGTGTAGACAGCTTTGATACCTTGTCGTATTTTGTCTATATCTTGAGTTACAAGTAACAAATTGAGGTGATTCTTATACCATTCTTAAGCTAATAGATAGATCTACTTTTTGTATGAGACATTAAAGTCCATTTTAATCGTTTTGCTTGTCAAAAAGTTGAAATACTGAATTGCGATTGTTATGTCGAAAGTTGGAACAGAGCTCTGACCAGTTGATGATATTTTGATAATCTACTATGATGTCACTTCAGTTGATAATATACTGAAGTGCAATTGTGATGTCGAAAGTTAGGACTTATTGAGAACCAATTTCTAACTATGAAGAGGCCATGGATAGGACGAAGAAATCCCAAACAGCCCAAAAATCAAAACAAATAACCCCAAGAAGATGTTGTAAACTCCGTAAAAAATGGCACAATCCAAGACTTCAGAAAAAATTCTCTCAAAATCAATAGAGAAACAGTAGATCCATAGGACATCCGTATTGCTTCAACAGATTCTTCTCCAAGATGCTTGAGAAAGATTGAGATTTCATGGGAGAACCTCCTGCAAGAGATAGGGTAAGATAGTTCCATCTTCTTATCAACAAAGTACTTTGCCTTAGATTCGCATCATAAACTTTGACTCCAAAAGGAATACCAATGGATGATGTGATTCCAATGAATCTAGCAACATAGCTGCTATACCAAATACTATTTGAATCGGATGCAGATCTCTCATGAAATATTTCAATTGGCCGATTATAATATCCACTGGTATAAATAGACCTTTGAAAATAGTTAGATCAACTATATAATCTGTATTCAAAGTCATAAGAAGTAGCACCTGCAAGTGATTGCTACCCTTCTTTAAGAACAACTATTATATTCCTACTACTCATTTAAACTACACATTTGTTTCAATTTGGTAGCATGACAAAGAAGGCTTTCCATTGCAATGAATTCGGTAACAAATTTATGCTATGTCGTAATAATTCTCTATTATTTGTATATGTCTTCATTAGATTAACCACTTTGCCACAATTGCATATAAAACTGCTAATTCTCCTACCTTGTTTGATGGCATCTTTTATTGAGTTCATCTGATCAATATCTTCAGCATCAAATCAATACAATGCACAATACATGGCGACCAGACACAAATGCTTTCTTTTTTTCATTAGTTGCTCCCCGACTGACTTCATACTAGATACGCTATCAGAGACAAGTCGCCCGACATTATCTTCTCCAATGGAATCCATAATCTTATCCAACAAGGATAAGATAAGGTTTTTGTTGTATTTATCTTATTTGTACAGTCAACAGAGCTGTGGTATGTTGATAAGTAAATATTTTACGTATTTTTAGTATGTTTCATCAGTTAGTTTTGAAGTGTTTTAGTCATTTTTACAGCTAATTAATTAGCATTCTAGTGAAAATATGCATTTTGTGGTTGAAGTGGTAAAAATTGCATTTCTATGTATTTTAAAAGTGAAAACTTTATATTTTTGTAGGTTTAATGATTCAATCATCAAAGAGAAGTGAATTGAGAACATATTTGGATGATTATTCATGATTTGAAGTGGTTGAAAGAGAATATGAAGTGCAAAGATGAAATGCAAGTAAGAACAAAAGAAAAGCAAGTGTAGACAGCTTTGATACCTTGTCGTATTTTGTCTATATCTTGAGTTACAAGTAACAAATTGAGGTGATTCTTATACCATTCTTAAGCTAATAGATAGATCTACTTTTTGTATGAGACATTAAAGTCCATTTTAATCGTTTTGCTTGTCAAAAAGTTGAAATACTGAATTGCGATTGTTATGTCGAAAGTTGGAACAGAGCTCTGACCAGTTGATGATATTTTGATAATCTACTATGATGTCACTTCAGTTGATAATATACTGAAGTGCAATTGTGATGTCGAAAGTTAGGACTTATTGAGAACCAATTTCTAACTATGAAGAGGCCATGGATAGGACGAAGAAATCCCAAACAGCCCAAAAATCAAAACAAATAACCCCAAGAAGATGTTGTAAACTCCGTAAAAAATGGCACAATCCAAGACTTCAGAAAAAATTCTCTCAAAATCAATAGAGAAACAGTAGATCCATAGGACATCCGTATTGCTTCAACAGATTCTTCTCCAAGATGCTTGAGAAAGATTGAGATTTCATGGGAGAACCTCCTGCAAGAGATAGGGTAAGATAGTTCCATCTTCTTATCAACAAAGTACTTTGCCTTAGATTCGCATCATAAACTTTGACTCCAAAAGGAATACCAATGGATGATGTGATTCCAATGAATCTAGCAACATAGCTGCTATACCAAATACTATTTGAATCGGATGCAGATCTCTCATGAAATATTTCAATTGGCCGATTATAATATCCACTGGTATAAATAGACCTTTGAAAATAGTTAGGTCAACCATATAATCTGTATTCAAAGTCATAAGAAGTAGCACCTGCAAGTGATTGCTACCCTTCTTTAAGAACAACTATTATATTCCTACTACTCATTTAAACTACACATTTGTTTCAATTTGGTAGCATGACAAAGAAGGCTTTCCATTGCAATGAATTCGGTAACAAATTTATGCTATGTCGTAATAATTCTCTATTATTTGTATATGTTTTCATTAGATTAACCACTTTGCCACAATTGCATATAAAACTGCTAATTCTCCTACCTTGTTTGATGGCATCTTTTATTGAGTTCATCTGATCAATATCTTCAGCATCAAATCAATACAATGCACAATACATGGCGACCAGACACAAATGCTTTCTTTTTTTTCATTAGTTGTTCCCCGACTGCCTTCATACTAGATTCGCTATCAGAGACAAGTCGCCCGACATTATCTTCTCCAATGGAATCCACAATCTTATCCAACAAGGATAAGATAAGGTTTTTGTAGTATTTACCTTATTTGTACAGTCAACAGAGCTGTGGTATGTTGATAAGTAAATATTTTACGTATTTTTAGTATGTTTCATCAGTTAGTTTTGAAGTGTTTTAGTCATTTTTACAGCTAATTAATTAGCATTCTAGTGAAAATATGCATTTTGTGGTTGAAGTGGTAAAAATTGCATTTCTATGTATTTTAAAAGTGAAAACTTTATATTTTTGTAGGTTTAATGATTCAATCATCAAAGAGAAGTGAATTGAGAACATATTTGGATGATTATTCATGATTTGAAGTGGTTGAAAGAGAATATGAAGTGCAAAGATGAAATGCAAGTAAGAACAAAAGAAAAGCAAGTGTAGACAGCTTTGATACCTTGTCGTATTTTGTCTATATCTTGAGTTACAAGTAACAAATTGAGGTGATTCTTATACCATTCTTAAGCTAATAGATAGATCTACTTTTTGTATGAGACATTAAAGTCCATTTTAATCGTTTTGCTTGTCAAAAAGTTGAAATACTGAATTGCGATTGTTATGTCGAAAGTTGGAACAGAGCTCTGACCAGTTGATGATATTTTGATAATCTACTATGATGTCACTTCAGTTGATAATATACTGAAGTGCAATTGTGATGTCGAAAGTTAGGACTTATTGAGAACCAATTTCTAACTATGAAGAGGCCATGGATAGGACGAAGAAATCCCAAACAGCCCAAAAATCAAAACAAATAACCCCAAGAAGATGTTGTAAACTCCGTAAAAAATGGCACAATCCAAGACTTCAGAAAAAATTCTCTCAAAATCAATAGAGAAACAGTAGATCCATAGGACATCCATATTGCTTCAACAGATTCTTCTCCAAGATGCTTGAGAAAGATTGAGATTTCATGGGAGAACCTCCTGCAAGAGATAGGGTAAGATAGTTCCATCTTCTTATCAACAAAGTACTCTGCCTTAGATTCGCATCATAAACTTTGACTCCAAAAGGAATACCAATGGATGATGTGATTCCAATGAATCTAGCAACATAGCTGCTATACCAAATACTATTTGAATCGGATGCAGATCGCTCATGAAATATTTCAATTGGCCGATTATAATATCCACTGGTATAAATAGACCTTTGAAAATAGTTAGGTCAACCATATAATCTGTATTCAAAGTCATAAGAAGTAGCACCTGCAAGTGATTGCTACCCTTCTTTAAGAACAACTATTATATTCCTACTACTCATTTAAACTACACATTTGTTTCAATTTGGTAGCATGACAAAGAAGGCTTTCCATTGCAATGAATTCGGTAACAAATTTATGCTATGTCGTAATAATTCTCTATTATTTGTATATGCCTTCATTAGATTAACCACTTTGCCACAATTGCATATAAAACTGCTAATTCTCCTACCTTGTTTGATGGCATCTTTTATTGAGTTCATCTGATCAATATCTTCAGCATCAAATCAATACAATGCACAATACATGGCGACCAGACACAAATGCTTTCTTTTTTTCATTAGTTGCTCCCCGACTGACTTCATACTAGATACGCTATCAGAGACAAGTCGCCCGACATTATCTTCTCCAATGGAATCCATAATCTTATCCAACAAGGATAAGATAAGGTTTTTGTAGTATTTATCTTATTTGTACAGTCAACAGAGCTGTGGTATGTTGATAAGTAAATATTTTACGTATTTTTAGTATGTTTCATCAGTTAGTTTTGAAGTGTTTTAGTCATTTTTACACCTAATTAATTAGCATTCTAGTGAAAATATGCATTTTGTGGTTGAAGTGGTAAAAATTGCATTTCTATGTATTTTAAAAGTGAAAACTTTATATTTTTGTAGGTTTAATGATTCAATCATCAAAGAGAAGTGAATTGAGAACATATTTGGATGATTATTCATGATTTGAAGTGGTTGAAAGAGAATATGAAGTGCAAAGATGAAATGCAAGTAAGAACAAAAGAAAAGCAAGTGTAGACAGCTTTGATACCTTGTCGTATTTTGTCTATATCTTGAGTTACAAGTAACAAATTGAGGTGATTCTTATACCATTCTTAAGCTAATAGATAGATCTACTTTTTGTATGAGACATTAAAGTCCATTTTAATCGTTTTGCTTGTCAAAAAGTTGAAATACTGAATTGCGATTGTTATGTCGAAAGTTGGAACAGAGCTCTGACCAGTTGATGATATTTTGATAATCTACTATGATGTCACTTCAGTTGATAATATACTGAAGTGCAATTGTGATGTCGAAAGTTAGGACTTATTGAGAACCAATTTCTAACTATGAAGAGGCCATGGATAGGACGAAGAAATCCCAAACAGCCCAAAAATCAAAACAAATAACCCCAAGAAGATGTTGTAAACTCCGTAAAAAATGGCACAATCCAAGACTTCAGAAAAAATTCTCTCAAAATCAATAGAGAAACAGTAGATCCATAGGACATCCGTATTGCTTCAACAGATTCTTCTCCAAGATGCTTGAGAAAGATTGAGATTTCATGGGAGAACCTCCTGCAAGAGATAGGGTAAGATAGTTCCATCTTCTTATCAACAAAGTACTTTGCCTTAGATTCGCATCATAAACTTTGACTCCAAAAGGAATACCAATGGATGATGTGATTCCAATGAATCTAGCAACATAGCTGCTATACCAAATACTATTTGAATCGGATGCAGATCTCTCATGAAATATTTCAATTGGCCGATTATAATATCCACTGGTATAAATAGACCTTTGAAAATAGTTAGGTCAACCATATAATCTGTATTCAAAGTCATAAGAAGTAGCACCTGCAAGTGATTGCTACCCTTCTTTAAGAACAACTATTATATTCCTACTACTCATTTAAACTACACATTTGTTTCAATTTGGTAGCATGACAAAGAAGGCTTTCCATTGCAATGAATTCGGTAACAAATTTATGCTATGTCGTAATAATTCTCTATTATTTGTATATGTTTTCATTAGATTAACCACTTTGCCACAATTGCATATAAAACTGCTAATTCTCCTACCTTGTTTGATGGCATCTTTTATTGAGTTCATCTGATCAATATCTTCAGCATCAAATCAATACAATGCACAATACATGGCGACCAGACACAAATGCTTTCTTTTTTTCATTAGTTGTTCCCCGACTGCCTTCATACTAGATTCGCTATCAGAGACAAGTCGCCCGACATTATCTTCTCCAATGGAATCCACAATCTTATCCAACAAGGATAAGATAAGGTTTTTGTAGTATTTACCTTATTTGTACAGTCAACAGAGCTGTGGTATGTTGATAAGTAAATATTTTACGTATTTTTAGTATGTTTCATCAGTTAGTTTTGAAGTGTTTTAGTCATTTTTACAGCTAATTAATTAGCATTCTAGTGAAAATATGCATTTTGTGGTTGAAGTGGTAAAAATTGCATTTCTATGTATTTTAAAAGTGAAAACTTTATATTTTTGTAGGTTTAATGATTCAATCATCAAAGAGAAGTGAATTGAGAACATATTTGGATGATTATTCATGATTTGAAGTGGTTGAAAGAGAATATGAAGTGCAAAGATGAAATGCAAGTAAGAACAAAAGAAAAGCAAGTGTAGACAGCTTTGATACCTTGTCGTATTTTGTCTATATCTTGAGTTACAAGTAACAAATTGAGGTGATTCTTATACCATTCTTAAGCTAATAGATAGATCTACTTTTTGTATGAGACATTAAAGTCCATTTTAATCGTTTTGCTTGTCAAAAAGTTGAAATACTGAATTGCGATTGTTATGTCGAAAGTTGGAACAGAGCTCTGACCAGTTGATGATATTTTGATAATCTACTATGATGTCACTTCAGTTGATAATATACTGAAGTGCAATTGTGATGTCGAAAGTTAGGACTTATTGAGAACCAATTTCTAACTATGAAGAGGCCATGGATAGGACGAAGAAATCCCAAACAGCCCAAAAATCAAAACAAATAACCCCAAGAAGATGTTGTAAACTCCGTAAAAAATGGCACAATCCAAGACTTCAGAAAAAATTCTCTCAAAATCAATAGAGAAACAGTAGATCCATAGGACATCCGTATTGCTTCAACAGATTCTTCTCCAAGATGCTTGAGAAAGATTGAGATTTCATGGGAGAACCTCCTGCAAGAGATAGGGTAAGATAGTTCCATCTTCTTATCAACAAAGTACTCTGCCTTAGATTCGCATCATAAACTTTGACTCCAAAAGGAATACCAATGGATGATGTGATTCCAATGAATCTAGCAACATAGCTGCTATACCAAATACTATTTGAATCGGATGCAGATCGCTCATGAAATATTTCAATTGGCCGATTATAATATCCACTGGTATAAATAGACCTTTGAAAATAGTTAGGTCAACCATATAATCTGTATTCAAAGTCATAAGAAGTAGCACCTGCAAGTGATTGCTACCCTTCTTTAAGAACAACTATTATATTCCTACTACTCATTTAAACTACACATTTGTTTCAATTTGGTAGCATGACAAAGAAGGCTTTCCATTGCAATGAATTCGGTAACAAATTTATGCTATGTCGTAATAATTCTCTATTATTTGTATATGCCTTCATTAGATTAACCACTTTGCCACAATTGCATATAAAACTGCTAATTCTCCTACCTTGTTTGATGGCATCTTTTATTGAGTTCATCTGATCAATATCTTCAGCATCAAATCAATACAATGCACAATACATGGCGACCAGACACAAATGCTTTCTTTTTTTCATTAGTTGCTCCCCGACTGACTTCATACTAGATACGCTATCAGAGACAAGTCGCCCGACATTATCTTCTCCAATGGAATCCATAATCTTATCCAACAAGGATAAGATAAGGTTTTTGTAGTATTTATCTTATTTGTACAGTCAACAGAGCTGTGGTATGTTGATAAGTAAATATTTTACGTATTTTTAGTATGTTTCATCAGTTAGTTTTGAAGTGTTTTAGTCATTTTTACAGCTAATTAATTAGCATTCTAGTGAAAATATGCATTTTGTGGTTGAAGTGGTAAAAATTGCATTTCTATGTATTTTAAAAGTGAAAACTTTATATTTTTGTAGGTTTAATGATTCAATCATCAAAGAGAAGTGAATTGAGAATATATTTGGATGATTATTCATGATTTGAAGTGGTTGAAAGAGAATATGAAGTGCAAAGATAAAATGCAAGTAAGAACAAAAGAAAAGCAAGTGTAGACAGCTTTGATTCCTTGTCGTATTTTGTCTATATCTTGAGTTACAAGTATCAAATTGAGGTGATTCTTATACCATTCTTAAGCTAATAGATAGATCTACTTTTTGTATGAGACATTAAAGTCCATTTTAATCATTTTCCTTGTCAAAAAGTTGAAATACCGAAGTGCGATTGTTATGTCGAAAGGTGGAACAGAGCTCTGACCAGTTGATGATATTTTGATAATCAACTATGATGTCACTTCAGTTGATAATATACTGAAGTGCAATTGTGATGTTGAAAGTTTGGACTTGTTGAGAACCAACTTCAGTTGATAATTTATTTTTTCTTGCATTTAACTAATTGTTACTAAAGCTTTAAAGAAAAAAACCAATTATATATGATTCTTGTTTCCTTTATTCTTAATTAAATTATATTAAATAAAAACTAATTATATATTATAACTTAAAAAGTAGCTAATATTTATCAGGTTAAAACCTAGATTTTTTTTAAGTTCAAAACTTTAAATTTTAGAAAATTAAAAACCTACTCTATTATATGAATTCGAGAGGGAAGTCATGCCTTGTACGTACTATAAATGCTTGAGTTTTGCATCTTCCAAGAAATTCCCATAGATGAATATGCAAACAAAGTGATTTAAGCAGAAAAGAAAAAGTGAAAGAAAAGCACAATTTCAGGAAGTTAAAAAAAAGAAGGAAAGACAGGAGATTGACAAGATTGCTATTGGAGCGTCCATTTGTTGACTCTTAAGAGGGGTTATTCAATTTCAATGATTAAATTTGATTCTACCATACGCAAAGAAAGATTAGTCCCACAGCTGGATGGTGAGATGCCTAATGATTAAGACGTGGGCCAAAATTATCAGAAAACAAATTGTTAAGCATAAAGATTTCTTAAGAAGAGTTGGCTAAGTACTAATAACCAACCAATTAACTTAAAACACATAAAAAAGGATTAGTTCTGTGAAGCTACTAATTACTAATTACTTGAGAAAAAGAAAAGAAAGAAGAAACTACTACTAAAAAGTTTCTAATTTTTTCTTTTCAAATATTGGTAACTCATTCGTCAGTTGTATAAGAGGGTCAGCAGGAAAGCCATCCATGATCCATGATCCATGATCCATGATCCATGATCCATGATCCGTGATCCAACAACATTAAAGAAAAAGGCTTCCTTTCTTGCACAAATATAGTCAGCAGATGCACCATGAAATGGAGTTGTAACAGCTTCTGCTTTCTCTACTTGGGCTTCCAGCAATAAGCTCAACTTCTTCTCCCAACAGAAACAACTTCAAATGGAGGTTACTAAATAAAATCAATTACCAATCCTTTTTTAAGTCATCTCGGAGACCAGAAAAAGTAGAGGATTGCATACATCCTCATCACGAACATCAATTCCACCTCCAGAGTAGGCTGCAGTGTAGGCTGCTGTCTTCCATCCACATTTACCATCCAATTTGTTTCCTTGGTTCATTTGGTCAATAAAACAGGTGCCCATTACATGATCCATTTCAGGAGTCCAAGTGAAATATTCTTTGCCTTTCCCTTTTGATTGAGATGTTGCTTCAGATGCCATATCTGAGGCAAATATGCACCAAAAAAACATCACAATGTCATGTTCTTAAGAATAGATTCAACAGCCACTGCATTATAGAACTAAAAGTGAGAGGCAAATATGCACCAGAAAAATCCATACATATGTTAAATGAAGAACTTATGCTGACTTATTTGGACGGAACTTTTTGCAAAAGCAATTTGGAGATGTTGCTAAGATCATCACTTATGTGCACAAAATAGTTTGGAGATGTCCTAAACTTATTCTAGTGACTTAAAGCTTCTACTGGTAAGGATTTTCCAGCAAACTGCAACAAAAGAAAGAAACAGAAAAGTCCCAACAAAGCTTTCTTTCTAGAAACAAGACTAATTGGCTACGAGAAACATCAGAATCCTTCTAAAGCCTTCTATGAGTCTCATCAAAAGGAAAGATTTAGTAGAGTCTCATTTAGAGGGAAGCTTTAATGGAGTTGCATCCTTAAAATTATCGATGGATAATCAGCTAAAATTCTACATAACAAAAGAATTTAGTGTACTTCAAACCAAGAAGAATTAAACAAGAACAAGTTTCCGTAAATCATACGAGACATTAATGTTATCTAGATGATGGAGAAATAATATACATTGCAGAATATTGATAATTTACTAGAACACTGCTTGCACAAAATACAGGATATGAAGCAGACATGAACCACAACAAAGCTAAATATCTCATCTTTCAGTGTAGAATCCAAATGCAGTATCAATTTGTGGTTCCACAATGCAAAAGCTTCTAATAGATCTCAAAAAAACATTTTAAGACAGACATACGAGATTACCCCTTTCATCTTCATCACCAATATGATTTTAAACTAACATTATATATTCCAACAAGCTAAAACTTGGACTCGATTTAACTAATTGAACTCAAACCCAAAATAAGAAAAAGCAAACAAACGATCAACTTGTGCTTTTTTTTTAATCCTTATTAACAGCATAAATCTAGAAGCCAAAAATACTAGAGCAAAATATCAGAAAATACAAAAAAAAAAAAAATTGCTGTTTGATTGGCAAAAATTTAGACCCAAATTCACCTTCACAAAACAAAACAAACCATTGCAATGTATCCAATGAAAAAAAGCTATGTAATAAAGCCCATAACCAATGATTAATTGAAAAAATTTCAAAGATAAAGTTACCTTTCACAAGCCCTAAATGTGTCTGAAATTTGGGGAAAGCGGGAGAGCTGAAGGAGAGAGCCCAGAAAATAAGGATGAGAGGAATAAAAGTGATTACAGCAGCAATGGAGGAGCGGCAGAGGCTACCAAACTGATTGAGCCGTATCCTTGTGAACTTGGTACTGGCTATGCTCAGCCTTGTTTATCTACGAAATTCGCATGGCGCAGCCCATATCACTTATAGCCACTGGATTTGAGCCAATTTACAGAAAGAAACCCTATAATTTCACTCTTAACGTGCGTAAATGAAAGCAGATGTTCAATGCTGGGAAAAGGCAGAGGAGGAAGATGAGTAAGAGGAGAGACAAGGCGCCAGCAATGGAAGTATAGGTGGAGGCAGAGGAGGAGGTATGGGAGGAGGCGGAGAAGGAAGATGTGGAGGAGAAAGAGCTGTAAGAGAAACGGTGGTTGGTCTGTGACAAGAGAGAGAGAGAGAGAGAGGACTTTCATTTTCAGTTATGTTTTTGTTGATTATATGGAGACCCGTTTTACTGATTTAATCCATCTAGGATCCGCGTACTAACCCGAATAGGAGGTGAAATTATGGAATTGGAATTGTAATTCTTAGGTCTCACCAAAGAATTGAATTTGTGGAATTGATGGCCCATAGAATTCAAATTGAATTCTAATTCTCTGGCATTGATAGTGTCCAAACCGAAGATTTGGAATTGGGGCTTCAATTCTAATTCTAAGCCTCCAATTCTATGGAACCAAACACACCCTAAGATTAGGAGTCTAATCTCTCAATTGGGCCAAATTTGGACTTTGAGTGTTTCTAATTTTTTCTTCTATTTTTTTTGTCTATCTCGGGCTCCGGTGCAAAAGCCCAGCTTCTCCAGTGTCGTTCCTCTCAGATTTAGCCGTCCCTTTCTTCGTTTTTTTTTTTTTTTTTTTAAATTTCCTTTTCGCCCCTTTTTCTCCTTCTTCACGGCCAGACGACGAAGAATTTGAAGAACCCCTTCAGCGCCAGATTTGGCCAGCTGTCACCTTCATTCTTTCTTTCGCTTTCCCTTTCCCTCTGTTGTCTCCTTTCCTCTCTGCCGTCACCCTCTGTTTTTCTCCTCTCCTTCCTTCACAGCCGGACGATGAAGAAATTGAAGGACCCCTTCCGCTCGCTTCTCCAAATAATCACTCCAGATATTGCTGTCACCGTCGTTCTTTCTTTTCCCTTTTCCTTTCTCTCTATTTTCTCCTTCCCTCTCTGCAAACCTGAAGATATTCCCTCTCTGCAAAAGGCACACGGAAATTGACGGTATGTTTGTGCGGATGACTTGTCCCTTACCCCTTTTAGAATAGAGTTACTAGACCCTGATGGTAAGGACTATTTAGCTAGTGTTGAAGTTTATAATGCTGCTATAGCTAAGGTTCTGCGTAATTTTTTCTGTTTCTTGGAGGGTCTGCAGGTCTATCGTTGGTTCAACTGACCATTGTCTCTTTTACCAAGCAATGGAAGTTTCTGGTTTTTCTATGTGTTGCTATTTGGATTTATAATATTTTCATTCTTTATTTTCAGGTAATATGGAAGAAAATAAGAGTACTGTAGCAAAGAGGACAAGGGCTCAAACAAAGTGTCAATTGAAGAAAATGATTGATGAATACTATGAGAAGAAGCCGAAGGAGAAGAAAGGGGATAGTGAGAAAGCCCATGACTTTGATGCAATGAACGCAACTGAGGGGAAAAGGAGGGAAGAATTGGAGTCAAGTAAAGTCAGAAGAAATGACATAGGAATGGTTAGAATTAACAGCACTAGCAATGATGAAGAGCAAAAAGGGGAAAATGTCAACCGAAATATCTTCAATAGAAAGAGGAAGGGAGCTGTTGAAAAGTTTTTTAATGATGATGAGAGTAGTGGAAGTGATGTTAGGATTTTGGGGGAAGAGGAAGTGGTGGAAGAAGTGAACTTGAAGGAATTTAATAGGATGAGGAGGAGGAGGAGAGAAACTGTTTACAGCTGTAAGAATGATGATGGGGGAAATGGAAGTAGTGTTGAGATTTTGCAGGAACAGGAATCATGGAGCTCTGAAGAGGGTGCTGATGATTCTGATAAAGACTATAGTGAGGAAGAATCAGGAAGCTCTGATACGCAATCAAACCATTGGGGTTATTGTAGCAAGGATAACCTTGAAGGAGGGATAGGGAAAGATGATGGCAAGATGAGTCCATCTGGAAGATATTATATCAAGGAAAAAGAGTACAGTGAGGATGTTGAGATTCTTGGAAAGAGCATGGAGGATAATGGAAAGGAAGATTCAGTGGGAGGGAATGTCAGCAGTGAGAGTTCTTTGAGAAAAAGAAAGGTACATGGTAACCTGAAGGATGGTGAAGTGGTGGCAAGTAAGTTATTGTGTCTGAGACCACGGCTTCATTCAACTCCCAAGTCCAGAAAACAGGAATCCGGACTTAGAACATCAAGAAAGTGCTGCCTTCGTGTTTCTGACAGTGAAAGTTCTCATTTTTCAGGTGAGGATTCTGATTCATCAGAACAGGTGCCAAAGAAGAAAAAGGAAGGTAGTAGGATATCTAAGCTCTCTAAGAGAAGACGAAGGGTGTTAAGAGAGGTGGATTATGTGAATATTCTTCTGGGGTCCATGTTCAAGGATGATGAGCAGACAAAGCAAAATCTATTTCCTTTTGAAGACAATGGTCCTATTCATACGCTGCTGTTAAAATTCAGATTTGATGATGAGGATCCAGCCCCACCTGAGAAAGAAGGCTGGCAGAAAGAAATTGACAACCTTTTTACTGAGATGGAAATGTGCCTCACGTTACCTGATTCTGACTTTACTGAATCATCCATGGTAATGATGCTTTGTTAATTTTGAGAGATTTGACATTCTCTGGTTACTACAGTGATTTCTGGATTTGGAGTTAAATAAGTGTTTACATAGTTTACATGACAGTTTGAACAGTTTAGCTAATACGATAGAAATGAAAGATTGTTTCTTCGATACGTTACTGCTGAAAATGATTGGAAGATAGCTCATTATTATACCGCTGCTGTATTCCTTTTCCTATATCCATTCTTTGTCTGTCAGCTGAGTTTGGAGATTTTAGTCAATATGCTAACGTTGTGACTTCTGCTCTGGAATACTGAAGTTGACGCCTTAGAACTTTGAAATGATTTGGAAACATGCAGTAGGGTATCATCTCATGTTGGTCATCTAATATTTGTTTCTTCCTCAGTTATTATCTAATAATCTATGGTTAACAAGATCATGTGGTTTTTCAAATTGTTGTAGTTTTTTTGACGGTATGCTTTCTTATGTAGTTTTAAGAATACAAGTTGCTACTTAATGATCCGCTGTGCATGCTATTTAGTTGGTCCTAATTTTGTATGTTTTTTTTTTTTGCTACTGATGGTGTTGGGAGGATTATATTATTCATTTTAATTTACTTATACAACACATAGCAAAAGCTTGCTGTTCTCCTTTGGAACCACTTTTAAGTAAATGTTTAAGCTAGATATCAGTTTTAATGACACAAAGTTCTCTTCCATGTCCTGCTGTAATAAAAGGCGTCAAGGAAATTTAAGATATTGGTTTTACTCCATAGATATTTTAACTCGTCCGTGCTTGAAAATTTTGATAATGTGGCAGCATGCAATTTCCTCTGTTCTTGTACCATAACTTTACAATAATTGGATTGTAAGATTCGTTTTCAATTTCCAAACTTTACAATAGTTTGGATTGTATGATTTGTTTTTCGTCATCGTTGTATCACGTAGAAGTTCCAGAAATTTCTTTGTATGCACAATCACATACAGATACTCTCATCTAGTTCTTTGCGGGATCTCTCTCACTGGACAGAAAGATACTAAAGTATTTTCAGTGTGGTATTTGTGTCGTAAGAAACCTCCTAAGTTTTGTGCTCTTCTGGTGAAAATTACCATTTGGCTTAGATTTGCATTATCCAAATAATGTTGTTGATATTTTTTGCTGGCTTTGCTGTCACTTTCCAATGATGTTTTTACTCTTTTTAATTATCTGATTGTCCAAATTGAAACTCGTGTGAGAAGATCTTGAGTTCTTGCATCGTTGATCATCAGGATGGCACGCATCATGTCACTGCTACGGCAAAGAGCCAAGCAGAATTATGTCAGTTAGGGGAACATCAGCTGATTCTTGAAGAACCAATTGGAATCGTATGCAAATATTGTCAAATTGTGTATATGGAAATGAAGGACATTTTTCCTGTTCTGGTATGTATTCAACTTGTCATTTGCATTATATTATTTTTTGAATTCCCTTCTTTTATGCTCCTTAGATGAACTTAAATGAATGAACTTCATACTCCTAATTTTTTTTTCCGCTTAGCTTCTTGCTTTATTGGCTTGCAACAGAAGCGTAAGCATGTAAGACGAGGAAACAAGAACTTCTGTTCTAAGCTCATAACAGATGCTATGCTATTCTAGAACTCACTCTAAAACTTTAGGAGAAATGCCTATTCTAGACAGAGGCTCAAATTTTCACTAGACCAATGAACCTAGCCAACCACTACTATACCACAAAGGTCCTTCAAAATTTGCTTGCAAACATGGTAAACTGGATGCAGCAGATTTTTGGATAACTTTACGGTGTCCACTTCCCTAGAGTTGATAAACTGCAACAGCAAATCTCACCCTGCACACATTCTCCCAGATGACTTTCCAGCACAGTGTTGTTCAGCCTCTAACAATTCAGTGGACCAAGTCTTAGCAACTTTATATTTAGCCAGGCTTTATGGACTGACTGCAGGAGAGTAAGGACAAGAATATATGCTTAGAGATTCATGAGGGGCACAATCAGCTTCAACTGGCATACCCCAATAGATGTCTTTATTACTTAATCTCCGCTCACATGCCAACCTTGAGATATAGGAATGCTTAAGCATATATTTCTTTCCACAGACAGACATACACCTGGCTAACTATTGGGCTGAGATTGAAGCTTTTTCATGGCTGATCTGGTAGTGCAGATTCCTGAAGAATAAGTTTTCCAATCTACCTGATCGTCAAAACCTATAATAGGCAGACAATAATGAGTATCACATTTTAAAGCAGCAGCACCTCTTAATTTCCTATCAGAGAGCCAAAAACAAGAACCACACTTAATGGTAGTGGTCTCCTTAGCATCATTTTTACTAGCAAAGAGCTGAATAATCTGGGCTAAGTTGTGTAATGAAGTGGGACCTTTACAATGTTACCAGAACTTCATGTTGTTACTTGCATTCCCAGATTTTTTTTCAGAAAGTTTAATCTAAATTGCTATTGCCTGCAGAAAAAGGAGACTTCACACAGACGGGATTGGTTTGACCTTTGCAGAGGTGATTGCTCTGGTATTCATGAGCTTCATTTTGGTGAGTTAGCCTCTCGAAACTACTACACCTCCATTGATGCTGAAGGCTCTGTATTGGATCTTATTCCCAATGATATTAGGATGTCAATGTATAGTCATCAACTGGATGGATTTGTCTTCTTGTGGAAAAACATAGTAGGAGAAACTTGTATTGAGAAGCTGAAAACTGAACTGTCGGATGATGGAAGAGGAGCCATAATATCACATGCCCCTGGCACCGGGAAGACCTGCCTGACAATTGTTTTTATTCTGTCCTTGTTAAAAATGTATCCAATGTGCCGGCCTGTGATTATAGCTCCTAGAAGCATGCTGCTTACCTGGGAAAATGAGTTCCGAAAATGGGGATCTAGAATTCCTTTTCATAACTTTAATAGCAAGGACTTGTCAGGAAATGAACTCAAAACTGATGCAGAATTTCTTCGGAGGGTTGGAAGTCGAATGACAAAGCTGTACTCTTGGACAAAGGATAAAAGTGTTCTAGGAATCAGTTACAAGTTATTTGAGCAGATTGCCAGTGGACGGAAGGGAAAAGGAAGTGATGAAAGACTTGGGGAAATCTTTCTTCAACTGCCTGGTCTTGTGGTTCTTGACGAAGGGCACACACCTCGCAATCAACAGAGTCTTGTTTGGAAGGTTTTGACAGGAGTTAAGACAAAAAGAAAGATAATCCTCTCTGGAACTCCTTTTCAGAATAACTTTGACGAGTTGTATAATACTTTTTGCCTGGTAAACCCAAAGTTTTCTGGTTCAATCACTTCTGAGAGTTGCAACAGAAGATGGCAGCAGAAGAGCAATGTGGAGAAAGAGAGATGGATTTCCTTGACCAATGCCATTCATAAGAAATCTGACAATGTGGTAGAAGAGCTCAAGGCTATGATAGATCCCTTTGTACATGTACACAGAGGTTCTATACTAGAAGAGAATCTCCCTGGTCTGAAGGACACACTTGTTATTTTGCGGCCAACTGATGAGCAGAAGGATATTCTTCGGCTTATATCGGATGATTGGAGTAGGTTTGACCAAGTACATTTGGTGTCACTCATTTCTGTCCACCCATCATTAGCTGCTTTCAGTAAACGCTTGTCTGCCCACAAAGATAGACTAGGGGTGCTCAGATGCAGTCCTTACGCTGGAGTAAAGACAAAATTTGCCATTGAGCTCATCCGATTATGTGATGCATCACATGAGAAGGTTTTAGTTTTCAGCGAATTTATTCATCCTTTGAGATTCATAATGCAACAGCTGATGGATCAGTTAAAGTGGAGAGAAGGCATAGAGATGCTGTATATGGATGGAAAACGGGATGAGAAGAATCGCCAGTCATCAATTAGTTCTCTGAATGATCCTTCCAGTAAGGTGAAAGTTCTTTTTGCATCCACAAAAGCATGTTCTGAAGGAATAAATCTGAGTGGGGCATCAAGAGTTGTTTTGTTAGACGTTGTTTGGAATCCTTCAGTTGAAAGGCAAGCAATAAGCAGAGCATATAGGCTTGGCCAAAAGAAGCTTGTCTATGTTTATCATTTGATAACCTCTGGGACCTTGGAGGTTGAAAAGTATGCTCAACAGGCTAACAAAGATCGCTTGTCTGAATTGGTATTTTCTTCTCGAGATAGGCAAAGTAACAAGTCCAGAATTTCATCCGTTTTCGAAGACAAAATCTTGGAAGGAATGCTTGACAACAAAATGCTGAATGATATCTTTGAGAATGTTATTCACCAGCCAAAGGAATCAAATGTATTTGCAAACTTCAATTAAGTTGAGCACAAGCATTAGCCAAGAGACCTTATGCTGCTATATCTCTTATCAATTGTTGATACTGTAGCATTTTGTTTAGGAGCTCCAGTGACCTTTGTTCTGGCAGCTTTTGAAACTTGCTGCACTTTGTCATAGAGTCTACTGATATGTTTTAAACTGTCTGATTTTTCTGTTGTACCGAATAGTTTTTCATCGTCCTGGTTCTTTTTTCAAGTCCCCAGAACCGCCAGTGTGATTTGGTAGTTTTTCCAGCCAGATAGCGTGTTTTGTTTATGATTTCTGTAGTGTCAGGCTGGATACAGCAAAAGGTCTTAATTAGCTTTATAATGGATTAACTCTTGCAGTCCTCAATAGATTATTTTGAGGAATTCCTTTTTTAGATTTCTCTCTTTTTTTTTTTTTGAGGTTATAGAATGTTTGTGTATATTCTACACTGGAATGTGCTGGGCAGTCTCCCAGATTTTAGTTATTGCAGGTGAGCCTTTTGCATGGAGTTTCACTTTGATTTGGGAGCTAAATCCATGATTTGCGAGTAAGTTCAGGTACATATTTCTTTCATGATCTTTTTCTATGTTGAACGATGTTTCAGTCCATCGAATTATTAAGACAAGCTATGTTCCCTTCGTTGTACATGTTTAGATTCTTGAAAGAATTTCTATAGTATTCTCGAGCTTGGATAAGTAGAATGAGAAAGTATTCTGGTCACTGCATCGTCGTATCCCATAGCTCTTCGGAACATGTTTAACCTCTGGATAATGGCCTCTTGGGCAGTTAGATAAATTCCTTGACAGAATTGAATTGTCCATAATCTAAGCAGAGTGAAACTCCTGTAGATGCAGGTATTGCTCCTTTCTTGCTTGGACCTCTACTTCTCTGTTAGGAAGCAGAACTAGAGAAGGGTTATATTTTATGTAGCTTGATACATTGTCCAAATTTGCTAGCTATGTTTCCGAAGGGTTTTCAATAACCAAGTTTCGAGGAATCTAGAAGGAAAGACTGCAAGGTGGTTTGATTATATTAGTAGAACTTGATTTTATATTCCTTTTTGGGGGTTATGTAGCATTAACATAAATCCTTAAATCCTCGTGCAAATTCTCGTGAATCGTTGGTTATGGATGCATGCATTGGTCCAAAAAACTGGTTTTCTGCAACGACACAAGTATGAAATTTTGAATGGGTAAGGCTGAAATCTAAGGAGAAAGAATCATTTAAATGGTTGGACTGGAGAACACGATACTGAACTGATGAGATGTTAAAAAAGCTGCATAGGTACTGCAGAGAACTTGTTGCAAGACAATTTAATAGAACTCAAATTGGAGAGCTTTCCAAGTTCTTCAGGAATGCTTCCTTCAATAATGTTACCTGATAGACTGAGGATGTGTACAGCACACAGATTCCCTAGTGAATGTGGTATCATTCCTCTGAAATGATTCACAGAAAGATGCAACACAAGGAGGTTATTAAATGAACTTAGCACAGCAGGAACTTCACTTTCAAGGTTGTTGCTTTTCAAATTAATGACTTCGATGCGTGCATAAGTTAGATTTCTAGGAATATGAAGTGAAATATGCTGCAGGCACAAAAGATGACTGAACTTATGAGTACCATCAAAGAAGCTATTATGCAAGATTGAGTTCCTTAACTATGTAACTGAAGGAAGCTCCCAATTTTCAGTGACGACAAGTTTAAGGCTGTCTCGCTTTGATCAAAAGAACTGTTCCAAGAAGTTAAGAACTAGAAAAGGGTCACTCTCAATTTGAACTTTGATGGCAAGCAAAGCTTGCCAGTCTGTCTAATTTGACGAACTGACTAAATTGCTGGCTGCAGTAGGCGTGAGTGACTAATGTTATAGAGTTCACGAAACAGAGTATAACACTTGAAAGCATTTGAATTTCAAATTGGACCTTCAATTCCTAGGTGGATGGGCTATGCACATGCAATGTGTTGAGTATGGCCTGGCAAGGTTTAGCTGGAATCCTGTGTAGATTACCATATCCTATGAAAAAAGTACCTCCTTTTGGGAAATAAACTACTGTTTATTTTGGCTAATGCAGTGCCAATGCCGGATTTGCTGGAAACTTGACAAATTATACGTCCCCATTGCAGCTTGGCTCACACCACACAATGACATTTCAGCTCCTCCTGATAAGAATTCTGGTTACGACTTGCAAGTAAATGTAGAATCACTCTCTTACAGCAAGTGACTATAGTTTGAAAAATGAGAAATGTTCCCAGAATTTTAAGTTCAGGAAGCATTACTACAGCTGTTGTGAATCCCTACAGTTTTCCTTGTAAACGTTGCTCAATGATGTTGGGCACTGGCTCTCTCTTAGGCCTTTGGTGAAAATCCCTTTTGCGGTACGCATCCAATTTCCCAGGAGCGGGTATCATAATTTTGAAGAGGAAAAGTGAACAGCCAAACTTCTCAGCTTAAGAACCCCAGTGATCATACTTTTGAAGAGGAAAGTGAACAGCTTCTGAAACACAAAAAGTAGCTGGTTCCACTTTATAAATGAAAAAACTACAGCATAGATGTTTTTCAGTTTTTAATGAATATTAGTAATTTTTTGTTGAACCCAACTTCTTTGTTTCCTGATTACTGTAGTGAATGCTGAATCTTCTTTGAACTAGATGTGTTATTTCCAAAGTACAAAGTACGCTAAGTGAATCTCTTTATTGACTGAAAGCCACGAATTTCTATTGAAGACTGCAGTACAGCATTTGGACTAATCAGGTAAAGGTATCAACTGCAAATTTACAATCAAGAAATCAGCTGGAAGAACAGATTTTTTTCTTCCAGAATACCATTCTAGGATCAAGAATCAAATTCTATCTGAGAAGGTAAGACATACAAACTGAAAATCCAAAAGGCAATGTGCACACAGAACCTGCAAAATTGGATTTGACACTTCAACTTTGTCTAATAGTTGTTGGCATACCTTCACTAATTTCATCTGCACTATCAGCAGCTTTTGATGGGGCATGAGCAGTAAACGACACTTCATCTTTAAGCATTCATGCTTAAAAACTACATCCCTAGCTGCCTATAGGTTCATCAATGCATCCGCTGCATCCATCCTTTCTCTTGGCCTCTGAGCCGAACACGAAACCCCGACATGGAAAGCAGAAGCCAAACACCTTTCAATTTTATGACTGGCACATCTTCTGGTTTGAGTATGAGTGACAATTGAAGATTGAAATAAGAAAATCAGAGACCTCAACCAACTGAAAATAGAGCAACTCAAAAGCATCAGACTTGCGGTAATATTTGGATTAACGATGTATATAGGAAATACAATTAATCCAATTACATAAGATGATCAGTGAAGAACAAATTCTGTGCAAGATCAGCAGCATTTGGCTAAGCAAACATGTCCTGTGGAATTTCATTGACATCAAAAAGGTGCCAAGACAAAGTAATGTGGCTTTTATTTGCAAAGTTTCAAGGTTTGACAAAAAGCCGTATGGTAATCACCTAAAGCAACATATCCAACTGTTTCTACAAGTTCAATTGTTCTTGAATGGATATCAACGGCAAGAAAAACAGACCTTGCAAAGCCAAAGTCACCTAAAATGAGCGCAAAGTTGCTCATTGAGAAGCATGTTACTTGGCTTTATGTCACACGATGATTGGGTGGGATTTCACAGCAGTGGTGAATATACTCTAATGCTGAGGTAACATCTACAGCAATGTTTAACCTCCAAATAAAGTTCAAGTTCTTTGGCTGCAGTAAGTTAGAAGAATTTGGATGTAACCAGTTTTCCTGACTCCCGTTAGGCATGAACCCAT
The DNA here is from genome assembly GCA_036785865.1 of Coffea canephora. Lineage (NCBI taxonomy): Eukaryota > Viridiplantae > Streptophyta > Magnoliopsida > Gentianales > Rubiaceae > Coffea > Coffea canephora. The sequence continues at coordinate 30,529,968 of CM071920.1, read as the reverse complement.
AAACCAAAGCTTTGAACTCATTGCCTCTGAAATCAATGCTTGAGAAAGATGTAATTATCTTGACTAGATTTCTGCAATGAATTTTCCTCAGAGCTTCACATTCAGGCATAAAACTCTTTCTGGATCCTCAGTGTTGAAGGTTCAGTACCTTCACAGAAACTGCTCGTTCACTGTACTCGAAAATTCCCTTGTAGATAGAACTATATCTTCCCTTAGCAATTAAATTGGTTGGAAAAAGCCATCAGTAGCTTGATGAAGTTCTGTATAAGAAAGTGTAAGATATTGATCTCCCAGAGGAGAGGCTGAAGATGTACTAGAAATTCTTCTCTTTCTTGTGGAGCAGCAGAAAGCAGTTAGGTATGCTAGGAGAAAAGAAACAAGGAAACCATCAAACGTGAAGATCAAAACTCCAATCAAGTTAAACTTGCTATTTGCGGACTCTAAACTTCCATATAGCTTTTCACTTCCAGAAATGGAAAACATTGTAGAGTTCATAAAAAGACCTTCGTTTGGCACTTCTCCTTCCAACATATTATAAGAAGGATTCAGAAACGGTATCAAGCGAAACAGTGCAAGACTCACAGGAATGTTACCAGAGAGATTATTTCTAGAAAGATCTAGAAGTTGAATTCCTCTCAATAGATCCAATGATGATGGAATTGGGCCTTTAAAAAGGTTGCCCTGCAGACTGAGAAACTCCAAAACTTCACAAAAGCCAAGGGAGGATGGAAGCTCTCCAGACAATCTATTGTTTGAAAGATCCAATCTCCCAAGATTTATCAAGTTACCCACCCCTGTTGGTAATAGTCCACTGAGACAGTTATGAGCTAAGTTCAGACTGAGAGTGAATGATTGAAGGCCCATAAGTTCTTCAAGTATTGCACCAGTAATTCTATTTTGTCAAAGATCCAAGTGTTGCAATACTTTACAGTTACCCAGAGAAATAGGTATGCTTCCTTCTAATGTATTCTCTTGCATTTCAAGAACATTTAGCATATTAAGATTCCCAATGGAGGCTGGGATCTTACCAATGAATTTGTTTCCTTAAAGATAGAGTCCCTGTAGTTTTGTAAGTTTCCTAATAAATTCAGGGATGTGGCCTCTAAGCATGTTCTTACTCATGCCAGATTCTCAAGGTTGATAAGGTTCTCTAGGTTATCAGGGATTCCCCCAGATATATAGTTTCTGTCAAGCATTAGGTATGTAATTTGGTGGACAGATTTGCAACAGAATTGGGCAAAGCACTTCCATGATTGTTAGCATTCAAATGCAGAATTCTCAGATTAGTGCAATTAGTCAAGAAAATCAGAAAGCTTAAGCCAGTGCTATCAGCACTACCAAGTGGATTCTTTGAAAAGTCTAACCTTTGCAAATGTTTAAGATTTCCCATATTCATGGGTACAACTCCTGATAAAGCATTTCCACCAATGTCCAAAATCACAATTCCTGAAGCATTGGTAATGGATACTGGCATGGATCCAAAAAACTGGTTTTCTGCAACAGCAGAAGTATGAAGTCTTGAACGGTTCAGACCAACATCTTTGGGGAAAGATCCATTTAAATAGCTGGATACTGAATTGATGAGATTTTGAAAAGCTGCATGTGTACTACACGGGACAATTTGTTAGAAGACAGCTTAAGAAACTCCAAATTGGATAATATTCCAAGTCCTTCAGGAATGTTCCCTTCAAGAAGGTTATCAGATAGACTAAGGATGCGTAAATCAGCCAAATTCCCCAGTGAATGTGGTATTGTTCCTTGGAACTGGTTTTTAGAAAGATACAAGTCAAGGAGATTTCTCGATGAACCCAGCTCAGCAGGTATTTCACCTTCATGATTGTTTCTCTTCATGTCTGCCTATGTTAGATTTCTAGGGATTTCACCTTGGAAAGAGTTGTTGTAAAGTGAAAGATGCTGCGGGTGTAAAAGTTGATTGTGCTGACGAGGTATTGTGCCATGAAAGAAGTTATTATCATGGATGAGTTCCTCGAGAAAAGTCAGGTTACCTATGTTACATATGAAAGCATATGAAAATTGAAGTCGAAAACTCATTTTGCTAGTGGAATTGCTGAGCAAATCCTGCTGGACTTGGGAACGGAATACAGTGTGGAATTCCAGTCTCATTGGAAATAATTAGTTGTTTGAGAATTACATAATTGACTATATTGACTTTTGAAGTAGCAATGCCTGATTTCTTTTCAGGAAATAGTAAAATACCATTAGCGTAGAAGCACTGGTGCTCATTCAGTCAAGTCAAGTCAAGATGCCTGTAGGACCACCATTAGTGCTCGTCAACTGAAGGTATTCTTCTTGACATTTCACTCATCAAAAGAAAATCAAATTATAGGAAACTTCTTGCTCCTGTCTTCACTCTTCCGTTCATAACCACAGCCAATATTTTGTATCGTTCCAGGGGTCCAAATTTGGCAGATATGAAAGCGTGGCAGTCTATGACTAGGGCTGCAACTAAAAGCTTTCGTTACTTTGATTATTCGTAGGCATGCAAAGCAAAGCCAAATTAAGGACGCATCACCTAGAGTGAATGCGTGTTTAATGAGGATACGAGACCATCATATGAGATCGAGATGGCCTTAATCTAATGGTCACGCTTGAGATTCCAGGAACTAAAAGTTCTGAATTCTAGACTTCTTTGTCCCCTTTCAATTTTTTAAATCCCATTCTTTCTCTGCTAAAAAAAAAAGTTTTTTAACACGAATAAAGGAAAGAAATCGGCAAAGAGTGGAATTTAAGTGTTTGCCTTGAAAGATTAGTATTAGCTAGAATATCCCCTTTGCACACGACAAAGGTTTTTGCAGTGGACTACTAGAAGGATTGTGCATGAGGCGAATTGAAAAATGTTCAGCTTAGGAGAGTGTGACCATTTTAGTTCATATCCAACTTTAGTTCTTTTTTTTTTTTTGGGGTCAAACTTCAACTTAGTATTTCTTAACTTGATAATTCAAGGTTAATTTCAAAATAGAGGCACTGCTCTACTCTCTTCCTGGGCACATTCTATCAGCCACAGGGGAGAATTCTCTTCCCGACTAATGTCACACACAAGCTAGTGTTATAACAAATTATGCTAACTTGTGAGCTACTCTCTATGAACAAAAGAGAAGGAACATTGTTCAAACAACCCTCTCAAATTACAAACATCCTCAAGGATGGTGGCAATAATTGACTCATCTTCCTGTTTTAGGTGTATCCTATCCACAATTATCTTGCAGTCTGATTGGATTTCTATTTTCTGCCAATTTTCTTATCTTGCCACAATCATAGCTGCTCTTATAGCTTCTGATTCCTGGATAGCTAAACCAGCTTGCTTTTCTCCCTATTTTGCCTACACTCCGATGATCTTCCTCTGTTAAAATAATCACCGACTCCTGTCTCCAATTCCTCTTGTATATTCTATCTAGATTGTTCCAGCAGAATGTTAGTAGTGTAGTAATAGGAATAGTCTAAACTGTCTAGCAAAGCTCACCGCATCAAACTAGTTTGATAGTATTATGATATTAGATTTCTTAGGTTTCTAGATCAATGTTAGCCGACCTAAGAGTCTTAAATGTAGGCAATTGGAGCTAAGTCTCCAATGTGAGGTAACTTGCTTGTATCTAAGCTTTGTGGAAGTTTCTTGTCTTTGCGTTGTGAGTTTGTGCTTTAGTTATGTAGTGTATTATGAGATAGTGTCCCATGGTTATAATATTTTGGTGTAATGCATTTTGTATTCAATTATTAAGTGTTATTTGTAGAGTATAGTTTGGGCCTACCACTTCATAAAAATCAACAAGTGATATCAGAGCGGGATGCTTCGAAACATATTCGTTAAGGTGTTTTTTTGCAGGATGGCCCGATCAAGGACCAAATAAATTGTTTGTCGAAGTGAATGGTTAGGTACCGTATGGTACGAGTAGAGGTGTCAAAATGGGTGACTTGGACGGGTTTGGGTTGGATAAAATGGGTAATGGGTATAAGTGAGTCAACTCATTTATACCCATTTAATTAGATGGGTATAAATGGGTAAGTCAAAAAATAAATTGGGTAACCCAATTACCCATTTATAACCCATTTATTTTAAATTTTTGTAAACTCATTTAAATTCATTTTTGCAAACTAAGTTATCAATTTATACCACTCTTTGTACCCATCATTAGTTTTAAATATTTACTTATAATGTTCAATAAACTTAATTATCAATTTTTTTTCATTTATACTCTATTTCACAAAATTACCTATTATTTAATAATTGAATAATAAGAATATAAAAATTTGAACTAAGTACTATAAAAACTTAATCCAAAAATTTTGAACCCCTAACATTTTTGTCATATATAAATTTAAAATTTCATTTTATAAAGATAAGAAAATAGGCTAAAATTTATCATAAATTGGTAATGCTAAAAAATAAGCAAGTTAACAAACTAAGAGAAAATAAAATAATAAGATAAAACTAACAAATAATAATAATAATAATAATAATGAAACAAAAGTAATTAACATCATGACAAAATGAAAAATTTGAAAAAAAAGGTGGGGGAAAAGAAGAGACTTGGGGGGAAGAGAATTCTAAATGGGTTAATTGGGTTTGATAGGTTATCCAATAATACCCATTTATTAAATGAGTATTATTGGGTAACCCATTTATACCCATATATAAAAATTTAAGATACTCATACCCATCTATTCATGGACGGGTATGGATAAATTTAGTTAAATGGGTTGATTTGCCACCTCTAGGTACGAGTGAGGCTGCTCATTAAGACACAGTTTGGGACTGCATAAGTTGTTGGTCTGGGACCACAGTCACTTGGTCGAGGACCAGTAAGGCATTATTCTTTCAAAGTGAACGGTCAGGGACTATAGCGCAAGGTTTCGTCAAGAATAAGGGTGGCAATGGGGCTGGGTTTACAGTTGTCAAATAACTTCCCCTGCCTCCGTTCCGCCCCAGTCTCGCTTTCCTTGTGGTCTTTCACGGAAGAAAAAATTATTCTATCATATTTAACAATCTTCTCATCTACGAGATAATTTTATCATTCATTCTATATTTAATAAAGTCGTGTCCAAGTACCCGACCTTAAACCATCTAACGAGTTGCAAAAACTAATAATTAAAGAAGATTAGCAGCCCGTCAGTATCACGAAAATAACATTAAAACATCTTATTGAGATATAATAGGACCAAGCCACAATTATGTTATTAATTATATTATTAAATATAAAGAATTAGATAATAACTAAATAAGTATATTGTGTACATATGCGTATTATATATACATTTATGAATTTAAATATATATATTTTTGATAAACGGGGGACGGGGTGGAGGATGGAGTAGGTGTATGCTGCTCCGCCACTACCCCGTTTTAAGGCGGTGGGAAACTTTCCCACCCCATCCCGCCCCATTTCTACTCCAGCGGGATGGTTGCCCGGCTCCGACACTCGTTGCTACCCTTAGTCAAGAACAGTTGGGGACTCTTAGAGTCATTGGTTTGGGATCGGATTTACTTGGTTAGTGCTGGGCACACCAAGGAGGGATGATGGATATTGCCGCATCAATAAGCGCCATTGAGAAACTCAACGACCCTAATTATGGGAATTGAGCACGCAAATGAAGTAATATTTTATTGGCCAATTTATGGGAAGTGGTCAACAGTGAGAACACAACAGCACCAAGAGGGAACAAAGCTCTCGAGGAATGGACGAGAAATGTGGAAAGGCGTTGTATGCATTGGCAATTGTTGTAGAGGATGAGCAATTGCGAAGGGTAAATCTAGCAATGACACCAAAGGAAGCATGGGACATCCTGGTAGCTGCATTGGCCAAGCAGAACAAATGGAAGCTACAGCCACTCGAGAATGAGCTCTATTCGCAGCAAAATCTCACTGTAAATCAGTACTTTTCTACAGTGAAGTCTTTATGTGACATCAGTTTTGATGATTTCGATTGGTATTTCAAAAACTTGGAAACCACATCAAATTGTCGCTTATTAAATTACAGGGAGTTAAATTCAACATTTACTAAATCATAGAAGATTTTTGGCACTTCACCCATTTTTTGAATAATATGGGTGGTAAACGCCTTATTGTAACTAGTGTTAAAGGCACTTCACCCATTTAGAGATAATTATTAATTTTTATGAACATATTAATTTTTTACAAAATTAAATTTATATAAATTATTCATGGAAAAATTGCAATTTGTTAGTAAATTTTTTCTTTAATACAATTATAGTTAATTTGATAGTTACAACATTTAAAGAAATTATGGGAGATTTGTTAGTAACTATGATTAGGTGAGTTGGGTAAAAATTAATTTCTTAAAGGCAAAATTAGAAGTCCAAAAAATGACAAAAAATATTTACCTCAACTGCCACTTCTCTCCTTTTATTATTCTATAGATATTTTTCTATGAGATCAATACAGACTTTTATCTTTTTATAAGAAATGTTGGTATTTCGAAAAGTGATAAAAATTAATAGCTTTAAAGGAGTTGCATGGAGTTGCGATGGCACTATTGAACTTTTGACACCTTTTTTTTTATTTTTTGGTCAATCCCCAATTCCTACTCTAACTTTAGGGAAAGATTCAATTGAGCCAAGGGAGTTAGAGGGAAAGAATCTCACCTCTAGATAAAAAAAAATGCATTATTGTGCATCCTTTGGATTTTACATAGGTGTATAAGTTTGAACCCCTAATTTGTAGCTAAACTTAGTGCCTGTTTGATAACATAAAAAAGTGCTAAAACTGAATTCATTCAGACACTCAGATGTTGTGGGTGTTTGATAAATAAAAATTCACCTGCTGAACTTATTAAGTGGTGCTGAATTTGTATGTATTTTTTTCAGCACAAGAATCGTAGCTGAATGCTTAATTTGATATGAATCAAGAGATTTACTTCAACTACTTTATCTTATCTACCAAATATATCCCTGTTTGTTAATTACATTCAAAATCCTTATCTAATTAAACAACCTAATATTCCCTATTCAAAATCCTTATCTAATTAAATAAAACAACCTGATATTCTCTATTCAAAATTTTTTTTTGACAATAGTATTTTTTTGCAGTAATTTTCATCCACAAACATTTATATTTTGATATATATATTTTTTGTGCAGATAAATATTATTTATGTGATGCAGCTTATCCACACACACGTGGCTTTATGACACCATATTGAAATATTAGGTATTGGTTGTCTAATTTTCGAAATGCTTCTCGTCCAAAATCAAAAGAAGAACGCTTTAACCAAGCACATGCAAGATTGAGAAATGTAATTGAACGTGCTTTTGCAGTATTAAAAGATCGTTTTCTCATTCTCAAAACGATGAAACCATACCCTTTTCCCACACAAAGAAACATCGTCATTGAATGCATTGCTCTTCACAATCATTGTCATTTTCATACCTAACAATTTTAAGTTAATTAAATTATAGGTTCTATTTCCTTTTTGGATTAAAAGATAGAAGGGCAAAATTGTACAATTTAGCTTATTAAGCATTAAGTTATGAATATTTATCAAACAGTATAAATAGATTCAATATTAAGATTCAGACATTCATATATCTCTTTTCAGTACTTAAAATTAAGCAAATTAATTATTTCAGTATTCAGAATTCAGAATTCAGATTCAGTGTTATCAAACGGAGCCTTACACCTTATGTTTCACCTGGTGACCAACTCACCTAAGGAGAGTTAGTTTATGACACTTAATATTTACCATAGTCAGTTTATAAATACATCAATTTACATTTGAGTTGGAAAATGATTTGGTGATAGTAATGATATTGGAACTGCAAATGTATCATGTAGAAAGGTATTTGTCAATGAACTGAAGTGAATACACACACACACACACACACACACACATATATATATATATATATATATATATATATCTTTCCTATATAGCTACCTCACATAGCGAGTTTTTTACACTCACTCTCTCATTGTTGATGCGCTTTGGAATTTCATTATTTTCTCTCTCGCAATTTTCCTTTCATTTTGCTATGAATTACGAGTTTCTGATTACTAATTGCTTTTGTGATTATGTATCAATGTTTAGACATGCTTGCTATGAATTTTCCCATAGCTTTCATGAAAGCGCAAGTTCTTCAAATTAATTTGTCTATATATAAAGGGGTATTCCCAGCCAGCGTAGAAGTATTTGCTGGCGAAAGAGATCGATGCTTTTCTGGCAGTAGGCAAAGCTACTTATATTTTGAAGCAATATGGGTCCAATCATTGAATTTTTGCTATGTTTGGTCACCACAAGATGACAGGATCAAAATACTTTAGCAATTATAAACATTATATTGACAGTATACTTGATCGAAGGATCTTTTTTAGTTAGTTATAGACTTGAACGTGAGAGACAACTTGATCCCAAAGGTTAATAAATACTAATTTACAAAATGTTGAAGCTTACAATTTCGGATGCTGGTAAGCAAATCTTATGACTATTTAGTTTTGGCCAATTTTTGTGACAAAATTTGAATTCTTCTTCAGGAATTCTTTTATGGGGATATAGTGACACAGGTTTACTCTTATTTGTTATTTTCAGTTGTAGGTTGAACTGGTAAATCTCTTTTGGCAACAGGATTCTTTCTCGAGTGTGTGCATAATACATGTGTATATATAGCAATCCATTTGTTTGAGTTATTTTTCAGTCCTCTTTTGTGTTTTCTTTTTGTCAGAAGGACATTTTATTTCTTTTTTGTTTCTTACCCTTCACAATCACCTTTACTAATATTACTATTATTCTGTTTATAACTTTCAGATTTTACCTGAGGGGACAACATTATATTTTGACAAGGGATTGACAATACGTTTTTTTTTTTTATTTGTTTGTCAATACTTAAGTCAAGAAGTTGGTGGAAATTTCAATTATTCATTCCATACCTTATGCATCATTAAAGTATTTGTTCAAACAGCCAAGCTTTTGCTATTGATGCTTAGGTTGAAACGACAAATTAATAGATGTTCTTTTGGTTTAACAATAGTTATTGTAATCACTAAACTCATCGACATCCGGCAAGCGGTAGCTAATCTGTAAGAATTTTTTTAATTTAATTTCTGTTGTTAAAAAGGAAGGAAAAGGCTCCTAAGTCGATATATTAGAAGCAGATATTCACCTAGAATTTTTACAAGTTTTTTTATTTTTTGCACATAAGCATGTTCAAATAAGAGAATTCAATATAATAAAAAATACATTTTTATTTGTAACATATGGAAAAATAAATATTCTAATTTATATTTAGAAATTCATGAATAACTAGAATTATACTAATATAGTCCCATTCATTACGAATGACGTCGAAAACTAGTTATATTATTTTGTGAGACATGAACAACAAGCAAGGGAGGGATCGGTTGGGTGGTTCCAACGTAGAGAATATAAGTTAGAGTTTTCGAGTTCGAGTTCGAGTTCGAATCCTCCTACTTATACTTCAAAATAAATTAAAGTGTAAACTTGCAAATGGCATATAAATTTGTAAATAAAAGTGAAGTACAAGCAAATGAACATGCCAAGGAAACTATTTAACACTACAAAAATAACTCGTGTGAATGCACTACTATATATTACTTAAGGAAAAGTGTCTATACTTGCATGATAGATTAGGTGTATAAAAACTCATAGTATTATTTGACTTACATTTTAATGGTTACAAGTCATAGAGGCGTGGAAAGATCTACAAGAATATCAATCACATGCTACATCTTTTCGAAATTAGAATTGGTTATACAAGTTAACTTAATATTTTCACTCCTCGATAATAAAGATGAGAACAAAAAAAAAAAAAGAAACAATTAGATTTGATAGTCAATAAAGATTTTATTAGCATAAATAAGCAATCAATTCAGCAGGATTCCCCGTCACCCGCTGCTTTCCATTTTCAGAGTAACCTTGTACACATATATGGTAATGTCTTTCTCTACAAGAATGCACGCACCCCAAAAACCCTACTCAGATCCTCTCATCTTCAATAAGCCGAATTTTCCCAACTCGAATCACCCAAATAAACAATGGAAGCATATTGGGGTTTAGGGGCTATAGGGAGAAGTGGCAGCAATCCCTTTCCTGCTAAATCAACGATGAATGCTGAATACTTCACTGCTGAAGTGCCCATGGTGGACACACTTGTTCGAAATTATGACATTGATGCTAGTTTAGGAGGGTTTTCTGGCTTGATCAAACAGTATTCTGATGAGTATTTTGGGCCTATAATGGAAAGTTTCTGCAATCCTATTACTGCTGAATCCATCGGCGATGCTGAAAACTTCACTCCTGAAGTTTCCATGGTGGATACTCTTGTTCCAAGTTATCAGATTGATGCTAGTTTAACAGAATTTCTTGGTTTGGAAGAAAATTCTGATGTAGATTCAGGGGCTATAGGGAGAAGTTTCTGCAATCCCATCAATGCTGAATCCATCGCCAATGCTGAATACTTCAATGCTGATGGCCCTATGGTGGACACACTCGTTCCAAATTATGAGATTGATGTTGGTTTAACAGAGTTTCTTGGTTTAAAAGACGCTGATTTAGAGGGTTTAGTGGGAGGTTTCTGCAATCCCATCACTGCTAAATCCACCACCAATGCTGAATACTTCACTGCTGAAAATCCTATGTTTGACGCACTTAATCAATATGATGAGGATGATGCACGTTATAGAGAATTTTTTGGCTTGAAAGGATATTGTAATGAGGGATCATATGATGCAGTCCGTCCATTCTTGCCGACAACTACTCCTTTAGCTCTGAATGTTGATGCAACAAACGAAGTATTTTACCAAGAAAATCAAGTGGGGTTTGAGCCAATACTGCAGCAAAACATAAATGATTCAAATCAGCCAGAAAAGCAAGTGGAATTCCTGCAGAAACTGCATCCAAATGGTGGGGAACTTCAGCCACAATTGCAAATGGACTTCCTGCAAAAACTGCACGTAAAAGAGTATGATAATCAGCCAAAATCACAGGAAGAAGCAAAAGAAGAGGAGGAAGTACTTATAATTGGCGAAACCCCAGCTCCAAAAAAAAAACGCCATTCACGGAAGAGGAAATGTGACATCATTGTCTCAGGTGAAGAACTCCGTCTAGATAGCTCGGGTTGGATCAAGTACGGCGAGAAGACACTCATAGGTTCGACTTATCCAAAAGGATACTACCGATGTGGATTTAAACATTGTCCCGCCAGGAAACACGTCGAGAAGATTTCGGAAAATCCGGACAAATTTGCTGTGTGGTTTAACAATGATCATGAGCACGGTGAGAATCCAGCAGCAAAGTGCGTTGTCTTTGATGAGAAACCTTTCCTCCAACCAACCCCGGTGGCTACAACACCTGCATCAAGTAATTTTACGAATAGTTTTTACATGAACCATGATCTGATCAGGAACGAGGGAGAAGATTGTTGCCAGTGTATTAAAATTAAAGAAGAGCCAAAAGACTTTTACGAGGGAAATTACAATGATACAGATTAAGTGGCGCCGCGATGGGAATTTATCCTAGTCTGCTTTTATTAGTGCTATTTTATCCTAAAACTTTTTGACAATTTCTTTTCTTATTGAACATTGCATGGATTTTCAGTCAGCGTTATTTCTATGCAAGTAGGTCTAGATTTACAACGCATATTCTCCGTTTAGTATTGATATTTACAACTTGCATATGTGTTATATATTTAGATCTGCTTGTATAGGGCGGTTTTTTATACAATTAGTAGAAAACTTTAATTCATATTGAATCTCCATTTTTTTTTCAAGTTCCGGATGGGTAAAATTTTGTTGTTTACGTCATATTCCTTTCTTGTTAGATATTCTATCTAAATGCCTGGCTTGATATTGGTTTCAACTTTTGTCTTTGTCAAACTAATTGAAACTGCATAGCTATGAGTTTTCCTCTTTTTGTAAACAAAGCTCTGACTTTATTACTAACTTGTTACTACATTATTAGATTTGATATACCCGAGTTTATAACCAACGAGAACATTTAATTAATTACATTTTCGTTTTTCAGTTCTCTGACTGAACACCATATATAGTGTTCTTCTCTGCCACTTTACTTTGACTCTTGGTGGACCAATTCTTCTAATACCTCAGCAAAGGCAATGCCTCTTTAGAATTTAGATTGATCCCTTATTCTGTATATGGGAAGATATGGAAAGCTATCTAATGTTAGCTTCCTCTGTAGCTGTTATGAAGTGCATACCAATGTATGTACTGAGTAATTTTAGCTTTCTCAAACTGTTGTGAAGTGCATGCTAGTATATGGGATTTTCAATGCCATTTTTCAGTAGCAATTCAGTGTTATATTTATACCAAATGTCCTATTATTTAAGTTGTTATGTGCTATTTATTTAAGTTGTTATGTATGCACTGAGTAATTTTAGCTTTCTCAAACTGTTGTGAAGTGCATGCTAGTATATGAGATTTTCAATGCCACTTTTCAGTAGCAATTCAGTGCTATATTTATACCAAATGTCCTATTATTTAAGTTGTTTGTGCTATTTATTTAATTTGTTATATATGCACTAAGTAATTTTAGCTTTCTCTAACTGTTGTGAAGTGCATGCTAGCATATGGGATTCTCAATGACACTTTTCAGTAGTAATTTAGCGTTATATTTATACCAAATGTCCTATTATATAAATTGTTATGTGCTATTTATTTAAGTTTTCTTTATCTTCACGTAATAAGTGAGACTGGTACTGAATTTGACACTGAGTAATAGTAGTACAGAGGGTCTCAACTGTATGCACTAAACTGAAACTTAGCTGGAAAGGGTGAACTTTGCCTCCAACTCTAGATAATGTGCCTTGACCTGGATTCAAAATGCTATGCCATGTTGTTAATGGTGTTGTGAAAGTATTGTGGAAAATCCATGCTTACATAATTTCTTTTCTTATTAACGATTTCAAATTTTCGTTTTACCATTTTTTGGCACAATGAAAGCACTCTGCTTATTTATAGGCAAGGCCAGAGCCACGGCAGGGCCGCAGGGGTTAAGCCGCTCCGAAGTTTTGAGATTTTTCGATTAACCACTAAGAGATTTTAAAATTTTTCATTAAAAATCTCTCTCGCACCTCCTTAGATTTAACAAAATTTCTTGTCCCCCTCCACTTAACTTTTACTTTATGAAAATTTGAACTTTTGCTGCTCTTTAAATATTTTTGACCTTACTATTTGGCTATTGATTTATAAAGTTCAACTTGTTGTTAATAGCTTTAACATTACATATTGACTTGCTAAAATTTTATCTATTATGTTAACAAAATTTCTTCAAAGCTAAATTGCATACAATTTTCAATTAATTATTTCATTTTCCTCTTCATTTTTTGTTTAGAAAATTTGAATATTAAGTCCTTGGTTCTGCATGCGTATGATCTTCTATATGTGAAGTTAAAACTAATAAAATTTGTATATTTCAAAAAGTATTCTCCCTAAGCATATAAAGCCAACATTTACATTTCTATTACTTTTGTATACTTTTGTTTTTTCAAAATATGATTCGCTGTTCAAAGGTTGAAACTGTAGAATAGTCGGGCCATATTTTTGCCCCTTAGGATTGTAAAAATGAGTAGATAGAAAAATGAGTAATTAGTTTATTAAAATTAGCTTCCTTATTAAAATTTTAATATCTTCCTTATTAACGTCTCCACAGTGCGCAAGAGCACACTGTGGCCCCCACCCCGGCGGAGAGCAAGGCTGTTCTTGCGAGGCAGGAAGCGGCTCTTTGCGCAGGCACTGTTGTAATTTGAATTTAAAATTTAAATTTGAAATTTAATTTCGAAACGTTAATAAGGAAGCTGTAAATCTAGTTTGCAATAATTTACAGCTTCCTTATTAACGTTTCATACAATTAAATTTACTCTTGTTTTATTAAAATAATCTAGTGGTAAAAAAAACTTGTGGACATAGAATTTAATTGAAAACTTATACAATGAATGAAATTAGATAAATGATTGGACAGTTAAGCATCGAAAATAAAAAGAAAATTTAACATGCAAGCCAAAGTAATAAGATTATACTCGTAAAAATATTGGTATACATGGGTCTGCCCCAAGCCAAAAATCCTAGCACTGTGGCTCCGCCATTGCATTATTGGCCAGTTTAGGTTAGGATGCAAGACGCTAACTTTTTTTGTACTAGCAATTTGGCCTCACACTTTGTAGGAAGTTTGCGGACAATTGGCCGTTCAAGTAGTTGATAATTCCATGCATTGATAAGCAATACATACACTTTTGAGAATATTTGAGACTTGTGAGTTTTAGACTGATTTACCCCTAGGTAAATCATTCTAAAATTTAAGATACACTTTTCGTAGGGGTAAATCAGTCTAATTGTCCAAAGTAAGGGTACATCAGTCTAAAATTTTAAGTAGGGGAAAATCAGAACAAAAGTAGGGGCCAAATTCACAAGTCTCAAAAATAAGGTAAATCAGTTTAAAATTCACAACACATAATCCTCCTAGTTAATTATGTATCCATATTTTCTTAGTCAAATTTAATTCATAAAAGGTTATAATACATGTGAAACGAGACTTGTGAACCAATTTAATAAGGTCGAACTCGGCCCAAAACAAAAAAAGAAAAAAACTTATATGTTGGTTTGGGTTTAGATCACACAAAATTCACATATCTGTGTTACTAAAGATCAAGCTCATATTGAAATTGAGCAGTATACACACACACATACAAATATATATGTGTGTGTGTGCGCGCACCCGTGTTTGCAACCTTTTATATGCCAAGTTTGGATTTACTAAAATCCGAACACCCTTAATTGTGACTTTCCTAAAAAGAGCATTTTGATCTATACGTAAGTAATCCTACCTCATTTTATCTCTGACCATAGGATGAGCATATTTTCTAAAACATTCAAAATATAAAATCAATCAAACATTAGATAATAAGATTACTCATCCAAAACTAACGCAATCTAGAATGAATAATTCGAAAATAAGTAATCCCTTTTCATCCAATCTATGAACCAAATGCACCCTAAATATAATAAGCATGTCATAGGAAAAGTTACACCTATATGCAAAGTAACAGAATAAAAATAACACGCTGTAAATTTCACTATAAACAACTACCATAGGCATCATAACTTTGGTTTAAGTTCCAAATATAGATTAGATGGCTAGGGGTTCATTCGCAGGAACAAAATACCACAGCTTTTCATTATTTTAGCAAATTTATTGGGTCATATGTAGTGTTTATTCATCCTTTTACTTTCAAATGGAAGCACATCTTATGGAGGTCTCACGCCCTATTTTTTTGAGAATGAAAATGAAAGAAAAAAGGGAAGATTTTTCACATGACTGGCAGTTTGTTTGCGGCTATCTTCAACAGGAGGCCTTCTAAAAATGGTGTTGATAGTAGGCTTGAACCTGATTATTTTGTTTAGCCCTTCTTCCTGAAGGTTGCTTTCATCCATCTGATTATCGTATTTCAACGAAGATAAAACCCTACTGTAAGTTTAAAATTGTAACGAGATCTAGATCCTAGCCATGATCATCATCAGTGATTACTATTTTACAAAACCTGATAGATTTTCCATTTCTTAAGCAAGAACTGCATATTGGTGGTTGTTCAACAATTTATAGACTTCAACAAATCAATGTTTATTATCGGCCAATGAGTATAATGTCTGGATAAAAAGTATCTCAATATTCAAGACATGTAATTGCACTTGAAGATTGGCTGCTGTCAGATGCTCACATGGCTTTTGGCATTGTGTGGTTTTTAGAAATATGACATGCGTAAGATTTTGTGCCATTGAAGCGATTCTTATTTTACTTTTGCAAAGCTTTGTATTCAACAATAACTGTTAAAAGTATGTTGAAAATTCTGATATATGGGCCTTCAATTAGCTAGTTTTAGTGCCTTTATGTTGAGAGACCAAATGCAGGCTTTTCAAGGCATTCGTGTGGTTCAAAATCATTATGACTTTGGTAAAAGTTGGAAATATTATGAACAGATTTGTTTTTGCTAAAAAATTCCTTGTTATCTTCAAGCCAAACTTGTTTACGGAATAAGGAATAAGGAATCAATCCATCTAATGTGCCTCTTCCCTATTAAGTTGTTTACGGCCAACACTAATATTCACCATCAATGTGTCGAATTGCTCACTTTTCTTGCCTCCGTTATAGTTCGGCTTGTATAATTAGTTTAATCATAAGAGGAAAAGGAAATTGTCACTTTTAAGTGAGAAATATAGTTTTAGTCTTCAAATATTCAGACACTAGGCTATAAGTCCCTACAATTTGTTGGATGGAGGAATTTGCAGAGAAAAGAAGTGAAGATAGGGGAAAGAAGGAGATATTCTCTTGATTTGGAATATTGAGTGGAAAAAAAAAAAGAAGAGAAGTGAGAAGAAATATAGGATGAAACGGCTAAGAATTTTTTGTTTTTAAAGCGAGGAGGTCAAAAAAAAAAAAAGAAAAAGAAAAAGGGAAGTTAACTTATGTCATGATTAGCTTTATTTTTTAAAAGTCAAGTTTATAGATAAATGCTCTTGAATGACAATAAATGCTCCATGAATTCAATATCACTCATTTTCAACTATAATTGACCAAAGATATCATTTTGGGATTAATTCCACTTTGCGCCACTAACTTGTATCACCTTTTCACTTTGCACTATAAAATTTAATTTTCGATATTTTACACCTTAAATTCTTAATTTTGAATACTTTGCACCCTAAACTCTCAAGTTTATCCTATTTAAATCCAATCAATAATTACGCTAGCAAAATTAATGAGATAAGGGGCAGTGAAAGTTAATGAGAACAAACCATTTTGTTCTAACTATGGTTCCTTAACTTTTTTGACCATTTTAGCACATTATCATTTATTAATATGGTCTCAATTATTAATATAGTTAGCAAAACAAACGAGATAATAGATAGTACAAATTAACGTAAAATACAGAAAACTTCCTTTGTGGTTTGGAGTTCAATCATGATAGCTCCTCATTGTTTATCCTTAATGATAATGTATTGTTTTATTTTTGCTATGGTACCTTGGCACATTTGGAATAGTTTTAGCATATTATCATTGATTTGTTGAGTCCTCTATACTGTTAATTTTGCAAAAGTAGTTATTGATTGGATTTAAATGAAATAAACTTGAGAGTTTAAGGGACAAAGTATCCAAAATTAAGAATTTAAGGTGCAAAGTGTTCAAATTTAAAGTTAAGGGCGCAAAGTGAAAAAATGATACAAGTTCAGAGTTGTACAGTACAGTTTGTCCTATCGTTTTGCCTTCAATATTGACCAAAGAGAGAAAATTGACAAATATAGTCATTAAATTTTCTAGGTGTGCCTAGAAAATGAAAATTGGCATAATAGTACATAATGTTTCTAATGTTGATGGGAAAAGGACGATTGGCAAAAACGATTTTGTTAAAGTCTTAAAGATATGGTAAAATTTGAAAATATTATCAATAGATACGCTTTTCCTAAAAACTTCCTTCTTGTCTTCAATTTTGATGAGATTGACAAAACATAGTAGTCTCTAACTCTCAAATTGTGATTAGAAAAGAAACTTGACATGATAGTCCATAATGATTTGTTAGGACAACCACGAGGGATAAACTTGATCCTAATAAAACTGGAGCAAATTGATTTCTTTAAATCTCTGAGAAGTGCATTTTTATCTATCTTGAGGATCAAAACTCAAATTTCCCCCATTTATGAGTTCTTAAAGTTTGGGTAATCAAATCACCCAAGTTTTCCTCCCTTTAATATTCCTACCACCCAACTAAAACCCTTGACTTTTCCCGAATTGCCGAAAACCCCCACACACGCATCCTTCCTTGCCTCCACTTCCTAGCTTTCCCAATCAATCAGTCAAAAAAACCTATTCCTATTCTTCCCCAACCCTCACGCCAACCAAAAAAAAGAAAGGCACAAAAAAGAAAGAAGTGAAACAAAAATAAAAACCAAAAGTCACCCAAAACTTATTTATTTAGGATTA
This sequence comes from Coffea canephora, assembly GCA_036785865.1. Classification (NCBI taxonomy): domain Eukaryota; kingdom Viridiplantae; phylum Streptophyta; class Magnoliopsida; order Gentianales; family Rubiaceae; genus Coffea; species Coffea canephora. Next base: position 30,511,996 of record CM071920.1, on the reverse strand, counting down.
TTATTATATACGCTGTAAGTGTAAATATTTTTTTTGTTTTGCCCTGTCAAATAGTATAGATGTATAATATATTGACAAAGAAGTGAATTTAAAATTTAAATTATGATGTATTATTTATCAAAATTTATTCGTATCAAAAATGAAAAATATTATTTATACTCCATATTTTGTTATACCATATAATCTAACAAATGAAAATTATATAATAAAAATGATAGTGGGGGTATAACTAACAAAAAAGGAAGTGTAAATAACATTTTCTTGAAAAAATTTCTACCCTTAATCTCAGTTATTTAAAGTGTTCAGACCATCAATATTTAAATACAAGATTGCAAGAATATACATATTTTATTTAAATTATATATTTTAAAATATCCAAAAATTTACACACTTCAAAATTTGTTTTACAACTTTCATAATATATTACAAAATTACAGTAAAATTTTAGATAAATACCTAAAAAACTCATTTGCCAAACACGACCATTTTCCTGAAAAAAATCTCTATCCTTAACCTTATTTATTTAAATCATTCAAACCATCAATATTTAGATACAAGATTGCAAGAATATACTCCCATAATTCCAATTGTAATCCCAATCAAATTTCCTACCATAATTACAATTATAACCGTTGTCGCATCAATTAGTGACAAAATTAACAATTTCATTTCTTCCTACCTAGAATGATAGTATTACCAGTATTAAATATTACTAGTAATAATTAGGTTGAATTTCCTTTTTCGGTTATGAAATTTAAATGCATGGATACATAATTGGAAACTTGTAGGACTATATAGAAGTAGCAGAACAATAGCTAGTGAGTGATAATAGGAAGAAACCCTAGATGTAAATAATACACTACTATTATTTAGTTTAGAAACTGAAAAAAATAAAATAAAACAGAAAGATCGATGAAATTGAATGTCGCTCCTCGCGGCGGTGGATCTGAATTGGCTATTGCAATTCGTCGTCACCGTTTTTATTGTGGCCTTCGGATTGCTCCACCTTGTCAAAAACACGGCCTCCAAGTATTTCCTCGCCGAGGACAGCGACCCCGACAACGACGACGTTTCTGAGTGGTCCTCTGCTATTGCTTCAACGGCGGCGGAGAAGAACAGTAGGAACTGTAATAATAGTAGTAGTAATAATCATATGATGATGATGACGACGACGAGTAGGGCGACGGAGGAGGTGACACGTGGCACGGCGGCGCCGGCGTTGGAAGACGACGCCTGTGCCGTTTGCGGGAATCGTACTAAGAAGAAATGCTCAGGCTGTAAGATGGTTATGTACTGGTAAGCTCGTGAATTTTTTCTGTACTTTTCTTTTTTGATTTTTTACTTCCTTCTTTTTTTTATCTCTTGTGCAAATGATTGAATTTTTGAGTGGGCAGTAAGATTGAAAAAAGATTGAATTTTTAAATTTTTTTCCCTTCTTCTTCAGCTGTAAGATGGTTATGTAATGCTGAGTTACTGTTTTAATTTTTCTTGCTTTTCTTTTTTTATTGATTTTTTTCCTTCATCTGTTATTTTCTTTTGTGAGAAATGATTGAACTTTTGAGTGGGCAATAAGATTGAAGAAAAGATTGAATTTTGAATTTTTTCCCTTTTTCTCCATCTGTAAGATGGTTATGTGCTGTTCAGTTACTGTTCTTGCTTTTCTTTTCTTTTTTTAATTGATTTTTTTCCTTCTTCTGTTATTTTCTTTTGTGAGAAATGATTGAACTTTTGAGTGGGCAATAAGATTGAAGAAAAGATTGAATTTTGAATTTTTTCTCCTTTTTCTCCATCTGTAAGATGGTTATGTACTGTTCAGTTACTGTTCTTGAATTTTTCTTACTTTTCCTTTTTGATTTTTTCTTCTTTTTTCATTTGCTAGCGTGAAAAAGATTGAATTTTGAGTGGGCAATAAGATAGGAAAAGATTGAGTTTTCCCCCCTTTCTTCTCCAGCTGTAGGATGCTTACGTATTATTTTGATTTTTTTAAGCGAAGGTTTATAATGGTTCGTAGTTGAATGAAAGATAGTAGCCATAGTTTTTCCTAGTTTCTTTTATCTGTTGGTTAAAGTTTTTTTTTTCTTTTTCATTTATCCCATTTGCATTTATTTTGTTACCGGAATTCATTCAATTTTTATTTTGTTATTTCTAGATGATTTATTTATTTATTTTCAAAGTTGGTTGGACTGTTCATGAATTTCAGAGTTGGTTATTGTTGCTGCTTTCTTTTCTTTCTTAGTTGCTTTCTCATCTTTTCATATTTGTTTGTGAATGTTGTCTTGGAATTTAGCCAAGGGTTTAGTTTGGTGTAATGTAGATAGAGTTAATTTATATGATTTCCTGTTAATTCACTTTGGTGATAATGTTGCGGCTAACATGTGTCATATGAATCTAATGTTTAGTCAAGTTTTTCTTTTTCAAAAGGGTTTTTAGCTCAATGTCATTTAGGTTTCGATTAAGGTCAACGTGCTTAGAGAAGTACAAAGAAAGTGTGTAATACTTCCCCTGGGGCATGCTCTGTGTTGAGTTGGGATAAACACAGCCATACATCTCATAAGTTTTCTGCTGGAAGCTTTTGTGCGCAACCTAAAGCATGTGTTGCTTTTGTTTGCTCTGCGATGCCAGTAAAACAGTATTATGGGCAGAGTAACTTACTTAAACCCCAATAACAATGGCTGTTTGTGTGTGGATTGATTTGATGACTTGTCTTGTTTTCTGCTCTGCCACATTCCTAATTTATATTGTTATGATGTGGTCTAGAAGATCCTCTTTCCTGTGAGTATTTTGTTTTCTGGGAGTCATAAATGTGCATCCTTATGTTTAAAAGTGGCAACTGTAAGGTCGTTACTTTTTGTATTTTTGGTTAGTATAATGGGCAGTCTAATAAGTGTGATCATCGATGAATTTGGAATTGAAAACACACATGACTTACAATAGAAACTGAAAAAGCGCACAGAAAAGGATTGTTCATGGTCTTGGATATGATGGTGGTAATGGATAAAGATCTACGTCAGCATTCTAGATTTAAAAGCTGCCTATATTAGAAATAGTCTGGAAAGGTGAATGGTATCGACATACTTAAGAATATTGTTACAAGTACTTGAAGTCCAGTAATTGTCTGAATGTCAAATCTAAGGTCATCTCTCAAATGGTATGCATTTGTAGTAGATGTTGACTCTAACATTTTTGCCTTTGCCCTGCTTCATCTTATCCCACGGTTAACTTTTAATTAAAATTTGCATCCTGACTGTATGCTGGGAAAGTAAAGCTAATGTGGAACAAATCTCTCACCTAATTTCTCACCATCTTTATACAGCCACACCCAAATTATATGATTCTTTGCTTTTTTTTGTAATTTTTTTTATTTTTTATTTTTTCGGACACACCCAAAAAAATTTTGATGTGAAGGGTAAACGGAACTCTATTTGGACAAGTTTTCAGGTAAACTTATGTTTAACCACTTTGCTTTGTAATTAAATAATTATCTAAAAGTCACAGAAAAAGTACTTAAAATAAAGGTTGTGAAACTAAAGGTGTTACAAGTTCAACAATGCTGTCTCCCTAGTTCATTTTATCATGTCACCTTTAAAAAGACCAGGGCTTTCTACTGGAACAAAAAATTAAGCCCTTTACCGAGCTTTCTTACTATTAAAGTCCTACTCTTTTCAAACCTCACATTAGTTGCTCCAGTCTAAAGCCAATCAATTGTATTAAACCTAAACAGCTCTGTCTGGATGCTTTTCCTGGCAAGTGTTTCTTGCCTGTTTGGACATCAAGTTCCAACTGTATGGAAGTTCAATGAATGATATGTTTGTGGTATCATTTTCATTCTAGAGAACAGGGAACAAAATCTTTTAGACCTCTGTAATAGGCAATCCTGCAATTCTTTGTATCTGTGTAGTTGCATCTAACTTGCAAGAAATTGATAAAAAAACATAGTGAATAGTATGCAGAGGCTTTAGATCCTCTGGAGCATAAGAGAGAGGAGAAATGAAGATGCAGGGCTTTCATTTCTTCAAAACAAGGTTCTTAGCAAGTTTAATTCATTTGAGGTCTGCAGGCTTAGGGCTCTGTACTTTATCTATTAGTAACATTTTTGTGCATGGTAAAAATTTGGAGACCAGAATGACAGCATGTCTAGTATAAAGCAATTTCTACAGCTGGCCTCAGGCTTTGATAAAACAAGAAGATGGAGCAAAACTGCAGGGGCCTGCTAGTCAAGCCCATTTACTGTGTCACATTAAAGTTTAATTGGCTCGTGTTAAGTCTGATTAAGCATTCTGAAACTTTAATTTGAAAATTTGATTTTTAAGGAAATTATTGGTTTTCAAATACCTCCTGTTATTGAAGAAACCTTTTAAGTGTTGATAATCAATTTGCGCAAGCACAGAATGTATGGTTGCACTCATTAACCGTAGCAAAAAGCCTCTTATTTGATTGCTGATTTTGTAAAAGCTATTGGCACCTTCTCATTATTAGATGGCGCGTTTTGTTGCATATCTTGCTTCATTTTCTGAGATAGCTATGCCGTGTATGTGTCTGCTGATACAAAATTAATAGATTTCCAGACATCAAGTATCAGTTGCCACGTAGGAGACTATTGGATTTTCAATGTCTTATTATATTTGCTTTAGTTCACTGAAATTGGTTACTGGGGCACGCTTGTTGCATTTGCATGTTAGGAAATGCATGGGGATTTATAAATGTATTTCGTTCAAGTTCATCTTGACATAACAAAATTTTGCGTAGGTTTTACTCATTTGTGCAGTTATTAACGTAAGTTTGTTGTAGGTACTCATGAGTAATTGTAGATGATTTTCCTTTTCATCAGAGTTTAAATTTTGCAAGGAAAGCACACCAAACAATGTGTCTGTTTTGTTTTGTTATTGATATGACCCCCTGTTGTATGTCTGATTTAGCCCAACTGATGCAGAACAGAAAAGCTGATGCCAAAGATCTACTAGGCCATTAAATTAAACCTCTAAAGTCCAAGTTTGCAACCATGGCTCAAGCCCAGCATTGTCTACTTATTCATTTTTTCTACTTCAGTCTACACAAGCTGAGAAACTCACCTGTATGACGTGCTATAACTTAGTTGACTGACTTGGATGTTACATTCTGCAAATTTTAATATGTCATGGTAAAGAAGCTTCAACTGGTGGCCTTTATGGAGCAATGTTAATTATTGGCCACTACCAAGTATACCTCCATTGTACAAGGACGTGGAACGAACTGGAAGAAAGGGGTTTTTAAATTAAGATTTACTTTCTGACATGGTGTCAATCCGTTACTTCTTTTGAGTAAATTGTGGATTTTTTTTCTGGGTCTTATTCTTAAGAACCCTAGGTGAGACTGTAGATTCCCCTCTTATCTCTTCTCCATTACTTCATTAATCCTGAGATTCATATTTGACCCTTGCACCATAGAATGTAAAAGGGCTGCTGGAGTAGCAACTTCTATGGCGCTTCGCTTATGAAATCTCATTGCGCCAGTGTCTAAATGCTGTTTCAGTTTGAAGCTAAAGTCTTTACCCTCTCATCCTATTTGTTTTTTTGTTGCCTTGTAGCAAGATCTCAAGTAGTCGATAGGATTTAGTCTAGTTGTAAGCTGAAATTGTATTGTCTGCATGCTCTTTTGTTTAATGCTTAGGTTATTATTCTTCCTGGAAAAGTGATTTTGATCATCGTCTGACCAAAATGGCTTTTGCGTATTCTTTAGTACCTTTTATGTGCCATGTACATGTGAAGCACCCAAATTAGTAGATCCAGTAAAATCTTCCATCTACATTGTTGGTGCCCATTTTTCTGTTCTGCTTAGGAATGGCAATGGGGCAGGGTTACACTCCTCCATTTTGCCCCCCACCTAAAAAATTTAATGCCTGCCCCGTCACCTCTCCGGCCTACTTAACCCCCATCCCCAGCCCGCCACCATCTTGCATCTGCCAGAATCCACCTTTAAGTGTTCACTGTTGAGCTTCTTTATTTATTTATTGGAACTATGAAAAAGTTAAGCATAATAAACAAATAGAACATTAAGAAACTACCAGTCAAACTTTTACATAAAGTTGAAACTGTATAAAAATATTTCAAAATGTGGAAAAAAAAAACAGGAAGACTATATCAAAAGTTCAAAGTACTTAGATAAAATAGTTGTGAAACTTTATTAAATCAATCAAATATATAAAAAAACACTTTATATATCAGTGTAACAAAGAAAACAAGATCCTTCATATACTGCATGTAGACACACACATATACATATACATACACACGTAAAATAAGTATTACTATTAAAATAATACACATTCATTACATAAATTTAAAACAGACACCTTATGTGGGGGATGAGATGGTGCTGGGGATTTTTGTGTCCCCATTCTGCCTGTGTATCCCCTTCACCCTGCCGCATGTAGACCCCAGAGAGGCGGTTGCTCGTTGGTGCCTGCCCCATTGCCATCCTTATTTGCACTGTTTGGTGGTTCATATGTGTGTTCATGCTTTTCATTAATTTGAATCTACTATTACCCATTTGTTTGATATTTTGCTTCAAAATTGCATGTCTTAGTTTTTTTTCATGCAACAGCTGATGTTTAAGTGTTCTTTTTTTATTTTTCATCTCTTTCTGATTTATAGAGCTTAATCTGTCATTTTATCTTCTGTCTTCTAGCTCTGAAGTTTGCCAAAGATCGCACTGGAGATCTGAGCACAAGTTAAAGTGCAAGGATTTCCAATTATCTGGCAGATCTCTGCTGGGAGGAAGAAGAGCTTCTTCCACTGTTTCATTGGTTAATCCTGGTGGATCCTCAAAAGTTCTCCACCAGACAAAAAAAGTGAGTCACTTTTGCTTAACATATCTTGCAATTTTATTAAGGGATTATTGCCTAATCATAACCTTGGTGTATCCATGTTGTCAGATACTTTTCCCTTATGAGGAATTTGTTGAACTCTTCAATTGGGACAAACCTGGCTTTCCTCCTTGTGGACTATTAAATTGTGGAAACAGGTATGACAACCTAAATTTCTCTCAGCTTAGGGATATTTCAAAGCTCATTTTTGCTTTAACATTTTAAGAAAGGAAGTTTATCTTTGTTTTGTCCATTGTGCAGCTGCTTTGCAAATGTGGTTCTACAGTGCCTTGCCTACACTAGGCCACTCGTTGCATTCTTGTTGAAAAAGGGCCACAGGAGAGAATGTAATTGCATGACTGTTACTGTTCCTCAATTTTTTCCTTGGATTGATTATTAAACTGTCCTTGTTTAATGTATACTTTCCTCCTTGTTCCTCAGGTAGGAGGAATGACTGGTGCTTTTTATGTGAATTTCAAACTCATGTTGAAAGAGCTAGTGAAAGTTTACATCCTTTTTCACCCATTAACATTCTTTCTCGACTACCAAATATTGGTGGTAATCTTGGCTATGGAAAACAAGAGGATGCTCATGAATTTATGAGGTATGTGTTATATGTACTTGAAAGCTCCCTATTCAAGTGAACTGCATATTTTTGACCTTTGATATTTGATATATTTGATAAAATTCAACTGTAATGCAGGTTTGCGATTGATACCATGCAGTCAGTGTGCCTTGATGAGTTTGGTGGTGAAAGGGCTGTCCATCCTACCTCTCAGGAGACAACCCTTATCCAGCATATTTTTGGTGGTCACCTCCAATCACAGGTAGTTCCTTGGTAAAAGTTTTCAAAGTTCCTAGTGTATAGCTGTTTTTCAAGCTGTTTGCGTGCTTCATAACAAGAATAGAGCATAAAGGCGTGTAGACAAAACCTCACAATGACTAGGATTCATCATTAGTGGTTTCACATGCTAGAAAGGAAATCGTTCGCATAATGTACTCAAATTATAGCTAGGAAACTTGATGGGTTAGTTGAATTTGTTCTAGCTGGAAGATTTGCATGCTTGTACACCTTTGTTTGTCCATCATTGTGTTTTCACTTTCTGCATCTGTGTTTTTTGTATTCGTGGTTTCACTTCTCTTTTCCTTTTTCTTTTCTGATTTTCTGTTTTTGATCTTCTTTCTTTTGAAGGTGATTTGTACGAAATGCAACAATGTTTCAAATCAGTTTGAAAATATGATGGATTTAACTGTTGAAATTCACGGGGATTCTGCATCTCTGGAAGAATGCTTGGACCAGTTCACTGCCAAAGAATGGCTCCATGGGGATAACATGTATAAATGTGATGGGTATGCATCTTCTGATATGACTCATGTTTCTTTCTTGGTTTACAATTTAAATTTGAAGTCTTTTAGCTTTGTACATTGTATACCATATTAATTACTCTTTTTGTTTACAGTTTTTTTGGTCTCCAATGCATCTTGTGATATGACTCATGTTTCTTTCTAGTTTACAACTTAAATTTGATGTCTTTTAGCTTCCTATGTTGTGTACCATATTAATTGCTCTTTTTGTTTATAGTTTTTTTGGGTCTTCATTCATATGGAAGATGGGTTTTATGTTGAAACTCATGATTTAACATTGTTTGCATTTTTGTAACTATTTAGGCTGAAGATTATGCTTGATGAGTTAGAATTCTGTTTGCAACTATTAGCCAATTGAAGTGTTGTATGTTGTGTAGCACTTTGTTTGGGATGTGTTTGGAGCTGGATGATGTTCTTCTTTTACTTTTTCATGTTGTTTTAGCACAAAGAACTGTGTTAAAATTCTGTATTTGATTGAAAGGATCCAGAATCCATGACAAGGTTCAAATGGTTCCTTCCGATTTTTTTAATTACATAATTTGATGGTGGAGCAAAAGTTGAAAGTGAGAATAATAGTCTGAAACAATGTGTTTGGCTTAGAATGGAGAGTCTTTAAGGCATACTGCTGTTTGAAATGATCATTCTAGGCTATGGCATGCTCTTCTCTTCTTTATTTTTTAGTCTCAAAAATGATATTTTTTAGCATATCAATGTATGCAGAAGTTTAACAGCATCTTTATTTAGTCTAAGCAGGCTTACTTTCCTGGTTACCTTTGTGTTTCAAATGACTTTCGACCTCTTTTGCGTCCATTTACTGTGTCATGGTATTCACTCAATTGAATCTTGCGCACTTTTGACTTTTCCCTTTCTTTTCATTTATTATTTGTATGACAGTATGACGAAAACTCAAGCTTTTAGAGAACAGAACCTGTAAATGTTCAAGCTCTCAGTCTATCCTGAGTTCCAAATTCCAGGATATTTCTTGATTCATTATCTGGGCATCTCGAACCGGCTAAGCTGCTAAAGTCGCTAAATTTGTGATGAATCTCATTAGTAAAATAAGTCCTATAACAAGTCCATCTATTCCTAATCTCCAATCGAAACCAAAAACTTTATCCATTTATAATCCTCTACCAGTTGAATTAGTGGATCATCTGTTTGGAAATAGTCTCTAGTTACTGCATGTAAGAGACAAACAGGAAACTACTGTTTGCATGAGACTTTTACCAATTTATCTTCCCGAACTCTAGTTAATATTCTTTTTGCTTTTAATATTTGATACAGAGGACAAAAAAATAAAGTTGCAACATGATATATGAGAGTTAACCCTACTGAAGTATCATTCTCTTATATCTTTGTGCTCGTATGTCTCACCTTAAATTCCTGGCTATGAAATTGACTAATTTGTTTCTAGCTGAGCAGATACCTGGTTTGATTGTCCATGCTCTTGCTGTTGTAGTTATCTCTGCTCACTGAAACATCTCTTGCAACGGACTTGAGCTTTTGTGCCAAGTCTTGCATTTTCATTTTCTACATACAAGTGGTCCCACAACTAAAAGTCTTGTTAATAAAAAAGTAGCTTTTTCCCTTGTTTGGTTAGGTAGGTTATTAGTTTGATTTAGTCTGCATATTGTTCAAAGTTATGGGGTTTCTTGCCTCTATATGACTTAACAGATGGGGTGCTTTGTGCGTGCAGATGCAATGACTATGTCATGGCGTGGAAGCGGCTAACAGTTCGGCATGCACCAAATATACTTACAATTGCCTTAAAAAGGTTCCAGGTATGTTTTGTATCATTTTTTTTTACTTTCATAATTTGTTTCTAAATCCACAATATACTTGGGAAACCTTGAACAACTCTCTCAGCTGGGTGGAAATATCACTACTTCTATACCATGAGTGATGAGTTTGCATGTCCATTTTGGAAGAAAAATAAGTGACTTATCCCATTTGAGACATCATTTTGTTCATCATGTACTGAATATTGGTTGATTCTTATAACCTTTCAGAACTAAATAAATTTACTTGCTTGCAGCCCTTTGACTTTTGTGGACCCATTCTGATAACACTGATCTAAGACCTAGCTGAGCTGTCTCTCTCTCTCTTCCTCTCTCTGTCATCTTTGAAGGAGAGGTAAAAGGGAAATTGAAATGTGGGCAGCATAGAGACCTGGGCAACTGATATTGTTCTTTAGTATTTGTTTTTTTCTCATCACTTAAGTGACTGTTAAGTAATCCTTTGCAGACCTTTGTGAATTATTTATATTTAGCCAATCAGATATGCTAGTAGATATATAACACTTTTTCATAAAAACAAGAAACAATTGATTACACGTCAAGCTTTCTCTTTCATGGTTTAAATTTGAGGTGTTGGTTCCCGAGCCACTCAAATATGAGCTTGATAGTTTCGCTTCTTGTGTGTTTGCTTTTCTTGTTACTTAAGAAATCACTATGCATTACATAATAATATTTATTTGTATGAAATAAACATTCATAATTTAAGGAGATGAGCAATAATGAATTACACCTCAAGCTTTGTCTTGTAAAGTATGTTGCTAAAACTTAAAGCTTGAATTGGTTCTTGAGCTGCTCAGACATGAGCTTCGGCTTAAGCTCAAGAAAAATTTGAGTCGTGCGAGTTCTTGTGAAGTTAGTAGTGACCAGATTTTGAGCTGCTTGCTTCCTTGGAAGCGCTGAGAATACCACTGGATGGCCAGAAGCTAAAGGAAGATTTTCTCTTGAAAACATGTTCACTGGCATGACACCTTTTAAACCAAATTTGAAATATCATGCTCATATGGTAGTGCTGTCTGAATTCTGATATGCTCTAGGGCTTGTCCCTTTCAATTTAGTAAACACAATGTTGGTTTAGTGCTGTCTCCTCTAAATCCTTGCCTTCTGCAGAGTGGCAGGTTTGGAAAGCTGAACAAGAGGGTTGCTTTCCCCGAAACCTTGGATCTTAGACCTTACATGAGTGAGACCGGAGGAAACAATGATATTTACAAACTATATGCAGTTATTGTTCATGTGGACATGCTTAATGCCTCTTTTTTTGGCCATTACATCTGCTACATCAAAGATTTTCGTGGAAAGTGGTACAGAATTGATGACTGTAAGGTAGAGATTTCTCTGTTTGGGCATGCATGCATTTTAATTTTGCTTATTGCGACTTACTATAAATGTGTTTTTAGTGTTTAATTGCTTTCTTGATTGCAGAACCTTATTGTAATGTATGTTTTCTTTATATCTTAACTAAGGGTTTCATGTTACCTTCTTTGTGCCTCTTTTTTGTGAAACTAATCATGTAATTTACATCTAGTGGCCAATTACTGTTTTTTCCTGATTTGTCTAGTCTGATATCATATATGAGATATGCATTCAGTGGAAAGTGCTCCCTTGATTTCATGCGTATAACTTACTGTGCATCAATTTTCTGGTACATACAAATTTTTTATTAAATTAACTAATCCAACTTCCTTTTCAGGTTGTCAGGGTTGATTTGGATGAAGTGCTTTCTCAAGGAGCTTATATGCTATTGTATAGCAGGTATTTCTCTCACTTAAATTCTCTTAGGTGCAAGCTTTACTGCTAGAGTTGCCAATTGCTACATATGATGTCATCTCAAAACAAATGCATTTAGGCTTCACCATATTTCAGTCATGTCAGAAATAGGTTATATTTGATTGATCGCATATTCATGATTGATTTAGTTATTCAGCTTGTACGATCAGTTTTAACTTATTTGTTTTTTATTACTTGGTATCATACTTTGATTGAAATTTAAGCAATTATAATGGTGATGGCAGTTGCAATTGGGCTAAGTTGCGTCAGTATGTGGTTTGAATTATATGGTTTTACCTGTTTGACTTGGAGAAATTAATCCAACAAGACATGGAGATGAAGAAACATCAGCTCCTCTTTTATTGTAAAAATAGATTTAAGAATGATTAATTGTATAACAACAGTTTTTCCAATGTCCAAGGAAGAAAGTATTAGCAAGTTTATTGTAGGATGTCTAGTATTCTTAAATATTATTGCAGAGGCAACTATAAGATGTTTATTCAAACTTCTCCAGTAGATCTGACTTCCTTTCAAGAGAATTTACTGTAAGCTTTAACCGTGTAGAACTTTTATGGTTGCAGAGTCATAACCATATTGGTGCATTTAGCAGGCTGTAACATCATACGTCCGTACAGAATCCTGTTTTTTGACAGACATGTATTTTAGATGCACATCTACAGTAACACCTCCAAAAAGAGAATACAGGAAAACAACCCAAAATGCAGCAACACCACAGCCTCTTCCCCTTTCACACCCCCTGGCAGCCACCATCTACCTTTCTCCATTACCTCCCTCCCTCCATTCCTCCCCCCCACCACCTACATTTTTCCCCTTGCTCTTGTCACCCCTCCTCCTCCCTCCCCATCACCACCCTTCCTCTTTCCTCTCCTCCCTCCCCTCTCTTCTCTCACCCACTCTTCCTCTTTCTCTCCCCTCACCCCACGCCTCCCCCTCCCCTCCAGATCTGATCATGCACAAGGGGACTGGGGGAGGGGGAAAACAGAGGGCAAAGAGGTGGTGGTGGAGGTAAAAGATTTTAAAGCTGTCCTTGGAAAAAAGTTTCCCACTGATAATCTTCTCTCTGTCATCAGTGTCCTTACTTAAGTGAATTTCCGATATTTTCTATTGCTCTATTAATCAGACAAACAATCTGCAAAGTATGCTTACATTTTGATATTTTTTTTCCTTTTAAAAACAAAATCTTTGCTCCTTTTGATAGTATAAGCTGTGGGAACATAAGATCAGGAGTTGGGGTGTTGTGAAAGAGTCAAAAGTGATGTTGTAGATGAATTAGCTTGAAGAGCAGATGCATTTTCTGGCCTTCTGCTACTTTTGGAGTAAAATTGCCAAAGCGACTTGCAGCATACAGCTGCCAATATTGTTGTGCAGTGTAATATTTTCTTACACAATTAACATGGTAGGTATAAGACCCTTGTCATCCTATGAGGAAGAAGTAAAATGGCACGTGTACTTTTTCTAGTGATGGAGGTGTTTCTCTGTGATTCTTAGAACAACTGAACTGAAATATTTGCTTGTGGGTAAATGCTGATCTTTCATCTAGGGCCAGAATAATTTGGTTCAAATGGTGTCCTACCTTTTATTTGGTCCGCGAGGTCCTCTATATCTTTTAAAGCCAAGTGATTCTGAAACACCTGCTGTTCAGTATGTACCAAAAATTTTTGTTGTATCATATAAAGTAAATATTTTAAGTGGTTTTGCTTTTAACAGGATCTGTGCAAGATCATCAAGCTTATATCCAGTTGAACCTCTAAAGGAGGAGAAGAGCAAAAATGCAGAATTAGATAAAGTAGAGCCTTCTGCAGAACACCCAGTTGAATGCTTATCTCGTAATGGGTCAACTGATAAGTGTGTTGATTCTGTTGTATTGCCATCTGAAGCAAATACAAAGTCTGAGATTGCCAGCTTGGGAGAAGGCGTCTCTTCTACAAGTAATTCTGATGTTGCAAATGAGCATTTAGAGATGATGGTAGATTTGGAGGGAAATTCTTCTGTTTCAGTGGAGGGTGAACTTTGTCAGATTTCAGGTTCGGCTGCAGCTGGGGAAGAAGCTGCTCATCTTGGTCATGCTCATGGTATTGTCTCACAGAATAATGCCTCAAAGATTGCATATAACAGTTCAGCTGATGTTTCCCAAATGAAACCATCATCTAATTTGTTCAATATTAAGGATGAAAGTACATGCTCTGGAAGAACTCCTGAAGAACTTTTTCCGGGACATTCATCACAGCAAGATATTGTGGTGGCCACTGAAAATCATGCTTATGAAAGAGAAGGAATGCTCCCTGATGTTGCTGCTGTGAAGCCAAGCACCAGTGAGGTCCTTGAAACAAAAATTGCTAATCCTAGGCATAAGGCTGTAAAAGTTGTGGATGGCATGTTGTCTTCTAATGGTGTTAAAGATGCAGAAAGAAAAGCAGATGGAAAGCGCTGTAGAGCAAAGGTAAAGCCACTTTTCCCTCCTGGTTTTCTTGAGAAACGCTCGCAGAATAAGTTTATCAAGCGAGGGGATAAAGTATCAATGGAAGTAGATGACCACATATCCAGTTGCAACACTGCCTATCAAATAAATGGAATTGCCAAACCTGATCTTTCTTGTCAAACTGAAGATGGAACTGTAAATGGAGATGATGCTCATTCTGGCTGCTATAGTAAAGTATCTGCTTGCATTTCAGTAGAAAAAGTTGGCATGCCTGATGAAGACACTCCGATGGTCATTAGTGAATCCGCTGAAGCTTCACACATGGGTGATGACAATTTGGAGATTCCTATTAGTTGAGAGCCTCCTATCAACAACACTAATGGCATTGTGCTTCTGGCAGATCGAACTAGCTATAGGTCTTATCGCTAGGTGAAACCTGAATGGCAGAGAGTGGAAGAGCTTTTGCTAAAATTGCTGGAAGAAAAGATGTCATTTTGGTCAAGATGCTTTTGCTCAAGTTCTTTTGGAATATTGGATCATGTTCGGATCAGAACATGGACACTGTTGCGAAAGATTTGAAGTTTATGACCATATCAGTCTGCTGGAAATCTTGTTTCTTGAGATGTTGACATCAAATTGGTAGCTATGCCCTAGTTGGAACAGGTCCTCACCTGACTTTCGGATGTACACTTATTTTAGGAATTAAACGGATTAATATTCTTTAAATGTTCATATATCATTCAATGATCCCATCACCACAAATGGATTTGTTGGGAACTTGACCAGGGTTTCAGTATTTTGTCGAAATCTTGGATGCGATGTACCTTTTAAGCAGAGACTCAATGCTAGAAATGGAACCCATGCCAGGTTCGGTGGCAATATTTACATAGGCACGCTATGTTATCTTTTCTCCTTTGAGGCCTCAACCCTTACGTTAATGGTTCATCTGCGTCCGTCCATGCCTGTGCTTCGGGATTCTGATGACTTTGGCGATTTTTATTTCGAAAACAGCTTTTTTGTTAAACGCTTTAATCTGCCTGGAATGGTTGCTGATAGTTTTGGGTCCTCCTGCAAATGTTACAAGCTATTCCATAACGGTCTGCCTTTTTTCCATTTTGTTTTTTGGGCGCACAAAAGAACACGAGTCTGAGAAAGCATGTCGAGGACGCATGTTCAAAACCCAAGTCCGCTAAAATCTTATTTCTGAACCAAGTCCACAGACCAAGCCATGGGTCCAAGTAAATATATAATGAAGTCCACGGGACTAGGTCCATGAACGAGTCCAAGCGACCATATCTGCAGAACCATGTATGCAAGCGATTGAGCCGAAGTCCAACCTGACGGGTTAAGCCAGTGCGCCGGTTTTACAGGCTTACTTGAAAGTGGTGGAGCTAGGAGTCTAGGACCAAGAGCTGCAAAGTTTGTGCACTAAAAATTCTTTAGACATATGGATTATTAAATTAATTTAAAAGGTTAATCGCAAAAGCTCCCTTTAAGTTTAATCAGTTTTGCACTTTACCCCTTAATGTTAATTTTTTTTTTCATTTCTTCGAAATCATTAGTCAACTCTAACATTATGTAATGAAAATATCAAAAAGACATTTATACCCCAAAGGTTAATTCCAATAAACCCCTTTAAGGTATAGTATGTTTTGCATTTTATCCTCTAATCATTTTTTTTGTTAATTTGTTTGTTTGTCTCTAAAACCACTCAAGACAGATAATATTTAAAAATACCAGTATCCGGAAACTTCGATCGGTGCTATTTGAAATAGTACAAAAGAAATATAGCTCAGCATGGGAAGTACCTTCGGACAACTGGTTACGGCATTGGCTGTCCGAAGTAAATGGAAGGAACATCACTCTTATGATCGAATTGAGTCTCGGATGCAAAAGCCACTCGTCGGCTGTTTGAAAAATTTTAGACCAAGTTTGGAGCTCTCTGTTCTCCGGTCGGACGCACTCTCGGATGAAGAAGTATTTCTGGCGGTTGTTCCAACATCTAATCAAGAATCCTTCTCAGCATTGATAGGATGTGTGCATCGGACGCTGCTTAATCAATCCAACGTCTAACATCTCTGATGGCTAGTTTTTTCAACATTTAATGTTTGACCATTAGGGGTATTTTGGACCAGATTTTGGGGTCCTATAAATATCTTAAAGCCTGATCTTGTTAAGAGGTTTGACCTACGTAGACTATAAGTTTTATAAGAGTAATTTTGAGAGAAATACTCGGGTGTGATGTACTTGTACTCTTTGTAAAACTGAAAAGTGTAAGTATTTCATTAGTTGCGTGGGCGTTCAATTGTAGTTTCGAGAGGATTAATTAGGAAAAGTTGTAAAAGTCTTTTAACTCAACTAGAGTAGGAAAAATTAGTGTAAACATAGACCGAGTCCTACTTCGTACAAGTTGGTTTGTTTCAGCAATATTGGAAGAAGTACATAATTGATTGAATTCCAAGCTTGGAGAAGCTTGGGAAAGGATGTTGGCACCAAGGAGGGTTGTGCCCTAACCACTATACATTAGTTTGTCTATCTTTGTTTATTTGCTTTTCATTTCATTTAATTATCTTGTGTGGTTTAATTGCTCCATTATTACTTGCTTTTTCTTGGCTAAGTGTGTGTTCACTTAGGTTGATTTGGTTAGTCAAATTGGGTGAAAATTTATCTTCACTTGTATAGTATTTTATCTACCTAATTCACCCCCTCTCTTAGGTTACTTTGAAACCTTACTAAATCCCTAACATAAAATGAAAATTATTGTATATTTATGGATATAGGTCTTGTTAAATTTTATCTCCATAATTACATATTTTTAGGTAGAGAAACTATCCCACTCATTTTACATGATAAGGGGAAAATAAAAATTATTAGTGAAAAATAAACTATATAAATATTATTGAAAGTCTATAGATTGGGTTTGTTTGAATTGAAAATAATTTGAAAATTTTTTAAAAAATAGTATTATAATACTTTTTGCAATTTAATATTTGTGAAGTAAAAATGTTATTGAAAACATAAAAAGATAATTGAAAAAGATGCTATGAAACAATAAAAAAATTTTAGAAAAATTTAGCAGTCCAAACAATTTTTAACAGCATCTAAGCATGCTATATTAAAAAATGACCTCAGAAACTTTGAAACTCAAATAAACTATGTTTCTCTCTTTTTCAAGTATTACCAATAAAAAAATTGTATATTCCCACATAAAGAAAATATTTAGCAACTAAAAGAAGATTGCAATCATATGCACATTCATAAAGAGAAACTGACAATATTCTAGTATTTTTAGACTTTTAATAATCATTTCACACATTAATTTTTTGACGACAATATTTGTTATATTTCCCATTACTTATGTGAAATTAGAAAGATATTTCTCTGTATAGACATCAAAATTTTACCATATTTTCTTCATTTTTATTCTCATTTTTGTTCAGTTTAGTTAAATTTTATTTATTTTGTTTCATTTCTATTTCTTGATAAAAATCACTTTTTTTTTTAGAAAAATCGGAAAAAAGAAAAGAGAAATAAAAAAAAAGAAAACAAAAGAAAAGAAAATTGCAGTTTTGTGAAAAAAAGGTGCACGCGCGCCAGCCAGCCTCCATGGCTTCGTACCAGAAGCCATGGAGGATCAAGGACAAAATTGCAGAGGCCATTTTGGCCTCCAAATTTCCCCAGCCATTTGCCACCTCATGCCCCTAATCCATATCAAGATCTTTCTAGAAAAATGCCATCTAATGGCTCAAATTTTCTGAAGAAACCCAGCCTTCATCCTCACCTTTGAGGTGAGGGTTTTGGGCTTGTTGGTTCCTATAAGAGGGATAGAAACGAAGGCAAGAAAGGAAGGGAATAGAGAGGCGGCGGCAACACAAAAAATAGGAGAGAAAAGAACCAAAAAGAGAGAAAAAGGAGGAAGAAAAAGTGCAGAAATTTCCATCCAAACAGGCTGGTTTTTGGGTCATCTTGCGACCCAATTTTCTCTTCCCTGGTAGCTTGGTTTGATTAGATCTTGGTTTCTTCGTAGACTAGGGAGTTGGAAGAGAAGATTTTGTTCAAGAATTTCTCACAAAAAAGTGTCGATAAGGCCCTTAAATTCGCTTCCCAAATCCGCAGGTTGACTTCAGTGGTGCACCCGCAAATCTGCGAAAAATCCTTCGGAAACAGGTCTCTGATCGTTTCTTTGGCTCTCATCTTGTCTAGGATTCATCCTTAGGTAACTATAACTCATTTCCTTGCTGATTTAACACTTTTTCTTACAAAGATTTAAACCCATGGTACATGAACAACCGAATTTGTGTTGCTGGTTTGATGAGCCATTCTCCTTCCTTTGCTATGCTGGGTTTTAGATGATTTTCTTGCCAAATATTTCTTGTTGTGTTGGTGAATCTTTGATGTTGGATGATGGAAATAAAGTCCATAAATTGCATGATCTTATTAGGCTCCTGTTTGCTTTGAGTATGTCATGTATACGTGAGAAGAAGGTTGCAGTAGAAAGAATGTAGAAGAAAACTGCAAGAAAGATTCAGGCAAGATGCATGGAAAGTTTTGAAATTTTCATTTTGACCCCTGGACTTTTAAATATTCCCACTGTGGCCTAAAAACCTCTACAAATAAATCATTTTTGCCCCTTTTAAGTTTTAATCATCTTTTTCATTTTTTTAAGTGGTCTTTTGGGTAGATTATTTCTGGGATTTAGGACATAGTTATGGTTAATGATTTTTAGTTGATTTATTATCTTGTTGGGTTTTGGTAAAATTGTTTAGGGTTTGGACTTGGTTTAGTTTGATTGGGTTTTGGAAGTGGGTTTTGATTTGATTTGATTGGGTTTCATATGGGTTTGGAAGGTGAAAGCCCATACTTTTGTTGAATTTATTTGTGTCAAAAATGTTGGACTGGCCTGTACTTTTGCTTTGGACTTCAGTTGAGCCAGTGGGAGTTCTGGCTCAAAGAAATAATAAGATGGCCCAAAGGCCTATGTTTACTCAAGAAATCAGAAAACGAATTTGCAATCTGGTCCCTGTATTTTAAGTAATTATATTATGGCACTAAAACTTTTGAGTTATTTCAATCAGGTTCCTAATTTAATTGCAATTTGGTCTCTAAAATTTATTTTTATTTGATTTTGACCCTCAATCTTTGCAATAATAATAATTTGATCCCAAAACTTTCTCAATTTTTGCATTTAGGTCCTGATAGTTTTGATTTCTTAAATACAAGTTACTTTTATTCTTTAATTGTTAGTTATACTTCATTTAAGTGCTTTAATTAATAGTTTCATGATTGTTTTTATTTTTTATAATTAAATTGGTGCCTTAATCATTTTGTTGATCTTGGAGTATAAATAGAACAAATTTCACCCATTTAACCACCACTTCAAGGAAGGTAACTTCTTTTATTATTTTAAATCATTTTATGTGCTCAAACATTTTTTATGTGCAATTACATGTGTTTGAGTGTTTTTCTTTTATTTATTATTATTCATTTTAAATTTCATTTATTTTATTTAATTTTGGTGATTATTTAAGAGGCATTTAAATGTCAAATTGTAATAGCTAGGTGCTCAAGACATGTATTTAGTTAGAATATGTAATAGATAGGTTCCAATTTTGCCAAAAATGTAATTAGTTAAATAAATGTAATAGTTAGGTTTTTTTTTAACTTTCCCCTTTAGATTGTAGTTAGGGTCCCAAATGTAATAGTTAGGTTCTCATGTATTTATTTGCTTGTGTGCTTGCATGCTTATGTGTTTACGTGTTTTACTCGCTTTCTTAGGAGATTTGCATTTATATATTATGCTTATGTTCTATGTGCTTTATGTGCTTACGTGCTTACTTGCTTTAATTATGTTTGAATGATTTCTTATGTTATAATAAATGCATGACATCACTACAATAGTCCAATGCTAGTCGTGGCCTATTTTTTTCGATTTCTCGCTAGTCCAATGCTAGTGAGAACTTATAGACATGGGCTAGTCCAATACTAGATTCTTAAGGACCGTCCACGCGCTAGATCGTGTTTGCTTGACAATCACTACATTTCATGCATATTCTCTATTTTTTAGGATCTTTACCATTTTGCATGGTATTTCCTCTATATGTATATTACTTATTCCTATATGTGAAACATGATATTTAAACTTGCATTTCATTTAAGAAAAATTAGAAATAGGTTAGTGCATTTGCTTGATTAGATTAGAGAGTTCCATCTAAATATGAGAAATGGACGAGTATAGCTTCTTAGTCTTAGCGCTCATATCTCCTCTATAAAAAGGAAAATTGAATCACGAATCTTTGTTTCCCCTACTCGTTATGTTGCATGCCTCTCCTTTAGGTCACGTATATTTATATTTTATAATTCTCCTTTTCCTTCGAGTCTCATCTTTGCATATTTGTGACCTCTTCTAAGAATCACTTTTGGGCATCACAATTAATGTGATTTGCACCAATTAAACTTTGAAGAGATATTTCGATTCTCTTGATATCTATTAGGTCTAGATTTGTATCCATATAGTAATATCCAAATGTGATAAGTTTTATAGGTTAAATTAAGAAAATTTTCGACTAACTCACGCAACTAGCCTTGGCAACGTTGAAAGGGTACCTTAGATCGAATTTTTGCCTTCCCTTTCTTCAAATGTGACTCCCGAACTCTTTTCTTTTGTTTTCAATGACCTAGAGTCATTTAAAAAGGATTTTACCTATATTTTTTTTATTAAAAATACATTTTTGGGTGATTTGATACATCTTAACTTAATACCAAGTGGCGATTCCTATTTTTTCTTAAAAATCCTTTTTAAACTATTATTTTGAGCCAAAATCGTTGCACTTCTTAAGTTCCATTTTAAGCCCTTTTTTTTATTTATTCTCTATTAATAAAAAATTCTTTTTCACTCAAAATTAATCAAAAAATTCATTTTTATAACTCGTAATTTTTTATTCCAAAAAAAGGGGTGCGACACTCTCAATCTAAAAAAAGTATAATTATGGGATGAAATTTAATTAGGACCATATCTATAAATATATATATTTTTGTTACTATGTTAGGGATGTTGAATTTTTAAACAATATCTATCTGAGTGTTATAAAATATTGGAGTTGACTAATGATTTAGTGACAAACGGATAAATTGAAAAAAGATGATGCTCGGGGATAAAGTGCAAAATAAGTTAGAAAAATTACTGCATTTAACTATTAAGGGTATAAATGTCCTTTTTGACATTACCATTATGCAATGTTAGTTGAGAAAAAAATAACATTAGATGGCAAAGTGCAAAAATAGATATACTTTAGATAGAGTTTTTGTAATTAACCCTAATTTAAACGAGCAGTATAGTTTACATTAAAGGCATATGTTATGCACTAATGAAAAACTAAATCATATAATAAAATTAAATAAAGCAGTACAATTGTATTAAATATATTAATAAATATTATAAATTTGTTTTAAGTCAATTAATAAAAGTAAAGGCATAATAATAGAATTATAAAAGTATTATAAAAATGAGAACAATTACCAAAAATGTCTCAAAAAAGACTACATGAACATGCAAATATTTGACGAGTTGTTTTCTAACCTTTGTGATTTGTGAAGACTTTGTTATATAGAAACGGTTGCACAAATCGAGAAATGGTTGCTATATAGAAAATTTGTCAACATTTTTCTCAAAATGTAGCACATTAATGATGGTGGATTAGCTTCTTATTTATTATTGTTGATTTTTGACTTCTAGTTGTATTATATTTAAAGTAGGGCATTGGCCAGTTAGTCATGAGGTCATTCATTTTTTCTTCCAGTGCAAGTGGTTATGCTTTACATGTTTACACCAATTTCTTTTTCATTTTTCTTTTGTTTATGTTGGGGATGTGGGTTGGGAGAGGGGGACAATTAAACTTATGTGAAATATTACCCAACCCTGGAGGTATTTTAAAAAAAAAAAAATTGCCACCCTTATATCCCCCAAACTTAACGTACCTTTGTACCTGCTTATGTACGTCCAAGAGACACGACAGCTTCAGCTTTGTGTTTTTGAAGATTATCTACATAGAACTATTATTGCGTAAAATTAGGAAATTGTATTAGCCCTTTGTTTAGGCTTTTATTGTTTCAAAGCAATACTTTTAATCATTGCCGTATGTGACAGCCCCACCTTCCTCTAAGGCGAACCAAAGGATTTGGCGGACCGCCTGCCCAGCTCTCATCGGGACTCCGTCATACCTCAAACAAAACTACAGAAACAAGCATAATAATAATCCGAAACTTATGAATTTACGAAATTCTTTTAAGGAGGGGAGATTGTGATACCCCAACTTTTAGGATACTATTGTTGTTTAGTCTCAAAAAGGATATTACGCTTTTTTTAGTTTATTTTTATTTTAAGACATTATTTTGTTTTAAAGACTAGAAACCCTAAATTCTAATAAAAAACCCTAGTTACTTGTGACTAATAAACCCTAGTTACTTGTGACTAATCGGTTTTCTTAAATCTCTCATGTTTTAAATCGAAGCCCTACTTAATGGAATTGTAAAATCCCGCACATTTTCTTAAAATTCCTTTTACTTGGAAATTATTACTTTATAATAGTCTCACTACCCAATCACCCCACAATAAGTGCAAATGAATATAGAAGTAAGGGTTTTTCCTTTTCATTTTCAAGTTAGCGCGAATTAGGGTTTTACGCCTATCCGCGGTGTGACTATTCAGTACGGAGTGTGGATCAAATTTGGTGATTAAAAGTGAGTTTTAGATGATATTAAGTGTGTGATTGGAAGTGAGAATAATGAGTGAGAGAATTATAAGTGAAAATCCTAGTACGCACGATTTAAGAAAAATTAGGTTGAATCGACGGGTTCCGTTTGTTACCAATTGAGTGCACCACTTGACCACCATTTTCTTACCATAAAATAACCTTGATATTTGTGTAAAATATCAGCCCTTAATCCAGCTTAAGATGGCCGAAAATATTGACCAAGAAAAGGAAAAAAAAAGGAAAAATTGAGGTTGAATCTTGTGGTGACATTTGGCGGTCATCCACCTAACTTTGACCCAAACCAATTACCATCTTATAAACCTTCTTGAAGCTTCATTTTCTCCTCCATTCCAGCATCTTGGTCGTGAGTTTGAGAGAAAAAAAAAGAGAGGAAGACAAGCTAGCAACTTCACCTTGAATCCAACTTAGTTGAGTGAAAATCCAAAATCCAAACCGATTAAACTTTCATTTTAGTGCTTAGATAGTTGTGTGTGGTAAAAGTTTGGAAAGAAAGTATTTGGTTTCTCACCTAAAGGAGCTTTTGGAAGGTACCATGGCTGCCTATGCCTTTACTCTTCATTAATTTTGTTTAAGTTTGGATAGAAACTCATATTCTTGGTTTATGACGGTAAATTTACTAGTTTGGAATGCTATGTGGAATATGGAGCTAGGGTTTACATTTTCACCCTTGCTTATGGTTATTCATCTAGTAATGGATGTTATAGAGTTAGTAATTGTTGGCTTTGATGCTTGAATGCTTGCTAGATATGAAATTCTAGAGGAACAGCTCAAATTCCAGGTTTAAGTTTTCATATTCCCCTGTTCTGCCCGGTTTTAGTTCACCTTGATAGAGGCCGAATTAGGTTTAGTACAAAACATGAAAGTTGTAGAGAATGATGTTTTATGGTTTTATGAAAAATTTCAGCCCAATCTGAACACTTTAGCTCATGAAAAGACAAAAATACCCCTGAGACTGCCCTAGGTAGAGTCCAGCAGATAGTTTTGATATTTCCTCATGTTGGCTGCGTTTTTCACCATGATCCGTACCAAAACTGTCTTTGGCCAAAACATGAAACTTTTAACCCTATGTTTTAGCTTTCTAATGCCCCTAAAAATGCCTTAACCGGACTTTGGTAGCCTGAGTTATTGTCGTTTGCGTATAGTGCAGTTAACTAGCCCGAATGTGAGATTCTGATTCTGCAATTTGACATTTTGACCTAGATACACTATGAATTGGATTAAGTGGTCTTCATCAAAGTTGTAGGACTTTGTCTTAGCTTAAAATTAGTATAAATTTCACCCCAATACGATAAGCATAGCTTCAGTTGTGCCCGTTACGCTAAGCGACGACAAATCTGTCTTTTGTTTTATGCCTTAAACTTCATTTCCAGACATTTTCCTAATTTGATTTTGTACTCATATGACCTTGAGCCTATGGAACGGCTATTGAGATGAGATGATTTTATGTGTGACTTTGGAACTGATTTGAGGAAAATATTGAAGCCATAAATGGCTGAAAAATAGGTAAACACAAGGGGCATGTCGCCAAATTTTCACTAGAGGACTAAACTAGTCTTTGGAGTTCTAGTTCTGTATTTTGCAAATTTGACTTGGATACCCTGAAAACTACATTGTGATGTCTTCACAAAAGTTGTAACTTTTTGTCTAAGCTTCGAGACACTACCTAGTACATTTTGATCCGATAACCACAGCTCCAGTTATGGTCAAAATCATGTAGCCCGTTTTGTACCATTTTCATTTTCGAGCACGCGCACGTGCATTTCTCAACCGTTTTTGCCGTTTTGGACCATTTAGAACTACTTTTGTTATTTTGTTACCATTCCAGCCGTTTCGGCTAATTTCGACATTCTTTTGGCCTTAACGTCGTTTTGACCGTTTTTTTATTATTTTTGACCGTTTTTGACCGTTTTCGATCATTTAAGTTATAAACTGCTATTGTATGGCCGTTTCACTTATGTGTGTATATAATCTATCAATACAGACTATGAGGCTTTTGACGATGACGGTCAAACTCAGTGAATTGTATCGTTTTTTGTGTCAAGCTTTATCAAGTGAGTAATTGGGTTGTTATTGATGTGAAATTGTTAAAGTGATTTGTATATGCTAAATGGGTACTTAGGCGAGGGTGTACTTTATCTTACTCGGCCTAAGCCCATCCTTTGTTTTGATTTCGTATGTGAGAATATATGCCTTATGTTGAGTATCACCCTTTTGCTGTGTGCTAATGGGGGTGATTATATGACTTGAGTATCATCTTTTTGCTGTGTGCTGATGGGGGTGATTACATGACTTGAATTAAACCCCTTTTTGTTGTGTGCTGTTGGGGTAAGTACTTTATTGTGTACTTTATTGAGAGGTATCATCTATTGAGAGATTAGATATCTCAAGGCTTGGTTCCAACCCGGTTCTAAGGGTAGACGAACTATTTGAGCCAGCCGGGGTTTGGTCGAAAATAGTTCCTTGCTAACCTTGGGATTTAATTCTTTGTTAAAGCTTTGACGAAAGCTAAGTTATTTTGTTTCGCTCGAGCTGTTGTGTGCTGTTAACTGGCCAGCGGGGGTTGATAAGGTGAACGAGGAAAGTTAAGTGGAGTCTACGGACCATGAGTACTTTGGTTGACAGAGTGTCAACAGGCGTTCAAGCTTGGGGAATTGAACTGGCTTTGAAACCACCCGTATCCTACCATTGTGTTGTTACCTTTCTATTATTGATGTGAAATATCCTGATTTACTTGTTTATTGGATGTGATTTTACGTTTTTACCCCTGATTATTCACTAAGCATATAGCTTACCCTATTCCATTTGTTTTCCTTAACAGGGGGTACAAGCGAGATTTGAGACGTGTTCATACTAGCATAGTCTAGTTGTTTTGAATTTTGACTTGTACTCGCGCTAGCATCCGATTAGGGTTGATTGGACTTGGATTGTAAACATATTAATGTATTTGAGCGTGTATAAGCCTTGTAGCTGGATCTGAGCATCAATATATATATTAAGTTTGAACTTGTGGTGTTACTTATTTTCCATGGATGTAAGTTATTTTCTTGAGTTTCGAGTGAGTGAGCCTTGGCGAGAGTTGGGCAGGCGACCCGTCGAACCTTGAGGTATGCCCTAGGGGGAGGTGGGGCCGTCACAAAGTTGGATTCAAGATGAAGTTGCTAGCTTGTCTTCCTCTCTTTTTTTTTCTCTCAAACTCACGACCAAGATGCTAGAATGGAGGAGAAAATGAAGCTTCAAGAAGGTTTATAAGATGGTAATTGGTTTGGGTCAAAGTTAGGTGGATGACCGCCAAGTGTCACCACAAGATTCAACCTTAATTTTTCCTTTTTTTTTTCCTTTTCTTGGTCAATATTTTCGGCTAGGGTTTTATCTTCTAATTCACTAACTTATTATTATCACCTCTATTCATACATTTAATAACACCTAAAACTCACTCTTAATCACCAAATTTGATCCACACTTCGCACTGGATAGTCACACTACGGATAGACGTAAAAACCCTATAATTCGCGCTAACTTGAAATCGCAAAAAGAGAAAACCCTTACTTCTATATTCATTTGCACTTATTGTGGGGTGATTGGGTAGTAGGGCTATTATAAAGTAATACTTTCCAAATAAAAGGGAATTTTTAAGAAAAAAATAAGGAATTTGTAAGTCCTCACACACTCTCTCTCTTAAGAAATTTTGTCCTCGAAATTTTTTTCAAAAGGTGATTTAATATGTAACATAGTAAATTGACTAAAACAACAAGATATAACACACTAAATTCACAAAACTACATATCAAGTTGAACAAAAGCAAAATCAAGTACGACAAATACTATACACGAAAGTATTAACATGCCACAAGCCAAATACATATGGTAACAATACAGAGGCAAAGCAAAAGAAAACACGACATACCGTTCCACACTTGGTTAAAATATTCCCCATCCCATCTCTCACTTCTCTTACCATTCGAGCTAGACGTCCGTTAACCCCTTGCACTCACTCTAACCAAATATTAGCCTGTTCATGTTCCCAAAATGAAAGTCTCAAGTACTTAGTATCGCCCTCAACTCTGGAGTACTCGGGTACAAGAATCCGAAATAAGATAATTTACATTTTGAGTTGGCCAGTTCCAAGAGTAAATTATCTACAATCGGGATTCCTACCTGACGTCCCTATTTATTATCCTCAAATACCATGATAACGATTTAAAGCCTATAACAATTCAAGATTCATAACTTATGCTCAAAAGAGCACTTAATCCTTTACACTTATTCACCACTTGGCCTAAGCTCACTTTGAGCAGAGACCACGTGAAGTAGGCTCTGATACCACCTGTGACAGCTCCATCTTCTCCTAAGGCAAACCAAAGGGTTTGGCAGACTGCCTGCCCAGCTCTCGTTGGGACTCCGTCATACCTCAAACAAAACCATAGAAACAAGCATAATAATAATCCGAAACTTAACGCAAAACTTATATACATGTCTATCTCAAAAGGGAGTACAGACTCAAATATATAAAGGTTCTCCATTCTTCATACATCCAACTCGTGCCAAACGCTAGGGCGAGAACCATTACAAAAGAAATTTTAAAGAACTAGACCAAGCTAGTCTATACAGAGCTCTCGTCTTTGCTCACCTTCCCCTGTTAAGGAAAACAAAACTAAAGGAATGACTTTAAAAGCTCAGTGAGGCTCCAAACACATAATCAAACAATAAGTCCTATGCATGAACTATAAATAACCAATAGTTCAAGAAACATTTACAATATAAAACGATAACAACACATTCATTAAAAGGATATGTGCTTACATGGAGCCATTCATTTATTCATTCATTCATTCTTTTTTCATTCCCTTATTCCTCCAATCATTTGAAAATGCATTTTTGTAAGTAAAACCCCTCATTTACAATATCAATCGTTCATTCATTTCATTCACCCCCTTCCGGACGTTGGCCGGACTCTACCAGACTACAAGGTAATACTCGAGTATACCAAACTTTCACCCAGGGTCACCAAATCGCCCGACCGAGTCTGCATCTGGCTCGAGTCGACAGGTAACAAAGGGCAAGGGCCCAGTTCAGCCAAACGGTTTACATTCATGCGCAACTAGCAATTAATCATTTAATCATTGTAAATTGCACATTTATTTAGGTCAAGTGCGATAAAGTACACACTCGCCTAGAAAACTCGTTTTGGCAATCATTGAGAGCACTTAACACATTATCAAACAAGAACAACAAGCCATGAAGTCATGGAAAATATAACAAACAAGGAACACTCACCTATTTACGCAAAATAATATCCAAAATATCATTCTGGATAATACCGTCAGTCACCGCTGAACCCTAATATAATTAAAAGAACACATTATACTTCAACCATCAAAGATTTAAGTGATTCAAAGAAAATTCGAATACGTACTAGTACAAAGTATAAATATGATTTTGCTAGTGAAAAAAGTACATTTAAACCAAAGGACATAAGTAAAATATTTGTAAAACTTGTGCTCACTCGTAAAACTTTAAAATCTCTATTTGAGTCGAAGTGACAAAGAAACGTATTTCTATTAGTCGTTAAGTTCATTTTTTCAAGGGTACAAGTTTTGGCTAAGTTCTCACTTATATACCTCTATAAAAGAAGATGCAAATATCCTAGATAGTTCACGTGATATTTGGTCTCAAGCCTTACTCGAGTCGAAAGTATATCTGCTTAGCTCTCGAGCGTAAATTCGGCCAGCACGCCCTTTGTATTTACCTATTTTCCAGCTAGTTATGGCTTCATTCTTTTCCTCAGTCAGTCCCAAAATCATACACAAAATCATCTCATCCATAGCCGTTCAATAGGCTCAAAGTCATACAAGTACACAATCAAACCAGGAAAATGTCCGGAAATAAAGTTTAAGTCAAAAAACAAAAGACAGATTTGCCATCATTTAGCGTAACGGGCACAACTGAAGCTACGCTTATCGGATTGGGGTGCAATTTATACCGTTTCAAAGCTAATACAAAGGCCTACAATTTGATGAAGACCACTCAGTTCAATTCGTAGTGTATCCAGGCCAAAATTTCAAATTACAGAACCAGAATCTCACACTTAACTGCACTACACGGAAACGACAATAACTCAGGCTACTGAAATCCGATTAAAACGTTTTTAAGGCCGCTGGAAAGCTAAAACATAGGGCTAAAAGTTTCATGTTTTGGCCAAAGACTAGTTTGGTACGGATCAAGGTGAAAAACGCAGTCAACATGAGGAAATGTCAAAACTGTCTGCTGGACTCTACCTAGGGCAGTCCCAGGGGTATTTCGATTTTTTCACAGGCTACGTTGCTCTGATTGAGCTGAAATTTTGTAGGCAACTATAAAACATCATTCTCTACAACTTTAATGTTTTAGGCTAAGCCTAATTCAGCTTCTAACATGGTGAAATGGAACCAGGAAGAACAGGGTATACCTTAACTTCAATTCTGGAAATTTGCTACAATCGAGGTGTAAATCTCATTTTTAGCTTGAAACCATCACTACCACCTCTTATACCAACCCATATATATCCTATACCACCCATACCACAAGTATGATAAGTGAATCATTCAAACCCTAACTCAAATCCATCACCCCAACCATCCAAAATCACTTGATATAAGCATTACAACCACAAATACCAGCTACTAAGCAACTCCAACATGATTAAGGAAAAAGAAAAGAGTGGTCAGCCATATTACCTCAAAAACAAAGCTTGCTAGAGCTATCCCCCACTTTTTCTTGAAATTTTTGGTTCCTTAAGCTTTCCAAGCTCTCAACCTACAAGTTAATCGGTTTAGTTTTCTTGTTTTTTCACTCAATCAAGCTAAGCTCAAGATGAAATGGAGTTTTCTTCTCTTGCTCTCTCTCTCCTTGAGGTTCGGCCAAGCTGATGAAATGGAGGAGAAAATGAAGCTTCAAGAAGGTTAATAAGATGGTCATTAGTTTGGGTCAAAGTTAGGTGGATGACCACCAAGTGTCACCACAAGATTCAATCTCAATTTTTTTTTCTTTTTCCTCCCTTTTCTTGGTCAATATTTTTGGCCATCTTGAGCTGGATTAAAGGCTGATATTTTGCACTAATAATAATGAGATTAACTTGATAAAATGATGGTCAAATGGTGTGTTCAATCGGTAGCCAACGATACTCGTCGGTTTGAGTCGATTTTCCTTAAATTGCGTATACTAGGGTTTTATCTTCTAATTCACTAACTTATTATTATCACCTCCATTCACACACTTAATAACACCTAAAACTCACTCTTAATCACCAAATTTGATCCACACTTCGCACCGGATAGTCACACTATGGATAGACGTAAAAACCCTAATTCGCGCTAACTTGAAATCGAAAAGAGAAAACCCTTATTTCTATATTCATTTGCACTTATTGTGGGGTGATTGGATAGTAGGGCTATTATAAAGTAATACTTTCCAAATAATTTCCAAATAAAAGGAAATTTTAAGGAATTTCCAAATACTTTCCAAATGATTTCTCACTCACCACCACCCAGAGCACCAAACATCTCTTCCTTCACTTTCCCTTTCATCCCTTTGATATCTTTGGCGTTGGCCAAGAGGTATACAAGCTCCCTCTATCTCACTTTTTGCCTCAAAGTTTTCATGTCGTCCCCTGTTTTTGGGTTCTGGCCTTCCTGTGGGAAAGAAAGGACTATTTTATATGTTTTTTCCATTTTATTTTGGTTGTGTATGGTCGAGTTGGGTTTTTCTAATTGTTTTAACTCTTTAACTTCTTCCTAAATGATCAGAGACTTGGTACATGCATACACATACACACACTAGTAATACGTCACATGCATGGCACGTGATTATAATATCATAATATATAATATTTTTTATACATTAAATTTATTTGTGAAAATTATTTTAACAAATTTAATATTTGCATAATTTTTATTTTTCATTTGATTTTTTATCTTCTAAATTAATTATCCTTAAAACCATTATTTTAAAAGCAAAATAAAGATCATAAAATGTTATATCTACAAATTCATATAAAATCTGTAGAGAATTTTTAACAAATGAGGATACATTCAGTCTCTTTCAATTTAAAATAATGATTTCGAGGACAATTAATTAAAGAAGATGAAAAATTAACATTTAAAAAAATAAATATTTGACCAAATATGAAATGATTTGACAAATGTATCAATATTTTGAATGGTATGTATAATATTGATACTTCTAAATGCTTCTTTTATTCTTTTCTATGACAAAGAATTTATGATATATAGCACTAAAATTGTTTGATTTTTAATTTGATGTATGACCAATTTTCTATTTTCTTTCAGAGTTGGATGATTTAAATTTACATGCTAAGCAAAAGTTAATCATTTTTTAACCATTGGGATTGGTTCAGAGGTCAAGGTAGGGCTCTTAGAGTTCTCTATGGTTCAAGATTTGAGGACTGGCCTTTAGATGATGAATGGGTGGCAGATAATGAAAATTCAACTCTTTCAAAAGAAAATAGTTGGTTGCAAGTTTTAGATGACAATCTAGAATGTGACACTTCTAATAAGGAGGAAAATGGAGATGACAATGAAATTGAAATACTTACAAGAAATGTGCAGAGGGTTTGAAAGTTTCTTTGATTGTTTCAATTTAATTAAAAGTTTTACCTTTTTTTTTTCAATTGGTATAGCTTTATTTTGCAAGTTTTCTTATATTTGGTAATTGTTATTCTTATTATTTGTTTATTTAGATGATCATTAACATCATGAAACACATGCTCGTGTGAGGCAAGCTAGTAAAATGAAAGAGATTCATGTTATTCAAGAGGATGATGGTTCTTCAGGGGAATTTGACCATTGTGATGATGATTGTAGAACCCAAATTTTAGGATTCTAATAATATTCAATGTGTGCAGGGTTACAGAATTGAAGGGATAAAACAGACATTCAAAATAAAGTCGGAGAGAAGAAAATAATAAACTCAATTCACAATATTATTGAAATCTCAAACAATGAAGTAAGCTACACCACAATAGAAATCTAAGAAACTCTTCTAGATTCTCTCAAGAAAATAGTCTAAATTAATGTCCTATTTATAACCTATCAGACTTGTTGGAAAAGAAACCACTTGCATAAGAGATTACCAAATAAAATACAAATTCCTAAATCATACTACTACTAAAAACTTGACTTCAATAAAACTAATAAATAAATAAAATACTTCTAGGCTTTGTTTAGTTTGCCAACATTGCTTCTCTTAAATCAATCTCTCTATTGAGGCAGGTCCAACACCATCTCTAACAACAATCTCTATGCAAATCTCTGTGGTTGTATATGTGACATGCAATTCCATCTTATTGCTGGTTATTAATGTGACGACCCCACCTCCCCCTAGGGCGTACCCCAGGGTTCAGCGGGTCGCCTGCCCAGCTCTCGCCGGGACTCAGTCGTTCACTACAATCCTCAAATATATTACAAGAATAAACCTCAAATATTACAATGTAAATCTCCAATATACATCACATGGTCCACAAACATACATCCAAGTCTCCAATAATTACATGTCACAAATGCAGCGGAAACTGATTCCAATTGTGGAATGTATACTTACATCCATATCAAATTCAAATATTTATACAAGACCAACTCGTACATAAAATAGATCCAAACTTAAACTGTACACGATATAAGCCATCCAGTCACGTGAATAAGCACAACAAGCCCTTCCTTCGCCTTGAGCCCTGTGGGGGGGGAAATAAAACATTTTTGGGGTGAGCTAAAAGGCCAGTGAGTAACCAGTAAAATCAGTAATCAAATAGTTTTCACAAAAATTCATTTCATTGATGTCATGGTTCAGAAATCAGATGTACGTATTTTTGCTCTCGTGAGCCAGTGAAATCATTGTAATGTTTTAGAAGTTCAATAAGTAACCGGGGGTAAAAATGTAATTTTGTTACAGGTCAACATTTGCACAGTGATAGTAAATCAAAAGCAGAAAATGACACCACATGGTAATTCCACAAAGCTCAATGAGCTAAAATCTCAATAAGGTTCCGAACATGAAATTTCATAACAAAGCCAACACATTAACCATCAATAATCAATAATTCAAGAAACAATTACAATGGAAAGCGATAGTAACATATTCATTAAAAGGATACCGCTCACATGGAGCTATTCATTTGTTCGTTCCCCTGACATTTCCCCTTATTCCTCCAATTATTTGAAAATTTCATTTTTTATAAATAAACCCTCGTTCATCTTTTTATTCGTTCATCCCCTTTTCCGGACGTTGACCGGACTGCACCCATCCGACGTTGGCCGGACTCCACCCATCCGGACGTAGCCGGACTACAAGGTAATACTCGAGTATACCAAATTCACCCAGGGTCACCATATCGCCCGACCGAGTCCGCTTCTGGCTCGAGTCGATCGGTAACGAAGGGCAGTGGCCAGTTCAGCCAAAAGGCTTACATCATGCGTAACTAGCATTTAATCATTAATCATTGAAAATTCATATTTATTTAGGTCGAGTGCGATAAAGTACACACTCGCCTAGAAAACTCGTTTTAACAATCATCGAAAGTACTTAACACATTTTCAACTAATAATGACAAGCCAATAAGTCAAGAATTACAGCAACCAAGGGACACTCATATGCAAGTACGCATGATATGCAAGAAAACAGTTCAAAAGTAACTTTTGGAAACAGTTTAAAAGTAAATAATGCAGGAAACGGTTCATAAATAACTTTAGAAGTAGTTTGAGGTCACTCACCTCAATGGCTCAGAAATCATCCATCATGTATCATTGCCTTGCTCAAACCCAAGTCTTAGATCACAAATTCAATGCAAACAAATCCTTTAAAAGTTCGGACAGCACTTCCCCTATATTTGCTAACTTTTCCAGCCATCATGGCTTCATTATTTCCTCAGCCAGTCCCAAAGGTACACACACAACAACAAGTTCATCCAATAGCCATTCAACAAGCTCCAAGTAGTACCAGTACAAGTCAAGCTAGGAAAAGTTCGGAAATGAAGGTTAACTTAAAACCAGAAAAACAGTTTTGACGTCATTTTGCGGTAATGGTACCAAATGCGCTACGATTGTCGGATGAAGGTCCAAGACCCACCGTTTCGAAGCTAAGAGACAGGGCTACAATATTGCAGAAGGTCATTCAACCCAGTTTCGAGTGCAAACAGGTCGAAAAGGCAAGATACTATATCCAAAACGTAAAACAGATTCACCAAAACGCATTCTAGCGGAAACATCATAACTCAAGCTCTACAAGTCCAAATCCAGAAATTCCAAAGGCATATGGTAGCTAATCCATCAAGCTACATTTCATCAGAAGACCTCAAAGGCCAAATCGTGCATTTTCATGATCGAAAATGGAAGACTACACGAAAACAGAAATCTGGGTGCGAAACAGGTTTGAAAAACAGTCAAGGGTATTTCGGTCATTTCACATGCTACAGTGGTCGGATCAAGCTGAAATTTTACAGGCAACTATTTTATACCATTGATTACAACTTTCATGTTTTGGACCAAATCGAAATCAGTAAGGATCATGGTCAAAAGTCACAGTCAAACTGGGTAAAAAGGCAACCCTGTTCGCAGAACCCTTTCCTGGACCAGTGTAGGTATTTCCGACTTATCTCAGCTTATACAACTCCAATTCAAGTGATTCCAAATCCATTTGAAAGGTAAGATACAAGGCTATAATGCATCAGAAGACCTCAACAACAAATTCGGAAATATTCCCAGCCAAAATAACCAATTACAAAGGCTGACTAACATGTTCGGGTAGAAACAGGGCAGCAAGGGTAATTCCGTCTTTTCTCAGGCTACCGAGCTCAGATTGAGTTGAAAATTTACAGGCAACTAGAAAACATCGTTCTCTACAACTTTCATGTTTTAGGTAAGAGCTGATTCGGCCTCTAACATGGAGTACTAAAACCGGGCAGAAAGGGAAGAAATGAAAACCCAAATCTGGAAATTCATGCATTCAAGTGTTAATCCTCCATAAAATCACATCTTTAACCAAAAATTAAATGAACAAGGACCAAGATCAGATTTTATACCTCAAAAGCAAGGCTTGAATGAGTGATACTCCAACTCCTTGGAAAATTTCTGGTTCCCCTAGCTTCCCAAGCTTCCAAACTTACAATCAATCGGTTTAGTTTTCTTGTTGCTCACTTAAATGGATCAAACTCAAGATGGATTGGAGTTTCTTTCTCTTGGTTTTTCTCCCTCTCACTCTCGGCCAAGACAAGCAGAAATGAAGAAGAAATGCAGTCCAAGGAAAGATAAGAAAGCAAGAAAGAAAATATCAAACAAGGACCCAATAGAGTTGTGACAAGTGTCACCACCATAGCCAAGCATTTTTCTCTCTCTTCCCTTACATTTTTAGGCCACAAATTTCGGTCAAAATAGCTGGCAATTGGAAGATATTTTGCTCAAGAGTCATCAAGCTTGTATGATAAGAAAGCGGTAGTCAATTAGTGCGTTCAAACGGTAGTGCGCGGGACCCGCCGGTTCGCGCCGTCTTTCTTAAAAACTCACGTACTAGGGTTTTTACTTCCTATTCACTAACCTCATCTCATTGCTCCTAATCACATATTATTTATCACTTACGAGTCACTTTTAATCACCAAATTGATCCTTGGTCAGTACCGAAAATTCATCCGGCGAAAAATCGCGAAAACCCTAATTTGCCCCAATCTTGAAAACGAAGAGTGAAACCCTACTTTCTAGACTCATTTGCACTTATTATGGAATAATTGGATAGTAGGGTTTTAATAAATAATAATTTCCAAATAAAAGGAAATTTTTAAGAAAACGTGAGGAATTTTCCAATTCCAGTGATTAAAATTAGGGTTTCAATTAAAATGAGAGAGATTTAAGAAAACCGGTTAGTCACAAGTAAACTAGGGTTTTTGACTAAAATTTTAGGGTTTCTAGTCTTTTAAAACAAAATAAGGTTTTAAATTAAACCCGAAGAAATATACTTTAATATTTTCTTCACAAAAAACCTCCTAATATTCGGGATGTTACAATCTCCCCTCCTTAAAAGAATGTCGTCCTCGACATTCCATCTTGTACTAATCAAGTCAAAACATCCCGCAAGAATCACTGATATTTCAAACCAAACCCACAGTCCGGCATCCCAAACTTCAAACCTAGGATACACTACAAAGATCTGAAGCCTAAGCTCTGATACCAACTGTGACGACCCCACCTCCCCCTAGGGCGTACCCCAGGGTTCAGCGGGTCGCCTGCCCAGCTCTCGCCGGGACTCAGTCGTTCACTACAATCCTCAAATATATTACAAGAATAAACCTCAAATATTACAATGTAAATCTCCAATATACATCACATGGTCCACAAACATACATCCAAGTCTCCAATAATTACATGTCACAAATGCAGCGGAAACTGATTCCAATCGTGGAATGTATACTTACATCCATATCAAATTCAAATATTTATACAAGACCAACTCGTACATAAAATAGATCCAAACTTAAACTGTACACGATATAAGCCATCCAGTCACGTGAATAAGCACAACAAGCCCTTCCTTCGCCTTGAGCCCTGTGGGGGGGGGAAATAAAATATTTTTGGGGTGAGCTAAAAGCCCAGTGAGTAACCAGTAAAATCAGTAATCAAATAGTTTTCACAAAAATTCATTTCATTGATGTCATGGTTCAGAAATCAGATGTACGTATTTTTGCTCTCGTGAGCCAGTGAAATCATTGTAATGTTTTAGAAGTTCAATAAGTAACCGGGGGTAAAAATGTAATTTTGTTACAGGTCAACATTTGCACAGTGAGAGTAAAACAAAAGCAGAGAATGACACCACATGGTAATTCCACAAAGCTCAATGAGCTAAAATCTCAATAAGGTTCCGAACATGAAATTTCATAACAAAGCCAACACATTAACCATCAATAATCAATAATTCAAGAAACAATTACAATGGAAAGCGATAGTAACATATTCATTAAAAGGATACCGCTCACATGGAGCTATTCATTTGTTCGTTCCCCTGACATTTCCCCTTATTCCTCCAATTATTTGAAAATTTCATTTTTTATAAATAAACCCTCGTTCATCTTTTTATTCGTTCATCCCCTTTTCCGGACGTTGACCGGACTCCACCCATCCGACGTTGGCCGGACTCCACCCATCCGGACGTAGCCGGACTACAAGGTAATACTCGAGTATACCAAATTCACCCAGGGTCACCATATCGCCCGACCGAGTCCGCTTCTGGCTCGAGTCGATCGGTAACGAAGGGCAGTGGCCAGTTCAGCCAAAAGGCTTACATCATGCGCAACTAGCATTTAATCATTAATCATTGAAAATTCATATTTATTTAGGTCGAGTGCGATAAAGTACACACTCGCCTAGAAAACTCGTTTTAACAATCATCGAAA
Organism: Coffea canephora; assembly: GCA_036785865.1. Lineage (NCBI taxonomy): Eukaryota > Viridiplantae > Streptophyta > Magnoliopsida > Gentianales > Rubiaceae > Coffea > Coffea canephora. The sequence goes on along the minus strand of CM071920.1, from coordinate 30,474,595 downwards.
GTACTTAACACATTTTCAACTAATAATGACAAGCCAATAAGTCAAGAATTACAGCAACCAAGGGACACTCATATGCAAGTACGCATGATATGCAAGAAAACAGTTCAAAAGTAACTTTTGGAAACAGTTTAAAAGTAAATAATGCAGGAAACGGTTCATAAATAACTTTAGAAGTAGTTTGAGGTCACTCACCTCAATGGCTCAGAAATCATCCATCATGTATCATTGCCTTGCTCAAACCCAAGTCTTAGATCACAAACTCAATGCAAACAAATCCTTTAAAAGTTCGGACAGCACTTCCCCTATATTTGCTAACTTTTCCAGCCATCATGGCTTCATTATTTCCTCAGCCAGTCCCAAAGGTACACACACAACAACAAGTTCATCCAATAGCAATTCAACAAGCTCCAAGTAGTACCAGTACAAGTCAAGCTAGGAAAAGTTCGGAAATGAAGGTTAACTTAAAACCAGAAAAACAGTTTTGACGTCATTTTGCGGTAATGGTACCAAATGCGCTACGATTGTCGGATGAAGGTCCAAGACCCACCGTTTCGAAGCTAAGAGACAGGGATACAATATTGCAGAAGGTCATTCAACCCAGTTTCGAGTGCAAACAGGTCAAAAAGGCAAGATACTATATCCAAAACGTAAAACAGATTCACCAAAACGCATTCTAGCGGAAACATCATAACTCAAGCTCTACAAGTCCAAATCCAGAAATTCCAAAGGCATATGGTAGCTAATCCATCAAGCTACATTTCATCAGAAGACCTCAAAGGCCAAATCGTGCATTTTCATGATCGAAAATGGAAGACTACACGAAAACAGAAATCTTGGTGCGAAACAGGTTTGAAAAACAGTCAAGGGTATTTCGGTCATTTCACATGCTACAGTGGTCGGATCAAGCTGAAATTTTACAGGCAACTATTTTATACCATTGATTACAACTTTCATGTTTTGGACCAAATCGAAATCAGTAAGGATCATGGTCAAAAGTCACAGTCAAACTGGGTAAAAAGGCAACCCTGTTCGCAGAACCCTTTCCTGGACCAGTGTAGGTATTTCTGACTTATCTCAGCTTATACAACTCCAATTCAAGTGATTCCAAAGCCATTTGAAAGGTAAGATACAAGGCTATAATTCATCAGAAGACCTCAACAACAAATTCGGAAATATTCCCAGCCAAAATAACCAATTACAAAGGCTGACTAACATGTTCGGGTAGAAACAGGGCAGCAAGGGTAATTCCGTCTTTTCTCAGGCTACCGAGCTCAGATTGGGCTGAAAATTTACAGGCAACTAGAAAACATAATTCTCTACAACTTTCATGTTTTGGGTAAGAGCTGATTCGGCCTCGAACATGGAGTACTAAAACCGGGCAGAAAGGGAAGAAATGAAAACCCAAATCTGGAAATTCATGCATTCAAGTGTTAATCCTCCATAAAATCACATCTTTAACCAAAAATTAAATGAACAAGGACCAAGATCAGATTTTATACCTCAAAAGCAAGGCTTGAATGAGTGATACTCCAACTCCTTGGAAAATTTCTGGTTCCCTTAGCTTCCCAAGCTTCCAAACTTACAATCAATCGGTTTAGTTTTCTTGTTGCTCACTTAAATGGATCAAACTCAAGATGGATTGGAGTTTCTTTCTCTTGGTTTTTCTCCCTCTCACTCTCGGCCAAGACAAGCAGAAATGAAGAAGAAATGCAGTCCAAGGAAAGATAAGAAAGCAAGAAAGAAAATATCAAACAAGGACCCAATAGAGTTGTGACAAGTGTCACCACCATAGCCAAGCATTTTTCTCTCTCTTCCCTTACATTTTTAGGCCACAAATTTCGGTCAAAATAGCTGGCAATTGGAAGATATTTTGCTCAAGAGTCATCAAGCTTGTATGATAAGAAAGCGGTAGTCAATTAGTGCGTTCAAACGGTAGTGCGCGGGACCCGCCGGTTCGCACCGTTTTTCTTAAAAACTCACGTACTAGGGTTTTTACTTCCTATTCACTAACCTCATCTCATTGCTCCTAATCACATATTATTTATCACTTACGAGTCACTTTTAATCACCAAATTGATCCTTGGTCAGTACCGAAAATTCATCCGGCGAAAAATCGCGAAAACCCTAATTTGCCCCAATCTTGAAAACGAAGAGTGAAACCCTACTTTCTAGACTCATTTGCACTTATTATGGAATAATTGGATAGTAGGGTTTTAATAAATAATAATTTCCAAATAAAAGGAAATTTTTAAGAAAACGTGAGGAATTTTCCAATTCCAGTGATTAAAATTAGGGTTTCAATTAAAATGAGAGAGATTTAAGAAAACCGGTTAGTCACAAGTAAACTAGGGTTTTTGACTAAAATTTTAGGGTTTCTAGTCTTTTAAAACAAAATAAGGTTTTAAATCAAACCCGAAGAAATATACTTTAATATTTTCTTCACAAAAAACCTCCTAATATTCGGGATGTTACAATCTCCCCTCCTTAAAAGAATGTCGTCCTCGACATTCCATCTTGTACTAATCAAGTCAAAACATCCCGCAAGAATCACTGATATTTCAAACCAAACCCACAGTCCGGCATCCCAAACTTCAAACCTAGGATACACTACAAAGATCTAAAGCCTAAGCTCTGATACCAACTGTGACGACCCCACCTCCCCCTAGGGCGTACCCCAGGGTTCAGCGGGTCGCCTGCCCAGCTCTCGCCGGGACTCAGTCGTTCACTACAATCCTCAAATATATTACAAGAATAAACCTCAAATATTACAATGTAAATCTCCAATATACATCACATGGTCCACAAACATACATCCAAGTCTCCAATAATTACATGTCACAAATGCAGCGGAAACTGATTCCAATCGTGGAATGTATACTTACATCCATATCAAATTCAAATATTTATACAAGACCAACTCGTACATAAAATAGATCCAAACTTAAACTGTACACGATATAAGCCATCCAGTCACGTGAATAAGCACAACAAGCCCTTCCTTCGCCTTGAGCCCTGTGGGGGGGGGAAATAAAATATTTTTGGGGTGAGCTAAAACCCCAGTGAGTAACCAGTAAAATCAGTAATCAAATAGTTTTCACAAAAATTCATTTCATTGATGTCATGGTTCAGAAATCAGATGTACGTATTTTTGCTCTCGTGAGCCAGTGAAATCATTGTAATGTTTTAGAAGTTCAATAAGTAACCGGGGGTAAAAATGTAATTTTGTTACAGGTCAACATTTGCACAGTGAGAGTAAAACAAAAGCAGAAAATGACACCACATGGTAATTCCACAAAGCTCAATGAGCTAAAATCTCAATAAGGTTCCGAACATGAAATTACATAACAAAGCCAACACATTAACCATCAATAATCAATAATTCAAGAAACAATTACAATGGAAAGCGATAGTAACATATTCATTAAAAGGATACCGCTCACATGGAGCTATTCATTTGTTCGTTCCCCTGACATTTCCCCTTATTCCTCCAATTATTTGAAAATTTCATTTTTTATAAATAAACCCTCGTTCATCTTTTTATTCGTTCATCCCCTTTTCCGGACGTTGACCGGACTGCACCCATCCGACGTTGGCCGGACTCCACCCATCCGGACGTAGCCGGACTACAAGGTAATACTCGAGTATACCAAATTCACCCAGGGTCACCATATCGCCCGACCGAGTCCGCTTCTGGCTCGAGTCGATCGGTAACGAAGGGCAGTGGCCAGTTCAGCCAAAAGGCTTACATCATGCGCAACTAGCATTTAATCATTAATCATTGAAAATTCATATTTATTTAGGTCGAGTGCGATAAAGTACACACTCGCCTAGAAAACTCGTTTTAACAATCATCGAAAGTACTTAACACATTTTCAACTAATAATGACAAGCCAATAAGTCAAGAATTACAGCAACCAAGGGACACTCATATGCAAGTACGCATGATATGCAAGAAAACAGTTCAAAAGTAACTTTTGGAAACAGTTTAAAAGTAAATAATGCAGGAAACGGTTCATAAATAACTTTAGAAGTAGTTTGAGGTCACTCACCTCAATGGCTCAGAAATCATCCATCATGTATCATTGCCTTGCTCAAACCCAAGTCTTAGATCACAAACCCAATGCAAACAAATCCTTTAAAAGTTCGGACAGCACTTCCCCTATATTTGCTAACTTTTCCAGCCATCATGGCTTCATTATTTCCTCAGCCAGTCCCAAAGGTACACACACAACAACAAGTTCATCCAATAGCCATTCAACAAGCTCCAAGTAGTACCAGTACAAGTCAAGCTAGGAAAAGTTCGGAAATCAAGGTTAACTTAAACCCAGAAAAACAGTTTTGACGTCATTTTGCGGTAATGGTACCAAATGCGCTACGATTGTCGGATGAAGGTCCAAGACCCACCGTTTCGAAGCTAAGAGACAGGGCTACAATATTGCAGAAGGTCATTCAACCCAGTTTTGAGTGCAAACAGGTCGAAAAGGCAAGATACTATATCCAAAACGTAAAACAGATTCACCAAAACGCATTCTAGCGGAAACATCATAACTCAAGCTCTACAAGTCCAAATCCAGAAATTCCAAAGGCATATGGTAGCTAATCCATCAAGCTACATTTCATCAGAAGACCTCAAAGGCCAAATCGTGCATTTTCATGATCGAAAATGGAAGACTACACGAAAACAGAAATCTGGGTGCGAAACAGGTTTGAAAAACAGTCAAGGGTATTTCGGTCATTTCACATGCTACAGTGGTCGGATCAAGCTGAAATTTTACAGGCAACTATTTTATACCATTGATTACAACTTTCATGTTTTGGACCAAATCGAAATCAGTAAGGATCATGGTCAAAAGTCACAGTCAAACTGGGTAAAAAGGCAACCCTGTTCGCAGAACCCTTTCCTGGACCAGTCTAGGTATTTCCGACTTATCTCAGCTTATACAACTCCAATTCAAGTGATTCCAAAGCCATTTGAAAGGTAAGATACAAGGCTATAATTCATCAGAAGACCTCAACAACAAATTCGGAAATATTCCCAGCCAAAATAACCAATTACAAAGGCTGACTAACATGTTCGGGTAGAAACAGGGCAGCAAGGGTAATTCCGTGTTTTCTCAGGCTACCGAGCTCAGATTGGGCTGAAAATTTACAGGCAACTAGAAAACATAATTCTCTACAACTTTCATGTTTCGGGTAAGAGCTGATTCGGCCTCTAACATGGAGTACTAAAACCGGGCAGAAAGGGAAGAAATGAAAACCCAAATCTGGAAATTCATGCATTCAAGTGTTAATCCTCCATAAAATCACATCTTTAACCAAAAATTAAATGAACAAGGACCAAGATCAGATTTTATACCTCAAAAGCAAGGCTTGAATGAGTGATACTCCAACTCCTTGGAAAATTTCTGGTTCCCCTAGCTTCCCAAGCTTCCAAACTTACAATCAATCGGTTTAGTTTTCTTGTTGCTCACTTAAATGGATCAAACTCAAGATGGATTGGAGTTTCTTTCTCTTGGTTTTTCTCCCTCTCACTCTCGGCCAAGACAAGCAGAAATGAAGAAGAAATGCAGTCCAAGGAAAGATAAGAAAGCAAGAAAGAAAATATCAAACAAGGACCCAATAGAGTTGTGACAAGTGTCACCACCATAGCCAAGCATTTTTCTCTCTCTTCCCTTACATTTTTAGGCCACAAATTTCGGTCAAAATAGCTGGCAATTGGAAGATATTTTGCTCAAGAGTCATCAAGCTTGTATGATAAGAAAGCGGTAGTCAATTAGTGCGTTCAAACGGTAGTGCGCGGGACCCGCCGGTTCGCACCGTTTTTCTTAAAAACTCACGTACTAGGGTTTTTACTTCCTATTCACTAACCTCATCTCATTGCTCCTAATCACATATTATTTATCACTTACGAGTCACTTTTACTCACCAAATTGATCCTTGGTCAGTACCGAAAATTCATCCGGCGAAAAATCGCGAAAACCCTAATTTGCCCCAATCTTGAAAACGAAGAGTGAAACCCTACTTTCTAGACTCATTTGCACTTATTATGGAATAATTGGATAGTAGGGTTTTAATAAATAATAATTTCCAAATAAAAGGAAATTTTTAAGAAAACGTGAGGAATTTTTCAATTCCAGTGATTAAAATTAGGGTTTCAATTAAAATGAGAGAGATTTAAGAAAACCGGTTAGTCACAAGTAAACTAGGGTTTTTGACTAAAATTTTAGGGTTTCTAGTCTTTTAAAACAAAATAAGGTTTTAAATCAAACCCGAAGAAATATACTTTAATATTTTCTTCACAAAAAACCTCCTAATATTCGGGATGTTACAATCTCCCCTCCTTAAAAGAATGTCGTCCTCGACATTCCATCTTGTACTAATCAAGTCAAAACATCCCGCAAGAATCACTGATATTTCAAACCAAACCCACAGTCCGGCATCCCAAACTTCAAACCTAGGATACACTACAAAGATCTGAAGCCTAAGCTCTGATACCAACTGTGACGACCCCACCTCCCCCTAGGGCGTACCCCAGGGTTCAGCGGGTCGCCTGCCCAGCTCTCGCCGGGATTCAGTCGTTCACTACAACCCTCAAATATATTACAAGAATAAACCTCAAATATTACAATGTAAATCTCCAATATACATCACATGGTCCACAAACATACTGTAGACACCAAATTTTTGATTAATTACTTTATTTGTTTAATTAATTTAATTTTTGCTTTATTGGTTTCAATTCTAGAGTTTTTATTTTTATTTTATTTTATTTTATTTTTGTTCTAGTTTATTTTATTATCTATTTATTTTTGCCTTCATCCTAATTTTCAAAAAAAACAAAAAAAAAAAAGGAAGAAAATGAAAAATACAAAAATACAAAACAATGTGGAATAGGTGGAAGTGTGCATGTTGGACAAGTGTACCAAATAATCATTAGACAAGTGTCTAAGGAATTGTAGGACAAGTGTATAGAGGGGTAGGTGTCAAGGACACTTGTTGGGCTTAGGGAATTTTTGGAAGAAAAAGGAAAAAAGAAACAAAAGAAAAAACGAGCTACGGGGTGGAACGAAAAAGGGAGGATAGCAGAAACACAAAGAAGGAAGGGGTGAGGGCTAGAATCGGGGGTAGCCGACAGAGATGAAAAAAGCTTCGGCAGGCAGCAACAAAAGAGAAAAACAGAGAGGTGGGCGGCTGAATTTTGGGAAGGAAAAGAACAGAGGAAAACTAGGAAAAACAAGGGGGCGGCTAAAGAAAAGCAGAGCAAAACTAAAGAGAGGAGACGGCGAAGGGAATGAAGGAAAAACAGAGAGCTTGGCCGAATGAAAAAAGGAAAAATAGCAGAGAGGGGGTCTTCGGCAAGGGCTGAGGGGATCAAAAAGAAAGGAAAAGGGCTACGGCGAACTTGGGGGAGGAATGGTTTCGGCTAAGAAACAGAGAGTGGATGGCTGGGCTGAAGGAAAAGGCAATTGGCGGCTGTCAGCAGGAGAGAAACCGAAAAAAGAAAAACTGGAAAAATTGGGAAGGGGGTCTCGGCGAACAAAAACAAAGAAAGCAATAAGAGGGAAAAGAAGAACAGAGGCGGCAACTAATGGAAAAAACAGAGGAAAGAAAACAGAGTAAGCCGCGGCTGCAATCTGGAATTTGGAGGAGGAATTTGGGGCAGAGGCGAAAGAACCAGAGGAAAGACGAATTTGGGAGAAGCCGCAACCGGAGCTGCCATTGCCGTCGCTAGAATCTACCACCATCGCCTGAGAATTTCATCAGAAAAAGTGCTTGCTGAAAAGGTGTCTTTTCCTTCCCTTAAATTTCAGTTTTTCTTCAAGGCCCAAAGCTGGAAATCACAAACCTCATCTTCTGTGAACTTGTTCAAGCAATGTTTCTGTAATTATACGCCATTTTTGAATATACTTGCTCTCTGTATTGATTGGAATTGAAATATCTTGTGTTTCTGACATCTTGGGGGCTGATTATGATATCAATTAAGTTGAGAATTGGTGATGTTTTTGATGCCCGGTTGATGTTCGATAAAATGTTTAGTCGAACGTTCCATTTGAAGACAATTCATTTGCATTTTTAATGTGTGAAGAAAAATGGATTTTCAGCAGGTTTAATGTTTTTTTAAAGCCGAATGGGCTGTTTTGAGGGATCTTAATATGCTTGTGTTTGCCTTTTCTGAATTCGCGTTCCATCTTGAATTGGCGTGAGAGGGTTGATTGTTCATGATCTTTGAATACGTATGCTGTATGGTTTGATTGGGATTGAAATTTCTTTGGTTTCTGATGTTTTGGGGCTGATTATGACATCAATTGAACAAAGCTCTGCTGGATTTTTCTTACGCCCATGTAATGTTTGATGAAATTTCCCAATTGAAAAACAAAGCTCTAAGGGCAAATTGACTTGCCCATCTGCGTGTGAGGGAGACAAAATTTTGGCAAATGCCTGCCAGAAGATATCCAGCGAGTTCGCTGGTGAGGAACCAAGGGCCAAGAGTGTTTTACAGAAATTTCTGGTTTAGATTTTGTTTCATTTTTCCTTTGGTTCTTGATTTTCTGTTTTACTTATGGACTTTGTTGCGTGATTTGAGTTTGTGTGAGTTTTGTTTCTTTTGGAATAAAAGGAGATGAAATTCTGGTGAAATTCGTTGAAGAAGAAGGATTCAGTGAACCATTTGTTTGCAAAAATCTGGAAATTTGTAAATTGACCCCTGGACGTTGCTTTTCTTTAATTTCGACCCCAAAGTCTTCATGATTCCTCCAATTAAGTCCTTGCTTTGGTTGCATTTGAACCCCTCAAGCTGCCTTTTGTTCTGTCTTGAATCAGAGAATCAAATAATTTAACCAATTTTGTCCCTCCAAACGTTTTCTTCTTTAATACGACTTTATGTGACTTTGGATAGATTAATTTTGGGGTTCAATGCAATTTTTTTTAGTTGGGTTTTATCTTGTTGGGCTTCTCATAAGATATAATTCGGTTTGGGTCTGGACCTTTTGTTCGGGTTTAACAAATGGATTAATGATTGATTTTTCTGGGTTGTTGACATGGGCTTGAGAGATAAAGCCCATATGTTTTTAGTGGAATTTTGATTAGACTTAAAATGGGCTGGCTTGCTTGTTTTGCTTTGGGCTTTGGTTGGGCCTGGAAGGTTTTGGCCCAAGTAAATAAGGAAAAATGGCCCAATGGTTTGGTCCATTAAGAAACCAGAAAATTATTTTGCAAATCAGCCCCTGCATTTTTCCATAACTGTACTGTGGCCCTGGACATTTCCGTTCCTTTCAATTGAGTCCCTGGTTTAATTGCAAATGAGTCCCTGAACTTTATTTTTCTTTAATTTTGGCCCCAGAATTTTGCCAATCTTTGCAATCAAGTCCTTTCTTCTCTTGACTTCTTAAATGTGGGTTGTTGACATGATTCAATTGATTCAAATTCATGTTTATTTTTATCCTTTGTGATTATTTGCCAAATAAATTGGCACCTTGACTCCTTTATTATTTTGGAGGGTAAATGAGTTGATTTCACTCCATTAGAGCTTCATTTCAAGGGAGGTATAATTTCTTTTATCCCTTTTGTCTCTCCTACGTGATCCAATGTGCTAAGTGTGAATCGCATGCCTAATTTGCTTTCATTACCATTCTTTAGTTCCATTATTTCATTTATTCTTGCTTTTATTAAATTATTCTTTTAAATGGGGTATGTGTACACCTCTTGGCTTGTAATAGATAGGGCTGTGGCGAGCAATTTGGTCCATTTTCCCCTTCCCCTTTTGTTTTAGTTAGGGAATGTAATAAGTTCACTAGCTTGGTTGCATGCCTATGTGTTACTTGTTACTTGCTTTATTAGGGCCTTGCATCTAGTCGAGCATGCTAAATGTTACGTGGTACGTGTTTATGAGTATTTGGTATGTCTACTTGCTTTCCATAGTGTGAATGAATGGAATGGATGAATGTACGTCACCACACTAGTCCAACGCTAGTTGTGGCTTCTTTTATCGTTTCCACTAGTCCAACGCTAGTCGGAATTCATAGAATGGGCTAGTCCAACGCTAGACCCTTAGGGATTTTCCCTCGATAGTACATCATTTGCTTGTTCACCACATATCACGCATTTTCCTTAGTTTTATCATTTGGCATGATCCTCAAACCCCTTTTCCTCTCATTTTAGGTTTTGCATCCCATACTAGCTATAGGGTTCATTTTGCTTGAGTGTCCCCTCCGATAAGGGAAACGAGCGAGTGTGGCTACTCGATAGCCTTAGCACGCTAGTTTTGCCTTCTAATCAAAAGGGAAAATCGAAGTCGAAAAAGTTAGGAGTCATTCCCATACCCGACCTGATGCATTCCTTTAGGTTCATTCATTCTCAATTTTTCACTTACTCACTTTTTCAATTCACATTTTCTCATTACTTTTTCCTTTCCTTATTGTTCAATTTTGATTTCTACTTCACAAAATTGCACTTAATTACGATCTATATACACTTATCACTATATTTCATACACTTGCACACAAACACTTGAATTTCCATACAATTGCACACATGCACCTTTTATACACTTGCACACTTGCACTTTAGCCATCATTTGCATTAATCGACCTCTATAAGGTTTTCCTTTATTGGCCGCCACAATTCATGTGGTTGGGACCAAAAACCTTACAAGAGACATTTTAGAATTTAGGTTTGCATTTTTTCCTTCTTTTTGCATTCATGTAGTGCATCCAAATGTAATAAATTCTTTGGTTAAAACAAGAAAATCTTTGATTAAATCAACGCAACTAGCCTTGGCTAGGTCGAAGGGGTGCCTTGGATTTTTATCCTTGCCTTCCCCTTCGTCAAATGTGACTCCCGAATCTTTTTCTTTGTTTGCGTGGACTAGGAGTCGTTCAAAAGGGTTTCTTACTTTTTTCCTTAAAAAATTCACTTTTTGGGTGACTTGGTACACCCTAACTCTATACCAAGTGGCGACTCCATTTTTCATATAAAAAAACCCTTTTTGAACTATTTTTTCTTGGGTCAAATCGTCGCATTTTCAAAAGTCCCATTTAGACCCATTTTTATTTTAAATCACAATTCATTTTCCAATCACAAATACATTTTTTAAACCATTTTATTTATTTATCAAAAAATGGGGCGCGACAGTTGGCGACTCCACTGGGGACTTGAGAGTCCGAGCAATCGATTTAGTCAATTCTTTTCCTCTTTTAACCTTTTCATTTATTACATTGGATGTTTAGGATTGCATTTTTTCCTTTTTTTAGGATTTTTGCATTTCGCGTATCAACTCACTTCCTCACACATTCGCCTACGATTGTTTGGATGGATGGATGATTTATTTATGATTTCGCGCTATGCATTGCATTTGGGGGGGGGTGTGTGTCACCCTTAGAGCCTTGCGATTGGTTCTCGACCCCTTCCCTCAAAATAGGGAACACTTCATACGTGCACGTTTACTTATTGTTATCCCACTTTATTTTATTTTTCGTGGGCGCTACCCCACACCGCCTTGTAGGATTAGGATCGATTGCCTTGGGTAGGCGGTTGGTGTGCACTGCGCCCATAGCGCTACCTAAGGGATCACTCGAGCCACCGATCGAAGGCCTTGGGAGTGATGACCCTTTGCCTTTAGGTCTGAAGGCTTGGGAGCCGAAGCCTTATCGAGTCTAGTTGCATTAGTGAGCCCCAGCCTCATGCATCCATGTTAGCATTTTCCTAGGTTAGAGTCAGCCTCACCCTCTTTTAAGCACATTAGGCACGAGGGAAGGGGTTCCACCCCTTTTATTTGTTTTTATTGTATTTTCTTTTCTTAATTGCTCCCAATGTGTTATGTGAACTGTCAATTGCACTAACCATTCTTTTGTTTTCTTGGCTTGCATCCATGGGCCTTAGCAATAAGAGGCCTTTTGGCACTCTTTTAGTGACTTACCCACTAGATGATTCACATGTTTAAATTTCAGTTATTACACTTGATTTTCAATAAATACATTTCATTTTTAGACCTTTTCCCCCCGATGCATTATTCATATCCTTTAGGCCGTATTTGTCACATATTTACATTGCTTTAATAAAATGGCATCATGCATCTACCTTAGAAGGGAATGCCACATAGGGAATCCCGTTTTAGAAATAAACCACCCCATGTCTCGGATATATAATCCAATGAGACCTGCACGTTTACCTTTCTTGTACCATCCAAAGGGGTAGTGCACAAGTTAAGGTAGGATCCAATCATTTTCGTAGAGTGATCTTTGGAATATGAGCATCTAATAATCGCTTTTTGGCCATTTTATCAAAAATTGGTAAAAATCCCTTGCGTGAAGGACATTAATTTGAAAAAATTCACAAATGATTCCTCCTATCGAGACGATAAATAAATTGAGGCCAAAATTTGATTTTAGAAGGCTCATAGACTAATTTTTTGAAACCATCAATGGCCGGACGATTCAATCGATTCATTTTGTTAATTCATAATCAATTTGGAATAAACCATTCATTTGACCAATTTACCCTTTTTAGGGTCACCTGGTCAATTTTTGAATAAATCATCAATTCATTTGACCAATTTACCCTTTTTAGGGCCATCCGGTCGATTTTGAATAAATCGTCAATTCATTTGACCAATTTACCCTTTTTAGGGTCATTTGACCAATTTACCCTTTTTAGGGTCATCCGGTCGATTTTGAATAAATCGTCAATTCATTTGACCAATTTACCCCTTTTTAGGGTCATTTGACCAATTTACCCTTTTAGGGTCACTTGGTCGACTTTGAATAAATCGTCAATTCATTTGACCAATTTACCCTTTTTAGGGTCATTCGTCCGATTTTTGAATAAATCACTAATTCAATTTCATTCATTTGGCCAATTTACCCATTTTTAGGGCAACCGAGCCGATTTTGAATAAATCAAGTTTCGTTCAATCTATTTGATAAATTTACCCTTTTTAGGGTGATCTGACTAATTTTGGATAAATTAAATTTCATTCAATTCATTTGACCTGTTTCCCTTTTTAGGGTAATCCGGTCGATTTGTAATAAATTGTCAATTTCATTTGACCAATTAGGATTTCAATGTCGAATTTCAAAAACCTAGTCGATTTTGAGAAAAACATCCATTGCATCCAGCCATTTGATCAGTTGGAGTTTTGACCCGTGCTTCACTGAGAAAAGTTGTCAAAACGAATTTCGATCTCTTCGATAGGGAGTTTGTCAAGGTCAAACCCGTGCGTTTTTACAAATTCTTGTATCTATCAAAAGTGATCAATCCCTTCGGACGAGGTCCTCATTTTGACCATCGTCTCTTCTCATTCCAATGGGCCAAAATTTTTCAAATTATTTTTCACTTCATGAGTTGATCGGATCCATCAGGTATGGTATAGTGCCTATCCTAGAGGATTGCATTTTCATGCTAGGCCTACCCTTGGCACAAAAAGGGTTCCCCCATAGGACATGCATACCGATTTTGCAGTCTTGTTTACTAACTCGGGTTATTTTTTTTTTGTTTTTCCCCCTCCCCTGCATTCATAAAAATGTTTCAATAAGGCAAAAATATTTTTCTACATTTGATAACATTTCTGATCTAATAAAGTGTGAAAAGTACAAGTATTATTTGATTCTTGGGCAGACCCTACAATGGAAACGTGAAAGATCCATCTGAAAGTTCTAGACTAAGAGCTTCTAAGAGATTTCATAATTATTTTTCAAAGAAGACTCTGTATATTGGATTTGTTAATACATTCTTGTTCCCAAAAGAGGCAGAAATGTGTATGTGGGGAGTTCTTAGAAGTTTTTCTCTTCTCGTTTGTATTATAATTGAATGAGCATTTTGTTTCAAATTCTTTCAGCAATAAAATTTTTGTACAATTATTGTTTTGTATATCCATGTACATTTCATTCTTTTTACTCATTGGAGATTTCATGATGAATTTTGAGAAATAAGACCAAATTGAGATATTTTTAATCTCCAGCCTGAAAATTCACAAGTGAATGCTTCCTAAGATCCTTACACTCGATTGGTGATCCGAGTTATACAATAAGAGTGCTCAGGAAAAAGTAAGAGGTCACTCGAAAGGCCCAATGAGATACCTTTTCTCCTTCATTTAACCCCAAAATAAAATCAGTCACATTGATTGATAAATTACAAATTGGGGCAATCTTTGCTTGGAAAATGTCCATTGTGTCTAATTAGATTCAATCTACATCTCAGTGAAAGCAAAATGGTGCACTATCCTTATCTATTTTGGGAATTTGGGATGATATTTCAAGCGTTTGTTTCTCTATCCATATAGCTTTTATCATTTGATCTCCCATTTGAGCCTTTGAAAGAATAATTTCGTTTCAAATAAGAGCCTTAATGATCACTACCCTACACGGGAAAATTTTTCAAATATCAAAAAAGGGAATGAATTTTCAATGAGCAATTCGTTACTTTGGTTGTCATGGAGTGTAAGAATGATACTTTGGCCATCGTTTCTACAATCTAAACACTGATCATCCCTTGCATCCTCATTTGAGCTAAAATTGGTGGTTCTTTTCGAGTGCACATATGATCGTACCCCACATTGGGGAAGGAGATTGGGAAATTTTGAAAGAAAGAAAGAGGAAAAAAAAAGAGAGAAAGAGAAAAAGAAGCAAAAATGCCAAAAGAAAAGAAAAGAGGGAATCGCCAGTTGGAGAAATTTGAATCTATCTGGGCTTCAATTTTGAAAAAAGAAGAAAAGGAAGGGTTTTGTCTGACGAACCACTTATGGAGAGTCTTCCTCAGTCAATTAATTCAGGTACATGCCAAAAATTTCGCATTAACGAAAGTTTCCTTTCAGAGTTATTGTAAGGAACGGATTAAAAGTCAGGCCCTCTTCTTTTCCGATCAAGCATTCTATCCCTAGTTATCCCTTTCGAGCCTTCAGAATAAAAATACTTCGTTTGGCAACCCCTGAGAATCGCAAACCCCACACTGGGGCAAGTTTGCAAAAGAAAGGGAAAATTCAAGAAGTGAAAAAGTGAAAAGTCGCAAAATCAAAAGCAAAAGAAAAGAGAACCTCAGTTCAAAATAAACTGGGGCAAATTTTTGAAAAATTTCAAAGGAATGGCAAAAGGCCGAGGGAAAAACAAAATGAAAGAGAAAAAGCCTCAATTGAGCATAAACTGGGGCAAATTCTGATTTAGCCCTAAAATAGGGTTGGCGCAGCAATGCGATCTCAGATTATTCAAACCACTTTTGAAATCCGCTTTCAAGCCTTAACTTTTCTAAGCACCCCACCAGACCCCATTACAAAAGCTGAAAAGTCCTGACTTCTGTTCTTTGCAATGGCCCTGTCAAGAAAATTTCTGATGCCGAAAATTTTAGCTGTATTTCTGAATTGTTTGAGTATGAGGTTGATGCTACTCACCATGTGAAAACCCCATCAGCTCGAGGGGAAAGAAAAGAAGCGAAAGAAAAGCAAGAAAGGAAAGTGCAGAAAAATTTGACACTGAAGTCCCTGGGGAATGATGAGAAAATCCAAACAAAGTCTGAAATCTTTTGAGTTCAAAATAGGGGCAATTTTGGAAAAAGGCGATCTATGGTGCAATATCCTTGAAAGTCTTAAACTATCGTTTTCAAGCCACATTACAAGCTAATAAAGTCCATCGTTGACTTATTCTTTCATGACAATCCAAAGTGAGGATCATGCTCATAAGAAATTTATCAAATCATTTGTGATCATAAGAGTATAACCCGTTTCCACATGTTTAGCTATCATTTCTGTCCATACGTTACAAGCCTCGAAAGCTTGTATGTTGACTAAGTTTTCTTGAAAATAAGGGTAACAAACTCTTTGCTTTCACTAAGATGTGATGTTGAATGGATTACAATTTGTGGGCACAAGAACCAGACAAATCTTGACCTCTCATTTTCCTTGGCCACCTCAAAAATCGGAAATAAAGCCACTCGATTAGTCCTAAAGATTGAGCCAACCGAAAATGGTGACCCATTACCCAAAGCATCGGTGCTAAAATGAGGAAAGAATCACTTGTAATTTGGTATTATTTCAAGAAATTCATCATGAAATTTCCTTGTAGGAAACATAGTTCTTACAGTGTTCAAATAAATGGAAAGTCATCCGAACAAGCTTTTTCCATTAAATGGGCCCACATTGGGGCAAATTTTTATTCATGGGATTTCACAGAATAAGCCCACACTGGGGCAAAATTTTTATAGTTCATTTGAGGATTTCGTCCAAGAATCAAATAATGCATTTTTCAAATCAATCACGCTGGTTCTTTTCATGAAATTCAAGTGCATGTCATATTTTGGTAAGCCCCTGTGCAGGTATTCATAGTTGAAATCGACGAAGGAGCATCTGGTGACGTGGAAGGCCGATGCCGAAGAAAGAGAAAAAGAAGGGAAAAGGGCCCTACACTGGGGCAAATTATTTTTGAAAAAGATTCTTACAAAAATCAGAAAAATTCAAAAAGTTCAAAAGTCAAATATCAAGTTGGGCCTGGACTTCGTGCCGCCAACCTTCCAAAAATCAAGTTGGGCCTGGATTTCGTGCCGCCAACCCTCTAAAAATCACGTTGGGCCGGGATTTCATGCCGCCAACATCACAAATCACGTCGGGCCTGGACTTTGTGCCGCCGACATCCTATTGAGTCTGAAATTTGTGCCGCCAGTGCAACCAAGGAAGGCTTGGGTGTAATCCCACTGATCAATTCATCATACTGGGGCAAATTATTTTGGGAAGTTTTTCAAAAAAAAAAAAAAACCAAAAAAAAATCAAAAAAAATCAAAAAACCAAAAAAATCAGAAAAAATAAAAAAATCTGAAAAAAGAAAAGAATCAAAATCAAAATCAAAATCAAATCAAGTTTCATCACGGCAGGTTTGGGCTTAATCCCACTGACCGATTGTCAAAGCATTTTCGGGTCAGTCCCACGATTCAAAGCATTTTCGGGTCAGTCCCACGATTCAAAGCCTATTCGGGCCAGTCCCATGATTCAGAGCTTATTCGGGCCAGTCCCACGATTCAAAGCTTATTCGGGTCAATCCCATGATCAAAAGCATTTTCGGGTCAGTCCCATGATCAAGAGCATATTCGGGTCAGTCCCATGATCAAAAGCATTTTCGGGTCAGTCCCATTATCAAAAGCTTATTCGGGTCAGTCCCATGATCAAAAGTATTTTCGGGTCAGTCCCATGATCAAAAGCATTTTCGGGTCAGTCCCACGATCAAGAGCTTATCCGGGTCAGTCCCACGATCAAAAGCATTTTCGGGTCAGTCCCATGATCAAAAGCATTTTCGGGTCAGTCCCACGATCAAGAGCTTATCCGGGCCAGTCCCACGATCAAAAGCATTTTCGGGTCAGTCCCACGATCAAAAGCATTTTCGGGTCAGTCCCACGATCAAAAGCTTATTCGGGTCAGTCCCATGATCAAAAGTATTTTCGGGTCAGTCCCATGATCAAAAGCATTTTCGGGTCAGTCCCACGATCAAGAGCTTATCCGGGTCAGTCCCACGATCAAAAGCATTTTCGGGTCAGTCCCATGATCAAAAGCATTTTCGGGTCAGTCCTATGATCAAAAGCTTATTCGGGTCAGTCCCACGATCAAAAGCATTTTCGGGTCAGTCCCATGATCAAAAGCATTTTCGGGTCAGTCCCACGATCAAAAGCTTATTCGGGTCAGTCCCGCGATTCAAAGCCTGTTCGGGTCAGTCCCGCGATTAAAAGCATTTCCGGGTCAGTCCCACGATCAAAAGCATTTTCGGGTCAGTCCCACGATCAAAAGCATTTTCGGGTCAGTCCCATGATCAAAAGCATTTTCGGGTCAGTCCCGCAATTCAAACTTTATTCGGGTCAGTCCCGCGATTCAAAGCTTATTCGGGTCAGTCCCGCAATTAAAGCTTGTTCGGGCCAGTCCCATGATTTGAATTTCCTTCTCTAGTCAGTCCCAATTTTAATTTTTCTGTTTGGGTCAGTCCCGCAATTCAAAGTTTATTCGGGTCAGTCCCGTTTTAAATTCCTGTTCGGGTCAGTCCCGCAATTAAAGCTTGTTCGGGCCAGTCCCATGATTTGAATTTCCTTCTCTAGTCAGTCCCAATTTTATTTTTTTCTGTTCGGATCAGTCCCGTTTTACATTTCTGTCTGGGTCTATCCCATTTAAATTTCGGTCCGGGTCTATCCCATTTAAATTTCTGTCCATGATTTTACATTTCTATCCCATTTCTATCCCGTGGGTCTATCCCATGATTTTACATTTTGTTCGCGTCAGTCCCATGATTTCAAATTCTGTTCGGGTCAGTCCCGTTTTTAAATTCCTGTTCGGGTCAGTCCCATTTTAAATTTCCTGTCTGAGTCAATTCCATTTTAAGCTTTGTCAAAAGGGGTCAGTCTCCGTTTCTAAAACGTCCACCGTTCGTGACGTTCGCCACCAAATAAGCAGGTAGGTATTTGGTGTCTACTTCTTTGTCTCAAGTTTTTCCAAAACTCAGACAAAGAGGGGCAAACTGTAGACACCAAATTTTTGATTAATTACTTTATTTGTTTAATTAATTTAATTTTTGCTTTATTGGTTTCAATTCTAGAGTTTTTATTTTTATTTTATTTTATTTTATTTTTGTTCTAGTTTATTTTATTATCTATTTATTTTTGCCTTCATCCTAATTTTCAAAAAAAAAAAAAAAAAAAAAGGAAGAAAATGAAAAATACAAAAATACAAAACAATGTGGAATAGGTGGAAGTGTGCATGTTGGACAAGTGTACCAAATAATCATTAGACAAGTGTCTAAAGAATTGTAGGACAAGTGTATAGAGGGGTAGGTGTCAAGGACACTTGTTGGGCTTAGGGAATTTTTGGAAGAAAAAGGAAAAAAGAAACAAAAGAAAAAACGAGCTACGGGGTGGAACGAAAAAGGGAGGATAGCAGAAACACAAAGAAGGAAGGGGTGAGGGCTAGAATCGGGGGTAGCCGACAGAGATGAAAAAAGCTTCGGCAGGCAGCAACAAAAGAGAAAAACAGAGAGGTGGGCGGCGGAATTTTGGGAAGGAAAAGAACAGAGGAAAACTAGGAAAAACAAGGGGGCGGCTAAAGAAAAGCAGAGCAAAACTAAAGAGAGGAGACGGCGAAGGGAATGAAGGAAAAACAGAGAGCTTGGCCGAATGAAAAAAGGAAAAATAGCAGAGAGGGGGTCTTCGGCAAGGGCTGAGGGGATCAAAAAGAAAGGAAAAGGGCTACGGCGAACTTGGGGGAGGAATGGTTTCGGCTAAGAAACAGAGAGTGGATGGCTGGGCTGAAGGAAAAGGCAATTGGCGGCTGTCAGCAGGAGAGAAACCGAAAAAAGAAAAACTGGAAAAATTGGGAAGGGGGTCTCGGCGAACAAAAACAAAGAAAGCAATAAGAGGGAAAAGAAGAACAGAGGCGGCAACTAATGGAAAAAACAGAGGAAAGAAAACAGAGTAAGCCGCGGCTGCAATCTGGAATTTGGAGGAGGAATTTGGGGCAGAGGCGAAAGAACCAGAGGAAAGACGAATTTGGGAGAAGCCGCAACCGGAGCTGCCATTGCCGTCGCTAGAATCTACCACCATCGCCTGAGAATTTCATCAGAAAAAGTGCTTGCTGAAAAGGTGTCTTTTCCTTCCCTTAAATTTCAGTTTTTCTTCAAGGCCCAAAGCTGGAAATCACAAACCTCATCTTCTGTGAACTTGTTCAAGCAATGTTTCTGTAATTATACGCCATTTTTGAATATACTTGCTCTCTGTATTGATTGGGATTGAAATATCTTGTGTTTCTGACATCTTGGGGGCTGATTATGATATCAATTAAGTTGAGAATTGGTGATGTTTTTGATGCCCGGTTGATGTTCGATAAAATGTTTAGTCGAACGTTCCATTTGAAGACAATTCATTTGCATTTTTAATGTGTGAAGAAAAATGGATTTTCAGCAGGTTTAATGTTTTTTTAAAGCCGAATGGGCTGTTTTGAGGGATCTTAATATGCTTGTGTTTGCCTTTTCTGAATTCGCGTTCCATCTTGAATTGGCGTGAGAGGGTTGATTGTTCATGATCTTTGAATACGTATGCTGTATGGTTTGATTGGGATTGAAATTTCTTTGGTTTCTGATGTTTTGGGGCTGATTATGACATCAATTGAACAAAGCTCTGCTGGATTTTTCTTACGCCCATGTAATGTTTGATGAAATTTCCCAATTGAAAAACAAAGCTCTAAGGGCAAATTGACTTGCCCATCTGCGTGTGAGGGAGACAAAATTTTGGCAAATGCCTGCCAGAAGATATCCAGCGAGTTCGCTGGTGAGGAACCAAGGGCCAAGAGTGTTTTACAGAAATTTCTGGTTTAGATTTTGTTTCATTTTTCCTTTGGTTCTTGATTTTCTGTTTTACTTATGGACTTTGTTGCGTGATTTGAGTTTGTGTGAGTTTTGTTTCTTTTGGAATAAAAGGAGATGAAATTCTGGTGAAATTCGTTGAAGAAGAAGGATTCAGTGAACCATTTGTTTGCAAAAATCTGGAAATTTGTAAATTGACCCCTGGACGTTGCTTTTCTTTAATTTCGACCCCAAAGTCTTCATGATTCCTCCAATTAAGTCCTTGCTTTGGTTGCATTTGAACCCCTCAAGCTGCCTTTTGTTCTGTCTTGAATCAGAGAATCAAATAATTTAACCAATTTTGTCCCTCCAAACGTTTTCTTCTTTAATACGACTTTATGTGACTTTGGATAGATTAATTTTGGGGTTCAATGCAATTTTTTTTAGTTGGGTTTTATCTTGTTGGGCTTCTCATAAGATATAATTCGGTTTGGGTCTGGACCTTTTGTTCGGGTTTAACAAATGGATTAATGATTGATTTTTCTGGGTTGTTGACATGGGCTTGAGAGATAAAGCCCATATGTTTTTAGTGGAATTTTGATTAGACTTAAAATGGGCTGGCTTGCTTGTTTTGCTTTGGGCTTTGGTTGGGCCTGGAAGGTTTTGGCCCAAGTAAATAAGGAAAAATGGCCCAATGGTTTGGTCCATTAAGAAACCAGAAAATTATTTTGCAAATCAGCCCCTGCATTTTTCCATAACTGTACTGTGGCCCTGGACATTTCCGTTCCTTTCAATTGAGTCCCTGGTTTAATTGCAAATGAGTCCCTGAACTTTATTTTTCTTTAATTTTGGCCCCAGAATTTTGCCAATCTTTGCAATCAAGTCCTTTCTTCTCTTGACTTCTTAAATGTGGGTTGTTGACATGATTCAATTGATTCAAATTCATGTTTATTTTTATCCTTTGTGATTATTTGCCAAATAAATTGGCACCTTGACTCCTTTATTATTTTGGAGGGTAAATGAGTTGATTTCACTCCATTAGAGCTTCATTTCAAGGGAGGTATAATTTCTTTTATCCCTTTTGTCTCTCCTACGTGATCCAATGTGCTAAGTGTGAATCGCATGCCTAATTTGCTTTCATTACCATTCTTTAGTTCCATTATTTCATTTATTCTTGCTTTTATTAAATTATTCTTTTAAATGGGGTATGTGTACACCTCTTGGCTTGTAATAGATAGGGCTGTGGCGAGCAATTTGGTCCATTTTCCCCTTCCCCTTTTGTTTTAGTTAGGGAATGTAATAAGTTCACTAGCTTGGTTGCATGCCTATGTGTTACTTGTTACTTGCTTTATTAGGGCCTTGCATCTAGTCGAGCATGCTAAATGTTACGTGGTACGTGTTTATGAGTATTTGGTATGTCTACTTGCTTTCCATAGTGTGAATGAATGGAATGGATGAATGTACGTCACCACACTAGTCCAACGCTAGTTGTGGCTTCTTTTATCGTTTCCACTAGTCCAACGCTAGTCGGAATTCATAGAATGGGCTAGTCCAACGCTAGACCCTTAGGGATTTTCCCTCGATAGTACATCATTTGCTTGTTCACCACATATCACGCATTTTCCTTAGTTTTATCATTTGGCATGATCCTCAAACCCCTTTTCCTCTCATTTTAGGTTTTGCATCCCATACTAGCTATAGGGTTCATTTTGCTTGAGTGTCCCCTCCGATAAGGGAAACGAGCGAGTGTGGCTACTCGATAGCCTTAGCACGCTAGTTTTGCCTTCTAATCAAAAGGGAAAATCGAAGTCAAAAAAGTTAGGAGTCATTCCCATACCCGACCTGATGCATTCCTTTAGGTTCATTCATTCTCAATTTTTCACTTACTCACTTTTTCAATTCACATTTTCTCATTACTTTTTCCTTTCCTTATTGTTCAATTTTGATTTCTACTTCACAAAATTGCACTTAATTACGATCTATATACACTTATCACTATATTTCATACACTTGCACACAAACACTTGAATTTCCATACAATTGCACACATGCACCTTTTATACACTTGCACACTTGCACTTTAGCCATCATTTGCATTAATCGACCTCTATAAGGTTTTCCTTTATTGGCCGCCACAATTCATGTGGTTGGGACCAAAAACCTTACAAGAGACATTTTAGAATTTAGGTTTGCATTTTTTCCTTCTTTTTGCATTCATGTAGTGCATCCAAATGTAATAAATTCTTTGGTTAAAACAAGAAAATCTTTGATTAAATCAATGCAACTAGCCTTGGCTAGGTCGAAGGGGTGCCTTGGATTTTTATCCTTGCCTTCCCCTTCGTCAAATGTGACTCCCGAATCTTTTTCTTTGTTTGCGTGGACTAGGAGTCGTTCAAAAGGGTTTCTTACTTTTTTCCTTAAAAAATTCACTTTTTGGGTGACTTGGTACACCCTAACTCTATACCAAGTGGCGACTCCATTTTTCATATAAAAAAACCCTTTTTGAACTATTTTTTCTTGGGTCAAATCGTCGCATTTTCAAAAGTCCCATTTAGACCCATTTTTATTTTAAATCACAATTCATTTTCCAATCACAAATACATTTTTTAAACCATTTTATTTATTTATCAAAAAATGGGGCGCGACAGTTGGCGACTCCACTGGGGACTTGAGAGTCCGAGCAATCGATTTAGTCAATTCTTTTCCTCTTTTAACCTTTTCATTTATTACATTGGATGTTTAGGATTGCATTTTTTCCTTTTTTTAGGATTTTTACATTTCGCGTATCAACTCACTTCCTCACACATTCGCCTACGATTGTTTGGATGGATGGATGATTTATTTATGATTTCGCGCTATGCATTGCATTTGGGGGGGGTGTGTGTCACCCTTAGAGCCTTGCGATTGGTTCTCGACCCCTTCCCTCAAAATAGGGAACACTTCATACGTGCACGTTTACTTATTGTTATCCCACTTTATTTTATTTTTCGTGGGCGCTACCCCACACCGCCTTGTAGGATTAGGATCGATTGCCTTGGGTAGGCGGTTGGTGTGCACTGCGCCCATAGCGCTACCTAAGGGATCACTCGAGCCACCGATCGAAGGCCTTGGGAGTGATGACCCTTTGCCTTTAGGTCTGAAGGCTTGGGAGCCGAAGCCTTATCGAGTCTAGTTGCATTAGTGAGCCCCAGCCTCATGCATCCATGTTAGCATTTTCCTAGGTTAGAGTCAGCCTCACCCTCTTTTAAGCACATTAGGCACGAGGGAAGGGGTTCCACCCCTTTTATTTGTTTTTATTGTATTTTCTTTTCTTAATTGCTCCCAATGTGTTATGTGAACTGTCAATTGCACTAACCATTCTTTTGTTTTCTTGGCTTGCATCCATGGGCCTTAGCAATAAGAGGCCTTTTGGCACTCTTTTAGTGACTTACCCACTAGATGATTCACATGTTTAAATTTCAGTTATTACACTTGATTTTCAATAAATACATTTCATTTTTAGACCTTTTCCCCCCGATGCATTATTCATATCCTTTAGGCCGTATTTGTCACATATTTACATTGCTTTAATAAAATGGCATCATGCATCTACCTTAGAAGGGAATGCCACATAGGGAATCCCGTTTTAGAAATAAACCACCCCATGTCTCGGATATATAATCCAATGAGACCTGCACGTTTACCTTTCTTGTACCATCCAAAGGGGTAGTGCACAAGTTAAGGTAGGATCCGATCATTTTCGTAGAGTGATCTTTGGAATATGAGCATCTAATAATCGCTTTTTGGCCATTTTATCAAAAATTGGTAAAAATCCCTTGCGTGAAGGACATTAATTTGAAAAAATTCACAAATGATTCCTCCTATCGAGACGATAAATAAATTGAGGCCAAAATTTGATTTTAGAAGGCTCATAGACTAATTTTTTGAAACCATCAATGGCCGGACGATTCAATCGATTCATTTTGTTAATTCATAATCAATTTGGAATAAACCATTCATTTGACCAATTTACCCTTTTTAGGGTCACCTGGTCAATTTTTGAATAAATCATCAATTCATTTGACCAATTTACCCTTTTTAGGGCCATCCGGTCGATTTTGAATAAATCGTCAATTCATTTGACCAATTTACCCTTTTTAGGGTCATTTGACCAATTTACCCTTTTTAGGGTCATCCGGTCGATTTTGAATAAATCGTCAATTCATTTGACCAATTTACCCCTTTTTAGGGTCATTTGACCAATTTACCCTTTTAGGGTCACTTGGTCGACTTTGAATAAATCGTCAATTCATTTGACCAATTTACCCTTTTTAGGGTCATTCGTCCGATTTTTGAATAAATCACTAATTCAATTTCATTCATTTGGCCAATTTACCCATTTTTAGGGCAACCGAGCCGATTTTGAATAAATCAAGTTTCGTTCAATCTATTTGATAAATTTACCCTTTTTAGGGTGATCTGACTAATTTTGGATAAATTAAATTTCATTCAATTCATTTGACCTGTTTCCCTTTTTAGGGTAATCCGGTCGATTTGTAATAAATTGTCAATTTCATTTGACCAATTAGGATTTCAATGTCGAATTTCAAAAACCTAGTCGATTTTGAGAAAAACATCCATTGCATCCAGCCATTTGATCAGTTGGAGTTTTGACCCGTGCTTCACTGAGAAAAGTTGTCAAAACGAATTTCGATCTCTTCGATAGGGAGTTTGTCAAGGTCAAACCCGTGCGTTTTTACAAATTCTTGTATCTATCAAAAGTGATCAATCCCTTCGGACGAGGTCCTCATTTTGACCATCGTCTCTTCTCATTCCAATGGGCCAAAATTTTTCAAATTATTTTTCACTTCATGAGTTGATCGGATCCATCAGGTATGGTATAGTGCCTATCCTAGAGGATTGCATTTTCATGCTAGGCCTACCCTTGGCACAAAAAGGGTTCCCCCATAGGACATGCATACCGATTTTGCAGTCTTGTTTACTAACTCGGGTTATTTTTCTTTTGTTTTTCCCCCTCCCCTGCATTCATAAAAATGTTTCAATAAGGCAAAAATATTTTTCTACATTTGATAACATTTCTGATCTAATAAAGTGTGAAAAGTACAAGTATTATTTGATTCTTGGGCAGACCCTACAATGGAAACGTGAAAGATCCATCTGAAAGTTCTAGACTAAGAGCTTCTAAGAGATTTCATAATTATTTTTCAAAGAAGACTCTGTATATTGGATTTGTTAATACATTCTTGTTCCCAAAAGAGGCAGAAATGTGTATGTGGGGAGTTCTTAGAAGTTTTTCTCTTCTCGTTTGTATTATAATTGAATGAGCATTTTGTTTCAAATTCTTTCAGCAATAAAATTTTTGTACAATTATTGTTTTGTATATCCATGTACATTTCATTCTTTTTACTCATTGGAGATTTCATGATGAATTTTGAGAAATAAGACCAAATTGAGATATTTTTAATCTCCAGCCTGAAAATTCACAAGTGAATGCTTCCTAAGATCCTTACACTCGATTGGTGATCCGAGTTATACAATAAGAGTGCTCAGGAAAAAGTAAGAGGTCACTCGAAAGGCCCAATGAGATACCTTTTCTCCTTCATTTAACCCCAAAATAAAATCAGTCACATTGATTGATAAATTACAAATTGGGGCAATCTTTGCTTGGAAAATGTCCATTGTGTTTAATTAGATTCAATCTACATCTCAGTGAAAGCAAAATGGTGCACTATCCTTATCTATTTTGGGAATTTGGGATGATATTTCAAGTTTTTGTTTCTCTATCCATATAGCTTTTATCATTTGATCTCCCATTTGAGCCTTTGAAAGAATAATTTCGTTTCAAATAAGAGCCTTAATGATCACTACCCTACACGGGAAAATTTTTCAAATATCAAAAAAGGGAATGAATTTTCAATGAGCAATTCGTTACTTTGGTTGTCATGGAGTGTAAGAATGATACTTTGGCCATCGTTTCTACAATCTAAACACTGATCATCCCTTGCATCCTCATTTGAGCTAAAATTGGTGGTTCTTTTCGAGTGCACATATGATCGTACCCCACATTGGGGAAGGAGATTGGGAAATTTTGAAAGAAAGAAAGAGGAAAAAAAAAGAGAGAAAGAGAAAAAGAAGCAAAAATGCCAAAAGAAAAGAAAAGAGGGAATCGCCAGTTGGAGAAATTTGAATCTATCTGGGCTTCAATTTTGAAAAAAGAAGAAAAGGAAGGGTTTTGTCTGACGAACCACTTATGGAGAGTCTTCCTCAGTCAATTAATTCAGGTACATGCCAAAAATTTCGCATTAACGAAAGTTTCCTTTCAGAGTTATTGTAAGGAACGGATTAAAAGTCAGGCCCTCTTCTTTTCCGATCAAGCATTCTATCCCTAGTTATCCCTTTCGAGCCTTCAGAATAAAAATACTTCGTTTGGCAACCCCTGAGAATCGCAAACCCCACACTGGGGCAAGTTTGCAAAAGAAAGGGAAAATTCAAGAAGTGAAAAAGTGAAAAGTCGCAAAATCAAAAGCAAAAGAAAAGAGAACCTCAGTTCAAAATAAACTGGGGCAAATTTTTGAAAAATTTCAAAGGAATGGCAAAAGGCCGAGGGAAAAACAAAATGAAAGAGAAAAAGCCTCAATTGAGCATAAACTGGGGCAAATTCTGATTTAGCCCTAAAATAGGGTTGGCGCAGCAATGCGATCTCAGATTATTCAAACCACTTTTGAAATCCGCTTTCAAGCCTTAACTTTTCTAAGCACCCCACCAGACCCCATTACAAAAGCTGAAAAGTCCTGACTTCTGTTCTTTGCAATGGCCCTGTCAAGAAAATTTCTGATGCCGAAAATTTTAGCTGTATTTCTGAATTGTTTGAGTATGAGGTTGATGCTACTCACCATGTGAAAACCCCATCAGCTCGAGGGGAAAGAAAAGAAGCGAAAGAAAAGCAAGAAAGGAAAGTGCAGAAAAATTTGACACTGAAGTCCCTGGGGAATGATGAGAAAATCCAAACAAAGTCTGAAATCTTTTGAGTTCAAAATAGGGGCAATTTTGGAAAAAGGCGATCTATGGTGCAATATCCTTGAAAGTCTTAAACTATCGTTTTCAAGCCACATTACAAGCTAATAAAGTCCATCGTTGACTTATTCTTTCATGACAATCCAAAGTGAGGATCATGCTCATAAGAAATTTATCAAATCATTTGTGATCATAAGAGTATAACCCGTTTCCACATGTTTAGCTATCATTTCTGTCCATACGTTACAAGCCTCGAAAGCTTGTATGTTGACTAAGTTTTCTTGAAAATAAGGGTAACAAACTCTTTGCTTTCACTAAGATGTGATGTTGAATGGATTACAATTTGTGGGCACAAGAACCAGACAAATCTTGACCTCTCATTTTCCTTGGCCACCTCAAAAATCGGAAATAAAGCCACTCGATTAGTCCTAAAGATTGAGCCAACCGAAAATGGTGACCCATTACCCAAAGCATCGGTGCTAAAATGAGGAAAGAATCACTTGTAATTTGG
The DNA here is from genome assembly GCA_036785865.1 of Coffea canephora. Classification (NCBI taxonomy): domain Eukaryota; kingdom Viridiplantae; phylum Streptophyta; class Magnoliopsida; order Gentianales; family Rubiaceae; genus Coffea; species Coffea canephora. Next base: position 30,446,785 of record CM071920.1, on the reverse strand, counting down.
TATTATTTCAAGAAATTCATCATGAAATTTCCTTGTAGGAAACATAGTTCTTACAGTGTTCAAATAAATGGAAAGTCATCCGAACAAGCTTTTTCCATTAAATGGGCCCACATTGGGGCAAATTTTTATTCATGGGATTTCACAGAATAAGCCCACACTGGGGCAAAATTTTTATAGTTCATTTGAGGATTTCGTCCAAGAATCAAATAATGCATTTTTCAAATCAATCACGCTGGTTCTTTTCATGAAATTCAAGTGCATGTCATATTTTGGTAAGCCCCTGTGCAGGTATTCATAGTTGAAATCGACGAAGGAGCATCTGGTGACGTGGAAGGCCGATGCCGAAGAAAGAGAAAAAGAAGGGAAAAGGGCCCTACACTGGGGCAAATTATTTTTGAAAAAGATTCTTACAAAAAATCAGAAAAATTCAAAAAGTTCAAAAGTCAAATATCAAGTTGGGCCTGGACTTCGTGCCGCCAACCTTCCAAAAATCAAGTTGGGCCTGGATTTCGTGCCGCCAACCCTCTAAAAATCACGTTGGGCCGGGATTTCATGCCGCCAACATCACAAATCACGTCGGGCCTGGATTTTGTGCCGCCGACATCCTATTGAGTCTGAAATTTGTGCCGCCAGTGCAACCAAGGAAGGCTTGGGTGTAATCCCACTGATCAATTCATCATACTGGGGCAAATTATTATGGGAAGTTTTTCAAAAAAAAAAAAAAAATCAAAAAAAATCAAAAAAAATGAAAAAACCAAAAAAATCAGAAAAAATAAAAAAATCTGAAAAAAGAAAAGAATCAAATCAAAATCAAAATCAAATCAAGTTTCATCACGGCAGGTTTGGGCTTAATCCCACTGACCGATTGTCAAAGCATTTCGGGTCAGTCCCACGATTCAAAGCATTTTCGGGTCAGTCCCACGATTCAAAGCCTATTCGGGCCAGTCCCATGATTCAGAGTTTATTCGGGCCAGTCCCACGATTCAAAGCTTATTCGGGTCAGTCCCATGATCAAAAGCATTTTCGGGTCAGTCCCATGATCAAGAGCATATTCGGGTCAGTCCCATTATCAAAAGCTTATTCGGGTCAGTCCCATGATCAAAAGTATTTTCGGGTCAGTCCCATGATCAAAAGCATTTTCGGGTCAGTCCCACGATCAAGAGCTTATCCGGGTCAGTCCCACGATCAAAAGCATTTTCGGGTCAGTCCCATGATCAAAAGTATTTTCGGGTCAGTCCCATGATCAAAAGCATTTTCGGGTCAGTCCCACGATCAAGAGCTTATCCGGGCCAGTCCCACGATCAAAAGCATTTTCGGGTCAGTCCCACGATCAAAAGCATTTTCGGGTCAGTCCCACGATCAAAAGCTTATTCGGGTCAGTCCCATGATCAAAAGTATTTTCGGGTCAGTCCTATGATCAAAAGCATTTTCGGGTCAGTCCCACGATCAAGAGCTTATCCGGGTCAGTCCCACGATCAAAAGCATTTTCGGGTCAGTCCCATGATCAAAAGCATTTTCGGGTCAGTCCTATGATCAAAAGCTTATTCGGGTCAGTCCCACGATCAAAAGCATTTTCGGGTCAGTCCCATGATCAAAAGCATTTTCGGGTCAGTCCCACGATCAAAAGCTTATTCGGGTCAGTCCCGCGATTCAAAGCCTGTTCGGGTCAGTCCCGCGATTAAAAGCATTTCCGGGTCAGTCCCACGATCAAAAGCATTTTCGGGTCAGTCCCACGATCAAAAGCATTTTCGGGTCAGTCCCACGATCAAAAGCATTTTCGGGTCAGTCCCATGATCAAAAGCATTTTCGGGTCAGTCCCGCAATTCAAACTTTATTCGGGTCAGTCCCGCGATTCAAAGCTTATTCGGGTCAGTCCCGCAATTAAAGCTTGTTCGGGCCAGTCCCATGATTTGAATTTCCTTCTCTAGTCAGTCCCAATTTTAATTTTTCTGTTTGGGTCAGTCCCGCAATTCAAAGTTTATTCGGGTCAGTCCCGTTTTAAATTCCTGTTCGGGTCAGTCCCGCAATTAAAGCTTGTTCGGGCCAGTCCCATGATTTGAATTTCCTTCTCTAGTCAGTCCCAATTTTATTTTTTTCTGTTCGGATCAGTCCCGTTTTACATTTCTGTCTGGGTCTATCCCATTTAAATTTCAGTCCGGGTCTATCCCATTTAAATTTCTGTCCATGATTTTACATTTCTATCCCATTTCTATCCCGTGGGTCTATCCCATGATTTTACATTTTGTTCGCGTCAGTCCCATGATTTCAAATTCTGTTCGGGTCAGTCCCGTTTTTAAATTCCTGTTCGGGTCAGTCCCGTTTTAAATTTCCTGTCTGAGTCAATTCCATTTTAAGCTTTGTCAAAAGGGGTCAGTCTCCGTTTCTAAAACGTCCACCGTTCGTGACGTTCGCCACCAAATAAAGCAGGTAGGTATTTGGTGTCTACTTCTTTGTCTCAAGTTTTTCCAAAACTCAGACAAAGAGGGGCAAACTGTAGACACCAAATTTTTGATTAATTACTTTATTTGTTTAATTAATTTAATTTTTGCTTTATTGGTTTCAATTCTAGAGTTTTTATTTTTATTTTATTTTATTTTATTTTTGTTCTAGTTTATTTTATTATCTATTTATTTTTGCATTCATCCTAATTTTCAAAAAAAACAAAAAAAAAAGGAAGAAAATGAAAAATACAAAAATACAAAACAATGTGGAATAGGTGGAAGTGTGCATGTTGGACAAGTGTACCAAATAATCATTAGACAAGTGTCTAAAGAATTGTAGGACAAGTGTATAGAGGGGTAGGTGTCAAGGACACTTGTTGGGCTTAGGGAATTTTTGGAAGAAAAAGGAAAAAAGAAACAAAAGAAAAAACGAGCTACGGGGTGGAACGAAAAAGGGAGGATAGCAGAAACACAAAGAAGGAAGGGGTGAGGGCTAGAATCGGGGGTAGCCGACAGAGATGAAAAAAGCTTCGGCAGGCAGCAACAAAAGAGAAAAACAGAGAGGTGGGCGGCGGAATTTTGGGAAGGAAAAGAACAGAGGAAAACTAGGAAAAACAAGGGGGCGGCTAAAGAAAAGCAGAGCAAAACTAAAGAGAGGAGACGGCGAAGGGAATGAAGGAAAAACAGAGAGCTTGGCCGAATGAAAAAAGGAAAAATAGCAGAGAGGGGGTCTTCGGCAAGGGCTGAGGGGATCAAAAAGAAAGGAAAAGGGCTACGGCGAACTTGGGGGAGGAATGGTTTCGGCTAAGAAACAGAGAGTGGATGGCTGGGCTGAAGGAAAAGGCAATTGGCGGCTGTCAGCAGGAGAGAAACCGAAAAAAGAAAAACTGGAAAAATTGGGAAGGGGGTCTCGGCGAACAAAAACAAAGAAAGCAATAAGAGGGAAAAGAAGAACAGAGGCGGCAACTAATGGAAAAAACAGAGGAAAGAAAACAGAGTAAGCCGCGGCTGCAATCTGGAATTTGGAGGAGGAATTTGGGGCAGAGGCGAAAGAACCAGAGGAAAGACGAATTTGGGAGAAGCCGCAACCGGAGCTGCCATTGCCGTCGCTAGAATCTACCACCATCGCCTGAGAATTTCATCAGAAAAAGTGCTTGCTGAAAAGGTGTCTTTTCCTTCCCTTAAATTTCAGTTTTTCTTCAAGGCCCAAAGCTGGAAATCACAAACCTCATCTTCTGTGAACTTGTTCAAGCAATGTTTCTGTAATTATACGCCATTTTTGAATATACTTGCTCTCTGTATTGATTGGGATTGAAATATCTTGTGTTTCTGACATCTTGGGGGCTGATTATGATATCAATTAAGTTGAGAATTGGTGATGTTTTTGATGCCCGGTTGATGTTCGATAAAATGTTTAGTCGAACGTTCCATTTGAAGACAATTCATTTGCATTTTTAATGTGTGAAGAAAAATGGATTTTCAGCAGGTTTAATGTTTTTTTAAAGCCGAATGGGCTGTTTTGAGGGATCTTAATATGCTTGTGTTTGCCTTTTCTGAATTCGCGTTCCATCTTGAATTGGCGTGAGAGGGTTGATTGTTCATGATCTTTGAATACGTATGCTGTATGGTTTGATTGGGATTGAAATTTCTTTGGTTTCTGATGTTTTGGGGCTGATTATGACATCAATTGAACAAAGCTCTGCTGGATTTTTCTTACGCCCATGTAATGTTTGATGAAATTTCCCAATTGAAAAACAAAGCTCTAAGGGCAAATTGACTTGCCCATCTGCGTGTGAGGGAGACAAAATTTTGGCAAATGCCTGCCAGAAGATATCCAGCGAGTTCGCTGGTGAGAACCAAGGGCCAAGAGTGTTTTACAGAAATTTCTGGTTTAGATTTTGTTTCATTTTTCCTTTGGTTCTTGATTTTCTGTTTTACTTATGGACTTTGTTGCGTGATTTGAGTTTGTGTGAGTTTTGTTTCTTTTGGAATAAAAGGAGATGAAATTCTGGTGAAATTCGTTGAAGAAGAAGGATTCAGTGAACCATTTGTTTGCAAAAATCTGGAAATTTGTAAATTGACCCCTGGACGTTGCTTTTCTTTAATTTCGACCCCAAAGTCTTCATGATTCCTCCAATTAAGTCCTTGCTTTGGTTGCATTTGAACCCCTCAAGCTGCCTTTTGTTCTGTCTTGAATCAGAGAATCAAATAATTTAACCAATTTTGTCCCTCCAAACGTTTTCTTCTTTAATACGACTTTATGTGACTTTGGATAGATTAATTTTGGGGTTCAATGCAATTTTTTTAGTTGGGTTTTATCTTGTTGGGCTTCTCATAAGATATAATTCGGTTTGGGTCTGGACCTTTTGTTCGGGTTTAACAAATGGATTAATGATTGATTTTTCTGGGTTGTTGACATGGGCTTGAGAGATAAAGCCCATATGTTTTTAGTGGAATTTTGATTAGACTTAAAATGGGCTGGCTTGCTTGTTTTGCTTTGGGCTTTGGTTGGGCCTGGAAGGTTTTGGCCCAAGTAAATAAGGAAAAATGGCCCAATGGTTTGGTCCATTAAGAAACCAGAAAATTATTTTGCAAATCAGCCCCTGCATTTTTCCATAACTGTACTGTGGCCCTGGACATTTCCGTTCCTTTCAATTGAGTCCCTGGTTTAATTGCAAATGAGTCCCTGAACTTTATTTTTCTTTAATTTTGGCCCCAGAATTTTGCCAATCTTTGCAATCAAGTCCTTTCTTCTCTTGACTTCTTAAATGTGGGTTGTTGACATGATTCAATTGATTCAAATTCATGTTTATTTTTATCCTTTGTGATTATTTGCCAAATAAATTGGCACCTTGACTCCTTTATTATTTTGGAGGGTAAATGAGTTGATTTCACTCCATTAGAGCTTCATTTCAAGGGAGGTATAATTTCTTTTATCCCTTTTGTCTCTCCTACGTGATCCAATGTGCTAAGTGTGAATCGCATGCCTAATTTGCTTTCATTACCATTCTTTAGTTCCATTATTTCATTTATTCTTGCTTTTATTAAATTATTCTTTTAAATGGGGTATGTGTACACCTCTTGGCTTGTAATAGATAGGGCTGTGGCGAGCAATTTGGTCCATTTTCCCCTTCCCCTTTTGTTTTAGTTAGGGAATGTAATAAGTTCACTAGCTTGGTTGCATGCCTATGTGTTACTTGTTACTTGCTTTATTAGGGCCTTGCATCTAGTCGAGCATGCTAAATGTTACGTGGTACGTGTTTATGAGTATTTGGTATGTCTACTTGCTTTCCATAGTGTGAATGAATGGAATGGATGAATGTACGTCACCACACTAGTCCAACGCTAGTTGTGGCTTCTTTTATCGTTTCCACTAGTCCAACGCTAGTCGGAATTCATAGAATGGGCTAGTCCAACGCTAGACCCTTAGGGATTTTCCCTCGATAGTACATCATTTGCTTGTTCACCACATATCACGCATTTTCCTTAGTTTTATCATTTGGCATGATCCTCAAACCCCTTTTCCTCTCATTTTAGGTTTTGCATCCCATACTAGCTATAGGGTTCATTTTGCTTGAGTGTCCCCTCCGATAAGGGAAACGAGCGAGTGTGGCTACTCGATAGCCTTAGCACGCTAGTTTTGCCTTCTAATCAAAAGGGAAAATCGAAGTCGAAAAAGTTAGGAGTCATTCCCATACCCGACCTGATGCATTCCTTTAGGTTCATTCATTCTCAATTTTTCACTTACTCACTTTTTCAATTCACATTTTCTCATTACTTTTTCCTTTCCTTATTGTTCAATTTTGATTTCTACTTCACAAAATTGCACTTAATTACGATCTATATACACTTATCACTATATTTCATACACTTGCACACAAACACTTGAATTTCCATACAATTGCACACATGCACCTTTTATACACTTGCACACTTGCACTTTAGCCATCATTTGCATTAATCGACCTCTATAAGGTTTTCCTTTATTGGCCGCCACAATTCATGTGGTTGGGACCAAAAACCTTACAAGAGACATTTTAGAATTTAGGTTTGCATTTTTTCCTTCTTTTTGCATTCATGTAGTGCATCCAAATGTAATAAATTCTTTGGTTAAAACAAGAAAATCTTTGATTAAATCAACGCAACTAGCCTTGGCTAGGTCGAAGGGGTGCCTTGGATTTTATCCTTGCCTTCCCCTTCGTCAAATGTGACTCCCGAATCTTTTTCTTTGTTTGCGTGGACTAGGAGTCGTTCAAAAGGGTTTCTTACTTTTTCCTTAAAAAATTCACTTTTTGGGTGACTTGGTACACCCTAACTCTATACCAAGTGGCGACTCCATTTTTCATATAAAAAAAACCCTTTTTTGAACTATTTTTTCTTGGGTCAAATCGTCGCATTTTCAAAAGTCCCATTTAGACCCATTTTTATTTTAAATCACAATTCATTTTCCAATCACAAATACATTTTTTTAAACCATTTTATTTATTTATCAAAAAATGGGGGCGCGACACATACATCCAAGTCTCCAATAATTACATGTCACAAATGCAGCGGAAACTGATTCCAATCGTGGAATGTATACTTACATCCATATCAAATTCAAATATTTATACAAGACCAACTCGTACATAAAATAGATCCAAACTTAAACTGTACACGATATAAGCCATCCAGTCACGTGAATAAGCACAACAAGCCCTTCCTTCGCCTTGAGCCCTGTGGGGGGGGAAATAAAATATTTTTGGGGTGAGCTAAAAGCCCAGTGAGTAACCAGTAAAATCAGTAATCAAATAGTTTTCACAAAAATTCATTTCATTGATGTCATGGTTCAGAAATCAGATGTACGTATTTTTGCTCTCGTGAGCCAGTGAAATCATTGTAATGTTTTAGAAGTTCAATAAGTAACCGGGGGTAAAAATGTAATTTTGTTACAGGTCAACATTTTGCACAGTGAGAGTAAAACAAAAGCAGAAAATGACACCACATGGTAATTCCACAAAGCTCAATGAGCTAAAATCTCAATAAGGTTTCCGAACATGAAATTTCATAACAAAGCCAACACATTAACCATCAATAATCCAATAATTCAAGAAACAATTACAATGGAAAGCGATAGTAACATATTCATTAAAAGGATACGCTCACATGGAGCTATTCATTTGTTCGTTCCCCTGACATTTCCCCTTATTCCTCCAATTATTTGAAAATTTCATTTTTTATAAATAACCCTCGTTCATCTTTTTATTCGTTCATCCCCTTTTCCGGACGTTGACCGGACTGCACCCATCCGACGTTGCCGGACTCCACCCATCCGGACGTAGCCGGACTACAAGGTAATACTCGAGTATACCAAATTCACCCAGGGTCACCATATCGCCCGACCGAGTCCGCTTCTGCTCGAGTCGATCGGTAACGAAGGGCAGTGGCCAGTTCAGCCAAAAGGCTTACATCATGCGCAACTAGCATTTAATCATTAATCATTGAAAATTCATATTTATTTAGGTCGAGTGCGATAAAGTACACACTCGCCTAGAAAACTCGTTTTAACAATCATCGAAAGTACTTAACACATTTTCAACTAATAATGACAAGCCAATAAGTCAAGAATTACAGCAACCAAGGGACACTCATATGCAAGTACGCATGATATGCAAGAAAACAGTTCAAAGTAACTTTTGGAAACAGTTTAAAAGTAAATAATGCAGGAAACGGTTCATAAATAACTTTAGAAGTAGTTTGAGGTCACTCACCTCAATGGCTCAGAAATCATCCATCATGTATCATTGCCTTGCTCCAAACCCAAGTCTTAGATCACAAACTCAATGCAAACAAATCCTTTAAAAGTTCGGACAGCACTTCCCCTATATTTGCTAACTTTTCCAGCCATCATGGCTTCATTATTTCCTCAGCCAGTCCCAAAGGTACACACACAACAACAAGTTCATCCAATAGCCATTCAACAAGCTCCAAGTAGTACCAGTACAAGTCAAGCTAGGAAAAGTTCGGAAATGAAGGTTAACTTAAAACCAGAAAAACAGTTTTGACGTCATTTTGCGGGTAATGGTACCAAATGCGCTACGATTGTCGGATGAAGGTTCAAGACCCACCGTTTCGAAGCTAAGAGACAGGGATACAATATTGCAGAAGGTCATTCAACCCAGTTTCGAGTGCAAACAGGTCAAAAAGGCAAGATACTATATCCAAAACGTAAAACAGATTCACCAAAAACGCATTCTAGCGGAAACATCATAACTCAAGCTCTACAAGTCCAAATCCAGAAATTCCAAAGGCATATGGTAGCTAATCCATCAAGCTACATTTCATCAGAAGACCTCAAAGGCCAAATCGTGCATTTCATGATCGAAAATGGAAGACTACACGAAAACAGAATCTGGGTGCGAAACAGGTTTGAAAAACAGTCAAAGGTATTTCGGTCATTTCACATGCTACAGTGGTCGGATCAAGCTGAAATTTTACAGGCAACTATTTTATACCATTGATTACAACTTTCATGTTTTGGACCAAATCGAAATCAGTAAGGATCATGGTCAAAAGTCACAGTCAAACTGGGTAAAAAGGCAACCCTGTTCGCAGAACCCTTTCCTGGACCAGTCTAGGTATTTCCGACTTATCTCAGCTTATACAACTCCAATTCAAGTGATTCCAAAGCCATTTGAAGGTAAGATACAAGGCTATAATTCATCAGAAGACCTCAACAACAAATTCGGAAATATTCCCAGCCAAAATAACCAATTACAAAGGCTGACTAACATGTTCGGGTAGAAACAGGGCAGCAAGGGTAATTCCGTCTGTTCTCAGGCTACCGAGCTCAGATTGGGCTGAAAATTTACAGGCAACTAGAAAACATCATTCTCTACAACTTTCATGTTTTGGGTAAGAGCTGATTCGGCCTCTAACATGGAGTAATAAACCGGGCAGAAAGGGAAGAAATGAAAACCCAAATCTGGAAATTCATGCATTCAAGTGTTAATCCTCCATAAAATCACATCTTTAACCAAAAATTAAATGAACAAGGACCAAGATCAGATTTTATACCTCAAAAGCAAGGCTTGAATGAGTGATACTCCAACTCCTTGGAAAATTTCTGGTTCCCCTAGCTTCCCAAGCTTCCAAACTTACAATCAATCGGTTTAGTTTCTTGTTGCTCACTTAAATGGATCAAACTCAAGATGGATTGGAGTTTCTTTCTCTTGGTTTTTCTCCCTCTCACTCTCGGCCAAGACAAGCAGAAATGAAGAAGAAATGCAGTCCAAGGAAAGATAAGAAAGCAAGAAAGAAAATATCAAACAAGGACCCAATAGAGTTGTGACAAGTGTCACCACCATAGCCAAGCATTTTTCTCTCTCTTCCCTTACATTTTTAGGCCACAAATTCTCGGTCAAAATAGCTGGCAATTGGAAGATATTTGCTCAAGAGTCATCAAGCTTGTATGATAAGAAAGCGGTAGTCAATTAGTGCGTTCAAACGGTAGTGCGCGGGACCCGCCGGTTCGCGCCGTTTTTCTAAAAACTCACGTACTAGGGTTTTTACTTCCTATTCACTAACCTCATCTCATTGCTCCTAATCACATATTATTTATCACTTACGAGTCACTTTTAATCACCAAATTGATCCTTGGTCAGTACCGAAAATTCATCCGGCGAAAAATCGCGAAAACCCTAATTTGCCCCAATCTTGAAAACGAAGAGTGAAACCCTACTTTCTAGACTCATTTGCACTTATTATGGAATAATTGGATAGTAGGGTTTTAATAAATAATAATTTCCAAATAAAAGAAGAAATTTTTAAGAAAACGTGAGGAATTTTCCAATTCCAGTGATTAAAATTAGGGTTTCAATTAAAATGAGAGAGATTTAAGAAAACCGGTTAGTCACAAGTAAACTAGGGTTTTTGACAAAATTTTAGGGTTTCTAGTCTTTTAAAACAAAATAAGGTTTTAAATCAAACCCGAAGAAATATACTTTAATATTTTCTTCACAAAAAAACCTCCTAATATTCGGGATGTTACAATCTCCCCTCCTTAAAAGAATGTCGTCTCGACATTCCATCTTGTACTAATCAAGTCAAAACATCCCGCAAGAATCACTGATATTTCAAACCAAACCCACAGTCCGGCATCCCAAACTTCAAACCTAGGATACACTACAAAGATCTGAAGCCTAAGCTCTGATACCAACTGTGACGACCCCACCTCCCCCTAGGGCGTACCCCAGGGTTCAGCGGGTCGCCTGCCCAGCTCTCGCCGGGACTCAGTCGTTCACTACAATCCTCAAATATATTACAAGAATAAACCTCAAATATTACAATGTAAATCTCCAATATACTCACATGGTCCACAAACATACATCCAAGTCTCCAATAATTACATGTCACAAATGCAGCGGAAACTGATTCCAATCGTGGAATGTATACTTACATCCATATCAAATTCAAATATTTATACAAGACCAACTCGTACATAAAATAGATCCAAACTTAAACTGTACACGATATAAGCCATCCAGTCACGTGAATAAGCACAACAAGCCCTTCCTTTGCCTTGAGCCCTGTGGGGGGGGAAATAAAATATTTTGGGGTGAGCTAAAACCCCAGTGAGTAACCAGTAAAATCAGTAATCAAATAGTTTTCACAAAAATTCATTTCATGATGTCATGGTTCAGAAATCAGATGTACGTATTTTTGCTCTCGTGAGCCAGTGAAATCATTGTAATGTTTTAGAAGTCAATAAGTAACCGGGGGTAAAAAATGTAATTTTGTTACAGGTCAACATTTGCACAGTGAGAGTAAAACAAAGCAAAAATGACACCACATGGTAATTCCACAAAGCTCAATGAGCTAAAATCTCAAATAAGGTTCCGAACATGAAATTTCATAACAAAGCCAACACATTAACCATCAATAATCAATAATTCAAGAAAACAATTACAATGGAAAGCGATAGTAACATATCATTAAAAGAGATACCGCTCACATGGAGCTATTCATTTGTTCGTTCCCCTGACATTTCCCCTATTCCTCCAATTATTTGAAAATTTCATTTTTTATAAATAAACCCTCGTTCATCTTTTTATCGTTCATCCCCTTTTCCGAGACGTTACCGGACTGCACCCATCCGACGTTGGCCGGACTCCCTACTTTGCTTCGCCATAGTGTTGATGTAATTGGAATGGATGAATGTACGCACCACACTAGTCCAACGCTAGTTGTGGCTTCTTTTATCGTCCCACTAGTCAACGCTGAGTCGGGAATTCATAGAATGCGGCTAGCCAACGCTTAGGACCCTTAGGGATTTTCCCTCATAGTACATCAGTGCTTGTTCACCACATTCCACGCCATTTCCTAGTTTTATCATTTGGCATGATCCTCAAACCCCTTTTCCGCTCATTTTAGTGTTGCATCCCATACATAGCGGATAGGGTCATTTTGCTGAGTGTCCCCTCCGATAAGGAAACCGAGCGAGTGTGCTACCGATAGCCTTAGGCACGCTAGTTTTGCCTTCTAAAATCAAAAGGGAAAATCGAAGTCGAAAAGGTTAGGAGTCATTCCCATTACCCGACCCTGATGCATTCCTTTAAGGTTCATTCATCTCAATTTTTACTTACTCACTTTTTCAATTCACATTTTCTCATTACTTTTTTCCTTTCCTTATTGTTCAAATTTTTGATTTCTACTTCACAAAATTGCACTTATTACGAATCTATATACACTTATCACTTATATTTTCATACACTGCACAACAAACACCTTGTGAATTTCCTATACCCAATTGTACACACATGCACCTTTTATTACACTTGCACACGCACTTGTAGCCATCATTTGCATTAATCGACCTCTATAAGGTTTCTTTATTGGCCGCCACTAATTCATGTGGTGGACCAAAAACCTGTACAAGAACATTTTAAGAATTTAGGTTTGCATATTTTTTCCTTCTTTTTGCATTCATGTAGGCTATCCAAATGTAATAAATTCTTTGGTTAAAACAAGAAAATTTTGATTAAATCAACGGGCAACTAGCCTTGGCTAGGTCGAAGGGGTGCCTTGGATTTTTATCCTTGCCTTTCCCCTTCGTCAAATTGTGACTCCCGAATTCTTTTCTTTGTTTGCGTGGACTAGAGCGTTTCAAAAAGGGTCTTACTTTTTCCTTAAAAAATTCACTTTTTGGGTGACTTGGTACACCCTAACTCCCTTATTACCCAAGTGGCGACTCCATTTCATATAAAAAAACCCTTTTTTGACTATTTTCTTGGTCAAACGTCGCATTTTCAAAAGTCCCATTAACCCATTTTATTTTAAATCACAATCATTTTCCAAAATCACTAAATAACTTTTTTAAACCATTTTATTTATTTATCTAAAAAATGGCGGGCGCGACCACATACATCCAAGTCTCCAATAATTACATGTTACAAAATGCAGCGGAAACTGATTCCAATCTGGAATGGAATACATCCATATCAAAATTCAAATATTTATACAAGACCAACTCGTACAATTAAAATAGATCCGAAACTTAAACTGTACACGATATAAGCCATCCCAGTCACGTGAATAAGCACAACAAGACCCTATCCTTCGCCTTGGAGCCCTGTGGGGGGGGAAATAAAAATATTTTTGAGGGTGATGCTGAAAAGCCCAGTGAGTAACCAGTAAAATCAGTAATCAGAATAGTTTTCACAAAAATTCATTTCATTGATGTCATGGTTCAGAAATCAGATGTACGTATTTTTGCTCTCAGTGAAGCCGAGTGAAACCATTTGTAATGTTTTAGAAGTTCAAATAATAACGGGGGTAAAAATGTAATTTTGTTAACAGGTCAACATTTGCACAGTGAGAGTAAAAAACAAAAGCAGAAAATGACACCACATGGGTAATTCCACAAAGTCAATGAGCTAATTCTCAATAAGGGTTTCGAACATGAAATTTCATAAACAAAGCAACACATTAACCATCAATAATCATAATTCAAAGAGGAAAACAATTACAATGGGAAAGCGATAGTAACATATTCATTAAAAGGATACGCTAACATGGAAGCTAATTCATTTGGTTTCGTTCCGCCTGAACATTTCCCTTATTCCTTCCAATTATTGAAAATTTCATTTTTTATAAATAAAACCCTCGTTCATCTTTTTATTCGTTCATCCCCTTTTCCGGACGATTGGACCGGACTGCACCCATCCGACGTTTGCCGGACTCCAAACCATCCGACGTAAGCCGGACTACAAGGTAATACTCGAGTATACCAAATTCACCCAGGTCACCATACTCGCCCGACAACGAGTCCGCTCTGCTCGAGATGATCGGTAACGAAGAGCAGTGCCAGTTCAGCCAAAAAGGCTTACATCATGCGAACTAGCATTTAATTCATTAATCATTGGAAAAATTCAATTTATTTAGGTCGAGTTGCAATAAAAGTACCACACTCGCCTAGAAAACGTCGTTTTAACAATCATCGAAAGTACTTAACACATTTTTCAACTAATACATGACAAGCCAATAAGTCAAGAATTACAAGGCAACCAAGGGACACTCATATGCAAGTACGCTGATATTTGCAAGGAAAACAGTTCAAAGAACTTTTGGAAACAGTTTAAAAGTAAATAATGCAGGAAACGGTGTCATAAATAACTTTAGAAAGTAGTTTGAGGTCACTCACGCTCAATGGCTTCAGAAATCGATCTCGCTCATTGCCTTTGCTCAAACCCCATTAGTCTTAGATCACAAACTCAATGCAAACAAATCCTTTTATAAAGTTCGGAACAGTCACTTTCCCCTATATTTGCTAAAACTTTTCCAGCCATCATGGCGTCATATTTCTTCAGCCAGTCCCAAAGTTACACACACAACAAAACAAGTTCATTCCAAATAGCCATTCAACCAAGCTCCAATAGTTACGCAGTACAAGTTCAAGCTAAGGAAAGTTTCGGAAATGGGAAGTTAACTTAAAACCAGAAAAACAGTTTTGACGTTCATTTTGCGGCGGGTAATTGGCTACCAAATTGCGCTACGGATTGTTCGATTGAAGGTTCAAAGACCCACCGTTTCGAAAGCTAAGAGACAGGGATACAATATGTTGCAGCAGAAGGTCATTCAACCCAGTTGTCGGAGTGCAAACAGCGTCAAAAAGGCAAGATACTATATCCAAAACGGTAAAACATGATTTTCACCAAAAACGCATTCTAGCGGAAACATTCATAACTCAAGCTCTACAAGTCCAAATCCAGAAAATTCCAAGCATATGGTAGCGTAATCCATCAAGCTACATTTTCATCAGAAGACCTCAAAGGCCAAATCGTGCATTTCATGATCGAAAATGGAAGACTTACAACGAAAAACAAGAAATCTGGTGTGAAACAGGTTTGAAAAAACAGTTTCAAAGGGTATTTCGGTCATTTCACATGCTACAGTGGTCGGATCAAGCTGAAATTTTTACAGGCAACTATTTTATTACCATTTGATTACAACTTTCATGTTTTGGACCAAAAAATCGAAATGCAGTAAGATCATGGTCAAACAGTCACAGTCAAACTGGGCGGAAAAAGGCCAACCCTGTTCGCAAACCCTTTCGACAGTCTAGGTATTTCCGACTTATCTCAGCTTATACAACTTCCAAAAAAAGAAAAAACTGGAAAAATGGAAGGGGGTCTCGGCGAACAAAAACCAAGAAGCAATTAAGAGGGAAAAGAAGAACAGAGGCGGCAACTAATTGGGAAAAACACAGAGGAAAGAAAAAGAGAAGCCGCCGGCTGGGCCAATCTGGAATTTGGATAGGAATTTGAGGGCAGAGCGAAAGAACCAGAGGAAAGACGGAATTTGGGGAGAAGCCGCCACCGGAGCTGCCATTTTGCCGTCGCTAGAATCTAACCACCATCGCCTTGAGGAATCTTCATCAGGAAAAAGTGCTTGTGAAAAGTGTCTTCCTCCTAATTTCCAGTTTCTTAAGGCCCAAGCTGGAAATCCAAACCTACATTCTTCTGTGAACTGTTTTCAAGCAATGTTTCTGTAATTAATACGCCATTTTTGAATATACTGCTCTCTGTATTTGATTGGGATTGAAATTATCTTGTGTTTTCTGACATCTTTGGGGGTGATTTATGATACAATTAAAGTGGAGAATTGGTTGATGTTTTTGATTTGCCCGGTTTTTGATGTCGATAAAAAATGTAGGTCGACGTTTCCATTGAAGACAATATTGCATTTTTAACTGTGTGAAGAAAAATGGAGTTTTCAGCAGGTTTAATGTTTTTTTAAAGCCGAATGCTGTTTTGAGGGATCTTAAATTGCTTTGTGTTTGCCTTTTCGGATTCGCGTTTCCATTTTTGAATTGGCGGTGAAGATGGTTATTGTTTATGATCTTTTGAATACGTTGCTTGTATTGGTTTGATTGGGATTGAAATTCTTTGGTTTTGAATGTTTGGGTGGATTATATGACATCAATTAACAAACTCTGCTGGATTTTTCTTTACGCGCCATGTAATGTCTTGATGAATTTCCCAATTGAAAAAACAAAGCTCTAAGGGCAAAATTATGACTGCCCCATTCTGCGTGTGAGGGAGACAAATTGCAAATGCTGCCAGAAGAACCAAGCGAGTTCGGCTGGTGAGGAACCAAGCGGCCAAGAGTGTTTTACAGACAAATTTTTGGGTTTTAGATTGTTGTTTCATTTATTTTCCTTTGGTTCTTGATTTTCTGTTTTTACTTATTTGGGACTTTGTTATGGCCGTGATTTTTGATTTGTTGTGTTTTTGTTTTCTTTGGAATAAAAGGGGAGATGAAATTTGTGGTTGAAATTCGTTTTGAAGAAGAAGGAGTTCAGTGAACCATTTGTTTGCAAAAATCTGGAAATTTTGTAAATTGGACCCTGGACGTTTGGCTTTATCTTAATTTCGAACCCCAAAGTTCTTTCATGATTCCTCTCCAAGCTTAAGTTCCTTGCTTTGTGCTATTGAACCCCACCTCCAAGCTTAGCCTTTTGTTTCTGTCTTGATTCAGAGAACAAAAAATAAAATTTTAACAACCAATTTTTGTCCCTCCAAACGTTTTCTTCCTTTAGATACGGACTTTTATGTGACTTTGGATAGATTAATTTGGGGTTCAATGCAATTTTTTTACGTGGGTTTTATTCTGTTGGGCTTTCTCATAAATTATTTTCGGTTTGGGTCTGGACTACTTTTGTTCGTGGTTTTCAACAAATGGATTAATGTATTGATATTTTCTGGTTTGTTGACATGGGCTGAGAGATAAAGGCCCATACTCGTTTTAGTGGGAATTTTGATTAGATTATAAAATAGGGCTGGCTTTGCTTGTTTTGCTTTGGGCGGCTTTGGGGCCTTGGAAGGTTATTGGCCCCATTAAATAAGGAAAATGGCCAATGGTTTGGTCCATTAAGAAAACCAGAAATTTATTGCCATCGAGCCCCTGCATTTTTCCATAACTGTACTGTTCCGGCCTGGACATTTTCCGTTCCTTCAGATTGACGTCCCTGTTTAATTGCAATAGAGTCACTGAACTTTATTTTCTCTTTGACATTTTGTGCGCCCCAGAATTTTGCCCAATCTTTGCAATCAACGTCTTCTTTTCTTCTTGACTTCTTAAAATGTTGGGGTCTTGCTTGACATGATTCAAATTGATTCAATTCATGTGTATTTTATCCTTTGTAGATTTATTTTGCCAAATAAGATTGGCCCTTTGAACTCCTTATATTTTGGGGGTTAATGAGTTGATTTTTCACTCATTAGAAGTTCATATCTCAAGGGGAGGTATATATTTCTTTTTTATCACCTTGTCTTCCTACGTGACCAATGTGTAAGTGTGAATCGCTGCCTTAATTTGCTTTCATTACTCATTCTTTAGTTCCATATTTCATTTTTCTTGCTTTTATTAAATTATTCTTTTAAATGGGGTATGTGTACACCTCTTGCTTGTAATAGATAGGGCCTGTGGCGAGCAATTTGGTCCATTTTCCCCTTCCCCTTTTGTTTAGTTAGGGAATGTAATAAGTTCACTAGCTTGGTTGCATGCCTATGTGTTACTTGTTACTTGCTTATAGGGCCTTGCATCTAGCGAGCATGCTAAATGTTACGTGGTACGTGTTTATGAGTATTTGGTATGTCTACTTGCTTTCCATAGTGTGAATGAATGGAATGGTGAATGTACGTCACCAACTAGTCCAACGCTAGTTGTGGCTTCTTTTTGTTTCCACTAGTCCAACGCTAGTCGGAATTCATAGAATGGGCTAGTCCAACGCTAGACCCTTAGGGATTTTCCCTCGATAGTACATCATTTGTTGTTCACCACATATCACGCATTTTCCTTAGTTTTTATCTTTGGCATGATCCTCAAACCCTTTCCTCTCATTTTAGGTTTTGCATCCCATACTAGCTATAGGGTTCATTTTGCTTGAGTGTCCCTCCGATAAGGGAAACGAGCGAGTGTGGCTACTCGATAGCCTTAGCACGCTAGTTTTGCTTCTATCAAAAGGAAAATCGAAGTCGAAAAAGTCAGGAGTCATTCCCATACCACGACCTGATGCATTCCTTTAGGTCATTCATTCTCAATTTTTCACTTACTCACTTTTTCAATTCACATTTTCTCATTACTTTTTTCCTTTTATTGTTTCAATTTTGATTTCTACTTCACAAAATGCACTTAATTACGATCTATATACACTTATCACTATATTTCATACACTTGCACACAAACACTTGAATTTCCATACAATTGCACACATGCACTTTATTACACTTGCACACTTGCACTTTAGCCATCATTTGCATTAATCGACCTCTATAAGGTTTTCTTTATTGGCCGCCACAATTCATGTGGTTGGGACCAAAAACCTTACAAGAGAATTTTAGAATTAGGTTTGCATTTTTTCCTTCTTTTTGCATTTCATGTAGTGCATCCAAATGTATAAATTCTTTGGTTAAAACAGAAAATCTTTGATTAAATCAACGCAAACTAGCTTGGCTAGGTCGAAGGGGTCCTTGGATTTTTATCCTTGCTTCCCCTTCGTCAAATGTGACTCCGAATCTTTTCTTTGTTTGCGTGGACTAGGAGTCGTTCAAAAGGGTTTCTTTACTTTTTTTCCTTAAAAAATTCACTTTTTGGGTGACTTGGTACCCTAACTCTATACCAAGTGGCGACTCCATTTTCATATAAAAAACCCTTTTTGAACTATTTTTTCTTGGGTCAATCGTCGCATTTTAAAAGTCCCATTTAGACCCATTTTTATTTAAATCACAATTCATTTTCCAATCACAAATACATTTTTTAAACCATTTTATTATTTATCAAAAAATGGGGCGCGACACATACATCCAAGTCCCAATAATTACATGTCACAAATGCAGCGGAAACTGATTCCAATCGTGGAATGTATACTTACATCCATATCAAATTCAAATATTTATCAAAGACCAACTCGTACATAAAATAGATCCAAACTTAAACTGTACACGATATAGCCATCCAGTCACGTGAATAAGCACAACAAGCCCTCCTTCGCCTTGAGCCCTGTGGGGGGGAAATAAATATTTTTGGGGTGAGCTAAAAGCCCAGTGATAACCAGTAAAATCAGTAATCAAATAGTTTTCACAAAAATTCATTTATTGATGTCATGGTTCAGAAATCAGATGTACGTATTTTTGCTCTCGTGAGCCAGTGAAATCATTGTAATGTTTTAGAAGTTCAATAAGTAACGGGGGTAAAATGTAATTTGTTACAGGTAAATTTGCACAGTGAGAGTAAAACAAAAGCAGAAAATGACACACATGGTAATTCCACAAAGCTCAATGAGCTAAAATCTCAATAAGGTTCCGAACATGAAATTTCATAACAAGCCAACACATTAACCATCAATAATCAATAATTCAAGAAACAATTACAATGGAAAGCGATAGTAACATATTCATTAAAAGGATACCGCTCACATGGAGCTATTCATTTTTTCGTTCCCCTGACATTCCCCTTATTCCTCCAATTATTTGAAAATTTCATTTTTATAAAAAACCTCGTTCATCTTTTATTCGTTCATCCCTTTTCCGGACGTTGACCGGACTCCACCATCCGACGTTGGCCGGACTCCACCCACCGGACGTAGCCGGACTACAAGGTAATACTCGAGTATACCAATCACCAGGGTCACCATATCGCCGACGAGTCCGCTTCTGGCTCGAGTCGATCGGTAACGAAGGGCAGTGGCCAGTTCAGCCAAAAGGCTTACATCATGCGCAACTAGATTTAATCATTAATCATTGAAAATTCATATTTATTTAGGTCGAGTGCGATAAAGTACACACTCGCCTAGAAAACTCGTTTTAAACAATCATCGAAAGTACTTAACACATTTTCAACTAATAATGACAACCCAATAAGTCAAGAATTACAGCAACCAAGGGACACTCATATGCAAGTACGCATGATATGCAAGAAAACAGTTCAAAAGTAACTTTTGGAAACAGTTTAAAAGTAAATAATGCAGGAAACGGTTCATAAATAACTTTAGAAGAGTTTGAGGTCACTCACCTCAATGGCTCAGAAATCATCCATCATGTATCATTGCCTTCCAAACCCAAGTCTTAGATCACAAACTCAATGCAAACAAATCCTTTAAAGTTCGGACAGCACTTCCCCTATATTTGCTACTTTTCCAGCCTCATGGCTTCATTATTTCCTCAGCCAGTCCCAAAGGTACACACACACAACAAGTTCATCCAATAGCCATTCAACAAGCTCCAAGTAGTACCAGTACAAGTCAAGCTAGGAAAAGTTCGGAAATGAAGGTTAACTTAAAACCAGAAAAAACAGTTTTGACGTCATTTTGCGGTAATGGTACCAAATGCGCTACGATTGTCGGATGAAGGTGCAAGACCCACCGTTTCGAAGCTAAGAGACAGGGCTACAAATTGCAGAAGGTCATTCAACCAGTTTCGAGTGCAAACAGGTCGAAAAGGCAAGATACTATATCCAAAACGTAAAACAGATTCACCAAAACGCATTCTAGCGGAAACATCATAACTCAAGCTCTACAAGTCCAAATCCAGAAATTCCAAAGGCATATGGTAGCTAATCCATCAAGCTACATTTCATCAGAAGACCTCAAAGGCCAAATCAATGCATTTTCATGATCGAAATGGAAGACTACACGAAAACAGAATCTGGGTGCCGAAACAGGTTTGAAAAACAGTCAAGGGTATTTCGGTCTTTCACATGCTACAGTGGTCGGATCAAGCTGAAATTTTACAGGCAACTATTTTATACCATTGATTACAACTTTCATGTTTTGGACCAAATCGAAATCAGATAAGGATCATGGTCAAAAGTCACAGTCAAACTGGGTAAAAAGGCAACCCTGTTTCGCAGAACCCTTTCCTGGACCAGTCTAGGTATTTCCGACTTATCTCAGCTTATACAACTCCAATTCAAGTGATTCAAAGCCATTTGAAAGGTAAGATACAAGGCTATAATTCATCAGAAGACCTCAACAACAAATTCGGAAATATTCCCAGCCAAAATAACCAATTACAAAGGCTGACTAACATGTTCGGTAGAACAGGGCAGCAAGGGTAATTCCGTCTTTTCTCAGGCTACCGAGCTCAGATTGGGCTGAAAATTTACAGGCAACTAGAAAACATCATTCTCTACAACTTTCATGTTTTGGGTAAGAGCTGATTCGGCCTCTAACATGGAGTACTAAAACCGGGCAGAAAGGGAAGAAATGAAAACCCAAATCTGGAAATTCATGCATTCAAGTGTTAATCCTCCATAAAATCACATCTTTAACCAAAAATTAAATGAACAAGGACCAAGATCAGATTTTATACCTCAAAAGCAAGGCTTGAATGAGTGATACTCCAACTCCTTGGAAAATTTCTGGTTCCCTAGCTTCCCAAGCTTCCAAACTTACAAATCAATCGGTTTTAGTTTTCTTGTTGCTCACTTAATGGATCAAACTCAAGATGGATTGGAGTTTCTTTCTCTTGGTTTTTCTCCCTCTCACTCTCGGCCAAGACAAGCAGAAATGAAGAAGAAATGCAGTCCAAGGAAAGATAAGAAAGCAAGAAAGAAAATATCAAACAAGGACCAATAGAGTTGTGAAAGTGTCACCACCATAGCCAAGCATTTTTCTCTCTCTTCCCTTACATTTTTAGGCCACAAATTTCGGTCAAAATAGCTGGAATTGGAAGATATTTTGCTCAAGAGTCATCAAGCTTGTATGATAAGAAAGCGGTAGTCAATTAGTGCGTTCAAACGGTAGTGCGCGGGACCCGCCGGTTCGCGCCGTTTTCTTAAAAACTCACGTACTAGGGTTTTTACTTCCTATTCACTAACCTCATTACTCCTAATCACATATTATTTATCACTTACGAGTCACTTTTAATCACCAAATTGATCCTTGGTCAGTACCGAAATTCATCCGGCGAAAAATCGCGAAAACCCTAATTTGCCCAAATCTTGAAAACGAAGAGTGAAACCCTACTTTCTAGACTCATTTGCACTTATTATGGAATAATTGGATAGTAGGGTTTTAATAAATAATAATTTCCAAATAAAAGGAAATTTTTAAGAAACGTGAGGAATTTCCAATTCCAGTGATTAAAATTAGGGTTTCAATTAAAATGAGAGAGATTTAAGAAAACCGGTTAGTCACAAGTAAACTAGGGTTTTTGACTAAAATTTTAGGGTTTCTAGTCTTTTAAAACAAAATAAGGTTTTAAATCAAACCCGAAGAAATATACTTTAATATTTTCTTCACAAAAAACCTCCTAATATTCGGGATGTTACAATCTCCCCTCCTTAAAAGAATGTCGTCCTCGACATTCCATCTTGTACTAATCAAGTCAAAACATCCCGCAAGAATCACTGATATTTCAAACCAAACCCACAGTCCGGCATCCCAAACTTCAAACCTAGGATACACTACAAAGATCTGAACCCTAAGCTCTGATACCAACTGTGACGACCCCACCTCCCCCTAGGGCGTACCCCAGGGTTCAGCGGGTCGCCTGCCCAGCTCTCGCCGGGACTCAGTCGTTCACTACAACCCTCAAATATATTACAAGAATAAACCTCAATATTACAATGTAAATCTCCAATATACATCACATGGTCCACAAACATACATCCAAGTCTCCAATAATTACATGTCACAAATGCAGCGGAAACTGATTCCAATCGTGGAATGTATACTTACATCCATATCAAATTCAAATATTATACAAGACCAACTCGTACATAAAATAGATCCAAACTTAAACTGTACACGATATAAGCCATCCAGTCACGTGAATAAGCACAACAAGCCCTTCCTTCGCCTTGAGCCCTGTGGGGGGGGAAATAAAATATTTTTGGGGTGAGCTAAAAGCCCAGTGAGTAACCAGTAAAATCAGTAATCAAATAGTTTTCACAAAAATTCATTTCATTGATGTCATGGTTCAGAAATCAGATGTACGTATTTTTGCTCTCGTGAGCCAGTGAAATCATTGTAATGTTTTAGAAGTTCAATAAGTAACCGGGGGTAAAAATGTAATTTTGTTACAGGTCAAACATTTGCACAGTGAGAGTAAAACAAAAGCAGAAAATGACACCACATGGTAATTCCACAAAGCTCAATGAGCTAAAATCTCAATAAGGTTCCGAACATGAAATTTCATAACAAAGCCAACACATTAACCATCAATAATCAATAATTCAAGAAAACAATTACAATGGAAAGCGATAGTAACATATTCATTAAAAGGATACCGCTCACATGGAGCTATTCATTTGTTCGTTCCCCTGACATTTCCCCTTATTCCTCCAATTATTTGAAAATTTCATTTTTTATAAATAAACCCTCGTTCATCTTTTTATTCGTTCATCCCCTTTTCCGGACGTTGACCGGACTCCACCCATCCGACGTTGGCCGGACTCCACCCATCCGGACGTAGCCGGACTACAAGGTAATACTCGAGTATACCAAATTCACCCAGGGTCACCATATCGCCCGACCGAGTCCGCTTCTGGCTCGAGTCGATCGGTAACGAAGGGCAGTGGCCAGTTCAGCCAAAAGGCTTACATCATGCGCAACTAGCATTTAATCATTAATCATTGAAAATTCATATTTATTTAGGTCGAGTGCGATAAAGTACACACTCGCCTAGAAAACTCGTTTTAACAATCATCGAAAGTACTTAACACATTTTTCAACTAATAATGACAAGCCAATAAGTCAAGAATTACAGCAACCAAGGGACACTCATATGCAAGTACGCATGATATGCAAGAAAACAGTTCAAAAGTAACTTTTGGAAACAGTTTAAAAGTAAATAATGCAGGAAACGGTTCATAAATAACTTTAGAAGTAGTTTGAGGTCACTCACCTCAATGGCTCAGAAATCATCCATCATGTATCATTGCCTTGCTCAAACCCAAGTCTTAGATCACAAACTCAATGTAAACAAATCCTTTAAAAGTTCGGACAGCACTTTCCCTATATTTGCTAACTTTTCCAGCCATCATGGCTTCATTATTTCCTCAGCCAGTCCCAAAGGTACACACACAACAACAAGTTCATCCAATAGCCATTCAACAAGCTCCAGTAGTACCAGTACAAGTCAAGCTAGGAAAAGTTCGGAAATGAAGGTTAACTTAAAACCAGAAAAACAGTTTTGACGTCATTTTGCGGTAATGGTACCAAATGCGCTACGATTGTCGGATGAAGGTGCAAGACCCACCGTTTCGAAGCTAAGAGACAGGGCTACAATATTGCAGAAGGTCATTCAACCCAGTTTCGAGTGCAAACAGGTCGAAAAGGCAAGATACTATATCCAAAACGTAAAACAGATTCACCAAAACGCATTCTAGCGGAAACATCATAACTCAAGCTCTACAAGTCCAAATCCAGAAATTCCAAAGGCATATGGTAGCTAATCCATCAAGCTACATTTCATCAGAAGACCTCAAAGGCCAAATCGTGCATTTTCATGATCGAAAATGGAAGACTACACGAAAACAGAAATCTGGGTGCGAAACAGGTTTGAAAAACAGTCAAGGGTATTTCGGTCATTTCACATGCTACAGTGGTCGGATCAAGCTGAAATTTTACAGGCAACTATTTTATACCATTGATTACAACTTTCATGTTTTGGACCAAATCGAAATCAGTAAGGATCATGGTCAAAAGTCACAGTCAAACTGGGTAAAAAGGCAACCCTGTTCGCAGAACCCTTTCCTGGACCAGTCTAGGTATTTCCGACTTATCTCAGCTTATACAACTCCAATTCAAGTGATTCCAAAGCCATTTGAAAGGTAAGATACAAGGCTATAATTCATCAGAAGACCTCAACAACAAATTCTGAAATATTCCCAGCCAAAATAACCAATTACAAAGGCTGACTAACATGTTCGGGTAGAAACAGGGCAGCAAGGGTAATTCCGTCTTTTCTCAGGCTACTGAGCTCAGATTGGGCTGAAAATTTACAGGCAACTAGAAAACATCATTCTCTACAACTTTCATGTTTTGGGTAAGAGCTGATTCGGCCTCTAACATGGAGTACTAAAACCGGGCAGAAAGGGAAGAAATGAAAACCCAAATCTGGAAATTCATGCATTCAAGTGCTAATCCTCCATAAAATCACATCCTTAACCAAAAATTAAATGAACAAGGACCAAGATCAGATTTTATACCTCAAAAGCAAGGCTTGAATGAGTGATACTCCAACTCCTTGGAAATTTCTGGTTCCCCTAGCTTCCCAAGCTTCCAAACTTACAATCAATCGGTTTAGTTTTCTTGTTGCTCACTTAAATGGATCAAACTCAAGATGGATTGGAGTTTCTTTCTCTTGGTTTTTCTCCCTCTCACTCTCGGCCAAGACAAGCAGAAATGAAGAAGAAATGCAGTCCAAGGAAAGATAAGAAAGCAAGAAAGAAAATATCAAACAAGGACCCAATAGAGTTGTGACAAGTGTCACCACCATAGCCAAGCATTTTTCTCTCTCTTCCCTTACATTTTTAGGCCACAAATTTCGGTCAAAATAGCTGGCAATTGGAAGATATTTTGCTCAAGAGTCATCAAGCTTGTATGATAAGAAAGCGGTAGTCAATTAGTGCGTTCAAACGGTAGTGCGCGGGACCCGCCGGTTCGCGCCGTTTTTCTTAAAAACTCACGTACTAGGGTTTTTACTTCCTATTCACTAACCTCATCTCATTGCTCCTAATCACATATTATTTATCACTTACGAGTCACTTTTAATCACCAAATTGATCCTTGGTCAGTACTGAAAATTCATCCGGCGAAAAATCGCGAAAACCCTAATTTGCCCCAATCTTGAAAACGAAGAGTGAAACCTTACTTTCTAGACTCATTTGCACTTATTATGGAATAATTGGATAGTAGGGTTTTAATAAATAATAATTTCCAAATAAAAGGAAATTTTTAAGAAAACGTGAGGAATTTTCCAATTCCAGTGATTAAAATTAGGGTTTCAATTAAAATGAGAGAGATTTAAGAAAACCGGTTAGTCACAAGTAAACTAGGGTTTTTGACTAAAATTTTAGGGTTTCTAGTCTTTTAAAACGAAATAAGGTTTTAAATCAAACCCGAAGAAATATACTTTAATATTTTCTTCACAAAAACCTCCTAATATTCGGGATGTTACAATCTCCCCTCCTTAAAAGAATGTCGTCCTCGACATTCCATCTTGTACTAATCAAGTCAAAACATCCCGCAAGAATGACTGATATTTCAAACCAAACCCACAGTCCGGCATCCCAAACTTCAAACCTAGGATACACTACAAAGATCCGAAACCTAAGCTCTGATACCAACTGTGACGACCCCACCTCCCCCTAGGCGTACCCCAGGGTTCAGCGGGTCGCCTGCCCAGCTCTCGCCGGGACTCAGTCGTTCACTACAATCCTCAAATATATTACAAGAATAAACCTCAAATATTACAATGTAAATCTCCAATATACATCACATGGTCCACAAACATACATCCAAGTCTCCAATAATTACATGTCACAAATGCAGCGGAAACTGATTCCAATCGTGGAATGTATACTTACATCCATATCAAATTCAAATATTTATACAAGACCAACTCGTACATAAAATAGATCCAAACTTAAACTGTACACGATATAAGCCATCCAGTCACGTGAATAAGCACAACAATCCCTTCCTTCGCCTTGAGCCCTGTGGGGGGGGGAAATAAAACATTTTTGGGGTGAGCTAAAAGCCCAGTGAGTAACCAGTAAAATCAGAAATCAAATAGTTTTCACAAAAATTCATTTCATTGATGTCATGGTTCAGAAATCAGATGTACGTATTTTTGCTCTCGTGAGCCAGTGAAATCATTGTAATGTTTTAGAAGTTCAATAAGTAATCGGGGGTAAAAATGTAATTTTGTTACAGGTCAACATTTGCACAGTGAGAGTAAAACAAAAGCAGAAAATGACACCACATGGTAATTCCACAAAGCTCAATGAGCTAAAATCTCAATAAGGTTCCGAACATGAAATTTCATAACAAAGCCAACACATTAACCATCAATAATCAATAATTCAAGAAACAATTACAATGGAAAGCGATAGTAACATATTCATTAAAAGGATACCGCTCACATGGAGCTATTCATTTGTTCGTTCCCCTGACATTTCCCCTTATTCCTCCAATTATTTGAAAATTTCATTTTTTATAAATAAACCCTCGTTCATCTTTTTATTCGTTCATCCCCTTTTCCGGACGTTGACCGGACTCCACCCATCCGACGTTGGCCGGACTCCACCCATCCGGACGTAGCCGGACTACAAGGTAATACTCGAGTATACCAAATTCACCCAGGGTCACCATATCGCCCGACCGAGTCCGCTTCTGGCTCGAGTCGATCGGTAACGAAGGGCAGTGGCCAGTTCAGCCAAAAGGCTTACATCATGCGCAACTAGCATTTAATCATTAATCATTGAAAATTCATATTTATTTAGGTCGAGTGCGATAAAGTACACACTCGCCTAGAAAACTCGTTTTAACAATCATCGAAAGTACTTAACACATTTTCAACTAATAATGACAAGCCAATAAGTCAAGAATTACAGCAACCAAGGGACACTCATATGCAAGTACGCATGATATGCAAGAAAACAGTTCAAAAGTAACTTTTGGAAACAGTTTAAAAGTAAATAATGCAGGAAACGGTTCATAAATAACTTTAGAAGTAGTTTGAGGTCACTCACCTCAATGGCTCAGAAATCATCCATCATGTATCATTGCCTTGCTCAAACCCAAGTCTTAGATCACAAACTCAATGCAAACAAATCCTTTAAAAGTTTGGACAGCACTTCCCCTATATTTGCTAACTTTTCCAGCCATCATGGCTTCATTATTTCCTCAGCCAGTCCCAAAGGTACACACACAACAACAAGTTCATCCAATAGCCATTCAACAAGCTCCAAGTAGTACCAGTACAAGTCAAGCTAGGAAAAGTTCGGAAATGAAGGTTAACTTAAAACCAGAAAAACAGTTTTGACGTCATTTTGCGGTAATGGTACCAAATGCGCTACGATTGTCGAATGAAGGTCCAAGACCCACCGTTTCGAAGCTAAGAGACAGGGCTACAATATTACAGAAGGTCACTCAACCCAGTTTCGAGTGCAAACAGGTCGAAAAGGCAAGATACTATATCCAAAACGTAAAACAGATTCACCAAAACGCATTCTAGCGGAAACATCATAACTCAAGCTCTACAAGTCCAAATCCAGAAATTCCAAAGGCATATGGTAGCTAATCCATCAAGCTACATTTCATCAGAAGACCTCAAAGGCCAAATCGTGCATTTTCATGATCGAAAATGGAAGACTACACGAAAACAGAAATCTGGGTGCGAAACAGGTTTGAAAAACAGTCAAGGGTATTTCGGTCATTTCACATGCTACAGTGGTCGGATCAAGCTGAAATTTTACAGGAAACTATTTTATACCATTGATTACAACTTTCATGTTTTGGACCAAATCGAAATCAGTAAGGATCATGGTCAAAAGTCACAGTCAAACTGGGTAAAAAGGCAACCCTGTTCGCAGAACCCTTTCCTGGACCAGTCTAGGTATTTCCGATTTATCTCAGCTTATACAACTCCAATTCAAGTGATTCCAAAGCCATTTGAAAGGTAAGATACAAGGCTATAATTCATCAGAAGACCTCAACAACAAATTCGGAAATATTCCCAGCCAAAATAACCAATTACAAAGGCTGACTAACATGTTCGGGTAGAAACAGGGCAGCAAGGGTAATTCCGTCTTTTCTCAGGCTACCGAGCTCAGATTGGGCTGAAAATTTACAGGCAACTAGAAAACATCATTCTCTACAACTTTCATGTTTTGGGTAAGAGCTGATTCGGCCTCTAACATGGAGTACTAAAACCGGGCAGAAAGGGAAGAAATGAAAACCCAAATCTGGAAATTCATGCATTCAAGTGTTAATCCTCCATAAAATCACATCTTTAACCAAAAATTAAATGAACAAGGACCAAGATCAGATTTTATACCTCAAAAGCAAGGCTTGAATGAGTGATACTCCAACTCCTTGGAAAATTTCTGGTTCCCCTAGCTTCCCAAGCTTCCAAACTTACAATCAATCGGTTTAGTTTTCTTGTTGCTCACTTAAATGGATCAAACTCAAGATGGATTGGAGTTTCTTTCTCTTGGTTTTTCTCCCTCTCACTCTCGGCCAAGACAAGCAGAAATGAAGAAGAAATGCAGTCCAAGGAAAGATAAGAAAGCAAGAAAGAAAATATCAAACAAGGACCCAATAGAGTTGTGACAAGTGTCACCACCATAGCCAAGCATTTTTCTCTCTCTTCCCTTACATTTTTAGGCCACAAATTTCGGTCAAAATAGCTGGCAATTGGAAGATATTTTGCTCAAGAGTCATCAAGCTTGTATGATAAGAAAGCGGTAGTCAATTAGTGCGTTCAAACGGTAGTGCGCGGGACCCGCCGGTTCGCGCCGTTTTTCTTAAAAACTCACGTACTAGGGTTTTTACTTCCTATTCACTAACCTCATCTCATTGCTCCTAATCACATATTATTTATCACTTACGAGTCACTTTTAATCACCAAATTGATCCTTGGTCAGTACCGAAAATTCATCCGGCGAAAAATCGCGAAAACCCTAATTTGCCCAAATCTTGAAAACGAAGAGTGAAACCCTACTTTCTAGACTCATTTGCACTTATTATGGAATAATTGGATAGTAGGGTTTTAATAAATAATAATTTCCAAATAAAAGGAAATTTTTAAGAAAACGTGAGGAATTTTCCAATTCCAGTGATTAAAATTAGGGTTTCAATTAAAATGAGAGAGATTTAAGAAAACCGGTTAGTCACAAGTAAACTAGGGTTTTTGACTAAAATTTTAGGGTTTCTAGTCTTTTAAAACAAAATAAAGTTTTAAATCAAACCCGAAGAAATATACTTTAATATTTTCTTCACAAAAAACCTCCTAATATTCGGGATGTTACAATTAACTTCATATTTACACGTAATTGTGGACGCACTTTGTATTTTGCAAACAATTTCTCAGCAATTTCTTCTTGATCATCAGAATAGCCACTACCACAATCATCCAAAAATTTCATATTGTCAATCAACTCTTTTTGGAGCAAAATATTTTTGAATTCCAATGAAATCCATATCTATCAAATCAAATATATTTCCATCACATTGTCAAGAGTTCAAACTAACGATTTTTTCAATAATAATTTCTTTTCTTCACATACCAAATGAGACTTCTCTTCTTCCTTTACCAGATCAAGGCATTCTTTTTCTCCAACAAATTTATCACTTTCAATTTCTCCAAACAAAGTATGTAAATCAAACTATAAACTGATTCAAAATTTTTAATATCCCCTATATCATCAACAAATCTATCATTCTCAAAATTCACGAACCATTTCCAACAACTAGAAATTCGGTTTGAAAGGATAATTCTTCTCAATTGTCTTTAAAACATAGTAAATATACTTCCAAAATCTCCAAGATATTTTAGTATAATGAACAAAAGTTTTATAAATACTTTCTGGCATTGTTTTACGCATCATTTGAAAGAATAATTGTGCCTTCTTCTTGAAAACATGTTTTGGCAACTCACTTGCATCAACCCAACAAAGAATATCATCTAAATTACATTGTTTGGGATATTTTTCCACTGTTAAAACCCAACCAAAATATGTATGTCTATTTGTACTTGTGGGAGTCACTATGAAAATTTTTTCACCATTAATCAAATCTCTGTAATATTTCATTATTTAACAATTCACATGCCTGAATAAATTTTTTCTCCCTTCTGTCAAGTTTTCCTGGCCTCCCCGATTGATTGTCCAATCAAATCCTTTAATCTAACAACCTGCAGCAATCAAAAAATCTGGTAGGATTCCTCTCTGATCTCTGTTTTCACACCTGCATTTAACAATTTTCGGACCAGTCTTGTGGGCAAAATTCTTCACCAACTACACGCTTTAGGACCAAGGACCAAGGACCAACTTTTTGGTCTAACTCGATGTTTTTAATCCCTAAATAAATATGAATAAATAACAGTAAACAGCCCCCTCGCAAGTCATAAACACATTATACAAAAAAAAAATTAAAAAAAATATATATATGCTAATCACAAGCTAAAGTATCACCAGCTTAGCTCCAGGCGCTAACTTTGCTTCAAGCTGCTTGGCGCGTTCTCGTGCTTTTGCAATGCCATCCTTACGGTTATACCCGGCGCTAGAAGCAATAATTATCTTTTCTAGCGTGTTAGCAATTTGAACCAAGGACAACAAAAACTTAAATTGAGTCCTATAAAAAGAAAAATACATCAACTTCACTACTTTAAGATGTTCAAGGCGTTACGAACCGAGTGCCGTAAGGGACCTTTGCTTCCGTAGCTACGCTGAGCAGAGAACATATTCTCTTTTGTCCCCATCAAATCATGGATGAACTGAATTACAAGTCTTGACAAGAAAGGGCACGCCTCAGTCAGCAAGACAAAGAAGCATAGGCTTTGATCAGCGGCGGTGCACAGTACCAACTCCAGCTGTTTGAGACATCGTAATAGAGGGAGTTTTCTAAAGGAAAAAAGTGTAAATTCGCTCACTTCAATCATAATCGGGCCAGGTACACGCACAACAAGCTTCTCCACACGACTGCAATATGTTGAATGCTTGTTACTTCTGAAAAGGAAAGCTGAAGTCCACGGTCCGTGAAGTGTTAGCTCTGATAGGTTAGGAACATTCTGAGATTTAATGGGCAATTCTGCAATATATGAATCCCCAAACTCAAAAGACACAAGATTTGCAGCAGAGATGGTCAGATTTTGCAACTTACAGCAACAGTCAATAATAATCAAGGACTTCAAAGATGGACCAACAATACTCAGCTTCTTTATATTATGGATATACTTGAGGCACAAATGTTCAAGAGATAGACAATTGGATAAGAGATATTCAACCATCTTTTTTGTGATGTGAATTCCGAACAATTTTAAGGATGTTAATGAGGAAAGACCAATACCCTGAAGCTTCACTGCTCTCGAAATCGACAACTTTTCCGGGTCAGGGAAATAATCAACTCCGGGCAAGTCGAATTCCAAAGCTCTAACATCCTTTTGCATCGCAAAATGAACCCAATTACAAACACGATTAGGACTACCAACATCTGTATCGCGATTCCTTCGACTTTGAGGACATCGAACTATAAATTCATCTATAGATGGACCCTGATGTAATTTGAGAACTTGATTAACCAAACTTTCGAACTCAGCTGCTTCTAACTGATGGGTACCACCTTAGCATTCCACCGGTCAAAATCAAACTCAAGAGTACCAGATGCGAAGTGCCATAAACATCTCCACCTATGCGAGAGGACACTGGTCCTTACTGCTTCCTTCAGACTCAAATAGGAAAGAATGACAATCAGAATCTCATCGGGCAAAATCTCCGTCCCATCCACAAGCAATGCAGCAATTTTTCTCCTCGCCTTTCTTTTTCTCGCAGTAGAAAAGTCACAGATCTTGCATCTAGAGAGAGGACCCTTCATTGAGGTGATTCTGATCGGCAGTCGGCAGTGGGATGCGGCGGCGGTAGGTCTCTTTAATATTCACCCCGGGATAGATGGTCACAATTCTAGTTCCATTAACTCCGGTCTAACTCCATTAACTAAATACTTTTCAGCAACTTTGTGCCCTAATTCTCTGAAAGGGGAAACTCGTAATTTAGCTCTGACCTCGTAATTTGGCTCTAATGCCTATTATAGAATCCAAATTTTAGGTTTCTAATAATAATCGATGCGTGCAGGGTCACAGAATTGAAGGGAAAAAAAAAGACACTCAAAATAAATGTGGGAGAGAAGAAAATAATAAAGCCAACCCACAATATTATTGAAATCTCAAATAAAGAAGAAAATCACACCATAATAGAAAATCTGACAAACTCTTCTATAGTCTAAACTAATGCCCTATTTATAAGCTATTAGATTTTTAGAAAAGAAACCACTTGCATAAGAAATTATCAAATAAAATACAAATTCCTAAATCATACCACTACTAAAAACTTGACTCCAATAAACTAATAAATAAATACTTCTAGGTTTGGTTTATTTTACCGATAATGATTACCTCGATATGATTCCCGAAAATGATACTCAAAGAGGAACTAATGATTTGAATAGTAATTTGGATGGTGATGAAAATAATGCTGAAAATGGATTCCAAGAGAATTGGGATGGTGAAAATGAATGAGCAGATAATGATTTTGAAAATATGGGTTATGGGGATGATGAATATGATTGGGTTTAAATTAATTTATTTCTAAACTATTATGATGCTTGATTTAGGAAGTCACTATTTTACTTTTTGTTTTTTCATGTTTGTTTAAACTTAATAAATTACATTTTAATAGTTAATTTTGATGTTGAAAATCTTGAATTTGGAAATTTTGGTTTTTGATGTTGGAGGAAATTGATGATTATCTTAAATTTGGAATCATTATTATGTAAATTGTTAAGCATTTGGTTTTAAGATCTTTTAATCATAATTTATAACTTTTATGTTCTTCTTCTTTATTGCTTGTCAAACTATAAGTAAAGAAAGCTATATGTTTATAAATAACCTATTTATTTGATAACTTTCAGGTTATGTAAAGTGATATATGAACTTGAAACTAATTAATTTAGTCAATTTAGAAGTTTTTGGTGGGATCTTACGATCTGATCCTATAAAACTAAAATTGATCTTATTTAGGATCTCGATTTTACAAATCTTGCCTGTCTTTAACAGTTGAGGATGAAAAGGATGTGGAGAGGGGTTGGAGGGTACAAAAATAAAATAAAATAAAAAATATTTTTTTGCATAAATATCCATTGCATGCTCTACCTTTATTATTTTCATGTTATATAAGTTGAATTTGTCAGTATCTTGATGAAATTCCTCAATATGAAGTTATATGCATCATTTTTTAAAAGAAAATGAAGAGATGTATATTCTTTGAAATCGAACTCTGTGTATCATTTTATATATTATTTCTATTAAAAATGGGGCATAGATAATTAGCCATATAAAAAATTTTCCCTCTAACTATTCATTTTTTGAGAATTGAAATTTCATAGAATAGTTAGAGGGAATCTAACTATTTTCCCTCTAACTATTCATTCTAAATAATTGAGTTTTTGTGTTATTTTTATTTTTTGGGTAGAATCTAATATAAATCACAAACAACAAAGATTCTATTTTTCTAAGAGCACCTTGTTTTGGTATTAATAGTGATATTTTTGAAGATTTGAAAATTTAATTAGGCTATGACCAATCAACAATTTTTAATTGAAATCAAAACATTGAACATAGAATGCAAAGAGACACATTGGTTCAGGGTGTTATATATTGTTTATTATCTTCATAATTTAAATTTAATGAAGATTACATTTTTTCCTAACTGCTATGTTTATTGCTATTATTAAAATGTAATAAATCTAATTATTAAGGAGAAGGATATTTTGGACAAATAGAAAACTTAGACCAGATCCTACTTAGTGTCTAATGCTTAACATTTTTGTTTTGTCATCAGCTATTATTTTCTTCTAAATCAATAGATATGATATAATGAATTTTAATCATCATAATAAATTAAAATGAGCATAATATGACTTCAATCATCAATTAATATGGGCATAATTGCAATAATAAAAACTAAGATCAGAACAATACTTACACTTATACTCCAAAATATCAAGACTCATGATACTTTTTATATAGTAATGATAAGCATAATATGACTTCAATCATCAATTAATACGGGCATAATTGAAATAATAAAAACTAAGATCACAATAATACTTACACTTATACTCCAAAATATCAAGACTCATGATACTTTTTATATAGTAATGATAATGATAATGATATATATACATATATATATATATATAATATTTGATTGAGTCTAGCCACTATCAGTTTCATGGTGTAAAATTATGTGTTTGGTGCATTTGTTAAATCATTGGATTGAGGTGGCCGCACAAAGCAAAGGAATTTACAAAGATTTCAACCTCTCTGCTGATGCACAAAACCATTGATTCCCTAGATAATTTAATACTTTCTCTTTGGTTGTTCCTTACTTTCTTTGTTTTAAATGAGAATTCCTTCCTATTTGTTTCTCGGGATTTGAGCATTATTTTTTATGGACCCAAAACGATAATCAAACATAAATTCACAGAAACAATCACAAAAAGTTGATATATGAGGTAAAGGGAATTTTCTTCTATTGATGAAACAAGTTGCGGCTACAATACACAGAATGAAAATGCCACGAACAGAGGCTTCTATACTAGTCACGATACCTTATACGGCTGATTCCTATAACTAATACATCTTAAACTTGTATTCCACTTGGACCCACCATACTAACTAAACAAGCAAACTAAGGGTGTGTTTGATAAAACTGAAATCTGAAAACTGAAGTCTGAAATCTGAATCTATTAAATTATTGAATTATTAAGTATTAAATCTAATACATTTGACTGCATATCACATTCAGTAATAAGTGAATAGCTCATCACTTAATTTTGGGAGCAAGTTTTGTCTAGAAAATTTAGTGCTACTTAATTAATTCAAATGTTCAATTTTTAGTCATCAAACGGTCTGAACATCTTAAGATCTGAATCCATTAAGTTTAAGTGCTGAATTGAGTTATCAAACATGGCCTAATACTAATAACCGATTACATTAGTTTGGTTTAATTATTTCCTACACAGCCTTCCTTAAACCACTGTGACAGCCCCACCTCTCCCTAAAGGGAACCAAAGGGTTCGGCGGACCTCCTGCCCAACTCTCGTCGGAACTCACTCACTCATTACAGTTCTCAAATAAATTACAACGTAAATCTCAAATATTACATCAAATTCTCCACAAATTTACATATCATAACGGAGCAAATACTAACTACCAAGCGTGGAACATACACATACATCCGTTCAAGTCCAATAATTCAAACGATCCTAACTATTACACAAGAGGAGTTCGAATTCAAACTATACATAAGGTAATCCATCCAGTCACATGAAGAACTTAATGCAAGCGCTTTCCTTTGCCTCGAGCCCTGTGGGGAGAAAATTATATTTTGGGGTGAGGTAGAAGTTCAGCGAGTGTCCAGTAAAAATCAGTAATCAAATATATTTTACAATACTGCATTTCGATGATGCATGAATTAGTGATCAAATGTAAGTTTATTGCTCTTGTGAGCCAGTGAAATCATTGCACTTAACATTCAACGCTAAAAAAGATCCAGTAACAGTGAAACAAGAAGAGGGAGCCATTTGCTCCAAATAAACAGAGGTGGAGACGTCGGTGTTCAGCACAAGACTTCCCAAAAATTCGTTGGAGTCAAATCATGTCATGGAACACATACAAGCACAGATGAGATGCAATTGAGTAACCAGTGCAAGAAATAGTTCGAAAAGTAACTTTGAAACAGTTTTGGAATCACTCACCAACCATGGCTTATGAACCTCATCCATCATATGCAGTTCCTTGATCAAGTCCAAGTCCTTCAACTCAAACTCAAAGCAACCAAATGCTCTCAAAGATCGGACAGCATTTCCCCTTAATTTCTTTATTTTTCCAACCTACAAACAATCACCAAATCCATAACCATCAACCACAATTACACATATACATCATAGGCTATTAAACACTCTTAATAAGGGTCATAATATCCCCTTCAATCTTAACCAATTAAGAGCTCAATAATCAACCATCTTCAAGGCCAAATTCGAAACCCTAATTTGGAATTTAACCCCACAAGCGAAAATTTTCCGTAAGCAATCACAACTAGTACATATAAGCTTCATCTTACACCTAACCAAGTTATTATTCCATGGCCCAACATTAATCATCACATGAGAGTAGAAAAATCACCAATAAATCTAAAATACATCAAACTCCATTTTCAACCATGAAATCTTCCACAAAACAACATATTTAACCACTACAAACCACTAATATACCATTATTAAGAACAAAGAGGGAATTCCTTAGCAACTTACCTCATAACTCAAGAAAGATAGCAACTTAGAGCTTCCCCTTCCAAAACTACTCCACCACCTCCTTCCAACTTCCTTAGCAAAGGACTTTTATGGAGCAATTTGCAAAATCAATGGTTGAAACACAAGATTGAGGCAAGAAATTGAAGTTACAAGATGAAGTTTTTCTCTCTTTTCTCTCTCAAAAGGTTCGGTCAGTTTGGAGAAGAAAGAAAAGTGGGTTTTGAATCCCCAAATATGGTCAAAAGATGAAAACTTAATCATTAAGAAAACTATACGATAGCAGAATCCGGCCGGATTGTCGGTCGGGTTCAAGGCAGTAGGTTTCCAAATTTTTTTCAAAATGCTCTGCCAATCCGGCCAAGTATCCGGCCAAGAACTGGCTGGATATACGGCCGGATTCTATAAAAACCTTCCGGCCAAAATTTGTTTTGTTTTTTTTTTTCAGGGCATCACAACCACGCTCCTCTAATTTGGACATGTCCAACATCTTCTGTAATTTGACAAAAGCCTCTATCTTCAGTTCCTTGGTGAAAATGCCAATCACTTGCTCTTTAGTTCTACAATAATCAATTGTAATCTCTTCTCTCGAACCAACTTATGTATGAATTGATGTTTCAAGTCAATGTGGTTGTTATGCCCATGGAGAACAGGATTCTTGGATAATTCAATGGCTGACTTACTGTCATAATAAATCTTTGTAGGATCAACCTGCTTGTATTGTAGAACACCAAGCATGCAACGCAACCACAAAGCTTTTGAGTTGAACTATTAGCTATTGCAATATACTCCGCCTCTGCAATAGACAATGCAATTATCTACTGTTTCTTAGAACTCTATGAAAACACCCTGAAACCAATGAAAAATGTATACCCAAGAGTACTCTTCCGCTCAACTGTATCACTTGGCCAATCATTGTTTGTGTAGCAAAATAATTCAATTGGATCATTTTCTGAATAAAAAATACTATCACTGCGAATGCCTCCAATATACCTCAAAACCCTCTTAGCTGTTTTCAAATGTGACTGATGTGGATTTTCCATAAACCTACCAATCAAACTGACTACAAAATTAATGTTAAATATCTCAAATTCCTGACCAAAATTTTAAAGCACATAGGATCACATATCCACCAGTACCTTTCTTGGTCAACTTTAATTTTTCTTCAATTGATGTCATAACTGGTTTTCCTATATCCATCTTGAATTTCTTTAAGATATCACCTGCATATTTCTTTTGAGAAAGAAAAGTCTCACCGTCAAATTGAAAAACTTCAATTCCCAAGAAATATGACATAAATCCCATGTCTATTATCTCAAACTGTTTAATTCTGGCCTTCTTGAATTCTGCAATAATCTTTGGATTATTTCTTGTAAAAATAATATCATCTACATAGAACTACACAATAAGAATATCACTATGGATAGAAGATTTAATATATAAAATGTGCTCATACAGATACATCTGAAAATCACGAACTAGAAAATACGAACACTACACCTTTATGTATAACAAATCTTGCACACTAGAAGATTTAATCAATTCTAGTATACCACACCTTCATGGCTTGTTTCAATCCATAACGCCCTCTTCTATCTGTAAACTTTATTTTCCTGTCTAACAAATCTTGCACGCTGCTCCACCTACACTTCTTCATTGAGAAAAATTGCATTGACATCCATTTGATAAATTTTTTATTTATTTTGAGCTGTTAGAGAAATTATCATACGGACCATGTCAAACCTGGGAATGGGTGCAAACATCTCAAAATAATCAATTTTGGACTTTGCTTATATCTTTTCACCATTAGTCTCATCTTATACATATAAACTTTTCCACTGGATTTAAATTTTGTCTTGTACATCCATTTCACTTCAATGGCTTTCTTACTAATTGGAAGAGAAGTAAACTCCCAAGTGTTGTTCTTTTCAATGGCATGAATTTCTTCCTCCAATGCTTTCAATCAACGATCACCACGGGCTACATCCTCATACACAACTGGGTCACAATTAGCAAACAAAGCAAAATTAACAATGTCTTCATTAGAAGGAATATTGACGAGCGCGGGGTATATATATATATCAATTAACTCATCAACAAACAGTTTTACATTTATAAATTGCTAAATACCCAACACGCGATTTTTCTTAAGTATAGAAGTCATTTATTGAGCATAGGGGTATTAGGTGTCGATTCCACAGGGAAGATTGTCAATTATCGATGATTTTTGAACTCCTTTATTATTTAGATTATCACAAATGCAAAAGATTAAATTTATACTACAAATATGAAATAAAAGTAATAAAAATAACAATAGAAACCTCCTAGAGGTATGGAATTCCTTGCTACTTTTGCAAATGAAGTTATCGGTTAAGTGAATGCTATTATCTTGGCTAGTTATGCCATAATTTCTTAATGTATGTGAAATCTACTCTCGTAGTGAATCAACTGTACTTGCAGCTAAACCATATCTACTTTCGTGGTTATGAAATTAACTACAAACTCATTTCTTCTATGAAATTACATGAAACAAGTCACTAAAGGCATAAAGGCACACCTTTACTTTCTTGAGTGTACTCCCTAGGTTTATCACTTCATTGAACTAGTGTTAAATTTCAATTTTCATTGCAAACTTAACATCTTATGTTATCATAATTAATGGCCGGTTAATCATGATTAAATAAGCAAAAGTGATAGATAACTTGTTCAAAATAATATCACCAAATAACCAAATAAATATCACTAATAAGATATAGATAGTTCATCCATACTCTAGGCATAAATTTAACAAAATATGAAAACAAACACCAAACTTGTATTAAATAAGATTTCAAATACAGAAGAGAAAGTGATAGAAAACAAGTCACCCTTGTCATATGAGTTTCAACTCTCGATCTTTGCTCTCCAAATTTTCATCCAAATCTAACTACAAATACAAGAAGGATAAACTACATTAACTATACTATATTACCCTAACTAATGAACTAAGGAAATTCTAGTGAAGACTACATTTTTGATGAGTTTCTCTAGCCTTCCAAAGTTGTGAAAAAGTCTCCAAAATCTACTATTTATAGAGGATTCAAGAGCCAAATGAGTTGTTTCTAGTTGTCATTTTGCCTCTTGAAACTCCCAAGAGTTGGTTCTCTAACTTTTCACACTCTTCTTGGTCAGATACAATCGAAATTACTTGCTGGAATTGAGTTGGAAAGTTGTGTGAACAAAGAACAAGTTGCAGAGCAATTTGTAGCTGAAAATAATGAATACACGACCTAAAAAACGTGACCTTATGTCGCGTATTGTATGCCATATATTGCCTTTTGCAGGTTTGCTCAATTCTAGACAGATTTCATCCTTGCTCTATTTTTTGTTCAAATTCAACTGATATTTTCTCAATGACGAAGGCTGAACTAACTCTTGTGCAAAACATGAAAGTTGTAGCCCTTTGAGTTAGCTTTCCAATGCTTCAAGAGTCATCTAATTTGGACCTCTATGAATCGAGAAACGACCAAAATACGTTCGACTAGTCAATCTTCTGTTTCAACTTTGGACAATGAAAATGCACTTCTGTATTTCGACATTTGGACTTGGAAAACTTGTGAACTGGATTTCAATGTCTTCATACCAAATGTATCTCTTAGGTTTAAAAATGGTATAAGAATCACCTCAATCTGATACTTATAAGTCAAGATATAGCTAAAATACCACAAGGTGTCAAAGTTGGAAAACTTCTTTTAGTTGCATTTCATCTCTTGCACTTCATATTCTTTTTTTTTTATCACTTCAAACCATCATCCATCATTCAATTATCTTCTCAATTTATGCCATTTGATGATTGAATTATTAAACCTACAAAAACATGAAATTTTCATTATTAAAATCCATAGAAATGCAATTTTTACACATTAAACCACAAAATGCATATTTTCACTAGAAACTTAGTTAATTAGCTATAAAAGTAGTTAAAACACACCAAAACTAACTAATAAAACATACTAAAAACATGTAAAATATGCACTTATTAAACATCATCTAGTGTAATAACATAATTCTATAAACGAGCTGACTACTATCGTTGACAATGTGGACGTCTAGTTAATTCAGTCTGTGGACCTTGAGCAATTGGTGATGGTTGAACATCATTATTAGCTTTCTCTAATAATTTAAAATCATGTCTGCTGTCCTAGGATCTCCAATAGACCAGTTCCAAACACCTTTTTCATCAAAGATTACATCTCTACTCACTTTCATCTTCTCTGCTGTAGGATTATACAATCTGTAAGCCCAAAAAACTTCACTGTAGCTAATAAATATACACTTTTCTCCCTTTTCATCAAGTTTCTTCCTTAATTGATTAGGAACAAGGGAATGGTAGTACACCCAAAAACTCTGAGATGGCCAACAAATGGTCTTCGACCACTCCAAACTACTTCAAGTGTTTTTCCAAGAATGTTTCTAGTAGGATACCTGTTCAATAGATAAATTGCACAACAAATTACCTCTGGCCAAAAAGATTTTGGCATAATTTTCAAATTCAACATACATCTTGTGAGGACCTGAATTTTTCGTACTTTTATTTTATTTTACTGGCTT
Source organism: Coffea canephora (assembly GCA_036785865.1). Classification (NCBI taxonomy): domain Eukaryota; kingdom Viridiplantae; phylum Streptophyta; class Magnoliopsida; order Gentianales; family Rubiaceae; genus Coffea; species Coffea canephora. The sequence goes on along the minus strand of CM071920.1, from coordinate 30,405,178 downwards.
ATTTAATTAATTATTCACCCGTTTTCTCCGAATAATTTATTTCAACCATTTTAAATCCATTTTCATGGAACAATGTCTAACTTATACGTTTAAAACGTCCCATTAGCAAATTTAATTTTTCTATGGTTCGTTTAGCGAGAAATAGTGAATGCATATTTTTCAAGGTGATGTTCGATCCGAGAGTGCAATAATCTTGGAGAATTAAGAATGAATAATAGTAGACTAAGAAAAGTTAATTGAGAGATTAGATGAGAGTGGGTTAAATTTTGCTTTATTGCGTTCGAGTCAAAAGTTTCTCGAAAGTCGTGCTGGTACGACTAAGTGGAGACTTGAGGATTTAGTACTAGACTAATAAGTATGAATAATTACAATGTTAGAAGAATTACCTTGGAGGATTAGTGTTTAAGTGTAGCTAACAAGAGAGAAAGTGGTAGTACAAAACCCTATTTAGTTACTATTAAGAGTTGACTTTTGGTACAACTTTAAGTTAGATTCCTCAACACATTTCTTCATTCTTTCTCTCCAAGAATCAAACCACCAACACTCCTTCAGCATCTCTCATTTTCGGCCAGCCTTAGAAGCTCCAAAGGGAAGAAGAAAACTTCATCTTCTAGCTCCAAGTTTGCTTGCTTTTCATCATCCAACTCACAAACCACTTGAAATTTCACTCTAGCTTGAAAAAATGTGCCGTGACGACCCCACCGTACCCAGAGGCGTACCAAAGGGCTTAGCAGGCCGTCTGCCTAGCTCGCGCCAGGACTCGAAATCAAAATCTAATAACAACTATTCACACCCAAACGGTTACTATACACATTATATACATGCTCAAAAGTTCACTATGTACATCATATACAGTAGCAAAAGTGTTCTATGTACAATTCAAAAGTAGAAGTCCGGACTACTGCTTCATGCTATCACTACAACTATAACCATAAGGTGGACCCGAAGGTGGGTCCGAACACGTATCACTATTACTATTACACGCATTTTGATTGTCCAAAGAAAGGTATTAAACCTAACTAAACTAGTTGAACGTCCAAATGTGGTCCCCGCGTCGACCCCTGTAAACGCTTAGTAAGTACGCTAGGGTAAAAACATAAATTTCACATGGTAGGAGCAATTAAAGTCACATAGTGCCAAGTTAAAGCAAAATAATAACACAGATGTAGGATACAGATTGGCTTCAAAACCAAGTCATTTGTCATGATTGACCACCTGCCGACACTCCGTCGACCGCAAATTATGGTCCATAGAGCCCCACTTGTCAACCCGCCGTCCACCTTAGCACCCACACTGGCCAGTCACCCGCACACACATAATAGCTCGAGCAAGGTTGGTTCATGCACACAGGTTCACATATTTGGTTCACAAACCAATTCACATATTTAGTTAAACTGATGATCGCAAGTCTAAGTTAGACTAGCTCCGACCAAGCCCCTGCCGGCTCGAATAGTCCAACTAGGTCCTGAGATCGGGCCCCACACATATCACATGTCACACGTATCACAAATATCACCCCGAGCTACAACGACACACACGCGGGCACGGAAACGACAGACGGAAACGGAAACGGTCGGTGAAAACGGGAACGGCCGTTAGTGCGGAAATGGCAGATTTGCTACTTTTTTTTCATTTTGATCATAAGTTGGGCTACTAGTGTCGGTTTAAGGCGTATGAGACGCCGTTTCGAAGCTAAGAGGATACACTATAACTTTTATGAAGACCTCAAGAACAGAAACTGGAATCTTCAGTACCAAACGAACCAAACAAATTGGGTCACGAAAACTGTCCAAGGTCAAATGGTCAGTTTCAGGGGTGCTGGCCGTTTTATATGCTACACATATCCAATTGATCTGAAACTTGACAGTTAGAAATTTCATTCCAAGATGAACAACTTTCATGAAGGCTGGAAAACCTGAATCCAAACGTAAATAGGTCATCTAGACCAAAACAGGTTCGAACAGATTAAGGTCATTTTCGCGGACAGGCCCTGTTTGATTGGCTATATCTCAGGTTTTATAAATCCGATTCATGAAATTCCAAAGGCGTTGGAAAGCTCTGATATAGGGCTATAAGTTTGGTGTTTTGATCACGAGCCCGATCAGCTTGTAACCTGGTCAAATTCGAAGCCAAAGTTCCAGTTGTAAACTGTCCTGGTTTGCTGTTTTGCTGGACTAACGTGCGCAATCGCGTGAAACGAATTCGCACCACACACACAAGATTCTAAGCCATGGCTACACCACTCTAACACATATAAAGCACTCCCTAATTGCCCTAACAAGACTCCCGAAATACCTCATGAAAACAGCCCCTAAACCCTAACCTTTTCTAACCAAAAGGCAAATTCTACATTCATTAACATCTCTAACCAAAGCTAATCATATCTAACCAAGGCATAATCATTTAAGCCCTAATCAAACCCAAAACATCAGCCCCTCAACCTAGGGTTCCTTACCCAAATTTCGGACATCATCACACTTTACCCAACAAACGAAACTAACAACTTAAGCAAGTCATTTACAAGCTCAATTTCACCACCAAAGTATTAATCTAACATAAACCATAGAAACCCTAATTTGTCTTATCTTGGCTGAAATTCAAGACATCCGATTTGAGCAAAATTAAACCATAAAACCACTCCAAAAGCAAGCCAAACAACATGAATTCACCATAACATAACACAACAAAACCCAACAATTTCAAAGGCTACAAGCCTTCATCCTTCAAGCAACTTTCAAGAGGAGTTTCTTACCACCAACTAAGATGTAGTACAACAGTAGGACAACCTCCACCAAGCTCCAAGATGCTCTTAGCAAGCTTCAAGACCAAAGATGAAAGCTCCAAGTGCAAGAATTTTGCAAAGTTTCTTCTCATTTTCTCTTGTCTCTCTCACGGCTCACTCTCTCTTTCTTTCTCTTGTTGTTTTGGCTTATCACACTTATGGTTTCTTATGTCTTATGACTTAAGGGTTATAAGACAAATCCATCCAACAACTAAAGATATTTTCCTACATCAACCAATCACAAAATAGCATAGGAATTGCCTTTAAGTCCTTGCAACCTTGTCTTGCCAAATCTTCCACTCTTGCCCTAATAACTTTCATTTTCTATCATTTTACTCCATAAGACTTAATCTTAGCTTAATCCAAATGTCCTAATCTGACTTAGCAATTGCACTAATCACCCTTAAACCTTACTTACCTATTCTAACTCAATCTTTATCACACTTAAAATCAACCAAATAACCACTTTTATTTCAAGGCCAAAATTAGAGTATAAACTAACTTAAACACTTTAAACCAAGGGTTAACTAGGGTTTCTCCTCGTTTAGGGTTTTCTAACCCTTTAAACCCACTTAACCCTATATTAATCTATACAAACACATACCTACACATGTCTAATACAAATTCAAACCTGCAATTGCAATAGAAATGGCTATCTAGGGTTTCGCTTAAAAATTTTTGATTTTTGAGCAATTAGGGTTTCTCAAATTCCCAATTAGGGATTTTCGGATTATTTGGAATAAAAATCACACTAAAACTTATTATTTTCACATAAAATCACAATTTAGGGCAACCGGGGTCTCACAGGTGCCATCTTGTGGAGTTGCTTGGTGAAATTTTGGAGGAACTCTCACTTACATCTAGGGTTTAGTTGCTTGGAAGGTAACCCCCTTCACCCTCTTTAATCTTTCAATTTATACAAAGATTGATGGTTGGTTTTCATGAGTTTGAAACCCTAATCAAGTTTATAGGCTAGTGAACTGGAGGAAACATTAATCTTGCTTTATATCCTAGACTAGCGGTCTTGAGGAGGCCTTTATGTAGCTGACTTGAGGTCTTATTGCTTGATTGTTGTTGTTTATGTGAATTATAGCTTGATTATGGTTTGATAGTGGAGAGAAATTCGAAGGAAGCCGTGAGAGTAAGCTGTCCGAAATTCTGTTCTTGTTGTCCTGCTTTTACTTTGAACTTTTGTTGATTATATGGCTGCTAAATTGAGTGATATATGTTGTATTATGTGTGTAGAATGCGTCTTTCAAAAATCATTTCAAAAGGTTGCCTAAAACTTGAGTTTTGGAAAAGTTCGAAATCTGGAAATTCGCTAGCAGGGTAGCCAACCAATGGTTCTTTGTCTGAGCATAACTCTTTGTGAAAAAGTTGAAATTGACTGCCGTTTGAGGCATTCAAAACTACACATTCAGAGCTTTCAAACAGTATAAGAATCCCCTTCTAGTTCATTTTGAGTAAACCGTAGCAAATCAGCAAAGTAGATTGTCCTGTTATGCCTATCTGTCCGAGAGAAACTGGGAAGCTGCATCTTGTGGCTCGATTTTGTCCCACTTGTGAAAAGATTTTGAAAATGATGTCTTCTGATGAAATGTAGCATTTTGAACCTAGTTTCTAACGCCATAAACCATTCTCAATTTGGACTTGTGTAGAGTCAGATTTGGTCTGAATTCCAAACTATGTCAAAGCTGATAACTGGAAAATTTTCCCTTCCTTGCTGACCGAATGGTCAATTCTGTTTTGGGGTGTTTTATTTCAAAACTTTTAGTGTCATTTATCCATAAATTGCTCATTAAATGTTCTAGAACCTTGGTTTCAAAAATGGAGTGAATTGGGGCTGATTTCGTTTGACAAAACTTTTGAAAAAGAAAGAAAGATAGGGTTGGCAGATTTACTTTGAAGAATTTCACAAATTTTGGTCGTTTCGTTAACTGCTTTTCGGTGTGAATTTTTGCCTAAATTTTAATAGAGATGTAGTCCACATATGGAAGTTTAAGTGTACCAAATTTGGCTTAATTTCAATATCATTTCAAGGCCAAATAATGCCCCAAAGATTACTGTTCAAATCTGGAAATCCACTGATCAGGTTGCAAAAATCAGCCAACTTCAAACCGTTATATCTTGTTGCTCAAAACTCCAAATTTAGTTCCGCTTATTGTGTTTGAATTGTTGTGTTATAAATTTCAGAGGCTGATTTACTTCCTGTGAATTTTGCCGAATTTCCAAACATTGCTGAAAACCAAGACTGGTTCTATCTTGTCTTCTTGAAACTGCAACTTTGAACTGAAATTTGAATGCTTTCTGGTTGGAATCTTGAAAAAGTGTCTTCTGGGAAGTTTTATTACTCCGAATCTAGTTTCGAACGGCATAAAATTTTTCATTTTTGGACGTATCAAACTCAAGATCTGATTTTCCAAATTTTGTCGCGCAATCTGAAAATTTCCGATTTCGTAGGAAATGAGCTTTTAAGAACTTTTCACTTTCTTTTGATATTGATAGACCGTTTTAAACTTGATTGCATGGATGATACCAGTTTTCCCTTGTGATTTTAAATCCTCACTTTTGAATCTCAATTTTTGAGGGATTAAAGCTCTTCTAAGACATTGTCTTAAATTTTAAACAAGTGTACTTTCTTCCTTGAAAGATAAGTGGTTGTGAGTATATGTGAGTGATGGTTGATCACTATTTCTTCAAGCGCTCGAGAGGATTTTGAAGGAAATCTCGGAGCGGACAACTAAAGACTTTATTTGCTTACTTACTTTTGATTTGGTGAGTGTTAAATGCATGAATTACTGCTAAATATTTGAATTGTTCAGTGTTAATTGAGTATTTTGGAATTGTCGAGACGAGCATGTACTTTATCGCACTCATTCTCTTTTAAGTGAATTTATAATTGTATTGGGCGAAGTGAAGTGATAATTGAATTGAGTGAATTATTGCAATCATAATTGTACATCGGGGGACGCCTAAATCTTATTGGCCAACCTTGCGATTCGAGCCGGCATGGGCTTGGTCGAGATGCCTGGTGAACCATAAGAAAACAAAAGCTTGATCTTTTGAGAGATCAACCTTGGCATACTCGAGTAGTATCGCCTTTTATAGCTGAAGTGCAGGCTCGGAACAGGGGGTGTAACAGTGAACAGGATTGTGAAGTAAGTGGAGTTCTACAGACTTAATACCTACTCGGTTGACGAAGTGTCATCACGTGGAGGTATTGGATCGAGCCTTGGCAAAGCAAATGGAAATTAGCTCTTGAGTGCTCCTGTATCCTTATTGATTGTGTTTTATTGTTTATGAATTACCTAAACTTTCTACCTTTAATTCCTGTATAAGTGTTATTGTTACCTGAAATATGTGTTTGCATGCTTTTTCTTGGCCTCACTGAACGTTAGCTCACCCCATTAGTTTGTTTTCCTTAATAGGAGCTCAGAATGGAAAGATTTTTGGAGAAGCCGACTTGATTAACCGTTTGATTAGAATTTTGGATGTAATTGATTAGTCGACTTATGGTGGGTGTGTTTAAGGGGGGGGAGATTTGATGTACAATTTGAACTTATGATGTAAGATTTGAATGTTTATTTAAGAAAGCGACTTTTTTTATATTGATGTTTACTATTGGTTGGTTATCTTTAAGTTTAAATTTGATTGTATTGAGCTCTGGCGAGAACTAGGTAGGCGTCTCGCCGATACGTACCCTTGGATTCGCCCTAGGGAGAAGTGGGAGCGTCACACACCTCACTATATCCATAACTATCCTATTCTTACTCTTTGCCATTCCATTTTATTGTGGAGTGTACCTGATAGTCAATTGATGCTTTGTCCAATTTTTCTAAAAAAATCATGACAAACCAAATCTTTTTGACCCCTAACTATTCTCAAAATTTTAATTTGACAGCCACTTTGCCTCTTAACAAATGTCTTTAGAATTTTAAAAGTGTCATATGCATCATATTTCTACTTCAAAAAATACATCCATGTTTTTCTACTAAAATATCAATAAAGATAATAAAATATCTGCAATCACCAATAGAAGGAACTTCAACAGTGCACAATTCTGAATGAATAATCTTCAAGATATTTTGACCCTCCATGATTTACCAGTCTGAAAAATATCCCTATGTTGCTTTCTCAAAATACACGTATCACAAATTTTAGTAGAATTTTTGATACTACGTAGCCCCCAACTATTCTTCCTTTTTTTTTTATTCGGCAAACCCCGTGCACGGGAGGTGAGATGCAAGCCCAAATTTTATTAATTAACCAAAATGAACATGAGGGGGACATAAACCTTACCTCAAAATTACATGATGAATAAGAGAAAAAAATCAAGAAAATTTACATTTAATCATAAATCTTCGGAAAGAAGGAAAAGCTAATTTGTCCAATCAATACTCTTCCCTAGCCAGCACCGATAAGTCAGCTACAAGGTCATAAACACAGAGCTAGGAATCTGAATTAGCACAACCTTCATTAGACAAAATATCTGCAATCTTATCAGCTTCCCGATAACAATGCTTACATTGGACAACTCCACAAGAAATCTCAATAATCTGCTCCATTTCACCACCTATAGACCAAGGACACTGATAATTATTCTTTAAAATCTGCCCTAACACCATCGAATCTGATTCAACGAATCTGATTCAACAACAAACTACTGTACAACACCTCTTTGGAAATATAATTGCATCCAAAGTACCAGAGCTTTGGCTTCGGCTTGCGTACTAGTACCATTACCCCAACCATTCTTCTATTGGCTAAAAATTTCGAATTGTCAAAATTTAAATGTTGCCATCTATCACCGCACTCAAATAGAAAAAATTTGCAGCACTTCAATTTAGTAGAAATAAGTGATTTGCACTCATTGATGCACTGGCAATTATTCCAATATTTTTATCAAAAATAGTACAAGTGCCATTCCCGATACATATATCATATTTTTTCTTAGACAACTGATCCATACTCAACAAATGAATAGTATAGCTTAGGAACATAAAAAGCATTAGAAATAAGATCACTAGACTTATTTTTCAAGTTGATAGGAAATTTTTTCTTGAAATACACTGGTGAAACAGTGTTATTCCCAAATTTAATTCCACTATGGATAAATTCATCAAATTCAACAATAATTCTTTCTTACTAGACATATGATTATTGCTGCTCATATTGAAGTACCATTTGTGACAACTCGACTAGACCCTAAGGTGTACCCTACGGTTGAGCGGACCACATGCCTGGTGCTTATCAGGACTCATTCATATCACATTAACTTAAGAGATAACATTCACTTAAATTAAAACCATTAATAGTCCGTTCATACTTATGTACATATCCCAGTAGAAGTAAGTATTGTCTTAGTCTACGTCATTTAATATGTACATCCCTTAAAATATTCATATAAGTACAACTTTGAATCTCGGGCTTATACATCTAGTAAGTCTACTCTTACACTCTTTTACCACTCCTATAAGAAAAACAAACTAATAGGTTGAGCTAAAACTCAGTGAGGTTTCCCAAGCAAGCAATAATCAATAAACACTTAACACATAATCAAAATTAAGTAAAAAAAGAACATTTCATTGAATAAAGTAAAGAATATTTCACTGAACAATCACTTTCAAAAGGATACGGTGCCCATATTAGAGCCACTTCAATGCACTACACACTCCGCCGAACTCTTCCTTATAACCTCCAAAACAATAAACACTTCCCTTATTTAGATGGCCATATCAGTAATCTGCTACACCATGGTAATATTCGACCATACCAAAATACTTACCCAAAGGTACCGTCCCACCCGATCAAACCCTTTTTGCTGGCTTGAGTAGTCCGTTGAACTGAGGGTTTTGGGGCCCAATTCAACCAGTGCGGTAAAATACACACATGGTTTACAGTTGGGCACACTTATAGTATCATTTGGTCAATTATCAACTTTCAAACTCAACTAAGTCGAATGTGATAAAATACACTCCCGATTCAAAAGGCGAGGGATAATTGAAAACACTTCACAATATAATACTAGCATAATCATATAAACATCATTTAAGTAACACATAAACAATGTAAACACACAAATATGGAAACACTCACTCAAAGTAGTTGGAGTTCACTCCTCAGTGCTCATTCCCTCCACTAGTTCACCCTTGACCCCTGAGATATTTGTAAATTTATTAGATTATTTGTTAAATTCCCTAAAATGATGTTTAAGGGTAATACTTCATGAAATTAAGGGTTTAAGTAATTATTCTAGCTTTTTAGGCTTGATTCTTTTATCTAAATTCATCTTAATATGATGTAATGGCTAAAAATGTGTGTATATATATATATATACCTATATGTAGGATCCAAGATGTTTAAATGTATATATGGAGTTCTGAGGAAATCTTAGTACTTATCTTATTCTAGTAACTCCTAGTTCCAAAGTTTAGGTAATTTAACTCTCTTAAGTCTTAAAATTTTATGTTTTATCGAAATATAATAAGTTAAGGTGATTAAGTGGAAGTTACAACTTACATTTTCTTATAAAAGTTGGAATCTAGGTCCTAAGGGTGATGTTAGAAATCAAAATTTAAATTGATAAATTTCCTACGGATTGGCAGCTTAGTATTCCTATGAACTTCCTTGATTTTTATCCTATATTTTGGATGAATTTTCACAAGTAAAACTGTTATAAGATGGTTCAAAGAGGTTTTGGTCAGTTTTCGTTCAAGTTCCATTTTAGAATTCAAAGTTAAACTGTGACAGCTTCACCTCCCCTAAGGGCGAACCCAAGGGTTTGGTGGATCATCTGCCCAATTCTCGCCAGGGCTCATGCACTCACTCGAACCAAATCACGATTTTCAACCCAAGCAATTTCTTAAACCAAGAAAGGACTTGAATAACAACAGCCACAATCCTTAGACAATAGCGTTAACTATTACAACCATAATATTTCAAATACAAATGAAATCTACACTTTCAAATGTTCAAAAGTCGTTCAGGGAATCACACTAACTCTAGACAAAAATTGGCTAGTCTAGCGCCTTCAATTCTTCACTTCAAATTCCTGTTAAGGAATAACAACTTAAAGGGATGAGCAGATGCTTAGTGAGACCAAGATATCAAGGAAGCAAGTAGAATAAGTATCATAATTCAACTCAAGTAGCACATATATAGAATAGCAACAATGGTTTCACGTAAAGCCACAAAAACGACTAAAACACATTCATTAAGAGGATACAGGAGCTCTCAGGAGCTAATTCACAAGCTTGCGATTTCACGATCTTGGATGTCATTTCTTTTTGTTGACACTCTGTTAACCATGCAAATAACTAGTTCGTAGAATTCACTTAACATAAATCCCCATCCACCATTTTACCCTCAACTGGGCCCGAACGCCAAATAGAAATAGTAGTGGTAATACTCGAATATATCCAAATAAGAACAAGTATGATCGATGAGATAACACTTCAATCGACTTAATCAGGATAAAAGAACTGAGACGGGATGAAAGGCACCTGCCCCTCGGATTGAGTGTGGTACATGCTGCCACTTAGCACTAGGGTCGACGAGATAACTCTTCAATCGACTTAATCAGGAAAAAAGTACTGAGATGGGATAAGAGGCACCTCCCACTCAGATTGAGTATGGTACATGCTGCCGCTCAACACTTACAAGTCGAGCACAAGCATAACCACAAAGACAAGTCAATCAAGTCCAAGCAAGTGCAAGATCATTCAAGAAGGGGAGGACGAGTGCAATAAAGTACACTCTCGCCTCATCAAATTCAGAATTCAACACATAACACGTGGTATCAGTCAAATCAAGATATCAAGAAACATGCACTTGACACTCACCAGTTTAAACAAAATAACGTCAAAAGTTCGCCCCTCGGGTTATGCCCTTGATCACCAACAAACCTTAAGAACAACCAAAATAAAGTATTATAGTTCAACCATTCAAATCTTAGGTGAACCAAAGAAAATCCAAGTAACTACTAATGCAATGATGCAAATATGATTTTGGAGTGAAAAGAGAACATTTAGACCCCAGAGACATGAGTAACCAAGAATTTCCTCATTCCAATCATAAAATCAAGCTCAAAATGGTCTAAAACTCCAACTTAAAGTTGAAAATGAAAGTAAGGACAGTTTTAGGAAAATAGAATTTTTCCAATTTTGCGTGATGTTATTTGAAAAATCATATCTCAAGTTTCTTAAGTCCAAAATTTATAAATTTTATACCGTTGGAAAATAGATTCAAAGGGTTACAATTTCTCAGAAGACACCTTTGCCAGATTCTATCCACAAGTTAGTCAAAATCCAATCTCAATCGGCTGCTTTATCCAGTAGAAAGACGGAACAGGAATGGAAATTCAGTCAAATTTGAAAAATCACAAATATTCACAGGAATTGAGAAAATTTCTGAAATTTTCATGGTAGAAAGTAATCTTAATCTAGTTTCAAACACAAGAAGAAGAACTCAATTTGAATTTTTTTACACAAAAATATGGCAGATTTTCCAAGACTGCTCAAAGTCTCCTGTGGGAAAAAATTTCAGTAGCACTTCCCCTTATTTTCCCTAATTTCCAGTCATATTCAGGTCTTTATTCTCACCACAAAACAGCCTTAAATCAAGCATATACATACCAGGACAACAACTCACTAAATCAAGCATATACATAGCATATAATCATCACCTACTCAAGCTAGAAAAATTGAACTTGCTGAAATTCATAATCACAAGCTGGAAATTTCTATTATAAAGCCAAACAAGCATTGGAAAGCTGGAAAATCATATGCTAATTCTAATAAATCATAACACAACTGAAATGAACTCATCAAAGCTGGAAATCCTCAATCAAATCTGAAAATTTTGATCCACCAGATGAACCATGAAATTTTCCATGAATACCAACATAATTTAACCCTTAAATCCACTCAAAAGCAAGTTAAATGACAAGAGATGGCTTCTAGACTTTGTTACCTTGAAACCCAAAGAAGGCCAAGCAGCCACAAGCTTCTTTCTTCAAAAACTCTCTACCAAAGTTCCTTCTCCCACCTCAAATTCAGCTTTTATGGATTAATTTGCAAGGTTAAGGTGAAAACTCAAGGATCAAGCAAGGTTTTTTTGTGTCGGAAATGGAGTTTTCTTTCTTTCTTTTCTTGCTCATGAAGGTCAGCCAAGAGAGGGGAGAAGATGATAGGATTTTTGGTCAATTTTTGGTTAATAAAAGGTTAAGAAATGTTTTAGTCAAAGTCAATGGTCCAAGACTTGTGTAACAAATGGTTTGCCATGGTTAAGCCTCATTCTATTGTCTTACAATCACTAATATATCTACCCAACCTCTAATTATTCTATAACACCTTATAAAATAATATCCTTTTGCACAAAACTTCTCCTAATTTTCAAAAATTTATCGTACATACCGCATTAGTGGGTCCTACTACCATAATGCACTACGAATTTAGCATGCACTAACTTCATAGAAAATGATTTAAAACTTGACTCACTTATAAAAATATATGAGAAATTAAGGAAATAAATTAAAGTAAAGAAAATGTACTCAAAGAAATAAGATAAAATAAAATAATTTTTGGGTCCTCACATAAACTCAAAATCTAAGTACTTGTTTTAGAATGGTTCGAAACAGTTTTCTAGCAATGGGTAGTCATGTTTCTTCCTTTAGTTTGCTATTTTCTTGCTTAAACTTCCTCAAATTCAAGGTACACTTTACTATCATTGTATTATAGATCATTTTTCATTAAGACGGCTAAAATTTCCAGAAAAACTAAGCAATACAATCAAATCATTTAATCAACCCAAATATGCCAAAACAATTCTGCATGCTCGACCAGCTCCCATTTTTTTTCTCTAAGATTCAATTATTTCCTTCCAAATCAGGACAACCACAATATACAGAGTAAAACAGAGGAATAGGGATTTTTTTTTAAATCAATATATGCATAAATTTTAGGTTACAAGATGAAATCTAAGCTTGAAAAAACACAGCAGCATTCTCAGGTTTAAAGCTGGGATTTCCAGCCATATATCTTCACCAAAATTTCATTCAATGCATTAAACATCAACCAAATTTGACATACATTCACATAAACATCGCAATAAGACCATGTAGCTTCAAAATCCAGCAAAAACTTCTCATCAAGTTCTAGTTTTTAAACTAAAATCTCAGCTAATACTCCATCGAACAGGTTATTAAGCCAATAGACAGTCAATCAGTCATTCTATCCCCATTTAAGCCCTTGTGATCAAGTTTGCACCCAGAAAACTTAGCATGCACTATTAGATTTAGGTTGTACAGGGCACACAACATGATTTGCCAGCTTAAAACACCTATTAAAACCCAAAACAACCATCATCGGCTAAGCTGGAAAATTTTTCCAAAAGCCATGCAGTCTCCTACCAATAGTTTCAACCTCAAAATTCAAGCTTTTCACCATAAAAGCTCACATGCATCACCCTATAAACATTGTATAGCACACAAAGCATGAATTCCAGTCGTAATTCAACATAAAATCCATTTAAATTGAGGAGAAAACCTGACATAAACTAATTACCAGGCTGACGGACTTCCAATTTTGAAGATTCAAGTTTCATGACAAAAAATCCAATTTTTCTTCAGAGATTTCAACATTCATTCATTCCACCTTATAGTCTAGTGTATATAGCATGTATTTCCAGGAAGTTTAGTCAAAATTTAAAGCAAAAAAAAACTGCAAAATGAAATATGAACTTGATTCGTGTAGATCACTACAAAACAGTGATGAAATGAGTTCTAATCATCAAAGTTTGCTAGTTTCTTGACTAGATTCTAACATGCATCAATCATCTTGGTGTGTCTGAGAAAATGGAAGGTTTGACTAACAAATTTACCTCTTGTCTTGCAAGAATAAAAGCTGGAAAAATTTCTTGTCTCTCTTTCACCCATTTCCTTTAGCTCAACTAGTTGAAATGGTGACTTGTTTCTTACTGGAGTTCCACGGTTGAAGAAGGATGGAAGCTTCAAGTTTTCTCTTGGTCTCTCAACTCTTTCTTTCTCCCTCAATTATGGAAGTGGTCAAGACAGAAAGCTTCAAGTTTTCTCTTGGTCTCTCAACTCTCTCTTTCTCTCTCGGTTTTGGAAGTGGTCAAGACAAGCATGAAACTAAAATTGGTATTTGGGAGGTTTTGGCTTGACATATCTTGCATGGTAGCTTAGGCATATTCACATGGCAATTTGGTTATACGGCAATTTGGTCATTTGGCAATAATTTTAACACTTGGCAAGAATTTTGACATTTGTCAAATGCATGTATTTTGTGCCAAGACATTATTCAATAGTGTGTCAAGTCACACTATTGCCCCATTAATTTGTTCTAATTAGTATTATATCCCTAGGGTTTAATCTTGCAATGAATTAAAATGCACTTGAACACATAAGTTACAACAAAAGCAATTAAACACATAATCAATCGATAGATAAGTGAACATAACATATTCGAATTTCAATCGATAGATAAGATTTGGAAATTTTGAGTCAAGAATTTCGAGAAACCCAAATTTACAATCCAAGAACTTCAATATTTTCAAGAAATTATTCAAGAAAGTTCAAGAACTTCAAACGCTTTGAAGAATCAAGAAGAAACTAGCCATGGATTACACTCAATGACAAGAAATAGCCACGGATTGTCAACAAAACCGTAGGAACCGATTTTTTTTTTTTTTTTTTACTTTAAGTGACACACGACTCCAAGAAACAAGACAACAAGACACAACTTTAAGACAAAAACACAACTTGAATGAAGAACCAAGAAAAGGAAAGCATGGAACAAGCGCGGACAACAAAGAAAACTCAAAAGCCCTAGTGACCCAATTAAAGAACTCAAATTCCTCAAGAAACCCTAGGTAAACTTTCAGATTTCTCAAGAAAATCACATCGACAGTTTTTGACAAACAACCAACACAAGATGCAATGAAGGAAAACACAAAACAAACACGACTCTAGACTTCACAAATTTGGACAGCATGGTTGAAACAAGCGAAACCCTAGAAACTAAACAAAACAGAGGATATAACGTTGATACCTTTCAACTAACTCTTGATACCAATTGATACAATGCTTGATGCACCAAGACGAATCAAGGAACGTTCCACAAGGCCTGAACCTAGATTTAGGATCAACGTTTGGGATGAATGTCTTTAATCTATCTTGGACCGCTCAAGAAAGATTAAAACGGACAGAACGACGCCACAATCATGGTGTGTACTTGATTGATAAGTTAGGGAATCACCTTAGGCCTGCTCTAAAATGTTCAAGGATAGCTTTCACAGGCCAAAGGAAGCTCTTTCTCACAAGAAAGAAATCTGGAAAATTTTTCAATTCTTATTCTCTACGTAAAATGTTAAAGCTAAGGCTTTTATAACCTTTACAAGACCCAAAACTCCTAACCAAACTAGAATTCACTTAACTAAACATTAACTACTGAGAATTAACTCTAAATCGGCTATTAACTTTGGTCAACTTGACCCTTAATGACTCAACTACACTAAACCAGAATTAACCAACCAAACTAACATTGCTTGAACCAACCTAAACAATTGGCTGGAAAAATGAGACAAATAAATAATAAACTAGACCATGCGCTAAATAAACAACTTGATGACCACCACTTGATGCAAACGAACTTGAATGGCTTCTTTGGCAACTAGATATGCATCATTTTTCAGTAGCATCTTGCCATAAATTTCGCTCTTAAAGTCTAGAAAATAACATCCAAAATTTCCAGTAATTAGGTCATAAGTGCAACACAAATTTCAAGATTTTCCAAGTGTCAAAAATTTCCATCCTTGTTGGTGTTTTGCTGACTAGTGTTGTTATCACGACTTTACTAATCCATTGAGATGTATCTCTTGAGTTCATTCTAATAAGTTTCCAGCCATTATGACCTTAAACACATCCACAAAAAGAAGTCCAGTTTGTCGAGTGACCAAAATTTCCAGATTTGAGTCGTCTCTTGAACTAGTTTGTCAAGTCGTTTCACTAGTTGTTAAGTCGTTATTTCCAAATTTATTCCAGTAGATTTCCAGCCTTACTCTTATTCCAAATTCGAGTCTTTCCTCTACAAATTTCCAGATTCATACCCTATCTTTAAGTCCTTACACATACTAGTAGTTGGCTACACTCACGGAGCTTGTGGTAGAGCTCGATTGAACACTTGAAAGGGAGATTCTTACCTATTCAAGGAAGGCAATTCAGATGCCAGTAGAGAGCTTTGGTGAGATCAATAGAATGGAAATTTGAGTGTAATCATGAGCATAAGTGAATATACTGAGGGAGCGAGAAAAGACATATTTTCATTTATGCTAACACTTTTTGAGCAGGGTACCTAAGTAATTGGAGGAACATGAGCCAAAAGTAGACCTTGTCCTTAAGTTAGAAGCCTTATTTGAGGATTTTTCTTGAAGAATCTCTAATGACATGGAGGCTCTACATGAAAGGATGGACTGAAGGGAATTGTCTCAAATGCCATCTTAGGGGTGATAAGACAAGAGTAGGATTGGGGAATCTGAGAATTCCAATGATAAAGGATCCAAATGGAGGCCTAGACCAAGACATCAAGAGACAAACCAAGGGGGTGATCATATCAAGGGAATCAAAATGAAGATTCTGGCATTTCAAGGGAGGTTAGATCTCGAGACATACCTTGAGTGGGAGCGGAAGGTGGAGATGATCTTCGAGTGTCACAACTACACCAAGGAGTAGAAGACCAAAGTTGCAGTAATCAAATTTACTGATTACGCAATTGTTTGGTGGGACCAGTTGTGCACGAGTAGAAGACGAAGTGGAGAACCCTCAATCACCACTTGTATTGAGCTCCAGGGTATTATGAGGAATAGGTTCATCCCAAGCTACTATTATCGCGACCTGTACCAAAAGTTACAAATATTATCACAAGGGAGTCGCAGTGTAGAGGACTACTACAAGGAGATAAAGATTACAATGTTCAGAGTAGATGTCCTAAAGGACCATGAAGCCACTATGGCAAGGTTTCTCAATGGATTAAGACCTGATATACCTGAGAGATTCAAGGTGCACCTATACGTAGAGATTGGCGAGATGGTTGATAAGGCTATGAAGATTGAGCAGAGTTTCAAGAGGAGGGATCAACCACGATCGAGCTATGATTTCTCTACCCCAACAAGAAGGCCGAATCAGCCAAGAGGTGAATACAAAATTCAACTGCTCCAAGGCTAAAGGATGAATCGTCGAAGGGAGACTCGAAGACAACTTCTAAATTGTTCTCGGTGCAACAAAAAAAGAGGAGTCGGGATACTAGATGTTTCAAGTATCAAGGAAAGGACACATAACTAGTCAATGCTCCAATCAATGGGCAATGATTATGCTTCCCAATGGTGATATCATGTTTGACGATGAAGTCGAGTACGTAGGGATGCTGCCTTTAGTGGAAGAGAAAGATGAGATTTGTGACAGCCCCACCTTCCCCTAAGGCGAACCAAAGAGGTTAGCGGACTGCCTGCCCAACTCTCGCCAGGACTAACGGGTCAGTTTACGTCGATCTAATACGTTCCGGAACATACCCACGCGCGCAAACAAGTCAAAAGGGCAAAATAACCCAAAATAAAAGAAATGAAATCCAGAGTCGGCCATGAATAGTAACCGACCCGTCCGAAACCCAACCAAACATCGAAATACACATACAACATAACATTAACCATTTACAAGCCACAATGGCATTTAAAAGTGATACAAAAGTCGCTACATATGTGGGTTGCCAAAACAAAAGTGAAAACGGCCCTAATGATACATTTAGGGTCCCATTTTATATACAATACAAAAGAGGCATTCATCTAGTTCATTCGGCAACCATTTAACAAAATTCATTCCAAAAGAGTCATATTCCTGTAAGGAAAACAAAAGAAACGGGGTGAGCTAAGTGCCCAGTGAGAATACAACCACCATAGCAACTAAGATCATATAAGCATAACCGTTCAGTTCAAGTATGCAAATAAGAAGTAAATCAAATCAGTGAAAGGATACGGACGGCTCTCAAGAGCCCATTTCCTCGCTTATTTTCTTGATCCAACCTCATTGACCCTCCGTCAATGTTAAAAGTACCAAACCGTAGACCTCACTTTACTTCCATTCCTTCCACCCAACATACCCCAACCGGGCCCGCACTCCAATTCAGTAGCTTTTGGTAATACTCGAGTATACCGGAACCAAGAGTCTCATTACTACAGGGTTCCTCAGTACAGTCCCCGTGGCATGACAATTTTCACGACCAAGCCCGCGCCGACTCGATCCAATTGACTACCTACCGGGGTTGAGCTCAGTGATATATTAAAGCCGTTGGATATTCATCCAAACGACACCAAATCAGTTTTCCAAAAATGCAATTCAATATCTCATATAGCCAGTGCAGTATTTCAGTATAACAGTAAACAGTCATGAATGAAATCACAAGGGGGTGAGGGCGGTCAAGTACACCCTCACCTCTATCAATTCCAATAGCCAAGTAAGCTTTCAAGGCATCAAATTCACATATAACAAAGCCACATTGTAACAATTAAGTGAGTAGTATACTCACCAATCATGTAAGTGATATTTCATGCACCGTGATCAAAAGTGCGTCGTGAACCACCGTCACGCCCTAGAACACGTAAATAAATGCAATGAGACTCAATAACGAGTCATATAGCAATGCCAATCATAACCCTCAATAGGGTTTATATGCATAAATAAGCATCATTGGTAACCAGAAATTAAGAAATGGCTTTAGCTTAAGCCTTAACAAAGAAACCGTATTTGACCTCAATATGCGGTAATGGCACCAAATTCACTACAGTTATCGGATGGGGCTGTAAGACCCACCGTTTCGAAGCCAAGAAACAGGGCTACAACAATGTAGAAGGTCACTCAGTCCAAATCCTAGCACAACTAGGTCAAATATGCAAAATACTAAACCAGAATTACCAAAACAGGTTTGCAAATCACATAATGCTGTAATGAGTCCAACTCGGTCCATACAAGTCCAAATGCATTGATTCCAAAGGCATATGGTAGCTAAGACATCCCTCTATATTTCATCAGAAGACACCAACATCCAAATCCAAAGTAATTCCAGTAAAAATAGCCAAATACAAACGCAGTTCTGCCATCCTGATCAACCCAGAACAGCCACAGTAAAAACGCCATATCTCACTCTACATTACTCTAAATGACTTGAAATTTTACAGGAACCTCAACCACATCAATACCTACAACTTTCATGTTTTGAGCAAAGACTAATTCGGCCTCTAAGCCTGAGATACAAAACCGGACAGAAAAGGGGGTTTTGAAACCCTAACATTTCACATTTCAATCCAAATCCAAAATTGGTTGCAATTATCAACAATTCACATCCACTAGAGTCATAACCCCTCATTATCAACCATCATAAACCACAACACCATGATCACATTAAACCAGAAAATTCCTCAAAAAAATAAAAACTTCATCAATTCATCACAAATCAAGAAATAATTCACATAATCCATCACTTTAGCTTCCACTAGGCACCAATTAACCATCATTAAGTATAGGAGGGAGTTCATATACCACTTACCAAGTAAACAAGAGAGAGGGAGTTGTAGGACACCTTAGCTCTCCAAGAAAACTTCACTAATCAACTTACTAGCACCTAATGGAAGGATAATATGGAGTAGAAACTAATTTAGGTAAGTGGTTTGGATGATTTGTGCTAGTTGGGAGCTTGAAAATTGAAGAAATCCTCTTCCTTCTTGAGCTTAAGAGAGCCGGCCATGGAGGAGTAAAAATGAGTGAATTTTGAGCAATTTTTAAGATATTTAACCTTTTGGTCAAAAAAGTCAAAAATTGGAATAGTAACTCTTAAATCCTATCCAATGATACCATGGCACTTGGCACCTCATTAATGCATTCCTATCCTTTTTTTTCTCTTTCACATCAATCATTTCACACACTCTACTTATCTCTTAACACTCGATAAATTTTACACGGTATCCGGAATTTAACCTAATTGGCCGAATTTTTCCGAACTTTTCGTACTAGTGGGTCCCACGTCCATAATATATTCTTAATTTTCTAAAAACTCTCCAATACTAGAAAAATTATCTAAAAACTATAATTATTTGTCGCGCCCCATTTTTTTGGGAAAAATAAAATGATTGATTTTGTGATTTTATTGTTTTGACAAAAGCGAATTTTTTGATAAAAAAAAATAAAAATGGGTCTAAATGGGACTTTTGAAAATGCGACGATTTGACCCAAGAAAAATAGTTCAAAAAGGGTTTTTTTATATGAAAAATGGAGTCGCCACTTGGTATAGAGTTAGGGTGTACCAAGTCACCCAAAAAGTGAATTTTTTAAGGAAAAAAGTAAGAAACCCTTTTGAACGACTCCTAGTCCACGCAAACAAAGAAAAAGGTTCGGGAGTCACATTTGACGAAGGGGAAGGCAAGGATAAAAATCCAAGGCACCCCTTCGACCTAGCCAAGGCTAGTTGCGTTGATTTAATCAAAAATTTTCTTGTTTTAACCAAAGAATTTATTACATTTGGATGTGCTACATGAATGCAAAACCCTAGACCTAGGGGTATTGGGGGAAATTTCCCTTCAAAGGTTGAGTGGTGCCAATCACATTAATTGTGAAGCCCAATAACGATCCTTTGAAGAAGTCACGAATAATTCAAGTGGGATGCAAATGAAGGAAATGCATGTATGCAATGTGAAGGCATGAGTTTGAAAAAGTAATAAAAAACAAAGATGCATAAGTGAAAATGTGCACGTGAGTGGGCAAGGTATGGTATGTGCGATGGTAATATGAAGTGCATGTGTGCAAGTTATGATAAAAAGTGCTAGTGTGCAAGTGAAGGGATAAAGAGATGCACGTGTGCAAAAAGTGTTCGTGTGTAAGTGAAGGGATAAAAAGGTGTACGTGTGCAAATGGGAGGAAAAGTGTTATGATAGAATGGATGCATGAACCTAGGGAATTCATGCATAATGGGTACGGGGAGACCTAAATCGTGACTCAATTTGCCCTTTGATAGAGAGGATACAAGCGTGCTAAGGCTTAGAAAAAGCCACACTCGTCTATATCCCATATTTAAGGGGATTTTCACGCAAATGAACCCTAACTAGCATGAGATGCAAGTCCTAAAGTGAAGGGGAAGGGGTTTGAGGAACATACCAAATGATAAGCTAAGGAAAAATGCGTGATATGTGGTGATCATGCACTTAATGAAAAAGGGAAAAAAGAACCTATTGGGTCTAGCATTGGACTAGCCCATTCTATGAATTCCGACTAGCGTTGGACTAGTGGAAACGATAAAAGAAGCCACAACTAGCGTTGGACTAGTGTGGTGACGTACATTCATCCATTCCATTCATCTATACTTACAAAAAACGAGTAGACATGCGAATCACTTATAAACACGTAGCACATAACACTTAGCATGCTTGACTAGATGCAAAATCCTAATAAAGCATTTAACATATAACACATAGGCATGCAACCATTACATTTGCTAACTAAAACAAAGGGGAAAGGGAAAATGGACCAAATTACTTGCTATGCCCTATCTATTACAAGCCAAGAGGTGTACACATACCCCATTAATAAAAATCAAAAGTAAATGAAATAAATGAAAGGAAATAAGGAGAGGCTAGGAAAGCAAGTAGACATGCAAATTTCAATTAGCACATTAGTCCACATAGGAGAGAAACAAAAGGGGTAAAAGAGATTATACCTCCCCGTTGGTAAGCAAATGAAGGAAAATGGCTTCAAAACAATAAAAAGGTCAAGGTACCACTTTATTTAAGAAACATTAAAAGAAATGTGCAAAACAAAGCTCACATGGTTATAAAGCTCCTAAAGTCATGGCTTAAGTGCCACGGACAAAGCATGGTAATTAATTGAAGCAAAACAAGCAATGAAATTGTGAAAACTAAAACTGCCAAGGACCAAATTGAGGACATTATTCAATTGGTTGGGTCATAGTGGCATAAGAAAAAAATCGAGGGGCTGAAGTGAAATTTTTCCTTGGACAATTTCCATGCATGCATACGTAGAAGGCTTTCTCATTTCTAGTTTCATTTCCTCTGCAGCATATTTAACCAAAGGACCGACAAGCATCATCTTTTGAATCAATCCACCAAAACACAACTTTCAAACATCAATCAAGCCAACTACCACACTTTTATTGCAGGATTAAGACAGAAAAACTGGATTGACAACTGCTAAAGATAAAAGAAATAACAGCAAAAGAAAAGAAAACAAAGTGCAGCAAGCAATTCTCGGCAATTTCTGGTTTCAAATGCAGATTTCAGGAGTTCTTTGATCACCCTTCTCATCTAATCTCCAAAGAAACTTGAACTAAACAGCAAAACACATATCTTTCACATCCAAACAAACACAACTTAGAAGGAAATCATGCAAGTTCTATGCAAATCTACAAGACACATACTTCCGCAATTTTCCAGCCAACATTTCTCTTCTACAATGTTTCATTTAGCCCAGATGCACTTTGTACAAAACAGCCCAAGGGATTCAACAACTCAATTTGAATGCAACAAATGAGGAGAAGGGGAAGAGGCAGGAAGTGAAAAGATCACAACAAAGTTCCATGATCATTTGCCTCAACCAGATTTCCAAGAAGACAAACCCAACACAAGATAAAGAAACGGATGGCTTCCTATCCTTAAATTTTCAAACGCATGCATGCTTTGTGAAGGAGAACAGCCACCAACAAATTCACTTAACGTTAACACCTCACAAAACCTTTAAACAAACTATTACAACCTCCTAGGACCACACAGAAATGCAATGAAGACAGCTACGCACATAGACTCAAAAGAAACCTGTAAGCTTGTCTACTAAATTCACAAAACTCAGTCCATTAACATGTCAAACTCTAATGCAATGTTTGCTGAAGATTCAACAACGGAAAACCAGTAAAACACACGACACCAAAGATGAGGGAATGAGGAAAACACTTCTGCAATAGCAAAGTAAACCAGTCCATTCTTGCTGCAATTTTCTGCTATAATTTCCTGCTGCAAAATTGCAGCTCTACCCGTGCTGATATTATACGACAAGAATGCAATCAAACTTATTTTTCTGTCAACTAAACCCGTATAAATCCCCATAGCACCATTGTTAACATAACCCAAGATATCACATATCAAAGCCTGGCCTCCCAAACACAAACATCAGGTAACGAATACTTCAATAAAAACCCAACCAGCGGCTGTTCTAGGAAGCAAAATGATAAAGCGAACAAAATGCATCACGGTCTTTGACATATTTGGAAAACCTGAGCTTATGTGAGAGATAGAAGGCAAAAAGGATTACCTTTAGCACTTTATTAGGTCCAGTAAGCAAGGAAAGATTGAGAAGACCGCGTCCAGATACCAATTTCGAAGCGGCAACTTTCTGGCGACCTTGCTACCAGGAGGATGAATTTTGGAGAGGATGGAGACGTCCTTTCCAGAATGTTTCTCAATAAAAATCGTTCCTTTGATAATGTAGTTTACCCAGAAACCGAGATCTCTCCCTGAGAAGCCCTGGGGAGATCAGAACGAAGCGAGAAAGTTAGCTGAAACGAAGCAAAGAAAATTTCGTCGCAGCGGCATGCGGCAGGGACAAGCTCGCGACTTGGATCTTCGATTCAAAGGTGTTGCAGTGGCTTTTCCCAGAAATGTTCAGCACGAAATCTCCTCCCCAAGTGACGTAGACTATTCAGAAATCAACCGAAGCTCCCTTTCTTCTTGTTCAGTTCTGTCTATCTTCACCTTCCTTAGCCCAGAGCTCTCTCTCGGCCTAGTGCCGTTTCCTCTGTTTTGTCTTCCCTCTGATTTTCTAGCCGTAGGTTTGCTATCTCCTTTCTCCCTTAGCCACCCAGATTCTCCCCTCACTCTCGTAGCTTTCTTTTCTTTTTTCCAGAAACCCCGCCGCCAATTCTTTCTCTATTTTGTCCAACCTCTCCCTCGGCTGCTGTTTTCTCTTTTTTTCTTTTTCCGTTCACTTCCCATCCCCCTTCTGGCTGCGGCCGTTACCCCCTTACCTCTCTCTCTCTCCTTCTCAGCTAAAACCTAGCCGACCCCTTCTAGATTCATCCTCTCCTCCAGGTGTCCTAGACACCTGGCCTCTTCAGCCAAAAATTTCCCCCAGGACCTCTCGCAACTTTCATTTGCAAGCTGCGGCAAAAATGCAGCTTTTGGCTTCTCTCTTTTTTTTTTTTTTTTTTTTTAAAAATTAATGATTTAACAAAAATAATAGTAAAATAAACAAACTAAAAATAACAAAATTACCATTTTCGACCTTTTCTTTCATTTTCCATTTTTCATCATTTTCCATTTTTTCAAAATAAATTAACAAAAATAAACCGAAATGCCAAAAGATTGAATTTGAACGTATTTTTGTGAACAATTTTCCTTTTTTTCTCTTTTTCATGATTTTCTTTTTCCCCTTTTTTCATTTTTCACTTTTCCTTCCTTTTTTTTCTTTTTCTCTAAAAATTCTACGCTAAACTTACAAAATAAAAACTACAAAAACAACTAAAAACTAAAAAGGGAATAAAACTAAAATAAAATAAAACCTAAAAGGGCTAGACAAACACATAATGAACTAAAACGCAAATCATCTAAACACAAAGCATTAATTCAAAATTTGGTGTCTACAGTTTGCCCCTCTTTGTCTGAGTTTTGAAAAAACTTGAGACAAAGAAGTAGACACCAAATACCTACCTGCTTTATCTGGTGGCGAACGTCATGAACGGTGGACGTTTTTAGAAATGGGGACTGACCCCTCTTGACAAAACTTAAAGTGTAATTGATTTAGATCAGGAAATTAAAAGCGGGACCGACCCGAACAAAAATTAAAAATGGGACTGGCCCGAACAGGAATTAAACGGGACTGACCCGAACAGAATTTAAACGGGACTGACCCGAACAAGAATTTAAAACGGGACTGACCCGAACAGAATTTAAACGGGACTGACCCGAACAGAATTTAAACGGAACTGACCCGAACAGGAATTTAAACGGGACCGACCCGAACAAAAATTAAAAATGGGACTGGCCCGAACAGGAATTAAACGGGACTGACCCGAACAGAATTTAAACGGAACTGACCCGAACAGGAATTTAAACGGGACTGACCCGAACTGGAATTTAAACGGGACTGACCCGAACAGAATTTAAACGGGACTGACCCGAACAGGAATTAAACGGGACTGACCCGAACAGAATTTAAACGGGACTGACCCGAACAGGAATTTAAACGGGACTGACCCGAACTGGAATTTAAACGGGACTGACCCGAACAGGAATTAAACGGGACTGACCCGAACAGAATTTAAACGGGACTGACCCGAACAGGAATTTAAACGGGACTGACCCGAACTGGAATTTAAACGGGACTGACCCGAACAGAATTTAAACGGGACTGACCCGAACAGGAATTAAACGGGACTGACCCGAACAGGAATTTAAACGGGACTGACCCGAACAGAATTTAAACGGGACTGACCCGAACTGGAATTTAAACGGGACTGACCCGAACAAGAATTTAAAACGGGACTGACCCGAACAAGAATTTAAAACGGGACTGACCCGAACAGGACTTAAACGGGACTGACCCGAATGATCTTTGAATCATGGGACTGACCCGAATGAACTTTCAATTGTGGGACTGACCCGAATGAGCTTTGAATCGTGGGACTGACCCGAATGATCGTGGGACTGACCCGAATGAACTTTCAATCGTGGGACTGACCCGAAAATACTTTTGATCGAGGGACTGACCCGAAAATGCTTTTGATCGTGGGACTGACCCGAATAAGCTTTTGATCGTGGGACTGACCCGAAAATGCTTTTAGTCATGGGACTGACCCGAATATGCTTTTGATCGTGGGACTGACCCGAAAATGCTTTTGATCGTGGGACTGACCCGAAAATGCTTTTGATCGTGGGACTGACCCGAAAATGCGCTTGATCATGGGACTGACCCGAAAATGTTTTTGATCATGGGACTGACCCGAAAATGCGCTCGATCGTGGGACTGACCCGAAAATGCTCTGACAATCGGACAGTGGGATTAAACCCAATCCTGCCGTGATGAAACTTGATTTGATTTTTGATTTTTGATTTTTGATTTTTTTTCTGATTTTTTTCTGTTTTTTCTGATGATGAATTTTTTTTTTTTTTTGTTTTTTGATTTTTGATTGAGTTTTTGATTTTTTGATTTTTGATTTTTGATTTTTTGATTTTTTGATTTTTTGATTTTTTGATTTTTTGATTTTTTGATTTTTTTTTTTGAAAAACTTCCCAAAATAATTTGTCCCAGTATGATGAATTGATCAGTGGGATTACACCCAAGCCTGCCTTGGTTGCACTGGCGGCACAAATTTCAGACTCAATAGAATGTCGGCGGCACAAAGTCCAGGCCCGACGTGATTTTTGGAAGGTTGGCGGCTCGAAGTCCAGGCCCAACTTGATTTTTGGAAGGTTGGCGGCTCGAAGTCCAGGCCCAATGTGATATTTGTGAATGGCCAGTGGGATAAGACCCAGTCCTGCCACCCAATTGGTCAAGAAATTGAATTTGGTTTGGCAAGAAACAAGAAATTTGATTTTCCAAGAAACAAGAATTTGAACTTGATTTTTGATTTTTGAATTTTGAATTTTCGAGAGAATCTTTTTTCAAAATAATTTGCCCTCAGTGTAGGGCCCTTTTTCCCTTCTTTCTTTTCTTTCTTCGGCGTTGGCCTTTCACATCACCAGGTGCTTCTTCGTCGATTTCAACTATGAATACCTGCACAGGGGGCTTACAAAAATATGACATGCACTTGAATTTCATGAAAAATAACAGCGTGATTGATTTGAAAAATGCATTATTTGATTCTTGGACGAAATCCTCAAATGAACTATAAAAATTTTGCCCCAGTGTGGGCTTGTTTTCACGAAATCTCATAACAAAAATTTGCCCCAGTATGGGCCATTTAATTGCAAAAATTTGTTTGGATGACTTTCCATTTACTGAACATAGTAAGAAACTATGTTTCCAAAAAGAAAAACTTCATGATGAATTTCTTGAAACAAAACCAAATCACAGAGGATTTCTTCCTCATTTTTAGCATCTGTGCTTTGGGTAATGAGTCACCATTTTCAGTTGGCTCATATTTTCGGGACCAATCAAGCGACTTTATTTTTGAAATGGCTAAGGAAATGGGAAGTCAGAATTTGTCTCATTTTTGTGCCCCAGTTGTATGGAATCCATCAAATGTCACATCTTAGTGAAAGCAAATAGTTTGTCACCCTCATTTCTTAAGAAAACGTAGTCAACATGCAAGCTTCTAGGCTTGTAACGTATGGACAGAAGTGATAGCTAAACATGTGGAAAAGGGTTATACCCTTATGATCACAAATGATTTGATGAATTTCTTATGAGCATGATCCTCCCTTTGGATTGTCATGAAGGAATAAGTCAACGATGGACCTTATTGGCTTGTAATGTGGCTTGAAAACGATAGTTAAAGAATAAGACTTTCAAGGATATTGTACCATAGATCGCCTTTTTCCAAAAATTGTCCTTATTTTGAACTCAAAAGATTTCAGACTTTGTTTGGATTTTCTCATCATTCCCTAGGGACTTCCACGTCGAATTTTTCTGCATTTTCTTTTTCTTTTTTCGTTTTTCTTTCGCCTCTTTTCTTTTCCCTCGAGCTGACGGGTTTCCACACGATGAATAGCGTCATCCCCATACCCAAGCAGTTCAGAAATACAGCTAAAATTTTCTGGCATCAGAAATTTTCTTGACAGGGCCATTGCAAAGAACAGAAGTCAGGACTTTCGGCTTTTGTAATGGGGTCAGGTGGGGTGCTAGAAAAGTTAAGGCTTGAAGGCAGATTTCAAGAGTGGTTTAAGTAATCTGAGATCGCATTGTTGTGCCAACCCTATTTTAGGGCTAAGTCAGAATTTGCCCCAGTTTATGCTCAATTGAGGCTTTTCACTTTCATTTTCTTTCTTCTTTGATTTTTTGGCCTTTTGCCATTCTTGATCTTTCACAAAATTTGCCCCAGTTTATTTTTGAACTGAGGTTCTCTTTTCTTCTTTTGCTTTTGATTTTTGTAACTTTTCACTTTTCACTTCTGGAAATTTTTTCCTTTTCAACTCAAACTTGCCCCAGTGTGGGGTTTGCGACTCTCAGAGGTTGCCAAACGAAATAATTTATTCTGAAGGCTCAAAAGGGAAAACTAAGGATAGAATGTTTGATTGGAAAAGAAGAGGGCCTGACTTTTATTCCGTTCCTTACAATAAATCTGAAAGGAAACTTTCGTTAATGCGGAATTTCTGGCATGCATCTGAATTGATTGACCGAGGAAGACCCTTGTGCATCCATATCTGTGAAACATAGACGATTCACGCGGACAAATTTCTTTCTTTTCTTTTTTCTTTTTTTCTTTTTCGAAAATTAGAACCCAAGTGGAATCAAGTTTCCCTAATTCACGATTCCCTTTCTCCTTTTTTTCTTTTTCTTTTCCAAAATTTCCCAATCTCCTTCCCTAATGTGGGGTGCGATCATATGTGCACTCGAAAAGAACCACCAATTTTTAGCTCAAATGAGGCTGCAAGGGATAAATGGTGTTTAGGTCGTAGAAATGATGGCCAAAGCATCATTCTTACGCTTCATGACAACCAAAGTAACGATATGGTCATTGAAAATTCATTCCCCTTTTTTGATATTTGAAAATTTTCCAATATAGGGTAGTGATCATTAGGGTTCTTATTTGAAACGAAATTATTCTTTCAAAGGCTCAAATGGGAGAGCAAATGATAAAATGTGTATAGATAGAGAAACAAATGCTCAAAGTATCATTCCCAATTTTCAAAACAAATAAGAATAATGCACATTTTTGCTTTCACTTAGATGTGAATTGAATCTGGTTAAACCAATAGGCATTTTTCAAGCAAGGATGGCCCCAATTTGCAGTTTATCAATCAATGTGACTGATTTTATTTTGGGGTTAATAGAAGTGGGCAAAAATATGGATTGTACAGTGAAGGAGAAAAAGGTATCTCATTGGGCCTTTTGAGTGACCTCTTTTAATTTTGAGCACTCTTATTGGACAACTCGGATCACCAATCTAATGTACATGAGGATTTTAGGAAGCATACACTTGCGAATTTTCAGGCTGGAGGTTGAAAGAACTCTCAATTCGGTCTTATTTCTTAAAATTCATCATGAAATCTCCAATGAGTAAGGATAAAGA
Organism: Coffea canephora; assembly: GCA_036785865.1. Taxonomy (NCBI): domain Eukaryota; kingdom Viridiplantae; phylum Streptophyta; class Magnoliopsida; order Gentianales; family Rubiaceae; genus Coffea; species Coffea canephora. The sequence continues at coordinate 30,376,105 of CM071920.1, read as the reverse complement.
ATGAAATGTACATGAATATACACAAAACAATAATTGTCCAAAAAAATTTATTGCTGAAAAATAATTTGAAACAAAATTTCTCGTTCAATTATGATACAAATGAGAAGAGAGGAACTTGTCAAAAGCTCCACATATACACTTTTTGTCTCCTTTTCTTTTGAAACAAAATGTATTAACAAATCAAATATACAAAATTTTCCTTTGGAAAATAATTACAACATCTCTCAGAGGCTTTAGCGTAGAGTTTCCAAATGAATCATTTATGTTTTTATTGTAAGATCTGCCCAAGAATCAAATAACACTTGTAATCTTCAAACTTTATTGGACTAAAATTATCATCAGATATAGAAGAATATTTTCGTCTTATTGAGACATTTTTATGAATGCAGGGGAGGGGAAAAACAAAAGAAAAATACCCCGAGTTAGTAGGCAAAACTGCAAAATCGGTATGCATGTCTTATGGGGGGACCCTTTTGTGCCAAGGGTAGGCCTAGCATGAAAATGCAATCCGCTAGAGTAGGCACTATACCATACCTGATGGATACTGATCAACTCATTGAGTGAAAAAAATAATTCTTTGAAAAATTTGGTCAATTGGAGTGACGAGAGACATTTGTAAAAAAAATGAGGTCAATACCCGAACGAATTGATCACTTTTGATCGATACAAGAACTTGCAAAAACGCACGGGTTTGACCTTGACGAACTTTCTATCGAAGAGATTGGAATTCGTTTTGACAACTTTTCTCAGTGAAGCACAGGTCAAAACTCCAACTGATCAAATGACTGGATGCAATGGATGTTTTTCTCAAAATCGACTAAGTTTTCCATTTTGAAATTCGACATTGAAATCCTAATTGGTCAAATGAAATTGACAATTTATTAAAAATCGACCGGATTACCCTAAAAAAGGAAACAGGTCAAATGAATTGAATGAAATTTAATTTATCCAAAATTAACCAGATCACCCTAAAAAGGGTAAATTGATCAAATAGATTGAACGAAACTTGATTTATTCAAAATCGGCTCGGTTGCCCTAAAAATGGGTAAATTGGCCAAATGACCCTGAAAAGGGTAAATTGGTCAAATGAGTTGACGATTTTTTTCAAAATCGACCGGATGACCCTAAAAATGGTAAATTGGTCAAATGACCCTGAAAAGGGTAAATTGGTCAAATGAGTTGACGATTTTTTTCAAAATCGACCGGATGACCCTAAAAATGGTAAATTGATCAAATGAATTGATGATTTATTCAAAATCGACCAGATGACCCTAAAAAGGGTAAATTGGTCAAATGACCCTAAAAAGGGTAAATCGGTCAAATGACCCTAAAAAAGGGTAAATTAGTCAAATGAATTGACGATTTATTCAAAATCGACCAGGTGACCCTAAAAAGGGTAAATTGGTCAAATGAATGGATGATTTTTCAAAAATTGACCGGGTGACCCTAAAAAAAGGTAAATTGATCAAATGAATGGATGATTTTTCAAAAATTGACCGGATGACCCTAAAAAAGGGTAAATTGGTCAAATGCATTTATTCAAAATTGAATGGATAACCCTAAGAATGAATTAAACTAATCAAATGAAGTCAATTGATCAAACAGATCGAGTGAAATGATGATTTGACCAACTCGCCCTAAAACTAGGCAAATCGGTCCAATGGATCGAATGATTGATTCAAAATTGACTAGATCACCCTAAAAAGGGTAAACTAGTCAAATGAAATCGGATGACTTATTCAAAATTGATTGAATTGACCTAAGAAATGAGTAAATTGGTCCAATGAATAAAATGGAGATTGATGATTTATGCAAAAATCGACCAAATCACCCTAAAAGGGTAAATTGGTCAAATGAAATGAAATGAAGATTTATTCACAAATCGACCAGATGACCCTAAAAAGGGTAAATTGGTCAAATGAATTAATGAATTTGATTTATTCCAAAATTGACCAAATGACCCTAGAAAGGGTAAATTGGTCAGATGAATTGACGATTTATTGAATGAATTGGCAAAACGGATTGGTTGAATTGTCCGGCCATTGGTTATTTCATAATTATTGAGGTGCATGAGTCTATGTCCTTCTAAAAATCAAATTTTGGCCTCAATTTATTCATCGTCTCAACAAGAGGAAACATTTGTGAATTTTCTCCAAATTAATGTCCTTTGCGCAAGGGATTTTTACCAACTTTGATAAAATGGCCAAAAAGCGATTATTAGACGCTCATATTCCAAAGACCGCTCTATGAAAATGATCGAATCCTACCTTACCTTGTGCACTACCCCTTTGGATGGTACAAAATGTAAACGTGCAAGTCTCACTGGATTAAGTATCCGAGACACAAGGTGGTTTATTCCTAAACACGGGATTCCCTATGTGGCATTCCCTTTCTATGGTTTATGCATGATGCCATTTATTAAAACGATAAAACATGCAATTTGAAATGAAATCATGACCTAAAAGGACCTTTTATACGCCAAGGTAGGCTTAGAATGCTATGCAATTATTAATCTATGAATGCAATATACCAAAATCTTTAAACGTGCAATAATCTATCTACGAGGGTAGGTTCCTAAAAGAAGGTCATGCCAGACCTCCTATTTGCTAGGGTTTGTGAATGCAATGGGGACATAAAACCAAGAAAGGTTAGTTCAGGCAGAGAAATACACATAACACATTGTAGCAACAAGATAAAACAATCAATACAAAGCAATAAAAGGGAAAAAAGGGGGTTGGACCCCTCCCCTTGTGAATAGTGTCCCTAGTTCAGGATAAGGCTGACTCTACCCTAGGCAATTCTAATATGGATGCATAAGGCTTGGCTTACTAATGCATCTAGACTCGATAGGTCATAGGCCCCCGAGCCTTCAGACTTAGAAACCAAGGGTCATCAATCCCAAGGTTCTTTGTCGGTGGCTCGAGCGATTCCCCAAACACCGCTACGCACACATCGTGTCACGGCTACGTGTTTGAGTGAATCTATCAAAACCTCAATCTTCGACCAAAAGCTAAAGACTATCAACCAATAGCTTTAAGCGGAAGATTGAGTGACCCATTGGAACATGCTACACACACATCGTGTCGTGATCACATGTCCAAGTGAGTCACCTAATCCTAATAGGGTGGAGTGGCGTGACAAGCCACTAAAGAAAAATAAAAGGGATAAAAAGAAGTAAAGCGTATGCTCGTATGCTAGTGCTCGTTTGGAGGGGAAGGGTCAAGAACTAACGCGAGGCTCTAGGGTGACCCATACCTCCCAAAATGCAATGCAAGCGCGAGATAACAAGTAAACATTCATTCAATCATACATTCATGAGTCGAGGGATTAGTTGGACACGCGTGAAATGCAAAATCCTAAAAAAGGAAAAAATGCAACCCCAAAACACCCAAATGTGATATATGAAAAGGTTAAAAGAAGAAAAAGGTTGATTAAATCAAATTTGCTCGGACTCTCGAAAGTCCCCAGTGGAGTCGCCAACTGTCGCGCCCCATTTTTTTGGGAAAAATAAAATGATTGATTTTGTGATTTTATTGTTTTGACAAAAGCGAATTTTTTGATAAAAAAAAATAAAAATGGGTCTAAATGGGACTTTTGAAAATGCGACGATTTGACCCAAGAAAAATAGTTCAAAAAGGGTTTTTTTATATGAAAAATGGAGTCGCCACTTGGTATAGAGTTAGGGTGTACCAAGTCACCCAAAAAGTGAATTTTTTAAGGAAAAAAGTAAGAAACCCTTTTGAACGACTCCTAGTCCACGCAAACAAAGAAAAAGGTTCGGGAGTCACATTTGACGAAGGGGAAGGCAAGGATAAAAATCCAAGGCACCCCTTCGACCTAGCCAAGGCTAGTTGCGTTGATTTAATCAAAAATTTTCTTGTTTTAACCAAAGAATTTATTACATTTGGATGCTACATGAATGCAAAACCCTAGACCTAGGGGTATTGGGGGAAATTTCCCTTCAAAGGTTGAGTGGTGCCAATCACATTAATTGTGAAGCCCAATAACGATCCTTTGAAGAAGTCACGAATAATGCAAGTGGGATGCAAATGAAGGAAATGCATGTATGCAATGTGAAGGCATGAGTTTGAAAAAGTAATAAAAAACAAAGATGCATAAGTGAAAATGTGCACGTGAGTGGGCAAGGTATGGTATGTGCGATGGTAATATGAAGTGCATGTGTGCAAGTTATGATAAAAAGTGCTAGTGTGCAAGTGAAGGGATAAAGAGATGCACGTGTGCAAAAAGTGTTCGTGTGTAAGTGAAGGGATAAAGAGGTGTACGTGTGCAAATGGGAGGAAAAGTGTTATGATAGAATGGATGCATGAACCTAGGGAATTCATGCATAATGGGTACGGGGAGACCTAAATCGTGACTCAATTTGCCCTTTGATAGAGAGGATACAAGCGTGCTAAGGCTTAGAAAAAGCCACACTCGTCTATATCCCATATTTAAGGGGATTTTCACGCAAATGAACCCTAACTAGCATGAGATGCAAGTCCTAAAGTGAAGGGGAAGGGGTTTGAGGAACATACCAAATGATAAGCTAAGGAAAAATGCGTGATATGTGGTGATCATGCACTTAATGAAAAAGGGAAAAAAGAACCTATTGGGTCCAGCATTGGACTAGCCCATTCTATGAATTCCGACTAGCGTTGGACTAGTGGAAACGATAAAAGAAGCCACAACTAGCGTTGGACTAGTGTGGTGACGTACATTCATCCATTCCATTCATCTATACTTACAAAAAACGAGTAGACATGCGAATCACTTATAAACACGTAGCACATAACACTTAGCATGCTTGACTAGATGCAAAATCCTAATAAAGCATTTAACATATAACACATAGGCATGCAACCATTACATTTGCTAACTAAAACAAAGGGGAAAGGGAAAATGGACCAAATTACTTGCTATGCCCTATCTATTACAAGCCAAGAGGTGTACACATACCCCATTAATAAAAATCAAAAGTAAATGAAATAAATGAAAGGAAATAAGGAGAGGCTAGGAAAGCAAGTAGACATGCAAATTTCAATTAGCACATTAGTCCACATAGGAGAGAAACAAAAGGGGTAAAAGAGATTATACCTCCCCGTTGGTAAGCAAATGAAGGAAAATGGCTTCAAAACAATAAAAAGGTCAAGGTACCACTTTATTTAAGAAACATTAAAAGAAATGTGCAAAACAAAGCTCACATGGTTATAAAGCTCCTAAAGTCATGGCTTAAGTGCCACGGACAAAGCATGGTAATTAATTGAAGCAAAACAAGCAATGAAATTGTGAAAACTAAAACTGCCAAGGACCAAATTGAGGACATTATTCAATTGGTTGGGTCATAGTGGCATAAGAAAAAAATCGAGGGGCTGAAGTGAAATTTTTCCTTGGACAATTTCCATGCATGCATACGTAGAAGGCTTTCTCATTTCTAGTTTCATTTCCTCTGCAGCATATTTAACCAAAGGTCCGACAAGCATCATCTTTTGAATCAATCCACCAAAACACAACTTTCAAACATCAATCAAGCCAACTACCACACTTTTATTGCAGGATTAAGACAGAAAAACTGGATTGACAACTGCTAAAGATAAAAGAAATAACAGCAAAAGAAAAGAAAACAAAGTGCAGCAAGCAATTCTCGGCAATTTCTGGTTTCAAATGCAGATTTCAGGAGTTCTTTGATCACCCTTCTCATCTAATCTCCAAAGAAACTTGAACTAAACAGCAAAACACATATCTTTCACATCCAAACAAACACAACTTAGAAGGAAATCATGCAAGTTCTATGCAAATCTACAAGACACATACTTCCGCAATTTTCCAGCCAACATTTCTCTTCTACAATGTTTCATTTAGCCCAGATGCACTTTGTACAAAACAGCCCAAGGGATTCAACAACTCAATTTGAATGCAACAAATGAGGAGAAGGGGAAGAGGCAGGAAGTGAAAAGATCACAACAAAGTTCCATGATCATTTGCCTCAACCAGATTTCCAAGAAGACAAACCCAACACAAGATAAAGAAACGGATGGCTTCCTATCCTTAAATTTTCAAACGCATGCATGCTTTGTGAAGGAGAACAGCCACCAACAAATTCACTTAACGTTAACACCTCACAAAACCTTTAAACAAACTATTACAACCTCCTAGGACCACACAGAAATGCAATGAAGACAGCTACGCACATAGACTCAAAAGAAACCTGTAAGCTTGTCTACTAAATTCACAAAACTCAGTCCATTAACATGTCAAACTCTAATGCAATGTTTGCTGAAGATTCAACAACGGAAAACCAGTAAAACACACGACACCAAAGATGAGGGAATGAGGAAAACACTTCTGCAATAGCAAAGTAAACCAGTCCATTCTTGCTGCAATTTTCTGCTATAATTTCCTGCTGCAAAATTGCAGCTCTACCCGTGCTGATATTATACGACAAGAATGCAATCAAACTTATTTTTCTGTCAACTAAACCCGTATAAATCCCCATAGCACCATTGTTAACATAACCCAAGATATCACATATCAAAGCCTGGCCTCCCAAACACAAACATCAGGTAACGAATACTTCAATAAAAACCCAACCAGCGGCTGTTCTAGGAAGCAAAATGATAAAGCGAACAAAATGCATCACGGTCTTTGACATATTTGGAAAACCTGAGCTTATGTGAGAGATAGAAGGCAAAAAGGATTACCTTTAGCACTTTATTAGGTCCAGTAAGCAAGGAAAGATTGAGAAGACCGCGTCCAGATACCAATTTCGAAGCGGCAACTTTCTGGCGACCTTGCTACCAGGAGGATGAATTTTGGAGAGGATGGAGACGTCCTTTCCAGAATGTTTCTCAATAAAAATCGTTCCTTTGATAATGTAGTTTACCCAGAAACCGAGATCTCTCCCTGAGAAGCCCTGGGGAGATCAGAACGAAGCGAGAAAGTTAGCTGAAACGAAGCAAAGAAAATTTCGTCGCAGCGGCATGCGGCAGGGACAAGCTCGCGACTTGGATCTTCGATTCAAAGGTGTTGCAGTGGCTTTTCCCAGAAATGTTCAGCACGAAATCTCCTCCCCAAGTGACGTAGACTATTCAGAAATCAACCGAAGCTCCCTTTCTTCTTGTTCAGTTCTGTCTATCTTCACCTTCCTTAGCCCAGAGCTCTCTCTCGGCCTAGTGCCGTTTCCTCTGTTTTGTCTTCCCTCTGATTTTCTAGCCGTAGGTTTGCTATCTCCTTTCTCCCTTAGCCACCCAGATTCTCCCCTCACTCTCGTAGCTTTCTTTTCTTTTTTCCAGAAACCCCGCCGCCAATTCTTTCTCTATTTTGTCCAACCTCTCCCTCGGCTGCTGTTTTCTCTTTTTTTCTTTTTCCGTTCACTTCCCATCCCCCTTCTGGCTGCGGCCGTTACCCCCTTACCTCTCTCTCTCTCCTTCTCAGCTAAAACCTAGCCGACCCCTTCTAGATTCATCCTCTCCTCCAGGTGTCCTAGACACCTGGCCTCTTCAGCCAAAAATTTCCCCCAGGACCTCTCGCAACTTTCATTTGCAAGCTGCGGCAAAAATGCAGCTTTTGGCTTCTCTCTTTTTTTTTTTTTTTTTTTTTAAAAATTAATGATTTAACAAAAATAATAGTAAAATAAACAAACTAAAAATAACAAAATTACCATTTTCGACCTTTTCTTTCATTTTTCCATTTTTCATCATTTTCCATTTTTTCAAAAATAAATTAACAAAAATAAACCGAAATGCCAAAAGATTGAATTTGAACGTATTTTTGTGAACAATTTTCCTTTTTTTCTCTTTTTCATGATTTTCTTTTTCCCCTTTTTTCATTTTTCACTTTTCCTTCCTTTTTTTTCTTTTTCTCTAAAAATTCTACGCTAAACTTACAAAATAAAAACTACAAAAACAACTAAAAACTAAAAAGGGAATAAAACTAAAATAAAATAAAACCTAAAAGGGCTAGACAAACACATAATGAACTAAAACGCAAATCATCTAAACACAAAGCATTAATTCAAAATTTGGTGTCTACATTATTCATAAAATCCACCAAGAAATATTCCTAAGCCAGAAAATGCAAAAAACATGCAATTAAGGGGAAATAAACCCTAGGAAAAATATTAGGGAAATACGGGTTCTCACAAGATTGAAGTGATTCGAATTGATGCAACCATTGGATTAGGGTTCGTGGTGAGATGTGCTTTGACTACTCAAATTCGAGAGGATAACGCACAACGTGAAAACATCTTTTACATGCATTGTCACGTTAGGAATAAGATATGTAGTTTGGTGATTGATCCAGAAAGTTGTGCCAATGTAGCGAGTGCACTTATGGTGGAGAAAACTGGGGTACACTACTACCGATCATCCGTATTTGTATAAGTTGTAGTAGCTCAATAATTGTGGTGAAATACGGATCTCCAAACAAGTACTCGTTTCTTTTATAATTGGGAGATATGAAGATGAGATTCTATATGACGTGGTGCCTATGCAAGTGAGTCACATTATTTTGGAAAGACCATGGCAATATGATAGAAGAGTTAGTTTTGATGGTCATTCCAACACTTATTCCTTTGTATATAGGGATAAGAAGATTACACTTGTATCACTTACTCATAAGCAAGTACAAAAGGATCAAAAGAATTTACTTCATGGTTTGACCTAGATAGGAAAAATAACCAAGTGAGTAAGGCCGGTAATATTGAAGGGAAAAAGGCGATGTTTTGTTTGGCCTTAAAGGCAAAATCTGAGAGCAAACAAGAGTGTCTTGGAAAAGCTGAATATGTGAGGAAAGTCTTATTTTCTACTAACTAACCTAATCTCTAGTTTCCAAGTATATTTGTTGAGTTTCTGTAGGGTCTAAAGTTGGTGAAAGAATGTGCATTAGGGGCGGATCATGCATGAACCGAAGCTGGTCGAATCATTTTCCCACCTTGTGCCATGAGTTTTTGTTTGCAAATGGGTTTGGTTGGTTCTGAACTTCCTCATTTTTGTCCTAGTGTGCAAGTAGGTTGTGACCAGGTATATCTATTACCTTGTTTTCTTAGTCGCATGTCTTTGATAGATAGGTGTGAGTTGTTCCTACAAGTAAATGTTGTGTTTAGTTATTCTTCCTTTGTTCACGATTTGAGTCCTACGTTGAGTTGTTGTCTTAATGTTTTGTAAGGCCCAAAACAATCAATGCAAAGATCATAAACGAAACAATAAGTAAATAAAAAGGAAAGGATTGCAAACCAATTAACTACCCAACTCCTCTTGAGCTTGTAGATTAATTGAAACAAGCTACTTCAAGTTGATGAATTACAATCACTCTTGTGTACAAAGGAAGGTTCACCTCCTCCTTGCCCCAAGCAGCACTCGGTCAAGCCAGGACGTTTTACTATCCCTCAGGACAACCCTCACAGAGCTACACTCATGAAAGATTCACTCACAAATGAAAAGCTTACAATGAACCTCACACCACTAAGACTACAAATATTCTTTTTGGAGTATTTTCTCACTAAAATCTCTCTAGATCTTTTGTATCTTCAGTGTGCCAAAGTTATTTGAAGTATCTGACCAACCACTATTTATATAGGACCAAGAAAGAGCCTCATTAAAGCTTCCAACGGATAGAAAGTAGCTGAACAGTCAAGTAGCCGTTGGTAGTGTCGGACGTCCGATAGCACTGTTTTATGCGTCCGACAGCAGTCAGTGAGTTTGAGAAATTTTTCTTCAATTCCTTAGGACGTCCGATAGGCTGGTTTTCTGCGTCCGAAGGTATGATGTAAAACTGAGAATTTTTCTTCAATTCCTTAGGACGTCCGATAGGCTGGTTTTCTGCGTCCGAAGATACTCAATGGTTGTCGGACGTCCGATGCAGTCTTTTTGAGCGTCCGACAGCTTCAGCATACTTTGTCTTCTTCCAATTGCACTTGTTCATGGAATCAAATAATTTCATAACTGAAAATATATCTTGAAGAAATATTAGTATCATCCATTTGTTTTGTAAACATCAAAAGATAGGGATCAAACTCAACAATCTCCCCCTTTTTGATGATGACAAAACAATGGATGGAAAGAAACAAAAATAAGTATAAGCTCCCCCTCAATCATTGCAATCAAAACTTTTAAGAGCCAAACTCATAATCTCATAATAACTCCCCCTTACACATTGCATCCATCTCTCCCCCTTTTTGTCATCATAAGATGAGAGTAATAACCAGCAACCATAATCCAACAACAATAACAGAAAATCCAATATTTCAAACAAAAACAGAGAAATGATAGCAGAATTCAGCAATACCAACATACCAACTTATTACTGAGAAATTAGCAAATCATCGTTAGATCAGAATAGTTCTTTTCTCTCCCTTTTTGACATCATATAGATTCAGTAGTATTCAAAAATATCAGCGAAAACTCAAATCAAAATATCAGAAATATCAAAAGAAGAATATTGTGAACAAGAATCACTGTAATGATTAACAAAATCTCCTACTTGTTAAAGTTAGCATCATGCCTAACTATCCACATGTATTTCATGCCTTTTTTTATATTCTTTCTCACATAGCAATCACTTTTCATATGACCTTTTTGACAACAGAAATTACACATAATCAGGGAATTATTTATATGAACATGTTTAATAAATCTTACTTGTCTTCTCCTATGGATAACAAACTCATTTGCAGCAGAATTTATCTTAAAATGAGGTTTTGATTTATTACTCTGAAAACAGTCCTGTTTTTTATGTTGAAGCAACTCATTTAAATCATCCATTCTTCTTTTCAAATCATCTTGTTCCCTCTTGAACATTTCACAAAAACTTGTTTTTCTATCAAGATTCAAGTGTAAAGCAGTCTCACTTTTTTTGAAGTAATCATTTTCAGCTTTCAACTTTTTGTTTTGTTGAAAAAGATTTGCATTATCTCGAAGCAAAAAACTAATTTTCTGTTTTAACTCCTTGTTTTTAACATAAGATTCTTTCAAACTATCATGCAATTTTATAATGAAAGATTCAAGATCATCATCATCTTCATCATCACTTTCAAATTGAGAGCTAGAAGATGTTACCTCATCATCTCCAATGGCCATGAAAGCCAATTGAGCAGATTGATCTTCCTCTTCAATTTCACCATCGGAATTGCATTCATTCCATGTGAATTGAAATTTATTTATTCTTGATTTTCTTCCTTCTTTCTTCTTCATCACTGGACAGTCACTTGCATAGTGTCCAGGTTGGCCGCATTCAAAGCACTGATCAGTTTGCTTTTTGTTGAACTGATTTGGGAATGAATTGCTAGGTCCACCATTTCTGAATCTCCTCTTGTTGAGTATTCGTTTGAAACTTTTTGTGATGAGAGCGATATCATTGTCATCACCTTCCACATCTTCTTCATCTAGGGAGGCATAATCATCTTCATCTTGTGAGGTTTTTAGAGCAATATTCTTTCGCACTTTTGCATCCTCTTCCTCTTGCACCTTAGTCTTAAGTTTCAGCTCATAAGAGGTAAGAGAATTAATAAGAGATTCAATAGGCATAGTATTCAAATCTCTAGCCTCCTCAATAGCAGTCACTTTATTTTCCCAATCATTGGACAAGGCATTTAGGATTTTTCTATTTTTCTTACCAAGAGAATATTCTTTTTTCAGCACCTCTAAATCTTTAATGAGATCATTGAATCTACAATACATTTGATCAACATTTTCATGAGGTTCCATCTTGAAAGATTCATACTTTGTAACTAGAATGGACTTCTTTTGTTCTCTAACATTCTCACTACCTTCATGAATTTCTTTCAGTTTGTCCCAAATTTCTTTAGTTGACTTGCAACCCTTGACTCTAATAGATTCATTTGAGTCTAATGCACAATATAACACATTCATGGCTTTTGCATTTAAGGTGAGATGAGCTCTATCCACAGCAGTCAGTTCACTTCTTGTTTTCGGTCTAGATGCATGAGTATTTTCATCTATAAGAGAGGCATCATATGGACCTTCACTAATAATAAACCACAATTCGATATCAATAGATTGCAAAAAAAATAATCATTCTTTCTTTCCAACTCATATAATTTGACCCATTAAACACAGGTGGTCTAATAACAGAATGTCCTTCAAAAAACATAGCATTATTGGTTGTCATCTTTACTCCAAAGTCGATTGAGCTTAATCTCTAGGAGACCAAGCTCTGATACCAATTGTAAGGCCCAAAACAACCAATGCAAAGATCATAAACGAAACAATAAGTAAATAAAAAGGAAAGGATTGCAAACCAATTAACTACCCAACTTCTCTTGAGCTTGTAGATTAATTGAAACAAGCTACTTCAAGTTGATGAATTACAATCACTCTTTTGTACAAAGGAAGGTTCACCTCCTCCTTGCCCCAAGCAGCACTCGGTCAAGCCAGGACGTTTTACTATCCCTCAGGACAACCCTCACAGAGCTACACTCATGAAAGATTCACTCACAAATGAAAAGCTTACAATGAACCTCACACCACTAAGACTACAAATATTCTTTTTGGAGTATTTTCTCACTAAAATCTCTCTAGATCTTTTGTATCTTCAGTGTGCCAAAGTTATTTGAAGTATCTGACCAACCACTATTTATATAGGACCAAGAAAGAGCCTCATTAAAGCTTCCAACGGATAGAAAGTAGCTGAACAGTCAACTAGCCGTTGGTAGTGTCGGACGTCCGATAGCACTGTTTTATGCGTCCGACAGCAGTCAGTGAGTTTGAGAAATTTTTCTTCAATTCCTTAGGACGTCCGATAGGCTGGTTTTCTGCGTCCGAAGGTATGATGTAAAACTGAGAATTTTTCTTCAATTCCTTAGGACGTCCGATAGGCTGGTTTTCTGCGTCCGAAGATAGTCAATGGTTGTCGGACGTCCGATGCAGTCTTTTTGAGCGTCCGACAGCTTCAGCATACTTTGTCTTCTTCCAATTGCACTTGTTCATGGAATCAAATAATTTCATAACTGAAAATATATCTTGAAGAAATATTAGTATCATCCATTTGTTTTGTAAACATCAAAAGATAGGGATCAAACTCAACAATGTTCATGACGCTAACTTCCTTTGTCGCTTTTCTAATTTCTCTAGGATGTACCAATTGGGATCTGATGGCACTATCTTTGCTTTTTTCCATCCACATGGTAAGGATACCAATTTTCAATGTTGCATAATTATTGATTCATGTATCTTTGTGTTTGATCTCGGAGAACCAGATTTGAGGGCAAATCCTTCTCAAGATGAGAGGGCTGATAGAGTATCGAAGGCTGTCCAAGTCAATCCTAGCTCTCAAGTCGAGTCTGTGGTAGTCTCGGTGGGTCCAATAAAGCAAGCTCGAGCCAAGAGACTCAACGAGTTGTTACAAGCCATGGTTCGAGTTATTCAAAACTCAATTGAAGTGCCAAGCTTGGTTAATGAATGAACATCAAGTCACATTAATGTACTCCATGTCGAGGTCATTAGTTGTGTTGCTAGTTTTGTCCTTAGTTAATTGTTATTTTTGGTTAGGCTTAAGCTAATAAATTGACTAGCTTTTATAGCTTGGATCCAACTTTAGTTAGGGATTTGGGCCGGGCTAAAAAGGCCAACTAGTTGTGTTTTGTTTGGCCTAGTTTCATTAGGAATTTTGTCAACATACATTAAAAACATCGTTGTTTTATTTTCATGAAGAACATACGACATATTTTCAAAACATTGTTTCTTGAGAGTTGCTTTCTTGCCTCTATGAGCCTTTCTTAAACACCTAGAATCAACTATGTGTTCATTTGATTTATCAATCAAGTTTATCATCCTTGATTGTGACGCCTAACTACTATCATTCTAGGATTCGCTAATTCGTAGGATTGGGGGTCAAGAAGGTTCATGACGAGCGCGGGGCATACATATATCAATTAGTTCATCCACAGTCAAGTTTTACATTTATAAAATCCTAAATACCCTATATGTGATTTTTCGCAAGTATACGAATCGCGATTGAGTATAAGGTATTAAGGGTCGAACCCATGGGGAAGATTTTCAATTACCGATGATTTTTGAATTCCTTTATTATTTAGACTATCATAAGTATAAGAAATTGAATCTACATTATAAACACGAAGTAAAAGTGATAAAAACAACACTAGAAAACTCTTGCAAGTGAAGTTACTAGTGAAGTGAATGCTATTATCTTGACTAGTTATGTCGTAATTTCCTAATGTATGTGAAACCTACTCTTGTAGTGAATCAACTATACTTGTAATTAAACCATACTACTCTCGTGGTTATGAAATTAATTACAAGTTCATTTTTTCTATGAAATTACATGAAACAAGTCACTAAAGCCACATAGGTGCACCGCTACTTTCAGAGTATATTTCCTAGGTTTATCACTTCCTTGAACTAGTGTTAAATTCCAATTCTCATTGCAAACTCAACACCCTCTCGTGGTTATGAAATTAATTACAAGTTCATTTTTTCTATGAAATTACATGAAACAAATCACTAAAGCCACATAGGTGCACTGCTACATATGTGAGTGTAATCCCTAGGTTTATCACTTCCTTAAACTAGTGTTAAATTCTAATTCTCATTGCAAACTCAACACCTTAAGGTTATTACAATTAATGGCGGTTAATCATGATTAGATAAGCAAAAGTGATAACTAACTTGCCCAAAACAATACCATCAAATAACCAAGTTAACATCACTAACAAGATATAGAAAATTCATCCATAACTCTAGGCATAAACTTTAACTAAACATAATAAAAATACAAATCCAAACATGTATTATAGGTAAACATAAAATCAAATACAAGAGAGAAAGTAGTAGAAGAGATATCACCCTTGTCACATGAGATCAACCTCTTCATGTTTGCTTCTCAATCTTCATCCAAATCTAGCTACAAATACAAGAAAGATAAACTACACTACCTATACTATACTACTCTAACTAATAAACTAAGAAAAACTAGTGAAAACTACATTTTTAGTGGAGTTTCTCTAACCTTCCAAAGTTATCAAAATGGTCTTCAAAGGCCGCTATTTATAGAGAGATTCAAGCTCAAAGTGAGTTGTTTCTTGGTTGGCAAAGTTGGCTTTTGAACTCACCAAGAGTTGTTCTCCAACTTTCCACACTCTTCTTGGTCAGATATAGCCGAAATTCTGAGTTGTAGATGAGCTGGAAAGGTTGTGTGAACAAAGAACAAGTTGCAGAACAAGTTGTAGCAGAAAAAATAGAATACGCGGCTTTAAAACGCAACCTTAACTCGCGTATTGTAATCCATATTTTTTCCTTTGTAGGTTTGCAGTTTCTAGGCAGAATTCATTCTTGTTCCATTTTTTGTCCAAGTTAAATTGATATTTTCTCAATGATGGAGGCTGAACTAGCTCTAGTGTAATATAAAGTTGTAGTCCTTTGAGTTAGCTTTCCAATGCATTAAGAATTATCCAATTTGGAGTTCTGTGGACGGATAAATGACCAAAATACCCTTGACTGGTCAGAACTCTGTTTCAGCTTTCGACAATGAACATGCACTTCTGTATTTTGATATTTTGACTCAGAAAACTTGTGAAATAGATTTTGATGTCTTCATACAATATGTATATCTATCTCTTAGCTTGAAAATGGTTCAAGAATCACCTCAATCCAATGCTTGTAGCTCAAGATATTGTCCAAATACCACATAGTGTCAAAGCTGGGAAACTTGCATTTCATCCTTTAAGTATTTTGTACTTCATGTCTTCTTTTTATTACTTCAAATCATCATCAATCATCCAATTATCTTGTCAACTCATGCCATTTGATTATTGAATCATTAAATCTATAAAAACATGAAGTTTTCACTATTAAAATCCATAGAAATGCAATTTTTACCACTTAAACCATAAATGCATATTTTCACTAGAAACTTAGTTCATTAGTCATAAAAGTAGTTAAAACACGCCAATACTAACTAATAAAACACACTAAAAATATGCAAAATATGCACTTATCAGTTCACAATCATGAGGATTAGAGGGGTCCGTATAGGAATTCCGCTAGTTCAAACTTGTGTCAATTCACCATCAATCCTAGGTTTGTTGTTCGCGAACAGCAACACATAATAAAGAAAATGCAATAAAAAAGAAATAATGCAATTACATTAGTAAGTCAACTAATTAAAGTCCAATTATAACTTCATTCATACTCAATCAATCAAAATAGGTACCAACTTTTGTATCTTTGTAGTCAAGTATCAATTATTTTCCATTTCTCCAAACTAAGAATTTTTTATTCTGGTTTAGAAAAGTTTCTATTGTATATTACATCTGAACTATTAACTTTGTAAATAATTATTCTTATTTAAAAGTGAGATATAAAACTATAGAAGACCTAAATAAAACTATAAATTGAATCATAATCTTGTCACTGCATCAAATGCTGGTTTTTAATCATACACTTTGAACAGATTCTATTTTGATTTTAAGTACTATGGATAGGCGGTATAGAATTTCTTACTAGTACTTCTTAACTATCTTACATTTTGTATTTTATTTAAGACTATTATTAAAAGTATTTGAATGCTAGTCATTTTCTTGTAAGTTTTGGCCTTAAATTTGTATTTCGTACATTATTTTATATTTGTATTTGGTTGTTCCCCTTGCCAAACTCAAATTCTAGTTCCATCGCTATAAATCATGTTACTTTTTTATGGTAGTTCCTAAAGAGTGAAAGTTTTTCATTGTAGTTTTTTTAATATGTACTCAGTGAATGTGTTTGTTTAAATAACTCATTCATTGAAACCAATGTTTAAGAATTTTTTGTGCCTATACAAATGGGAAGTTACATTCAGCCGCTGAATATGGAAAGGCATTTTTTTCCAGAAAATTTTTATGTTTCTGTGAACACATTTTTCAATTATCTTTTTACCTCATATACGTGAATTTGTTATAGTATATTTTTCTACAAAAATTTCAAAAAATAACAATTCAAACAAGGTATTTCACCTTTTGAGAAAAAGTTTGAAAAACATCATCCTCTGGGACTTCTTTTTAAAAAGTGTCACCTTTTAGAGATTCACTCTGTAAGAACCTGGAAAACTACGTTATGTTTATTTCATGTCTTCGCATGCGTTTTCTTTACTTTACTTTATTATATGAATTTTTCAGAGATTTTATAAGTGAGTATAGTTTTTTTTTAAAATCATTTTCCTGGTATAAATTAGTTCATGTCTAGTTGGGAATGTATTATGGACGTGGGACCCGCTAGTGCGGTTCGTACGATAAAATTTTGATGATTAGTAGAAATTTTGTAAAAGGATATTATTTTACAAGGTGCTGAGAGATAATTAGAGGTTAGTTAGATAGATTAACCATTGGGAGAAAGAAGATAAGCTTAAAACATTCAAGGTGCCAAGTGTCGCGACCCGATTCGTAGTTGGACTTTGACCAACCGTTATTTATTTTCCTAACATCAATTTTGACCAAGCATTCTTCCATTTTCATCCCCTCTTGGCCGAAATTTTGAGGAGAAAAAACACAAGAGAGAGACTTCACTTTGTTCTTCAATTTCTTGTCCAAATTTGGAGTTTCAACTGATTAAATCGCAAACCCTTCCATAAAAATATTATCTAAGGAGGATTAAAACTTTTAGTGGAGTAAATTTGGGAGGAAGAAGCCTAAGCTATCACTATTAGTGGCTGGAGGCAATGCAGTGGGTTGTTCCTCGGTTTGCTCAGTAGTTTGTCGCTCCTCTGAATGTTTCTTTTGGGCCGAATCTTTCCCTTTTCCGCCATGTTTCTTTGTTCCTCTCTTTAGAGATTTAGTGGTGGATGGCTCAACAATTTCAATGTCTTCATCCCTTAACCCGAACCTTGTGGTGCATCCGGCACGGACATGCCCTCCTCTAGTTTTCACCATGATGCAATGCAAGATGATGTTGTTGCAGAGCATGATGTGAGTGTGTAATGAATTGAACTATGAGTACAAATGAACTACAATGACTGCTTGAATCGGCCACAGATAGTGAAAATTGAGTGGTTATGTGAGGATCTGAAAATTTTCTTATTTTTATAGAATATTACTGGAATATTTAAATGATTATTCACTCATTTTCTCCGAATTATTTATTTCGATCATTTTAAATCCATTTATATGGAACGACGCCTCTTTATATTTTTAAAGCGTTTTGTTGGAAAATTCGCTTTTCAAAAATTTGTTTAGTCTGGAACGACGGGTGCACGTTTTTCTAGGCTATACTTGAATCGGGAGTGTATTAATATTGGAGAATTAAGAACGATCAATAATAGAGTAAGAAAGGTTAATTGAGGAATTAATACTCAATTCACGTGAGGACTCGTAAAATTATTATTTTTAAACCCCTAATTTTGGCTCAATTAATTATCTATTTGGATTTTTGCCCCGAATATTATTTTCTATCCTTATTAGACCTAAATATATGGAATTATAGCTTTATTATATTTTTAAAATGACTTGTTTCAAAAATTAATTTTTTGGAAGCTTGTTTAGTGAAAATAGCGAAAACGTGTTTGGAAATTTTAACCGATTGAGAGTACAATAAGTTCAAAAATTTGGAGACATGTACAATGGTCTTAAAATAGGTAAATTTAGGTTTAAGTACTCAAGTGATAGTTAGTGGTACGATCGTTATAAGAATTTCTCGAAGGTTTCACTTTATCGCGCCTAAATTGGAAATACGCGTTTTCACGCGTGCGATTAATTGAGGGACTTTAGACCATTATTTTGGGACAATTAAGAGTGAATAATATTTATATAAATGTAAGTGCCTTAGAGATTTAGTGCACTAGTGCAACAAACTTAAGAGAAATCGAGCACAAAACGCGCGCGTATGCGCACTATTTGCGGTTGACTTTTGCGCACCTAAACTCTTAGTTGTTAAGCTTTCTTTGTATGCCAAAGAGTCAGACCAAACATTTCTTTCTTCCTCACTAGAGCAGCCGGCACCCAAGCAGCAAAAACAACCATGGCTTTTCAAATTTTTCCATCTCCAAATACTTGCACCAAACCTTTCTAGATTCACACCCAACTTCACATACACTTAACTCTACACTTGGACACTACTTTGAGCTGCAAAAGGGAGCTGAAACTCACGGATTTTCTGGAGCAAAAAGGGGCCGAAATTTCTGACTTGGACATTAACTAGAGTAAGTCATGATCAAGCTTTCTAATTTCAGTTTTTGGAAGTTCTATTATACCTTTAAGCTCTTAATTTCATATGGGTTGTTGTTGTTGTTGGAAAAATTGGAAGGTGGGCTCTATGAACTCCCACCTCTGTGTTAATGGCTGATATCATGTTTGATGATGGATTTAATGTTGGATTATTGTTTAAATTAGTGGTTTATTGGTGGAAAATTGATGGAAACTCATGATGGGTGCAAAGGCCAAATCTGACCATTTTGCCCCTGCTTTGTTCGGCCACTTTAATGCAAAAATTTGAGGATTTAATGGCTTGATTGTGTTGTTTACATGTTGTAGTTGTTGTATAAAATTTTTCATTGAAAAATACTGAGTTTTGGTTGGTCAAATGAATTTATTGCCCAAAGCTAGCAATCTGGAAACTGTTCCCGTAATACTCAGGCCAGTGTTCGTATTTCGTCCATAACTCTGTACTCCGATGTCAAAATCGAGTGCCGTCAGTGGTATTTGAAACTAGACATCCACATCTTTCCAACAATATAAAATGTACATTTTGGTTCCAAGTGTGTGAGCCAAACCAATCGTTTTAAGAAGGCTGCCCTGTATCTCTATTCTGCTGGAACGATTTGATGATGCTGCAACTTTAGGCTTAATTTCGAGCCAGTTGCATGCTGAATCTTAAAACAATTTCTTCTGTGAAATTATAGCCCTATGAATGTGTTTTCCAACGCCATAAACCATGCCCAATTCTGAGTTAAATTGAGTGATTTGGGATCAAAATACGGTGACTGCCTTGTTCTTGAAGACCCTTGAATTTGGACAGATTTGATGTGAGACTAGTTGTGGTCTTACTAAATGAATTTCTTGGTGCTAAACACCTACCAAATGTACCATGTACGTTCCTTAGACTTTTCTTGCACAAATGAACCATGTCTGGAGGTTCCTTAGCCGAATGTTTGGAAACGGAGAGAAATGGAGCTATAGGCAGTTTGGCCTTAGTAATTTCAAAACTTTGGTTGATTGGCTAACTACCTTCCCGAAGGTATTTTTCAACAAACTTTGATAGAGAAATACCCTTCATATAGGAGTACTACACTGCAAAATTTGGCACCAATCCAAGTCCGTTTCAATACTTAACTAAAGGTCCAAAGTCGGAGACTCAAATTTGGAAATTGTTCACCAGTTTTGAATTTTCCCTAATTTTGAGCCACCGTATCTCGGTGCTCAAAACTCCAATCCTTGATCCGCTTTTTCTGTTATAAACCTTACTTGCAACTCTAATCGATTTACAAATTTCAGAGGCTAGCTCGCAACGTGTGAATTTTGCCGAATTTCCAAAGTTAGCGAAAAACCAACCCCGGCTGAATCCTGGGTGTTCTGGAACAGCAACTTTAACCTCATTTTTGAATACCTTCCACTTAGATTCATGGAAAAGTGTCTTCTAAGAACTTTTATTAATTTCAAATAGGTTTCTAACGGTACCAAGTTTTCCAATTTTCGACATGTAGAATGTGAGATACGATTTTTCAAAATATCATATCAAAACTGAAAATTTTCCGAATTCCAAAGGAATGGAGTTTTCAAGTACTCCTTATTCCTTCGATATTACTTGAACGTGTTATACTTGATTTTCCAAAATGAAACTCGATCGCTCTTGTACTTTAAGAAACTCTAATTGAACCTCGATTTACGAGTAATTGAGATTCAATTTCATGAAATTTTGTTAGATTGTACTAGCATACAATCGTCCTTGATAATTGGAGCATGTGAATGATAATACATTATTATTTGCTCAGGCGCACACGAGGACCTTCAAGAGGATCCTATAGTGAACACTTGAACTTCCAGAAAATATTTCTTCTTGATTTGCTCGGTAAGTGTCAAGTGTATGACTATTTGAACTCTATGGACTTGATTCATGCTTGGTTTACCTGATTACATGTTTAGCCTACTTGGTTTTGAAAAATGGAGTTGAGTGTGTATTTTATCGCACTCGTTCTCATTTGAAACAAATGACTCATGTTTAACATGATTTGCCTAATTTACATGACCTGAAATACATGATTAAACCCTGTCAAATGCTTGAATACATGACATGGTATGCTATGGCTGCATACGTCGTCGGAGTGAATCTCCTCGACACTTACATGATACATGGGGGACGTCCAAACTCATAGGCCGACCTTGGAACTCGATCGGGCATGGGTTTGGTCGGGAACCTCGGTGAGCCGTGAGATTCACATGATAAGCTTGATCTATTGGAGAGATCTTGCGTGGCATACTCGTGAAGTATCGCCTCATAAATGTCGTGCGGGCCCGAAGCGGTGTATGGTGGACGGATAAGAAGTAAGTGGTGATCTACGGTTTGGAAATATCAATCCGGTTGACGGAGAGTTATCGCGGGAAGATATACGAATGAACTGACAAAGCAAGTGGAACTTAGCTCCTGAGAGTTACCATATCCTTGAATTGTTTCTGTTTACATTTTTGTTGGCATTATTAATTACTTGCAAGCTATCACTTGAATTGTTACTTGGGCTTGTTACCTGAACTATGTGCTTGCATGTGTGTTCTTGGCCTCACGAGCGTTTTACTCACCTTGTAGATTTATTTTCCTTAACAGGTTTGAACTCAGAAGTGTACTGGAGAAACCCTCCTGATGAGTTTTTGTTTAGAATTTCTATTATATTTTGGCTATGCCCTTGGTTTTGGGTTGTACTTTTGGAATTAAAATTTAACTTTAGGGGCGTGATGTATAATTGGGAATTATGATGTACTTTGAACACCCGACGTGCGGGCGGGATAATGGATGACTATTGTTAAACTTGAATGCTTCCGCATTTACTGTATTTAAGTTATTTACTTGTATCGTGTAGATCGATAATAAGCTTGAATAGTATTGCTTGAGTCCTGGCGAGAGTTAGGCAGGCGTCCCACGGATACCCTTTGGTTCGCCTTAGGGAGAAGTGGGACGTCACAGGTTAGGGTTTTGGGTGAGAATTGGGATTTATGGTGCAGTTGGCAGTTGAGAGAAGTTATGAGGAGCAATAGACGCGCAATAGGAATGTAACGGTGTTGGACAGAACAATTTCTTGGAACTTGTTCCGAAAAGAGATGAATTTGAATTTTGAAAGTGAGAGAATATGAATAGTTGCATCCGAGACAAAAGGTAAAAATGAACTGAATGAAGCAGAGAACTTCTTTATAAGATGCAATTTTTGAGTATCGGAAGGCCGAATGAAGTAAAGCGTCCGACACAACCATCCGAATCAGAACTTTCTGAAAAACAGATCAAGAACACCGTCGAACGTCCGTTTTAACACATCAGACGTCCGATAAAGAGTGACCAGAGAATTTTTAGAATATTTTTTCTGAGACGTCCAATTTTGTTCTCAAGGACACAAATTGATCCAGTGGTAAGGCTTTTGTGAGAATATCAGCAATTTGATCTTTTGAATAGACATATTGAACACAAATTTCACCCTTATGGACAAGATCGCGAATGAAATGATGCTTTATGGCTATGTGCTTTGTCCTATAACGTTGAATGAGATTTTTTGTCAAATTTATGGCACTAGTGTTATCACAATACATAGGCACACAATCATACATTAATCCAAAATCATTCAATGCGTTTTTCATCCACAAAAACTGAGCACAACAAGCTCCGGTAGCAACATATTCCGCTTCGGTTATAGACAACGAAATAGTATTTTGTTTCTTGTTAAACCAAGATACTAGGCAATTTTCAAGAAAATTACATATACCTGTTGTACTCTTTCTATCTATTCTAAAACTACCAAAATTAGCATCCGAGAATCCATATAAAGAAAATTCATGACACTTAGAATACCATAGACCAAAATTCAATGTTCCCTTTAGGTATCTAAGAATTTTTTTACCACATTCAAGTGAGATTCTTTTGGACAAAACTGAAAACGAGCATACAAGCATACAACAAACATGATATCATGTCTACTAGCAGTTAAGTAAAGTAAACTACCAATCATACCTCTATACTTCTTTTCATCAACTTTTGTACCTTTTCATCCTTGTCAAGCTTGGTAGATGTGCATATAAGTGTTCCAACTTGCTTTGAATCTTCCATTCCAAACCTTTTGAGCAGCTCCTTGGTGTATTTTTCTTGATTAATGAACGTTCCTTCTCGAGTTTGATCCACTTGGAGTCCAAGAAAGAAATTTAATTCTCCCATCATGCTCATCTCAAACTGTTTTTGCATAATTGTGAAAAAATCCTTGCACAGGCTCTTATTAGTAGTACTAAATATAATATCATCCACATATATTTGCACAATTAAAAGATCACGTAAACTTTGTTTAGTGAAAAGAGTAGTATCTATAATACCTCTTTTAAAACCATTTTCAATCCAAAAATCACTTAAGCGTTCATACCATGCCCTTGGAGCTTGTTTTAATCTATACAAAACTTTTGAGAGTTTAAACACATGATTAGGATAAATCTCATTTTCAAAATCAGGAGGTTAATCAACATAGGCCTTGTTTGGCAGACAAGTTTTTTGACAAGTTTGTCTGCTATAAGTTTTTTAAAAATTTTAACTACAGTAATTTCAAAAAGTTTCTCAAAGTTTTTAAACGATATACTTTAAAATATTCAAAAATTTACATATTTCAAAATTTTTAAAAAACTTCTATAGTAAGTTAAAGTAAAATTTTAGACAAACATCTTAAAAACTTACTTGCCAAACGGAGCCATATACTTCTTGATCAATAAAGCCATTTAAGAAAGCACTTTTAACATCCATTTGAAATAATTTAAAATTTTTGAAACATGCAAAGGCCAAAAACATCCTAATTGATTCTAGCCTAACTACGGGTGCAAATGTTTCATCAAAATCTATTCCTTCTTTTTGAGCATATCCCTTAACTACAAATCTGGCCTTATTCCTTACTATCTCATCTTTGTCATTCATTTTGTTTCTAAAACTCCATTTTGTGCCAATGATAGGATGATTTTGAAGTCTTTCAACTAATGCCCAAATCTTGTTTCTTTCAAATTGATTTAACTCCTCTTCCATAACTAAAATTTCGTTCTCATCTGTCAAGGCATCAACAACATTTTTGTGTTTAAAATGTGAAACTAATGCAAAATTATCCATCAATTGTTTAGAGGAGAAACGAGTTCTGACCTTCTCGGATGGATCACCAATGATGAGCTCCTTAGGATGATTTTGAATAAATTTTCAGGCTCTTGGAAGATCGTTAGGTGTACTAACATCTCTATCATTATCTTCCAATACTGGACTGTCTTGCAAAATCATCTTCCTTTGAGTCATTTTCTGGTGAAGCAGTGTCTTGGTCATTGATTGTGAGTTTCTTTAATCTTTCTTGAACACCTGCATCATCATCTTCACCGCAACTTTTAAAAATATCACTATTAGATTCATCAAAAGTAATATGTATATGTTCCCCTTTAACCAGAGTTCTTCGATTGTAACTCTAAAACCTCTCTTATTCTCATAATACCCCAAGAAAATTCCTTCATCAGATTTTTTATCAAACTTACCAAGATGTTCCTTGATGTTTAAAATGAAATATTTGCAACAAAAAACTTTGAAGTATCCAACAACAGACTTTTTATCAAACATCACCTCATCAGAGGTTTTGTTCAAGATTGGTGTTAAAAGAATTCTATTCATAGTATAGCAAGTTGTATTTATGGATTTAGCCCAAAAATATTTTGATAAATTGCATTCACTTAACATGGTTCTAGCAGCCTCTTGAAGTGTTCTATTCTTTCTTTCAACAACCCCATTTTGTTGGGGAACTCTTACAATTGAAAATTCATGTGTAGTTTCATTGTTATCACAAAATTCTGGAAAGTCACGAAAATGAAATTCTGAGCCATTGTCACTTCTGATCTTTATGATTTTCAATCCAATCAGATTTTGAACCTTTGCAAATAATGAAACAAAATTTTTGAAAGCATCATCTTTGTGTGCAAGAAACATCACCCAAATGTATCTAAAATAATCATCAACAACAACAAGGCAATATCTTTTGCCACCTAAACTAGTAGTTTGTGTAGGACCAAATAAATCAAAATATAAAAGTTTCAAAGGTTTTGTGATAGAAACACATTTTTTGGGTTTAAAAGAAATTTTGACTTGTTTCCAAATTGACAAGCATCAAAGATTTTATCCATTTTAAATTTGATTTTTTGCAACCCTTTAACAAGTTCCTTTTTGGAAATCACTTTTAGTAAATCCATGTTGAAATGACAAAACCTTCTATGCTACAATCAAGGGTTTTCATTTGCAATTTTAAAACATTTAAGGCTAAAAGAATCAACATTTTTCAGAATAACTACGTAAATATCATTAACTCTTTTTTCTTTGAAGATAGTGTTAAACTTTGAGTCAAGAACAAGATATTCATACTTTTTAAATAACACAAACAGATTTCTATCACATAATTGACTAACACTTAACAAGTTATAGCTTAGATTATCAACTAAAAGAACATTGTAAACAAAGGTTTGACCATTCTTACCAACATCACCAATTCCAACAATTTTGGCTTTGTTATCGTCTCCAAAAGTTACTTTTCCGCTTGCTTTTGACTTGAGTTTGATGAATTGTGATGGATCACCAGTCATATACCTTGAGCATCCACTGTTTATGAACCATTTTGATTCCTTGATGATATTCACCAAGTTCACCTACACAAAAGTTTACAAGATAATATTTGGTACCCTTTATTTTTTGTGTCCTTGAGAATTAGAATTATGCCTAACTATACACATGCATTTCATACTATTTTTCATATTTTTCTTCACATAACAATTACTCTTCATGTGACCAATTTGACAACAAAAACTGCACATGGTCAATGAGTTGCTCACATGGACAGGTTTAACGAATCTAATTTGGCTTCTCTTATAAATGGTAAATTCATTTGCACTAGAATTCAATCTTTTTTCATGAATGTCAAAATAAGGTTTTGTATTATTCCTTTGAAAGCAGTTTTGTTTCTTATGTTGAAGCAACTGATTAAGATCATCCATTCTTCTTTTCAAACTCCCTTGTTCATTTTTTACCATGTCACAGAGGTTTGTTTTTCTATCGAGTTCAGCATGTAAATCATTTTCAGGTTTCATTTTCATTTTTCAGATTCTTGTTTTATCGAAAAAGGTTTGCATTGTCTTGAATCAGAAAATTGATCTTTTGTTTTAGTTCTTTGTTTCTAACATAGGATTCTTTCAAGTTATTAAACATTCTTTTCATAAAAGAATTAACATCATCATCAGATTCATCATCACTATCAGTTTGAGAGTTACAAGCAGTTACCTCCTCATCACCAATGGCCATGAAAGCCATTTGGACAGATTTCTCTTCTTTTTCGATTTTACCTTCTGAGTTGCAGTCATTCCAAGTAATCTGAAAGTTGTTAAGCTTTGGTTTTCGTTCAACTTTTCCTTCTTTCTTTTTCTTCATTGGACAGATTGGCCGCACTTGAAGCATTTGTCAGTTTACTTCTTATTGAACTCTTGCTTCCCTTTGTTTCTTGAGTTGTTGAACTGATTTGGGAATGAATTGATAGGTCCTCCTTTTCTGAATCTTCTCTTGTTGAGAATTCTCTTGAAGTTTCTTGTGATGAGTACAATATCACTGTTATTAACTTCCACATCATCTCCATTCAAAGAAGTTGAGTCATTTTCGTCTTGCAAGACTTTTAGAGCAATACTCTTTCTCACCTTTGCATCTTCTTCCTCTTGCATCTTGGACTTGAGTTTCAACTCATAAGAAATTAGAGAATTAACAAGTGATTCAATAAGTATGAAATTTAGATCTCTAACTTCTTCAATGGCAGTCACTTTACTCTCCCAATTCTTGGATAAACCATTCAGAATTTTTCTGTTTTTCTCGCCTAGAGAATATTTCTTTTCCAGCACTTTTAAGTCCCTAATGAGATCATTGAATCTACAATACATCTTATCAATATTTTCATGAGATTCCATCTTAAAATATTCATATTTGGTGACCAGAATAGATTTCTTTTGTTCTCTCACATTCTCACTCCCTTCATGGATTTCTCTAAATTTATCTCAAATCTCTTTTGTAGATCTACAACCTTTGACTCTAATAGATTCATTTGAATCTAGAGCACTGTATAACATATTCATAGTCTTGGCATTCAAAGTGAGGTGGGTTCTATCATCACCAGTCAACTCATTTCAAGTTTTTGGTCTTGGTCAATGAGTGATTTCATCAACAATAGAGGCATCATATAGACCTTCATTGACAATAAATCACAACTCAATATCAATAGATTATAAGAAGATAATCATCCTTTCCTTCCAACTTACATAATTTGATCCATTGAACATTAGGGGTCTAGTGAGGGATTGTCCTTAAAAAAATATGGCATTGTTGGTTATCATTTTTACTCCAAAGCCGATTGAGCTTAATCTCAAGGAAACCAAGTTCTGATACCAATTGTAAATATCGAAAACAACCTAAGAGGGGGTGATTTAGGTAGTTTAAAAACTGGCCAAGATGTGAGTCACTTTTTGAGTACTTGTCCTCTTTTTCTAAAAGATCACACAATGGAACAATTGATGAGAAAGTACAAGTGCTTGTGAGTAGAAGAGATGAGCAATTTATATATTAAGACAGTAAGTAAAAGAGATAGAGTATCAAACCAAATACCAAACTCCTCTTGAATTTGAATATCACTTTATACAGCAAGTTTCTTCAAGTTGATCAACTTACAATAAATCTTTTGTGTACAAAAGAAGGATCACTTCCTCCTTGCCCCAAGCTACACTTGGTCAAGCAAGGAAGTTTTACTATCACTCGGATAACCCTCACAAAACTACACTATTGAAGTAATTGAATCACATTAGAAAAGCTTATCGAAAATTACACAAATAAGAGTACAAATCTTTTTTGAAGAGTATTTTCACACTAAAATCACTCTAGATTTCTTGTAGTCTCAATGTGCAAAGTTCTTTGAACTAGTTAACTTTGTTCTATTTATATGGGACCAAAAAATTCCTCAATTAATGCTTCCAATGGATAGAAGGTAACTGAAAAGTCAACTAGCCATTGGTAGTGTCGAACGTCTGGTAGACCAACTTCTTGCGTCCGAACATAGGCAGTGAATTCAAGAAATTTTTTTGAATTATTTTGGACGTCCGGTACCTTCAATGTATGCGTCCGAAGGTAGGAAGTGAAACTGAGAATTCTTCTTCAATTCTTTTCGGACGTTCGGTGCCTCCAAGGTTTTGCGTTTGAAGTGTCGCAACACTTGCCGGACGTCCAGTGCTCTAATGATGTGCGTCCGATCGAGGTCAATGAACTTAAAAGGAATGACTCAATATCTTCGGATGTTCGCAGGCGAAGTTCTTCATGCGTCCAAAGTTGCGCAAAAGTTATTGGACGTTCGATCCAGTCTTCTTGTGCGTCCGACAGTCGCTTCAGTATCCTTTGTGCTTAATTTTTTAACTTGTTTTGCTCCATTTCTGAAAAGGTCTATTGAGAGAACATTAGTAATATCCATTTGTTTTATAATCATCAAAAGCTATGGACTGAGATAAACAGCTTTATTAGAATGATCTTTCCCCTTGAGAAAATCCTTCGTACTTACCTCTCCATAATAAGAAGATTTGCATTTTCCAAAATACAATGGAAACCCTAAATAATGAATAGGCGATTGCTGTCTTGAAAACATGGTGATACGCTTAATCACCCTTTGTCGAGCCAATGGCAAGGATGGATGTACTAAATACCCACTTTTTTGACCATTCACCAGCTGTCCAGAAGATTTTTGATGTAAGTCCAACGCCTGCATAATATTCTTTAAAGATCTAGTAGACTCGTTAGCGAATATCAACACATCATCAGTGAATACCAAATGAGTTACATGAGGCTAGCAATGTGGAATTTTAAACCCCTGGAAACTAGCCTGTAATGCTAGATTGTTCAGACTCCTTGACAGAACCTCTATCCCAATCACAAATAAAGCCGGTGACAACGAATCTCCCTACTGTAAACCCATATTTGACTTAAAAAAACCATACGATGCCCCATTAATGATAACCGAAAACCACATATTGGAAACCAATCTCCAGACCATATCTATGAATCTTTTCCCAATGCCAAACCTCCTCAAGATATTGACAAGAAAACCACAACACACGATCATACGCCTTAGATATATCTATCTTTAACGCTACATTGCCTCCTCTAGACATTTTGTCCAATACCCGACAACATCTCTTGGGTTAGTAAATAATTTTCTGTTATATTTCGCCTCTTAACAAAACTAGTCTATTGGGACGAGACAATTTTTGGCAAAACAACAGCCACCCTATCAGCCAAGATTTTGGACAAAACTTTATTAAAAAAATTGCACCGGCTAATAGGTCTAAATTTTGAAAAATCCTGAGGATTCAACATTTTTGGGATTGCAATAATAGAGGTAGAGGTAATAAAATGAGGTAGGTCTGCCCCATAGAAAAAACTCAATACTGCATTTTGGACATCTTGAGCAACCACCTCCTATGCAAAAGTAAAAAATTTACCCGTGAAACCATCCAGGCAGCAGCACTCTCACCGTCCATTTTGAAGATGACTTGTTTAACCTCCTCTATAGACGGAGTAGCCTCTAAACGCCGATTCTCCTTCCCCGTAACACTGGATGGTATTAAATTCAATAACTCGGAAAGGGTTGTCCCTTTGGGCATCTTTTCTTTGAGCAAAATATTGTAGGCACCAACATCCCTGTCAGGTGGAGCTCAATGCGGGTGCATCAGCAACCTTGAAATGCTTACTTAATGTTAGTCGACAAGTGGAGTTATCTATGCGGTGGTTGGTAAACGAGGAGTCTTATTATTTTTGGTGTGACAATTGGTTAGGAAGTTAACTTGGCTCTCTCATTTAGGGATTTCATTGTAGATGGAAAGTGGGATTCAATGTTACTAACTCAAGTCTTTCCAATGGAGATCACAGCTACTATTTTACAACAACCAACCCCTGAGGGTGAGCGTCTAGAGAATTCTCATTATCCTTTGCTTTTCAAGAGGTAAGGCAAGCTTGGATTTCTTCCTGGGTTTTTTTTTTCAAAATTTGGCATCCCTGGATCCCTTTAAAAATGTCCTTTTTTATGTTGCGCCTGTTGATGGGGAGGCTACCATTGGATGATATCCTAGGTAAGTTTGGTGTCTAATTGCCTTTAAAATGTTTTTGTTGTTTACTAGCTGATGGAGAATCTATTGAGCATATTTTTTCAATGGGTCAACTAGTGGTGGAGATTTGGAACTACTTTGGAGGTATATGTGGAATACCTTTGTCTATGTCTACTTTACGAGCTCGATTAGTCGCTTGGTGGTTGTCCTCACATAAATCTGATAAAAGACGATTTGTTATTTCCATTCTTTCGAGCTTCATATGTTGGCACATTTGGAATGCAAGGAATAAAGCAGTATTTGAAGGGATCAAAATGAATAGTGGATTTATCTGCCAAGGTATTTTTCTGGAGGTTAAAATGGTGGTTGAGATTAAGTTTCAACAATCGGTTGTAGCGCAGAATTTTGATAAATTCTTTGAAAGGTTTTCTTAGCCGCCATCACTATTTCATTTCAGATTAGTTTGGTGGCAGGCATTTGGTATGGAGGTGTTGACACTTAATACTGATGGGTATTCTAAGGGGAATCCAGGAGTAAGTGATGGGGGGAATTTTGCGTGACTCAAATAGACGTTTTTTAGTACCATATTCAGCTTTCCTGGGAAAAGTACAAGCTTGGGCGTAGAAGCTTTGGCTCTATTAACTAGCCTTCGTCTCTATTTTTAGAAGGTATATGAGCATGTTCGAGTGCAATTTGATTTGTTGGTGTTAGTTGGTATACTCCAACGACGATATCAGTGTCTGTGGCACATTCGCAGAAGGATAAGACAAATATGGCGCTTGGTTGCAGATCCTGTTCAGTTCTCCCATGATTTTAGAGAGTCTAATAAAGTTGCCGACATATTATTGAATGTGGGTGTCTCTCATCCCCAAGACCATATCAGGGTTTATGATCAACCATGCTTGCTTCCGTAGTTAGCTATGGGGGAAGCCAGACTGGATAAGTTAGGCTTGCCATCTATTAGAACAATTAAAAGACTTTTGCAGTAGAAACTTGAGGTAAGGCCTAGTCCCCCTCTTGTAACTTCATGGTTTATGAATAAAATAAGAACATTCTAATAAAATTAGTAATGCGTAAAAAAAAAGAAATGAATTTGAAAGATACATGAGCACAAAGAGATATATTTGAACTGTTGTAATGATTTGTAATTCTTAATTACTTGAGAACAAGCAATAGTTCAAGTGTGAGGGAATTTGATTAGCCTTTATTTTACCTATTTTTAGTTAGGTTTTTTGTTAAGTTTTTGGTGTGTTTTAAGTTAAAATGAAAAAATTAAATTCCTTTATAAGTTATTTTTTATACAAGTAGTGTTTCTTAACCAAAACATACAAAAGTGTGGGTTAATATTCAAATTTGTGTTGTTTTGTAGGTTTTGGTAACATATAAAGAGATTCAAGTCAAAAGGAGTTGGCAGCTTTGACACATTATGGTATTTTGGCAATATCTTGAGTTACAAGTATTGGATTGAGATAATGCTTAAGCCATTTTGAAGCTATGACATATCTCTACAATTTTTGTGAAGGCATCAAAATAAAGTTCATTGAGTTTCCTAGTCAAAAAGTCGAAATACAGTGGGAAAAAAATTCTGTCAAAAACTGAAATAGGGCATCGACCAGTCAGGAGCATGTTGGTTATTTTTCAGCCTACACAAATCCAAATAAGATGATTCTTATGCATTGAAAAGGTAATTCAAATAACTACAACTTTCATATTTTGTACAAGAGCTAATTCGGCTTCTATCATCGAGAAAAACGTACTTGAATTTGGACCAAAAATAAAGCAAAGTTGAGTTTTGAGCTGAATGTGCAAAATTGAAGATAAATTAGAACCGCGAGGTGATCCATGAGGAATACCTCATGGATCTAGCCTTGTGGATCCTTGAGAAGAAGCTGGAACTTGCTTCTACAACTTGCATTCATTTTCCACTACTTTTTGGACCAATATATCTGATAGAAAATGGCTGGTACCTGCTAAACTTGAGTTGGAAAAGTTAAGAACAACTTTTTGACCAAATGATGAGCACATTTTCTTGTCCAAAACATCTATAAATACCCCTTAAATCTCATTCATTTAAACATGATGTTAGCAAGAGATAGCACCTTGTAGTGTGAAATAAAGTAGAGTAGAAGTAGATATAGGAGTAGTTTTAACTTTACTTTCATATTGTAAGTTTCTTTGTTAGTTTAGGAGTTTTGAAAGGGACGTGAGAAATACTCTTGTATCAAACTTATTTGAGAAATCAACTTGTGAAGGAATTCATGGATTCAAGTTTCAAGACATTGAATAAGAATTCTTCTTCCCAACTTTGTCTCTTGTTCTTATTTGCCATGCTTTGTTACAAGTTTGTTTCATGCTTAGATGTTTTTAATATGATGGCTAACTAAGTTTTTTCATATCCTAGGATAGAGATGAACTTGTTATAGTTTTGATTTGAAATAGTTAAGGGATGATTAAGTTTTTTCATGATTTGTTAGTTTGAGAACTTGTGCTTATGCTTTACAGTTTTTTTCTTTCAACTATGAATGATTTGATAATGTTGAGCAATGAAAATTGCCTTCCAATAGATCAAGTTTTTAAACATTAGCCTTATTCTCACGAAAGTAATAAATAATGGTTGGTTGGATTCATACAATAACTTCACTGAACTTATTTAACTTATTTCTTACCTTTTCTTTATAAAAATAGGTGAAGGATAATCCAAGGAATTAAAGGAATTGGCGAAAGCAATTTCTAAAGGAATTAATTGGGGTGGTTTCTCTTAAGAATGTCTATTGGTGAAAGTAAGGACATCCATTTGGAAGTTATTCTTTAAGAATTCATGGAAGCAATAGTATAATCGCCTTAACTAACTTCTAATCTTGACATAATAAGGGATTCTAATCCCTAGGATCCTCTCACTTCATCTTTAAGCAATTTTAATCTTACTTGTCTTTACTTTCATTTACTTTCTTGCACCATACCGTCTAGATGGTTGGTTTTACTATCTAATGGCCAGTTTTATATTGTTTATGCTATATGGTCGGTTATACTGCCTATCTTACTTCTAACTTTTATGGCCAGTTGTACCGCCTAAACTAACATTTTCTCTGACGGTTTTACCACCTAGTTAACTTTCTTTGTTTTTCCTTCCTTAGATTTTGATTGTTTGGATAGTAAAGTAAGTGATTAAATTCAACTGATTGCCAAATTCTAAGTCCTCCCTGTGAGATCGACACCTATTATCCCTATACTCAATAAACGAACTGTGCACTTGCAGAAATAGGGTAATAAGGTTTAAAATTTGTAATGTAGTAAAATACCCTATCATAGTTGATATGAAATTAGTTTTATATACTCTTCAGCACAAGTGCAGGCATATATGATATTTCTCAATTATTCATCAAATTACAAATTCTTTGATTTGGCACCATATTAATGAATTTTTATTAGAATTTTGTAATCAACAAAGAAAAATATTGGATATGTTCAATATTATTCCATGCTTAATGGCTTTATACAGTTTTTGAGAAATAAATAATGGAAACATGGCAATTATGTAATAAAAACATGGCTTCCTAATACTATTATTTCTCCTTAGCCTTGAGAAAAGCAAAATATAGTAGTCAAGCTGTTCCCACCCATTAAACATAATTATTGGCTTTAGCCATTAAGGGTGTTCAAAGAGAACCAAAAAAGTAGGTAATTGAAAAATAGAACTTGACCAAATTCAAAAATAGGGTAACCAATCAGTAATTTTTAAAATGGATGGATAATTCGAACCTATTTTAAAAATTAGGTTATGGTATGGTTTTCAATTTCAAAAACCACGGTTACTCGAATCTACCCGCATATATTCAAGATTGATTAAGATAATCAGTATCCAAACCTCAACTCATAATTATGTAGTAATTTACTAATAATTTAAGTTACGAACTCCATGCCATTATATATTTTATTTTTCACAACTTATAAACTTATATATATAACCATATATTCCATTTACTTTGTCCATTTCCTATCTTCGTTACCACTAATTTCATTTAATCTACTATTCTTTTTTTTTCTTTTTCAAAATTCCTTTTCCTTTCTTATAAATTCTATCCACTTCACCACTCTATTTATTTTGTTTTTAATTTTTAGAACTTGCATTTTTTGTTGTAAAGCCAGCTATCATTCACAACAAAAAATGAATTAATAGATTTCAAGCAATAGAAAAAATGAAAATAAATATTTGGAATATTTTATATTTTAATTATCTATTGTGTTTTGATTTTCTATTTTGTTGGTGGGTTTTTCAGAGTTGTTAGATTAAACACTTCTATTAATTTGGACAACTATTGTATTGTTTTCTTTATTAATCTAATTTTGTTTTTCTTTTTTCCCACAAGTGCAAGAGGGTTAGGTTACCCTATATATCTGATCCTATCAGATATGGAAAAATATTATACAAGAGGGTTAGTTGCATTATATTGCAAAAATATTCATACAAAGGTCAATGAATATGGAAAGATTGAAAATAATCTTTTTACGCTCTTCCAACAGGTAAACATAATGGCAAAAATAACTACTAATGAAGGCACATCGTCTTGATAGATGAAGAAAACAGATGATTTATAGCCTAAGCACGCTGAGACAAAAACTGCTTCTGACATTATTTCTCTTAGGCCATATATTACCTAGAGCTCGATCCCTAAAAGAAACAATATGATAGATTGCTTGTCAGACAACCATCCAGCTATTATGGCACAAGCCCAGATAATGAGGGAATTATATTCTGTCAACAATATAGATACTTTTTATCTTGATTTTACAGGAATCTATCCACGGCTAAATTATGTCAAAGGAGCCTATAAAAAAGAGATTAAAGAATAATATAATTTTGGATTTATATATGATGAGTCCAGATTATTCGGAGATTTCTCAAATACCTAGATGATTCAAGGAGTTAAAGATTTTTATTATAACTATCCAATAGATACTCCAAGAGCTATTTTGGTATTAAAATTTCTATCAGCAGGACTAGATTTCCATCAGGAAGAGGGATATGATACTTTTCACTTTATCACCATAGGGAAAGCAAATATTTTGACAATCAAAGTTCCAACTACAACAAAGCAATTTCAGAGATTTGAAGAAAAAGATATCCACTACAAAACAGCAACTGGGTTAAGAACGGTTGCAGCTGGAATGGAATGGAAGGAGCATTCGAAAAAGGATTTCGATTTTATTCCAGAGCTAGACTAAATTCTTCAGTAATGATAGCTCCAGCCAAGAATACTCCAGTTGCTGCTAAAAATTTTCTCAAAATAGAGATTCGATAGTTGGATAGAGAACACCTTAAAAGTAGCCCTCAAGCTATCAAGAGATATTGTCAATTAAACACTAATTTCTTTCCAACCTTGCCCAGTTTAACGCGGTGAGATTGGATATAAAGAATAACCCTTCTTTACAGCCGCGTGGGCCCCGCACTGCTGAAAAGTGGCCTCGTAGCTTTTGGTTGCTAGTTTGTTCATCCATACATTGCATTTATTTCGCTACTGGTTTCTTAATATATGTATATCACATTTTTTGGCTACTGGTTCTAAATATATGTATATCAGTTTTTTGGTTGTTGGTACTTCTTAATATATGTATATCATATTTTTTGGATGAAAGTTTGAATTTTGTCAATTTTGTTTACTTGTCAAAAGCCTCCCATCCTAATTAATGTGCTTATATATTGCTGAAATGTTGTTACTTGTCAATGTTATTAATGTGCTTATATATGTGCTTATTCATTGTAATCCTGTATTGGACAAGAAATGGAAAGGAGCTATTTTTGTTAATAATAAGGTTGATCAAAGATTTTTTTTCTTTTCTTTTCTTTTTTGGTTGTTTTGGGAGCATATTGGTGCTAAAATGTGCTTGTCTTTGTGGTTATTTCATTGTAGCTAATATGGAAGTTTTTTAGCTACTTTTTGGTCCTTTGTTCTTGGCTAGTTTTTAGATGTTTTTTGTTGGTTTTTTGGGCTATTTTTTAAGCTATTTGGGCAAGTCTTTTGATTTTTTCCTTGGCTGGTGTTTGGCTATTTTCTTAGCAATTCAAGAGCACATTGAAGATACTCTCTCTCCTATGAGAGCTCTTTCTCTCTCTACGAGAGTTTTTCCCCCCAGTAGTAGGAGCCAAAAACTTTCCAACTTTGCAAACTTTTTTAAACTTTCAAAAATCCAAAAACAGAGTCTCAGACAAGGAGCAAACAATTAGATACTTTGCAACCAATCAAGGTGAATCTGTCCGCATTTCCAAAAAAGAACAAAAGTAAGTGTTGATTGCTGTCGGAACAGGAGTTTGCCCAGGTTCCAGGAGCTTCGGACATCTTAAAAACAAGTTGGTTGGAGCTAAGAAAATGGAACGTCACAGTATGGAAAATTGCAGCCATAAATGCATGCTTACTTAAAGCCAGGGTTTCACTTAGGTTTTCTTTCTTAACCTATTTCTCTGCATCAATTACATTTATTGCTCTCCTTTATTTCTTCCTTTTTCTTTGTCTACTTGATTTTTGGTCTCCCAGAAAGGCATTTACCTAGTGGAAGTACGCAGATTTGAGTGCTCATATGTATAAATTTGGTTAGATCCTGTTCAAACCTACAGAGAAGTGGGGTTCCACCTAAATATCATATTACTACTATGGCGGAAGAGTTGACTGAAATTATGCAAAAGTTTGCCTTAAATAGCCATGAATACAGTGTGACTGACCTAGATGCAGGAGATGCTTGCATAAGCAGGCAGGAATGCTAGACCAGTCTGTTGGGCAGAATCAGGGGAGATAAGATAGCTAATTTTACTGGGGTTAAAAATTTTGTGGCAAATGCTTGGGGTTATCCGAAAGATCTCAAGGTGATTGAGCCAGTTCGGAATTAAGCGGGAGGAAATTAGAGAAAGGATAGTCAATGGAGGTCCTTGGATTTTAGATAACCAGATACTTGTACTGAGTAAGTGGTACAAGGGGATTGAGGATGATCCTAATGCCTTTAGAATAGCACCACTATGTGTTCAAATGTGGAACCTTCCTTTACATTGCATCTCTAAGGAGGTAGGGAAGAAAGTAGGTGCCATGTTTAAGGAAGTCAGGGAAGTAGTTATTCCGCAAAATGGAGGTAAAGAAGGAAAGCATCTAAAGACACAGGTCATGGCTGACATTTTGCATCCATTGATTCGTGGAACAACAATCAAAATGAATGGACTAATGAGATGGATTAAATTCAAATATGAAAGGTGTCCTGACTTTTGCTACACATGTGGGATTATAGGCCATAATGAAAAGGCTTGTAAGTCAAAGATATCAGTAGAAAATGGTCAGCAAGAGAACCAGTATGGTCCATGGTTGAGAGTAAATTTTGGGAAATCTTCACCCCAAAAGGAGAATAACAACTACAAATCTCTTTTCAAAAGGCAATACTGGGGGGTGGAAAATGGGGAACTGGTGAGGAAAGACTCAAAGAGGCAGAAAAAGGAACATGAATCCATAGCTCCAAGAGGGAAGGAAAATCTAGAAGGAAGCGATAAGGAAATAAATAAACCAAAGGAGAAAGTGGACTATATACCAAGGAAGTTGAATGAGGAACTATAGGTATAGATTCTGGTCAGCAAGGAAAAGAGAGGAGGAAGTCATACAAGTATTGGCAGTGTGGAGGAAATAACAAATGAGGAAGTCCAGGCAGGAGCTCAACAATCTAGTAGTAGCAAGATGATGGAGCTTTTGCAAGAAATGGAAAGATGCAAAAAACCAGAAGTTCAAGGAAATAATGGAGATGATGAAGTAATGGTGGACAGGGAGCTGCAAGAACCAAAGCAAATATCTAGTCTAACTATCCAAGAGGACGGCAGTAACATGATTCTGCCAAGTGAGGTACAAGATAAACCTGTGAGTCAAAGCAGCAAAAGCACTCAAGTAGAACATCCTCAGAGACAGGAAAGGAAAATAAGGAAAACAGCAAGGATATCATTGGGAAGGGGAAGAAAGGTTTTGCAACAGATTGATGGCAATTGTCTGAGCCAAGTAGGAATGACCAAAAGGAAATTGGCATTTGAGGATGAACATATGACAGACACTGAGACCATTGAACACATTCAGAAAAAAAGCAAAGGGGGAGACCAAGAAATGGAAATAGAACGATTAGTGGAAGGGGTGGGTGCCAGCCTTCACTGGACCCCAAGTGATCGATGAAGGTTATCGTATGGAACTGCCAAGGTGCAGTGAACTGCCAAGGAACTACCAAGGTGCAGTGAGCCCCTTGAC
Source organism: Coffea canephora (assembly GCA_036785865.1). Lineage (NCBI taxonomy): Eukaryota > Viridiplantae > Streptophyta > Magnoliopsida > Gentianales > Rubiaceae > Coffea > Coffea canephora. The sequence goes on along the minus strand of CM071920.1, from coordinate 30,337,549 downwards.
AGTTCCCCACTTGAAGGAGTACAAGAGACTCCTCTCCCCAGAATTGATGTTTCTATGTGAAACTAAGAATAGGAAACAATATATGGAAAGGATTCAAAAGATCCAAACTATGAACACAGCTATATAGTGGAATCAATGGAAAGAGCAGGTGGTATGGTACTATACTAGAGTGCACACACCAAAGTACTGCAGGTGCAACACACGGCCTTCACTCTAGAGGCTCATATAGAAGACCAAAGCAGCAGCAGTGACTGGTGGATGGTTGGGATCTATGCTAGCTGTGATGATTCAATAAGAAGACAACAGTGGTCAGTCATACAAAGAAGGAAACATCTATGAGGTAATAGATGGATAATAGTAGGGGATTTCAATGACATTTGTTCCAATGAGGAGAAATGGGGAGAAAGGATAAGAGAAGAGTGGACTTTCAATGACTTTAGGAACTTTATCAATAAGAATCAGTTGGTTGACAATGGTTACGAATGATAACCTTGGACCTGGAGCAATAACTGGGATGCGGATGGTGAGATTAAGCAAAGGCTTGATAGGACACTGAGCAGCGTACAATGGAATCTGAACTTTGAAAAGGCAAAATGCACTCACATTAAGTCCCATGCGTCTGATCACAGTGCTCTACTATTGGATACTAACCCCTTGGAAAGGAACAGGAAAAAAAAAGATTCTTCTTTGATAAAAGATGGCTTCAAAGGGAAGGAATATCTGACGTAATCAAGGAAGCTTGGGACAAGAATGTAGAGGGGTCCATAATGTTTTAGATTAAGACAAAAGTGAGGAATTGCAGAATAGCTCTACTTAGATGGAGCAACAAAAGCAACAAGAACTCTAGGAAAAGGATTGAGAGTATAAAGGAGAAGTTGGATCAGATCCAAGGAACATCACTGGCAAGTATCAGGAAGGAAAAGGCTTCTCTCAAAATGCAGTTGAAGGAAGCTTACAGGGATGAGGAAATGTTTTGGAGCTAGAAAGCGAGACTCAGATGGCTACAAGAAGGAGACAGGAATACTCAATTCTTCCATGCATGTGATAACTCGCGAAAATCTTGAATAGACTTAGCCATTATTACCCTTATTTCGTCATTTATAGATAACAAATAATTGAATAGACTTAGCCGTTTTGCTTGATTTATGCATTCTAGTAGCCGTTTATGGAATAATGTGATACAATCTTCTATTTCAGATAGTGGTGAGCTAGACGGAGCCAGTGGGTCCTGCTAGCTATTACACGTGACATGATCTCCGCTCTTTTGCTATACTTGATTTTTGTGTAAATATTCAGGCCGTTTTTGTGTATAACTTGCTTATGTACTTTGATGTGAATGAGAGGGTACTTAGGCGAGGGTGTACTTGATCACACTCGACCTAAACCCTAATTTGCACCTGTGTTTATCTATGACATGTATATATATGAATTATTTTGATATTGAACCCCTTGAGCTTGTAGTTCGGGGTGACGTTTGTGGGGCCCGATCTCAAGACCTTAACAGACTATTCGAGCCGGTCGGGGCTTGGTCGAAACCAATCCAATCTAGTCTTGAGGTCACCAAGTTTGCGAACAAAGTTTGTGAACCAAGTTTGTGAATCAAGTTTGTGAACTGAGCTTGTGAATCAAGCTCAATTTCGTTTGCTCGAGCCATTTGGTGAGGTGACTGGCCAGTGAGAGTCATAAGGTGTTAGGTGGGAGTACAAGTGGATTTCTACGGACCATTATTTGTGGTCGACGGAGTGTCGACAGGAGGTCACACGTGACACATGATTTGGCTTTGGAGCTAACCTATATCCTTAACTTGTGTTGTTACTTTTGTACTTGCGATTGGATATCGTTGTGACGAACTTGTTTGTCTTAATGTGAAATTTACACTTTTACCCCTGTTTACTTACTAAGCGTATAGCTTATCCCTTTTAGCTTTGTTTTCCTTACAGGAGTCAGAGATTGAAGAGTGGTTGGATTGAACTAGAAAGTTATTTTGGGAAGGTCCGTTATTCTATATATATAGTGTAGGCATGGTCTCTTTTGAATTTTGAGACGGTTGAATTTTTGTTTGAGTTGGTGTGATAGTAGAAATGGATATTTAGAACAGATATTTTGTTTTCTTTTATTGAACAAATTTATGTTTTAAAATGATTGGAGATGTACTTAAGAGTGGATGTTCTGTTGTCTAATGGTAATGTTATCTTTGAAGTTAATGTGAGTGAGTGAGTGAGTTCTGGCGAGAGCCAGGCAGACGATCTGCTAACTTCTAGGGTATGCCCTAGGAGAAGGTGGGGTCGTCACAGGTGGTATCAGAGCTGCTTCGCGTGGTCTCTGCACGGAGTGAGCTTGGGTCAAGTAATGATACGGTCCCAATTATATGAATATGTGTAAAGGACTAAGTGCTTTTCTTGAGCGTAGGTTGTGAATTATGAAGTGGTAAGCATAAAATCTTTACCATGCTACTTGAGGTATATAGGGACGCCAGGTAGGAATCTCTAATATGGGTGATTTACTCTTGGGACTGGCCAGCCTGAGCTGTGAATTATTCTACTGTCAGATTCTTGTACCCGAGTACCAGATATTTCATTCAATGGTGTATTTGCAAATTGCGAAGAATTTAGTATATCACATTATGATAAGACTAGAAAACATGATTAAATTTGGCAAAGTAGAATTGAAAGGACCAAGTCTAGCTTTTGAAAGTTAAAAGTGAAGAGCCAATAGTGAGATCTTGAAGATTAGTGCCAACTATGTTTTTAAGATGAATAATTTTACTAGTCGTTCAATGGTAAATGGAATATATACCATCTCTTACCCAAAATATAGGTTCAAACTTAGAATTTGAGTGAAATCGTAGTTAAGTAAGAACTATGCAGTTGTGAATAGCTTTAAACCTTGAGGAGAGTTTTCAAAATTGAGGTGAGATAAGTTTGACGATCTTGCCATGTGAGATGAGTTCTCGATGACATTATGACTCCTTATATTTTATTGGAGGATTATTGGGGGCTAATGTCCAATCGGATAAAGATAACGAGTTGTTAGGTTATTAGAAAAGCCAATGTATGAAATGTTTGAGATCATTTAGCATACTTAAGAGCCATTGATGTACTTAAGTAATGATCATATTATTTGATTTGATATTAAATGTAGTATATCTACATTTTACTAATGAATTTTGATTAATGTTACTAATGGGGTAATTGAATTAGTAAATGCACTTGAACGATTGTCACCTTGACTATTTGGGATGAGTGAGTCGAAACTTTGCCATTTTTGGACATTGAATGTACTTAAAAAGACTTGTTTGACTTCTTATTAAAGTGTACTTGAGCTTGATATATGTTGTAATTAACCTTGTTTTGTGATATAATTTAATAGATCATGAATTGCTTAATAGTAATAATTGTATTCATGCATAATTGATTATTACATATTTGTAAATAGACTAGTTGTGAGAGATATAGAGTTTAAGGAGTGATAACATCAGGGTTATGATGTTATCTTAGGGGAAGATTGTTTAATTAAGTATAACGCCTGGTTAAATTATAAATTAAAGTAGTTGAATTTTATATACTTGGAGAAGTAGTCGATACAACACTTAAATTGCAACAGGAAAACGCTTTTCTTTGGTTAAGGTTTTGTGGAAAACATGAATGATTAGACTAAGTGATGTGGAAATGGAAGATAAAATACGGAAAGAATACCCGAAACTTTTTACGATTAAAAGTGTGAAATTTCGAGGATGAAATTTTCTTAAGGGGGGAAAATGTGATAACTCGCGAAAATCTTGAATAGACTTAGCCATTATTACCCTTATTTCGTCATTTATAGATAACAAATAATTGAATAGACTTAGCCGTTTTGCTTGATTTATGCATTCTAGTAGCCGTTTGTGGAATAATGTGATACAATCTTCTATTTCAGACGGTGGTGAGTTAGACGGAACCAGTGGGGCCTACTAGCTATTACACGTGACGTGATCTCCGCTCTTTTGCTATACTTGTTTTTTTGTGTAAGTATTCAGGTCGTTTTTATGTATAACTTGCTTATGTACTTTGATGTGAATGAGAAGGTACTTAGGCGAGGGTGTACTTGATCACACTCGACCTAAACCCTAATTTGCACCTGTGTTTATCTATGACATGTATATATATGAATTATTTTGATATTGAACCCCTTGAACTTGTAGTTCAGGGTGACGTTTGTGGGGTCCGATCTCATGACCTAGACGGATTATTCGAGCCGGTCGGGGCTTGGTCGAAGCCAGTCCAACCTAGTTTTGAGGTCACCAAGTTTGTGAACAAAGTTTGTGAACCAAGTTTGTAAATCAAGTTTGTAAATCAAGCTCAATTTCGTTTGCTCGAGCCATTTTGTGAGGTGACTGGCCAGTGAGGGTGATAAGATGTCAGGTGGAAATACAAGTGGAGTTCTACAGACCATTATTTGTGGTCGACGGAGTGTCGACAGGAGGTCACACGTGGCACATGATTTGGCTTTGGAGCCAATCCTTAACTTGTGTTGTTACTTTTGTACTTGCGATTGGATATCGTTGTGACGAACTTGTTTGTTTTAATGTGAAATTTATGCTTTTACCCCTGTTTACTTACTAAGCGTATAACTTACCCCTTTTAACTTTGTTTTCCTTACAGGAGTCAGAGATTGAAGAGTGATTGGATTGAACTAGAAAGTTATTTTGGGAAGATCCGTTATTCTATGTATAGAGTGTAGGCATGGTCTCTTTTGAATTTTGAGACAGTTGAATTTTTGTTTGAGTTGGTGTGATATTAGAAATGGATATTTAGAACAGATATTTTGTTTTCTTTTATTGGACAAATTTATGTTTTAAACTGATTGGAGATGTACTTAAGAGTGGATGGTCAGTTGTCCAATGGTAATGTTATCTCTGAAGTTAATGTGAGTGAGTGAGTCCTGACAAGAGCCAGGCAGGCGATCCGCTAACTTCTAGGGTATGCCCTAGGAGAATGTGGGATCGTCACAATGCACAGGTTAACGGTAGAAGGAAGATGAATACAATGTAGAAACTACAAAAGGAAGATGGGACATGGACAGAAAATGAGGCTGAACTGGGAGCTGAAATTGGTAACTATTACAGGCAACTCTTCACCAAATCAACCGAGAGTAGTAATCATGACATTCTAGCTGGAATCCCAAAATCCATATCTAAGGCTATGAACCAGGATTTAACTAAAGTTGTAACAGAAGAGGAAATCAAATCCGCAATCTTCTCTATGGATAGCAACAAGGCTCCTGGTATAGATGGGATGTCCCCCATTTTTTTCCAAAAATTCTGGGATATAATCAAAGGAGACCTGGTAAATGTCATAAAAAGCTTTTTTCATTCTGGTAATGTGCTAAAAGCTATCAACCATACCATCATTTCCTTGATCCCAAAGGTCCCTTGCCCCACTAACATCAAGCAATACAGACCCATTAGCCTTTGTAGTGTGATTTACAAAGTTATTGCCAAAATTCTAGTCAATAGGCTCAAACCAATTTTGCATCATTGCATCAGCATTAATCAGTCTCCTTTCATCCCTAGGAGACACATTCTCGATAACATCATTATCTCTCATGAGTACTTGCATCATCTTAAAAACAAAAGGTACGGTAAGGATGGATTCATGGCTGTGAAACTTGACATGTCTAAGGCCTATGATAGAGTAGAATGGCATTTTTTGCAAGCTATGATGGAAAAAATAGGGTTCTGTGACAAATGGATAACATGGATTATGAAGTGCATAAGTACAGTCTCCTTCTCCTTTAACATCAATGGAGAGTGTAAGGAATACATTGTACCAGAAAGAGGGATAAGACAAGGTGACTCACTATCACCTTATCTATTCCTCATATGTTCAGAAGGCTTCTCTAGCCTGCTAAAGAGAGCAACACAAACAAGGAATATGGTTGGCATGAAGATAAGCAGACATAGTTCCTCAGTAACCCATCTTTTTTTCGCTGATGACTCCCTGATCTTCTGCAAAGCCAACTCTCAAGAAGCAAAGGGGCTGAAGAGGATACTAGAGATGTATGAACAAGAATCTAGTCAGATGGTTAACTTAGAGAATTCTAGTGTATTTTTTTAGCAAAAATGTGGATTTGGCAACAAAGGAGGAAATGTGTACAAAACTATGAGGTATTCAACCAGTATTGCAAGGACTGCACATCGTGATATCAAGGTCTAAAGGACAGTTGTTTGGCTACTTAAAGGATAACATCAAAAGAAGGATGCTAAGCTGGAAAAATAAGCTTCTAAGTTCAGTTGGGAAAGAAATTCTGATCAAAGCTGTGTCTACGGCAATGCCTACTTACACAATGTCTTGTTTCAAATTACCTTGCAGGTTATGCAAAGAGATAAGCTCTATGCTTTCTAATTTCTGGTGGGGAGAAAAAGGCAACAAGAATAAGGTGCACTGGGTAGCTTGGAAGTAGTTGACAAGGGAGAAAAAACGAGGTGTTTCCAAGAGATTCAAAGCTTCAATAGAGCTTTGTTGGCTAAACAGATTTGGAGCAGATTTGGAGAATCATCAGAAATCCAAATCTGTTATCCAGCAAAATTCTGAAAAGCAAGTACTTCCCAAATTGCTGTGTGCTGGATTGCAAAACTCCCAACAATGCCTCATGGTTTTGGCAAAGCATTATGAGTGCAAGAGAAGAGCTTCAATGGGGGATACCGAAAGGGATAGGGAATGGACTTTCAACAAGAATTTAGGAAGATCAATGGATTCCAAATCAATATTTAGGGAGGCCTGTCACAACCAAGGCAGAAGAATGCCAAGTTCAGAAAGTTGCTAACTTGATAGAAGGCTACAGGTGGAATAGAAATCTCATCTTCAAAAATTTCAAATAGGGAGATGCTGAAAACATTCTCAAGATCCCCATAAGCATCACAGGAAGAGAGGACAACATCTTCTGGACAGAAAACCAAAAAGGGGAGTACACGGTGCAATCTGGCTACAAGGCAATCCAGGCTAAGAAAGAACAAGAGAGCAGAGCGAGAAGAGAAAGGATTGAGTCTAGCAACATACCAAAAAGGAATGACATGTGGAGAGTGCTGCGGAGCCTAAGAATCAGTCACAAAGTTAAGATCTTCATATGGAAAGGCCTGAAAGAAGCAATTCCAGTCAAAGAATTAATCTGGAGAAGAATGTCAGAAGGAGACCCTATATGCTCAGTGTGTGGGGAGGAGCTAGAAACCTTGGAACATCTACTGCTGAGATGCAAGAAAGCAAAGGAGATCTGGAAAGCCGCACCAGTACAATGGGATGAGATCCAGGAGCTGACTGGGAATTTCAACAGTTTGTGGGCTGCATTATCCGAAACAATTCAGAGAGATCAAGGGCTGGACCATATATCTCTTATAGCATATATTCTTTGGCAAATTTGGAAAAGCAGGACCGAGAAAGAGTTCAACAACAAAACACATAATCCAGCACAAGTGATCAACAAAGCCTGGAATGCGTGGATGGAGTTCAATGATGGGATAAAAAAGGCTAGGAGTTGTTGCATTGAAAAAACAATAGCACCACTTCAAATGGAGCAACAAGAAGATAGCCAAATCCCAGACAATAGAACAGCAAGAATGCAGATAAGAATCGCAACCAAGTGGAACAAGGCATCAAAGTCCATTGGGTATGGTATTGTAGCAGCTGACTGTAGAGGGCAGGATGTAATAGGATGGAAAATGAGGGAAAGCGAAAGGTCAAACCAACTTCAACACGAAGTTTGAAGGTGTAAAGTGGGCTTTGATCAAAGCAGCAGAACAAGGTTGAAGGCTGGTATGTATTGGAGTTCCTGGTACAGACCTTTTGCAGCAAATTCAGGGAAAAAAACAATAGACGTGTGGCTAGCTACCCTGATAGAGGACATCTGCGAGCTAAGTAATATGTTTTATAAATGCTCCTTTTGCATAGAAAAATATAAAAGGAATGATCTAAGATGTTTGTTTAGCGCTCAAGCTTTGAGCAATTATTTTGATGTAGAGTGGGTCAACTCCAATCTATTGTGCTAAATGTACATTGTAAAGCATCGAGCAAGTCTCGCCTGTATTTACTCTTATTCCAATCAATATAATCTTATCGTTTTGACAAAAAAAAAAAAAAAAAAGCACATTGAAGAGGTCATATCTAGAGGAGGTGGTCAAGAGTGTTGAAAACACAACTGACAATGCATTTTCCCTTTATACCTTGTTTGTGTACTTGATTGGGTGACATTGGTTGGACACTTTAAGTGTTGGATACTTGGACTTTTATGTAGTCTAAATTTGTGGATTTAAATTCGATGTTTTATGTGTTGGACTTTTATGTTTATGATTGTTTAGTGGACAATTTGTAGATCTAAATTTGATCAGGAACTGGTGAAAAATTATGATCCCTTGTAGAAATGAATTGTAGGCTATTATCGTACTAAAATTTGATCAAGAATAGGTGGTCCAACAACTATTTTTGTAGCCTGAATTTTGAACTAATTTTGAGCAACTAAGAGAAGTTGATTTCGATCTGCTTGCGAGTTAGAAATCAACATTCAACTTACAGGTTTTATCAAATTTAGTTGAGTCTTACTTTTTTTTGGTCGAGTCGAGATTAAGCTCCATTTTCTTTGGTCATGCATCTCAAGCTCGAATTCGAGTCCAAAGACAAACAAGTCCAATTATGTTCAATTAATTTAAAGTTCAACTTGAATCAATTCATTTGCAGCGCTAGGCACATCTGAAACAACTGGCATAGCTGATGTATGTCCTCCATGATTGTAGCCACCCCATTTTCCCCAGGTCTCTCAGTCTTTATTTGAAACAACAGTTTATTACTTGGGCTTCCAATCTGAATGCTCCTCGACCATTTTAATAATGTTTAAAAGGTTCGTGTCTTTTCCTAACTCCTAACTCACAACATCCTAACTTTTTGCATAAACTAAAGTAATTTTAGTTTCTCCTTCCGTTTAGGCAAAAGTTTCCTCTCCTTTTTTAGAAAAATTCTTTTTCACAACATCGTCTTTGAGAAAATCCAATTAAGAAATGCCTACAACCCTTGTAAATGAAAATGACACATATCCAATCAGGTGGGCATTACTTTTCGAATGAAGATGCCAATTGGCATCTGTCACACTAGCATTTTCTCATTCTAAAAGGAAACGCCCTCTTATACGCCTGTCCTCTGGCTTTCAGCTTTCTTGCCCGCCAACTGTTCGACGAAATGTTTCTGTGGCTACGCATTAAGTTTTGTGAGTATTTGTTTACATACAACACAACCAGTTCTTTTGCACTCGATGATTATCCCTTGATTTACGCTCCAGAATTTCTACTTTAAATGAAATTACCAAAGTTTTTTTAAGTTCTTCCACCTACGATTAATGGCAATGTAGCGAAAAGAAGTATACATAAAGTACCGTGCATGATCAAGTTGGTCAATTAACTTGATAGAGTAAGTTATGGGTATAAAATCCCTATATTTTGGTACTTAAAAGTGCTATCTTACAGTGAATCGTGAGCTCCATGTTGCTGAATTTGGGTTTGCTATTAAGGGCTTTGTTTATTAGTCTGCTAATGCTCTTGGCTTGATTAGTGGAAAATTCTAGCATTGATTTGTCAAGTGGCTGGAACCTTAAAATTTGTCCTTTTTATTTTTTTAATTTTTTAATTTTTTTGGTTTTCTCTGATAATGGCGGACTCTCTGATCTGAAAACCACCAGAACTACAGAATAGAATGGTGGATTGGTCGAGTCTTCCGGTTGAGCTTTTGGGATTGATTGCCAGACAACTGCGTTTTGCCCAAGATTATGTAAGATTTGGGGCCGTGTGCAAGTCATGGAGACGGGTTATTCTGCAGAGAGATGGCACTTTATGCTCACTGCTTCCATTGTTGATGCTTGCTGAGAAGGAATTTAGTGATTTACGTGAATTTTGTTGCCCTTTAACTGACAGAATGCTCAAGCTATACTTGCCAGAGATTCGTGGTAAGCGATGTTGGGGTTCTTCTGATGGCTGGTTGGTAACCATTGGCGCTGATTTTCAGATGTGTTTACTTAATCCTCTTACGAGAAAGCAGATATTACTCCCACCACTACACAAATGCTCAAATTTGAACACACTTATTTGCTCTCCAGAAGAATTTCGTGACTATTTTGTGTGCAAAGTGGTTCTGACTTCAAGTCCTGCATCTCCAAGTTGTGTAATTCTGGCTATATATTCTGATTTTGCCAAAATGGCCCTGGCTAAGCTAGGTGATGAATCTTGGACTCCATTGCAGAGCTCTTCTTGCCTTTTCCTAGATGTCATTTATTTTGGTGGACAACTTTATGCTATTGACAGCCTTGGGAACATTATGATCTATAGCATTTGTGGTTCTTGTATTGAGACAATACCTTCGAATTTGATACAATCCGAAGATGAGCTAGAGGATCGTCTTTTGTATCTTGTAGATATTGGAGGACAGGTTCATGTGGTCCAAAGATATGTCTCTGAAATTTTAACTACCCAGACTCCTGAACGAAAAACCTGGAAGTTTGAGATCTACAAACTGGAAGCTGTCAGTCATAAGTTGGAAGAAATAAACTGTTTGGGTGATTGGTCGATATTTGTTGGGAACAATCATTCTTTTGCTGTTTCAACTTCTGATCACCCTGAATGTTGTAGTAACTGCATATACTTCACCGATGACTATTCAGGAATATCTGATCCTATATCACATGGCTATGATGTCGGTATTTACATCTTTGAAAATCACAAGATACAACCTTTTATTGGAGAAGATGTCTCACCTGCTAGGTTTTCTGTACCACTTTGGTTCAGACCAGTTTTAGTGTAATTTAAGTTCTTCTAGTTTCTTCTATTATTTCGCACTTGTACAAGAAGCATGATTCTGAAATTTCAGGGATACATTATAGGAGTATCACATGAATGTGGCCTCACAATTCAACATGTTGATTTTATTATGCACTATGATGTTAATACCCAATTTCTGAGCATCATTTGATATTTGTCTGGTGCCTTTTTTTTTTTTGTTTACATAACGGCACATTTAGCCTAGCCTACTCCTACTCCTAAGGGAGGGGGGAGCCTCCTCTATGATGCCTTTTTGAAAGGCACCATTTGCCAGCAGTGATATTCTAAGAAATGTCATTCAGTAAATGATAATATGTGCAGCATGCATTATTGCTTGAAGACCTTATGATATCTTTCTTGCTTGAAGCTTGTACATCTTTTTTGCAGATACATTGTCCTGGTTACGTGTCATATCTCCTCAAGGTTGCAATCACATATGGTATAGATGCAACTCGAAAATTACTCCTGCATATCTGTCTTCATTCTATCTTGTAGTTTATCATGATCAAAACTCGGAAGCTAGTCATTGACCTAGGTTAAATGGCATTAGGTAGTAACTGTTGATTGCTACATTTATGTGCGGATGACAAGACTGCTAGAAAGGAGGAAGTTAATTTCCTCCAAAGTTGGAAAAGTTCCATGTGATGATATGTGAAACAGTGTTGTGGAATAACTGGTTTCTAGCTTGTGGATCGTGCTTTTATCACATCCATCTGTTTAGCAAGAAAAGGACTTGTAAATTCACTGATAAGGTTTAAGTGCTTTAAGTACTTATCAGGAAATAAGCTTGTCTGGATAATGTCCACACTCCTTTCAAAGTCTTAATGACTGTAGATTCCTTTGACATACATATCTCAGTTCTTTCATATGAAGAGTTGAAGATTGGCCTGACATGTGTCCTCCGTGGCGTGGCGTGGCGGTGGTAAGATGTTCCAAGTTCTAATGGGCTATTCATGTTTAAAGAAACTTTAAATCGGATAAACTTAAGAGATTTGAGTTTAGCCTTTAAATATAATTAATTTCAAAAATACTTAGCAAAAAATGAGAATACCTGGGCATTACTTGAGATCCCATTAGAACCAATAATGACAATCAGTAAATGCTTAATTCTTTTTTATTAACTGTTTTTTGTCTGCTCCTCCTCTTCGTCCTTTTTTCCCCTTCTTGCTTGATTTGATAATACTTTATTCTGACTTTTCAATCAGCATTATGTTAGGTACTTTCCCTTGAACTCTTAACATTTCTTTCCTGCTAAATTCCCCACATTTCCAATATGAATTTGCTGCTTTACATTGAACTTCATGGACATTATTATAGCTCAACCCTAGATTCAAAGAACCATACTGAGAAATTGAAAAGCAAAGATAAAAATTTGATAATTAAATGGTCAATTAAACTCATTTAGTAATGGAAATCATGCACCAAAATTGACAGATGTCAACGTTTTAGTTTGAATGGGCAAACACTCTATACCTAATTTTGGAGTGTAATACAATATTTCTAAAACTTTTGAGGGGGCAAAAATATCTTCTAGACTTTTCATTTCTTAAATGGGGAAAAGCATACCTCTTATTTTGAGGCAAAAAAGAGGCTATGTGCCAATCGCTTGATGGGAGAAACATTACATGCAGTCTAAGTTGTGCCCAAACTTACTAGACATGAAATTTTAGGCCAAAAAATGAATTTGATAGAAAATTGGGATTGAAATATAATATAATGTACATATGAGGGATCACAATCATTGCTTTGAATGCGAGTAGTACAATGCAAGTTGAGACACATTTATGCAATATTAAGAAAAAATAGAGCAAGAGTAGCTAAACAAGAGAATAAAAACAAAATAAGAATGAAAAATTACAAAACATCTATTAGGCTTGTGATAGATGCATTGGTTCAATTTTGATACTGTATAGCTTTCCTTGATCTAGGACCGATATAGCATGTTTTCATTATATACTACAGGCAATGACAGAGCCCCCTGGGGCCATAAGTTTTGAAAATTTTAATTCATAATATGTAAATATATGTATAAGACAAAATTGGCTCTCCCTAATTTTTTACGATTTTAGTTTATATTATGAAAATTTATATACATATATATATATATATATATATATATATCTGTGTGCGTGTATATGAATTAGCCACCTTTGATTTAATTTTTTTCTTCAAAAAAAGTTATTATTTTTTATTGTACTAAATATTTAACATTCAAAATATAAAACATATAGTTTGATGATCCATAGTAAATTGACTCAATTTGATGTATTATAAAAAAAAGACTCAATTCATAATTATCAATGGATTAAAACAAAAATAATTACTTTATTGGTCCATATACAAATAGACAACTTAGTCTAATTGATAAAAATTTTAAAATTAGTGATCTATCCTCTTGTCGACCCATATACAAATATACAAATAATTACTTGAAGGCTTGGTGAAGACAAGAAATTGAGTGATATATCCTATTGTTAACGGATTGATTATATTTGTTCTCACTCTTCCTATATCAATTGCAACTATAGAACGTGCATTTTCAATTATGAATATAATCAAAACAAAGCTTCAAAACAAGATAAAAGATAATTTCTTGAATGATTGTCTAACAATGTACATAAAAAAAAAGGAAATTGTTCAAAAATTTAGCACTGATTTAATTATAGATGAATTTAGTTTTATGAAAGAACGTAAAACTCAATTTACTTTTAAGAAAAGAGGTTAAAACTTCAAGGTATGCTAACATAACTTTTATCTTTTATTAATTGAAAATAGTTATATTATATTGTATGGTTATATTTTTGTTTTTGCACAAGTGACATATTGGAGCATCTTCTCATAATGTAAAATTTGGGTAGTTTGTGATATTATAAGATATTTAATCAAAGGTTATTTTTTGTCCTAATTTTTGTTATGACTATGCTGCATATTTATGAAATAGACATATTTTTATAATTAAAGTTAATATTTGATATTTTAAGATGCCATATATTTAAATAGATGAAATTTATTTTGAACATAACATATTAAGATAATTTTGTTTAGAAAAATTTGGCCTCCCTCCCAAGGAAAAAATCTTGGCTCCACTGTATAGTCTATAGAATGGACATTTTCAATTACGAAGATAATCAAAACAAAGCTCCAAAACAAGATAACAGATCATTTCTTGAATGATTGCCTAACAATGTACATAAAACATGAAGTTGTTCGAAAATTTAGCATTGATTCAATTATAGATGAATTTAGTTCTATGAAAGAACGTAAAGCTCAATTTACTTTTAATAAAAGAGGATGAAATTTCAAGATATGTTAACATAACTTTTATCTTTTTTTAATTAAAAATAGTTATATTTATATTGCATAGTTATATTTTTGTTTTTGCACAAGTGACATATTGGAGCATCTTCTCATAATGTGCAATTTAGGCGGTTTATGATGTTATAAGATATTTAATAAAATATTATTTCTTGTTTTAATTTTAGTTATGACTATGCTATATATTTATGAAATAGACGTATCTTTATAATTAAAGTCAAATATTTGATATTTTAACATGTTATATATTTAAATAAATGAAAATTATTTTGAACATAACATATTAAGATAATTTTGTTCGAAAAAATTTTGGCTCCCACAAGAAAAAAATCATGGCTCCGTCACTGGTTCAATATGAATAAGAATTTTATAGTCCGTGATTTTGGTATTTGTAGGCTACCAATCTGGACTCAATGTCATATAGCTCCGGTCCAAACGACTCTCAGAGTAAATATGGTTATGACCCATATTTGGTATCCCCATGTTGCAACCGTTAGTCCTAGAAGATTCTACGTTGTTAATGGACTGTATAGTTTCAGCCACAGCAAGGGCATTCACTTAAATTTAAAATTGGATGAGGTACATGATTTGGCTGATTTCTACTCCAAAACCTCGTCTTCCATGTCCCCAAAGCCCTAAGCCAATCTAAGGCCATGTTTGATAGATCAATTCAGTTTGCAACTTTAGTAGCTTCAGATTTAACATGTTTAGACACATTTATTAACAAAAATAAATAAATAAAACACCTGAATTAAGTAGTACTAAATTTTCTTAACAAAACTTTTTTCCAAAAATAAGTAATAAACTTTTTGCTTAATATCAAATTTAGTACTTAATAATTCAGTAATTTAATAAATTCAAACTTCTGATCTTAGTTTCAGATTTTAATTTTTAAACTTCAGTTTTATCAAATACACCATAAATCTTTTTTTAATAACTTCTAATAATTTTTTTTATTGATGAGCAAGAATGTACATCAGTCAGAGGGGCCCCCCCAAAGAATTACACTCTAAACTAAATTTCAATCCCTAGAAGATGGAAATAAATTTCTAATTGGCATCCCAATGTACAAAAACTCCGAATTATTTCTAGATGACCTTCTATATGTAATTTACGATCAAATGGCTAGCGGCTGTTGAATGATCAATGTGCCTTAAAGGGTCCTTTTGGTAGTGCCTGTATGAAGGAAGCATGCATCGTACCAACAGTGTCACTATACCAACAATGTCACTATTTCTAGACCCTGGAACTTAAGAGCTTAGAGTAATTGTAGTATTTTTAATTAGAATAATAACTAGAAGATGTTACTGGCAGAAAGAAAGTTGTTGCTCTATGAAGGAGAAGAAGAATAATCAAGAGCGAGAGAGAGGAAAGAGAGATTGAAGGAAAGAAGAATTGATTCTGTTATTACTCAACTGATGCCAATTATAATTAGCTACCTAGTTATATAGGCAACTATAAATATAGAAAAAAATTCACTAGTTGAATTGATTTGGATAGTTCAGCCAAGTGAGTTGAGCTGCTGAGACAACTGTGCTTTCCTGAGCTGGCCTAGGTGTTTGAACAAATTGACCTGGGTGATAGGCGCTTGACGAGCTAGCCTTGTGATCGCTGAGATCCCACGAGGTAGAATGTTACCACCATCTAACCTATTATGATGACATGAACTGTGTTTGTCCAAACTAACATGAATAAGATTGGATGAACTGTCCTCTTGATCAACTCTTGAATATGACTTGAATATGACCAGCTAGCATACAAAGGAATTGTCGAAGGACCAGGGTCTAATCCCCGGAGTCACTCCAATGATCAAGTTATTGATGTTTGTAGGAAAGAAGAAGTAGAGACTTGAGTGAGTATCAGATGATCTACCTTTGATGCCCTATACATGTATTTATAGGAATAAATGGATCATGAATGAATCCTTTGATGATTATCTCGTGAGTTTTTGATAATTATAATTATTAAGTGACTATTCCATGAGTTCCTGATAAGGATAATCCTTTGATGATTATCTCATGTTATCAAGTTACTGGAGACAAATTTGGTTGTTCATTCACTTATCCATTAACAACAATCCATAATTTGGAGATAAGCTTTATCTATATAACATTGAAGACAACCTTAGTTTGGCTGTCTCACGTAGTTCAACCATATCTAATCAATGTAGTTAAGTCATGTATGACCAATGTAATTCAGCCATGTAAGACCAATGCAGTTCGGCCAAGACATATGTTAGGAGCTAATTTTTCCAGCCTCTACAACCACCAATCCTGTTTAGCTAGTTGGCAATCAAACTAACTGATAGGCAATTAATCGTACTAATATAAAATGCAAGAATGAGTATGTAAAATGAAAATAACACTTCTTGAATAAAACAAATGATAGGGTGCATTTAGGGGGTATTTTGGGCATTAATGCACTTTTATTTGACTAAATATTTCCAATAATTGAGTGAATTCTATTGATATTTTGTTTTGGTGCCAATTGCAGGACTGGATGTTGAAAAGTGCTTAAAATCAAAATTTAGAGGAATTATCGTACGTGAGGCCCGCTTGAGAAGTTGAAGAAACTAAATTGTAATAGACTTTATTTTATTTGAGAAAGTCTTGTTTTAATTTTTGAAGGCCAGGTTCGGATAAGAGGAAATCCCTTTCTCTATTTCCGGGGGAGACTACTTGTTTTAGGAGACTTTCGGTTGGCTAAGGTTTTTACTTTCGTTTTGCTTTTGAATTGTGGGGCGGCCGCGGCTTTTATAAGCAATAAGGAGACAAAAACAAGTGCCACGGTGGTTGACCTAAAAAAGGAGACTACTTGGCCAGGGCTCCTGTTTGACTTTGAGGAGGAAACAATAAGAGACGTGAGGGCACTAGACTTGGGCTCCACTTTTGTCTCCTTTGCTTTTACTTTTCTTCCGGGGACGGAACTTGGTCAGGAAGAATTTTGTAAGCTTCAGATTGTTTTTTTCGCATGGTTGTTCCCCATTAATGGAGGACTAACCTCCTACTGCTAGTCAAGGGGATCACTGAAGATTGGTTCAATAATTTCTGTGAGATCTAATTTATTTTAATTGCTTCCTCTATTTATTGGTATTCATATATTTCCTGCTTTTAACTGTTATAGCTCTTGTGTATGATTGATTACTGCGCAATAATTAATTGTTCATATAGGCTATTTTGCTAAATAGGGATAATTGAATCCGTAATTGTTCGTTATCTCTATCCCAGTAGCAACTGGCGTAATTGGGTTTATGCCAGGGGAACATATGATCTAATTTAAACAAACCCTCGTAGCGTGTTTGTTAGTTAGGATTGGGCCTTTCTAATTATTAATGCAATCTAGAAATTAAATCCTACGGTCGTACCTAGGATTGTTTTTGGGTTAGAGAAATAGTTAACGGTCGTACCTTAACTATCGAGAAATTAAGGAAAGGTTGGTTGTTTATCGCGTGCATGACAACTATAACTGGTCTATTAATAAATGTTGGAATTATATTTGAATCGATGATCAGTTGCATGAACTATTTCTGAAGTGTACCCTTGGCTAGAGTTTCTCTTAGTTATTTCTTTTTATTAATTATTTTCTGCAGTTAATTTATTTAGTTGGCATTTGATACCAAAACCCCCCCATTAATCTTGATTTGAAAAGAAACAAAATATCTTGCTAGTCCCTGAGGAGACGACCCTGCTTACCACTGTCTACTAGTTAGGGGATTCAGTTAAATAATTAATTCAGGTATATCGGATTAAGCAAACTGTTCGGGAACAGGGTGAATCAAGTAACCCATTGCACACCTAGAGTCCTTGCTCCAGTACTCGAATTGATTATTAGCTGTTTTAAGTGGTTGTTAGGTTTTATTTATTATTATTGCACAGGTTCGGCACCTGTCAACAAATTCCTCCCTCGGAAAAACAACTTTGTCCGCAAGGTTTAAGTTTGGAAATTGACTGGTGATGAAGGATGGATCTTCTTAGAAGTCTTCTTCAAAAAGGAGTTGTCTCCATTCAAGAAAACGTGCACTTTTTCCTAGGATTAGACCATGTCCATTTAGGAAAATTTGAAAATTGTGAACATTCTTTCGAATGTTTTATAGAAGTATGAGAAATTGAGAACATTATTTTTCCTCAAAATCATATATTTTTTCATTGTCGTAGGAAATGTCTATTGACTTTTCTCAAGCTTAGCCATTTTTAGCTTTAGAGAAATGAACTTTCCCCCCGCTAGGGTGAACCTTGACAGATTGACTAGTTCTCAAAGGTTTGATGTCTCCACCTCCTTGCTTTGAATGGTAGGATTGTCTTCATATGATCTTTGGACTACCATCTCTGCTTTTGCACACTTTACATTACACATGAGCATATAATATGTAATATACTATCCCATGCCACTTCTGATTGTTGGACTAGAGTACATAATAGGTAGAAAGTCAAAAGAAGTGCCTAGGAATTGGAAATTGGGCCGCAAGGTGGGGAGGGGGAAAGAGGGCTGGCAGCTGCTATTCTAGGTGAAAAGGGTAGAGGTGGTTGGAGATGGCTCAATAGAAGAAAGAAGAGGAAGGGATTGAGGGATGTAAGAGTGGGCCAGCAGTTTGGGGAAGACGGGGAATACTAGGAAGTGAGGGAAGTAGAGAGGGGAAGGGGAGCGCAGTGTTGGGTGGCATGTAGGAGATGCATGGGTGGTGAATTAGGAGGGAGTTAAGGAAAGAGTAGGAAGGAGAGCAAGAAGTTAGGGCAACAGACGATGGGGATTCAATGACTAAGGTAGATTGGGTGTTTGAGAGGAAATAGGCTGAGATGGAGGGAGAGGAGAAAGGTGGTAAGTGGGGAAAAGAGAGATTTGTTACGTGTCTCTCACAAGGAAAGAGGAGGGCAGAGGGGTGAAAGGGGTGGTTGGGAGGGGAGAATGGGAAAGTGAGGATGGTGGAGGTTGGGGTATAGGTGGTATTTTGTGCATAGAGGGAGAAGGTGGTAGGCAATAGGCAATAAGTTGGAGGTGTAGGCACATGGAATAGGATTATTAGAGAAGAAATAAAAAATAAGATTAAAAGAAATAGGTTGGAGGCATAGGCAATAGCCAGTAGGGAATAGATGGGAGGCAAATGGCAATAAGCAATAGGCAGAGGCTTTAGCAGGTGGACCAGCAACGATAGCCGGTCCTAATTTAGCAACACCATAAACATAGTCAAGGCATTCCAAGTCATCAAAATTATGAATTTTTTCGAAGCAAATATGTAATTTCTCCAAAATTAGGAAGTTAATTAACCATCCTAACTCTATATATCATTTATTTGGTATTTTCTTTAAAAATTTTGGAGAATTTTAAAAAATTTTGATAGAGTTTTCCATTATAAAAGGACCAAACTTCTTGTTAGAAACCCAAAATTTTTTCCAAAATAAAAGAGGAGTGTAAAGTAATATAACTACTTGACTAGTATTTGTGAGTAGCTCGGTTAAAGGTTCGATTTGAGCTCAGTATTGACTAAGTTTGAGTCGAGTTCGAGTAGAAAAAATCAAAACTCGAGTACTCGTCGAGCCTTTTGAGTAGTATATTTATAATATCATTTGTTTAATTATTTATTATAAAATCATGAAATTTACTAAAAAAATTAGCTTGAAAACTCGATTGAACTCGATTAGGCATGTTTGAGCTCAATTTGGTTGAGCTTGCTCGAGGTCAAGTTCAATCTCAACTTTGAAGAAGTCGACGAGTTCAAGTTCAAATTCAAAATGAAGTATTTTTAAGCGAGTCGGGCTTGAGTAGTGAATTAGTCAAACTCGACTGGATTCGATAACAGCCTTACACAAGAGGCACAAGTCTAAATATTGCAAACAACCAATAATATGGGCCCTATTTGACAGCTGAGTTTTTTGCCTAGTTTTCCTTCTATTAGTTTTTAACAATTTTAACTACAAAAATTTCAAAAAAAAAACTTCTCAAAATTTTTAAAAAACACACCTCAAAATACCCAAAAAAATACACAAAAAAATTTCCCTTCTTTCCTTCTTTTTTTTCCTCCCCTCCCCTCCCCCCACCTCCATCTCTTTCGCCAGGCAGCACTAGTGTTGGCACCGATGCCTCCTATTTTTTCTTTATTTTTGTCTCTATTCCATACAGTTGGTCGTGCAACCAGAGAGGGAGGGAGTTAGGGAAAAGGAGAGAGGTAGGAGGAGGAGGGCTAAGAAGAGTGGGAGAGAAGGAGGAGGAGAAGGGAAGAAGATAAGGAAAGAGGAGAAGGAAATGAGAAGGGGAAGTAGAAGGAAGGGTGGAGGAGAGAGATTAAAAAAACAAGAGGGTTGAGGTGGTGATGGCTGTTGACAATGGTGGAGTTGGCAGCCAACGGTGAGAAAGCAGGGAGAAAGACAAGAAGAAGAAGAAGAAAGGGAAAAAAAAAAAGAAAAAAAAGAAATTTTTTCTCCAAACTTCAAACCTACAAAAGTTTTTTTACAACTTTTATAGTAAATTATAATAAAAGTTTTATACAAATACCAAAGAAACTTACCATCCAAACGGGATCTAAATTATGTTTCAATCAATCATAGTTTTAATACGGCTGACCATTGCCATCTCGCACGTGACAACTTGGAATAAGATACATGGCAGCAACCATAAACATGATTTACTTCAAAATCTTCATTAGGAAACGACACGGCAATTCAATTGCTTTGTGCAGTTAAGAATTAAATTCAGAAACCAATAGATCTAGCAGATTCAAGAATCGGCACCCATATAAATCTGTAAACATACGTATCAGAGGGGTGGAGAAAATCGGCACTTAGCATTTGGCTAGTCATGAGGGGTAAAGTGTATCTTCTTCAATTTTGGGGGCGAAGTGTTAATCCTAATCTTAATTGCTTTTTCATTTTTCATTCTTTTTCGCACCGTCTAATATAGCCAATCAAAGCCATTGCTGCCACACAAACCAAATTCCACAGTATGTCTAACTATTCGCACCTTCCTTGTCGATAAGATCATGGTTAACTTACATCGAAAACGTTGCATTGAAGTAGAGCTTTCTCTCCCTGTGGTGGGAGCTTCAGACAAGCCTCAAAAGCTAATTTTGGAAGGATTCACTTTCAACGCATTCAAGGCACTCTGCTATTGGTGCACTCAATTCGGCCACTACCTTCCTTTTTGGACTTCTTTCATCAGCTTAGGAATTTAAAGGCTGTCGGATCTACAACGGCATTCTGCAGACCAGCACCAACAATCTTTGTAACTGGCTAGGGTGCGAGAACTACTGGCGGTCAAAATCCACTGTCGAAGACAAAAATAAATCCTTTAAACTCTAGCAATTTGTACGTATCGAAGCAGAGGAAGGAGCAGGGGAAGCTGAAGCGACTTTAGAAGAAGGATGCAACAGTAAAAAAAAAAAAAAAAAAACATTCTACTCTCCTGAACCGCAGCTCTGCTTTACTATTTCCAGACCCCTTGGAAACCAGTATGTGCTGGGACAGGTAATTTCATATCTATGTTCTGCTTTCCCAAGCTATCACCTTTTAGTTTGTCTTAGCTCTTCTTTTCCTTTTTAGCTTTTTTCTGGTAGTTTATAGTAGATCCGCCCCTTTTGGGTTACGTCTGGGTTAGCTTTCTTACTCGGAAGGAAGTGTGTGGAATACCATTTGATTTATCTTCTCCATGGCGGAGGAACTGGCTGAGATTTTGCAAAACTTTGATCTCTCCAGTGCAGAGCTCCAAACCACAACCCTAGGACATGAGGAAATAGGTGGGGGGGTTCAAGAGTGTAGAAGTAGCTTGATTGGGAAGGTCGTGGGAGAGAAAGTATCGAACTATACTGGAATCAAGAACTTTGTCATAGCTGCGTGGAGTTTCCCAAGAGAATTACAAGTGGTGGAGCTAGGACCCAATCTGTTCCAATTCATATTACCTTCAGCAAATGATAGACTAAGGATTCTGTCTGGTGGACCGTGGATAGTGGACAACCAAGTGTTGGTGCTAAGCGAGTGGTATGAAGGGATTGAGGAGGATGCTGAGGCTTTCAGGTTAGTTCCTTTATGGGTACAGGTCTGGAATTTACCAGTCCATTGGATGTCAAAGGAAGCTGGGAGAAGGCTTGGGTCAAACTTTCAGTCGGTAAGAGAGGTAATTGTCCCTCAAACAGGTGGGAAAGAAGGAAGACACTTGAAACTTTTTGTGGTGGCAGACATCTCACAACCACTACTGCGAGGTACCATTGTCAAGGTGGGTGAACAAACTAAATGGGCTAGTTTCAAATATGAGAGGTGCCCGGATTTTTGTTATAAGTGTGGTATCATTGGACACAGTGAGAGAAATTGCCAGAGGCAAGATGACAAGGGGCTGGGGAAAAAGGATAACCAATATGGCCCTTGGCTAAGGGCAGGCAATGTGAGGAGTCCCCAGCAGAAGCAACAAGTTGGTACGGTGTACAATCCCCAAAAACATCACTGGAGACTTCAAGATGGGGAGTGGAGGGAGAAAAGGCAATCTGCAGGCCCAGAAAAAGCCCTGCAAACACATCTTGACAATGAAAGTGGTCTAGCTAGGAAGCTTGTGGCTGATACGGGGCTGGAGACAAGCACTGTCAGGGGCCAGGTTGGCCAGGAAAATGGGTTGTTAGCAGAGATGAGAGCACTCTCAGAGAAGCTTAATGAATCTGGTAGCAAGGCTGGTTCGGAGTTAACGGAAATTCTACACATTGGACAATCAAAGGGGGGTAATCTGGAACCCAAATTGCCGAGCTCATATGAGGGGACATCTCAACCTGAAGAACAGTTCACAGTTAAACCAGCCTCTGAAGGTCCAATGATGGAGGCTGAACAAGATAACTTGATAATCCAAATCCCATGGGATGATGGACAGAAGGATGAAACTCCAGGTGCTGCATCTACGAATATTACTGTTGAGGGTGGACCAATGATCAAACAAGCGTTGGCTAAACAGTCCAGACGTATCCAAAGAACCTTAAGGTCCCCAAGGACACCTAGGCAACCAGAGGAAAAATTGAACATCAACACAGGTAGGGAAAGGAAAGCTGGGAAAAGGAAAGGGTTCAAGGGGGAGCTTGATATGGATATTGATGAGGACACCATACAGGAGGGTAAGAGGAGCAAGGTGGATTGTATGGATATCTTGACAGCAGCTATGGAGGAGGGGGAGGGGTCCAACCCTTTATGGACCCCAATGGCTAAATGAGAGTCCTGGTGTGGAATTGTCAAGGAGTGGGGAGCCCCTTGACAATTCCCCAGTTGAGAGAGGTGAATAACCTCTCCTCTCCAGACATAGTATTTTTGTGTGAAACCAAAAATAGAAGTAAATATCTGGAAAAAGTCAAAAATATTCTGAGATTTGATGAAGTTGTCATCGTGGATGCTATGAACAAGGCTGGTGGGATGGCAATTCTTTGGAGGGAGGAGATTAGGATAAAACAAGTACTCAAGACTGCCTTTACAATTGAAGCTCAAATTGAGGATAAGGAAAGTAGACGTGATTGGTGGTTTATTGGTATTTACGCTAGCAGTGATGATCAAGATAGGAAATAGCAATGGCTAGTACTCCAAGCTAGGAAAGTTTTGTGGGGAGAAAGATGGATTATGGCTGGTGACTTTAATGACATTGTTTCGAATGAAGAAAAATGGGGTGGAACCTGGAGGGACGAAGGTAGCTTCAAGGCATTCAAAAACTTTATCAATGATAATCAATTGATGGATATTGGTTTTGAGGGTCATCCTTGGACCTGGTGTAATAATTGGGAAGGTGAGGGTGAGATTAAACAAAGACTGGATAGAGGTTTGTGTAGCTATCCTTGGCTCCAAGTTTTTGATAAGGTTAAGTGTAAACACCTGGATTCTTTTGCATCTGATCATAGCATGCTGCTTATAGACACACATCCAACAAAATTCAGGAGAAAAAAGAGGTTCTACTTTGACAAAAGGTGGCTCCAACGGGATGAAGTCTTGGATGTTGTTAGACAGGCGTGGGACCAAAGGGACGATAGCTCAAGGATGTTCAAGGTTATGCAGAAAGTGAAAAGGTGTCGAGTAAATCTACTAAAGTGGAACAGTAAAATCCAAGGCAATTCAAAACAAAAAATAGAGCAAATCAAGGACCAAATGCAGCAACTAAATCTGTGTGATGCTGAGGTGAAGCGAGAGAGGAAGAAGAGGCTTAAGAATGAACTGAAAGAGGCTTATAGAGATGAAGAGATCTACTGGGGTCAAAAAGCAAGGGTGCAATGGCTCAAGGCAGGAGACAAAAATACCAAATTTTTCCATGCCAGTGTGGAGGGGAGAAGGAGGAGGAACAAAGTGATCAACATCCAAAGAGAGGATGGCACATGGACTAAGAATGAAGATGAGCTCAGTGTAGAGATAGCTAGCTATTATAGAGAACTCTTCAAGACTTCAGATGCAAATGAAATGGAGGAAGTGTTAAATGGTATTCCACACACAATCTCAGGTAGTATGAATGCTAACCTAACAAAACCTGTGGACGAAGGGGAGATTAGATCAGCCCTCTTTTCTATGAATCCTGATAAAGCTCCGGGTGTAGATGGAATGCCTCCCATTTTTTTCCAAAAGTTTTGGAACATAGTTAAAAAGGATTTGGTAGGAGCTGTCCAAACTTTCTTCCACACTAGTCATTTGCTTAAGTCTGTAAATCATACAGCCATTTCTCTCATTCCTAAAATTTTGATTCCCACATCCCTTAAGCACTATAGACCTATTAGCTTGTGCACGACAGTTTATAAAATCATAGCAAAGATTCTAGCTAATAGGTTGAAGCAGGTTCTCCATGCCTTTATCAGTAAAACTCAGTCAGCTTTTGTTCCTGGTAGGCAAATCCTAGACAATATTATGATTTCACATGAGTTTTTACACTTCCTCAAAAACAAACGGCAAGGGAAAGAAGGATTTATGGCTGTGAAATTAGATATGTCTAAAGCTTATGACAGGGTGGAATGGGGGTTCCTGGATGCTGTAATGCGGAAAATGGGGTTCAATGACAAATGGAGAAGCTGGATCATGGAGTGTATTTCTACTGCTTCTTACTCGTTCCTGGTTAATGGCGAAGTCAAGGAGTATGTGGTGCCACAAAGGGGCATTAGGCAGGGTGATCCACTGTCACCCTACTTATTCCTCCTATGCTCGGAAGGTTTTTCCAATCTCCTCCAAAAGGCAGCGTCTGAGAAAAGAATTGAAGGCATGGGAATCAGCAGGAGGGGACCAAGACTAACCCATTTATTTTTTGCAGATGACTCTTTGATATTTTGTAAAGCAGATTCCCAGAATGCAGCTGAGCTCAAAAGGTTACTGAACGTTTATGAAAGAGGAACGGGCCAGTTGATTAACCTGGAAAAATCCTCAGTCATCTTCAGCAACAATATGCAGCAGGAAACGAAGGAGGAAGTCAGCCAAGTTCTAGGAAATCTCCATGTTGTAAGCCAAGGCAAATACTTGGGTCTTCCAATGGTGGTCACAAGATCTAAACAGCAGCTGTTTGGATACATTAAATCCAGTATTCAACAAAGACTAAAAAAGTGGAAAAATAAACTTTTGAGTGCAGCAGGTAAGGAGATTATGCTCAAGTCTGTGGCATTGGCTCTGCCAACATACACAATGTCTTGCTTCAAGTTACCTAAAAAGTTGTGCAAGGAGATTAATTCCACAATGGCCAACTATTGGTGGGGTGAGGAGAATGGGAAGAACAAGATTCACTGGAAAGCTTGGAACAAGATATCGAGGGACAAGAAGGCAGGTGGCTTAGGCTTCAAGGATTTGGAGGCTTTCAATCTAGCCTTATTGGGAAAGCAGATTTGGAGGTTGCTCACTCAACCAAATTTGCTGGTCAGTAGAGTTCTAAAGTCCAGGTATCACCCAAAGCAATCAATTTTCAAGTGTAAAGTTGCAGGGAATGCTTCATGGATTTGGAAAGGACTGATGCGAGCTAGGCAGCTGGTTGAAGAAGGAACTCGAAAAAGGATTGGTAATGGTCTGAGTACTAACATTTGGGAGGACAACTGGATTCCTATGACACCAAATGGAAGAGTGACAACACAGCAGCCACAAGGAGTTAATTTGGTTAAGGTGGCAGACTTGATCGTCCAGAAAAGATGGAACAAGAACCTTCTCTTTAGGAATTTCACCTCCACGGATGTTGAAGGAATACTAAGCATCCCCATAAGCTTAGTAGACAGAGAGGACAGCAACTTTTGGATTCATAATTCAAATGGGCTTTATTCAGTGCGATCAGCCTACAGGGTACTAACTGAAGAGCCGAAGGCTTTCGAGCAGGAGCTCAGGGGGCCAGCTAGTACTAGCTGGAGTATCCAAAGTCAGAAAATTTGGAAGTACCTGTGGAAACTGAATATTAAGCATAAAGTGAAGCTTTTCTTATGGAAATGTCTCAACCAAGCATTACCTGTAAGACACCTCATTCACAGTAGAACACAACAAGGTGATCCTATTTGTAGAGTATGCGGAGAAGAATGCGAAACAGTTGAACATGCATTACTCAACTGTAACCATGTTAAACTGGTGTGGAGAATGGCAACTATCCAATGGGAGGGAATTACAAATCTGCAAGGCTGTTTTGGTTCGTGGTGGACCGCGGTGATGGAGGCGAGGTCCAGAAGTGAGGGAGATGAACACATTTCTCTCACGGCTAACATTCTTTGGCAGATTTGGAAGAGCAGAAATGCGACGGAATTTGAAGGTAAGCAGCATCCCCCAATACGAATAGTGCAGAAAGCTCATGAGGAATGGTTGGAATATGGTGAAGCTAATCTCACTGCTTTAAAGAGGAGTACAGAAGAAACAGGAGACCAGCCGCAACCCCCCAGCAACAAGAACAAACAGCAGGCATTCTGAGATTAAGATTTGCTATCGAAAAGAGCAAAGACAGCCCCCAAATGGGGATTGGAGCAACTGTCTCTTTGGATAACCAACAACTGATGAGAGGATGGGCTCTACGGGAAAGATGTTCTGGCCATAAGCTAATTGATGATCTTACTGCAATTAAGCTACTGATTTGTAAAGCTGCTGTACAAAGTTTGGAGCGGTTAGAAGTTCAGGTCCAGGATAAGCAGACACTCCATCTTATCCAGCAGCCAAAATCTTCGGATATGCGAGTGGTCACACTGCTGGAGGATATACATAACCTTAAGTACCTGTTTCGTATGTGTTCCTTTTGCCTAGTTAACAGGGATATTAACCATATTACTCATAGGATTAGCGCTCATGCACTAGATTTTTTTGTTGACCAGGAATTCTGGATTCATCAGTGATAGTTAGCACTGACTGTGTAGTTCCCTCAAGTCTTTACTTGAAATTGTAAAGGTTTTGTTCATCTATAAAATCACTTATCGTTTCGGAAAAAAAAAAAGTAGACGTTCAACTTGGACCTATACGAAAAGGATTTCTCCAGAGTGTCCCGTTCATTCACATGACTAAATGGCAACGGCAATCCCTCTAAAAAGCCCTCATTTCTTCAAGCCAATCTTGCCCGGTTTCAATAATCGAATCGTGAGTACTTCTCACTAACTTAAAACTGTCATGCTTGGTTTTGCCCTTATGATTAAATGTTTTGCATGTTATTCTCATCCTTCTCACTTTGCCTATGTGGTGCAGAAAATCCCTCCATCCTTTATTAACCATTTAGATGGAGAAATGTATTCCGAAGATCATGCAGTACTCAGAAGAGGTGGCAAGAAATGGCAGCTCAAGGTTACAAACCAATGTCTGGAAAATGGTTGGAGAAAATTTGCCCAGGAGAATGGTTTGGAAATTGGTGATTTCGTAGTGTTTAGGCATGAGGGAAATATGGTGTTTGAAGTACTAGTTTTTGACACTACTAAGAATTTCCACATACTTTTGAGGAAAATGCTTCTGCAGCTGAAGCAAAAAGGAAGACTCTGGCAAATCGTTCTCTCAAATTCACACCTAATGGTTAGTTTTACATAAAAATTGACTTGCATGCATATTTTATTGTTTTTATTCCTTAGACTTGGGGAATAGAATGCATTAGTGTGTTTGGATAGGAAATTATTTGAAGTAACATTGTAATATTTTTTTTTATGATGCGATGCACGTAAGATGAAAAAATAATTTGAAGAATTATTGTCCCTTAATACTGCCTAAGCTTATTATTGCATTAAAACCTTGTACCATGGTGCACTTTGTCGTGGACAATTTTATTATAAGAGTGCAAGATTCAAATATAGGTTAAGATCAAGTCTATAGAAAAATTCTCTTTTTTCCTCCTTTTGATTTAAAATATCATTGGGTGATACATATGCTATGGAGATTATGTCTACAATGTAGTAGAATTAAGATGTGTTAAAGAAGTTCTCCTCAAGTCCACCTTACTAGCACCTTACTGCACAAATATGTATTAAATTTGTCCTGTTTGTGACTATTTTCCTGTTGCTGAATATTTTAATCGATATGTTTAAAGGGTCTATGAAGAAAAAGCAGGTCAAAAAGAATTTTGAGACAGAGCAGTGTTGGAACCTGCGCATCCACATTTTATCTCATCTCTCAAGCCATTTAACCTGAAGTACAGAAGAATCGTAAGCACAAATTTTCCTTTTATACGTGTATTACTATTTATTAGGGGGTTAATTTATACGTGTTCATTTCATTTTCTCTATTTTCCTTTTTTTTCCTTTATTGTGTTTATCTAGATCAAAAATTAAAAATTCCTAGTTTTGTTTCACCGATAATGCTAGGTTTCTTGTAGCTTGTTTCTTTGTTAGTTTTCACTATTGAAAATTCATGAAGCTCTAGATTATAAATAAAAAATTATCTTCCATATGTTCGGAAATCTATTTAATCTAAGAAATTAAACTATTTATGCACATATAAACAAGCTACAGGTTATATTAGTCAATTTTTAGTAGTAAGATCTAACAAGTACACAAATCAACTAATATTTCTATTTAACTATGATTCATTTTCCACATATCATTTTTATCTCTCATTACTTACATGATCTATTAATCTATTAGTTTTTTCCCAATAGAAAGGTAATTTTGAACTATAATTAATTAATGTATGAAAAAGACTGAATTACTAGAATAAATACATTTTGTGATAAGCTAGAGTTTACGGTGAGTAATCAATGGTTAGACTAAGAAAAAATTTTGCAAAGTAAAAGAATGAGTTGAAGGAAAATTTTAAAAAATTTAGTGTAATTATATTGTTATTGCACAATCTAGTTCTTGTTTGGAGTACATCTAGAGAAAGCAATTCCTTATCTAGGACTTCAATTCGATTTCTAAACTCATTGTTTAGATTCTTTATTTTCTAATACAAAAAGAATGAAGTAGCTAATGATATGGAGAAAATGGGCAAAAATGAAAAAAAGGAAAAGGAAAAAGGAGAGAGACAAGCAGAACATGAAAGGGAAAAAGAATAGAGAAAAAGGTCTGAAAAAGGTACAAAATAGTAGGAAAGTTTTGTTGGAATTTTATCCATTAAGTGGTTAAGTGCCTCTTAAAAAAGGACCAAGGGGTTAAAGTGCAGCTTAGGAAATAGCTCTAGGGGCTTTAGTTCAATTTTCATTTATTAAGCTACAGTTAATGTTTGTTTACCTCTATTATACTATTGAGTAGCTGGAAGTTTTATATGTTTGATTTCAGCATTTACCAATGGCCTTTGCAAGGGAAAATGGCCTGTCCAGCAGAAGGTGCCAAATGATCCTCAAAGATCAAAGGAAAAGGAAATGGAAACTGCAGCTGGGTTATTTTGGTTCAAATGTATATATTGGGCGTGGATGGTTTGAATGCCAAACAGCCAATGGTCTGAAAATTGGGGATCGATTTGCACTTGAGCTCATTTCCAACAAAAAGAAGCCTATAATGAAAATACGAGGCAAGTTTCTTAGTACGCATCTCTCCTTTTATAGGCAAAAGGTTTCTTTGGCATGTCTTCTAATGTAGTCACATGTCTATCTCAACTTGTCACAGTTAATTGCTTATAGATTTTAAATTTTCTAGTACTGCCTCATGCATTTATTAGAAGAAAAAAAACCAAATGGTAGAAATATATTTGTCAAGTTTCACTTATTTCAGGCAAGAAGTCAAATGGTTTGATAATAGGGAAAAAATAACTTCAAAAGAAGCAAGCTGATAAATTGTAATAATTGAAAATCTTAGAGAAAAATTGAATTTTTAAAAACTATCAAGTCTAACCTTGATTAACACCTCACTGAATTTTCTTTTTAAACGGTTTTCAAATGATGGGGGATTTAGCATAAACGCCTACCCCCCCTTTTTTTTTTAATAACAACCTTCTCCTAATTGCTTGGAAGAAGAAGCATCAGAGTATTTCCCTGGTAGGGAGAATCATTTGTGCGAAGTAAATGTCTCCTTTTTTTTTCTTTTTTTTAAGTAATAACTTAATTTATTTCCTTCAAAAAAGAGAGGCCATAGAGGGGGCATAGACCTAACCTCCCAACAGTACAGCTGACCTAGCATTTTCTAAGGGAAGGGAGACCAATTCTATCCAGTCTTAACGGCCCTCGGGCTTTAGTAGGGAGATCCGCAAACTGATAGTAGACTCTGTCACACCTGTCGTCGCAACCAACATTTGAAAAACTATCAGCCACTTGATTACTTTCTCTGAAGCAGTGGGAAATGCTGGTGAAAAAGGATGAAAGATGAAGGAGACTTCAAACTTTTGAATCAATACCCCATGGGCAACGAGTTGCAAGCTTCAATATTTGAACTAGCACCAATGAGTCCACTTCAGCTTGCACTGTCACATATCCGCGGGAAATACACAAGTTAACCCCGAAGAGAAGGGCCCGTGCCTCAGCTTGAATGCTAGTACAATTGCCGAAAAATGTGGAGAAAGTGAGCAAGAGCTTTCCCTCATCATCACGCAAGACTCCCCCGCCCCTTGCCCTCCCGAGGTTGCCTCTTGAGCATCCATCCGTGTTTAGTTTGAACTCCCCCCCATCGGCGGCCTCAACCATTTCACCAATCGGACCGATGGCTGCTTACGAGCAGAGGTAAGAGAAGCATAAAAGTCAGGTCATGTCGTAGGGACCCAGGAACACCCTGGTAACCGCAGAATGAAGAGACTCCGCACCTCGTCAAAGACAAAACCAGAGATAGCCCCAGGGCCGTAAACTTTCCCGTCGAAGCGCACTTTATGCCTAGCCTTTCAAATATTCCAACAAATCAAATGAGGTATAATCAAGTGAACAAATTGCAGAAATACATTCGAGCTCGAAAGAAACCACCAACTAGCCATGTTTCCCCGTACCAAAGCACACTAGCTCCAAACCCCTACAGCAGAACCAAAGAATTTCCATACCGCTACAGCCAACTGGCCCCGGCAAAACATATGGTCTAGAGTCTTAGCTTCTCCCTCGGTGCATCAAAAACACTTCGAAGGACCAGCGACACCAAATTTACATACCGTAGAATCCAAAGGCAACCAGTCCCTCAGCAGCCGAAGCAGGAAGAAGGAGATTTTCAACGGGAGTTTGGGCTGCCAAACCCTGGAGAAGATAAATGACCGCGGCGAATGAGCCCGCACTAAGTCAAATGTTGTGCTCAACGTGAAGACTCTAGATTGTGTGGGTGCCCAGACCATTAAATCATCCACTCCCACTTCAATCTTAGGAAGAGCGAATCGACTGATCTCGGATAGTATGTCACCCGGCACCCATTCAGCCAGCAACTGAAAATTCCATCTGCCTCTATGAAAAAATCTGAGACCCTGTGATCCGAAACATTGGCTAACCGCACTGACAAAGGCCCTGACCCTAACCAGTTATCAAACTAGAAATTCGAACTCCCCGAACGAACCACAAAGGTGATGTGTTGCTAAGCCAATTCCTGCACCTAAAGCATCCTATGCCACGTGGCTGAAGCCCCCACTGACGCACCCACCATACTCGGATAAGCATTGGAAGCGTACTTAGCCATCATAAAATTAGCCCAGAGAGATGAGTTCTATCGAAACCGCCACCACAACTTCACCGAGAAAGCTTTCACCACATCTAGCATGGAGCGGAAGCCTACCCACCCTCCTCATTAGTAGTGCAAAGCTCCTTCCAAGAAATTCAATGGCGCTTGGGATCACCCCCAACAGTGCCCCAAAGAAAAATAGCAAAAAGCCTCTCCACTGTATTTTCACAAATTAAACAAGTAAAATGAATGAGAGGACCGTAAAACCTTGCTTAAGTAAATCAAAACTCTAACCTTATTTTTTTTTTCCTTTTGTTAGATTCTTATTTTCAAGAAATTTCTTTTTTTGGCTTTTTTCTTTTACAAAATTGGAAAAAAAATTATATACATACCCTACATTTGGCAAACTTTTAAGAGTGGAGTTGAACTTCTCAGAAGCAATTGAACGAGCTAGAGGCTAGTGGCTATTTAGAACAAGGCAAGGACAATTCTTAGGGAAATTGTTTCAAATTTTTAATAGCCAGAATTGCTAAATATCCAAAGTTTAAGTAGCTTACAGTTGTGATAAGGCCGTATGAATATGAAACCATTCACATGTATTGTTCACCAGAATAGTATTTGGATTTTTGCATCCCTCTTAAGAAATCGTTGAAATTGTCTCAAACTTTTAATTACTATATATGGGCTAAAATTCAAATTTGTAATCATAGGACTATGACAATGCCATGCAAATCGAGACCCACTGACATATACTGTTCATGTGAATAGCTTTGACAATTTTTAATCTATAATGATAAAGTTATATAAGCTGTTCATGATGTGTTGTAAAATTAAAAACACGTTAAACTGTGATGTACTAGCAACAATTGGTGCCCCTTACTCTATGCCTACGAGGCCAAAATCAATAATGGCAATATAGCGATGCACATGTATGGCTGTTATTCTTTTTTTTTTTTTTTTTCTGACAGAGGGGGTATCCGGGCCATCGATATAGCGATGCACATGTATGGCTGTTATTCAAGTCATTTAATTTAAGCTTGGCATGTGCTCTTGGTTGAATCCCTCTACCTATCCGATCAATGCCTTATTTACAATTGCTTCTAATTCTCAAAAGCAATATGAGAATCCAAAAACATCAATCTTGTTGCTTTTGATTTAGCATTTTTTGCATATATGAATGTAAATCACTATTGAAAAGAAATTGAGAACAGAAAGTAATTTTCATAGTCACAAAAGCTAAAATTAAGTGTACTTACTTGATAATCGTTTGAGAAGGCCCCAAGTCCCATTTTGGAAACCAAGTACTAGTGAAGTTTTAAGGTACTATAATCAAATCATCAGCGTTTCAATAACAGATTATTGAGTGCAATGCACCTATACTTTCCAAGTGAATAAAAGGGTAACTGACTTGACTACCCCTGCATTTATATCCTTGTCTTACTTCTCCCACTTAGTGTTTTTCTTTTGCTTTTCCTTCTCCATTCGTTTTACTTCTCTTTCTTTCCTTTAAGATATGCAAAACTAATTGAATCGTAAAACTTTGATGATCTTTTAACTGCATAAATGAACAAGTTTGTTAAGCATTTGCAATTTTTATTGTAAGCGTCTCGACTTCTCATTGATTAGACAAGAATGCGTGTATAACAAAAACACGATATATCCAAATAGAAGAATATAGCCTGTAGTATATAATGAAAACATGCTATATCGGTCCTAGATCAAGGAAAGCTATACAGTATCAAAATTAGAAAAAGGAATGCTTAACTCTAGAATTAGTTTCTCAAAAGAAAAAAAAGGTGGGGCTAAATACACATCCTTATAACCAAATTGACCAAAAAGGCCACAGCATTTATGGGGCTTGATAGAAACTTTTTCAATAAAAAATTAGCCTTTTATAAGTGAATATAAATGGTGCTAATTTAAATTTAAAATTTACATCATTATGAATGGTCTTAAAATTCTGACATTTGTTTTCATTCACTTTGATGGCATTTATTTTTTTCCTCTTAAAAGAATGTTTTTATGTCTTTTTATAGAGCAAGAGGAGATGAGAAAAATTTTTTAATTGTGCTAAGAAAATATTTTTACCTTTTTGGCACAATGTACTTCAAAACTATGCACTGAGATTGTCCTATGTTGCGTATTTATAGTTTGATGATTGCTTTATATGTGCCCTTAACTCTTTGGGTTGCATACAAAGGGGTGACTATAAAAATCAACATGCATGTTGACGACTTTGAAGTTATTGATTGGTAGTCACTTTGGAATCATCATCTTGGATAGCTAAGTCACCCTTTTAGAATACTCACTCGTACATGTTGAATTAGTTTTAGACAAAATCAAGATCTTTAGATCCGGGGCCTTTTCAGTGCAACTTTTTGTCCTGTTCCATCCATTCATGTAATTCTTATAACATTGGGTGTAAAATTGTATGACTTTCTCTAAGTGTGAAATTTGTTAACTCATACAACTAATTTATAATTATGCTAAAATTGTATAAATTTACATCAAAAGTCATAAGAATTACAATAACTGGATTGAATTAGACAGAATCAACTAGAAAAGCGCCTCATCCAAGATTTTTTTGGTAAATGGAGCTTGTGTTGTGGCATATAGTCTATTGCATGATTGAGTTAGTCTAACCCTCTTCCAAAACTTCGTTGTTTTTATGTTTCAAAGTGTGGCTTTTTCACAACCTTATTAATCAATATTGAGTGCCTAGATTAATATCATTTGTTCTACCTTTAGTGAAGATTTCAATGGCTTCAAACCGTATTTAGATTTCATTTTTTCTTTATCTGTTGCAAGTCACACTTGTCTATTAATTAATTGCAGTTATTCAGTTACAAATGGCCATCGCACCGTGAATAGTTCGGCTGAGAAAATTGCTTCTAATAATTTGGCATCGCAATAATAATGCAACTTTGGATGGATTGATGGCGCCGATTCTGCATAATCTTGGCTTGGAAAAAAAATTATGGTTTTGGCCTGATAAAGGGAGACACTTACGAAGTTTGAGTTGATCATGGTGCAGTTCCTCCTTTTCTTGGACTTCCAAATTGATAACCTTTTTATATTTTTCTAAATTGATGAATCTTGATTTTTTTTCTACCCATTTCTTTCTTTGTTTGAGAAAATGCTAGATGCTCTTATAAATGCAAGGTTTCACATGCAGAATATTTTTTCAAAAAAAAAAAAATTCTAGGAGGAAAGACGTTGGATTAAGAAGCAGGTGGGGGCATTAGAATTAGAATTTTGGACCTCTAATTTACGAGATCCCAACTTTGACCACTCGACCGATCAGTTTCATATGCAGAATATGAATCATCTTTTGTTGCACTTGTTTTTTTTCATCTTCAGTTTACTGTGAAAGTCACGAGTATCTATCACTGCAAAAGTACCATTTGGTTGCCAATCTACATGAACTTGATATTAAAACAAGAGACTCCGAGTTCAGGATGTTTACGTTCTAGTCATATCAACAAGATAAGCTAAGCCTAGACAAATCTTATTTATTTTCTAGTTCTTATATTAAAGTTCATAATAGTTTTGTTATTTATTTTCAATCAAAATTAATTTTTGTGAGAGAAATATGAAGGAAAAGGGGCGAGATCCCCCTCCTTATGCCTAGTATTCCTAACGAGGTAAAGTACACTTTATCCTTTATAATTCTAAAATGGATGCATAAGATTGGACTCACTAATTTATCTAGATTCGATAAAGTCTTAGCTTCCCAAGTCTTCAGACCAAAGGCAAAAGGGTCAACAATTCCAAGACTCCAAGTTGGTGGTTCAAGCAATCCCTTAGATACTGCTATGTATATGCCATGTCACCGCCACCATATCCAGCTGGATCGATTCTAATCCTAATAAGGAAGAGTTGTTTGACAATCACTAAAAAAAATGAAGGGTTAAACGAAAATAATGTATACATGTATGAAGTGCTCCTTCGAAGGAAGGGATTAATACAATTAAACATGAATGAAGGTTCTACAGTAACATCACCCCCACCTCAAATGGAAAAGCACAATAAGTAGTACAAGTAAATAATTGAAAGCAAATAAACAAACCAATCATCACATATACAAAGTGTGAGAAGCGAATATGAGAGTGAAATGCAAAAAGTCCGAAAAACAAAAATGCAAGCTAAGACATCCCAGTGCGACACGTAAAAAGTAGAAAAGGAAAAACATTAACTAAACTTAGTGCTTGGACTCATTAGTAATCCCCACTAGAGTTGCCAAACTGACGCATCCCATTTAAAATAAAAAGAGGGTGTTAAAAAATGTATTTCTTGATTTTAAAAAGTAAAAGAAAAAGGATTTAAAATAGGACTTTGAAAAATGCAACGATTTGGGTCAAAAAAGTAGTCTAGAAAGGAATTTTAGAAAAAGGGATTAACCACTTGGTATTGAGTTTATCGTACTATGTCATCCAAAAATGATAAAAACTCCTTTTAGATGACTCCATATCTTCGAAAATAAGAGAAAAGAATTCACGAGTTACGATTGAAAAAATGGAAGACAAAGGTTCAATCAGCTTGAATCTAAGGCATCCTTTCAATCTAACAAAAGTTAGTTGCGAGATTTAGTCAAAATTTTGCTAGTGTAACCCTCAAATTTATCACATTTGAATATTTTTATATGAATACAAATCTAAACTTAAATGGGACATTGTGAGGGATGAAATGTCCATTCAAGACTTAATTGGTACTAATAGCATTAATTACAAAACCCAATAATGATCCTTTGAATAGGTCACGATGAGACTCCAAAAAAAGAAAGTAATAAATAGTATATATAGGTACAAGTGTCCAAAAAAAGAGGGATGCAACATAATGGGTATGGAAGACTAAAAAATTGTGACAAAATTTTTCTTCTTACAAAGGAGTAAAAGCGTGTTAAGGCTAGAAAAGTTATACTCGTCTATTTCTCCTATTCAAAAGGCGACTCTTCTAAATTAGACAAGCAAATAACTAATTTATTTTCTAATTTCCTAAATGAGATGCTAGTTTAAATGATGTGGTCCATGCATATAGGAATAAGGGAATAATATAACAAAAAAAATATCATGCAATTGAGAAAAATAACCTAAAATAGAAAAAATACATGAAAATGTAATGAATGACACACAAAAGATGAATGTAACGTATGGATGATCTAAGAGTCTAGCATTGGACTAACCCATTTCTACAATTCTCACAACCATTAAACTAGTAAGGAAATAGAGAAAGAAGTCACAACCAGCATTGAACTAATATGGTACTGTCACACGTTCATATTTTAGAGTATAAATAAGCAAGTAAGCACATAGGAACACATAAGTTACTTAGAACATGTAGCACATAAACATAATATTTAAATGCAAAATCCTAAAGAAAGCAAATAAAGCACATAAGCACATAAATGCATAAGCACACAAAATCTAATTATTACATTGGGGCCCTAATTATAATCTAAAAGGGGAATATAAAAAAGCCCTATCTAACCATCTATTACATTTGCTATCTAATTAGATGTCTTGCAAAAGAAAATAAAACCTATCTATTATGACTTGGGTATTAGTGACGGGTATTTTACATATATGTACAAGTTAAAAAATCGAATTACACCCGTTCACTGCAAGTATACAGGTCAACTAGTAATTTAGGGTATATATCGGGTCGATCCCACAGGGAAGAGTGAACAATTACCGATATTACTAAAGCTTCTCTATTATTTAGACTATCAATAAATTATAACAAATTTAACCTACTGAAATTATACAAAATAACAAATAAAAGCTCCTTAGGTTGTTATATCCCTAACTACTCATGCAAGTGCTATATTTGGATCATTGAGTACTACATCTAGGCTAGTTATGGTGTAATTTCCTTAAACATGTGAAACCTACTTTCGTAGTGAATCAACTATACTCATAACTAATCCATACCTATTTTCATGGTTATGAAATTAGCTACAAGTTCATTTCTTCAATGAAATTACATGAAATGAATCACTAAAAACCACATAGGTGCACCTCTACTTTCGTGAGTGTACTCCCTATGTTTAGCACTTCTTGAACTAGTGTTAAATCTCAATTTTCATTGCAGAATCAATACCTTAGATAATCACAATCAATGGTACTAGATTAATCATGATTTAAAGAGCCAAAGTGCTAAATAACTTGCTAAAATCATAGCAATCAAATAATCAAATAATAAACACGAACAATTATAGAAAGTTCAATCAAACCCAAGGTATAAACTTTAAAAACACATAATGAACACAAAATCCAGAACTTGCATATTAACTATACTAAAGAATCTAATACAAAAGATAAAGAGTTGGAGAAGAGATAACCCATGTCACTTGAGCTTCAACTTCTCCTTCTTCATCTCCATCTTCATCCTAATCTAGCTAACATTCAAGAATGGATGAACTATACTAGTCTACACTAATGCTAACATAACACTCAGAAGATGAAAGAGCTACATTTCTGCACTCTCCAAGTTTTCCCGTATGTCTCTCTCTTCTCCTTTTTAATATTTTCTAGCTAGAGAGAATTTGCTATCAGAAAATCTGGCTACGTATGGATGTCCAGACCTCTCCCTTGTGTCTCTGCATAAAAGGTGGTAGAAAGGCATTTTTTCTCCTTCATGATTTCAACTACCTAGATTTTGTAAAGGAAGTCAAAAGAAAATGTTGTTTTGACTTTTTTTTTTAACTCATTTTGTCTTCCCTTTTGTTGCAGAAGCATGTGCTACCGAATTCACTGACTCCAAATAGCTGAAAAGTTGTGTGAAAAGTGAGAAAAACGGCTGTGCCACTTACAGAAGAGAGAGGCAGATCCGAGGGGTGAAGATTGATCCGAGCTCGGATCAATGATGATTCGAGGCCTTCTCTGATGGATCCGAGCTCGGATCATGTATTCTCGGATACACTGCTCCAGAAATACAGACGAGGGCTCGGATCTCCCTTGATTCACATGGATCCGAACTCGGATCCGTGCTGATCTTTTTTCCAGTTTTTCACTTCTTTTCCTTTTTCTTCACTTTTGCTCCTAATTTCTTGTGTATTTTATCCCCTGGACGATCCTTACATTTCTTTCATCTCGTGCATGAATTCATACATCAATATCCTTCACAATTTCACAAAATTAACGCATTAATCCACTCATTTGTCAAGTTTTGAACACTTAAATAATATTTAAGCAATTATCACCAAAAGAGTTCAAATATGACTTTAATTTTCTCAAAACATACCAAAAGTTCATGCCAAACTTGCACAAAATATACGTTAAATATTCACTTATCAATTAGAGTACATTCCAAATAAATATAAGACTTGAATTAAACAAATAAGCATAGAAATGAATAAAATCTTAAAGTAATAAATAAAAGAAAAACAAATAAAATGTATAAACATGTAGGAAAACATTTTTTTTTAGTATAAGCAGGAGGACTCGAACCGAGACCTCTTGCTTACACTCCCTCTCCCCGTACCACCTAACCCATCCCTCCCCCGGTCCTCACATGTAGGAACACATAAGAGTACATCATTCTAATTACACATAAGAGTACATAATTAGAATTTAAAAAATAACAGAAGTACCTCCATTTTGAAGCAGTGACTAAATGAGAGGAAGAAGAGCTTTTTGTTATTCAAAATCAACAAAAATGTCAAGACACCAATATCACTAACAATTAATCAATAGAGATAAAAAACTTAATTCATTAAAAAGAAACTCACTAACGTTGCAAAACAAATAATAAGCTAATGTTCCAAAATGAATGACGGATTAAAGAGCTGAGGACAATCTTAATGATAAAGGCAACAAAGAATCATGGGGGCTAAAGTTAGAAAAATAAAAATATGTGGGTAAAAATATAAATTTTAAAATCTAAGGGCCAAAATGCAAATTCTGCAAAAATCACTTTTTTTACTAACCTTTTATTCATAATCTACTCAAATTTAGGCTAATTAGACTACCAAAGTAATTTGCAAATCTACAAACAAAAGATTATTCATACTAGTTTCTAAAGTTGTTAAATTAAAATCCTAAACTTAACAAATTTACTTAAACCCCTAATTATACCTGAAAAGTCAGAATTAATTCACCAAAATACACATAAACATCATAAAGAAAGGCCAGGACTCAAAAAATGAGAAATTATATCCATTTTTTGCAAATGTTGAGGCCCTAGCATAATTATGCAAAAGTTAGGGGACAAATTATAAATATTTTTTATGGGCTTGGATGAAAGCTGTCACTGAACATAACAACACAATCAAATTTTCAGAAAATTAAAGAATGCCTAAAACACATAAAATATCTAAAAGTACATATTAAAAGAAAAACAAAGGAAAGATAAAAACAAAATCTTGGTCCATATTCTTTAACCCAACCTTTAACATAACAAAATTGAACATTTGGCTGAGACTTCTGATCTAAACAAAAATACCTAAATGACTCTAATACAATGAATGTAAGCCCAAATAAAATATACGAGTAAGTCCAACTCAAAACTAAAGTAAATTAAATTTAAAACCTAAACAAGGCTATGCTCTGCCCACTGATGAAGTCCAAATTTTAATTCATGAATAACTCCCAAATAAAATAGAGTAAAACACAAGCAAGCCAATATTAAAACTATTAACTTAGCCATGGTATATGACCCAAAACTAATACACTAATACAAATAAATTCATCTACATCACTCATGTGAAAGAAAGAAAAAAGAAACGAAAAGAAACAGAAAATAAAAAACTCAACAAAAGATGGAAACAAGGATAGAAAGGAATAGTTTAGGAAAAAGTCAATTCCGCTTAAATGAATTTGACCGTTCTTGACCAGGTGAGATTCATCGGGAATTTGCAAGGCCTTCGGCTAACTGGCCAGAATCTTCACAGGAAAAATGTTCCAATGACTTTTGACATGCATGCTTTTTACAAAAATCATCTACACAACATTGGAAACAGTAATCAAATTCAGCCCAGAAATTTTCTATTTTCACAAAAAAGGAGAACGCTCAAGACTCATGAACACAAAGAGAGTTCAATGCCATGTTTCGCCCCCAAAATTCAACAAACCTCAAATAAGTTTACATGTTCGGATTCCTGAGAAGGTGAGGAGTAAAATATGCTAAAGTTTCTAGTCTCAAAATGATCACATCAAAATCCACCAATTGCAACCCAATGAGGAAACATAAGATAAGTTTCTCTAGTCAAACATGAATCTAATCTCCATTGAACAAAAGAAGAAGGAAAATAAGGTTACCTGGATGCTTCTTGAAGATCGTAGAAGTGATGAATCAGACATGGAGGGTTAATGAAGGCAGCTGCTCTTTTTGCTTGAAGAACTCAGAAGCTTCAAGAGTGGAATAAGGTCAGGTTCGAACACAATTTTGAAAGGGTTTGAATAATTATCACCAAAAAACTTCAATAGAGAAATTGTTCCCCATATCTCTAGAAATGCATAAATAAGAATCACTCCAAATGGACTTAAATGAATGAGAAAAGTATATTTGAACAGGGCTGTCAAACCTATTATTCCTATTTTTTTCTGGAAAAATCTCTTCTTTTTCTCCAATTTTTCTCTCTTTTTTCTCTCTAAATCTCTCTTGCCACTGTTAACTAGCAAAATCTTTTCTCTCCAAACCCGAAAACCTTTTCTAATGTATTTATGTGGTCCTATGTTAAGAAACAAAACCCTAAAAGTAATGGTTGCGATGAAAACTCTAAAAATAGGATGATGTATTCCCTCTCATCCCTACATAGAATTGGTTTGGTGGTATTGGATTAGAATCAAGAGCGTGAGCTATCTTTGTATGAATTAAACTTGGGGGAAAAGAAGAGAGTAAAAAATGAAAAAATAAAATAAAATAAAATCGAGCCATATAGACTTGGCTATCCAGTGCGATCGCTTTGGGTTTTGCCAGGAAGAATAACATCGGCACACGAGTGGAAACAGCATTTTTTGGAGAAAAAGAAAAATAAAGAAATGGGCCAATTTACATGGTCTTGTTTTCTTCCTTTCCAGTTTCGCTTGGGCTTTGCTTTTGAGCTTGAGGTTGATTTGTTATTAGAATTGATTTTTCATTGGGCTTTTGTTGGGTTTGAAGCAAACCAAAGAAAAAAAAAAACTTATGCTGTTTTTCTTTTTTTTTTTTGAATTGTAGTTTTTTGTTTGTTTATTTGTGAAATTCCACAAAAATTGCAGAAACAAAAATAAAATGATTACCTGATCAAACATTTTTTATTGAAATTAAATGAATAAAAATAAAAATAACAATAAACTTGAGATAGACAAAAATTTGGTGCCTACAAAAATAGGACTGTTAATCTCTTCCCAAAACGATAGAGAATAATCAATCGGACTTCTGATATTAGTCCCAGGTCCTGCAATCTTTAAAACGTGCCCATGCTTTACAACAAATAATTTTCTCAACAACTCTTTTTAAGCTCTTTTTATTCCAAATTTTTAAGATTCCAACTAAACACAAAAATTAATTAGAATTCATAGAATAGCACAAAAATCTACTAAAACAGAAAGAGAATTAACACCAAATATATATCAATTTAGCACACTATCACAAATGATAGGATTTTGACTATATCTACTTAGTCTACATACGACACAAGCTAT
Source organism: Coffea canephora (assembly GCA_036785865.1). Classification (NCBI taxonomy): domain Eukaryota; kingdom Viridiplantae; phylum Streptophyta; class Magnoliopsida; order Gentianales; family Rubiaceae; genus Coffea; species Coffea canephora. Next base: position 30,294,885 of record CM071920.1, on the reverse strand, counting down.
ATCAGGTCTTGTAAAATTTATTAAATGCATCAGATTCCTAATAATCTAAGCATATCTAGACTAAGTAATTGGATCAGTAGGATTCTTCCTTAATTGAGTATTTGCATTATAAAGAGTTGTTGCAGGTGTCATATCAAAAATTTCAAACTTCATAAGAAGTCTCTATGTATATATTGTTCTTGTGACAACATAATACCATCGCCTCTCCTTATGAGTTTAATACCTAATATTATATTTGCTTCACTCAGATATTTTATATCAAAGTTAGAAGATAAAAAAAATATTTAGTATTATTTACAATATCTAGATTAGTATCAAATATAAGCATATCATGCACAGACAAACTAATTATCACATATTAATTATTTAAAACTTTAATATATACGCATTTATCCACTTCTATGGATGAAAACCCATCACTTATCAAAATTTGATCAAATTTCTCATGCCACTGTTTAGGGACTCATTTTAGACCATAAAGAGATTTAATGAATTTACCAACTTCATTTTCTTGTCAGGAAACAATGCATTCCTTAGGTTGAACCATATAAATTTCTTCTTCTAAATCACTATTTAAAAATGCTATATGAATAAAAAGTTTGTGGACACAAGTCAAAGCAAATAGAACATGAGTAGAAGAAATTCTAGTTACTGATGTAAATATGTCAAAATAATCAATATTTTATTTTTGAAAAAAATCTTTTGCTACTAAACTAGCTTTATATTTATCTATGGTTGCATTAAAATTATATTTTCTTTTGAAATCCATTTACAACCAATACATGTTGTACCAAACAGTAAATCTACCAAAACTCAAATTTTATTTTTCATAATAGAATCAATATCAGTTTTAAGTACTCTTTTCCACAATTTGGCATTAGGAGAAGAGATAGCATCATAATAAGTTAAAGGATCATTATCAATAAGAAAAGTTTAAAAATCATTTCCATAAAAAAATTCTTTTCAAGCCCTTTTACTCCTTATTAATTCCTTGTTAGATGTTATTTCTCTATTTATTTCAACAGGCACATGAGAAATTTTATTAGATGGTGGAAAAATATAGTTAAAGAATTATTGTTTGTCTCAATTATTATATTACAATCAAACATATCACTTTCTAAAATAAGAAACCTATATATAGCTTTATGCTCAGCATATTTAATATATATATATATATAATCAAAAGTTTTATAACCCATTTTTCTTTTTTAGGCCCTAGAGGAAGTCTGGCCACTGATTTTCGAGACCTTAAATTCAAATTAAGCAAAAAGATGCATACCCAGGTGACAAAATAGAGTAGAAGGGAAGACAATATGGTATCCATTAGCCTTTCTTTTTTTTCCTCCCTCTATATCTTATTCTCTGAGACAATACCTTTTGCTCTTTCTAAAGCTATATCTTCACCACTAGGGTAACACATTTATTTCCATGTAAACCAAGGAGCACCATGTAAAAGGACTATGCTCCTTTCCATTGCACTAAAGAGAATTTCTTTTCATCACACCACAATAAAATTAATTTAAAAAATCAACACGGTTCACAATATATTTATTACTTGCACAACAAACAGAAGTTTTATATGAAATTGAATAAGTTTTACCTTCTGATTAACCATTACAAATTTTGTTACACTTTTGAGCCTTTTTTCTTTTTTGGAATGTTTCACGAAATTTGAATACCAAAATATTAAATCAGAATATTGATCTAAAGATTAAAAACATATAATGACAAATATAACGATTTTTTATAATTATGATAATTTTGATATAAAATAATGTCGCGCCCCATTTTTTGATGAAATAAATAAATGGCTTTAAAAAATGTATTTTTGTGATTGAAAAATGAATTTTGATTTAAAAGAAAAGTGGGTCTAAATGGGGGTTTGAGAATGCGACGATTTGACCCAAAATTATAGTTTAAAAAGGGTTTTTAAAACTAAATACGGAGTCGCCACTTGGTAATGAGTTAAGGTGTACCAAGTCACCTAAAAAATGTATTTTTAAAGAAAAATAGGAAAAAATGGTGAGAAACCCTTTTTAAACGACTCCTAGTCTACGTAAACCAAAGAAGAAGGTTCGGGAGTCACATTTGACAAAGGGGAAGGCAAGGATAAAATCCAAGGCACCCCTTTGACCTAGCCAAGGCTAGTTGCGTTGATTTAATCAAAGATTTTCTTGTTTTAATCAAAGAATTCATTACATTTGGATGCACTACATGAATGCAAACCCTAGACCTAGGGGTATTGAGGGAAATTTCTCTTCAAAGGTTGAGTGGTGCCAATCACATTAATTGTGAAGCCCAATAACGATCCTTTGAAGGGGTCACGAATAATGCAAGTGGGATGCAAATGAATGGAATGGATGTATGCAATGTGAAGGCATGAGTTTGAAAAAGTAATAAAAGACGATAATGTGTAAGTGAGAGTGTGCACGTGAGTGGGCAAGGTGCGGTATATGAAATGATAATATGAAGTGCATGTGTGCAAGAAATGACAAAAGTGCTCGTGTGCAAGTGAAAATATAAAGGTGCACGTGTGCAAAATGGGAAGAAAAATGAAAGTGTGATGAGGGTATAAAATGGTAGAATGGATGCATGATCCTAGGGAATGTATGCATATTGGGTACGGGGAGACCTAAATCGTGACTCAATTTGCCCTTTTATAGAGGGAATACAAGCGTGCTAAGGCTTAGAAAAAGCCACACTCGTCTATATCCCATATTTAAGGGGACTCTCAAGCAAATGAACCCTATAACTAGCATGAAATGCAAAAATCCTAAAATGGAGGGAAAAGGGGTTCAAGGGGCATGCAAAATGATAAAAACTAAAAAGCATGACATGTAATGAACATGCAAACATGTACTAACAAAGGGAAATTCCTAAGGGTCTAGCGTTGGACTAGCCCATTCTATGAATTCCTACTAGCGTTGGACTAGTGGAAATAGGCAATGAACCACAACTAGCGTTGGACTAGTGTGGCGACGGGAAAAGGGACCACAACTAGCGTTGGACTAGTGTGGTGACGTGCATTCATTCACGACTATAAAAAGCAAGTAGACATGCCAAATACTCGTAAACATGTAGCACATAACACTTAGCATGCTTGACTAGATGCAAAACCTAATAAAACGGTAACACATAGCACATAGACAAGCATAAGGAGCCTATTACATTTTTTGCTAACTAGAACAAAAGGGGAAAAGGGAAAAGTGGACAAAATTACTAGCCTAGCCCTATCTATTACAAGTCAAGAGGTGTACACATACCCCATTTAAAAGAATAATTTAATAAAAGCAAGAATGAATGAAATAATGGAACTAAAGAATGGTAATGAAAGCAAATTAGGCATGCGATTCACACTTAACAAGTTGGATCACATAGGAGAGTCAAAAAAATAAAAGAGATTATACCTCCCCCCTTTGTGGTGCTAATCAAGTAGACAAGGCTTAACTTGTGCTAAAGAACGGGATAATTTGGACAAAGACTATCAAAACAAAGGGGTTAATGCACCAATCTAGTGATAAGATATGAACAAAACAGTTTGAATCCACCAAATCATCAAATCTTCCATCAATTGCAACTCAATGAATATCAAAAACTAATTAAAGCCCAAAATAAAGGCATGATCATCCAATCTCCAAGCATAACATCTACTAAAACCCCAAAAGCAAGCATTACTCAAACATTTGAACCTAATTGAAACATTTAAGATCTAGAATATCCCCAAGTAATAAAAAAAACACAGTCCAAGCAAACATCATATTTCAAGGATCCAAGAGTGAATGAAGGTCCATGAATGGTTTAAACTTGCATTTCTAGGACCCAATAACGACCACTAATCAATCACAATCAACGTCAAAATGAATCATCAAAGAGCTTCAAAGGTCCTCAAAATAATAGAGATCAATTAATGATTCAAATGCAAACACCTTAGGACCTAATTGGAAGGGAAAAGGAACATGAGGGATCAAGGCATCTCAAATAATCAACCTAAAACATGAAATTGACACATTGAGAGCATTTAAACAATTAAACAACCCATGAATCATAAAATTTGAATCCAATTGAAAGAGAAAAGAAAGATTGAAAAATCATTTTTGATGAATTTCTTCCATAAAAAGCACATTGAAACTCAAGAGATTAGAGTGGACAAAAATCCAATTGGAAATAAGAGTTCTAAACTAAAATGGTGACTCAAGAGTAAAATCTATCAAAGTAATCGCTAAACTTCTCAAAAATGACATGGAAAAACAATTCATTAGAGTTAAACGAGAAAATTAGTCATGATCTTAATCGAACGAAAAATCAAACTATGAGCTCCCAAAACTACTTGAATCTTCTTATTTCATTCTAAAAATTCACCAAAAATCTATTCATGAATCAAACAAAAACAGGCCAAGGAAAACTAGCATGGTAAAAGGACAAAATTGAAGAAATTTCCCAATCTTATGGGCCTAAGTGAAACAAAAGAGACTTGAGGGACCAAAGTGTAATTTTCCTGAAATTTTCATGCATGCAAACGGCTGAAACAGCTTTCTTTACTTCTGAAATTTCCCTGCTGCAATTTTGCAGCTCTACTCACGCAAATTCACACAACAAATGCAACAAGCTCACGGACTCATTAACTCAAAACCAATAAATGTCTCAAAATCGCTTAGTTAGCATAATCTGGACAAAACTCTTGATTTTACATGTAAGTTACGAATGAACAAATTTCTGCAAACAACCAAGGAACAAACTTTGACAAACAAAAGTGCAGGCCTGCTGCAATTTTCTGCAACTTTCGGCTTCCCTATGCGCAGGGAGATAATAACACAAATTCCTCAAATCCCAACCAAGGTCCAGCAGTGTAAAGGCATATGGACATCTACTAACCTCAAACCTAAAGCTCCAAGAAAACAACCTAAGACCCAAATCACAAGAACAAGCAAGATACTAGGAACAACACTTGCAACATACGTACAGCACTCAGTCAGTTTCACCAAGGAGAAAACAACATGAAAGCTAACAGTTTTTTAGTTCTTAGGTTTGCAACAAGAAGATTCTCAACACAGCTTTGGTAGCAAACATGCTCATGGTATCACACAGTCAAACGATAAGCAACAGCAAAGACATCAAAACACTACAACTTTAGCAACCCAAAAGAAAATCCACACTGCCGCAACAAAACGAGAATTTTCAAACTCGTCGCAGCAGATTTTATACCCAAAGCTTCAGCCAAACGAAACCTGACCCATGGATTACCGAACATTGTTTCCAATCCATAACATAAAGACCCTCAGATTTAAACACAAGAATCCGGAGAAAACATGCCGTTCTAAACGTATTATGAGGTTTTGACATCTTAATCAATCTTATTCGACAGCAAAATTTTTGACCAACAAGGATCCAACTCCAATCGTCAACCAAACCCAAGATTACACTTTTATTACAGGATTAAAGCAATAGAGGCAAACAAAACACATAACACAGCAAACAACTATAAGCATCAGCAAGGACCCAAGCAATAGAACAAAAACAAGGAACACAAGAACACGGAAAAGACTAGGAAATAAATTCAAGAAGATACCTAAGGAAGCTTTTGGACTCAGTTCAGGTGAACGAAAGCAGATGGTCAGCTTCCTTTCCTTTCTTTCTTTTTGCTCAAACACCTTCTTCACTTTTCCTCTCAGCCGCAAACCCCTTCACTAGTTTCTGCCCGCTATTTTCCTGCCTTTGTTTTTTCTTCAGCAACTTCCCGAAATCTTTTCAAGATCTCTCCTTTTTCTCTCGATCTATTTCTTTCCCTTTTAGATGTCGCCACCCTCTAAAACCTTCCTCAGCCCAGATTCTATCCGTCCCTCTCCCCCCTGGTTTCTTTCTAGTTTTTCTGTCTTAGCTGTCTCTTCCTCGGCTGTGTTTCTTTCTCTGCTCATCCGAGAATTCCCCAGTCACTCTTCTCTCTCACTCTCTAATCCTAGCCGCCGGTGAGCCTCTCTGTTTTTTTTTTTGTTTATCGCTTTCAGCCAGCCGTCTTCCTTACCTCCCTCTCTCTCGGCTGCTGCTCTCTCTGTTGCCTTTTATATGGAACTCCTAGGTTCCTTAACCCTCATACGAAGGGTGCTGATGAGGGGTTTGTCCTTGCCTTCCATCCAGCCCTTCGATGGTGCTGCTGAAATTATGCTTGGCACGCTGCAGAAAATTGCAGCGTGCATGATGCGGTTTTTTTTTTTTTTAACTAATTAATTAATTAAACAACAAAAGTGATAATAGTAAAACAATAATAATTAATGATGAAAACAACTTAATTAACATGAGATAAAAATAAACTAAAAACAACAAAAATGCAATTTTCCATTTTTTCATTTTTCTCATTTTTCACTTTTTTAAAAATAACTTAATAAAATAAAATGCCAAAAAGCTGAATTTAAAAGAAATAAACATATTTTTGTGAACAAATTTTCCTTTTTTATCTTTCTTTTTCTTTTCATTTTTCCAATCCAACTAAAGCCTATTTTTTTAATTTTTCTTCTTTTTCCTCTTTTCCTTTAATTTTCTCTTTTCTCCTTTTTTATAATTTTTCATTTTCATTTTTCCTTCGAGAAAGCATTGAATAAAAACAAAATGACTAAAACATATTTTTGATGTTTTCTTTCTTTCTTTTTTTTTTAAAAAAAAACTCTATGCTAATCTTAAACTCAAAAGCTAAAACTAAAAACTAAAACTAAAAGTAAATAAGAATAAATAGCAAATGAAATAGGTCAACTAAAAGGGCGAAAATGAATAAAACTAAAATATCATAACAACTAATAGTGCAAAACACGTAATAACGAACTAAAATGCAAGCAATCTAAAATGAAAATCATGAAATAGATGCTACATAAAATTATTCAAAATTTGGTGTCTACAGTTTGCCCCTCTTTGTCTGAGTTTTGAAAAAAACTTGAGACAAAGAAGTAGACACCAAATACTTACCTGTGTTATTGGGCTGCAAAAGATTCCAACGAACAGGAATTATAACACGGGACTGACCCGAACATGAAAAATAAAACGGGACTGACCCGAACCAGAATTGAAAACGGGACTGACCCGAACAGAAATTTAAACGGGACTGACCCGAACAGAAATTAAATGGGACTGACCCGAACAGAATTTAAACGGGACTGACCCGAACAGAAATTTAAACGGGACTGATCTGAACAGAATTTTAAACGGGACTGACCCGAACAGAATTTAAACGGGACTGACCCGAACAGAATTTAAGCGGGACTGACCCGAACAGAATTTAAACGGGATGCACACTAGTGGGACTGACCCATGGCTAGTGGCAGTGTGAAATGAAATGCACACTAGTGGGACTGACCCACGGCTAGTGGCAGTGTGAATGAAATGCTCACTAGTGGGACTGACCCACGGCTAGTGGCTAGAAAATGAAAGGCTCACCAGTGGGACAAACCCAACGACTGGTGGCAAAGAGAATGAAAGGCTTTTGACAATCGGACAGTGGGATCAAACCCGAGTCTGCCGAGGTCACCCATGCCCAAACGAAAATAAAAGCGGTCAGTGGGATAAAACCCGAGCCTGCCGAGGTCGGAGGGATAAAACCCATGCCCAACGAAAATAAAAGCGGTCAGTGGGATAAAACCCGAGCCTGCCGAGAGAATTGGCGGGATGAAACCCGGTCCCAATGTGATATAGCGGTCAGCGGGATTAGACCCGGTCCTGCCGAAAGAATTGGCGGGATGAAACCCGGTCCCAATGTGATTTTTGTGATTGTCAAGAAAAGGGGGAAATAGAAGGTTGTGCGGCGTACAATGAAACTTCGCCGATAAGAAAATCAATTTTGATTTTTCAAGACACAATAAATTGAATTTGATTTTTCCCTGATTTTTGATTTTGATTTTGATGATGATTTTTCTTTTGAGGGAGAATCTTTTCAACAAAAATTTGCCCCAGTGTAGGGTCTTTTCCTTCTTTCTTCTCCTTCTCTTTTCAGTATCGGCCTTCCATATCATTGGATGCTTTTCATTATGTTCAATCATGAGTACCTGCACAGGGGGATGACAATAATGCAACTAATACTCATGAAAAGAGCAGCGTGATTGATTTGAAATTCTCAAAAAATTTGCCCCAGTGTGGGCTTATTTTGTGAAATGTCACAAATAAAAGAATTTGCTTCAATTTGGGCCCCTTTAATTGCAAAAAATTTGTTTGGACGTCTCTCCATCTATTTGAACAAAATCCAACAGAAAATTTCATGATGAATTTCTTAAAATAAGACCCAAATTCAAATGATTCCTTCCCTACTTTAGCATTGATGCCTAGGGTAGTGGGTCACCACTTCTGGTTGGCTCATCTTTTCAGGACCAATCAAGTGACTTTATTTCTGATTCTGAGGTGGCTAAAGAAAATGAGAGGTCAAGATTTGTCTTGTTCTTGTGTCCAAAATTGTATATAATCCATTCAATGTCACATCTTAGTGAAAGCAAAGAGTTTGTCACCCTTATTCCTTTAAGAAGATTTAGTCAACATATAAGCTTTTAGGCTTGTATCATGTGGGCAGAAATGATAGCTAAACATGTGGAAACAGGTTATAGCCTTATGATCACGAATGATTGATGGATTTCTTATGAGCATAATTCTCACTTTTGAATTGTCATGAAAGATAAGTCAACGATGGACTTTATAAGCTTGTAATGTGGTTTGAAAGCGATAGTTAAAGAGATAAGATTTTCAAGGACATTGCACTGGAGATCACATTTTTCCAAAATTGCTCATTTTTTGAACTCGAAGACCCTGGACTTTATTTGACTTTCATCATTACTCAACAGGGACTTCAACATCGAAAAATTATTATTTTTTTTTATTTTTCCTTTGCATTTATTTTGCTCGCTTTTCCCTCGTTTCTTTTCTTTTCAAAGGTGCCTTGGCGGATTTTCATATGATGAACATTGCCAAATTCACAGCTAATCAATTCAAAAGTACATGCAAAACATTTCTTGGTATCAGCCTAGGAGCATCACTTGCCAATTAGAAAATTTCTTGACAGAGATATTGCAAAGAAACAGAAGTCAGGACTTTCGGCTTTCGTAATGGGGTCTGGTGAGGTGCTTAGAGAAGTTAAGGCCTGAAAGCGGATTTTTCAAAGTGGTTTGAATGACCTGAAATCGCATTATTGTGCCAACCCTCTTTTAGGGTTAAATCATAACTTGTCCCAATTTATTCTCAACTGAGGTTCTTTTCTTTTCCATTTTGTTTTTCCCTCGGCCTTTTGCCATTCTTTTGAAATTTTTCAAAATTTGCCCCAGTTTATTTTAAACTGAGGTTCTTTTCTCTTTTGCTTTTGATTTTGTTGCTTTATCACTTTTCACCTCTTGGGGCTTTTCTTCTTTTTCAACTCAAAGTTACCCCAGTGTGGGTTTGCGATCCTCAGGGGTTGCCAAACGAAGTATATATTCTGAAGGCTCAAAAGGGATGACTAGGGATAGAATGTTAAATTGGAAAAGAAGAGGGCCTGACTTTTATTCCGTTCCTTACATTAACTCTGAAAGGAAACTTTTATTTATGTGAAATTTCTCGCATGTGTCTGAATTAATTCACTGAGAAAAAAATCCTGTTCATCCATATTTGTGAAGCATGGGTGATCCGCCAGACAAAGCTCAGATATAATCAAATTTCCCCCAATTTGTGGTTCTCTTTTTTTCCTTTTTCACAATTGAGGCCCATGTAGAATCAAATTTCCCCAATTTGAGGTTCTCTCTTTTTTATTTTAGCATTCTTTGCTTTTTCTCTTTTTTTTTCATTTTTTTTTTTTGAAAATTCACCAATCTCCTTCCCCAATGTGGGGTGCGATTATTAGTGCTTTGAAAAGAACCACCGATTTTAACTCAAATGAGGATGCAAGGGGTAAATTGTGTTTGGGTTGTAGAAACGATGGCCAAAGCATCATTCTTACGCTCCATGACAACCAAAGTAGCGAATTGCTTATTGAAAATCCATTTGAAAACTTTCCAATGTAAGGTAGTGATCATTAAGGCTCTTATTTGAAACGAATTTATTCTTTCAAAGGCTCAAAGGGGAGAGCAACTGATAAAATCTGTATGGATAGAGAAATGAACGCTTGAAGTATCATTCTAAATTTTCAAAACAAACAAGAACAATGCACATTTTGCTTTCACTTAGATGTGAATTGAATCCAATTAGACACCATGGACATTTTTCCAAGCAAAGGTTGCCCCAATTTGCAATTTTATCAATCAATGTGACTGATTTTATTTTGGGGTCAATAGAAGTGACAAAAATATGAATTGTACAGTGAAGGAGAAAAGGTATCTCATTGGGTCTTTTGAGTGACTACTCTTATTTTTTGAGCACGTTTATTGTGTAACTCAGATCCCCAATCTAGTGTACGCAAGGATTTTAGAAAGCATACACTTGTGAATTTTCAGGCTGGAGGTTGAAAAAATCTTAATTTGGTCTTATTTTCTTAAAATTCATCATGAAATCTCCAATGAGCAAAGAATGAAATGTACATGAATATACAAAACAATAATTGTCCAAAAATTTTATTGCTGAAAAAATTTGAAACAAAATTTCTCGTTCAATTATGATACAAATGAGAAGAGAAACTTGTAAAGTGCTCCACATATACACTTTTTCATCTCCTTTTCTTTTTGGAACAAGAATGTATTAACAAAATCCAATATACAGAATTTTCTTTGAGAAACGATTATGAAATCTCTTACAAGCTTTTAGCCTAGAGCTTTCAGATGAATCTTTCATGTTTCATGGCAAAACCTGCCCAGGAATCAAGTAATACTTTTTCGAACTTTATTGGCTCAAAAAAATTTGTTATCGGATATAGGAAAATATTTTTCACCTTATTAAAACATTTTTATGAATGCAAGGGGAGGGGAAAAACAAAAGAAAAATACCCTGAGTTAGTAAGCAAGATTATAAAATCGATATGCATGTCCTATGGGGAACCCTTTTATGCCAAGGGTAGGCCTAGCATGAAAATGCAATCCTCTAGGGTAGGCACCATACAATACCTGATGAATCCGATCAACCGCTAGAGTGAAAAATGATTTTAAAAAAATTTGGCCAATTGGAGTGAGAAAACATTTGTTCTAAAAATGAGGGAAAAGTCTGAATGGATTGCCTGCTTTGATCGACACATAAAAATGATGTGTAAAAGAGATTGCAATGTCTCAATCAATTTATTCAGTGAACCTTAGATTTAAACCCTAAAAAGGAAAAATCAGGTCAAATAGATTGGATAAAAATTGATGATTTATTCAAAAACGACCGAATTACCCTAAAAACGGGTCAAAATAAAATGAATGAAATTTGATTTATTCAAAATTGATCGAATCACCCTAAAAAGGGTAGATTGGTCAAACGAATTGATGATTTTTCCAAAAATCGACCGGATGACCCAAAAAGGGTAAATTGGTCAAAAGGATGGATGATTTATTCAAAAATCGGCCAAATCACCCTAAAATGGTCAAATGGTCAAATGAATGGATGATTTTTCAAAAATCGGCCAAATCACCCTAAAAAGGGTAAATTGGTCAAATGAACGGATGGTTTATTCAAAAATCGGCCAAATCACCCTAAAAAAGGGTAAATGGTCAAATGAATGGATGATTTTTCAAAAATCGGCCAAATCACCCTAAAAAGGGTAAATTGGTCAAATGAACGGATGGTTTATTCAAAAATCGGCCAAATCACCCTAAAAGGGTAAATGGTCAAACGAATTGATGGTTTTTCAAAAATCGGCCAAATCACCCTAAAAGGGTAAATGGTCAAATGAATGGATGATTTTTCAAAAATCGGCCAAATCACCCTAAAAGGGTAAATGGTCAAATGAATGAAGTTAATGATTTATTGAATGAATTTGACAAAATGGATTGGATAAGATGGATGATTTATTCAAAAATCGATTTTCAAAAAGAAAATCACAATGCCTTAGTCTATGAGCCTCCTAAAATCAAGATTTGGCCTCAATCCATTAATCGTCTCAATGATGAGGAATCATTTGTGAACTTTCTTCAAATTAATGTCCTTTTACGCAAGGGAATTTTACCAATTTTGATACAATGGCCAAAAAGTGATTATTAGACGCTCATATGCCAAAAATTGCTCTATTGAAAAATGATCGGATCCTACCTTACCTTGTACACTACCCCTTCGGATGGTACGAGAAGGGTAAACGTGCAAGTCTCATTGGATTATATATCCGAGACATGGGGTGGTTTAATCCTAGCACGGGATCCCCTATGTGGTATTCCCTTTCTATGGTTTATGCGTGATGCCAGTTATTAAAGCGATGTAAATATGTGACAAATATGACCTAAAGGGCATAAATAATGCATCGGGGGGAAGAGGTCTAAAATGAAATGTACTTATTAAAAATTAAATGCAATAGCTGAAATTTAAACATGCGAGTTATATAGTGGGTAAGTCACTAAAAGAGTGTCAAAGAGGCCTCTTATTGCTAAGGCACATGAATGCAGGCCAAGAAAACAAACGGTTAGTGCAATTGATAGAACACATAACACGTTGGGAGCAATTAAGAAAAGAAATACAATAAAACAAGTAAAAGGGGTGGAACCCCTTCCCTCGTGCCTAATGTGCTTAATAGGGTAAGGTCGACTCTACACTAGGCAAGTCTAACATGGATGCATGAGGCTGGGGTTCACTAATGCAACTAGACTCGATAAGGCTTCGACTCCCAAGCCTTCAGACCTAAAGGCAAAGGGTCATCACTCCCAAGGCCTTCGATCGGTGGCTCGAGTGATCCCTTAGGTAGCGCTATGGGCGCAGTGCACACCAGCCGCCTACCCAAGGCAATCGATCCTAATCCTACAAGGCGGTGTGGGGTAGCGCCCACGAAAAATAAAATAAAGTGGGATAACAATAAGTAAACGTGCACGTATGAAGTGTTCCCTATTTTGAGGGAAGGGGTTGAGAACCACACAAGGCTCTAAAGGTGACACCCCCCCCAAATGCAATGCAAGCGCGAGATAAACATACATCCAATCAACCAATCATACATTCATGAATGAGGGAGTAGTTGGATATGCGTGAAAATGCAAAAAATCCTAATAAAAGGAAAAATGCAATCCTAAACACCCAAATGTGATATATGAAAAGATTAAAAGAAGAAAAAGATTGATTAAATCAAATTTGCTCGGACTCTCGAATATCCCCAGTGGAGTCGCCAACTGTCGCGCCCCATTTTTTGATGAAATAAATAAATGGCTTTAAAAAATGTATTTTTGTGATTGAAAAATGAATTTTGATTTAAAAGAAAAGTGGGTCTAAATGGGGATTTGAGAATGCGACGATTTGACCCAAAATTATAGTTTAAAAAGGGTTTTTAAAACTAAATACGGAGTCGCCACTTGGTAATGAGTTAAGGTGTACCAAGTCACCTAAAAAATGTATTTTTAAAGAAAAATAGGAAAAAATAGTGAGAAACCCTTTTTAAACGACTCCTAGTCTACGTAAACCAAAGAAGAAGGTTCGGGAGTCACATTTGACAAAGGGGAAGACAAGGATAAAATCCAAGGCACCCCTTTGACCTAGCCAAGGCTAGTTGCGTTGATTTAATCAAAGATTTTCTTATTTTAATCAAAGAATTCATTACATTTGGATGCACTACATGAATGCAAACCCTAGACCTAGGGGTATTGAGGGAAATTTCTCTTCAAAGGTTGAGTGGTGCCAATCACATTAATTGTGAAGCCCAATAACGATCCTTTGAAGGGGTCACGAATAATGCAAGTGGGATGCAAATGAATGGAATGGATGTATGCAATGTGAAGGCATGAGTTTGAAAAAGTAATAAAAGACGATAATGTGTAAGTGAGAGTGTGCACGTGAGTGGGCAAGGTCCGGTATATGAAATGATAATATGAAGTGCATGTGTGCAAGAAATGACAAAAGTGCTCGTGTGCAAGTGAAAATATAAAGGTGCACGTGTGCAAAATGGGAAGAAAAATGAAAGTGTGATGAGGGTATAAAATGGTAGAATGGATGCATGATCCTAGGGAATGTATGCATATTGGGTACGGGGAGACCTAAATCGTGACTCAATTTGCCCTTTTATAGAGGGAATACAAGCGTGCTAAGGCTTAGAAAAAGCCACACTCGTCTATATCCCATATTTAAGGGGACTCTCAAGCAAATGAACCCTATAACTAGCATGAAATGCAAAAATCCTAAAATGGAGGGAAAAGAGGTTCAAGGGGCATGCAAAATGATAAAAACTAAAAAGCATGACATGTAATGAACATGCAAACATGTACTAACAAAGGGAAATTCCTAAGGGTCTAACGTTGGACTAGCCCATTCTATGAATTCCTACTAGCGTTGGACTAGTGGAAATAGGCAATGAACCACAACTAGCGTTGGACTAGTGTGGCGACGGGAAAAGGGACCACAACTAGCGTTGGACTAGTGTGGTGACGTGCATTCATTCACGACTATAAAAAGCAAGTAGACATGCCAAATACTCGTAAACATGTAGCACATAACACTTAGCATGCTTGACTAGATGCAAAACTGTAATGATATCACTGATTTTGATCAGAGTTAACTGGAGGTAGGGAAAAGTGACCGAGAGAATTGGGAAGGGAAGAAACAGAGAGGGAAGGTATATTGAAAGGGATTGAGAAAACTGAACTCGTTCTGTTTGATAGCGTGCCCCATCCGTCCTCTTTTAGGCTTATTTATACAAGCTTCTTCCTCTAGATCCTTCTGCGTTCTAACCTCCTAACTGAATGAGCATGCATGCAAGCATGCTATTTTTGGATGTCTAACAGAGTAACTAACTTCTGGATCGCTAACTAACTTCCTAATAAGGAAAGCATAGCAGATACATTTCTGCTAAAAGTATTTATAATATCTAGGGTCATTACAATACCTTCCCCTTAAGAATCCTAGTCACTAGGATTGAGCTGGAAATTTGGAAACTGTGATTGTATCACCGTGACATCCTCCCAAGTTGAGTCTTCAGTGCCTAGGTTCATCCACTTGATCAGCACTTGAGTCATCTTCTGTTTTTTTCTTATGATTTCACGAGTGGCCAGTACACTTTCTGGTGCAATCTTGATCTGTCCCTCAGCCGTAGTCAAAGGTAACTCCTGAGTTATAACATGATTCTTTGCAGATGGTTTGAGCAAGGAAACATGGAAGGTAGGATGTATCGCAGAGCCAGCCGGTAACTCTAGTTTGTAGGCTGCATTTCCAACTTTTTGAAGGACCTTATATGGCCCATAATACTTGGAAGATAACTTCAGATTCTTCCTGATTGCTACCGAAGTTTGTCTGTAAGGCTGCAATTTCAAGTATACCCAATCACCAACCTGGAAATTCCTTTCAATTCTGCCCTTATCCGCGAACTGCTTCATACGATTCTGAGCCCTGATGAGATTTCCCCTCAGCAATTCATTCCATTTCCTCCTATCTCCCAACCACTGTTCCACAGCAGCTACTGGAGTCTCTAAGGCATTCAGGCCTAATTGAGAGGGTGGATAACCGTACAGAGCCTGGAAAGGAGTCATTTTCAAGGCTGTGTGATGGTTGGTGTTGTACCACCATTCAGCAGCTGCTAATAAGAACTTCCATTTATGAGGTTGTTGGAAACATAAACACCTCAAGTATGTCTCAACGCACCTATTCAGCCTCTCCGTCTGCCCATCTGTCTGAGGGTGGTAGGCAGTGGAGTAGTGCAGCTCAGTACCTAGCTTCCCAAATAATTCCTTCCACAACATGCTAGTAAACAGCCTATCCCTGTCTGATACAATGCTCAGGGGTAACCCATGCAATTTGTAGACATTATCAAAGTACATGTTAGCTACTGACTGTGCTGTATACTTAGGAGGTAATGGTAAGAGGTGGCAGTATTTGGTGAACCTGTCAATGACTACCAGCATTCCTTCATATCCCTGAGACTTGGGCAATCCTTCCACGAAGTCCATTGAAACATGCTGCCATGCCTGCTCGGGTACAGGAAGTGGTTGCAGTAGGCCTGGTGTTTTGCAATGTTCTACCTTGCTTCTTTTACACACGTCACATTGCTGCACCCAACTTTCTACCTCCTTCTTCATTCCTGGCCAGAAAAATGGCCCTTTCAACCTCTGATAGGTTCCCAGGTTGCCTGAGTGCCCTCCTAGGTGCGAGTCATGAAGGCAAGTTATCAGCTTCTGTCTCAAGCTCCCTGATGCTCCAATGTAAACCCTGCCTTTATACCTGAGTAATCCCCCACTCAAAGAGTAATTGGGAAGAGAGTCAGGTGTAATGGTCAAGGCTTCGGTTAGCTTAGTTACGGCACTATCCCCCTGGTAACTCTCCAGGACTTCAGATAGCCATGCAGGTTTCATGACCGAGAGGCTGTGTGTAGAGCTGTCTTCTTCATAGCTTCTTCTAGACAGTGCATCAGCCACAAGATTTTCCTTACCTCTCTTGTACTGTATTTCATAATCCAGTCCCAGCAACTTAGTAAGCCACTTTTGCTGTAGGGGAGTGGTTATCTTCTGCTCTAGTAGGTACTTTAAACTCTGGTGATCTGTCTTGATAATGAAATGATTCCCCAACAAATAATGCCTCCACCTGGATACAGCTGTGATAAGGGATAACAACTCCTTCTCATATATTGACAACCCCAAGTTTTTAGGCCCCAAGGCTTGACTGAGATAAGCAATAGGCCTTCCTTGCTGCATGAGTACAGCTCCTATAGCCTTATGACTAGCATCCGTTTCCAGAACAAATGGTAAGGAAAAATTAGGGAGTGCGAGGACAGGTGTGTTACTCATCAGTTGTTTGAGTTTTTGGAAAGCTAGTTCAGTATGTTCACTCCAGTGGAAGTTTTCTTTCTTCAGCAACTCCGTAAGTGGCTTGGCAATGAGCCCATAACCTCTCACAAACCTCCTGTAATAGCCTGTGAGTCCCAAAAATCCTCTCAAAGCCTTCACTGATGTAGGTGCAGGCCAGTCCATCATGCTTTTGACTTTTGAGGGGTCAGCCTGTACTCCATTACTACTGATAATGTGTCCCAAATACTCCACTTGGGACTGTCCAAAGATGCATTTAGAAAGCTTGGCAAATAAGGAGCAAGATCTGAGTGTTTCTAGGACAGTTTTGACGTGTGAAAGGTGAGTGTTTGGGTCAGGACTATACACAAGGATGTCATCAAAAAATACTAGCACAAATTTTCTCAAGTAAGGTTCGAATACATGGTTCATCAGGCTCTGAAAAGTTGCTGGTGCGTTAGTAAGGCCAAATGGCATGACTGTGAATTCATAAAGTCCAAGGTGAGTTTTGAAGGCTGTTTTTGGAATATCATCTAGGTACATTCTGATTTGATGGTAACCGGCTCTTAGGTCGATCTTAGTGAAGATCTTAGCACCATATAGCTCATCGAGCAAATCATCAATGATTGGTATTGGAAATTTATCTTTGATAGTCAGGTCATTTAATTGTCTGTAATCAACACAGAATCGCCAAGTTCCATCTTTTTTCTTAACTAACAGAACTGGAGATGCAAATGGACTATGGCTGAGCTGAATAATGCCACTACTAAGCATGTCTTTTACCTGTTTCTCTATTTCATTTTTCTGGTTGTGAGGATACCTATAAGGTGCTAATTTGAATGGTTTGGCATTGGGTATTAAAGGAATTTGGTGGTCACAATCTCTGGAGGGAGGAAGGGATTTTGGCTCCCCAAATACATCTTTGTAGTCCGCAATTAGAGCATCTAGGGGCTGTTGAAAAGCAATATCCAACTGAGTTACAGAGTGTACCTGAGTTCCACTCATCTTCAGCCCACAGGCATGCTTCCAGATTTTGGTGCTTAGTCCTTCCTTCTCAGCATTATCTTTAGGAAGCTTAAGTACCGTCTCCTTCGACTCTCCTTGTAGCCAGATCCTTTCCCCTTCCTTATCAAATGTCATGTTCAACTGCCTGAAGTCAAAGGTGATGGGGCTGTGTGCAGCCATCCAATCCACTCCTATGATCATATCATAAGGTTCTATGTTAATGATAAACATGTCATGAGTGAATGGTTTACCTTGCATTTCCCAGTTCATGTTTGGAATCATCCTACTACAGGTCAAATACTCCCCATTAGCCACCTTGACCTTGAAGGGCTTGATTGACTGGACCATCTCTGGAAAGAGTTGAGCCACAGTATTTTTGACAAAGCTGTGAGTACTTCCCCCATCCACCAAGATTGACAGGGGGGTTCCTTTGAGCAGCCCCTGCAATTTGATGGTATTGTAAGTCATTTTCCCCGTCAGTGCATGTATTGCCATTTCCACTCCTCTGGCCGACTGAGCCCCTTGGTACTCAATTACCTCCCCTTCCACCAGATCCTCAAGCCTATCTTCTACTGCGACCATCAAATGAATCTCCTTCTGCTTGCACTGGTGACCTGGACCAAACTTTTCTCCACACTTGTAGCAAAGGTGATGTTCCCTTCGGTACTGCAGCTCTTCTGGTGTGATTTTCTTGAAGTGTTGGGGTGTTTTTTTGACAGCATTGGCAATGACAGGTTTGGTAGGTGCCATAGTTTGCTGAGCAGCAGCCTGCGTGGAGTTTCCCCAACCCATGGCCCTTTGATGAGGTTTGTGCTTCCTGTGGTAGGCTTCAAAGGCATTCTCCTGTAGTCTGGCCAACTCAAAGGCTTTGGACAGTGTCCTAGGGTCGTGAGCTTTCACCATTGATCTCAATTCATCTGGCAATCCACTCAAAAAACAGGAAATGTAGTAGTTTTCTGGAAGGTGTGGGGCTCGAATCATTACCTCTGATAACAGCTCCTCAAATTTTTCTTGATATGCTAGGACTGTGGAAGAGAGTTGCAACTTGTTGAATTCCTCCACTGGATCCATCTGTCCTAAGGTTCCAAACCTTTTACACAGCTCTTCAGAAAACTCCATCCATTCCACCTTGTTACTCCTAGTAGATCTGAATCCTTGATACCACACTGCCGCCTTCTCCTCCAAGTGGAACTCTGCCAACTCCATCCATTGCTCCTTGGGAATGTGCAGAAGCTGGCAATATTTCTGTAGTTTCCTGATCCATTCCCTAGGATTGTTTCCCCTAAATGCTGGAATTTCCAATTTAGGCGTACTAGCGAAGAAGGCACTCCTAGTGTTCCTTTCTCCTTGATCTCTACTCCCCAGGTCGGAGCTTCTGGAGTAACTTCCTTCTGGAGATCCTAATATGCCTTTCTCTTGATTTCCACGGTTTAAGCTGGAGAGCTGCTGCGAGATGGCTGACATGAACGCATCTAGCTTATTGCCCAGCTCAGCACTCACTGCATCCAGCCTCTCCTCCATGCTTTGCTTGTCTGCCGCCAAGGATTCCAGAATTCCGTGAATCTTGCTTTCTTGCCTGCGGAGCTGTTCCTCCATCGTCTTCATCCTTGTTCCATCCGCCATTGTGATATGTCGATCTAAGCTTCCTAGTCCAAGGACCGGAAGCTCTGATACCACTTGTAATGATATCACTGATTTTGATCAGAGTTAACTGGAGGTAGGGAAAAGTGACCGAGAGAATTGGGAAGGGAAGAAACAGAGAGGGAAGGTATATTGAAAGGGATTGAGAAAACTGAACTCGTTCTGTTTGATAGCGTGCCCCATCCGTCCTCTTTTAGGCTTATTTATACAAGCTTCTTCCTCTAGATCCTTCTGCGTTCTAACCTCCTAACTGAATGAGCATGCATGCAAGCATGCTATTTTTGGATGTCTAACAGAGTAACTAACTTCTGGATCGCTAACTAACTTCCTAATAAGGAAAGCATAGCAGATACATTTCTGCTAAAAGTATTTATAATATCTAGGGTCATTACAAAAACCTAATAAAACGGTAACACATAGCACATAGACAAGCATAAGGAGCCTATTACATTTTTTACTAACTAGAACAAAAGGGGAAAAGGGAAAAGTGGACAAAATTACTAGCCTAGCCCTATCTATTACAAGCCAAGAGGTGTACACATACCCCATTTAAAAGAATAATTTAATAAAAGTAAGAATGAATGAAATAATGGAACTAAAGAATGGTAATGAAAGCAAATTAGGCATGCGATTCACACTTAACAAGTTGGATCACATAGGAGAGTCAAAAAGATAAAAGAGATTATACCTCCCCCCTTTGTGGTGCTAATCAAGTAGACAAGGCTTAACTTGTGCTAAAGAACGGGATAACTTGGACAAAGACTATCAAAACAAAGGGGTTAATGCACCAATCTAGTGATAAGATATGAACAAAACAGTTTGAATCCACCAAATCATCAAATCTTCCATCAATTGCAACTCAATGAATATCAAAAACTAATTAAAGCCCAAAATAAAGGCATGATCATCCAATCTCCAAGCATAACATCTACTAAAACCCCAAAAGCAAGCATTACTCAAACATTTGAACCTAATTGAAACATTTAAGATCTAGAATATCCCCAAGTAATAAAAAAAACACAGTCCAAGCAAACATCATATTTCAAGGATCCAAGAGTGAATGAAGGTCCATGAATGGTTTAAACTTGCATTTCTAGGACCCAATAACGACCACTAATCAATCACAATCAACGTCAAAATGAATCATCAAAGAGCTTCAAAGGTCCTCAAAATAATAGAGATCAATTAATGATTCAAATGCAAACACCTTAGGACCTAATTGGAAGGGAAAAGGAACATGAGGGATCAAGGCATCTCAAATAATCAACCTAAAACATGAAATTGACACATTGAGAGCATTTAAACAATTAAACAACCCATGAATCATAAAATTTGAATCCAATTGAAAGAGAAAAGAAAGATTGAAAAATCATTTTTGATGAATTTCTTCCATAAAAAGCACATTGAAACTCAAGAGATTAGAGTGGACAAAAATCCAATTGGAAATAAGAGTTCTAAACTAAAATGGTGACTCAAGAGTAAAATCTATCAAAGTAATCGCTAAACTTCTCAAAAATGACATGGAAAAACAATTCATTAGAGTTAAACGAGAAAATTAGTCATGATCTTAATCGAACGAAAAATCAAACTATGAGCTCCCAAAACTACTTGAATCTTCTTATTTCATTCTAAAAATTCACCAAAAATCTATTCATGAATCAAACAAAAACAGGCCAAGGAAAACTAGCATGGTAAAAGGACAAAATTGAAGAAATTTCCCAATCTTATGGGCCTAAGTGAAACAAAAGAGACTTGAGGGACCAAAGTGTAATTTTCCTGAAATTTTCATGCATGCAAACGGCTGAAACAGCTTTCTTTACTTCTGAAATTTCCCTGCTGCAATTTTGCAGCTCTACTCACGCAAATTCACACAACAAATGCAACAAGCTCACGGACTCATTAACTCAAAACCAATAAATGTCTCAAAATCGCTTAGTTAGCATAATCTGGACAAAACTCTTGATTTTACATGTAAGTTACGAATGAACAAATTTCTGCAAACAACCAAGGAACAAACTTTGACAAACAAAAGTGCAGGCCTGCTGCAATTTTCTGCAACTTTCGGCTTCCCTATGTGCAGGGAGATAATAACACAAATTCCTCAAATCCCAACCAAGGTCCAGCAGTGTAAAGGCATATGGACATCTACTAACCTCAAACCTAAAGCTCCAAGAAAACAACCTAAGACCCAAATCACAAGAACAAGCAAGATACTAGGAACAACACTTGCAACATACGTACAACACTCAGTCAGTTTCACCAAGGAGAAAACAACATGAAAGCTAACAGTTTTTTAGTTCTTAGGTTTGCAACAAGAAGATTCTCAACACAGCTTTGGTAGCAAACATGCTCATGGTATCACAGTCAAACGATAAGCAACAGCAAAGACATCAAAACACTACAACTTTAGCAACCCAAAAGAAAATCCACACTGTCGCAACAAAACGAGAATTTTCAAACTCGTCGCAGCAGATTTTATACCCAAAGCTTCAGCCAAACGAAACCTGACCCATGGATTACCGAACATTGTTTCCAATCCATAACATAAAGACCCTCAGATTTAAACACAAGAATCCGGAGAAAACATGCCGTTCTAAACGTATTATGAGGTTTTGACATCTTAATCAATCTTATTCGACAGCAAAATTTTTGACCAACAAGGATCCAACTCCAATCGTCAACCAAACCCAAGATTACACTTTTATTACAGGATTAAAGCAATAGAGGCAAACAAAACACATAACACAGCAAACAACTATAAGCATCAGCAAGGACCCAAGCAATAGAACAAAAACAAGGAACACAAGAACACGGAAAAGACTAGGAAATAAATACAAGAAGATACCTAAGGAAGCTTTTGGACTCAGTTCAGGTGAACGAAAACAGATGGTCAGCTTCCTTTCCTTTCTTTCTTTTTGCTCAAACACCTTCTTCACTTTTCCTCTCAGCCGCAAACCCCTTCACTAGTTTCTGCCCGCTATTTTCCTGCCTTTGTTTTTTCTTCAGCAACTTCCCGAAATCTTTTCAAGATCTCTCCTTTTTCTCTCGATCTATTTCTTTCCCTTTTAGATGTCGCCACCCTCTAAAACCTTCCTCAGCCCAGATTCTATCCGTCCCTCTCCCCCCTGGTTTCTTTCTAGTTTTTCTGTCTTAGCTGTCTCTTCCTCGGCTGTGTTTCTTTCTCTGCTCATCCGAGAATTCCCCAGTCACTCTTCTCTCTCACTCTCTAATCCTAGCCGCCGGTGAGCCTCTCTGTTTTTTTTTTGTTTATCGCTTTCAGCCAGCCGTCTTCCTTACCTCCCTCTCTCTCGGCTGCTGCTCTCTCTGTTGCCTTTTATATGGAACTCCTAGGTTCCTTAACCCTCATACGAAGGGTGCTGATGAGGGGTTTGTCCTTGCCTTCCATCCAGCCCTTCGATGGTGCTGCTGAAATTATGCTTGGCACGCTGCAGAAAATTGCAGCGTGCATGATGCGGTTTTTTTTTTTAACTAATTAATTAATTAAACAACAAAAATGATAATAGTAAAACAATAATAATTAATGATGAAAACAACTTAATTAACATGAGATAAAAATAAACTAAAAACAACAAAAATGCAATTTTCCATTTTTTCATTTTTCTCATTTTTCACTTTTTTAAAAATAACTTAATAAAATAAAATGCCAAAAAGCTGAATTTAAAAGAAATAAACATATTTTTGTGAACAAATTTTCCTTTTTTCTCTTCTTTTTCTTTTCATTTTTCCAATCCAACTAAAGCCTATTTTTTTAATTTTTCTTCTTTTTCCTCTTTTCCTTTAATTTTCTCTTTTCTCCTTTTTTATAATTTTTCATTTTCATTTTTCCTTCGAGAAAGCATTGAATAAAAACAAAATGACTAAAACATATTTTTGATGTTTTCTTTCTTTCTTTCTTTTTTTAAAAAAAAACTCTATGCTAATCTTAAACTCAAAAGCTAAAACTAAAAACTAAAACTAAAAGTAAATAAGAATAAATAGCAAATGAAATAGGTCAACTAAAAGGGCGAAAATGAATAAAACTAAAATATCATAACAACTAATAGTGCAAAACACGCAATAACGAACTAAAATGCAAGCAATCTAAAATGAAAATCATGAAATAGATGCTACATAAAATTATTCAAAATTTGGTGTCTACAAATAAATGAGGAGAGCAATGGAGAGAATTTGAATTCCACGTAGGAAAATATGTTAGTAGTATTAAAGTGTAGGAAAGATAGAATGAGGATGGAAGGCCCATGCCATTTGTAGAGAAACCCGAACTCTATTGGGTTGAAATTAGCAATGTTTTGAAACTTGAATTGAGCAATGACACGATTGAGATCAGGTTAGGGACTAATGGGTTCGATCGGGATTAAACCTATCTAAGAACCAAATGGCTTCATCATGATGGATAAATATATTAATTTTAAAAATTTATCTACTATGCAAAATTTCTAAAAACATATTAATATGTTTGATGTTTCTGTGATATTTTACAAGAAAACACAAATAAAATAATATTATCAAGTAGCAATCTATACAATTTAATAAGTATTCAACAAGTTTAGAATTAAATTGGTGGGCTAATTTGAAAAGTAATTCTAGTATTTAGGACTATAGCTATAAATTACAAAATGTTTCTAGGTGTATTGGCAGTTTTTTAACACTCTAGGGGTCAAAATAGAATACTAAAAATTATTTGGACATTCAAAGCTATTAAATAATGAAACCTAAATCTTGTGGTTTTCTTATTACTCTATAACTTCGAGCCACTTGGAAGTTTCTTTGAACATAATCATACATACTCTCACACACATCCCTTTCAAAGGTATGAAATCTTATCTCTCTTGTTTGATGTCTTCCTCTCCCTCCCTCTCTCTCTCTCTCTCTCTCTCTCTCTCTCTCTCTCTCTCTCTCTTAAGTCTCTCTTAAGTATTTAGCTATCATGGTGGCTTGTGAGAAAAATTTGCATTTGCTTCTTGTGATTAACAAAGCAAAATCAATGAAGCTTTGTTTGGACCAGTAAAGGTTTTGTTGGAGTAGTCAAAAAAGAAAGAGGAAAGGGGGAAAGAGTGTCAAAGAAGCAAAAATGGAAAAAAATAAAAACCTTGTTTTACTGTTTTTTTTTTCAATTCCCTATTGAACTCAGTCATTTTTTACCTTGAACTTTAAACAAGCGAATTTGAGCTATCACTTGGTCCAGATGCCTAGACAGTTTTTGATTCGGTCGATGTGAACAGTTGGTCCGATTCAAGTTTAAAAATATAGGGAATTAGGCTACCAGTAGCATCGCTTAAAGCCTTTTTGCTTAATTTGAGTTCTCACAATTTTGCAATTCCTAAATCAAAGAAAAACCATGATATAGATTTCCATTACTTTAAAAGAAGGCTGGTAGGCCTAACTGGCGCACAATCTAGTTAAATTTGAACAATATGTCAAGATCAAAGGATATCCAGAAATATAAATCTGAGAGCCATATAGAAGCATAATATTGGAATAGACGACAATAAATGAAAAATAGTTATTGTCTAATCATTTGCTAGTACAAGTGTAGCCTGTTATTTGGCATTAAGGAGTACCAAACCTTTGTGAATGGTGTAATACTATTTGAACAAATTGTAACTCTTTATGAACTGTTTGTATAAATTTACAATAGAGGTGTGATATCTTATAAAGATCTCATGCATAATAATTACTCGCTTTTATGAGTTTTTACAATCAAGTGACCAGATGAGGATTCTTAAAGCTTGACCCACTGCTAGATTTAGGGTTCAAATTTTGGGCCTTACAGTTAGGGATGAAAAGGATGTGAAGAGAGATGGGAGGTTAAGAGAGAGAGAGAGAGAGAGACAGAGAGAGAGAGAGAGAGAGAACAAAAAAAAAGTCCTTAGGCATCTCTGAGTAGTGTGCTTGTAGGCCGATCAAAACACCAAAGCCAGAAAAAAAAGAAGTTCAATCTTTTCCCGTTGGCAGCTTTAACATTCTAATAGTCATGGAGATATCGACGACTAATCATGCCATGATTGATTTTGCTGCTTCCAATATTAGACATTATTGCTAGAATTGTGGCCGCTACGGAAGTGACAGAACCCATTGATTCTGTGCTGGCGACAACCTCACTGGGGATAGTAATCTGGGTTTGAGAGGAATGGTCTGAAGGGAAGGTGACACTTTGGTCAATGAGGTGCTGGTCAGTAGAAGTATGATCTCTAGTGGTCAGGCTGGGGCTGGGGCTGTGGGTGTGGTTTGAGCTATACTGGGACTGGAGTTGCGAGTGCGGTTGGACCAACACCTCATTGACCAAAATGTCATCTTCCCTTCCAATCCATCAACATGTAGCTACATTAATACTTTATTTTCAGTAGTTTTGCACCACCAATCCATCAATATCTCATGAATATTTTTAAAATACTTTTGAAATGTATGAAGTATGGAAGTTTTTTGGATGATATGTATGAGTATTTAATAACTATGTTATTAACTAGTGAACATATATTTTTGATGCAAATATCCTAGGAATCGCAAAAAATAGTCATGATTTTACACATAGATGGAAAGTTTTACCATAAGAAGTATAAATTACAATTGAAGTACTTCAAATTATCAATTATTTTCCTCTCTATGGCACCAAAAGCATAAGATATATTAATCCATGTAAAGATGCTTCAAATTGTCTTTTGTTAATTGGTCTGAATCACCATTACCATCAGTACATATTATCATTACCCTCCCTTTTGTTAATCGGTCTACTTCGCTTATCAATTCTCCGCCTCCTTCTCTGGCTCTCCCTGTGAACAATAGAAACTAGCAAGTTCTAAATAGAATCTCTTAGCACCACAATATTGACAATCTGGGACTTTTGGAAGGATATGGGAAGATTTTGGGAGTTTTTCAAACTTAAAAAGACTTGATGTTGGAGTTCTAACTTTTGTTCCTGGAAGTACAATGAGACATTTTATACTGATGGGACCAATTTATTAATATATAAAATAAAGAAATGTACTATAATAGAGATGAAGAAAATAGCACTAAAATACTACCTTTGTTTTTTAGATTAGGATTTTGTAAATGATGTGACATAGATGGAGGTGGCAGTATTGCAGATTCAAAAAAAGTAACAAGCAAATAAACACCTTCTGGATATATGTTCAATGGAGAAAGAATGGAATTATTAAGATTCAGAGAATTGATACTTAAAGTATACTTACAAGGGTAGGAAGCAACAAAGCGCAGTGAGGAGGAAGTATTCAAGGCATAGAAGTAGAGTAGCAATGAATATGTATAGTTGTCATTAATTTGGCTAAAACAAATAAACTAAAATATGATTACTATGAAGAAATAAGTATAATAATATTTTAAGTTATGGAAAATTAAATGTATTCAATCAGTCTATTTAATATAGTTGATAAATCTTTATATAACATTATACGAAAGATAGTAGTAAAAATAGAAGAATATATGAATTATATCATTATAAGAATTTGTTTAATTGAAAAGCTAAAACTTTAATAATGCTATTAATGAGATAGCAGAATAATATAGAGTGCATAATGCTTAATTACAAATAAGTCTGTTATTCATGAATAAAAAAACTAAATTTTGAGAAGGTCAATGATAACTCTTCAAGCATAATTGTATTTGGTGAAAGGTCAAAATAGTTTAAAAAGGCAAACCAATTATAACTCTGTTTCATGGCGTATGAAGGCAAAGTAAAATAAAAGTTGTGCCTTTTGTTAAATCTTAAAAAGAATTAATGGATAATATATAGAAAATACTTTTACTGGATGTTCAAAAGATATATGCAAAACAGTGATTTGGCATTGATGACAGGCAGACTAAATGGGGCAGTTGTGAGAACCTTGAATTTTGCAGAAATACCAATGCTTACTTCGACTCCACTTTTATTCAGCCGTCGTATTCTTTAAATCTTTTCTAGTATTACTTTCACTCGCCTTTATATACTAGTGCATATTTCATTTGCATTGTTCAATAACTTCTAGCATCACTTTTAATTGTCCACAATTAAGTGTGTAAAAATAGATTTATGTGAAAAATACTATACTTTTCCAAAGTTATGGAATTTCTTTGTCTTATTTGACTAAATTAATATCTTTAGGGTTGGATTAAATTTTCGCCTTAAAATAAATTATTTAAATTCCATTGATAATTTCTGTTTAGTGCCAACGATAAATGTTAGATTTTTATTACAAGGTCAAACTTGATTTTAATAAGAAATTAATAAAGTAAGATGTAGGAACCTTAATACCAAATAGTAAACGATTAAGATTCGATATAACGATTTAAGGTATACCAAAGTATAGTTAGGCTATCGAATTACACTTGGGGACAATTGCTGAAATTAGGATAGAATTAAGGATTGAGAAGAGGTTAGGGGGCAAAGTGAAAGGACCAAAATGCCCTTCGCAATTCACCAAATCTCCACTACACCCCAACCATCACCATGCACGTCCAAACAACTCCTTGTGCAGCCTTCCATTACCGCCCCAATGGGCCAATGAGAAAACTTATCCACTGAAATACACCAGCCGCCCCATACCACCAATCCACGTTCATCACCAACTCCACAAGTAAACCAACTCCTACACTCCATCAGCTCCAAAACCACGGCACTCTCACCTCCACTTCCACTTCCACTTCACATCTCAAACTACAACTGCAACTCCCTCTACTTAGCTAGTGTCGACAATCCAAGGGAGAGTGAGAGAGGCCGAACTACACTCAGCAGCCGAGAGGAAGATTTCTGGTTCTGTCCGAGAGCTGCAACCGTTTCCAGCCGCACCCCACTCCTCAACTGCATCGTGTATATCGACCGAGAGAAGAGGGAGATACCTGCTGTGACCGAGAGCAAGAAGAAAAGAAATCATTGAGCAGAAAAATTTCCTGGTCTGCCCGCAAGCTGAGGATAGGAATTTTAAATCTCTTGCGTGAGGGCTTATCTGATTTCTGAGGTAAATTTTTGGGTTAAAATTTAAGTCTAGTATTAGTAGATGATGATTATATCAGAGCATGCTGGTGTTGTTCTGGTTATCAAAAAGAAGATGATTTAGAAATCTGTTTTGGGAAGAATTGGTTTTGCCGTGAGCTTGAATTAGAAATGCCGACTTGATCATTGCTTAAGTGAAGTATTCTGAGCTCAGATTTGAGGCTGCTTACCACTAAACATGATGCTCAATATCATGCATGTCAATCTAGATGTCCGGATGATGAACTTAAGACATTAGAAAATTTTTCTGTTTCGGTTAAATGCCTTTGCCGAGAGTGGATTGGAAACTACAGCTTTATGTTTGCTTTCCCTGTGACAATCTGAACCTAATTCCATGTTTAACCAATTATGAACAAGAAGACTAAGCTAATCCGGGGCATGCATGTATGGTTTAGGCAGTCGGTTGAGGAAATCAAAACTTTAGAAAATCCTGTTTTGGATGTGCATGTTTCTGCCGAGAAGTTGAGCCAATAATGCAGTTTTATTTTCAATTTTCTGGGACAATCTGAGCCTCTAAGTGTACTTAGCCGAATGAAACCTTGAAGATTAATACCCTGCATGTTGATTTGTGCCTTCGGATGACATGGTTAAAGTATACAGAAATTCTGTTTTAGCCTAGATGTTCATGCCGAGAGTTTAGTTTGATTTTGTAGCTTGAATGGGTTAAGTTTGGTAACCTGAGCATGAAATGTTGTATATCTCATTGGATCTTGGATGATCATTATATTTAAGCTAGGCATGGAGTTAATTAGTTAGTTGAACCAGAAAAATAAAATGATTACAAAACATTTCTTCATGCATGTGCTGAAAGTTCTGAATTTTCTGGATGATCTTAATTGCTGAATGAAATTGACTTTGAAGTGGAAAATTTTAATAGCAAGCTAAGTGTTTAACTGCTGAAGTTGAGTATCTAAAACCCTGTTTAAACTAAGAAAAACTTGGATTTTTGTAAACCTTTAGCTGCTGGAAATTTTGTTGATATCCAAATGGTACGAACCAGAATTTCAGTTGTCTTTGGAAATTGTAATCAGTTTCTGGAATTTTATTTTATTTTCCTTGAATCATAATGGGTCAAAACTGCATGAGAGATGCAAATTTTAAGAGATACAAGTTGGGAAGCAATGTGATATTTAAAATATGGAATGGTCTAACCAAAGATATGTGCATACCAATGCTGGAAATTTTCTTGTGATTGCCAAATGTTGAGTTGAAATCTCAACTTTGATTTTGGAATTTTTCTGGGATTTATAATGGTTGAAATGCCCAAATTGTACAGTTTTGTAATCCACAAGAATGGTATGGAGGGTTGAATGAAAACATTTTGGTGTAAAAAGGGGAAAAAGGAATCTTTTCAAGTGAAAAATAAAAACTCCAGATTTTCGGAAGTCCCTGACCAGTCTCGATAAAACGACTATATCTTGGTGTAGGAAAATCCGTTTAAGGCGCCGTCAGCGGCATTTGAAACTAGAATCATAGATCTTCGCCCTGTAGAAATTTCGTATTTTTACTCCATGTGTACTACGGTCGGTGAATTTTCAAAGTAGACTGTTTTGCATGAATGTTCTGTTTCTTTGTGAATCTAAACTTGGAATTGGATTGAGACTTTAGCTTACTTGTGGTTTAAATTCCTGACTGGATTGTGGCTGGAAGTAATAGATGTTGTCAAGGGCTAATAATTGATGAAGCCTTGGCCATTTGAATGACTTTATAAGTACTACTGGGTAATGAAAGTTAGTTACTGGAACGCCTTGGAGGCTTTACTTTTATTGTACTTGCTTATAATGGGTTTGCTGAAACCAAGTGCTTGATGAAGCCTTGGTTGTTTATTTTACTTTTATTAAGAAATGCAATTGTTGAAATGGTAGATAGTGGGCTCTATGAATTCCCACCTTTGAACTATTGGTCAATCTATTGGAAAACTGTTGATAGTGGGCTCTATGAATTCCCACTTGAATAGATGACTAAATTGCTGAAATTGTTTAGAAATCTGTGCTACTACTTTGTGAAACTGTGAGTTGATATAAGTATTGATTACCAAGTGCTAAGTATTGACGAAGCCTTGGAAAATTTTCCTGCTTATGCTGAGATATAAATTTGTTGGAACACAGGGCTAAGAACTGACGAGCCCTAGTGTTATTACTGTTTAAATTCTAATTGTGCAATATTGAGAAAACGTGATTTTGGATTGGAATCGAAAATGTGAGAAGTTGTACCTACCTTGTGACTCCAAGTAAACGCTTGACTAAGTAAATGAAAAATATTTTGCGTTAAGTCTCGAGCGGTGCAGAATTAGCATCATATTGCTAAACATAGTGTCTACTATTTTTGCCTTCGAAACTTGGGCAACATGACTTTTACCCCTTAAGTTAGACTAGCCTTATCAATTTGGGGAAATGATTCTCCCAGACTCAAAACCTTAGTTTTGTTCCAATTTCCTTCCTTCGTTATAAATCGTTTCCGGCTAGTCGGAACTAAGGAAAATTTGAAAAGTGAAACTCTATCACTTTGGTTTTAAACGTAGCAACCTGCTTGGCAAGAAGAAAAGAAAAACCTTATTCTAGCAACATTTTCAATAGACCTTACCCTAAAGCCTTAGCAAAGATTTTGCAAGCACCGCCACTCAAAGGAACTTTTTCTCAAGATATACTTCTAGCCTTGATATTAAATATCTTGCCGACTTATTTTAAGAAAATAATAATAGTATTTCTTCGAGGAAAAGTATTCCAGGAATCTTATCAGAAAATATTGTACGGTTCTCACAAGCTCGATCCCAAGTAAAATATTTTGAGAAAAAGTAAACTAGCATCATGCTAGAAAACTCTACATGTGCAAGCCAAAAGTTCCAATAGAAGACTTATGGCTTAAATTCTGATATTCTAGGATTTTACGAGGACGCGGAACTCGATCCTCAATCCAATATTTGAACTTCACTCTTGGTGAGTGTCCCTGCTTGTTCTATGTTATGTGGTTAAGCGCTTTATCAATTCGCTATGTGATAATTGCCAAAATGCAATAAATGATTTTGACCCATCGAAGTGAGCAGTGTGTACTTTATCGCACTAGCCGTTCGAGTGGTGACATGTGTGAAGCAAAAACATTAAATCTAATTGTAGTGAGTCGTTGGGTGAATCCCTCGACATGTGAATCGATCTACAAAAACATTAAATCTAATTGTAGTGAGTCGTTGGGTGAATCCCTCGACATGTGAATCGATCTACAACAACATTAAATCTAATTGTAGTGAGTCGTTGGGTGAATCCCTCGACATGTGAATCGATCTACAAAAACATTAAATCTAATTGTAGTGAGTCGTTGGGTGAATCCCTCGACATGTGAATCGATCTACAAAAACATTAAATCTAATTGTAGTGAGTCGTTGGGTGAATCCCTCGACATGTGAATCGATCTACAAAAACATTAAATCTAATTGTAGTGAGTCGTTGGGTGAATCCCTCGACATGTGAATCGATCTACAAAAACATTAAATCTAATTGTAGTGAGTCGTTGGGTGAATCCCTCGACATGTGAATCGATCTACAAAAACATTAAATCTAATTGTAGTGAGTCGTTGGGTGAATCCCTCGACATGTGAATCGATCTACAAAAACATTAAATCTAATTGTAGTGAGTCGTTGGGTGAATCCCTCGACATGTGAATCGATCTACAACAACATTAAATCTAATTGTAGTGAGTCGTTGGGTGAATCCCTCGACATGTGAATCGATCTACAAAAACATTAAATCTAATTGTAGTGAGTCGTTGGGTGAATCCCTCGACATGTGAATCGATCTACAAAAACATTAAATCTAATTGTAGTGAGTCGTTGGGTGAATCCCTCGACATGTGAATCGATCTACAAAAACATTAAATCTAATTGTAGTGAGTCGTTGGGTGAATCCCTCGACATGTGAATCGATCTACAAAAACATTAAATCTAATTGTAGTGAGTCGTTGGGTGAATCCCTCGACATGTGAATCGATCTACAAAAACATTAAATCTAATTGTAGTGAGTCGTTGGGTGAATCCCTCGACATCTGAATCGATCTACAATAAAGTCGTTGGGTGAATCCCTCGACAAATCTTTTTACGGGTATATCTCGAGTATACTGCGTCGGTAGATGAAGTTTGGGCCCAAAACAGAGGTATGAACGGTGACGGGTTAGGATTAAAATAAGTGTATCTACATGGAAATTAAGTAGGGAAAGTTGACGGAGGGTCAACTACGATGGTATCCGATCAAGCGTGGAAAATGGCTCCTGAGAGCTCTTGTATCCTACCTTGTGCTGTTACACGCTTTCCTAACTGTTTCGATTTGAGTTAAATTATTAACCGCTGTTTGAATTATGTGATTGCATGTTTTGGGGCACCACTGAGCTTTAGCTCACCCCACGTATTTGTTTTCCTTAACAGGTTCTGGAGATTGAACACGCTGAGACTTATTTATGTTTCTTTTCTTCTCGTATGGGATGTAACGAATATTATGTCTATTGTGTAGGCTTGTATTGTGTTTTAACTTGAATTCTGTAATGTTGTTTTTGGATTGCCACTTGAAGCTGGAATATGTGTAAACTCTATTTCGGAGGTTGGATAATATATTTGTGTTTGTGAATTATGGATTGATGTATCCAGATACGAACGACCTTATTCCTTGGTTCTAGAGCGTATGATGTCTAATGGCCATAGATTGGCGATTTTAAGTTCCTTGTTGTCTCTGAAGTTAATGTGGTAGTTGTTGGCTTACTTTGAAAGGAAGGGATGTTGTAATAGATAGGCTATTCTTCGATAGGATTTGGGTTAGTGTGCGTGCGTGAGTCCTGGCGAGAGCTGGGCAGACGGCCCGCCAACCCTTTGGTTCGCCTCAGGGGGAAGTGGGGTCGCCACAGGTGGTATCAGAGCCTAGGTTAGAAAAGCTATTCAAGAGACTTAATAGATGTGTTAGAAACCCTAATCCTCTCTAGAAATAAGAATAAAGACCTTAGTTATACGTTAAGTGAGAACCGATCCAATTAGTTATTTCAGTTCTAACCTTTAAGTTTTGATCATTTTGTAGGTATGGAAAACGGAAACGGACATGCTAACGGGGGTAGTGCGGCTAATGGACATGTGGAGCCGCTTAGATCCATCTCCTACAGGCCTCGAGGTGGAGGAGCTCATATACGTTACTCACCTGCTGACAGGCACCCTAGGTGCCAGTGCCGAGCCGTGTACGCGTATCCCAATGAGCTAGTGTTATCCTTAGACGATGAGCGCCACCACTTGAGGGACGCTAACTCCATCCTGATCCAGGACGTGGAGGAGCTGGGTATAATGGTGGATACTCAGTTTGACCGCATAGCTGATTTAGAGGTTAGGCTCACTGCTGAGCATCATCTACTGGAGGCTGCTCGCCTGGAGATAGAGCGGCAAAAGGCTAGGGCGACTCGATTAGCCGAGAGGATGCGTGATAGGAGCGCAGGCATCAGGGCCGATGCTGCGATGATGATGGATGAGGCTACTAGCTTTATTCAGGGTAGTGAGCAGGCAGGGATAGAGGAGGATCCGGAGGAGGATCCAGAGGAGGACCCGGAGGAGGATCCGGAGGAGGACGTTGCTCCGGATAGCCCTGCTCAGGGTTAGATTAGGACTTACCTGGTTACACTAGACATAGAAGGCTAGGCAAGGGACATTAGTTAAGTCGTCAAGTTTTGTCTAGATGGATGACTTACCTTTGAGGCACTATATCCCTAATTTTTGTATAAGGGATTACCTGTATGTATTTGTGTTAGTCTATGTGCCTTACTTTTGGAAATGTCCTAACTTGTTATTTGTATGACTTCTCTGTGGAATTATATGTTAAGCGTTTTAGTTATCTTTTCTCTATTTCCATATTGATTTTATTTATCAAAAAGAATAGTAATAATCATAAATAAATAATACTTTTGCCTAATTGACCTATCCTTCCGTAATAGGCATATTTAGAATATGGATCGTCAAATGATAGGAAGGAGCCGGGGGAGACCCACTAGACAACACCCGGAAGCGGGTGGTGATAGGGAACCCGAGGTCGATCAAGACCAAGGGCAGGAAGGTGTGGCCGGAGACCGGGTGGCCACCGCAATTGACCGAATTACTGAAGTTCTCGAGCGATTGACTGATCGCCAAACCACTGAACCAGTGCGTCAACCAGGAGGCCCAGTTGACTCCGATGATCGGGCACTGGAAAGATTTCTGAAATTTGGACCTCCCAAATTTTATGGAGGACCCGAGCCGGAAGTGGCCGAAGGCTGGTGGGAGAGAATCACTGAGATTTTCGCCGCTTTGAACTATACTGAGGAGCGAAAAGTGACTTTTGCTACCTTCCAGTTTGAGGAAGCTGCCCGCTCCTGGTGGAACCTGGTAAGGGTTACCTGGGAGACTAACCATACGCCAAGGACTTGGGCGAACTTCACAAGGGAGTTCAATGCCAAATTCCTTCCACCTCTCATTCAGGAGAAGAGAGAGGATGATTTCATTAGATGCAAACAAGGGGCGATGAGTGTCGCCGAGTATGAAGTCCAGTTCACAAAGCTGTCACGCTTTGCACCTGAGATGATAGCCACCGAGCAAAGGCGTGTTCGGAGGTTTGTGCAGGGTTTGAATGTGGAACTACAGGAAAGTTTAGCTGTTGTAAGGATAGATACCTTCGCTGAGGCTGTTGAAAGAGCGCAGCGAGTTGAAGTAGCCAGAGCTCAAGTGAAGTCTTTTCAGTCAAAGAAAAGGTTTGCTCCTAGTAGTAGTCGGGAGACGACTTTTGGAAATGCTCCACCGGCCAAAGTGGGCCGAGGAACTAGTGGAATGAATAGTTCTGGAGTACCACGAGGCGCCCAAGCAAGAGGAAACGGGGCCAGGAATGCAGGAGGACGAAATATTGGAGCTAGAGGGGGACCAACTGGAAGAGGACAACCTAGGAATCGGCCGCAAGGGGGTCGAGCAATAATCCCTCAAGTCACATGTGCCTATTGCAAGAAACTTGGTCATTCTATGGATAGTTGCTGGAAGAAGCAAGGAAGGTGCTTGAAATGTGGAAGTAGTGAGCACCAAATCTCAGGATGTCCAAAGGTGCAGGAAGGAACTCCTCAGAAAGCTAGACCAAACACTTCTGGAGGGAGCAGGCCGACAGTTCCTGCCCGAGTTTATGCTTTGGATGACCAACCTGTACCCAATTCCTCGGAAGTCGTTGAAGGTACACTTCCGATTTTCCATCGATTAGCTAAAGTGTTAATTGACCCTGGTGCAACGCATTCATTTGTAAATCCATCTTTTATGTCCGGAATTGATGTGCAACCCGTTAGATTACCCTACGATCTTGAAATTAGGACACCAATGGGTAATAAGAAGGTAATCACTAGCTTGACTTATAGGAATTGCGAATTCTGGGTTGGAGAGCGAAAAATGTTAGTGGATCTGATCAGTTTGGATATAAAAGGTTACGATGTTATCATAGGAATGGATTTCCTAGGTCACCATCATGCTAAGCTTGACTGCCGAGAAAAAATAGTGGAATTTTGTATACCTGGAGAAGCAACCCTGAGGTTAGATATCAAAAGTAGGTTAGCATCTTCTGCTATGGTCTCGGGATTTCGGGCAAGGAAAATGTTATCTAAAGGAGCTCAAGGTTTCATAGCCTTCTTGATCAATACTCCCGGTGATCAAGTGAAATTAGAAGATGTGCTAGTGGTACGGGAATTTTCGGATGTTTTCCCTGAAGAATTAATGACTTTACCACCAGAGAGAGAGGTAGAATTTAAGATCGACTTGGTGCCTGGAACGGCTCCAATTTCTAAGACTCCGTACCGAATGGCTCCTGCCGAGTTTAAAGAGTTGAAAATTCAGTTACAAGATCTGTTGGAGAAAGGTTTCGTGAAAGAAAGTGACTCACCATGGGGAGCGCCCGTTCTATTTGTTAAGAAAAAGGACGGGAGTTTGAGGCTATGTATCGATTACCGAGGGTTAAATGAGGTTACTATTAAGAATAAATACCCTTTACCGTTGATTGATAGTTTGTTCGACCAACTGCAAGGATCAGTGGTCTTCTCTAAGTTGGATTTAAGGCAAGGGTATTATCAGCTGAAGATTAAGAAGGAAGACATACCCAAGACTGCTTTTAGTACAAGATATGGACATTTTGAGTTCGCAGTCATGCCTTTTGGTTTAACTAATGCACCAGCTGCATTTATGGATTTAATGCAGAGAATTTTTAAGAAATACCTGGACCAATTTGTAGTAGTTTTCATAGATGATATTTTGATATACTCCAAGACTCAGGAGGAACACGTCAAACATCTGGAGATAGTATTGCAGATACTAAGAGAGCATAAGTTGTATGCAAAATTCAGCAAGTGCGAGTTTTGGTTAGAAGAGATTTCCTTTTTAGGGCATAAGGTTTCCAAAGATGGAATTGCCGTGGATCCGGCAAAAGTTGAAGCCGTTATGAATTGGAAGCGGCCAGAAACTCCAACTGAAATAAGAAGTTTCTTGGGTTTAGCAGGTTATTACAGGCGATTTATCCAGGATTTTTCAAAGATTGCAGGACCTATGACCGAGTTAACCAAGAAAGGAAATAAGTTTATCTGGACTCCAAAATGCGAGTCAAGTTTTCAGGAGTTAAAGAGACGTCTAACATCCGCTCCTGTTTTGGTGTTACCTGATGGAGATGAAGGTTATGTCGTGTACTCCGATGCTTCCGGAGAAGGTCTCGGATGTGTTTTAATGCAGAATGGTAAAGTGATTGCTTATGCTTCTAGGAGACTGAAGCCTCATGAGCAAAACTACCCAACTCATGACCTAGAGTTAGCAGCAGTGATTTTCGCCTTAAAGAAATGGAGACACTACTTGTATGGCGTAACTTTCGAGGTTTTCACGGATCATAAGAGCCTCAAGTACTTGTTCTCCCAGAAGGAGTTAAATTTGAGACAAAGGCGATGGGTGGAATTCTTGGAGGATTATGACTGTACAATTAACTACCACCCTGGAAAAGCCAATGTGGTAGCTGACGCTTTAAGTAGAAAGGCCCAAATAGCGGGGTTGATGGTTAAAGAATGGGACATGCTAGAAGAAATAAGTAATTGGAACCCTCGCTTGGAGAAATCGAAGATATTATTTGGGAATCTATCTCTGAAATCACCATTACTAGAGCGTGTTAAGGAGGCTCAGAAATCGGACCCTGTGATTCAGAAGAATTTGGAGAAAGTGCAAAAAGGGGAAATCCTAGATTTTAAATTAGGATCTGAAGGTGTATTGAGGTTCCGAGATCGTATTGTGATTCCGGCAGATGAAGAGATCAGAAAAGAAATTTTGGAAGAATCACATCGATCAAAGTATACCATACATCCGGGAGTGACCAAGATGTATCATGATGTGAAGAGTTTATATTGGTGGGAAGGTTTGAAAAAGGATGTGGCAGAGTATGTACAGAAATGTTTAACTTGTCAACAAGTAAAAGCAGAGCACCAGAAGCCCTCTGGTTTATTGCAACCGTTAGAAATCCCTGAATGGAAATGGGAACACATCACCATGGATTTTGTAACGGGACTGCCTAAAAGTCAAAAAGGATTTGATGCAATTTGGGTAATAGTCGATCGGCTCACTAAGTCTGCACATTTCCTACCTGTGAGTATGAGTTTTTCATTGGAGAAATTGGTCAAGTTGTACACAGAAGAGATCCTAAGGCTACATGGTATTCCAGTGAGTATCGTGTCCGACCGAGATCCAAGGTTTGTCTCGCGTTTTTGGCAGAAATTCCAAGAGTCTTTGGGGACCAAGTTGAAATTTAGTACTGCGTACCATCCCCAAACCGACGGGCAGTCGGAAAGGACAATCCAAACTTTGGAGGACCTACTGAGATCGTGTATATTGGATTTTGGAGGTAAATGGAGTAACTATATGACCTTGGTAGAATTTGCATATAATAATAGCTATCAGGCTTCGATTCAAATGGCACCTTATGAAGCTTTGTACGGGAGAAGGTGTCGATCTCCGATTCATTGGGACGAAGTTGGAGAAAAGAAGATTATAGATCCTACAGCCATACATTGGATAGAAGAAGCCCAGGAGAAGGTGAAGCTTATTAGAGAAAGGCTTCAAATTGCCCAAAGTAGACAAAAGAGCTACGCCGACACAAGGAGGAAAGATTTGAAGTTTGAAATAGGGGACAAGGTTTTCCTAAGAGTTAAACCCTTGAAGAGCGGAGTAGTATCTAAGAAAGGTAAGAAACTGAAGCCAAGGTATATCGGACCTTTTGAAATTTTGAAGAAAGTTGGGAATGTAGCATACCAGCTGAAATTGCCTGCAAGCATGGCTAGGATTCACGATGTATTTCATGTATCCATGCTTAGGAAATATTACCCTGACCCAAGCCATGTGCTGCAACTAGAAGGAATTGAGGTGGATGAGACGTTAAGCTATGAAGAAGGACCAGTCAAGATTTTGGAAAGAGAAGTGAAGGAGCTAAGGAACAAGAAAATTCCTCTGGTAAAAATGTTATGGAGAAATCATGGGCTGGAGGAAGCAACTTGGGAATTAGAAGAGGAAATGCAGAAAAAGTATCCTAATTTATTTCCTTAGAAAGAATGAATTTTGAGGGCAAAATTCTTGTAAGGAGGGGAGGATGTGAGAACCTTGAATTTTGCAGAAATACCAATGCTTACTTCGACTCCACTTTTATTCAGCCGTCGTATTCTTTAAATCTTTTCTAGTATTACTTTCACTCGCCTTTATATACTAGTGCATATTTCATTTGCATTGTTCAATAACTTCTAGCATCACTTTTAATTGTCCACAATTAAGTGTGTAAAAATAGATTTATGTGAAAAATACTATACTTTTCCAAAGTTATGGAATTTCTTTGTCTTATTTGACTAAATTAATATCTTTAGGGTTGGATTAAATTTTCGCCTTAAAATAAATTATTTAAATTCCATTGATAATTTCTGTTTAGTGCCAACGATAAATGTTAGATTTTTATTACAAGGTCAAACTTGATTTTAATAAGAAATTAATAAAGTAAGATGTAGGAACCTTAATACCAAATAGTAAACGATTAAGATTCGATATAACGATTTAAGGTATACCAAAGTATAGTTAGGCTATCGAATTACACTTGGGGACAATTGCTGAAATTAGGATAGAATTAAGGATTGAGAAGAGGTTAGGGGGCAAAGTGAAAGGACCAAAATGCCCTTCGCAATTCACCAAATCTCCACTACACCCCAACCATCACCATGCACGTCCAAACAACTCCTTGTGCAGCCTTCCATTACCGCCCCAATGGGCCAATGAGAAAACTTATCCACTGAAATACACCAGCCGCCCCATACCACCAATCCACGTTCATCACCAACTCCACAAGTAAACCAACTCCTACACTCCATCAGCTCCAAAACCACGGCACTCTCACCTCCACTTCCACTTCCACTTCACATCTCAAACTACAACTGCAACTCCCTCTACTTAGCTAGTGTCGACAATCCAAGGGAGAGTGAGAGAGGCCGAACTACACTCAGCAGCCGAGAGGAAGATTTCTGGTTCTGTCCGAGAGCTGCAACCGTTTCCAGCCGCACCCCACTCCTCAACTGCATCGTGTATATCGACCGAGAGAAGAGGGAGATACCTGCTGTGACCGAGAGCAAGAAGAAAAGAAATCATTGAGCAGAAAAATTTCCTGGTCTGCCCGCAAGCTGAGGATAGGAATTTTAAATCTCTTGCGTGAGGGCTTATCTGATTTCTGAGGTAAATTTTTGGGTTAAAATTTAAGTCTAGTATTAGTAGATGATGATTATATCAGAGCATGCTGGTGTTGTTCTGGTTATCAAAAAGAAGATGATTTAGAAATCTGTTTTGGGAAGAATTGGTTTTGCCGTGAGCTTGAATTAGAAATGCCGACTTGATCATTGCTTAAGTGAAGTATTCTGAGCTCAGATTTGAGGCTGCTTACCACTAAACATGATGCTCAATATCATGCATGTCAATCTAGATGTCCGGATGATGAACTTAAGACATTAGAAAATTTTTCTGTTTCGGTTAAATGCCTTTGCCGAGAGTGGATTGGAAACTACAGCTTTATGTTTGCTTTCCCTGTGACAATCTGAACCTAATTCCATGTTTAACCAATTATGAACAAGAAGACTAAGCTAATCCGGGGCATGCATGTATGGTTTAGGCAGTCGGTTGAGGAAATCAAAACTTTAGAAAATCCTGTTTTGGATGTGCATGTTTCTGCCGAGAAGTTGAGCCAATAATGCAGTTTTATTTTCAATTTTCTGGGACAATCTGAGCCTCTAAGTGTACTTAGCCGAATGAAACCTTGAAGATTAATACCCTGCATGTTGATTTGTGCCTTCGGATGACATGGTTAAAGTATACAGAAATTCTGTTTTAGCCTAGATGTTCATGCCGAGAGTTTAGTTTGATTTTGTAGCTTGAATGGGTTAAGTTTGGTAACCTGAGCATGAAATGTTGTATATCTCATTGGATCTTGGATGATCATTATATTTAAGCTAGGCATGGAGTTAATTAGTTAGTTGAACCAGAAAAATAAAATGATTACAAAACATTTCTTCATGCATGTGCTGAAAGTTCTGAATTTTCTGGATGATCTTAATTGCTGAATGAAATTGACTTTGAAGTGGAAAATTTTAATAGCAAGCTAAGTGTTTAACTGCTGAAGTTGAGTATCTAAAACCCTGTTTAAACTAAGAAAAACTTGGATTTTTGTAAACCTTTAGCTGCTGGAAATTTTGTTGATATCCAAATGGTACGAACCAGAATTTCAGTTGTCTTTGGAAATTGTAATCAGTTTCTGGAATTTTATTTTATTTTCCTTGAATCATAATGGGTCAAAACTGCATGAGAGATGCAAATTTTAAGAGATACAAGTTGGGAAGCAATGTGATATTTAAAATATGGAATGGTCTAACCAAAGATATGTGCATACCAATGCTGGAAATTTTCTTGTGATTGCCAAATGTTGAGTTGAAATCTCAACTTTGATTTTGGAATTTTTCTGGGATTTATAATGGTTGAAATGCCCAAATTGTACAGTTTTGTAATCCACAAGAATGGTATGGAGGGTTGAATGAAAACATTTTGGTGTAAAAAGGGGAAAAAGGAATCTTTTCAAGTGAAAAATAAAAACTCCAGATTTTCGGAAGTCCCTGACCAGTCTCGATAAAACGACTATATCTTGGTGTAGGAAAATCCGTTTAAGGCGCCGTCAGCGGCATTTGA
The DNA here is from genome assembly GCA_036785865.1 of Coffea canephora. Lineage (NCBI taxonomy): Eukaryota > Viridiplantae > Streptophyta > Magnoliopsida > Gentianales > Rubiaceae > Coffea > Coffea canephora. The sequence continues at coordinate 30,253,192 of CM071920.1, read as the reverse complement.
AACTAGAATCATAGATCTTCGCCCTGTAGAAATTTCGTATTTTTACTCCATGTGTACTACGGTCGGTGAATTTTCAAAGTAGACTGTTTTGCATGAATGTTCTGTTTCTTTGTGAATCTAAACTTGGAATTGGATTGAGACTTTAGCTTACTTGTGGTTTAAATTCCTGACTGGATTGTGGCTGGAAGTAATAGATGTTGTCAAGGGCTAATAATTGATGAAGCCTTGGCCATTTGAATGACTTTATAAGTACTACTGGGTAATGAAAGTTAGTTACTGGAACGCCTTGGAGGCTTTACTTTTATTGTACTTGCTTATAATGGGTTTGCTGAAACCAAGTGCTTGATGAAGCCTTGGTTGTTTATTTTACTTTTATTAAGAAATGCAATTGTTGAAATGGTAGATAGTGGGCTCTATGAATTCCCACCTTTGAACTATTGGTCAATCTATTGGAAAACTGTTGATAGTGGGCTCTATGAATTCCCACTTGAATAGATGACTAAATTGCTGAAATTGTTTAGAAATCTGTGCTACTACTTTGTGAAACTGTGAGTTGATATAAGTATTGATTACCAAGTGCTAAGTATTGACGAAGCCTTGGAAAATTTTCCTGCTTATGCTGAGATATAAATTTGTTGGAACACAGGGCTAAGAACTGACGAGCCCTAGTGTTATTACTGTTTAAATTCTAATTGTGCAATATTGAGAAAACGTGATTTTGGATTGGAATCGAAAATGTGAGAAGTTGTACCTACCTTGTGACTCCAAGTAAACGCTTGACTAAGTAAATGAAAAATATTTTGCGTTAAGTCTCGAGCGGTGCAGAATTAGCATCATATTGCTAAACATAGTGTCTACTATTTTTGCCTTCGAAACTTGGGCAACATGACTTTTACCCCTTAAGTTAGACTAGCCTTATCAATTTGGGGAAATGATTCTCCCAGACTCAAAACCTTAGTTTTGTTCCAATTTCCTTCCTTCGTTATAAATCGTTTCCGGCTAGTCGGAACTAAGGAAAATTTGAAAAGTGAAACTCTATCACTTTGGTTTTAAACGTAGCAACCTGCTTGGCAAGAAGAAAAGAAAAACCTTATTCTAGCAACATTTTCAATAGACCTTACCCTAAAGCCTTAGCAAAGATTTTGCAAGCACCGCCACTCAAAGGAACTTTTTCTCAAGATATACTTCTAGCCTTGATATTAAATATCTTGCCGACTTATTTTAAGAAAATAATAATAGTATTTCTTCGAGGAAAAGTATTCCAGGAATCTTATCAGAAAATATTGTACGGTTCTCACAAGCTCGATCCCAAGTAAAATATTTTGAGAAAAAGTAAACTAGCATCATGCTAGAAAACTCTACATGTGCAAGCCAAAAGTTCCAATAGAAGACTTATGGCTTAAATTCTGATATTCTAGGATTTTACGAGGACGCGGAACTCGATCCTCAATCCAATATTTGAACTTCACTCTTGGTGAGTGTCCCTGCTTGTTCTATGTTATGTGGTTAAGCGCTTTATCAATTCGCTATGTGATAATTGCCAAAATGCAATAAATGATTTTGACCCATCGAAGTGAGCAGTGTGTACTTTATCGCACTAGCCGTTCGAGTGGTGACATGTGTGAAGCAAAAACATTAAATCTAATTGTAGTGAGTCGTTGGGTGAATCCCTCGACATGTGAATCGATCTACAAAAACATTAAATCTAATTGTAGTGAGTCGTTGGGTGAATCCCTCGACATGTGAATCGATCTACAACAACATTAAATCTAATTGTAGTGAGTCGTTGGGTGAATCCCTCGACATGTGAATCGATCTACAAAAACATTAAATCTAATTGTAGTGAGTCGTTGGGTGAATCCCTCGACATGTGAATCGATCTACAAAAACATTAAATCTAATTGTAGTGAGTCGTTGGGTGAATCCCTCGACATGTGAATCGATCTACAAAAACATTAAATCTAATTGTAGTGAGTCGTTGGGTGAATCCCTCGACATGTGAATCGATCTACAAAAACATTAAATCTAATTGTAGTGAGTCGTTGGGTGAATCCCTCGACATCTGAATCGATCTACAATAAAGTCGTTGGGTGAATCCCTCGACAAATCTTTTTACGGGTATATCTCGAGTATACTGCGTCGGTAGATGAAGTTTGGGCCCAAAACAGAGGTATGAACGGTGACGGGTTAGGATTAAAATAAGTGTATCTACATGGAAATTAAGTAGGGAAAGTTGACGGAGGGTCAACTACGATGGTATCCGATCAAGCGTGGAAAATGGCTCCTGAGAGCTCTTGTATCCTACCTTGTGCTGTTACACGCTTTCCTAACTGTTTCGATTTGAGTTAAATTATTAACCGCTGTTTGAATTATGTGATTGCATGTTTTGGGGCACCACTGAGCTTTAGCTCACCCCACGTATTTGTTTTCCTTAACAGGTTCTGGAGATTGAACACGCTGAGACTTATTTATGTTTCTTTTCTTCTCGTATGGGATGTAACGAATATTATGTCTATTGTGTAGGCTTGTATTGTGTTTTAACTTGAATTCTGTAATGTTGTTTTTGGATTGCCACTTGAAGCTGGAATATGTGTAAACCCTATTTCGGAGGTTGGATAATATATTTGTGTTTGTGAATTATGGATTGATGTATCCAGATACGAACGACCTTATTCCTTGGTTCTAGAGCGTATGATGTCTAATGGCCATAGATTGGCGATTTTAAGTTCCTTGTTGTCTCTGAAGTTAATGTGGTAGTTGTTGGCTTACTTTGAAAGGAAGGGATGTTGTAATAGATAGGCTATTCTTCGATAGGATTTGGGTTAGTGTGCGTGCGTGAGTCCTGGCGAGAGCTGGGCAGACGGCCCGCCAACCCTTTGGTTCGCCTCAGGGGGAAGTGGGGTCGCCACAGCAGTAGTATAAGGTTAGCTAAATTAATGGGAAGAGGTTTCATAGAAAGGATCAAATGGCTTTTTGTACTCTTTAGATGGAGTCAAAAGAAGAAATAAACAATAGTTATACCTTCCATGTGATCACAAGATTGGTACACTAGTACAAGAGAAAAAGAACCTCCATGCTGAGATTCTGCATTATGCCTAGATGTCAAAACGAACAAGAGGGGCTATCTAATATAGGAGGCATATTTTGGGATAGCATTCTGTCTAGATTTGGATTGTACAGTTGAAATTGTTCAATGCCTACTAATTAACACTATCATTATCAGTGCCAAGTAGTCTGGAATCAAGTGTAAAAACACCTGTTTCAATGTCACCTAGTGCTGTCTTACGAATACAGTATTCCAGCTTTCTTTTGTATTTCCTAGTCTGTGCAACAATAGAAAAACCTGAATTCTAAACCTACTTTGCTTGCCTTTTTAGTGCATAAGATTCTCTACGACATCGCAATAATTCATCCTTTTCATGTTCTGGCATTATTGCATATCGTTGGCGATGTTTAGCATTTCTATCCATCTGATGATTGACCAACAATGGTTTTTCCAACAGAAATCACACTCGCACAAATATATCAGATAGCACAGTATAAACTATAGGCTAACAGAGAAAAGTAAAAGCTATGTCCCCTATGAAATTCAGTAGTAAGATTTGTGAGGACTCGAAAATTCTATTATTTTTTTAAATCCCTAATTTTGGCTAAAATAATTATTTATTTGGATTTTTGTCACGAATAATATTTTCTAGCCTTATTAGACCGAAGTACATGGTTTTATAGATTCGTTATATTTTTAAAGCGCCTCATTTCAAAAATTATTTTTTTTAAAAGCTTGTTTAGCGAAAAAGTGAAAACATGTCTAAACACTTTAGCCAATTGGGAGTACAATAAGCTCAAAATTTGAGACCTATACAATGGTCCTAAAATAGACAATTTAGGTTTAAAAACACGAGTGATAGCTAGTGGTTCGATCGTTATAAGAATTTTTCAAAGGTTTCAATTTTTATTGCGCCTAAATTAGAAATACGTGTTTCACGTGCGCGTTTAATTGAGGGACTTTGGACAATTATTTTGGGACAATTAAAAATGAATAATATTTATATAAATGTAAGTGTCCTAGAGGTTTAGTGCACTAGTGCAACAAACGTGAGAGAAATCGAACACAAAACGCGCGCGTAGGGCACTAGTTGCAATTAAAATTTTACGTACTTAAAATATTAGATGTCAAGCGTCTTTTGTACGCAAAGGCATCCGAATCACATTTAATTTCTGCTACTGCAATGGACGAATAGCACAGCCGCAGCTCTTCACCATTTCCTTCTACAAATCTCACAAAAATCACAACCAAACCTCCATAGATTCAACCAAAACTTCACATACACTTAGCTCTACACTTGGACAACACATTAAGCTGAAAAGGGGAGGAGCTTTCACGGTTTCTTCAGGCTTCAAAAGGACCGAATCTCTGTCTTAAACATCAACTAAGAGTAAGTCTTAATCTAGCCTTCTAATTTTGATTTTTGGAAGTCTAGTATATCTTTTAGCTCTTGATCTCTTATGGATTGTTGTGGATGTTGGAAAATTGTTAAATGTGGGCTCTATGAACTCCCACTTTGGGTTGATGGCTGTGATGATGTTTGATGATGGTTTTATTGCTGAATTAGAGCTTAAGGAAGTAGATTAAAGGTGCATTGTTGCCAGAAACGTTATTGAACTCTTGAAGCAAAAAGTTCCCATTTTACCCCTGCTCTGTTCGGTCACTTTAATGCAGAAATTTGAGGATTTAATGGCTTGATTGTGTTGTTTATATGTTGTAGTAGTTGTGTAAAAATTTTCATTGAAAAATACTGAGTTTTTGTGGGTCAAATGAATTTATTTCAAAAACTAGTAATCTGGAAAACGGTTTCGTCGTAATCCAGACCAGTGTTTGTATTTCGTCCATAACTCCGTACTCCAATGTCGAAATCAAGTGCCGTTAGCGGAATTTGAAACTAGACATTCCCATGTTTCCAACGGTGTATAATACACATTCTGGTTTCATGTGTGTGAGCCGCACCATTCATCTGAAATCGGCTGTCCTATTTCTCCGTTCTGCCGAAATGATTTGATGATGCTGCAACTTTAGGCTTAATTTCGAGCTAGTTGCATGATTAAACTTGGAACGATTTCTTCTGTGAAATTTTATCCCTGTGAATGTATTTTCTAACACTATCAACCATTCCCAATTCTGAATTAAATTGAGGGAGTTATGATCAAAATACGGCGACTGTCTCGTTTTTGAAACCTTAGATTTGGACAGATTGCCTTAAGGATTTTTCCAAACTTTGGTTGATCGATTAACCACCTTTTCGAGGGTATTTTTTCATGAAATTTGATAGAGAGATACCCTTCATATGGGAGTATTATACTGCAAAATTTGGTGTCAATTCAAGTCCGTTTCGACACTTAACAAAAGGTCCAAAGTCGGAACCAAATCTGGAAATTTTGTAACAGTCTTGAATTTTTCCCAACTTTGAACTACCATATCTTGGTGCTCGAAACTCCGATTCTCGATCCGTTTGTTTTACCCTAAACCTTATTGCACCTCTAATTGAGCTATAAATTTCAAGGGCTGGTTTGCAACGAGTGAATTCTGCCAAATTTTCAAAGTTAGCGAAAAACCAACCCCGGCTCAATCCTAGGTGATCTGGGACAGCAACTTTAAACTCATTTTTGAATACCTTCCATTTAGATTCGTGGAACAGTGTCTTCTAAGAACTTTTAGTAATTTCCAAGAGGTTTCCAACGGTATAAAGTTTTCCAATTTTAGACTTGTATCGAGTGAGATACGATTTTTCAAAAATCCATATCAAAACTGAAATTTTCCAACTTTCAAGGAAATAGAGATTTCCAAGAACTTTTTATTCTTTCGACATTATGCAAACATTTTAACCTCGATTTCCAAGATAAAAAACCAAATGCTCCTGTACTTTAAGAAACTCTAATTGAACCTCGATTTGCGAGTAATTGAGGTTCGATTTCGTGGAATTTCCTTAGATTGTACTAGTGTACAATCTTCCTTGATAATTGGGATATATGAATGATAATACGTTATTATTTGCCCAAGCGCACACGAGGACCTTCAAGAGGATCCTACCGTGCACAATTGAACTTCCAGAAAATATTACTTACTTGCATAACGGGTGAGTGTCAAGTGTATGCCTACTTGAACTCTAAAGTCTTGATTCATGCTTGACTTACCTGATTACATGCTTAGTCTATTTGATTTTGAAAAAAATGGAGTCGAGTGTGTACTTAATCGCACTCGTTCTCATTTGGCACAAATGACTCATGTCTAACATGCTCTGCCTGGTTTACATGACCTAAAATACATGTTTAAACCTGTTGAATGTTTGAATATATGACATGGTATGCTATGATTGCATACGTCGATGGAGTGAATCTCCTCGACATTTACATGATACATGGGGGACGCCCAAACTCATAGGCCGACCTTGGAACTCGAGCCGACATGGGGTTGGTCGGGAACCTCGGTGAACCATGAGATTCACATGATAAGCTTGATCTATTGAGAGATCTCGCTTGGCATACTCGTAAAGTATCGCCTTATAAATGTCGTGTGGGCCCGAAGTGGTGTATGGTGGACGGATGAGAAGTAAGTGGTGAACTACGGATATGAAAATATCAACCCGGTTGACGGAGAGTCATCACGGGGAGATATACAAATGACATCGGCAAATGTGGAACTTAGCTCCTGAGAGCTTCCATATCCTTGAATTATTTCTGGTTACATTTTGTTGGCGTTATTAATTACTTGCAAGCTATTACCTGAATTGTCATTTGGGTGTTATCTGAACTATGTGTCTGCATATGTGTTCTTGGCCTCACGAGCGTTTTGCTCACCCTGTAGATTTGTTTTCCTTAACAGGTTTGAACTCGGAGGTAAAATGGAGAATCCCTCTTGATGTACTTTTGTTTAGGGCTTGTTATTACTTTTGGTTATGCCTTTGGTTTTGGAATTGTACTTTTGGTATGGAAATGTAACCTTTGGACGAAATGTAATCTGTATTCTGACGTGTGGTTTGGAGAATGGATGACTATTATTAAGTTTGAATACTTCCGCATTTATTGTATCTAAGTTATTGGCTTGTATTGTGTGGTCCGGCTATAAGTTGAATGGAATTGCTTGAGTCCTAGCGAGAGCTAGGCAGGCGTCCCGCGGATACCCTTTGGTTCGCCTTAGGGAGAAGTGGGGGCGTCACAGGATTCATAGCTAAATATAAAGAACATAGACAAACAGAAATGTGTAAATATATTGAAGAATCTAAATAAAAATTAGTAGGGAAAAAAGCCATAGGAATAACATAATATACTGTAAAATATATAAAAATAAATCTTAGAAGAAGTAGAAGACAAAAACCTGATAGCTTGTAGATCAAAGTATGCACAAGGAAAACAAAGGAATTCGGGATTAACCACCAAAACCACACCTGTTTCTGTCCATTGGTAACAAAGACAAATTAACAAACACTTTGCTAGCAAAACTACAAGCACATTTAAGATAATGGCAGAAAATCTAGAAAAAGGCAAAACATAGTGTAGCACATGCATGCATGAAATTTTTGGACAAAGAAAAATAGGAACAAACAAATAAAACGACTAATTTAAAGCATACAAGTAAGACATGGACAATCAAAGCTTACATGAACAAACATAGGAAGAAAGATCAATTGCATGGCAAGGAAAAACTTATGCCAAATTATAAAGAAAAACTAAAGAAAAGTAATCATTTTGAGATTTAGCAAGTACTAATGTTATACAAATGAAACAGTAATATAGAATATATACTGATAAATGAAAGCTATTTAAAATATTTATAGTAAAAAAAAACACTGAAACAAAAGGAAAGAGAACAAATAAAATGGAAACAAACCTGAAAAGCATAGAAGCTGGAGCATGACAAGGAAGACAGAGCTAAGAAAAGGAGAAAAAAGCAAGAAGAAGAACAAAAGTATACAAATCAAATGATACAAAAGTATTTCTTTGTCTTTGAAGTGGGTAATAACAAATGGAGATGAAATGTGCTTTGTCATCATCAATACTGTATTTGGAAGCAACTACTATGAAGCAGTTACTCCTAGGAGCTTGTTGACTCCGGTACAACATTGTACTTAGAAAAGACTTCTTCCAAACCATGTTGGCACGAAAAAATCATGCGCACAGTGGAAGTAATTCTAACTCATATAAAAAAAAATGTGAGAAGAGGAAAAGAACAAATACTCAATAATTTAATTAACTCAAATCTCAACAAAACCCGACCAATAACAATACCAAATCGTAGAATTTTGCTCACGACAACTCATAAATCTCAACTATCAGACTTTCTCTCAAATCTACTCTTGAAACTCAACTCAACTCTTCAAATAATAACCTATTAGATTGGTAGTGTTTATAGACTTCAAAATTTCCTAAAACAAATATTATTGTAAACCAAAACTTATTTGGAAACTGACTTGAGATTTCTTAATCTAATATGGAAACTAAACAAACAAGACACCAAAACAAGAAACTAATAAGATTAGGAAACTAAATACTAAGATAGCTTGGTTTAATTTCTTACATTGTCTCCTTTAAATCAAACTCCTGATGTTGTCATCTCCAATGCTATCACGAGTTTGAATCTTTATGAAAAATTCAATCACAGTATAAACAACATTCAACACCGACTTGCAATAGATTTTCAATTTCATCTTTACATGTGGTAGTGGATGAAACTTATACTTGTCGAATAATTTTTTTCGCTTGATCACTCTTGCCAAAACAATCAAACATATTCACCCATATTCCATCCAATGCTCCATAATTCAATTCATCCATGTCACTAATAAAATCTCCCAAAACCAAAACGTCATAATTTCCGCGACCAATGTTTTTAACATCATCATGTTTTTCCTTTACTTTTTTAGTAGTATTACAACTTTCAATTCATTTGTCCACTTCGCAATTGTTTCAACCAATTCTATCACTTGATTTTTCTCTTCAAGAAAATCATCAACCTCAATAAAATCAATAATTTCTGCATCATCATAATCTTCAATCATATCAGTAATTTCTATTGATCTTAGTCCCTAGTTTTTTATGTTTACAAAACAAATAGATGATACTAATATCTCTTCAAGAAATACTTTTACTTTTAGTTATGAAACAAATCAGATTCAAAAATCAAGTGCAATTGAAAGAAACAAATGCTACTGAAAGTTATCGGACACTTGTGAAGACAGGATCGGACGTCCGATAATCATTGCGCAATTTTCGGATGCATGAAAAACTCCATCACTGGACGTCCGAAGGAAATAAGACATTTCTCCTAACTCACTGATTTCGATCGGACGCAAGTATCGAACATCCGATAGGATCCTTCAAATTCGATTAAAGCTGTTGGATGCTCACAAAGACAATACCGGACGTCCGATAGAATTGAGATATTTCTTCTAACTCATTGTCTGCTTTCGGACGCAAACACCAGACGTCCGATAAAATTAAAGAAGATTGTTCAAACTCACTGCCTGCTGTCGGACGCATACTTCGGATGTACCGGACGTCCGATACTCCAACGGCTAGTTGACTCTTCAACTACTTTCTATCCGTTGGAAGCATTAATAAAGCACTTTCTTGGTCTCCTATAAATAAAGCATGGTCATAAATTTCAAATAACTTTTGCACACTAAAGATACAAAAGATATAGAATAGTTTTAGTGAGAAAACACTCTCCAAAGAAGATTTGTAGTCTTGGTGGTGTGAAGTTAATTGTAAGCTTTTCATTTGTGAGTGAATACTTCAATAGTGTAACTCTGTGAGGGTTATCCTGAGGGATAGTAAAACTTCCTAACTTGACCAAGTGGAGATTGGGGCAAGGAGGAAGTGAACCTTCCTTTGTACACAAGATTGGTTGTATTTCATCAATTTGAAGAAGCTTGTTTGAATTGATCTACAAGTTCAAGAGGAGTTTCGTAGTCAATCGGTTTGCAATTCTTCCCTTCTTATTTATTTATTGTTATGTTGTGATCCTTAAATTACTCATCTTTTCTACTTCTCCCAAGTGATATTGTTCATTCATTGATTGATTTATTGTATGATCACTTAGAAAAGAGGATAAATTTCATATTTAGCAAAAAATGCCCATAACTTGATTAGTTTCATAATCAACCTAATTCACCCCCCCTCTTAGGTTGTTTTCAATCCTTACAATTTCACTAATAATTTCACTTTTTTTTCAACCACTTGTGAAATTTCTTCTTCAGTCACAAATTCTTCAACTTTAAGTGTACCTGCAGCTTCTACAATTTTTTCTTTCATTGACTTATCAAAATATTCTTTTTCTTCTTTTTCATCACAAATTTCTTCTCTACCATAAACCAAAATGTGAGAGCCCGTAAAATTTTTCTTAATTTATACCATTTAATTCTATTTATTTTCATGCATTTTCCTTATTTTATTTTACTACATTAATTTTCTGGACACTTTATAAGTGAATATAGTTTTTCCAACCATTTTTCGAGTATAAGTTAGTTCGGGTTAAATTTGAAATGCGTTATGGACGTGACACCCGCTAGTGCGATAAAATTTTGTTGATTAAGTGATTTTTGTGCTAAGTATTATTATTTTACAAGGTGCAAGGAGACAATTGGAAGTTAACTAGATAAATTACCCTTGGTAGACAAAAGGATAAGCTTAAAAACCCTAAAAGGGGCCAAGTGTCATTATGCTATTAGAAGTTGGACTTTTGACCAAGATTGGTAACTTTACTAAAATCAGATTTTTGACCAAAATTCATTCATTTTCTTGTCTCCTTTGGCCGAAATTAGTGAGAGAGAAATCAAGAGAGTTCTTCATCTTCCACTTCAATTTATTGTCCAAATCTTGAGTTTCAACCAACCAAATCACAAACTACACCATACAAGTGATCATTAGGGAAGGTTAAAGGTGTTAGTGGAGTTGTTTTGGAGGAGAAAAGATTAAGCTCCTACCTTTCTTATGGGTTTAAGATATTTTGCCAAGAACATCCTCTTTACTTCAATTAATTGCTTATTAGTGGTTTTTAGTTGTTTTAGATATTGTTTTGTGGAAGATTAGCAGTTGAATGCATGAATTTCAGTTTAGGGTTTCATTTTCCCTTGTTCTGACTGGCACTATTTGACCATGTTAGAAGCCGAATTAGGCATAGCACAAAACATGAAAGTTATAGGAAATGATATTTTATAGTTTTCTGTAAAATTTCAGCTCAATAAGAGTAATGTAGCCTGTGAAATGATCGAAATACCCCTGCTGCCCTGTTTATGTCTGAAACTGATAATCAACTTATGTAAGTGGTTAGTTTGACCAGGAATATTATCGAATTGGTTGTTGATGTCTCTTAAGAATTATAGCCTTGTATCTTAGCTTTCAAATGGCTTTGGGTGAATTGGAGTTGTGTGTGCTGAGATATGAGTGAATGAATCAGGACTGCTAGTTGAATTTCACAGTAAGCTTCGAACTGGAAAATCTGGAGTTATTTTGGTAAATTTGACCTAGTTAGGGTGAGAATTGGACTAAGTAATCTTCATCAAAGTTATAGCTCTTTGTCTTAGCTTCAAAACGGTATAAATTGTACCTCAATCCGACAAGCGTAGCCTCGGTTGTGTCCATTACGCAAAACCATGTCAAATCTGTCCTTTTGCTAAACTTCATTTCCGCACATGTCGTTAGCTTGATTTTGTACTTATATGACTTTGAACCTATGGAATGGCTATTGAAATGAGATGATATTGTGTGTGACTTTGGGATTGACTGAGAAAAACAATGAAACCAAATAACTGGAAAAATAGGTAAATACAAAGGGCATGCTGCCCAAATTCTCGCTCGAGAGCTAAGTTTCTATTTGAATTTGTATATTTTCGTTTGGCAAATACTATGACCGTTTTTTTCCATGTTAAAACATGATCCTTCTTCAATTGGAAATTCCAAATGTTTACTTACTCTTACCAAATAAAGAGGAGTGGTTTAAGGTTTTCTTGGGTATTTTGACCTCCCTTTTTCATGAATTTCATTAAAACCTTTAGTATATAATATCTATTTGAATATGAGATGATTTTGAACCATATAAACGATTCCGAAAATAGTATTTCTTAGCCTATCTAGTTGGATTCCGACTTGTCTTTAGTTCAAGTGTTCCCATTAGAAAATTTTATAACCCTTTTGAGTTTGATTTTACGTTTGGTCTTCGAAACCCTAATTATTCTTGTCCACGAGTCCAAATGTTCTCGTTTCACTTTAAAGTCTTTTTATACGTTTTACTCATCAATTGTCGAGTTTCTTTGATTTCACCTAATTGTTTGTGCTAGATGAGCTGTAATATTCTTTCTCATTTAATTTTAGATTTTCTCGGTGACTAAAGATAATATCCCAAAGGATATTTTGCACGTTATTTTACGTACATATGTGAGTGTTCCTTGTTTGTTATATCTTCCTTGACTTCATGACTTGTTGTTATTGTTTGATAATGTGTTAAATGTTTCCAATGATTTCCAAAACAAATTTTCTAGGTGAGCGTGTACTTTATTGCGTTCGACCTAAATGAAACGTGAAATTTTCAACGATTTAATGATTGATACATTAGTTGTGCATGATGTAAGCCTTTTGGCTAAATTGGGTCCTGTCCCTTCGTTACCGATCGACTCGAGCCAGAAGCGGACTCGGTCGGGCGATATGGTGACCCTGGGTGTGAACGCTGGTATACTCGAGTATTACCTTATAAGTTGATAGAGCCTGGCCAACGTCCAGGAGGGGGTGAATGAAATGAACGATCGAACGAGGGTTTTACTTACAAAAATACATTTGCAAATGATTAGAGGAATAAGGGGAATGACAAGAGAACGAACGAACGAATGAACGAACGGCTCCTTGTGTGACGACCCCACTTTTTCCTAAGGCGAACCAGAGGGTTGGCAGCCGTCTGCCTAACTCTCGCCAGGACTCACGCAAGCAATCTAGCCCAATCCTTCCGAAGAATAACCTAAACTATTACAATAACAAACCTCCCAAAATAGACCATTTGCTAAAGCCACATTAACTTCAGAGATAACAGCATATGAAGATAGCCAATCGACGGCTCTTAAACACCTCACTCGTTATCTACAAGGAGTAAAGTCATACAATCCCAAATACATATAAACTCATACAACGAAAAATATATACATACAAACCAGATATCAGAATTAGGGTTTACACTTTTCCAGCTTCAAGTGGCAACCTAAAACAAAGGTACATTGTTTAATTCGAAATACATTACAAATCGCTAAGCGAAGTCATGAAGTTCCAATACATTCATAAGAAAATATAAGCAAGCTCAGATTTCTCAATCATCAAAACCTGTCAAGGAAAACAAATAAACGTGGGGTGAGCTAAAACTCAGTGGTGCCCCAAAACATGCAGTCAAATAAAACAATAACGAGTATTAACTTCAATTAAAGTAAATAATTAGGAAAGCGTTTAACAGCACAAGATAGGATACAGGGGCTCTCAGGAGCCATTCTCCTTGCTTGATCAAAAGTCATCGTAGTTGACTCTCCGTCAACTCTCACTACTTACGGTCCATGTAGATCTTTTTCTTTTTCTTAACCCGTCACCAATCATACCCCTGTCCCAGGCCCGCACACCAAATAAGAAAGCGGTAATACTCGAGTATACCCTTTGGATAACTAGTCGAGAGATTCACCCAACGACGTCACGAAATAAGAAAATAGTAATACTCGAGTATACCCTTTGGATAACTATACCCTTTGGATAACTAGTCGAGGTAATACTCGAGTATACCCTTTGGATAACTAGTCGAGGATTCACCCAACGACGTCACGAAATAAGAAAGCAGTAATACTCGAGTATACCCTTTGGATAACTAGTCGAGGGATTTACCCAACGACGTTGTCGCGCCCCACTTTTTTGGTAAAAAATAAATACTTGGTTTTGTGAATTTTATTGATTTGGTAAAAATGAATTTTGTTGATAAAAACAAAAATGGGTCTAAATGGGACTTTTGAAAATGCGACGATTTGACCCAAGAAAAATAGTTCAAAAAGGGTTTTTATATGAAAAATGGAGTCGCCACTTGGTATAGAGTTAGGGTGTACCAAATCACCCAAAAAATGAAATTTTTAAAGAAAAAAGTAAGAAAACCCTTTTTAAACGACTCCTAGTCCACGTAAAACAAAGAAAAAGGTTCGGGAGTCACATTTGACGAAGGGGAAGGCAAGGATAAAAATCCAAGGCACCCCTTCGACCTAACCAAGGCTAGTTGCGTGATTTAACCCTTATTTTCCTATATTTTCTACCCAAAGTATGTATTGCAAATTGGATTTGACTAATGAATGAGAAATGCAATCCTAAATCTAAGAAATGTTTCTTATGAGGCTTTTGGTCCCATTCACACGAGTCGTGACGGCCAATAAGGAAAGTCCTCATAGAAAATCATGAATGATGCAAATGAGGACTCAAATGAGAGTGTAAGTGTGCAAGGTGTAGAAAAGTGCATGTGTGCAATTTGAGAAAAAGTGTTTGTGTGCAAATGGATGAAAATATAAGTGTTAGTGTGCAAATGGATGAAAATATAAATATATAGGTATAAATGGGTGCAAAGGGTGAGGTAGAAAGTAAAGAAGGAAAAGAAGTGTGTGAATATGGCATGTGAATTACAATATATAATTAGTGAGGAAAATAATGAGAAAATGATATGAAAGTGCATGATCCTAGAGGGATGCATCAGGTCGGGTACGGGAATGACCTCTAATTTCGTGATCTCAATTTTCCCTTTGATTAGAAGGGAGAACTAGCGTGCTAAGGCTATTTTGAAGCCACACTCGCTCGTTTCCCTTACCCAAGGGGTTTCTCAGGCAAATGGACCCTATAACTAGTATGAAATGCAAAGGCCTAAAATGAAAGGGAAAAGGTTAGAGGGACATGCCAAATGCCATAAAAACTAAAAAAAATGCATGAAATGTAGTGGAGCATGCGAATGTGAACTAGCGAGGAGGGTCCCTAAGGGTCTAGCGTTGGACTAGCCCATATCTAGGAATTCCTACTAGTGTTTGGACTAGAGGAATACGGGACAATGAACCACCACTAGCGTTGGACTAGTGTGGTGACGTACATTCCATTCACCATATTCATTGATAAATATAGAAAGCAAGTAGACATGCAAAATCATTTATAACACGTAGCACATAACACTTAGCATGCTCGACTAGATGCAATGTCCTAATAAAGCAATTAACACGTAGCAACAAGAGTAAATAACCAAACTAATGAACCTATTTACATTCACTAACTAAAACAAAAGGGGAAGGGAAAAATGGACAAAATGCCCTATCTATTACAAGCCAAGAGGTGTACACATACCCCACGAATAAATAAAAGAAATACTTAAAATGAAAGGAATTAAAGCAAATTTAAGAAAGCCAAGTAGACATGTAATTCTCAATTAGCACATTGGATCACATAGGAGAGACAAAAAAGATAAAAGAAATTATACCGTCCCCTTGCTTGTGAAGCTAATGAATGGAAAAGGTTCTAAATTGGGCTAAAACCATTAAACAAATGATTAATGCACCAATTTAATAGTAAACCAAATAGCACAAGTTCTTCAAAACGAAAGTCAAGGAACCACTAATAGATATGAAATTGAACCATTGGAATCCTTCACATAATCACACAAGTCCATAGTCCTTAAATGGGAATCCCAAATTAAGAGGAAAAAGAAACTCGAAGGACCAAATTGATTAATCTTTTCCATTGTTTGGGCCATAGTAAAATAAAAAGGGACTTGGGGGGTCAAAGTGTTAATCTTTAGAATTTTATCATGCATGCATACGAGAATTAGAGTTTCTGCAATGTTTTCCTTCATTTTGCAACTTTGCGGCAACAAGAACCTTTCGGCAAACAACAAGGAAATTTTGGCAGCGACAAGAAAATCTTGGTAGGCTAAGCTAGCTATCAAAGCATTAAACTAACTCTAATTAAAACATGCTTAAACAACACTTAATCAAAGTAATTTCTTGCAAGTTTACAAACCCAAAAGCTGCTGCACTTTTGTTACAAAAACCCACTCAAAGATTGGTGCATTTTCATTTTTTTTTCCGAACAGATTTTGGCAAAACTAACGCCAAGCTTGGACAAATTTTATCTAGCAACATCCCCACTTTGAGTCAAACAACATAACTCCCAACTTGATCCCCCAAACAAATCAAAACATATCAGGAACAAACATACAAGTGCTAGGAAATTTTATGCCAAGAAGATTCAACATTTCTAATCTCATCAAAAATCCAGCAATGTTTAAAAATGGGTTCACAACGTTTAGAGCCGAGCATACAACTTCAAAACCAATCAAACACCACCCCTTTCTGTACCTAATTCAGCTAGCAAAAAGAAATGAGCAAACCCGCTTATGTATTGTTGCGAAAAGCTAAGAAAACAGCAAATTATGAAGATGAACTGCAGCAAAAGAAAGAAAACCATCTACGACGAAAATTTCTGTTGCTATGTCGCAACTCCATTCACATGAACTTCGCACATATAAAGCTCATCAAGCTTATGGGTTTATGAAAAATGCAGCGAAGGAAACAAAATGACAACTCACAGCTAAATGAAAAGCGCAGCTAAGGAACTAAGATGTGCAACTCATACATTCTGCAATTTTTCCAGCCACAGCTTTTTGGTTTCATTCAAATCTCTGGTTTACACACAGCTAATTAATCATCCAGTATTTAGTTAGCTAAACACACAACCAAGTGAGGATCAAATGCTTTCCGGTAGATTTCGTACTAAAATACCATACAATTTCCAAAACAGCTCCATCGGCTAAGCTGGAAAATTGATTTAGCAATCCAGCAACTTCCAATAACATTTCCAGCCATGCAACCAAAATTCAGACCACGTAGCTTACATGCAACATCAAATAAGAAACTATCTATCAATTTTGATCCATAAGCAAATTCGGACAACATCAAAACATTACTCAACCAGAATTTCAAACAATCCTGCTCCCGGCTGGCTTGCATGCAACCTGATTTTGTATCTTTTCAATTTTCTGACTTAATCAAGGTTAACTACCTTCATGCAAATCTTAATCATCCAGGTTTTAGTTGATTAAATGTGCATCTAGGCTCAGATTATCACAGATTAGCTAATTAGAGTTACAAATTCCAGCTCAAACTTTCGGCAGCTCCAATTCTTCCAAACCAGATTTCTTAAGTCTCAATTCCTCATCTAACCTCACAAACCCACATGCATGCGTATAGACAGCTGCATCAACCCATAAACAATTCATCTAAGTCCAGAATTTACCTTAGCTTGAAGCCTAAAACCCACGACTAGCAGCTGCAATCTTTTCTTCCTCTCGGCTATCCAGAAATGCCGCCTGCCAGCTCCTCCTCTCCCTTGCTCCAACTTGCGACTAGGATGGAGGAGGCCTGGTTTTCAGACCCTTCACCAGCTCACGGGTACAAGGATACAAAGCAGCAGGTTTCTTTCTCTTTTTTTTTAGCTCACGGACAGGAAGAAAAGAAACAAAAGGCTCGGCTCTTTTTCAGTCGTTAATTCCAATGACACTGCTCTCTCCTTAGTTCACGGCAGCAAATGGAAATGGATGTGTGTCCTCCAGAGATCCCAAGTGTTGTGGTGATTAGTAGTTGATATAGTAGTGTGTGGTAGTGGAGAAAGAAACCGGCACTAAGGATAGAAAATACTAGAATGTGAAGTGGAAATGGATTCGGCAGAAATAGAATTGTGATGATTTTTTTTTATCTATTTTTATTATCAGTTTTATTTAATTAATTTTTTCCATTTTTCATCAATTTCCTCTTTTCTTTTCTTTTCTTTTTTTTTTCACAAATTTTACGTTAAAACTTAAAACTAAAACTAAAACTAAAACGTGAACAAAATTAATATGACAAATAATTAGCAAATAAAAGACAAATAAAAAGGTAACAACTAAAATGCAGACAATCTAAAACAAAATCATGAATTAGATGCAACATACAAATTATTTAAAAAAATTTGGTGTCTACAGTTTGCCCCTCTTTGTTTGAGTTTTGAAAAAACTTGAGACAAAGAAGTAGACACCAAATACATACCTGTGTTATTCGACTGCAAAATGATTTGAACGGACAGGAATTTTAAAAAAAACGGGACTGACCCTAACAAGGAATTTAAAACGGGACTGACCCGAACAGGAATTTAAAACGGGACTGGCCCGAACAGGATTTTAAAACGGGACTGGCCCGAACAGGATTTTAAAACGGGACTGACCCGAACAGAAAATGTAAAATGAAGAACTGTATAAGACTTGTTTGAAAAATTATCTAAAAATTTGCCCCAGTGTGATGAATTGGTCGGTGGGATAACATCTGAGCCTGACAGGGTGTGGACGGTCAGCGGGATAAAACCCGATCCTGCCGAGGTTGGCGGGATAAAACCCGGTCCCAATTGATAAAAGCGGTCAGCGGGATTATACCCGGTCCTGCCGAAGTAAGCTTGATTTGATTTTTGACTTTGATTTTTTTGATTTTTTGATTTTTTTTTTTTTTTTAAATTTTTTGATTTTTCCCTGACTGAGAGAGACTTGTCGAAATAATTTGCCCCAGTCTTCCCCAATTTGTGCAATCGATCAATTGATTTGTATTATGGTTGCTCCTCCTTGAGACCTCGATTCATAAGATTCTGGCTTCACGAAATCCCAAAAATTTGCCCCAGTATGGTGAATTTTCTGCAATTTTGAGTCCATAGTTGATTCTGTTGCACCTTTTGATCAGATTTGCTTGCAATATTTTTGATCTGCCTTTGTTCACCGGAGGACTTTTCCGACACCGATTCCAGTGCGAGGTGTGACTACTTTCATTTGTGCATGCAATTTTCCTGCAAAAGAGAAAAACAAAGGAATTGCCACCACCATTTGATCCGTTTTCCTTTGAGAATCGTGTAAACATGAGTCTTTCGACGCTTTTAACAACTTTTGCTGCGGCAGCCAATTGAGTTGGATTTCTCACCCTAAGACTCTTCCGATTTTCAAACTGACCAGGTATGTGCTTTGCCCTATTATGAAGTTTGTGTAGCTGGCTTGGCTGAATTTCAACTATTTCCAAAAGATGATTGAATCCAAGCATACTTTTTGCAATAAACCACGGGGATTGTCATTCACCACAATTCAATGATAAAGAATGAGGTATGCAAGAAAATTCACATGTCATGTAAAAATGAATATGCACAAGAATGCACACCTAACCATTTGTGCTTAAATTCTACAAAAAATGCCATGAATGCAAGTAATTTGGAAAAAATGAGTTTCCTAAGAATGTATTTGCAAAAGAATGTTTTACAAAATGACAGCTTTGGCCAACAGATGTCATATTCAAATCTCTGGATATCTTAGCTCCGGAATTCAATGTTGCCAGAGGTATGACAAAAATGAGAAGAAATCTAAATGGACCAAACCACCAGTTGTTGCTCTTTGTGCTTGCTCATTGCAGAAACCTACCTTGGCGCCCATTCGGGTTTTCACCAAGGTTGCACCCCACCCTTTTTATTGGTTTTTTTTCTTTTTTTCTTTTTCTTTCTTTTTTTTTTTTTTTCTTGAGGTACCCTTGTGGGTTTTCACCTAATGAAACAATGGAAGAGCTCAACCATAGTCAACTCAGGAATGTAAGTTGAAGATTGCTGGCATCAGTAAAATGCGCTTCCCTTATAGACTTAATCGAAGGCATTATGGACATCACGTGCCAGTTGATTAGCAAAATCCCTAATAGAAATTCAGCAAGTGACGAAAGCCAGGACTTTGGGCTTTTGTAATGAGGTCAGGTGGGGTGTTTTTCAAGAAAAGTTGAGGCTTGAAAGCAGGCTGATGAAAGGTGTGAAATAAACTGAGATTGCATCATTTTGAAATTATATCTAATTTTTGAACGAAACCGAAGAAAATTTGCCCCAGCTTGATTGGATTTTTCTTTCTTTGTATTTTTTCCATTGCATTTTTTTTCTTTTTTTCTTTTTTTTTTTTTAATTTTTTGATTTTTCCCAGTGTGGGGTTTTCTTTTTTTCCATATCTCTTTCAAAGATACATTTGCCCCAGTATGGGGTTTTCTTTCCTTTCTGATCATTTTTCAAAATGAATTCGCCCCAATGTGGGGTTTGCAATTCTCAGGGGCTGCCAAACGAAAATTATTGTTCTGATAGCTCAAAGGGGATGACTAGGGATGAAATGTTTTGATTGAAAAGGAAGATGGCCTGACTTTTGCCTCGCCCCTTGCATGATTTCCTAAAAGAAACTTTGCATAATCAAATACAGAACATCTTACACATGTCCAAGTTGATAAATTAAGGGAATGTCTGTCCTTCCATCTCTCCTTTGAACACCCAATAAACTTTGTCAATTTGAAGCAAATTTGCCTTCGACTTCGTCTTTCATCGCTTTGGCACTTTGTTTCCTTTTCAGAAGATCGGTGGTGGATCCTTTTGTTATGAACATAGGTCATGCGTTTTGACAACGTTGGTCATGGCACATAGCATTCAACTGCTTTTCATCAATCAGAATCAATCGTTAATGACACTGCTTTAACAAATCAGCTTCCAACCTGGCCGAAAAGGGATTTTCTCAAATGAAATGATTTTTCAACGAAGGGATTTCGCAAATGAAGGGATTTTTCAATGAAGGGATTTTTCAATGAAGGGATTCTCAATGAAGGAATTTCTCAATGGAGGCTTTCCCAAGGAAGGAATTTCTCAATGGAGGCTTTCCCAAGGAAGAAATTTCTCAATGAGGGCTTTTTAATGGAGGAATTTTCAATGAAGGGCTTTATCAAATTCCAGAACAGTGATATTCAAAGAGTCAAATAACTTCACGTTTGGCAATTTCAAAGAATTAACAAAAATCAGAACAATAAACAAATAAACAAATAATCAAATTGTGCATTTCATGAAACTCCAAATCAAAGCGGAAACAAAACAAAACTCAATTGCAAAAGACGCTTTCATTAAGCTATGCACATATGCAAGAAAAGTTTTCATGAATTTTAGCAAATGACAACCCCTAGACTTATCAAAATTCCCTTCGAGAGGGAAGATAGTCAGCCATTCAAATTGTGCAGAGCTCTTTCAAGACCTTCAAATTTCATCATTGGAGGTGGATGCCTCAAAGGTGTCCTTGTGTTTAGGAAAAGGATTTGTTTTTATATTTGGTCCTTGTTCTTCCCTCCCTTTCAAAATTATGTCTCCGGCCTCAATCATGTCTTGAATTTTGTGTTTAAGTACCCAACAATTGGTAGTAGAATGCCCAGGAGCTCCAGAATGATAAGCACAAAAAGATTGAGGATTATAACCAGGGGGAACTCCTTTAGTATAGACTTTAGGAGGTATTGTACCAATTTTCCCCGCGGCCTTGAGCTGCTCATATAGTTGATCGAGGGGCCGACCTAGATTGGTAAAAGTTCTATATCGGGCCGGGTCTTGGGTGCCAGCGGTCTGTTGATAGTTGTAGTTATGGCTAACGGGTAAGGTGGGTCTTGGATGATAAGGAGAGCGAGGTCTAGTTTGAAAGCTATGTGGAGAAATATGAAATGGTGTCATAGGTGTGTTTGGGTAATTTGGTCGAGGTCGAGGGTGGTTACCAGTGGTATGGTGCACAGGTTGAAAGTGTGATTGGTACGGGTAACGGGGTGAATAGGTGGAGTTCTGTCGGTATCTCAGTTGGGGAGCAGGGCCTCGATTCGAGACAAATGAAGCCTCCTCTTCTCTCTTTTTGAATGGGGATTTCTTGTTACCGCTGCCTTGATTTTGCATCGCTTCCAATTGCGATTTCAGAGCCGACACGTTAATAATCTTTCCTGCCCTTATAAACTCATCATATTCTTCTAATTTATTAACGATCTCGGCAAAGGAACACCCAGTCATTCGAAAAATTTCTTCAAAGTATGGCGGATCATGTGCCTTAATGAAGGTGCGTATGATTTCATCCTCGGTCATTGGTGGCTCGACTTTTGCGGCTATTGTCCTCCATCTCTTAGCATAGGTCTTGTGATCCTCGGAGGGTTTTCTTTTTGTTCCTTCCAGTGTAGTCCGTGTTGGAGCTAGCTCACAATTATACTCGTATTGCCTTACAAAAACATTGGACAAGTCAAGCCAGGTCTTCGCTTCTTCGGGTTTCAGCTTGGAATACCAGTCGAGCGCATCCCCCTCCAGACTTTCTGGGAATAGCCTCAAAGGCAGATTTTCATCATCTGTTGGCCTACCCAACTTGTTGGCGAACAATCGGAGGTGCGTCTTGGGATTGCCCGTCCCATCATATTTGTTAAACTTCGGGGTTTTGAACCCTTCAGGCAATTGCACATTTGGGAAAAGGCAAAGTTCATCATAATCCAGGACTCCTTGCTTGTTCAACCCCTGACTCTTCCTTATAAACTCATCAAAACGGTCGAGGCGTTTAAGCAGCTTTATATCAACGGGAGCAGAGGATTCCCCCATTTCCGGCTTGTTTTGAATGGTATGGTCTGGCAAGAAAGGCTCAGCTGTATCGTGATAAAAGGTATGCGGCTTAGGAGGTATATCCGAAGTGATTTGGGGTTGTGGGCCTTGCATGTGAGCAGGGAAAAATGAAGGATCAGGAGGGTAAGTGTATGGCAAATGTATGGTGGGATATGTGAAAGTTTCTTCGGTTGGAATAGGGAAAGATGGAGCAACAGTGGCTTGAATCGAAGGTATGACAAATGGCTCTGGCCCAGGCTGCCTGCCGGGCACGGGCTCGGGTTGAACTCCACTGCTGATAAGCTTATCGATTAATTTCCTCTGGGCCGCCATCTCAGTGGTCATCTCACCGAACTTAGTGAGCATCTCAGTCAACTGAACCCCCAAACTCATGGTCTCGGGTTGAGCGGTAGTAGCAGACCTATCTGATTGTTCCGGTTGTGAACTCATGTTTACACGACTCCTTTGAGCTTGGCTACGGGATGATGGGGCTTCGACAAGAAGCTATGTTTAAATATTACCTGAGAATTTTGAAAGGAATTGCCTTTAGATTCAACCCTCGCTTAGTTATTCCGAAGAAAATAAAGAAAAGGAAAAGAAAAAGGCAAGAGTTAGTAGATATCCAGAAAATTCGGATGCATGTCCTATGGGGGAACCCTTTTTGTGCCAAGGGTAAGCCTAGCATGAAAATGCAATCCTCTGAGGTAGGCACTATACCATACCTGATGGATCTGATCAACTCATTGAGTGAAAAATAATTTTGAAAAATTGGTCAACTGGAGTGACGAGAGATATGTGTCAAAATGAGGTCAACGTCCGAAGAGATTGATCACTTTTTGATCGAAAAACGCAAGGGTTTGACTTTGACGAACTTCCTATCGAAGAGATTGGAATTCGTTGACAAAATTTTCTCGGTGAAGCACGGGACAACTGATCAAATGTCTGGATGGTTTTCTCAAAAACCGACTAAGTTTCCCAATTTGAAATTGACATTGAAACCCTAATTGGTCAAATGGGTTGAGTGAAATTGACAATTTATTTAAAAATCGAGCGGATTACCCTAAAAAGGGAAACGGGTCAAATGAATTGAATGAAATTTAATTTATCCAAAATTAATCAGATCACCCTAAAAGGGTAAATTGATCAAATAGATTAAACGAAACTTGATTTATTCAAAATCGGCTTGGTTGCCCTAAAAATGGGTAAATTGGCCAAATGAATGAAATTGAATTAGTGATTTATTCAAAAATCGGCCGAATAACCCTAAAAGAGTAAATTGGTCAAATGAATTGACGATTTATTCAAAATCGACCAGGTGACCCTAAAAAGGGTAAATTTGTCAAATGACCCTGAAAAGGGTAATTTGATCAAATGAATTGATGATTTATTCAAAATCGACCGGATGACCCTAAAAAGGGTAAATTGGTCAAATGACCCTAAAAAGGGTAAATTGGTCAAATGAATTGACGATTTATTCAAAATCGACCAGGTGACCCTAAAAAGGGTAAATTGGTCAAATGAATTGATGATTTATTGAAAATCGATCGGATAACCCTAAAAAGGGTAAATTAGTCAAATGAATTGAATGGAATTGATGTATTGAAATATGGGTTGAATTGTCTACCCATTGGTAGTTTCAAAATTCTATTGCGATGCATTAGCATATGAGCCTTCTAAAATCAAGTTTTGCCCTTGATTTATTTATCGTCTCAATAGGAGAAATTATTTGTGAATTTCTTCAAATTAATGTCCTTTGCGCAAGGGAATTTTACCAATTTTGATAAAATGGCCAAAAAGTGATTATTAGATGCTCATATTCCAAGGATCGCTTTATGAAAATGATCGGATCCCACCTTACCTTGTGCACTACCCCTTTGGATGGTACAGGAAATGTAAACGTGCAAGTCTCATTGGATTATGTATCCGAGACACAGGGGCGGTTTATACCTAGCACGGGATCCCCTAAATGGCATTCCCTTCTAAGGTGGATGCATGATGCCAGTTTATTTAAATCAGGAAAATATGCAACTCGAAATGAAACGTGACCTAAGGAACCCTTTATCTGCCAGGGTAGGCCTAAAATGGCATGGCATTATTATTTGATGAAATATGTCACAATTTTAAACATGCGATAGCCTATCTATAAGGGTAGGCCCTAAAAGAAGTCATGCCAGACCTCCTATTTCCTAACGTTTGTGAATGCAAAGGCAAAAGACAAGGAAAGTTAGTTCAACACATAACACGTTGGACAATTAAAGGATATAAAAAGCAGGAAACATAAATAAGGAAAAAGGGTGGGATCCCTCCCCTCGTGAAAGGTGTCCCTAATAGGGTAAGGCAGACTCTACCCTAGGTGAAACTATATGGATGCATGAGGTTGGGGTTCGCTAATGCATCTATACTCAATAAGCTCAGGCCCCCAAGCCTTCAGACTCGTGGCCAATGGTCATCACTCCCAAGGCCCTTTGTCGGTGGCTCGAGCGATTCCCCAAACACCGCTACGCACACGTCGTGTTACGGCTGCATGTTTGAGTGAATCTATAAAAATCCTCAACCTTCGACTAAAAACTAAAGGCTATTAACCCAAAGTTTAAAGCGGAAGATCGAGTGACCCATTGGATCGTGCTACGCACACGTCGTGCCACGATCACACGTCCAAGTGGGTCTCCTAATCCTACTAGGGTGGAGTGGCGTGACAAGCCACTAAAAAGAAAATAAAGAGGGATGAATAATAAAGCGTATGCGCGTATGATAGTGCACGTTTTGGAGGGGAGGGATCGAGAACCAATGCGAGGCTCTAGGGTATATCCCCCACCCAAATGCAATGCAAAGCGCGAGATAAAACAAGTACAACATACATCCAATCAACCAATCATACATACGCAAGTGAGGGAATAGTTTGATACGCGCGCGAGACAAAAGGCCCTAAAATGGAAAATGTAACCCTAGTAACCAAATGCTATACATAAAAAGGGTAGAAAAAGGAAAAGAATAGCTAAATCGAATGCTTGGACCCACTTAGGAAATCCCCAGTGGAGTCGCCAACTGTCGCGCCCCACTTTTTTGGTAAAAAATAAATACTTGGTTTTGTGAATTTTATTGATTTGGTAAAAATGAATTTTGTTGATAAAAACAAAAATGGGTCTAAATGGGACTTTTGAAAATGCGACGATTTGACCCAAGAAAAATAGTTCAAAAAGGGTTTTTATATGAAAAATGGAGTCGCCACTTGGTATAGAGTTAGGGTGTACCAAGTCACCCAAAAAATGAAATTTTTAAAGAAAAAAGTAAGAAAACCCTTTTTAAACGACTCCTAGTCCACGTAAAACAAAGAAAAAGGTTCGGGAGTCACATTTGACGAAGGGGAAGGCAAGGATAAAAATCCAAGGCACCCCTTCGACCTAACCAAGGCTAGTTGCGTGATTTAACCCTTATTTTCCTATATTTTCTACCCAAAGTATGTATTGCAAATTGGATTTGACTAATGAATGAGAAATGCAATCCTAAATCTAAGAAATGTTTCTTATGAGGCTTTTGGTCCCATTCACACGAGTCGTGACGGCCAATAAGGAAAGTCCTCATAGAAAATCATGAATGATGCAAATGAGGACTCAAATGAGAGTGTAAGTGTGCAAGGTGTAGAAAAGTGCATGTGTGCAATTTGAGAAAAAGTGTTTGTGTGCAAATGGATGAAAATATAAGTGTTAGTGTGCAAATGGATGAAAATATAAATATATAGGTATAAATGGGTGCAAAGGGTGAGGTAGAAAGTAAAGAAGGAAAAGAAGTGTGTGAATATGGCATGTGAATTACAATATATAATTAGTGAGGAAAATAATGAGAAAATGATATGAAAGTGCATGATCCTAGAGGGATGCATCAGGTCGGGTACGGGAATGACCTCTAATTTCGTGATCTCAATTTTCCCTTTGATTAGAAGGGAGAACTAGCGTGCTAAGGCTATTTTGAAGCCACACTCGCTCGTTTCCCTTACCCAAGGGGTTTCTCAGGCAAATGGACTCTATAACTAGCATGAAATGCAAAGGCCTAAAATGAAAGGGAAAAGGTTAGAGGGACATGCCAAATGCCATAAAAACTAAAAAAATGCATGAAATGTAGTGGAGCATGCGAATGTGAACTAGCGAGGAGGGTCCCTAAGGGTCTAGCGTTGGACTAGCCCATATCTAGGAATTCCTACTAGTGTTTGGACTAGAGGAATACGGGACAATGAACCACCACTAACGTTGGACTAGTGTGGTGACGTACATTCCATTCACCATATTCATTGATAAATATAGAAAGCAAGTAGACATGCAAAATCATTTATAACACGTAGCACATAACACTTAGCATGCTCGACTAGATGCAATGTCCTAATAAAGCAATTAACACGTAGCAACAAGAGTAAATAACCAAACTAATGAGCCTATTTACATTCACTAACTAAAACAAAAGGGGAAGGGAAAAATGGACAAAATGCCCTATCTATTACAAGCCAAGAGGTGTACACATACCCCACGAATAAATAAAAGAAATACTTAAAATGAAAGGAATTAAAGCAAATTTAAGAAAGCCAAGTAGACATGTAATTCTCAATTAGCACATTGGATCACATAGGAGAGACAAAAAAGATAAAAGAAATTATACCGTCCCCTTGCTTGTGAAGCTAATGAATGGAAAAGGTTCTAAATTGGGCTAAAACCATTAAACAAATGATTAATGCACCAATTTAATAGTAAACCAAATAGCACAAGTTCTTCAAAACGAAAGTCAAGGAACCACTAATAGATATGAAATTGAACCATTGGAATCCTTCACATAATCACACAAGTCCATAGTCCTTAAATGGGAATCCCAAATTAAGAGGAAAAAGAAACTCGAAGGACCAAATTGATTAATCTTTTCCATTGTTTGGGCCATAGTAAAATAAAAAGGGACTTGGGGGGTCAAAGTGTTAATCTTTAGAATTTTATCATGCATGCATACGAGAATTAGAGTTTCTGCAATGTTTTCCTTCATTTTGCAACTTTGCGGCAACAAGAACCTTTCGGCAAACAACAAGGAAATTTTGGCAGCGACAAGAAAATCTTGGTAGGCTAAGCTAGCTATCAAAGCATTAAACTAACTCTAATTAAAACATGCTTAAACAACACTTAATCAAAGTAATTTCTTGCAAGTTTACAAACCCAAAAGCTGCTGCACTTTTGTTACAAAAACCCACTCAAAGATTGGTGCATTTTCATTTTTTTTTCCGAACAGATTTTGGCAAAACTAACGCCAAGCTTGGACAAATTTTATCTAGCAACATCCCCACTTTGAGTCAAACAACATAACTCCCAACTTGATCCCCCAAACAAATCAAAACATATCAGGAACAAACATACAAGTGCTAGGAAATTTTATGCCAAGAAGATTCAACATTTCTAATCTCATCAAAAATCCAGCAATGTTTAAAAATGGGTTCACAACGTTTAGAGCCGAGCATACAACTTCAAAACCAATCAAACACCACCCCTTTCTGTACCTAATTCAGCTAGCAAAAAGAAATGAGCAAACCCGCTTATGTATTGTTGCGAAAAGCTAAGAAAACAGCAAATTATGAAGATGAACTGCAGCAAAAGAAAGAAAACCATCTACGACGAAAATTTCTGTTGCTATGTCGCAACTCCATTCACATGAACTTCGCACATATAAAGCTCATCAAGCTTATGGGTTTATGAAAAATGCAGCGAAGGAAACAAAATGACAACTCACAGCTAAATGAAAAGCGCAGCTAAGGAACTAAGATGTGCAACTCATACATTCTGCAATTTTTCCAGCCACAGCTTTTTGGTTTCATTCAAATCTCTGGTTTACACACAGCTAATTAATCATCCAGTATTTAGTTAGCTAAACACACAACCAAGTGAGGATCAAATGCTTTCCGGTAGATTTCGTACTAAAATACCATACAATTTCCAAAACAGCTCCATCGGCTAAGCTGGAAAATTGATTTAGCAATCCAGCAACTTCCAATAACATTTCCAGCCATGCAACCAAAATTCAGACCACGTAGCTTACATGCAACATCAAATAAGAAACTATCTATCAATTTTGATCCATAAGCAAATTCGGACAACATCAAAACATTACTCAACCAGAATTTCAAACAATCCTGCTCCCGGCTGGCTTGCATGCAACCTGATTTTGTATCTTTTCAATTTTCTGACTTAATCAAGGTTAACTACCTTCATGCAAATCTTAATCATCCAGGTTTTAGTTGATTAAATGTGCATCTAGGCTCAGATTATCACAGATTAGCTAATTAGAGTTACAAATTCCAGCTCAAACTTTCGGCAGCTCCAATTCTTCCAAACCAGATTTCTTAAGTCTCAATTCCTCATCTAACCTCACAAACCCACATGCATGCGTATAGACAGCTGCATCAACCCATAAACAATTCATCTAAGTCCAGAATTTACCTTAGCTTGAAGCCTAAAACCCACGACTAGCAGCTGCAATCTTTTCTTCCTCTCGGCTATCCAGAAATGCCGCCTGCCAGCTCCTCCTCTCCCTTGCTCCAACTTGCGACTAGGATGGAGGAGGCCTGGTTTTCAGACCCTTCACCAGCTCACGGGTACAAGGATACAAAGCAGCAGGTTTCTTTCTCTTTTTTTTTAGCTCACGGACAGGAAGAAAAGAAACAAAAGGCTCGGCTCTTTTTCAGTCGTTAATTCCAATGACACTGCTCTCTCCTTAGTTCACGGCAGCAAATGGAAATGGATGTGTGTCCTCCAGAGATCCCAAGTGTTGTGGTGATTAGTAGTTGATATAGTAGTGTGTGGTAGTGGAGAAAGAAACCGGCACTAAGGATAGAAAATACTAGAATGTGAAGTGGAAATGGATTCGGCAGAAATAGAATTGTGATGATTTTTTTTTATCTATTTTTATTATCAGTTTTATTTAATTAATTTTTTCCATTTTTCATCAATTTCCTCTTTTCTTTTCTTTTCTTTTTTTTTTCACAAATTTTACGTTAAAACTTAAAACTAAAACTAAAACTAAAACGTGAACAAAATTAATATGACAAATAATTAGCAAATAAAAGACAAATAAAAAGGTAACAACTAAAATGCAGACAATCTAAAACAAAATCATGAATTAGATGCAACATACAAATTATTTAAAAAAATTTGGTGTCTACAGACGTCACAACACCTGGGGTATTCACGAAAACATTTCACACAAGTCACCACTCGAAAGGCTAGTGCGATAAAGTACACACTGCTCACTTCGATGGATCAGAAACCATTTTTGCTATTATCACATATCAAGTCAAGAAAGCACTTTAATCACGTAGGTATGGAACAAGCAGGGACACTCACCAAGAACGAAGTTCAGATCTCAAGTTGGAAATCGAAATCCACGTCCTCGCTAAATCCTAGAAAACCAAGTTTTAAAACTATAAGTTTTCTATTCAAGTTCTAGGTTTATAACTATGAAGGGTTATCTAGTATATAACTAGTTTATCGTTTCAAAAGTAACTCAACAATTTACTTAAGATTAAAACTAGTAAAAGTGCTAAAATGCTTCGGGGAATTTCCTTTTAAAATAGAATACTTTTCTTTTAAAGATGTATCTAGAACTACTGTACTGGAATACGTTATCTTGCCGAGCAAGTTTTCCTCTAGTACAACTAGCCTGGAACAAATTTTAAGGAAAGAAAAGGAAATATAATAAAACTTAAGGTTTGAAAACTAGTGAGATCGTTTTCTAAAATACTAAGGCTAGTTTAAGCTAAAGGAAGAAATATCAAGTTGGCAAAGTTTAGAAAATCCCTACACAAGAATTTCTAACGTAACGTCCAAAACTAAATTTTAACGTTCAATACTAGGGCAAAGATCTATTTAAATAGCTTGCGTAAAACTTTCTCAAATTCACAGGACCAAAACGGATTTCTTACGATTCCGATTCACAAGCACATAATATTTCAGATTTGTCAATATAGCAAACTCACATTTCAAATAGAAATCTCACTAGGGCTTCGTCAATCATTAGCCCTAGGTTTCATCAGATTCATTTTTGATAAAAAATGAAACAAATGACCAAGGCTTCGTCAATCATTAGCTCTTGGTTTCCAACATTCTCATAACGGATCACAATTGAACAAAATAGATGCAAGGCCTCCAAGCAATTCCAGCAGTTAATTTCATCAAAACCGTAATGCTCGTAAAATTTACTCAAATAGCCAACAATTCAAATGTTTCACTACTAAGTATCTTACAAGACTTAAAACAACATTTTTCAAGCATATCCAACCATTATATTCCAAGAAAAAGAAAAATCCAGAAACAACTACAAATTTCAGTTTCATTTCCTCGGCAATTCACAAGATTTTCCAGCACTTTGCTTCACCATTTTCAACCAAGTTATCAATTGTATCAAAAGTTTCACATCTACGCAGCTTACTAGGCTTAAAAACGCACATTTCTCATGCATTTCTAAACCATTTAATTCCAAGGAAGAATTTCCAGA
Source organism: Coffea canephora (assembly GCA_036785865.1). Lineage (NCBI taxonomy): Eukaryota > Viridiplantae > Streptophyta > Magnoliopsida > Gentianales > Rubiaceae > Coffea > Coffea canephora. The sequence continues at coordinate 30,222,190 of CM071920.1, read as the reverse complement.
AGCAAGTGAAAATTTCCAGCTCCTCCTCTCGGTTTCCAAAATTTTCCAACAACTCATTCATCTTATGTCCAATTTTCCTTCGGCTAAAACAGGGTATTAGGTACTCAAATTCGACATGTAAATTCTTAACTAACCAATTAACATTTCTAGTTCAAAATCATATGCAAACAACAACTATAAACATCTAAAATTTCCAACTTAGGTCTCTCGGATTACCAAAGAAAATTTCCAGCAGCTTATTAGTCTTAGGTCCAATTTTTCCTCGGCTAAATTAGTGTGTTAAGTACTAAAATCTGATATGCAAACATTTAGCTAGCTAGTTAACATTTTTAGCTCAAAATCGGATTCGATTAACAACTACAAATATCCCAAAAAATCCAAAAATTTGTCCAACTAGCCTTGGATGAACATGCATGTAGCAGATTTCTGTTTCATTTTATTTTTCTGATTTAAACCAATTAATTAACTACATGCAGAGCTTAATTATCTTGTTATTAACTATCTAATCATGGTTATAAGCTCAGAACAACAAAATTAAACCAAGTAAAGTTGCATTATTCAAATCAATTTCTCGGCAAATCCAATTTCTTGCACACATCAGAATTTTCTTTCTTAAACTACTCATCCGAATGCCTAAACTCAACATGCAAGGCCATAACCAGCTTAATCATCCAAGTTTTAGTTAGCTAATCACCATTGCATGCTCAGATTATCACAAATGATCAAATTCTAAACTGCATTATCCCATTTGGAAGTTGACTCCCCAGATTTGGAAGAAAGTGAGTAGCGAGACCGTCCATCGTGGGCTCATCCCGAAGTACGATGGACCGTTTGAGGTGATCAAGAAGGTGGGTCGTGTAGGCTATCGGTTGCAGTTGCCTAACCGACTAAAGATCCATCCGACCTTCCATGTGAGCTTCCTGAAACCCTTCAACCAGGATGAGATGGATGAAGGACGAAAACAAGCGAAACGTGCTCCGCCGGTGATCCGCAAGCAATTCCAGAAGGAGGTGGAAGCTGTGCTGGACCACAGGACGATGGGGCAGAGCAAAAAGAACAAACGGACAGATTACCTGATCCAGTGGAAGGGCGAGACCGAGTTGGATGCTACTTGGGAGCGGGACGTGACCTTGTGGCAGTTCGAAGATAAAATTGCTGAGTACCTGAAGAACGTGCGGAAGCAAGCCAAGTTGACGAGGGCATCAACCTCTTCAGGTGGGGGTGGTTTGTTAGCCCCTTAGGGCGCGGTCCAGACGGAACACGCACGGCCGTGGCCAAGTTCGGCCAAGCCATGGCCTAGGTGGAAGGCCGAAGGTGAAGCTTGTTGGAAACGAGTGGACCCATGTGTGATGATGTTTTCCTAGCCTAAGTATGGGTTGGGGAAAGTTCCAGGGGCATCAGGTGCCTCTGGGTTAGTTAGGGACAGAGGGGTGCCTCTACTAACGGTTGGAAGTTTTCCCTTAAGACACCTATAAGGAAGGGATAACTGTAACTAAGCCAAGTCAAGGTCATGGGCCAAGGACCAAGACCACGGATTGACTATGGCTCGGTGGGATGTTCGGGTGGTTCCAAGGGATAGGAACCACGGTGCCTAAGGTTGCTAAGTGTTGGGGCAAGCTGGGCGCGAAATTGCTGGACAGTTGCTGGTGCGCGCCAAAGAAGAACGCTGGGCAGTTGCCAACCGTTGAGGGCGGTTGCTGGGAGTTGCTGGCGGTTACTAGCAACTCAGCCTTGTTCCTAGCCGATTCCTAGATTCGTGGACGTTCAGTTAAGACCAACGGTTGGGTCTTTTGTCAACCGTAACCTGCCTATAAATATTGGGTTAGGCAGAGACTAAAGGGGAGAGAGTCTCAGATTGTGAGAATCACCTTTAGATGTTCTGCACGCCAAGTGTTTGTAGAAAGTCCTTGTAATCAATATTGTGAAATACAGGGTTGGCCGTGTTGGCTATAACTTATGCGTGTGTTCCTTCGTTTTGCTTAAGTGTTCCAGGTTCTGAATACTTGTGTGCAATCCGAGTCGTGTGGGCTGACTGGTAGCGGCTACCAGTGCCATTACGGGTGTGATTTACTAGTGTAAGTAAATACCTCGTAACAGCGTGGTATCAGAGCACGGCTCTGATCCATTAGACCGTGCTTTTGTTGTGTTTGTTTTGTAGGGAATGATGGTTGGACACGGAAACACTGTCCAAGAGCGGTTGCAACGCCAGGAGTCCGAGTTCGAGGACTTGATGCAGCGGCTGGGAGACGTCCCGGAGGGCTTCAATGTCGTGAACGCTTTGTTGCAGACCCGAGAGACGATTAATGCCCTGACCGTGCAGATGGAGGAAACCCGGGCTAAGGTCTCCTCCGTTGGGGATGTTGAATCGTTGCGGAATGAAGTGGCTTCGTCCCGTGCTGAGATCACGAGTTTGCAGTCGGAGATCGGTGTGTTGAAGAAGGCGGTTGGCTCTTCCAACACACAGACCGTTCAGAAATCTTCGAGAGGGAAAGTGAAAGTCCCTGAGCCGAAACCGTATCAAGGGAGTCGGAGTTCGAAGGATTTGGAAAACTTCTTGTGGGATGTCGAACAGTACTTCAAGGCTGTTGACGTTCCAGAAGTAGAAAAGGTGTCCATTGCATCCATGTACCTTAGCGGGGATGCAAAGTTGTGGTGGAGAACGATGCAGTCAGACCCCACCAGGCCCAAGATTGAGACTTGGGATGTGCTGAAGGAGGAGTTGAAGAAACAATTCCTTCCCACGAATGTCTCGTGGAAAGTTCGGGACGCGTTGTGGAACTTGAAGCAGAACAAGAGCGTGCATGAGTACGTTGCTGAGTTCCAGGCCCTGATGTTGGATGTGAAGGAGATGTCCGAGGAGGACAGGCTCTACACCTTCATCCGTGGACTGCAGCCGTGGGCGCAGACGGAGTTGCGGAGACAGAATGTTCAGACAGTGTCTCAGGCACTCGCTGCCGCGGAGAAGTTGATAGACTTTAGGTCCACGGGATCCAATGACAAGAAGAAGGAGAAGGGCAAGGATCAGAAAGGTGGACCGTTTGCGAAGAAGAAGAAAAAGAAGCAACCGGTGGTCATAAACGAGGCCGGTGGTGCTACTTCTTCTAAGGAAAAGCAGGCCCCGAATCCGAAGAAGGATGGCTGCTTTAATTGCGGAGGACCACACTTGGCCCGCAACTGTCCCAACAAAAAGAAGGACCAGAACGTTAGTGCCTTGGTCGCTGAAGATGATGGCTACCAGTACGAGACGCAGGATGCACGGGTCAACCCCATGCAGTTCGTGAATGCCATCACAGGTACTAATGGTCGTTCTACTTGTAATGGTTTGATGTATGTGCAGGTTACGTTGAATGGTAACCGGATACTGGCGATGGTGGATACGGGAGCATCGCACAGTTGCGTGACGGAACATGTGGTTAAGCAGTTCCGGAACCCATTTCTTCTTCCAAATCAGATTTCTCATGTTTTGATTTCATCATCAGAACGCACAATCCAACATGAAAGCTCTTAAACACTATCATCTACCTCTGAATAACTTAGTTTAGCTCAGAAATTACCTCAGCTAGATGCTCAGCTCACTCGACGAAGATGCTGTCAAATTTCCTTTCGGCTCGCACGAAAAATTGGGAGTGTTGGTCTGATTTTGGTTGCAGGGAGGGCGGTTGTGGTGTTGCGGCTGGAACTGATGAAATGGTTTCAGCTGGTGGAGGTCGAAGAAGCAGAAGGAATTCACGCACGGCTTTCCCTTTCTTCCCTCAAGCTTGCGGTCAGAAACAGAAACAAAAAGCTCGCGAGTTTCTTTTCTTTCCTCTCGGATGCAAGGTGCAGCTCACTCTCTCTCTCTCTCTCTCGTTGATGATCACGAGGTGAGGGAGGTTCTTGTGGTTGAGGTGAGATGAAACAGAGGAAAATGGTGCACGGTTGGGAGGAGGTTGAGTGTTTGAGAGGTTGTGTGTTGAAATGGAGAAGAGTGCATTGGCCGAATGGAGTGGTGGTATTATAGGGAGTTGTCCGAGAGTGTTTGGGTTGCATGGTCATTTGTGAGATAGGGGAGGGTGTTTTAGTCTTTTCACATCTTCACCTAATGTCCACGTACGTTCTAAAATCTAGTCTAACTCCAAAGTTTATCCCAAATGTAATTTAAACGCCTAAAATGCACTAATCTCGCTAAAGTTTGGTTATCGAAATTTTTATATCTTAAGTGTGTTTAATATACTCGTATCGATTTTTGTCTAAACTTTATCGATTGCATTTTAATACTAGGGTTCCTAATAACCTTTATCATTATTAACGGTTAAAGTTTAGCTATCAGAATTCAAAGAAATTAATTGTTAAATCAATGAAATAATTTACCTTCGAAATATGAATTCAATGTAACAAAACTAAGAAATTTAATAGTTTAGCACAATTCTTTTATTTTGCACATAAAATTTATTTCTACGCACTTATTTAAAAATAATTAGATTTAATGCTAAAATTTATTAAAGAATTAAAAATGCAAATGAAGTATGCACTGATATTTATATATATATTTTCAGGGTTCTCACACCCTGTGAGCCCGTATCTTTTTAATGTATGTGTTATTATCGCTTTCCATTGTAAATGTTTCTTGAATTATTGTTTATTGATGGGTAATGTATTGGCTTTGTTGTTGATTATGTGTTCGGAATCTCACTGAGTTTTTAACTCACCCCTTTAGTTTGTTTTCCTTAACAGGGGAAGGCGAGCAAGGACATGAACTCGATATAGACTAGCCAGTCTAGTTCTTTTGTTTCTTTTGTAATGGTTCTCGCCCTAGTGCTTGGCACGGGTTGGACGTATGAATGATTGAGAACCTTTGTATATTCGATGTTTATACTCCCTTTTGGGATAGCAATGTATATAAATTCCGCTTTAAGTTTTGGATCATTGTCCTATTTATTCTTGTGGTTTTATTCCGATTTTAATTGAGAAATGTAGTGAACGACTGAGTCCCAGCGAGAGCTGAACAGGCGGTCCGCTGAACCCTCTGGTTCGCCTTAGGGGGAGGTGGGGCTGTCACACAAAACTTATTTGGAAACTGACTTGAGATTTCCTAATCTAATATGGAAACTAAACATACAAAACACCAAAACAAGAAACTAATAGGATTAGGAAACTAAATACTATGACAGCCCCACCTCACCCTAAGGCGAACCAAAGGGGTTAGCGGACCGCTTGCCCAACTCTCGCCAGGACTACGGAGTCGACTTTCACAAAACGTATAGTATGCGTGATAGGACCCAAAGCAAACGAATAAATGAAACCACCAAGCTCCAATATCACTTACCAAATCAAGTGGTGAAACAAGATATCGATTAAACACTCACCAAAGCCATAGAAGCGTAACATCTCACTGAATACACTTAATAGACAAGATTAAGTACTTATACATGTATTTACATCGGAGTCTTCAGCATTTTAACTTGAATTACAAGCCAAAGTGTTCATACTGGTCAAAATACAGTTAGGGTTTCGATTACAAAGGAGCTTAACAAAATAACATATACATTAGCTCGACCCCTTTCTTCCAAAATCGTGATTTCAAAGTTTGTCCCCTGTAAAGAAAATAAAGATAATGGGAAGGAGGTGAGCTTACGCTCAATGAGGTACCAAAATAATAGCAAGTAAGAATCTTGGAATTTCATATTTAATTAGTCACATATGCAAATCAAATAAAGAAATGAACAAACACCATAGATAAAAAGGATACGGGTGGCTCTCAGGAGCCAAATTTCCATTTGCTTCACCGAAGCTTGATCGAAATAATAGCTGACACTCCGTCAACTTTCCAAATAAAGTAACCAGTCAAGTCCAGTAGAGCACCACTTTACACCAAAATCCGTCTACCAAACTTATCCCTACCGGGCCCGAACACCTTAATAGAAACATAAGTGGTAATATTTGAGTATATCGGAATCAAGGGTCTCAATACCCAAAGATCCCTAGAACAGACTACTGTGGGTCGTTATCTAATCGACCAGGCCCTTGCCGACTCGACTCGAGTAACTAGTCACAGGTTTTGAGCTCAGAGGTCACAGAAAAGTTGTTGGATACAAGCCTCCAAACGACGTCAGAACAGATACAGATACAGATAATAGATCCAAATTCACACAATACATAGGCATACAGACAGATAAGAGAACGAGTGTGATAAAGTACACCCTCGTTTCAAATAGAATGAACAGATAGTACAGTCATTCATATCACAGATTGCATGTACAGAAACCAAATTAAACAACAAATGAGGGGAGTGGTGCACTCACCAGTTCAAGTAAAACAATTTCAAACGTTCCCTCTCGAAATACTTCCTGGATCACCAGCACGTCCTAAAATGATCAAAGTAAAACAATTATGGTTCCTATGGGAATGATATTCACAAATGAAACTCAACTACGAATCGTATGCCTAACCCAGCGAATTACAAATGCAAGGGTGCAAAAGCGGGATTTTGGAACGAAAAGTAATGAGTGGACCTAGGGCTTGAAAGACCCAAAAGCCCTTCATTTCTACCAAAAGGCAACTCAACTTAAAGGAACCAAACGGCCTGGAAAATTGGACGGCATTTCCCCTAAATTTGCTTACTTTTCCAGCCATCATGGCTTCATTTTTCCTCAAATTAGCCCCAATGTCACACACCAAATAATCTCATTTCAATAGGCTCAAAGTGGTACAAGTACAAATTCAAGTTAGGAAAATGTCCGGAAATGAAGTTTAAGTCAGAAAACAAAAGACAGCTTTGACGTTGTTTTGCGTAACGGACACAACTGAGGCTACGCTTATCGGATTGGGGTGCAATTTATACCGTTTTGAAGCTAAGATAAAGGCATACAACTTTGATGAAGATCACTCAGTCCAGTTTGTAGTGTAGCAAGGTCAAAATTGCAATATACGAAACCAGAATCTCACAAACAGGTTAGCTAACCGCACTATGGTTAGACGATAATAACTCAGGCTACCGAAGTCCGATTGAGATGTATCTTATGGCATTTCGAAGCCAAGACACATACCTACATTTCTTATGAAGGCCTCCAAAGGTAAATAATGTATTTTCAGAGTAAATTGAAATCTCCACGAAGACAGAAAACTGTCCGCGAAACAGGGCTTATGGACAGTCAAGGGTATTTCAGTCATTTCACATTCTACAGTACTCCGATCTAGCTGAAATTTTACAGGAAGCTATAAAACATCATTTGCTACAACTTTCATGTTTTGTACTAAGCCTAATTCGGCCTCTAACATGGTCGAATAGGACCAGGCAGAACAGGGTATCTTCAAAACCGAAAACTGGAATTCATGCAGTCCAATGCTAATTTTCTTATTTCTGACTTGATTCACTACCTCAACTTCCTAGACAAGATTATAACCATTATATGCCATCTAGAAATATAGTTGAAAACCTCAACCCGAACTCAAGAACAAGCACCATGTCCATCCAAACCATCATAACAGAAATTTAAAGCATCAAAACTGGAAATTTGTATCACTTGCTGGAATTTTCTATAACTACTACTAAAATCATGAAATCTACCTAAACAAGCCATAACTTTCACTTGTAAACCAATAAAGAACACCAACATGAACTAATACCAACCTTACCTAGCATTAGAGAAGCACAACAACCCCTTGGAAGCTTGAACCACCAAAATACTCCACCCCAAGATAGCAATCCACCTTCCTAAGCAATTTCTATGGGTTATTTAGTGAAGCTATCGGTTAGTTTGCAAGATTGAGCAAGAAATCAAGAATCCAAAGTTGAAACTTTTCTTCTTGAACCTCCCAAGAGCTCTCGGCCCTCTCTCTCTTTTTTTCTTCTTAATTTGTGGCTTTGTTTTTCATTTACTAACAATAGAAGATATTTAAACCAATGGTCAACTTAGACTTTTTCTCCACCAATCAAATTTAAGCTTGGGAAGATCCTAGAAGCTTTGATGTTACTAAAGATTTTACTTTGCTAATCCTCACACTATGACCCCAACTTCTTTTAATCTTTACAATTAACTCCATAGATCACTAACTTAATGAAATCCACAAGCTTAATTACACCTCATTAATCTACTAACCACCTAACCATTATAATTACCTATAATAAAATATGCATTGTCATACATAAACTTAATTACATAATAACCTTTTAGTCACAAGCAAAACTAGGGTTTTGATTTAAATTTAAAGTGTCCAAATAAAAAAATATAATGTTTGTCAAAAAAAATAAAAGAAATAAATCAAAATTTTAAAAGAAGGAGGGAAAACATTGTTCTAAAATTCGGGGTTTCACAAATACTAAGATAACTTGGTTTAATTTTCTACAAACTAGAATAACATTGAAGACCTTGTCCAAAACTTTATGGAGTTGATAACGTATAAAAAAAAAAGGTAAAATAATAACTAACAGGTAATATAAATATTCATTTACTAATACCAAACTTACCAAGAATTTTTGATACTACAAAAAAAATAATTAGACATACATAGGGAATAATGTTATAAAAAATTAATTATGAAATTGTTATTTAATTTCACATAATATAACTAATATATAAAAAATTAAATGTAGTGGTAGTGCTCTCAAATAAATTTGGAATGTCATACATTTTTTGGATCGAACAATTAAATAGTGAAAGGCATTATTATTTTTTAAAAAAATTAATAGTAGTGGTTTTGCTCTCAAATGTTAAATTTTAAAAAATTACTATGTTAATTGCAAAAAACACAATATATTTAATCAGAATGATATAAAAAATTAATTACTCAACTAATAAAGACTGGTATTTAATAAGAAATAAATGAATTAAAAGAATACATATTTTATAAAGATTATCTTATTGTATTTAGACAAAATGTAATGAGTATTAAAATATAAAATGTAAGTGTCAAGAAATAAGGATACAAAAGTAATTGCAAAAGGCTCAAAAGCATTTATTTGGACCTTTATGAACCAAAGGATGAATTAAATATAAATCCAAAGGACATGACACATATTAAGTGCAAATAACTAATAAATTTAACTAATATATTAAGTGCAAACCTCAGTTCATGAAAAATAGGACATGATATATAATTATGACTAAAAAAAGCAAAAAAAAAAAACCCCTCATACTACAAAATAAAGTATGCAAATAACAAATATACTCTGAAATAAAGTAACATGAGGACATAATTTAACTAATATATAAAAAAAGTTAAATGCAATGGTAGTGGTCTCCAATAAATTTGGAATGCCCGAATTTTTTTAGATCAAACAATTAAATAGATAAAGGCATTATTATGTTAAAAAAATAATAAATAGTAGTAGTTGTAGTGCTCTCAAATGTTAAATTTTTGAAAAAAAAAATTGCTATATTAATTGCAAAAAATGCAATACATTTAATCAAAATGATATAAAAAATTAATTAATCCACTAACAAAAAATGATATTTAATAAGAAATAAATGCATAAAAAAGAATACGTATTTACAAAGATAAATTTAATGTATTTAAACAAAATGTAGTTAGTATTAAGATATAAAATGTAAGTGTGAAAAAATAAGGATACAAAAGTAATTCTGAAAGGCTCAAAAGCATTTATTTGGGCCTTTATGAAGCAAAGGACGAATTAAATATAAATCCAAAGGTCATGACACATATTAAGTGCAAATAACTAATAAAACAAAAAACAAAAAATGTAACTAATACATTAAGTGCAAACCTCTGTTCATCAAAAACAAGACATGGCATATAATTATGAGTAAAAAAAAACCCTCATATTACGGAATAAAGTATGCAAATACTATGAAATAAAGTTACATGAGGTACTGACAAGAAGAAGAGTAGAAGTACGCAAATCAAATCAACCAAAAGTATTTCTTTGACTTTGAAGCAGGTAATGAAAATCGGAGGTGAAACGTGCTTTGTCATCATCACCATTGTTCTTGGAAGCAGTCACTATGAAGCACTCACTCCTAGAACTAAAAGCCTTGTTCAAGAACATCATTCTACCTAAAACAGGCTCCTTGCAAAGCAGAATGACATAAATCCTCATACTTCTAGCTAGGGCTCCAGTTCATTCGAGTAGCTTGACTCAAGCTCACGTGTAGCTTGGTCAGTTGTTCGACTCAAACTCGATCAATACTGAGATCCAGTCGAGCTTGAGCTACTCAATTGGAGTTGCAAGTCGAACTTGAGCAGGAATCACTACAACAAAAATGACTTTTCTTGACATGCCTATAAGGACACTTGTTGGTTTGTGTCATTATAGTACTTCTATTATGACAATTATTATCAACTCAATAATATATGCTTTAATTTTTTTTATTTTAGCTGATATAAGAATAATAATGTACCTTTAGACTACCTATTATGATATTTGAGAAAATGTGAGATATACCAAAAAAAGAAAGAAAGGCACAAAACGACATCGTAGTGAATTGGTGGAAGATTCATTTGCTCAAAACTTTTGCCGGCCAAAACACTTGGTATTTTGCTTCTTCTTATCTCCTTCACAAGAAACACTGGCAGAGAAAGAAGCCAAAAAGAGGAAGGGCAATAGCAGGAGGATTCCACACATAACCTGCCCCATCCAAATACACTTTGGACCCCATGTCATTTTTCCTCTGTTAAGCCAAAGGCTCAAACCGCTACTAAAAAGTACTGCATCAAGTACAATCCATCTGTTGCTCGACAAGTTTCTGCTTTCTCTGAGTTTCCAAGTGCAAAGAGAGCCCTAGTTCTTGATGTTCTTCTGGTGGTGCCCATGTTGATTCAGAGGATTTTGTCTTCGGGCCAAACTGGCCTCGGGCTCAAGCTCACCATTTGGGGGTATAATGCTCTGTTTGTGTTTTTGGTAGCCTGCTTTGCTTATGGGCTGGGCTGTAGTGTGCTCGGGAAAACTCCCCACTTGCCTTTTGTTGCTGCAGCGGCTGGCAGACAAATCGATTAAAATCCTCATCTCTGGTAAATATATCGCTTAATTGGAATTCCCAGATTCCATAAGGAATGTTTGCTCTCCTCTAACTGATGTTCTAGAGTTTAAATCCTTCTTTTGGTGTAGAAGTCATGTTTGAGGAGTTGACCATGTAAAATGTTGCAAAGAAATGTTCATTGCATTCCATTTTACTTCTGCCTGTTTTTTGTTGAAAAATGTTATAGTTGCAAGACTAGCGTATTTAGGTCGATTAAGGAATCTAAGCTGCAAAGAAATCTAAGTTGACAATATCCATGAGTAATAGTTCATGATTTGAGTGCATTTGTTGTTCAGCTTTACTCCTCTCGGTTGTCTACTTGATTTGTGTGACTATTTTGTTATGGATTTGTTGCCCATAACCTGTTCGATAAAATGTCAAGTAGACAACCGAGAAACTGGTGAATCTTAGAAAAGTGATTACAGATAAATTTCATGTGACCAGATACTTCGTGTGAAAGAGTATTAAAATGATACATGTTGACAGGCCAGTGAAAGAGAGAAGCCTAGTTTATTCAATTGAATTAATTCACTTGATTTAATTGAAGCATCTTTGCTAACTGCTACTGGAATTGAGCACTGTTGTCCTTACAGATTTCTTCTAATTCCTGCTTAAGAGGAAAAAAAAAGTAACAACCAGTTCTTAATTGTGATACATGGTAAAGAAGTGACAGTAAAGTCTTGCGGCTTTTGCCCCAAAACAAAAAGAAAAAAGATTTGTAGATATTTGATCCCCCATTTGTCGACAGACTCTTACCTTTATTTCGGTTTTATTTCATTTTCGTGTGCAGATATCTAGGCATGAATCTTCTTTGTGCCTGTGAAGTTCGTTGCCAAAACGTTTCTTCCCATCAACTGGTGCCAAAGAAGAGCACTGAGAAAGGCATAATAGAATTTAGTCAGAGAGTCATAGTGATGCCACGAAAAGAATAATTAAACCAACCAATAGAATGATAAATGTTGTTGACTAACTTTAATTGGTTATATAAGTGGTATCATTACCTATAGTAATCTGGATTAGGTACAAAAGTTGTGGTATCGAGTAAGCCGTAGTTTCCCCCAATCAATGACGGCCTGCAGTAAGCCTTTGTATCATAACCAATGACTGACTATTGTGATTAAAGTAATGTTTTCTAGCTCATGGTTAATCATCCATGGTATCATTTAAGCCGCCAGTTGAGATAAATTTCTGCAACTTTTATAACATCTGAGATCTCATTTGCATGGTACAGTTATCTGCTTTGACTAATGTGGACCAGTGACCATTGCAGCAGTTATATTTGTAAAATGTAGGATATGTATGGAACTTAGTTATTCTGATAAATATGCAGTATTCCTCATCCTTTGGCAGTATCCAAAATGTCTAGCGTCCAAGTTACTTTTTCTTTGTCTGCCTTGGTTGATGTCGTGCTTTTGAAACTGAGGAGTTGTTTTTCCTCTTAACGTTCATTCCTGCAACTTTGTCACTTCTGAAATGGATTTGCAAGCATGCGATTTATTCGAAATCTACCATTTTTTATCCGAGGATGGGTGCTCATTTTATTGCTTCCTAGACTTTTAGCATTCTTAGATGATTTCACTGGACAACACTTATGTTGGCCAAGTATACGAGCCTAAGGACTGTTGCTTAATGACATCAGTTTAAATGGTATTATATGCACTTACTTATATTTTGGCTTTTCTGCAATTTTATTGCTAGCTATGATGATCTTATGATCCCAACAAACTTTGTGCACAGGTGGAACTAGCTGAAGATTGATGGGTATTCATGGTTATGACCGAAGGCTCTCATTTCATTGGAAAGTTTGGAAGCTACTTGTCGCGCCCCATTTTTCAATAAGAAAAATAAAAGACATGTTTAGAAAAAATGGCTTTTGATTCAATTTTTTATTGGAAAATGAATTTTAGATTTAAAAAGAAAATGAAAAAACATGGGTTTAAATGGGACTTAAAAATGCAACGATTTGACCCAAAATGTAGTTTAAAAAGGGTTTTTTTTTTAATGAAAAAATGGAGTCGCCACTTGGTATAAAGTTAAGGTGTACCAAGTCACAAAAAAATGAATTTTTTAAGGAAAAAAGTAGAAAACCTTTTTTAAACGACTCCAAATCTACGAAAATTAGAGAAAAAGATTCGGGAGTCACATTTGAAGATAGGGAAGGCAAGGTTAAGAATCCAAGACACCCTTTCAATCTAGCCAAGGCTAGTTGCGCGATTTAGTCAAAAGTTTTCTTATTTTATCCTTAAGATTTACCACATTTGGATGTACTATATGAATGCAAACCCTAGACCTAGGAGGGTGTCTGGGGGTCGAAATGTATCTTCAAAAGTTAACAGGTGCAAATCACATTAATTGTGATGCCCAATGTGGACTCTTTGGAGAGGTCACGAATAATGCAAAAATATGAGACTCTAAGAAAAGAAAAGGAAAATAAAATAATTATACAAATATACGTGACCTAAAGGAATGCATCATGTCGGGTACGGGGGACTAATGCTCGTGACTCAATTTTCCCTTTAATAGAGGGAATACGAGCGTGCTAAGATTAGAAAGCCAAGCTCGTCCATATCCCATATCCAAGGGGTTTCTCTATCTAATCAAGCAAATGATCTAACCTAATTCTAATGTTTAGATGAAATGCAAGTCTAATGTCATGTTTCATACAAAAGGATAAGTAATATATATAAGGGAAAATATGGGGGAAGGGATATACGTATAAGGAGGGATGTCATGCAAAAAATGATAAAAGACCCTAAAAAGTGAAAATATGCGTGAGATGAAATGATTTTATCACACAATCATGATCTAACGTGCGAGGGGCTCCTAAGGGTCTAGCTTTGGACTAGCCCATGTCTACAATTTTTCACTAGCATTGGACTAGCGAGAAAAGTCGGAACAAAGGGCCACAACTAGCATTGGACTAATGTGGATTCGAGAAATTGACCACAACTAGCATTGGACTAGTGTGGTGACGTCACACATCGGTTACAATCAAATAAATCATATAAGACCTAATAAAAGCATGTAAACACATAAATCACATATAGCACATAACACATAAGCATGATATCTAGATGCAAGACCCTAAGAAAGCAGTAACACATAGCACATAGACATGCAAAACACACATAAGGCAAATAAAGCCCTAACTATTACATTCGGGGGAAGCCTACTACAATCTAAAGGTGGGGAAGGAATAAAATGATATAATAACCTAACTATTACAATTGTGGCATTTAATTGCCCTCCCAAATAATTACAAATTAGACTAAATAAATATTGAAAAATTGGAATAAATAAAGCGTATAAAGAAATGAAATAGAACATTCAAAAAGCATGCAATTGAACACATAGAGTCACATAAGGGCACATTGGGTCAAATAAAGTAAGGAATAATGGATAGGGTGTACCTCCCTTGCGTTGGGGCTCTAATGAAGTGAAGTCACTTATTTACTCTCCAAAATACAAAGAAAAGGTCAAGGCATCACTTTAATTAACAAATAATTATAAAAGATAAAAATGAATTGTGAAATTGAATCAATTAAATCATATAAACAACCCACATTTAAGAAATCAAAAGAAGAAAGGACTTGATTGCAAAAATTTAAAACAAAAAATTTTGAGAGGTTAATTTAAATACTAGAGGTATCGAAAAGAAAGAAAGAAAAAACTTAATAAATCAAGATAAAACCCATTTATTATGATTAAACGACAAAATTAACCAAAACTTTAACCAAATGGAAATCAAAACATAAATTCTTCAAAATTATTTAAACTTGTTAAAGCTTAAAGGGATCAAATTGATGAAATTATTCAATTGGTTGGGGTCGTAGTAAGATAAAGGGAAGCTTAGGGGGTTAAGAGGCAAATTTGAAAGTTCTTTCATGCAATCTTTATGCAAAATGACGTGAGAAACATTCTGCAACAAAGATTGAAGCATCTAATGAAGGCCTTCTGCCATCAAAAAAAAAAAAAAAATGCAGCTGCAGCTTCCATTTCGCGCACAAGTTTCACTTCAAACACAACAAAAGCATTTCAACCAACATCCGAGCCTTAGACTGAGCAACAACCACATAATTACTACAAACCCAACAAACAAAATCAAACTTAGAAAAAATATCCTGCAAATCTGGAAAAACAAAAAAAAAAAGCTTTGCTGCAACTTTTTACTGCTATTTCATAGTTTTTGATGCAAACTCTTTCCATCCGAATACAGCTAATAACTTCCACAACAAAGACTTAGACTATAAAGCAATGTTTTCAAACCCGGACCGGACCGGCCGGTTCGACCGGTTTGACCGCGAACCAAACCGGTCGAACCGGCCATGTGTCCGGTCCGGTCCATAGCTTATGTTGACTTGGATAAAAAACCGGTCAAACTCATAAAAAACCGTTCAAACCTTCAAAACTGGATCGGACCGTGAACCGCGGTTTTCCAAATTTTGAGTCAAAATTGACAATTTTCAATTTTGACCAGACCCTAATCTTCACTTCACTTCAGTCTTCCTCTTCGCCGCAGTTCGCACTTCGCTTCACGGCTTCAGTCATCTTGGGTTCCTCTTTGGCTCTCTTTACAATTGCCGAAAATTGCCTTGCCTGCCGTTTCTATTTCCTTCTCCAAACTCCAATTTGATCCATAGCAATCAACAAAAAGGAAGCACCGAGGTCTGAAGCTTGCAGTTTATATTGCAGTATCAGCAGTATGACGATGAGGAGGGCTGGGTGTTGTTTGGCTGCGGCTGAGAATCCAGTCGGTGGCCTTGACGATGTCGCCGCCGGCGGCCTTTAGAGCTTCAGGCTTCAGCAGCCAGAGAGTTGGGGAACCCCATGCTCACCAGTTGCTTCATCCTTACGTGCATCTTTTCTCCCTTCCTCTAGCGCCAACTCTCATCAAGGAATTGGAATTTGGTACTTTCCGGAAAGCTGAAATATCAATAGCCCACCCCACTTTTTAACTTTCCCATCTTGCTTCATCTTACGTTGGTCACATTCAAAAAAGTTGCCCTTCTTCTTCATGTTATTACACTAGTCACCCATAGTCACCATAAGGGTTAATTCTAATTAAACCCCCACCCCCTCAAAAAATGTTTCTTTTTCACATGAATGTCTAATTGAATCAATTCACCTCTTGTGCTATTATAAAGTTTTCAATCAGGTACAATTGGTTGGATAGCCCAATTTCAGCTTGAGTTTGGCATGTGCATTACATATATACTAATACATTTATACTGAATTACCAATTACACTTTTACTAATTATACATTTATTCTATTTAGCCCAAGTAGGCACCGACGAGGGGGGAATGTTTGGGCAACGGGATGAGGGACTCCACCCCCCCGGTTGCCATTCCTAGTGGTGATGGAGATGGGGTTTTTTAATTTTTTTTCTCAATACACCAAATTTTCCCTGTTGCAATTGCAGTAAATTCTAAAAAAATTACAGTATTGTGGTTCAGTATTTATATCTTATTCCATGCATAGGTGTATGTTTCTATATATATATATATATATATATATATTTATTTATTTATTTACTTATTGAACCCCGGTTGAACTGGTCTGACCGGTTGAATCTCGACCCTTTCACCTTACTGGTTCGATTGACGGTCCGGGTTTGAAAACATTGCTATAAAGGCCAGTTTTCCAACATTTCCGACCTTTCAACAGGGGAGTTGGACACAAAAATCAGCAATCGAAACTGAACTTGGAGCAACGAAGAAATCAAACATTTGCAATCACTGTCTACCTCTATTGCTGCAACACACGTTACTATTCTAGAGAGCAGCAAATTCATGCAGTGGCATTATTCAGAACAGTAAGCAAAATTCAAAAAATGATTTTGGCCAGGCAAGAACTTCAGCCACCAGAAAAAAAAAAACATTTTTACCGACATTTTGCTGCAACAAATCTGAGATTTTCGACCTTGTTGCAGCAAATTTATGTGCAAGCAAACAGTTAAACGTCATCTAAACTTAAACATTCAAATCCTCAAACACTTTCCTACTTCTCAAATGTAAGACTCTTTTGAGTTATACACAAAAAAAAAATTCAGAACAAAGCATGCAAAAAAATGGAAAAATAAGCTTTCTGCAACTGTATAGTCACTATGCGAAAATCTATTCACACACCAGACTTTGTTTCCAATTTTCAGTTCAAGCATTTAAGATTATACAACCTTCAAACGAGATTACCCAAACATCATACTTTAATTTCAAGCCACAAAAATTACAGCAATTCGATATCTACCTACACAAAAGAAACCTTCTGCAGCCATTTCATTCAAACTAAGTCCACTCATGCGAAAAAAAAATCAGACAAGCTCCACATTAGACAAATCCCACCGTAGTGGTTTCAGCCCATCTATAATCACATTACCCACATAACATTGCCCAATTCCAGAAGATCTAACCATGTTGTTAATCACAGAAATGCAGAAAAGAAAGAAACTTGCGGCAAACAGGAGCTAGATTCATCAAAAGTTGCTGCCTTTTTAGTCACCGTCTAATCATTGAACATCTACTTACCCTAAAGCTTTTAAATACACATGAATTTCTCAAAAGCATCAGAAACCACAGAAAGATGAATTAACAGATGCATGTACAAGGAAAGAACAAGAAACGGGTGTGATGAACTCATGTCTTCACGAAACAAAATTGGATTTACCTCAGGACAAACACGCTGCTTCTGGAAACGAAGACCCACGAAATGCCTTTTACGTTGATGAAGTCGCTTCTCCTTTCCTTGGTTTTTTCTCGCTTGGTTTCTTTCTCTCGGCCGTCATTAGATTCTCCTCCACCTTGCCCGTAGCTCTTTTTTCCTTTCTCCAGCTCTCCGTTTTCTCCTCTTCAGCCGCTGTTCCCAAAAAACCTTCTCAAGCTCTCTCCTAATACCCTAGCCGTATGCTCTCTTGTTTCATCCGCTGTTTTTTCTTTTTTTTTTTAGCCGCCGTTCCCCTATCTCTGTTTTTCCTTCCACCTTTTGCTTCCTTTTCGTTTTGCTCACCCTAGCTGCCCTTTTCTCTTAGCTCACCTCTTCCTTGGCTCTTTCTTAGTCTTTTTCTTTTCTTTTTTCCGACCCCCTCCCCCGTGGGCTTGCGGCTGTTTGCCTTTTAAAGTCCCCCTAAAAAATTAAACCTAATATGAAAGGCCAAGATTTCAAACCCCAAAGTAGGCTTATATGTCTTGTTTTTGCCCCTTTGATTTTTCCAATGAATTAAATAATAATAAAGTAATTTTCTTAACAAAAATGAAAATAAGATGAAACAAACAATAAATAACAATAACAAAATAAACCAAAATCACCAAAATAAAAAAAATAAAAAAATAATAATAAAAAATGAAAAACTAAACTTTTGGTGTCTACAGTTTGCCCCTCTTTGTCTGAGTTTCGAAAAAACTCGAGACAAAGACGTAGACACCAAATGCTTACCTGTAATTATTTTGCCATGCACTGAAACAAAAACAAAAAGGTCAATGGGATAAAATCCGAGCCTGCCGAGGTTGATAGGACAAAAATCTGATCCCGACATGATACGTCAGTGGGTTAGACCCCATGCTGACGGATATAAAAACAAAACACACGTTAGTGAGATTTATGCAATATTTAATGATAACGGGATGAAGTGAAGTGAAACGAAATGTTAGTGGGACTAACCCACGTCTAACGATAAGATGTAATACACATGTTCAATGGCAATATGATGAAATGCATACTAGTGGGACTAACCCATGTTTAGTGGCAATGAAATTCAACAAGATAAAACGGTCAGTGGTATACAACCCAAGCCTACTTTGATAATCGGTCGGTCAGTAGGATAGCACCCGAACCCGTCTTGATGATCGGTCGGTCAGTGGGATTGAACCCGAGACTGCCTTGATGATTGGTCGGTTGGTCAGTGGGATCAGCACCCGAGCCTGCCTTCAATTGGTCAGTGGGATCAACACCTGAGCCTGCCTTCAATTGGTCACTTGGATCAATAATTGGTCAGTGGGATCAACACCCGAGTCTGCCTTCGATTGGTCAATTGGTCAGTGGGATCAGTACCCGATCCTGCTTTCAATTGGTCAGTGGGATCAACACCCGAGCCTGCTTTCAATTGGTCACTTGAATCAATAATTGGTCAGTGGGATCAACACCCGAGCCTGCCTTCAATTGGTCAGTGGGATCAACACCTGAGCCTGCCTTCAATTGGTCACTTGGATCAATAATTGGTGAGTGGGATTAACACCCGAGCCTGCCTTCGATTGGTCAATTGGTCAGTGGGATCAGCACTCGAGCCTGCCTTCAATTAGTCAGTGGGATCAATACCCGAGCCTGCCTTCAATTGGTCACTTGGATCAATAATTGGTCAGTGGGGTCAACACCCGAACCTGCCTTCGATTGGTCACTTGGATTGGTCACTTGGATCAATAATTGGTCAGTGGGATCAACACCCGAGTCTACCTTCGACTGGTCACTTGGATCAATAATTGGTCAGTGGGATCAACACCCGAGCCTGCCTTCGATTGGTCAGTGGGATCCATACCCGAGCCTGCCGACATTGTTTTAATTGGCAAGTGGGATCAACAGCCGAGCCTGCCTTCAGTCGTTTAAGAAATTAAGTGTGATTGTCAAGAAAATGGGGGGATAGAAAGGTGCGCGGCATACACTGAGACATTGCCAACAAGAATTAAATAAGAAACAAGAAATTGATTTTGATTTTGATTTTTCTGATTTTCTGACTTTTGATTTTTAATTTGATTTTTGATTTTTTTTGATTTTTTTGATTTTTTTAGAGCATCTTTTCAAAAATAATTTGCCTCAGTGTCGAACCCTTTCTCCTTTTTTCTTCTTGCTTCACTTTTCCGCTATCGGCCTTCCACCACAATAGATGTTTCTTCATCATTTCAGCCATAAATACCTGCACAGGGGGCTTATCAAAGTACAACATGTACTTAAATTTCATGAAAAGAGCACTGTGATTGATTCGAAAATGTCTTATTTGACTTTTGGACGAAATCCTCAAACGTGTTATAAAATTTGCCCCAGTGTGGGCTTATTTTGCGAAATCTCACAAATAAAAGAATTTGCCCCAGTGTGGGCCCATTTGATTGAAAAATTTTATTTTGATGACTCTCCATTTATCAAAGTAAGAAACTGTGTTTCCTAAAATCTTAGGAAGTAATCACATACCCACCTATAATGTGAAAAAATAAAAGTCTTGCCTAAACTCATATAGCAAATTTCATGGTGAATTTTTCAAAATAATACCAAATTACAAAAGATTTCTTCCTCACTTTAGTATCAATGCTTTGGGTAATGGGTCACCACTCCTTGTTAATTTCTCTTTCAAGACTAATCAAGTGGGTGTTATTTCTGCTTTTGAGATGGCTAAGGAAAAATGAGAGGTTAGAATCTGTCTTATTCTTGTGCCCAAATTGTATGTAAACCCTTCAATATCACATCTTAATGAAAGCAAATAGTTTGTCACCCTTATTTCTTAAGAAAACTTAGTCAACATATAAGCTTTTTAGGCTTGTAACGTGTGGGCAGAAACGATAGCTAAATGTGTGGAAACAGGTTATAGCCTTAAAATCACAAATGATTGATGGACTCCTCAGAAGTACAATCCTCACTACAAGTTGTCATGAAGGATAAGTCAACGATGGAATTTATGAGCTTGTAATGCGACTTGAAGAAGATAGTTAAAATAAATAAGATTTTTAAGGACATTGCACTGAAAATCGCATTCCTTTCCAAAAATTGCCCCAATTTTTGGATTCCCAGATCTCGAACTTTGCTCGACTTTTACCATTACTCACAGGGACTTTCAGTATCGAATCTTTTTGCATTTCCTTTGCCTTTATTTCGCTCGCTTTTCCCTTCTTCTCTTGTTCTTTTCTTCTTCTTTTCCTCTCTTCTTTTCTTCTTTTCCAAAAGTGCCCTTGCGGGCTTTTACATGATGAGCACTATCAAATTCACAGCTAATCAATTCAGAAATACATTAAAAAAATTCCTTGGCATCAGTATATGAGCATCACTTGCCAATTAATTAGAAAATTTGTTGACAGAGATATTGTAAAAAACAGAAGTCAGGACTTTTGGCTTTTGTAATGGGGTCTGGTGGGGTGCTTAGAAAGGTTAAGACTTGAAAGCAAATTTTCAAAAGTGGTTTAAATGATTTGAGATCGCATTATTGTATTAACCCTATTTTTAGGGTTAAATCGAAACCTGCCCCAATTTATTCTCAACTGAGGCTTTTCCACTTTCATTCATTTTTTTTTCAGCCTTCTGCCGTTTCTTTGAACTCTTCAAAATTTGCCCCAGTTTATGCTTAACCGAGGTTTTCTTTTCTTTCGTTTTGCCTTGTTGCTTTATCACTTTTCACCTCTTGAGACTTTTTTTTCCTTTTCAACTCAAACTTGCCCCAGTGTGGGGTTTGCGATTCTCAGGGGTTGCCAAACGAAGTGTTTTATTTTGAAGGCTCAAAAGGGATAACTAGGGATAGAATGTTTGACTGAAAAAAAAAGGGTCTGACTTTTATTCCATTCCTTAAATTAACTCTGAAAGGAAACTTTCATTAATGGAAAATTTTTTTTTGCATGCATCTGAATTAATTCACTGAGGATGACTCCCGTTCATCCATATCTGTGAAGCATAGATGATTTGCCAGACACTCTTTCTTATTCTTTTCCAAAATTGAAGCCCAGATATTGATGGTAGGATCAAATTTTCCCTATTTAGGGTTCTCTCTTTTGGTTCAGCATTTTTGCCTTTCCCTTTTCTTTTTGAACTCCTTCCCCAATATGGGGTGCGATCATAGGTGCTTTGAAAAGAACCACCCATTTTAGCTCAAACAAGGATGCAAGGGATAAATAGTGTTTAGGTTGTAGAAACGATAACCAAAACATCATTCTTATGTTTCATGACAACCAAAATAACGAAATGCTCATTGAAAATCCACTCCCTTTTTGATATCTAAGAATTTTTCCATGTAGAGTAGTGATCATTCAGGCGCTTATTTGAAACGAAATTATTCTTTCAAAGGTTCAAATGGGAGAGCAAATGATAAAATTTGTATGGGTAGAGAAACGAACGCTCGAAGTATCATTCCAAATTTTCAAAACAAACAAGAATAACACACATTTTGCTTTCACTTAGATGTGAATTGAATATAATTAGACACAGTGGAACACTTTTCAAGCAAAGATTGCCCCAATTTGCGATTTATCAATCAATGTGACTGATTTTATTTTGGGAATAAGTGAAGTGGACAAAATATGAATTGTACAGGAGGATGAAAAAGGTATCTCATTGGGTCGTTCATTTTTTTCTTTTCTTTTTTCTCTTTTTGAGCACTCTTATTGTATAGCTCGGATCACCAATCTAGTGTACGTAAGGATTTTAGAAAGCATACACTTGTGAATTTTCAGGCTGGAGGTTGAGAAAATCTCAATTTAGTTTTATTTCTTAAAATTCATCATGAAATCTCCAATGAGCAAAAGAATGAAGTGAAATGTACATGAATATACACAAAACAATAATTGTCCAACACTTTATTGCTGAAAAAGTTTAAAACAAAATTGCTCGTTCAATTATAATACAAATGAGAAGAGAAAACTTCTAAAAAGCTCCTCATATATACACTTTTTGTCTCCCTTTCTTTTGGAACAAAAATGTATTAATAATATCAAATAAACAGAATTTTCCTTTAAAAAACAATTATAAAGTCTCAGAGACTTTAGCCTAGAGCTTTCAGATGGATCTTTCATACTTTCGTTGTAGGATCTGCCCAAGAATCAAATAATACTTATAATTTTCAAATTTTAGCAGACATAGAAAAATATTTTCACTTATTAAAGCATTTTTATGAATGCAGGGGGAGGGGAAAAAATAAAAGAAAAATACCCAGAGTTAGTAAGCAAAATTGTAAAATCGGTATGCATGTCCTATGGGGGAGCCCTTTTATGCCAAGAGTTGGCCTAGCATGAATATGCAATCATCTGAGGTAGGCACTATACAATACCTGATGAATCCGACCAACTTATTGAGTAAAATAATTTTAGCAAATTTGGCCAATTGGAGTGAGAAGAGACATTTGCCCTAAAAATGAGGACAAAGTTCGAATGGATTGCTTGCTTTGATCAATACATAAAATGATGTGTAAAAGAACCTACTTTTGAAAGGATTGCAATGTCTCTGTAGACACCAAATTTTTGGTGTTTTATTATTTATTTATTTACTATTCGTTTTTTATTTGTTCTATTTTATTTTGTCACAATTAGTTTTTAGTTTTAGTTATTTTAGCCATTTTAGCGTAGAATGTCTCGAAAAAAAAAGAAGGAAAAGAAAAAGTTTTAAAAAAAAAATGCTTTAGTTGTTTTGATTTAAATTCAATGTTTTCTTGAAAAATAAAAAATATATATATAAAAAAAAAAAGAGAGAAAATTGTTCACTAAAATGTGTTTATTTCTTTTAAATTCAATTTTGTAGCGTTTCTTTTAAAAAACATTTCATTACGTGTTAAAAAATGAAAAAAAGAAGAGACAGGCTCATGGACCATGAGAAGTGTAGGATTATAACCTTTCCTCATTGTTTCTTTTCGGAAAAACGCAGATACAAAAATTGTTTCTGAGCTCATTTGCCGGTTTGCCCTTCATTTATTTTACTCCGTTTGATCACTCAACTTGGCCCTCATCTGTCATTTAAGAAAAAGTTGGAAGTTGAAGATGATCGGATGGTCGAGGAAATACGGTGAGATGAGATTTGCTAAGGGCCTTTGATATCAGGTTTTTGGAGGGTTTAGCCATTCGGGAGGAGGATAAAAGGAAAAAGAAAGAGACCAGAGTGGGTGGAGTTTTTTGAGTTGACGGCTAAGAAAAGAAAAACCAGAGGAGGAAAGAGCAACGGGAAAAATCTGGGCAGTAGCTACAGCTTGCAGCTGGAAAGGAGAACAAAAGGAAGTAAGAAAAGGGGAATCTGAGAACTTGAGAGGAAGGAAGAAACAGAGGAGAGGGGGAGACGGATATAGAGGAGCAGGCCATTCATAAGAGCTGCGGGCCAGGAGCAAGAAGAAAAAAGGCCGTGACTGAAGCCGCCGCTGCCACCACCGGAATTGTCCAGCGTCACCTGCAAATTTTCGTCAAGCAAAAGCACGGCTTTTGGTTTGGGCTAGAGAGGAAAACCGCTGCCGGCCCAGACTTTTCCTCAACGGCGTCTGCCCAAGCCACCTCCAGGCCGCACCCGTCGTTGTTGCTGTCCGCCATCGCCACCTTCCAACTCCCGCTGCCGTCGCTGCCACCGTAGCCATCGGAGCAGTAGAGGCTTCTACTACCACTTCTCTGTCAATCCATCACCACCGCTTGCAAGTGTCACCAAGAAAACCCTGGGCAAGGTTTGGCTGGACCCCAGTGAAAGCAACGAAATCTCCGTGGCCAATTCCAGAATGAAGGTAACGAAGGGAAAGGGACGACAGTCTGGATACGGTAAACTGTCTTTTTCCTTTCGAATTTCAGTTTTTTTTCTTCAAAAGCTCCCGGAACCTGCCCATGCCTTGGTTTGTAGCAATTTCTTGTCAACTATCTGAGAATTTTGAGTATGTATGTTATACATGATGATTGGAATTGAAATCCTGGGTTCTCTGACAAATTTTGTGGGCCGATTCTAGCTTCAATAGAGTAAAAAATTGATAAAATTTTTAATACCTTTAACATGTTTGATGAAATGCTTGAGTGAAAATTATATTAGATGGTTGAATCGTCTGCATTTTGCTACGTGAAAAATGATGAATAGAAAACAAGAGCAGTATTTATTAGAACGTAATAGTTGCTTTTCATGGCAGAAATGGGAGTTTCGATCTTGATATACTTGTGTGCGGCACCTTCTCCGTTTTTTTTTTCTGTTTCTTGATTCTTCCCTTGGTATGAATTCAGTTATGTCGTGAGTTTGTGTGTAAGGAAGTTTGGGTGAGCTTCGTTTTATTTTGGAGGGAAGCTAGGGGATTTGAAGTGGAACTTTCTGATATTTTTATGCTGTGTAGAAAGGATAAATGGCCACTGATGTTCTTTGGAATTTTCGATGTTTAATATTCATGATTGGATTTTGATCAATCCAGAGAGGTCTGAGTTTGTTAGAGGGTTTTGTTCACTTGGAAATCTGTTCCATGTAGTTCCTGGGATGAGTTACAAATGAAAGAATGCAGAAGAATGCTTGCTTCGATGCTTGGCATGCATGTTGCCATCTTATTCCTTTCCTTTGTTGTTGTGCTTATTGTTGTGCAAACACTTAAGTAGCCCAGATTTGCTGTTGTCAAATTGGATTCACTTTAATTGTCTTCCTTTAGCAACATTGCTGCATTTTTATGTCTAGATTGATTATGATATGATCAGGTTTTAATGTTTTTTTAGTTACCTTATTATTTTGATGGGTTTAACAAAAATTAGTTTGGAATTGGATTAGGTTTATTTTGTTTGGAGTCTTGATGGTGGTTTGTTTGTTTGGATTGGGTGTTGTTTTGCTTATTTCCTGAGCTAGTAATTTGGGTTTGGGAGTTAAAAGCCCATGCATTTTGTTGGGTTTTTACTTGATAAAAATAATGGGCTGGCCCATTTCATTTGCTTTGGATTTTCAAATGGACCTGGAAAGCTTCAGCCCAGAAAGTAGACAAAAGTTGGCCCAGTGGCCTTGTCTCTTAAGAAACCAGAAAATGATTTTGCAAATCAGTCCCTGAATTTCTCCTTAACTATACTATGGCCCTAGACATTTTTCACTTCTTTCAATTGGGTCCCTAACTTAATTGCAAATGGGCCCCTAGACTTTATTTTTCTTTAATTTTGACCTCAAAGCTTTGTTAATTTTTGCAATTAAATCCTTTCTTCTTTTGATTTCTTAAATGTGGGTTGTCTACATGATTTAATTGATTCAATTTCATGTTTACTTTTATCTTTTTGTGATTATTTCTGGATTAAAGTGATGCCTTGACTCTTTTATTATTTTGGAGGGTAAATTAGTAATTTCACTACGTTAGAGCTCCAACTCAAGGGAGGTATAATTTCTTTTATCTTTTTTGTCTCTCCTATGTGACTCAATGTGCTAAGTGAATTTCATGCCTACTTTGCTTTCCTAGCCTTTCCTTAATTCCTTTCGTTTATGTCATTTACTTTCATTTTCATTAAGTTATTCTTTTAATGGGGTATGTGTACACCTCTTGGCTTGTAATAGATAGGGCCTTGGCGAGCAATTTGGTCCATTTTTCCCCTTCCCCTTTTGTTTTAGTTAGTGAATGTAATAAGTTCATTAGCTTGGTTGCATGCCTATGTGTTACGTGCTACTTGCTTTATTAGGTTTTGCATCTAGTCGAGCATGTTAAATGTTACGTGCTACGTGTTTATGAGTATTTGGTATATCTACTTGCTTTCCATAGTGTGGATGAATGGAATGGATGAATGTACGTCACCACACTAGTCCAACGCTAGCTGTGGCTTCTTTTATCGTTTCCACTAGTCCAACGCTAGTCGGAATTCATAGAATGGGCTAGTCCAACGCTAGACCCTTAGGGTTTTTCCCTCGTTAATACATCATTTGCTTGTTCACCACATATCACGCATTCTTTTTAGTTTTATCATTTTGCATGCTCCTCGAACCCCTTTCCCTCCATTTTAGGATTTTTGCATTTCATGCTAGTTATAGGGTTCATTTGTTTGAGAGTCCCCTTAAATATGGGATATAGACGAGTGTGGCTTTTTCTAAGCCTTAGCACGCTTGTATCCTCTCTATCAAAGGGCAAATTGAGTCACAATTTAGGTCTCCCCGTACCCATTGTGCATGAATTCCCTAGGTTCATGCATCCACTCTATCATTACACTTTCATTTTTTTTCCTCCCATTTGCACACGTACACCTTTTATCCCTTCATTTGCACACGTACACCTTTTATCCCTTCACTTGCACACGAACACTTTTATCATCACTTGCACACATGCACTTCATATTATCATTTCACATACCGCACCTTGCCCACTCATGTGCACATTTTCACTTACATATTATTGTCTTTTATTACTTTTTCAAACTCATGTCCTCACATTGCATACATGCATTCCATTCATTTGCATCCCACTCGCATTATTCGTGACTTCTTCAAAGAAATCGTTATTGGGCTTCACAATTAATGTGATTGGCACCACTCAACCTTTGAAGGGAAATTTCCCCCAATACCCCTAGGTCTAGGGTTTGCATTCATGTAGTGCATCCAAATGTAATAAATTCTTTGGTTAAAACAAGAAAATCTTTGATTAAATCAACGCAACTAGCCTTGGCTAGGTCGAAGGGGTGCCTTGGATTTTTATCCTTGCCTTCCCCTTCGTCAAATATGATTCCCGAACCTTTTTCGTTGGTTTACGTGGACTAGGAGTCGTTTAAAAAGGGTTTCTTACTACTTTTTCATATTTTTTCAAAAAAATTCATTTTTTTTAGGTGACTTGGTACACCTTAACTCATTACCAAGTGGCGACTCCGATTTTGATTTCAAAAAACCCTTTTTAAACTATTTTTCTTGGGTCAAATCGTCGCATTTTCAAACCCCCATTTAGACCCATTTTTCTTTTAAATCACGATTTATTTTCTAATCACAAAATACATTTTTCAAACCATTTATTTTTCCATCAAAAAATGGGGCGCGACAGTTGGCGACTCCACTGGGGACTTGAGAGTCCGAGCAATCGATTTAGTCAATTCTTTTCTTCTTTTAACCTTTTCATTTATCACATTGGATGTTTAGGATTACATTTTTTCCTTTTTTTTTAGGATTTTTGCATTTCGCGTATCAACTCACTTCCTCACACATTCGCCTACGGTTGTTTGGATGGATGGATGATTTATTTATGTATGATTTCGCGCTATGCATTGCATTTGGGGGGGGGTGTGTGTCACCTTTAGAGCCTCGCGTGGTTCTCAACCCCTTTCCTCAAAATAGGGAACACTTCATACGTGCACGTTTATTTATTGTTATCCCATTTTATTTTATTTTTCGTGGGCGCTATCCCACACCGCCTTGTAGGATTAGGATCGATCGCCTTGGGTAGGCGGCTGGTGTGCACTGCGCCCATAGCGCTACCTAAGGGATCACTCGAGCCACCGATCAAAGGCCTTGGGAGTGATGACCCTTTGCCTTTAGGTCTGAAGGCTTGGGAACCGAAGCCTTATCGAGTCTAGTTGCATTAGTGAGCCCCAGCCTCATGCATCCATGTTAGCATTTGCCTAAGTTAGAGTCAGCCTCACCTTCTTTTAAGCACTTTAGGCACGAGGGAAGGGGTTCCACCCCTTTTACTTGTTTTATTGTATTTCCTTTCTTATTTGCTCCCAATGTGTTATGTGTACTATCAATTGCACTAACCATTCTTTTTGTTTTCTTGGCTTGCATTCATGTGCCTTAGCAAATAAGAGGCCTCTTTGGCACTCTTTTAGTGGCCTACCCATTAGATAACTCACATGTTTAAATTCCGGTTATTGCACTCAATTTTCAACAAGTACATTTCACTTTAGACCTTTTCCCCTCGATGCATTATCTATGTCCTTTAGGCCATATTTGTCAAATATTTACATCGCTTTAATAAACTGGCATCATGCATTAAACCCTAGAAAGGGAATGCCACTTAGGGGATCCCGTGTTAGGAATAAACCACCTTGCGTCTCGGATATTTAATCCAATGAGACTTGCACGTTTACATTTTGTACCATCCAAAGGGGTAGTGCACAAGGTAAGGTAGGATCCGATCATTTTCATAGAGTGATTTTTGGAATATGAACGTCTAATAATCACTTTTTGGCCATTTTATCAAAGTTGGTAAAATCCCTTGCGTAAAAGGACATTAATTTGAAGAAATTCACAAATGATTCCTCTTGTTGAGACGATGAATAAATTGAGGCCAAATCGTGATTTTAGAAGGCTCATAGACTAATTTTCTGAAATAACCAATGGCCGGACAATTCAACCAATCCATTTTGCCGATTCACTCAATAAATCGTCAATTCATTTTGACCAATTTACTCTTTTTAGGGTCACTTGGTCGATTTTGAATAAATCTTCAATTCATTTGACCAATTTACCCTTTTTAGGGTCATCTGGTCGATTTTCAATAAATCGTCAATTCATTTGACCAATTTACCCTTTTTAGGGTCATCTGGTCGATTTTGAATAAATTTTCAATTCATTTGATCAATTTACCCTTTTTAGGGTCATTTGACCAATTTACCCTTTTTAGGGTCACCTGGTCGATTTTGAATAAATCGTCAATTCATTTGACCAATTTACCCTTTTTAGGGTCATTTGACCAATCTACCCTTTTTAGGGTCATTTGACCAATCTACCCTTTTTAGGGTCATTTGACCAATTTACCCTTTTTAGGGTCACCTGGTCGATTTTGAATAAATCGTCAATTCATTTGACCAATTTACCCTTTTTAGGGTCATTTGACCAATTTACCCTTTTTAGGGTCATCTGGTCGATTTTTGAATAAATCTTCATTTCGTTTCATTTGGCCAATTCACTCATTTTTAGGGCAATCTAGTCGATTTTCTGAATAAATCACCAATTTTTCCATTCTTAGGGCGATCTTATCGATTTCGAGTAAATCATTAATTTCGTCCGATTCGTTTGACCAGTTTACCCTTTTAGGGCGCTCCGGTCAATTTTGAATAAATTCTCGATTTCATTTGACCAAATCCCTTTTTAGAATGATTCGGTCAATTTTGAGTAAGATTTTAAATTTCACTCAATTCATTTGACCCGATTCCCTTTTTAGGGTAATGCGGTCGATTTTAAATAAAATTGTCAATTTCGTTCAACCCATTTGACCGAGTAGGGTTTCAATGACGAATTTCAATTTGGAAACCTAGTCGGTTTTGAGAAAACCATTCATTGCATCCAGACATTTGATCAGTTGGAATTTTGACCCGTGCTTCACTGAGAAAATTTTATCAAGGAATTCCAATCTCTTCGATAGGAAGTTCGTCAAGGTCAAACCCGTGCGTTTTTGCAAATATCGATCAAAGGTGATCAATCCCTTCGGACGAGGTCCTCTTTTTGACAAAGTGTCTTTCGTCTCTCCAATTGACCAAATTTTTCAAAATTATTTTTCACTCAATGAATTGATCAGGTCCATCAGGTATTGTATAGTGCCTACTCTAGCGGATTGCATTTTTCATGCTAGGCCTACCCTTGGCACAAAAAGGGTTCCCCCATAGGACATGCATACCGATTTTGCAATTTTGCCTACTAACTCTGGGTATTTTTCTTTTGTTTTCCCCCTCCCCTGCATTCATAAAAATGTTTCAATAAGACGAAAATATTCTTCTATATCTGATGCTAATTTTAATCCCATAAAGTTTGAAGATTACAAGTGTTATTTGATTCTTGGGCAGATCCTACGATTAAAACATAAATGATCCATCTGGAAGCTCTACGCTAAAGCCTCTGAGAGATGACGTAATTATTTTCCAAAGGGAAATTCTGTTTATTTGATTTGTTAAATTTTGTTCCAAAAGAAAAGGAAACAATAAATTCTCTTCTCATTTGTATCATAATTGAACGAGAAATTTTGTTTCAAATTGTTTTTCAGCAATAAAATTTTTGGACAATTATTGTTTTGTGTATATTTATGTACATTTCATTCTTTTTGCTCATTAGAAATTTCATGATGAATTTTAAGAAAATAAGACTAAATAGAGATTTCCTCAACCTCCAGTCTGAAAATTCACAAGTGTATGCTTTCTAAAATTCTTGCGTACACTAGATTGGTGATCCGAGCTATCCAATAAGAGTGCTCAAAGTTAAAAGAAGTCACTCAAAAGGCCCAATGAGATACCTTTTCTCCTTCATTTAACCCCAAAATAAAATCAGTAACATTGATTGATAAATTACAAATTGGGGCAATCTTTACTTGAAAAATGTCCATTGTGTCTAATTAGATTCAATCTACATCTCAGTGAAAGCAAAATGGTGCACTATCCTTATCTATTTTGGGAGTTTGGGATGATATTTCAAGCGTTTGTTTCTCTATCCATATAGCTTTTATCATTTGATCTCCCATTTGAGCCTTTGAAAGAATAATTTCGTTTCAAATAAGAGCCTTAATGATCACTACCCTACACGGGAAAATTTTTCAAATATCAAAAAAGGGAATGGATTTTCAATGAGCAATTCGTTACTTTGGTTGTCATGGAGTGTGAGAATGATACTTTGGCCATCGTTTCTACAATCTAAACACAATTTACCCATTGCATCCTCATTTGAGCTAAAATCGGTGGTTCTTTTCAAAGCACTAATGATCGCACCCCACATTGGGGAAGGAGATTGGAGAATTTTCCAAAAAGGGAAAAAGCAAAAATGCTAAAATTAAAAAAAGGAAAAAAGGGAATCATAAATCGGAGGAATTTGATTCTACTTGAGCTTCAATTTTGAAAGAAAAGGAAAGGAAAAAAAGAAGAAAAAGAAGAGTTTTGCCCGGCGGATCATGAACGTCTTCCTCAGTCAATTAATTCAGGTGCATGCAAAAATTTCGCATTAATGAAAATTTTCCTTTCAGAGTTAATGTAAGGAACGGATTAAAAGTCAGGCCCTCTTCTTTTCCAATCGAACATTCTATCCCTAGTTGTCCCTTTTGAGCTTTCAGAATAAATTATTTCGTTTGGCGACCCCTGAGAATCGCAAACCCCACACTGGGGTAACTTTGAGATTGAAAAAGAAATAAAAGTCCCAAAGGGCGAAAAGTGCTAAAGCAACAAAAGCAAAAGAAGAGAAAAGAAAAGAGAACCTCAGTTCAAAATAAACTGGGGCAAATTTTGTGAAAGTTCAAAAGAATGGCAAAAGCTGAAAAATCAAAAGAAGAAAGAAAATGAAAGAGAAAAAGCCTCAATTGAGCATAAACTGGGGCAAATTCTGATTTAACCCTAAAAGAGGGTTGGCACCACAATGCGATCTCAGATTCTTCAAACCACTCTTGAAATCTGCCTTCAGGCCTTAACTTTTCTAAATACCCCACCAGACCCCATTACAAAAGCTGAAAAGTCCTGACTTCCGTTCTTTGCAATGGCCCTGTCAAGAAAATTTCTGATACCGAAAATTTTAGCTGTATTTCTGAATTGCTTGGGTATGGGGTTGACATTACTCATTATGTGAAAACCTGCAAGGGCACCTTTGAAAAGAAGAAAGGAAAAGGAAGAAATGCAAAAACATTCGATGCTGAAATTCCCCGTTGAGTGGTGACAAAAGTCAAACAAAATTCAGGATCTTCAAGTTCAAAATAGGGGCAATTTTGGAAAATGCGATTTGCGGTGCAATATCCTTGAAAGTCTTATTCTTTAACTATCGTTTTCAAGCCACATTACAAGCTTATAAAGTCCATCGTTGACTTATCCTTCATGACAACTTGAAGTGAGAATTATGCTTTTAAAGAATCCCACGATCATTCGGATCATAAGGGTATAACCAGTTTTCACCTGTTTAGCTATCGTTTCTGCCCATACGTTGCATGCCTAGAAAGCTTGTATGTTGACTAAGTTTTCTTGAAAAATAAGGGTGACAAACTCTTTGCTTTCACTAAGATGTGGCATTGAAGGAATTACAAATTTGGGCACAAGAACCAAACAAATCTCGTCTTCTCATTTCCCTTAACCCCCTCAAAAATCAGATCACTTGATTGGTCCTGAAAGATGAGCCAACAAGAAATGGTGACTCATTACCCAAAGCATTTGATGCTAAAGTGGGGAAGAAATCTTTCGTAATTTGGCATTATTTTGAGAAATTCATCATGAAATTTGCTATATGAGTTTAAGCAAGACATTTCAATTTCCTTCACATTATATGTTAGGAAACACAGTTTCTTATTTTGTTCAAACAAATGGAGCGTTATCCAAACAAAATTTTTGCAATCAAATGGACCTACACTGGGGCAAATTTTCGTTTATGAGATTTCGCAAATTGGGCTCACACTGGGGCAAAATTTTTATAGTTCATTTGAGGATTTCGTCCAAGAATCAAATAATGCATTTTTCAAATCAATCACGCTGTTTCTTTTCATGAAATTCAAGTGCATGCCATATTTTGGTAAGCCCCTGTGCAGGTATTCATAGTTGAAATCGACGAAGGAGCATCTGGTGATGTGGAAAGCAGACGCCGAAGAAAGAAAAGAGAGAAGGAAAAAGGGCCCTACACTGAGGGCAAATTATTTTGAAAAAGATTCCCTCAAAAAATCAGGAAAAATTCAAAATTCAAAAATCAAAAATCAAGTTCAAAATCTTGTTTCTTGGAAAATCAAATTTCTTGTTTCTTGACAAATCAAATTCAATTTCTTGACCAATTGGGTGGCAGGACTGGGTCTTATCCCACTGGCCATTCACAAATATCACATTGGGCCTGGACTTCGTGCCGCCAACCTTCCAAAAATCAAGTTGGGCCTGGACTTCGTGCCGCCAACCCTCCAAAGATCACGTTGGGCCGGGATTTCATGCCGCCAACATCACAAATCACGTCGGGCCTGGACTTTGTGCCGCCGACATCCTATTGAGTCTGAAATTTGTGCCGCCAGTGCAATCAAGGCAGGCTTGGGTGTAATCCCACTGATCAATTCATCATACTGGGGCAAATTATTTTGGGAAGTTTTTCAAAAATCAAAAAAATCAAAAAAAATCAAAATCAATCAAAACAAAATAAAAAAAATCAAAATCAATCAAAACAAAATAAAAAAAAAATCAAAAAAATCAAAATCAATCAAAACAAAATAAAAAAAAATCAAAAAAATCAAGAAAAATCAAAAAAATCAAAAAAAAATCAAAAAAATCAAAAAGTCAAAAAATCAAATCAAGTTCATCACGGCAGGATCGGGTTTAATCCCACTGTCCGATTGTCAAAGCATTTCATTTTCAAAGCCGCTGGAGCCTGAGGTTAGTCCCGCCAGTGAGCATTTCCTTTTCGTTCGCCACTAGCCGTGGGTCAGTCCCACTAGTGAGCATTTCATTTGCATCACTAACAAACATGGGTCGGTCTCATTAACACTTCATCACCAATAAACATGGGTCAATCCCACCAACACACCATCTCACTTCAATTCACCTCGTTTAAATTCATGTTCGGGTCAGTCCCGTTTAAATTCCTGTTCGGGTCAGTCCCGTTTTAATTCTGGTTCGGGTCAGTCCCGTTTTATTTCTGTTCGGGTCAGTCCCGTTTAAATTCTGTTCGGGTCAGTCCCGTTTAAATTCCTGTTCGGGTCAGTCCCGTTTAAATTCTGTTCGGGTCAGTCCCGTTTAAATTCCTGTTCGGGTCAGTCCCGTTTAAATTCTGTTCGGGTCAGTCCCGTTTAAATTCTTGTTCGGGTCAGTCCCGTTTAAATTCTGTTCGGGTCAGTCCCGTTTAATTTCTGTTCGGGTCAGTCCCGTTTAAATTCTGTTCGGGTCAGTCCCGTTTAAATTCTTGTTCGGGTCAGTCCCGTTTAAATTCTGTTCGGGTCAGTCCCGTTTAAATTCTGTTCGGGTCAGTCCCGTTTAAATTCCTGTTCGGGTCAGTCCCGTTTTAATTCTGGTTCGGGTCAGTCCCGTTTAAATTCTGTTCGGGTCAGTCCCGTTTAAATTCTGTTCGGGTCAGTCCCGTTTTAATTCTGGTTCGGGTCAGTCCCGTTTAATTTCTGTTCGGGTCAGTCCCGTTTAAATTCTTGTTCGGGTCAGTCCCGTTTTAAATTTCTGTTCGGGTCAGTCCCGTTTAAATTCTTGTTCGGGTCAGTCCCGTTTTAAATTCTGTTCGGGTCAGTCCCGTTTAAATTCCTGTTCGGGTCAGTCCCGTTTAAATTTCTGTCGCGGGTCAGTCCCGATTTTAAAATTTCCTGTCAGGGGTCAGTCCCCATCGTTTGAGTAATTCGTAGCCGAATAATGCAGGTAAGTATTTGGTGTCTACTTCTTTGTCTCAAGTTTTTCCAAAACTCAGACAAAGAGGGGCAAACTGTAGACACCAAATTTTTGGTGTTTTATTATTTATTTATTTACTATTCGTTTTTTATTTGTTCTATTTTATTTTGTCACAATTAGTTTTTAGTTTTAGTTATTTTAGCCATTTTAGCGTAGAATGTCTCGAAAAAAAAAGAAGGAAAAGAAAAAGTTTTAAAAAAAAAAATGCTTTAGTTGTTTTGATTTAAATTCAATGTTTTCTTGAAAAATAAAAAATATATATATAAAAAAAAAAAGAGAGAAAATTGTTCACTAAAATGTGTTTATTTCTTTTAAATTCAATTTTGTAGCGTTTCTTTTAAAAAACATTTCATTACGTGTTAAAAAATGAAAAAAAGAAGAGACAGGCTCATGGACCATGAGAAGTGTAGGATTATAACCTTTCCTCATTGTTTCTTTTCGGAAAAACGCAGATACAAAAATTGTTTCTGAGCTCATTTGCCGGTTTGCCCTTCATTTATTTTACTCCGTTTGATCACTCAACTTGGCCCTCGTCTGTCATTTAAGAAAAAGTTGGAAGTTGAAGATGATCGGATGGTCGAGGAAATACGGTGAGATGAGATTTGCTAAGGGCCTTTGATATCAGGTTTTTGGAGGGTTTAGCCATTCGGGAGGAGGATAAAAGGAAAAAGAAAGAGACCAGAGTGGGTGGAGTTTTTTGAGTTGACGGCTAAGAAAAGAAAAACCAGAGGAGGAAAGAGCAACGGGAAAAATCTGGGCAGTAGCTACAGCTTGCAGCTGGAAAGGAGAACAAAAGGAAGTAAGAAAAGGGGAATCTGAGAACTTGAGAGGAAGGAAGAAACAGAGGAGAGGGGGAGACGGATATAGAGGAGCAGGCCATTCATAAGAGCTGCGGGCCAGGAGCAAGAAGAAAAAAGGCCGTGACTGAAGCCGCCGCTGCCACCACCGGAATTGTCCAGCGTCACCTGCAAATTTTCGTCAAGCAAAAGCACGGCTTTTGGTTTGGGCTAGAGAGGAAAACCGCTGCCGGCCCAGACTTTTCCTCAACGGCGTCTGCCCAAGCCACCTCCAGGCCGCACCCGTCGTTGTTGCTGTCCGCCATCGCCACCTTCCAACTCCCGCTGCCGTCGCTGCCACCGTAGCCATCGGAGCAGTAGAGGCTTCTACTACCACTTCTCTGTCAATCCATCACCACCGCTTGCAAGTGTCACCAAGAAAACCCTGGGCAAGGTTTGGCTGGACCCCAGTGAAAGCAACGAAATCTCCGTGGCCAATTCCAGAATGAAGGTAACGAAGGGAAAGGGACGACAGTCTGGATACGGTAAACTGTCTTTTTCCTTTCGAATTTCAGTTTTTTTTTCTTCAAAAGCTCCCGGAACCTGCCCATGCCTTGGTTTGTAGCAATTTCTTGTCAACTATCTGAGAATTTTGAGTATGTATGTTATACATGATGATTGGAATTGAAATCCTGGGTTCTCTGACAAATTTTGTGGGCCGATTCTAGCTTCAATAGAGTAAAAAATTGATAAAATTTTTAATACCTTTAACATGTTTGATGAAATGCTTGAGTGAAAATTATATTAGATGGTTGAATCGTCTGCATTTTGCTACGTGAAAAATGATGAATAGAAAACAAGAGCAGTATTTATTAGAACGTAATAGTTGCTTTTCATGGCAGAAATGGGAGTTTCGATCTTGATATACTTGTGTGCGGCACCTTCTCCGTTTTTTTTTTTCTGTTTCTTGATTCTTCCCTTGGTATGAATTCAGTTATGTCGTGAGTTTGTGTGTAAGGAAGTTTGGGTGAGCTTCGTTTTATTTTGGAGGGAAGCTAGGGGATTTGAAGTGGAACTTTCTGATATTTTTATGCTGTGTAGAAAGGATAAATGGCCACTGATGTTCTTTGGAATTTTCGATGTTTAATATTCATGATTGGATTTTGATCAATCCAGAGAGGTCTGAGTTTGTTAGAGGGTTTTGTTCACTTGGAAATCTGTTCCATGTAGTTCCTGGGATGAGTTACAAATGAAAGAATGCAGAAGAATGCTTGCTTCGATGCTTGGCATGCATGTTGCCATCTTATTCCTTTCCTTTGTTGTTGTGCTTATTGTTGTGCAAACACTTAAGTAGCCCAGATTTGCTGTTGTCAAATTGGATTCACTTTAATTGTCTTCCTTTAGCAACATTGCTGCATTTTTATGTCTAGATTGATTATGATATGATCAGGTTTTAATGTTTTTTTTAGTTACCTTATTATTTTGATGGGTTTAACAAAAATTAGTTTGGAATTGGATTAGGTTTATTTTGTTTGGAGTCTTGATGGTGGTTTGTTTGTTTGGATTGGGTGTTGTTTTGCTTATTTCCTGAGCTAGTAATTTGGGTTTGGGAGTTAAAAGCCCATGCATTTTGTTGGGTTTTTACTTGATAAAAATAATGGGCTGGCCCATTTCATTTGCTTTGGATTTTCAAATGGACCTGGAAAGCTTCAGCCCAGAAAGTAGACAAAAGTTGGCCCAGTGGCCTTGTCTCTTAAGAAACCAGAAAATGATTTTGCAAATCAGTCCCTGAATTTCTCCTTAACTATACTATGGCCCTAGACATTTTTCACTTCTTTCAATTGGGTCCCTAACTTAATTGCAAATGGGCCCCTAGACTTTATTTTTCTTTAATTTTGACCTCAAAGCTTTGTTAATTTTTGCAATTAAATCCTTTCTTCTTTTGATTTCTTAAATGTGGGTTGTCTACATGATTTAATTGATTCAATTTCATGTTTACTTTTATCTTTTTGTGATTATTTCTGGATTAAAGTGATGCCTTGACTCTTTTATTATTTTGGAGGGTAAATTAGTAATTTCACTACGTTAGAGCTCCAACTCAAGGGAGGTATAATTTCTTTTATCTTTTTTGTCTCTCCTATGTGACTCAATGTGCTAAGTGAATTTCATGCCTACTTTGCTTTCCTAGCCTTTCCTTAATTCCTTTCGTTTATGTCATTTACTTTCATTTTCATTAAGTTATTCTTTTAATGGGGTATGTGTACACCTCTTGGCTTGTAATAGATAGGGCCTTGGCGAGCAATTTGGTCCATTTTTCCCCTTCCCCTTTTGTTTTAGTTAGTGAATGTAATAAGTTCATTAGCTTGGTTGCATGCCTATGTGTTACGTGCTACTTGCTTTATTAGGTTTTGCATCTAGTCGAGCATGTTAAATGTTACGTGCTACGTGTTTATGAGTATTTGGTATATCTACTTGCTTTCCATAGTGTGGATGAATGGAATGGATGAATGTACGTCACCACACTAGTCCAACGCTAGCTGTGGCTTCTTTTATCGTTTCCACTAGTCCAACGCTAGTCGGAATTCATAGAATGGGCTAGTCCAACGCTAGACCCTTAGGGTTTTTCCCTCGTTAATACATCATTTGCTTGTTCACCACATATCACGCATTCTTTTTAGTTTTATCATTTTGCATGCTCCTCGAACCCTTTTTCCCTCCATTTTAGGATTTTTGCATTTCATGCTAGTTATAGGGTTCATTTGTTTGAGAGTCCCCTTAAATATGGGATATAGACGAGTGTGGCTTTTTCTAAGCCTTAGCACGCTTGTATCCTCTCTATCAAAGGGCAAATTGAGTCACAATTTAGGTCTCCCCGTACCCATTGTGCATGAATTCCCTAGGTTCATGCATCCACTCTATCATTACACTTTCATTTTTTTTCCTCCCATTTGCACACGTACACCTTTATCCCTTCATTTGCACACGTACACCTTTTATCCCTTCACTTGCACACGAACACTTTTATCATCACTTGCACACATGCACTTCATATTATCATTTCACATACCGCACCTTGCCCACTCATGTGCACATTTTCACTTACATATTATTGTCTTTTATTACTTTTTCAAACTCATGTCCTCACATTGCATACATGCATTCCATTCATTTGCATCCCACTCGCATTATTCGTGACTTCTTCAAAGAAATCGTTATTGGGCTTCACAATTAATGTGATTGGCACCACTCAACCTTTGAAGGGAAATTTCCCCCAATACCCCTAGGTCTAGGGTTTGCATTCATGTAGTGCATCCAAATGTAATAAATTCTTTGGTTAAAACAAGAAAATCTTTGATTAAATCAACGCAACTAGCCTTGGCTAGGTCGAAGGGGTGCCTTGGATTTTTATCCTTGCCTTCCCCTTCGTCAAATGTGATTCCCGAACCTTTTTCGTTGGTTTACGTGGACTAGGAGTCGTTTAAAAAGGGTTTCTTACTACTTTTTCATATTTTTTTCAAAAAAATTCATTTTTTTTAGGTGACTTGGTACACCTTAACTCATTACCAAGTGGCGACTCCGATTTTGATTTCAAAAAACCCTTTTTAAACTATTTTTCTTGGGTCAAATCGTCGCATTTTCAAACCCCCATTTAGACCCATTTTTCTTTTAAATCACGATTTATTTTCTAATCACAAAATACATTTTTCAAACCATTTATTTTTCCATCAAAAAATGGGGCGCGACAGTCTCGACTAATTTATTCAGTGAACCTTAGACTTAAACCCTAAAGGGGAAAAGCGGGTCAAATGGATTGGATAAAATTGATGATTTAATAAAAAACGACCGAATTGCCCTAAAAATAGGTACACTGGTCAAATGGATTGAATGAAATTTGATTTATCCAAAATTAATTGGATCACCCTAAAAAGGGTAGATTGGTCAAATGGATTGAATGAAACTTGATTGATTCAAAATCGATTCGATCGCCCTAAAAATGGGTGAATTGGCCAAATGAATGAAATGGAGTTAATGATTTATTCAAAAATGATTAGATTGTCCTAAATTTGAATGAATTGACAAAATGGATTGGATGAATTTAATGATTAAAATGGTCCAATGGATTGAATGAAATTGATGGTTTATTTAAAAATCGATTGAATTATCTACCCATTGGTAGTTTCAAAAAAATCATTGCAATGCTTAGTCTATGAGCCTCCTAAAATCAAGATTTGGCCTCTATATTTATCGTCTTAACAATGAGGAATCATTTGTGAATTTCTTCAAATTAACGTCCTTTACGCAAAGGATTTTTACCAATTTTGTTTAAAATGGCCAAAAAGTGATTATTAGACGCTCATATTCTAAAGATCGTTTTATGAAAATGATCGGATCCTACCTTACCTTGTGCACTACCCCTTTGGATGGTACAAAATGTAAACGTGCAAGTCTCCTTGGATTAAGTATCCGAGACACGAGGTGGCTTATTCCTAACACAGGATCCCCTAAATGGCATTCCCTTCTAAGATGGATGCATGATGCCAATTTATCAAAACGACTAAATATGTAGTGCCCCAATGAAACATGTCCTAAAGGAACACTTTTTGTATGTCGTGGTGAGTCTAAAATGAAATGTATTCATGCTACAAATGCGAAGCATTAAATTTAAACGTGTCACATCAAATAAGGTAGGCTCCTAGAGAGTGCCATGCCAGGACTCTTATTTTCTAGGGCTTATGAATGCAATGGAGCCAAAAACCAAGAAAAGTTAGTTCAATCAGATAAATACACATAACACATTGTAGCAAAGCAATACAAAGAGATAAAGCAATACAAGGTAAAAAGGAGTTGGATCCCTCCCCTTGTGAGTAGTGTCCCTAATAGGGTAAGGTAGACTCTACCCTAGGTAAACTATCATGGATGCATGAGATTGGACTCACTAATGCAGCTAGACTCGATAAACTCAGGTCCCCGAGCCTTCAGACTTGGAAACCAAGGGTCATCAATCCCAAGGTTCTTTGTCGGTGGCTCGAGCGATTCCCCAGACATTGCTACGCACACGTCGTGTCACGGCTATATGTCTGGGTGAATCTATCAAAAATCCTCAACCTTCGACTAAAAGCTAAAGGCTATTAACCTAAAGCTTAAAGTGGAAGATTGAGTGACCTCTCGAATCATGCTACGCACACGTCGTGTCGCGATCACACGTCCGAGTGGGTCTCCTAATCCTAATAGGGTGGAGTGGCGTGACAAGCCACTAAAAGAAAATAAATGAGGGATAAAAAATAAAGCGTATGAACGTATGCTAGTGCTCCTTTTTGGAGGGGAGGGATCGAGAACCAATGCGAGACTTTAGGGTAATATCCCCCCACCCAAATGCAATGCAAAGCGCGAGATTCACATAAATAAACCATCCATCCATCATATTAATCGTATACAAATAGGCGAGGGAGTGAGTTGATACGCGTGAAATGCAAAAATTCTAAAAAGGAAAAATATAATCCTAAACATCCAAATGCGATATATGAAAAGGTTAAAAAAAGAAAAAGATTGACTAAATCAAATTTGCTCGAACTCTCAAAGTCCCCAGTGGAGTCGCCAGTTGTCGCGCCCAATTTTTTAATAAGAAAAAAAAAGACGTGTTTAGAAAAAATGGCTTTTGATTCAATTTTTTATTGGAAAATGAATTTTTAATTTAAAAAGAAAATGAAAAAAATATGGGTCTAAATGGGACTTAAAAATGCAACGATTTGACCCAAAATGTAGTTTAAAAAGGGTTTTTTTTAATGAAAAAATGGAGTCGTCACTTGGTATAGAGTTAAGGTGTACCAAGTTACAAAAAAATGAATTTTTAAAGGAAAAAAGTAGAAAACCCTTTTTAAACGACTCCAAGTCTACGAAAATTAGAGAAAAAGATTCGGGAATCACATTTGAAGAAAGGGAAGGCAAGGATAAGAATCCAAGGCACCCTTTCAACCTAGCCAAGGTTAGTTGCACGATTTAGTCAAAGATTTTCTTATTTTATCCTTAAAATTTACCACATTTGGATGTACTATATGAATGCAAACCCTAGACCTAGGAGGGTGTCGGGGGGTTGAAATGTATCTTCAAAACTTAATTGGTGCAAATCACATTAATTGTGATGCCCAATGTGGACTCTTTGGAGAGGTCACGAATAATGCAAAAATATGAGACTCTAAGAAAAGAAAAGGAAAATAAAATAATTATACAAATATACGTGACCTAAAGGAATGTATCATGTCGGGTACGGGGGACTAATACTCGTGACTCAATTTTCCCTTTAATAGAGGGAATACGAGCGTGCTAAGGCTAGAAAGCCAAGCTCGTCCATATCCCATATCCAAGGGGTTTCTCTATCTAATCAAGCAAATGATCTAACCTAATTCTAATGTTTAGATGAAATGCAAGTCTAATGTCATGTTTCATACAAAAGGGTAAGTAATATATATAAGGGAAAATATGGGGGAAGGGATATACGTATAAGGAGGGATGTCATGCAAAAAATGATAAAAGACCCTAAAAAGTGAAAATATGCATGAGATGAAATGATTTTATCACACAATCATGATCTAACGTGCGAGGGGCTCCTAAGGGTCTAGCGTTGGACTAGCCCATGTCTACAATTTCCCACTAGCATTGGACTAGTGAGAAAAGTCGGAACAAAGGGCCACAACTAGCATTGGACTAGTGTGGATTCGAGAAATTGACCACAACTAGCATTGGACTAGTGTGGTGACGTCACACATCGGTTACAATTAAATAAATCATGTAAGACCTAATAAAAGCATGTAAACACATAAATCACATATAACACATAACACATAAGCATGATATCTAGATGCAAGACCCTAAAAAAGCGGTAACACATAGCACATAGACATGCAAAACATACATAAGGCAAATAAAGCAAATAAAACCCTAACTATTACATTCGGGGGAAGCCTACTACAATCTAAAGGTGGGGAAGGAATAAAATGATATAATAACCTAACTATTACAATTGTGGCATTTAATTGCCCTCCCAAATAATTACAAATTAGACTAAATAAATATTGAAAAATTGGAATAAATAAAGCGTATAAAGAAATGAAATAGAACATTCAAAAAGCATGCAATTGAACACATAGAGTCACATAAGGGCACATTGGGTCAAATAAAATAAGGAATAAGGGATAGGGTGTACCTCCCTTGCGTTGGGGATCTAATGAAGTGAAATCACTTATTTACCCTCCAAAATACAAAGAAAATGTCAAGGCATCACTTTAATTAACAAATGATTATAAAAGATAAAAATGAATTGTGAAATTGAATCAATTAAATCATATAAACAACCCACATTTAAGAAGTCAAAAGAAGAAAGGACTTGATTGCAAAAATTTAAAACAAAAAATTTGGAGAGGTTAATTTAAATACTAGAAGTATCGAAAAGAAAGAAAAAAAAACTTAATAACTCAAGATAAAACCCATTTATTATGATTAAACGACAAAATTAACCAAAACTTTATCCAAATGGAAATCAAAACATAAATTCTTCAAAATTATTTAAACTTGTTAAAGCTTAAAGGGATCAAATTGATGAAATTATTCAATTGGTTGGGTCGTAGTAAGATAAAGGGAAGCTTAGGGGGTTAAGAGGCAAATTTGAAAGTTCTTTCATGCAATTT
This sequence comes from Coffea canephora, assembly GCA_036785865.1. NCBI lineage: Eukaryota > Viridiplantae > Streptophyta > Magnoliopsida > Gentianales > Rubiaceae > Coffea > Coffea canephora. The sequence goes on along the minus strand of CM071920.1, from coordinate 30,178,848 downwards.
TCATGGAAAATGACGTGAGAAACATTCTGCAACAAAGATTGAAGCATCTAATGAAGGCCTTCTGCCATCCAAAAAAAAAAATGCAGCTGCAGCTTCCATTTCGCGCACAAGTTTCACTTCAAACACAACAAAAGCATTTCAACCAACATCCGAGCCTTAGACTGAGCAACAACCACATAATTACTACAAACCCAACAAACAAAAACAAACTTAGAAAAAATATCCTGCAAATCTGGAAAAACAAAAAAAAAAAAAAAGCTTTGCTGCAACTTTTTACTGCTATTTCATAGTTTTTGATGCAAACTCTTTCCATCCGAATACAGCTAATAACTTCCACAACAAAGACTTAGACTATAAAGGCCAGTTTTCCAACATTTCCGACCTTTCAACAGGGGAGTTGGACACAAAAATCAGCAACCGAAACTGAACTTGGAGCAGCGAAGAAATCAAACATTTGCAATCACTGTCTACCTCTATTGCTGCAACACACGTTACTATTCTAGAGAGCAGCAAATTCATGCAGTGGCATTACTCAGAACAGTAAGCAAAATTAAAAAAATGATTTTGGCCAGGCAAGAACTTCAGCCACCAGAAAAAAACATTTTTACCGACATTTTGCTGCAACAAAGCTGAGATTTTCGACCTTGTTGCAGCAAATTTATGTGCAAGCAAACAGTTAAACGTCATCTAAACTTAAACATTCAAATCCTCAAACACTTTCCTACTTCTCAAACGTAAGACTCTTTTGAGTTATACACAAAAAAAAAAAAATTCAGAACAAAGCATGCAAAAAATGGAAAAATAAGCTTTCTGCAACTGTATAGTCACTATGCGAAAATCTATTCACACACCAGACTTTGTTTCCAATTTTCAGTTCAAGCATTTAAGATTATACAACCTTCAAACGAGATTACCCAAACATCATACTTTAATTTCAAGCCACAAAAATTACGGCAATTCGATATCTACCTACACAAAAGAAACCTTCTGCAGCCATTTCATTCAAACTAAGTCCACTCATGCGAAAAAAAACTCAGACAAGCTCCACATTAGACAAATCCCACCGTAGTGGTTTCAGCCCATCTATAATCACATTACCAACATAACATTGCCCAATTCCAGAAGATCTAACCATGTTGTTAATCACAGAAATGCAGAAAAGAAAGAAACTTGCGGCAAACAGGAGCTAGATTCATCAAAAGTTGCTGCCTTTTTAGTCACCGTCTAATCATTGAACATCTACTTACCCTAAAGCTTTTAAATACACATGAATTTCTCAAAAGCATCAGAAACCACAGAAAGATGAATTAACAGATGCATGTACAAGGAAAGAACAAGAAACGGGTGTGATGAACTCATGTCTTCACGAAACAAAATTGGATTTACCTCAGGACAAACACGCTGCTTCTGGAAACAAAGACCCACGAAATGCCTTTTACGCTGATGAAGTCGCTTCTCCTTTCCTTGGTTTCTTCTCGCTTGGTTTCTTTCTCTCGGCCGTCATTAGATTCTCCTCCACCTTGCCCGTAGCTCTTTTTTCCTTTCTCCAGCTCTCCGTTTTCTCCTCTTCAGCCGCTGTTCCCAAAAAACCTTCTCAAGCTCTCTCCTAATACCCTAGCCGTCTGCTCTCTTGTTTCATCCGCTGTTTTTTCTTTTTTTTTTAAGCCGCCGTTCCCCCATCTCTGTTTTTCCTTCCACCTTTTGCTTCCTTTTCTTTTTGCTCACCCTAGCCGCCCTTTTCTCTTAGCTCATCTCTTCCTTGGCTCTTTCTTAGTCTTTTTCTTTTCTTTTTTCCGACCCCCTCCCCCTTGGGCTTGCGGCTGTTTGCCTTTTAAAGTCCCCCTAAAAAACTAAACCTAATATGAAAGGCCAAGATTTCAAACCCCAAAGTAGGCTTATGTGTCTTGTTTTTGTCCCTTTGATTTTTCCAATGAATTAAATAATAATAAAGCAATTTTCTTAACCAAAATGAAAATAAGATGAAACAAACAATAAATAACAATAACAAAATAAACCAAAATCACCAAAATAAAAAAAAATAATAAAATAATAATAAAATAATAATAAAAAATGAAAAACTAAACTTTTGGTGTCTACACTACTGCAAGTTCTTTCTACATGTTAGGGATGAGAATCTTTTACTTTGTGCACAAGAGAATTTTTCAAGTTTGTACTTGTTAGGGATTTGTGATGTTATGTTACTGACTTTTAGTTCAATAAATTATATTTGAGCATTGACTTTTGCTTTTAAATTACTATATACATTTTGTTCTTTGGGATAATTTTACAAGTCCTTTGGCTTTTTGATTGATGGAATGTATACTAGGGAGCAATACCTGCAGGTTGCTTCTATATAAAAAAAAAAAAGAAAAAAAACTCCTGACAATTAAAAGTGTCAACATAGAATTCGATATCCTAATGTTGTACTATAGCTATCTTGACACTTTCAATTATCAACAAAAGGAATTTTTGTTGGCAGATGAGATGTTATAACAGCATAGTTTTCTTGACACATTTGAATACTACGAGCCTATCTCCACATTGGAAGGGACAACACTCCTCTGAGGTGTGAGAAAAGGTAAAGTGTCAGGTTAGATTATTTATATTGACACCTTTAAATGCAGTTAAAGGTCATTTTTGTTGTAGTGAATAATATATGCTCATGAGCTCGACGAGCTCTAACGAGTGCTCGTGCAAATATTTAATTAATATTTTAGGAATAATCAAATGACTTCTTTGAGCTATTTGTTTTAAATAATGATGACGATAACGAGCTTCGTTATAAGTTTTGTGAATGTTGAATGAGTCATTTCAGTAATCGACCTCGAGTACTGCTGGATCTCCAACACGTTAAGATTGAACCTGAAATACAATGCTTTGAGTTGAGCTCGAGCACATTATAATGAGCTCGAGCCCAAGTACTATGTATGGCCATCGAGCTTGAGCTCGAATATCCCAATAGTTGAGTTCGGTATCACCTCTACTTCTAGCTGTCTTCATTCCTCAACTAGAACCACAACTCCCGTGTAAATAACAATCAAAAGTAGGACGACGAAAATCACTCCCAAAGTTCCTTGGCCACATTATCTATTAGTTTGATAATACTACTGCCAAGTACAGCTAAAAACGTGATTCTCACATTTAGGTAAGGTTGATGATGAATTGATATCTAGGTGAGTAATACAAATAAGAGGTCAAGATTAATGCATGCAAGAAATTTATGGGTGAATGTGCTTTGTGTTTCAAGACATAAGCCTAAAAAATGTGTTTCATGAAATAAACTCCCCCTTTCACTATTTGCCTCATAAATCGCATTTTGATTTGGTAGTACTATTATGTTTTTCTCGGATAGAATTTCAACAGTTCGGTGGCTAAGTTGGATGAAGAGACAAAAAACTTCAAAGACTATGTTGTCATAATAAGTCATTAAATCACAGTAATACGTACAAGGGTGGATTCCACTTTTTCTTTTCTATTTTTTCAAATTCCACTTTGTACTCATTTTAAACTTTTATTTTGAATACTTTTGAAGAAGCACGGAACTTCCCCGGGACGAGCTGACCTGATCAGCTCGGGGTGCTGATGGAAGAGCTGGCTCCAACCCTGCAAAACAGATAAGAGTGAGCTAACAAAGGAGGGCCCGAGGGTTGTCCCCGAGGGCGCTCCGACGATCAAGTTAGTTTTCCGGTGAGATGAGTTCACGGGAAGTATAGACGGCCGGGAGCAATTTGCCAATAGTGAGCGTACCTTGTACAGTTGATGTGTTCTATCATTTATACCTGTGCGGAAGTCCGGCCTCCGTACGTTTCGGGACCTGCCCAGCATAGCCCCTATCCCGCACTCAGGGGGATTGTCCCCGACCTCTTCGGGATGGATGCTCACCCCCTCCAGGAGCCCTAGCAGCGCGGCCCAGGACGGCTGCCAGGGGCCTGGGGCCAAGACCCAACTCGGCCGCACCTGGGCTGCCACGTGTCCAGGCCCAAGACGGGGCCTCTGCACTAGCCCCCTAGATTAGGTAAAGCTGTCAGGCAGACCTAATGTACCTCTGCCACGTGGGAGGCCAGGGCCGCGCACTACCCTGCCAAGGTCACCTCTGGTACAGTGCTGTCACAGGGATGCTACGCCCACGTCCTTTCAGTTGTCACGCCTCTTCGGTTTTCGTACCAGCATTAAATGTGTTCGCATGGGACGGTTCGATTTCAAGCAACCGTTTTCCCCCCATTCTCCTCTTATAAATAGGAGTTATCAGATTTCAATCGACTCCATTTGCCATTTTATTCTCCCCTTGTGCATTTCGCATCCCCATTTTGTGCATTTGTCTTTCCGTTTTCCAGCAACTTCCGGCGTCCTGTGCCTAGATTCCGGCGAGTCTTCCATCCTCCTGCCTTGATCGTCATCAGTAAGTCCCTTTTGCAATTCCTTTCCCTTTTACAGTGTTTCCTCTGCCTTCTGCCGCCTTCTGCTTTTTATGTCGGGTCCTTCCGACGTTACATCCTCCGCGTCACCGAGTCCCGCACGCCGTAGAATCACCAGAATTTTCATTTCTTCCTCATCCTCGTCTTCGCCCTCTCCTCCTCTTCCTTCTTCTTCCGCCTCTAATCCGGACCTGCTTGACCCCATAGACATTATGAGTTCTCCCTCCCCTCATTCTCCTTCCGCTCATTCCCCTTCAGCCCGGGAGTTGGAGGAGATAGCCGAGCTCGATGCCTACCTCGAGCGACAGTCTGACTCCGTTCCTTCCCCCAGGTCTCCCCACGACTCTCCTGGCGGAGCCCAGGAAGGAGTTGGGGAGGACAGGGACTCCTCCGAGGGGACCCCTGACAATCCGCAGGGGGACGCTCCTGAATTCAGTTTCGGCTACCCTGACCACGAGGAGGTCACCATCTCACCCGAGGCGGTGGCCGGACTGGTCAGGGCCTACTCCATTCCTCCGGCCTTCGAGCCAAGGGCTGTCGGGCCCGACGACCGAGCCAGCCGACCTCCCCCTGGCTTCGTAGCCATCTACAAGGAGCAACTGATCGGGGGGCTCCGCCTTCCGGTTCCTCCAGCCCTGGCCGAGGTCCTGAGCTACTTTGCGCTCAGGATCACCCAATCTCACCCTAACTCGATCAGGATCGTCATAAGATTCCTGATCTACTGCAAGCTCTGCTCCATTCCCTACTCCCTCTCCCTCTTCCGAGCTGCTTTCGTCCTCAAGGCAACCCTTCGTGGGTGGTATTACTTCTGCCGCCCGGCCGGAAACCAAGGTCGAGGGGACAAGGGCTGCCAGGACTTGTTCTCTAAGTTCCCCTCTTCCGTCAAGAACTGGAAAGGGGACTTCTTCTTTATCAAATCCATCGGTCTTGACGCCACCGTGTGGAGGGTCGGGGAGGTCAAGACTGACCCCTACCCGAAGGACTTGGACTCTGAAACCCTCTTCCAGTTGCTGAACTCTAAGGTGAAGCTCACTGCCACCAAGTTCTCCAGCGAGCAGATCTCTGCGGCCGGACTGGTGGGAACATTGTCCGGGTCCGCTGGCGAGGTGGAGGCCTCCCCTGTCGACCTCGACGCCTGTAACGCTGGCCCTAACCCTGTAGCCCGTTGCATTTGCATATATGTATACCTTCTTACCGGCCTGCTTTGACTGATCCCGCGATTTTTCTTGCAGTGAGGAAGCTGTCCAAGCTGCTAGGCGCGTCCACTGAAGCGGCCACAGCCACTCCTCAGCCGGAAGCTGTCCAGGAGGCCCCTGGGGCGACCCCAACCGTGGGGGGCGACCAAGCCCCCCAGAAGGAAACACAAGGAACCCCCTTCCCCACCAAGAAGGCTGCCAACAACAAGAAGAAGGCGGCCGGGCAGAAGAGGTGTCGAGGGGATGAGCCCTCCCAACCCGGGAAGAAACTCGCGCTGGTCCCCGCGCAGCCTCCTCCTCTCACGCTGGTTTCCGGGGGGCCGGTCCACCTAGGCGTGGGCTCTGCCGAGGAGCATGCCCAGGAATCAACTCCTCTGAGCTTGTGGCACTTCCGCCACGTAGCTCCCTTAAAGCCGGGCCAAGCCCCCACGATGCACGACCCCCGCCACTTCTGTCAGTTCTGGGAGCTCTCCATCAACGACCGAGCCCAATTTCCCGATGTGGCTTGCGAGCTGATGGTGGGCTCGGTCCTCCCTCGCGACAGGAGGTGGATGGAGCTGGCCAACCCTTCCGAGCTCCTGGACGCGTATTACACCGCCCAAGCTCAAGTAAGTCTCCTAACCCATGGGTCAGTTTTGCCTCCGTGTTTTAGTTAAGTAGCGTGACGTGCTGACCTGTTCTCTTCCCTCCTCAGGCCAACGTCGCTGGAGCTGCCCTGGCGACCCGGTTCTCCGAGCTATCTCCTGCCTTGGAGAAATTGCGAAAGAAGAATCGGGAGGCCGAGCAGAAGCTTTCCCAGGCCCTTAAGGAGGCAAGCTCCCTTAAGGCCAAATTGGGCAAGACCGAGAAGGACCTGGATGCAGCCCAGATCCAGCTCGCTTTCGCTAGGTCGGAGCTCGACCAGGAAAAGGCTAGGGTGGCCAAGCTGAAGGAGGGCCACGCCCTCGAGCTCTCCGGCACCGTCAGCCGGGAACGGAAGAAGGCTGTTCGGGAGTTCCTTTCTTCCGAACAGTTTGAGGAGGACATCGTTCTCTTTAACCTGCCCATCCTCCAGGTCGGCTTCACACGGGTCTTGGACCAGGTGAAGAAGCTCGATCCTCCTGGCCTCGACTTGGCAAACTTCAAAGACTACAACCCCGCGGCCGAGGAGAGGCTGGACTGGCTTTTTGACGGGTATCGCAAAGGGCATGCCCTGAAGGAGCTGGCGGGCCGGGCCGACACCGGGGCCGTGCTGGAGGAGGTTCCCTTGGAGGAGGGCGAGTCTCCCGGCAGAGCTGTCGGGAAGGAGCCGGTGGTCTAGGGCGGCGGCCACTCCAGAAACCCTTTCCGTCTTCTTACAAGGATGTGACCATGCTCCAGTTGAAAATGCTCTTGAAGGTCCATCTGAGACGGAAAGGTTCCCCCGCCTGGAAAGCCTTCACCATATGCCTCTCAGCATGTTCAAGGTGTACCTTCAGCTTCTGCTCCAGACGAACTACCAGCAAGAAGAAGGGGAGCTGCATTCTCTTCATGGCTCGGCACATTTTGTAGCAGATAGGCAACTCGGAAGCTTTGTAATAGATAGGCGGCTCAGAGATTTTGTAATAGATAGGCTTTGAGTGCGTATGTGAAATTTAAGGAAGTTTCCTTGCAATCCTCGCCTGCTCGCAACGCCATGTGCCGGCCTCTTGGGCCGAGCACCAAACGCGCCACCTTTTTAATCCAACAGTGGAGTTGCCCAGCGACAATATAATTATTAAGATCATGTGCCGGCCTCTTGGGTCGAGCACCAAATAGACCTACCAAAGGGGTGTGCCAGCCTCTTGGGACTGAGCACTCAAACACTAAGGGCGTTCTTACCGACCTCCGGGGTCGAACGCGGGGCCCCCGGATTCGAATGTTGGGGGCCTGGTCAACCTCCCGGGGTCGAGCTTCTACGTCGAGGCGATAACCCGTGCCGACCTCTTGGGATCGAACCTCGGGTTTCGAATTCTTTTTCCGCCAACCTCCTGGGTCGAGCGCGGAGTTTCCAGAACCCTTCCAAGCTTCCAAGTTTCTCTCGATCGTGCCGACCTCTTGGGGTCGAGCATCGCCTGGAAGCTTTTAATTTGTACCGACCTCTGGGGCCGAACACTTCACCTCGATTCATTACTACCCCTAGCCCCCTACTAGGTCATTTAGTGAGGGAACGCTAAGTGTGATAGTGCAAGGTGCAAACGTTAAATCTTTAAAAGGAAGAAGTACAAGTGAAATTAGAACTGTGAAGTCGGCCTTTTATTGAATGATAAAACAAAAAATTTGGATTTCAGAGAACGGACAATTGAACACCCCGGTCTATCCTACGCTACAAACAGTTGCAGATTGGAGAAGTGCCAAGTACGGGGTACCTCAGACCCATCCATCTTGGCGAGCCTGCAGTAGCCAGCTCGACTCACCTCAAGGACCTTGTATGGGCCCTCCCAGTTTGGGTCGAGCTTGTTAGAGCCGTGAGCTCGGCTGATTGAGTTCTTCCTTAGGACGAGATCCCCCGACTGGTACTGTATGGTTCTTACTCTGGCGTTATGATAGCGGGCGAGCTGGCTTTTGTACTTAGCCATTCGTACCGCCGCTTCTTCACGCCTAACTTCCAGTATGTCCAAGCTATACCGCAGTTCTTCATCATTGGCCACAGCAACGAAGTTCTGTGTCCGGGACGAGGGGAGACCAATCTCCGCGGGCACCACCGCCTCTACTCCGTAAGTTAAGGAGAACGGGGTCTCGTGGGTGGTCGCCCTGGGCGTAGTGCGGTAAGCCCAGAGGACACTGGGGAGCTCATCCAGCCAGCTCGATTGGGCGGACTCCAACCTAGTCTTCAACCCTTGCAGAACGATTCGGTTAGCGTTCTCCACCTGACCATTGGCTTGGGGGTGACCGACCGACGTGAAGTGTTGGTTGATCCCGAACTCAGCGCACCAGCTCCGGAAGGGGTTCTCGGCGAACTGGCGGCCGTTGTTGGATATCAAGAAGTGCAGGATGTCGAAGCGGCAGACGATGTTCCTCCAAAAGAATTTCTGAATCGCCCTCCCCGAAATAGAGACCAGGGGCTCTGCCTCCATCCACTTCGTGAAGTAGTCGATGGCCACCACGAGGTGCTCGTACTTTCCAGGAGCTCGGGGGAAAGGACCTAGGAGGTCTATCCCCCATTGGGCGAAAGGCCAGGGACTGTGAATGGGGATCATTTCCAGAGCTGGCTGGTGGCGCAGTGAGGCGTGCACCTGGCAAGCTCGGCATTTCTGTACCAGTTCTGTGGCGTCTCGGAAGACGGAGGGCCAATAATAGCCCAGGAGAAGGCACTTTTTGGCCAACACTCGGGACCCCACATGTGCCGCACATATCCCTTCATGTATTTCGCGGAGGACATAGGTGCCTTCCTCAGGCGTCACGCACTTTAGCCAGGGAAATAAGTACGACCTCCTGTAGAGGGTTCCCCCAGCGTAGGCGTACTTGGCAGTTCTGAGCTGGATCCGGCGGGTCTCGGTTTTGTTCTTTGGGAGAGCACCTGAGCTGAGGAAGTCTATGAGGGGTGTCATCCAGGTGGCCGAGCTGTCTATAGCCAGGACCTGGATCTGGTCGATACTTTTCTGTTTTACCACCTCTACCAGAACCTCCTTATTCAGATGTGCAAATGAGGAAGATGCCAGCTTTGACAGGGCGTCTGCGCGCTTGTTTTGCGATCTTGGTACCCCGCTCGATTTCAAAGGTATCGAACAGGGCTACCGCCTCTCGCACTTTGGCCAAATATTTTTTCATGACATCCTCCTTGGTTTCGTACTCTCCGATGACTTGAAGGACGACGAGTTGAGAATCGCTCTTGACCTGGATCGCGGTTATCCCCATCTGGTGGGCTATCCACAATCCGGTGAGCAGGGCCTCATACTCGGCCTCATTGTTGGACGCGGAGAAATCCAATCGGAGGGCGTAGGTCAGCTCTTCCCCGGTGGGTGAGATGAGTAGCAGACCTGCCCCTCTTCCTTCCTTGCTGGAGGCCCCGTCTACGAACAACACCCAGAACTCCTTCGGCCGTACCTCCTTGTGCAGGGGGCTTAGCTTGATTAGGCTCAAGCTGGCCCCCTCAGCAAGGAAGTCTGCCAAGGTCTGGGCCTTGATGGCTGTGCGAGGCTGATAGCCGATGTCGTGCTCGGCTAGCTCGACGGCCCACTTGGTCATCCTGCCCGAGATCTCGGGCTTGGTGAGTATCTGACGCAGGGGCTGGTCAGTCAGGACTACAATGCTGTGAGTCTGGAAGTAGGGGCGGAGTTTGCGAGCAGCGTGTACCAAGGCAAGGACCAGTTTCTCCGCCGGTGTGTACCTCGTCTCTGGCCCTTGTAGAGCGCGGCTGACGTAGTACACCGGTCTCTGAACCCCCCGTCCTCCCGCACCAGGACCGCGCTGACGGCCTCGTTGCAGGCGGACAGGTAAAGGAACAGAGTCTCCCCTAGCTCCGGGGCAGTCAAAGTAGGCAGCTCAGCCAGATAGGCCTTCAGGTCGGTGAAGGCTTTCTGGCACTCCTCTGTCCAGCGGAAATCCTTAGGCGCTTTCAAGACTCGGAAGAATGGCAGCCCCCGGACCGCGGAGCGCGAGAGGAACCTATTCAGGGCGGCCATTCTCCCTGTGAGCCGCTAGACTTCCTTCACGTTCCTCGGAGGGGCCATGTCCATGATGGCCTGGAGTTTATCCGGGTTGGCCCGGATTCCCTTTCGGGACACCAGAAAACCCAGGAACCTTCCCGATCTGACCCCAAAGGTGCACTTCTTTGGATTTAGGCTCATCCGGCTCTCTTGTAGGATGTCCAGGATCTCCCTTTGGTCGGGTATGAGCCGCTGGTCAGTTCGGCTTTTGACGATCATGTCGTCCACATAGACTTCCATGTTTCTGCCGATCTGATTTTGGAATAACTTGTTGACCAGGCGCTGGTAAGTAGCTCCCGCGTTCTTCAACCCGAACGGCATGATCCTGTAGCAGTAGGTCACCTCCTCGGTGATGAAGGAGGTCTTATCCCGATCCTTTTCAGCCATCTCTATCTGGTGGTATCCCTTAAAGGCATCCAGAAAGCATAAAACGTTAAAACCCATGGTAGAGCCTACTAACCTGTCGATCCTTGGCAGGGGAAAACAGTCCTTTGGGCAGACTTTGTTAAGGTCCGTGAAGTCTACGCACATCCTTCAGGTCTGGTCCTCCTTCTTGACTAGGACGGGATTGGCCAACCAGGTCGGGTAGTAGACCTCCAGGATGATTTTGGACTCCAGCAACTTGCCGACCTCTGCCTTGATCACCTCATTCCTCTCGAGGACGAAACTCCTTTTCTTCTGCTTCACCGGCTTGAAGTGAGGATCCACGTCGAGGTGGTGGACTGCCAGGTCCGTTGGAATCCCGGGCATGTCCTCCACCGTCCATGCGAAGACTCTGGAGTACTCTCTCAACAGGGCCTTCAAGCCTTCCTTCTCCTCGGCTGGCAGCAATGCCCCGATGCGGAGGACCTGGTCGGGTCGTTCCTCCCTCAAGGGGAATTCCTCAATTTCGTCTTGTGTGCTCAACTGCTGGGTCTCGTCCCTCGGAATGTAGGGCTCCAAACAGGTCGTCTGGGCTACCACCTTCTCCGGCCCGCGGAGCGTGGTCAAGTAGCAAGCTCTGGCCACCTCTGGATCACCGTGCACCTCGGCTATCCCTTCTGGAGTGGGGAACTTCACACTGAGATGGAGGGTAGACGGAATAGCTCGGAATGCGTTCAGAACTGGCCGACCCAGAAACACGTTGTACGAGGATTGCTGCTTCACCACCACGAAATTGACAGGGATGGTCCGGCATTTGGGGGCCTGCCCTACCGTGACCATCAGGGTGATCATTCCCTCCGGACTAATGGGTGGTCCGGTGAATCCCACCAGAGGTGTTCGAACTGGGGGTCAACTGGTCGTCCTTCAACCCGAGCTCCTTGAACACCCGATAGAACATAATGTCAACCGCGCTACCTTGGTCGACATACACTTTCTTCACCCGATAGTTGTTGGTGACAATGTCTATCACGATGGCCTCGTGGTTCCCGGACGCTAGGGGGACCGCATCTCTTGGTCCGAAGGTGATCTCCTCGTCCATGCGCAAACGTTTCAAGGAGTCATCCCCCTCGGGGGGTGGTCGCCGGTTCTTCCGAGCTGTGTGACTGTCTCCGCCCGTGGGACCCCCAGCGATGGTGTTTATCACCCCCGTTAGGTTCTGGCCGTCCAGGTCGGGGGAGGAGTTCCGAGGAGCGTCACGCCGCTCAGGGCGATCGCGACGCCGTCCCTCGTGCGTATCTCCGTAGTGGGTGCGCCCGGCCTCCTGACCTGGTCGGCGCACGAACCTCCCTAGAAAGCGGCGCTGGATCAGGTACTCGATCTCCTTACGCAGGGCTCAGCATCCCTCCGTGTCGTGTCCGACGTCGCAGTGAAAGGCGCAGTACCGGTCCTGGTTCCTTTTGTTCCGGGGCGTCCCCATCTTTAGCGGCCGATATCCCAGCCCTTCCGCCTCCATAACAGCCAAGATCTGTGCTCTAGGCCGTGTCAGAGGGGTGTAGCTCTTCTCCGGGAGTGGCGGCGGAGCAGGTGCCTTCTCCTTCGAGAGCCGATCGAAGACGTTTTTCTTGGCCGAGACGTCCTTACCCTCCGGGGGGTTTGTCCGACCCTTCCGATCTCCGAGCTCACGTTTTGATTCCTTCTTCAGGCGGCCTGCCTTCTCCGCATTAGCGGCCGTGTGTGCCCGGGTTAGGAGCTCCTCCAGGTTTGCGGGAGGCTTCTTGGCCAGCTCGTAGAAGAGCTCCTCCACCCTAAGCCTGTTCGTGAAGGCAGCCATTACCACTTTTTCGTTTTTGTCCCTGACCTGCAAGCTCTCCGCGTTGAAGCGGGTCATGAAGTTTCTCAGCGACTCATCGGGCTTCTGCCTGATAGACATCAGGTGGGTGGCATTCTTCGCATAGGTCTTCGAGGAGACGAACTGGGCGACGAACTGCCTAACCAGCTCGGGGAAACTCCGGATAGACCCTGGTGCCAGGCCTTGGAACCAGAGACGAGCTTTCCCCTTCAGGAACATAGGGAAAGTCTTGCAACAGATTTCGTCCGCAGCGGTTTGCAGACGCATGTGCGTCAGGAAAACCGAGAGGTGGTCTTCCGGGTCAGTGGAGGCATCATACATCTCGATGCTCGGGATTTTGAACCTCCAAGGTAGGGGATAGTCCTCTATCTCCCTGGGGAACAGCGAGGTGGAGTAGTTGTCCGCGTACAACTGTGGCCGCAAGATCTGCTCGAGCTCGTCATGGACAGGCTTCAGGTGATGGTGGTCACGCGGTCGGCTCTTGGCAGACCGGGCGGGGGAGCGGTCAAGATCATTCCTCGCAGGCCTCCTCGGCGAGGGATCCCTTGGCCTGCTCCCCGCGGACCTGTAGCGGGAGTACCTTTCGCTGTCTCCGAATACCGAGGCTCGCGGGCGAGGTGGCGTCCGTGGCAGTTTCCTCTTGGGGGGTCGGTCGCACGACTCCTCCTCCGAGGGGTCGGGGAGTGGCTCCTTCTCCTTCCCCTTCGCCTTGGAGGTCTGTGCGCCTCCAACCCCATCCCCCTCCTTCGCCTGCCGAATGATGTCTTCCAGCATGGGGAGGTTCTCCGTCACGAACTGGAGGATCTGCTGCCTCCTTTCTCCAGAAAGGGCTGAGGCCCCAGCGCCCCGAGACGTCTCGGCCTCCCTTCGCTGGGATCCCTCACCGTCTCCAGGGTCGGTGCTCTCTACCGCCCGCTTGGATCGCGTTCTGGCCATCAACACAATCTTAATTACCTTACGTTCCCACAGACGGCACCAGCTGAAGAAGCATGGAACTTCCCCGGGACGAGCTGACCTGATCAGCTCGGGGTGCTGATGGAAGAGCTGGCTCCAAGCCTGCAAAACAGATAAGAGTGAGCTAACAAAGGGGGGCCCGAGGGTTGTCTCCGAGAGCGCTCCGACGATCAAGTTAGTTTTCCGGCGAGATGAGTTCACGGGAAGTATAGACGGCCGGGAGCAATTTGTCAATAGTGAGCGTACCTTGTACAGTTGATGTGTTCTATCATTTACACCTATGCGGAAGTCCGGCCTCCGTACGTTTCGGGACCTGCCCAGCATAGCCCCTATCCCGCACTCAGGGGGATTGTGAGAACCCGTAATTTTTCCATTTTCTAGGTTTTATTATATTTCCAGATTTTCTTATTTTCAATGGTTTGTTTTCTGCACTTTCTGTATCCGAAAAATTTTCTAGATAATTTTTATGAGTAAATATAAGTTTTATATGATTTTTCCTAGCATTGGGTAGTTTTTGAAAATTAAGGATATAGAAAGGAAGTGGGACCCACTAGTGCGGAAAGTTCGGAAAAATTCGGCCAATAAGGTTAAGTTTCGGATACTGTGTAAAATTTATCGGGTGTTAATAGATAAGTAGAGGAGTGTGAAGTGATTGATGTGAGAGGTGACTAAAGGATTGAATTGCATTTAATGAGATGCCATGTGTCATTTTCCCATTGGTTAGGACTTAAGACTACTATTCATGGTTTTGACCTTTTGACTTATGGAGTAAATATCTTCAAAAATTCACAAAAAAATAACCATTTTTCATTCTATGTTGGCCGACTCTTGAGAGCTCAAGAAGGAAGAAACTTGCTTCAAATTTCAAGCTCCCAACTAGCTCAATCTTCCAAACTATTTGCCTAAATTAGTTTTTACTCCATAAAATCCTTCCACTTGGTGTTAGTGATTGTTTTGGTGAAGCTTTTTGGAGAACTTAAGGTGTCCAACATCTTCCTCTCTCTTGTTTACTTGGTAAGTGATGATTGAACATTTTCTTATAGCTAATGATGTTGAATTTATGCCTAATGGTGGCTATTGTGTTAGAAATTGTGGATTATTTCTTGGTTTGAAGTGATTTGGTTGAGTTTTTTATTTTTTGAGAAATTTTCTGGTTTCATATGATCTTGATGGTGTGATTGTTTTTGATGGTTGGTAATAAGGGGCTTTGGCTCTAGTAGGTGCATATGATAGAAAATTGCAATCAATTTTGGATTTGGAAGAATTTCTGGAAAATTAGGGTTCTTGGTTGAACATTCTGTCCGAAATTTTAGGTCATAAATAGAGGCCGAATTGGACTTTGCTCAAAACATGAAAGTTGTAGGTATTGATGAGTTTGAAGTGCCTGCAAAATTTCAGGGCATTTGGAGTAGTGTAGAGTGAGTTATGCCGTTTTTACTGTTGCTGTTCTGGGTGAACAGAATGTGCGAACTGCGATAGTAATTGTCTGTTTTGACTGGAATTGGTTTGGATTTTGTTGTGGGTGTCTTCTGATGAAATGTAGCTTGATGTCTTAGCTTTCATGTGCCTTTGGAATCAATGCATTTGGACCTGTGTAGGCTGAGATAGACGTATTCCAGTTTTGTGTGATTTGGGAACCTGCAATTACGGTTCTGGCTTGGTTTTCTGCAATTTTGACCTAGTCGTGCTAGGATTTGGACTGAGTGACCTTCTACATTGTTGTAGCTCTGTCTTTTAGCTTCGAGATGGTGGGTCTTACACCCTCATCCGATAAGCGTATTGCATTTTGTACCATTACCGCATACGGAGGCCAAAACTGTTTTTGTTGATTGATCAAATGAGTTATATTTCCTGATTTTCTGGTTTGCTATTATGCTTATATATGTATATGAAACCCTATTGGGGTTGTGATTGGCATGGTTTTATGAAACCCTATTGGTTGGCATGGTTTTAAGGCTTACTCTTATTCCGGTCATTTTCTAACTAACTTTTGTACTTGTACTACTTTGAGCCTAGTGAACGGCTTTTGGGAATGAGATGACTTTTGTGTGAGGTGTTGGGACTGATTTGAGGAAATAATGAAGCCTTAATGGCTGGAAAAGTAAGAAATTTAGGGGAAGTGCTGCCCGATTTTTTAGGCCGTTTGGTTCTTTAAGTTGGATTTGCCTTTTTATGGAAATGAAGGGCTTTTAGGTTGTTTGCGCTTAGGTCTTGATGTTATCTTTTTGTTTTCAAGAAAATCATGTTTTTGCACCCTTGCATTAGTATGTCTCACTTGTGTATTCCGTTTATTCGATTTTAGATATGAAACCTTCAATTGGTTTATTTTGATTATTTTAGGGTTTCTTGGCGATTAAAGCCAATCTGAAGTGAAACTTTTGAAGTTGAATCGGTGAGTGTACCACTGCCTGCTACCCTTTATGTGAAATATCTGAATATCTGAATACTTGACTTATGACTATTGAAGCCAAGTACTGCTTTGATAAAGTGGAGGCGAGGGTGTACTTTATCACACTCGTTCTCTGGTCTGTTCATATTCCAATTCTGAACGTCTATCTGAATCTGTTATCTGTATCTGTATCTGAAATTGTACTGAATCTGTTATCTGTATCTGAAACTGTATCTGTTCTGACGTCGTTTGGAAGCTTGTGTCCAACGACCTTTCTGTAACCTATGAGCTTAAATCCTGTGGCTAAGTTATTCAAGTCGGGCCGGCAAGGGCCTGGACGATTAGATAACGAACCACGGTAGTCTGTTCGGGGATCTTTGGGTATTGAGACCCTTGGGTTCCGGTATACTCGAGTATTACTATTTCTGTTACTGATACGGTGAGCGGGCCCGGTAAAGGGGTGTTTGGTGGACGGAATTTGGAGTGAAGAGGGGTCTACGGACGCTTTGGTTCTATATACGTTGACGGAGGGTCAACCGGTCTGGATCAAGTACTGCGCTGGAAATTTGGCTCCTGAGAGCCACCCGTATCCTTCTGATTTGAATCAGTGGTTCCGTTGCTTTATATCTGGCATGTGTATCTGATTTGTTAAACATGAAATGCCATGATTTTATTGCTATCTGTTTGGTACCTCATTGAGCGCAAGCTCACCCCTTTCTGTTCCCTTTTGTTTTCCTTACAGGAAAATAATCACTTTTGGGAGCTCATACGTGTTGGTTGCCAGATTGAGCCATGTATATGTCTATTTTGAATAGCTCATCTCATGAAACCCTAATGTGTATTGGGTTCATCTTCTGAATGGCAAACCGAATATGTGTATACCATATGTATAGTTTTTGACATGCCAAGTGTGGTTGTAAATGTTGAATTGCTATGTATTACTGTTTGGTGGGTTCTCGGTTTCCCCTATTCCAGGCACTATTCATCGTTTTCCTTTTGCTTATTATTTTGTTATTTTGGTTCTTGTGGCTCGTCCGAGCGCACTTTTACATTTCCGAAACGTTTTAGAACGCGTGTAACCGCTCCGTAGTCCTGGCGAGAGCTGGGCAGGCAGTCCGCTAACCCCTTTGGTTCGCCTTAGGGGAAGGTGGGGCTGTTACAGGTGGTATCAGAGCCTGTTTCGCGTGGTCTCTGCGCGGAGTGAGCCTGGACTATGTGGTGAATTGGTATGAAGGAATAAGTGCTCGATCGAGCCTAAGTTCTGAATTGTGAATGTTATAGGCCTTAACTTTTCTTGTGGTATCTGAGGAACATAGATCGGTACGTCTGGTGGGAATTTCGATTGTAGATGGTTTACTCTTGGAACTGGCCAACTCGAGAGGTGAATTGTCTTATTTCGGATTCTTGTGCCTGAGTACTTCAGAGTTGAGGCGGTGTTAAGTATGTGGAATTTGCATTTTGGGAACATGAATAGGCTTTGTTTGGCTAGAATGAGTCCAAGAGGTTATTGGATATCTAGTTTGCATAGTAAGTGACGTGAGGGATCGGACGGGGTTATTTTAATTGGGTCTGGAACTATATCGCCTTTACTCTTGATTTGCTTGATACCCCTATGACATGACAGTGGTTTAGGTATTGTGCATAGGATTATCTGTCTAATTGGCATGTGTTGGTGTACTTGATTATCCGTTTTCTTGATACATGGCGTGTTATATGTGTATATGTCTTTGGTGTAATTGGTGTGCTAGAATTCGATTACTTTTGTCACTTTACTATAGTTATGCGTTGCAGTACTGTGGGAAAGGGGAAAAAGAAAAGAGAGAAAAAAATATATATATGTAAGGAAGATGTCGTCGTGGACATGGAACTAAATGAGGCCAGGAATCAAGAAAAGAAAAGGGAAACAATAGCTGGACAAGGACCGGGAGTGCCACTTGTACTTAAGAATGTATTATGACCCATTGTTTTGCCCGGCAGGCTAGCATCCGAGTTCCAGCACTTCAGTAAGATGACACATTGGGTTGATCCGTATCAGGAAATTTTGGTTCTCCGAGATGAATTAGAGGTTCAAAGGAGGCTGACCGAGTACTGGGAAAGGCAATGGAAGCAAGAGTATTCGGAGAAACTTGAACTCTTACACCAAAATATGGAGTTAAAGAGGAAATACGAAGAGATTTCCAAGGAGACCGTAGCAATGGCACAAGGTAACACATCTATGGGAATGCCAGAGGAAGCTCAAAGGACGGGAATTGCAAAGCCACAACTGAAGATCTTCCATGCAAAGAAAAAGGGTAAAGCTGGTAGATCAATTGTGAAGAAGGGCCGTGGAGCGAGTGGTGAGATAATTTGTGGATATTGTAGAAAATCCAATCATATTGAAGTGGATTGCTGGAAAAAGGGGAGGAGATGTCTGTGTTGTGGGAGCGCCGAGCATTTGGTTGCTATTTGCCCGGGGGTTATTGCACGAAAAGAAAGGAACCAGCAGCCAACCAAGACCGACCCTGGCCCGTCAAGTGGAAAAGGGACTAAAATGAAGAACCTTATTTCTTCTGACTCTGAAGACGGAGAACGTACAGGCCATTGGTTACTTTAAATTGGGAAGGTAAAATTTCGAGGGCGAAATTTCTTTAAGGGGGAGAGAGTGTGAGAACCCGTAATTTTTCCATTTTCTAGGTTTTATTATATTTCCAGGTTTTCTTATTTTCAATGGTTTGTTTTCTGCACTTTCTGTATCCGGAAAATTTTCTAGATAATTTTTATGAGTAAATATAAGTTTTATATGATTTTTCCTAGCATTGGGTAGTTTTTGAAAATTAAGGATATAGAAAGGAAGTGGGACCCACTAGTGCGGAAAGTTCGGAAAAATTCGGCCAATAAGGTTAAGTTTCGGATACTGTGTAAAATTTATCGGGTGTTAATAGATAAGTAGAGGAGTGTGAAGTGATTGATGTGAGAGGTGACTAAAGGATTGAATTGCATTTAATGAGATGCCATGTGTCATTTTCCCATTGGTTAGGACTTAAAACTACTATTCATGGTTTTGACCTTTTGACTTATGGAGTAAATATCTTCAAAAATTCACAAAAAAATAACCATTTTTCATTCTATGTTGGCCGACTCTTGAGAGCTCAAGAAGGAAGAAACTTGCTTCAAATTTCAAGCTCCCAACTAGCTCAATCTTCCAAACTATTTGCCTAAATTAGTTTTTACTCCATAAAATCCTTCCACTTGGTGTTAGTGAGTGTTTTGGTGAAACTTTTTGGAGAACTTAAGGTGTCCAACATCTTCCTCTCTCTTGTTTACTTGGTAAGTGATGATTGAACATTTTCTTATAGCTAATGATGTTGAATTTATGCCTAATGGTGGCTATTGTGTTAGAAATTGTGGATTATTTCTTGGTTTGAAGTGATTTGGTTGAGTTTTTTATTTTTTGAGGAATTTTCTGGTTTCATATGATCTTGATGGTGTGATTGTTTTTTATGGTTGGTAATAAGGGGCTTTGGCTCTAGTAGGTGCATATGATAGAAAATTGCAATCAATTTTGGATTTGGAAGAATTTCTGGAAAATTAGGGTTCTTGGTTGAACATTCTGTCCGAAATTTTAGGTCATAGATAGAGGCTGAATTGGACTTTTCTCAAAACATGAAAGTTGTAGGTATTGATGAGTTTGAAGTGCCTGCAAAATTTCAGGGCATTTGGAGTAGTGTAGAGTGAGTTATGCCATTTTTACTGTTGCTGTTCTGGGTGAACAGAATGTGCGAACTGTGATAGTAATTGTCTGTTTTGACTGGAATTGGTTTGGATTTTGTTGTGGGTGTCTTCTGATGAAATGTAGCTTGATGTCTTAGCTTTCATGTGCCTTTGGAATCAATGCATTTGGACCTGTGTAGGCTGAGATAGACGTATTCCAGTTTTGTGTGATTTGGGAACCTGCAATTACGGTTCTGGCTTGGTTTTCTGCAATTTTGACCTAGTCGTGCTAGGATTTGGACTGAGTGACCTTCTACATTGTTGTAGCTCTGTCTTTTAGCTTCGAGATGGTGGGTCTTACACCCTCATCCGATAAGCGTATTGCATTTTGTACCATTACCGCATACGGAGGCCAAAACTGTTTTTGTTGATTGATCAAATGAGTTATATTTCCTGATTTTCTGGTTTGCTATTATGCTTATATATGTATATGAAACCCTATTGGGATTGTGATTGGCATGGCTTTATGAAACCCTATTGGTTGGCATGGTTTTAAGGCGTACTCTTATTCCGGTCATTTTCTAGCTAACTTTTGTACTTGTACTACTTTGAGCCTAGTGAACGGCTTTTGGGAATGAGATGACTTTTGTGTGAGGTGTTGGGACTGATTTGAGGAAATAATGAAGCCTTAATGGCTGGAAAAGTAAGAAATTTAGGGGAAGTGCTGCCCGATTTTCTAGGCCGTTTGGTTCTTTAAGTTGGATTTGCCTTTTTATGGAAATGAAGGCCTTTTGGGTTGTTTGCGCTTAGGTCTTGATGTTATCTTTTTGTTTTCAAGAAAATCATGTTTTTGAACCCTTGCATTAGTATGTCTCACTTGTGCATTCCGTTTATTCGATTTTAGATATGAAACCTTCAATTGGTTTATTTTGATTATTTTAGGGTTTCTTGGCGATTAAGGCCAATCTGAAGTGAAACTTTTGAAGTTGAATCGGTGAGTGTACCACTGCCTGCTACCCTTTATGTGAAATATCTGAATATCTGAATACTTGACTTATGACTATTGAAGCCAAGTACTGCTTTGATAAAGTGGAGGCGAGGGTGTACTTTATCACACTCGTTCTCTGGTCTGTTCATATTCCAATTCTGAACGTCTATCTGAATCTGTTATCTGTATCTGAAACTGTATCTGTTCTGACGTCGTTTGGAAGCTTGTGTCCAACGACCTTTCTGTGACCTATGAGCTCAAATCCTGTGGCTAAGTTATTCAAGTCGGGCCGGCAAGGGCCTGGACGATTAGATAACGAACCACGGTAGTCTGTTCGGGAATCTTTGGGTATTGAGACCCTTGGGTTCCGGTATACTCGAGTATTACCATTTCTGTTACTGATACGATGAGCGGGCCCGGTAAAGGGGTGTTTGGTGGACGGAATTTGGAGTGAAAAGGGGTCTACGGACGCTTTGGTTCTATATACGTTGACGGAGGGTCAACCGGTCTGGATCAAGTACTGCGCTGGAAATTTGGCTCCTGAGAGCCACCCGTATCCTTCTGATTTGAATCAGTGGTTCCGTTGCTTTATATCTGGCATGTGTATCTGATTTGTTAAACATGAAATGCCATGATTTTATTGATATCTGTTTGGTACCTCATTGAGCGCAAGCTCACCCCTTTCTGTTCCCTTTTGTTTTCCTTACAGGAAAATAATCACTTTTGGGAGCTCATACGTGTTGGTTGCCAGATTGAGCCATGTATATGTCTATTTTGAATAGCTCATCTCATGAAACCCTAATGTGTATTGGGTTCATCTTCTGAATGGCAAACCGAATATGTGTATACCATATGTATAGTTTTTGACATGCCAAGTGTGGTTGTAAATGTTGAATTGCTATGTATTACTGTTTGGTGGGTTCTCGGTTTCCCCTATTCCAGGCACTATTCATCGTTTTCCTTTTGCTTATTATTTTGTTATTTTGGTTCTTGTGGCTCGTCCGAGCGCACTTTTACATTTCCGAAACGTTTTAGAACGCGTGTAACCGCTCCGTAGTCCTGGCGAGAGCTGGGCAGGCAGTCCGCTAACCCCTTTGGTTCGCCTTAGGGGAAGGTGGGGCTGTTACAGGGATTGTCCCCGACCTCTTCGAGATGGATGCTCGCCCCCTCCAGGAGCCCTAGCAGCGCGGCCCAGGATGGCTGCCAGGGGCCTGGGGCCAAGGCCCAGCTCGGGCGCACCTGGGCTGCCACGTGTCCAGGCCCAGGACGAGCCCTCTGCAACTTTGTATTCCAAAGTTAATAATTAGAGTAGCATTGCACCTCAGAATTTTCATTTGAGACGCCAACACGTATGCAGGGATGGGGCGGATAGACCTGGCATTACAGTTTGGAAAATGTTAAATAAATTCGATCTACTTAAATAATTAACCATTTTTTTTAAACTGTTTTTTTCAACAGGATAAGAGCGGTACCTAAGGATTAGGAAGGAAATAATAAGTTAACTTAGGAAAAGTTATAATTTTGAGTTTATCATTCCTATATGTAACCCTCGTGTAGGGTAGATGGTCACCGGAACCTATCACAATATGGGTTGAGTCTTCGTGGATATTCACAATTTAGAAAAACGGGTTAAAATAGTTGTCAAATATAACTGTGTTAAATGATTTACGATTCAAATTTAGCTAACAGTGCAAATTTTGAAAATTGTATGGCTCAAATCATGTCACGTAATTTTGATATAATTGACATATACAGGCGCATATAAATAAGATGTACCTAAATATAACATGGATATTACAAAGTTGTTTTAATAATTTGTGCCGCTCTCTTACTTATTATGCAGTAATTATAGAGATAAAACTCTTTTTTCTTTCGGAGGTAGAGATACATTAAAGCTCTTAATTTCAAGAATTCTTCCTAGTATAGAACAAACAAAAGCGAGAACCAACTTCCGTTCGCGTAGGGAGTTAGATGGACCTAAATGTGCCTACAGAATATTTAGACTTGTACGCCTTGTTCGGCCTGGCTTTTGGAAATTTATAGCACCGTGGACTAAAAACTTTTGGGTTCTCCAGCAGTTCAACCCGATACTGTATGACAATTTAAATAGATGCTGAATTGACATTACACATTTACACCGTCGTTCGGACAAACCTTGGGTAACTTAACAAGATGATATGGGGCGATTCGTACCACAATTGATTGTTCATGGGGTTAATCGTGCACCTTGGATGCCACAATTGTTTGTTCAAGGGGTGACGTGCACCTTACATAGTTCAAAGGCACTATGTAATTAATCCAGCAAAGCCGCATGTTTTAGTACTCCTATTTTGCAACTTGAGCATAGAAAATGTTAGTTTTTTTTTGGTGAAAAAAATTTGGATGGATTCAACTCTTATCATCACCACGATCTTGGATATATTGTCAGAGCCATCAATCACGTGTAATGTTCTTACAAATTGGCCACTAACATAATCCTTACTTAGCAGTGAAATTTGAACACGTAATTTTTTGTTAGAAAGTAATCTGTTCGTACCAATTGAACCAACTTGTATTAACATTTCCAAAAAACATTAGATGAGCTTTGGCTATTGTTTGTTGGGAGTATTACTATTTTAATCTACACTAGGAGAGGAACTAATTAGGTCAACGAGGGTTAGAGGGAGGAAATCCCACTTTTAGATTAAAGGGGTATACTACTACACACCCTTTGAATTCTATCGTAAGTAAAAAATTCGAACACCTAATGTGCAGTTACCTAAGGCGAGCTATAATTTAGTTGGTGAATCGCCTAAGGCGATTTAGTTTGTTAAATGGTCTATTAGGTGTTAGGAAAACAAAAATGTCATCCGCGGTGTGATTTTAAAAGTTAAAGATCACTTTTAACCACTAATTTTCGGAAGCTATCATTATTCTATATTTCTATATTTTAGGCATTTCCAACCCCACGATTTTAGACACTTTTACGAATATTTAGAATTCCAAATAATAGAACTAATGATTGAGGAAGTTTTATATGCATTTGTAACATTCAACGGAGACAAAGTTCTATGTTAAAAATAAGGCATCAAAATCCAAGCAAGGCATTAGCAAAATTTTTTTTTTAAAAGTAAGTGAAATGTCTCGAATTTAGAATTTTTCACTTAACCTCCCTTTCCGTACCACCAAACTCATCCTTCTCCCAAGGTATTAGCAAGTTCAAATGTGCAAAAAAGAACAAATGCTAAACTTTTGTTTAATCTGCTAAAAATTTCAATTAATTGAACACATGCAGAACATGAGCAGACACGATATGCCATACAACGGAAATAAAAGAGAACATGTTTCACTAATACATCCAAATCCCATTCTTTTGATTTGCGATTAATTCTTTTCAAGTTACATCAAACTCCTTACGAGAAAAAACTCTTCCAACATTGTCATTTTTATTTTTATAAATTTTAAATTCAAAATTTTATGATTAAGGAATGCAAGCCTCATTCCACTAACATCAACATCCTTTGATTCCAAATCCCATTCATGAACCGCGAGGAGCACTCACATGCCGAGCAAAGGTTCATTGAGCCAAGTCAAGGGCCGACACGAAACCTCAAATATCACCATCCCAGAATACTCATTAAATACTTGGGTTAATTTCAAGGCACGGAAGATGAATTGACATGAAAAAAGTTACACTCTTAGGTCCGCAATCGATCATGATTCAT
Organism: Coffea canephora; assembly: GCA_036785865.1. Classification (NCBI taxonomy): domain Eukaryota; kingdom Viridiplantae; phylum Streptophyta; class Magnoliopsida; order Gentianales; family Rubiaceae; genus Coffea; species Coffea canephora. The sequence continues at coordinate 30,154,654 of CM071920.1, read as the reverse complement.
GAATGGCACCTCAAGTTTGTGTTCCAACTCATCGTCCACCAAGTTTGGGGTCTCTGTAATTGTGGACTTTGGTCAAGAAAAATTAATAAACAATATTTTAATTGTTCTAAGTGATAATCATCAGATTAGGATTCACATTGCATGTAATTTTTTTTTTAAAAACTTTTGGTCCTATCATGTGATCCACGATAATTGAACGCACAAAAAACATGAATTACCTTATTCCCTTTCTTTAAAGCACCATAGAAATTCGAAACCTTCATGCGACAAAAAAAAACAAAAATCAATCCAGAAAACAATATATCTACAAGATCTAGTATTGCACGGCAGCAATCTAAAACCAATTATAATCCTTTGAAACTTCAAACATAAAAATACATGGCTTGCACGGTCACACCACCCCCTTTCTTTAAAGCACCACAGGAATTCGTTTTTTCTCATGCGTCAAAGAGATTAATTGAAAAAATAGTAGATCTACAAGATCCAGTCAATCGTACACCAATAATCTAAAACCAATTGTAATCCTTTAAAACTTCTAACATAACAAATTATTTGCTTCAAACTTTAACGATTCAGATTCAAAGTCTGATATTAAAGCTCTGATATCACCTGTATTTCCAATTTCATAATATCATATATTTGATTCAAAATCTGATATTGAATCTCTGATACTAGTAACCTAGTAGGCATTCAATCGGTCTTCTGATATAAGGCCCAGGTCCTGCGATCTTTAAAACGTGCCCATGCTTTACAACAAATAATTTTCTCAACAACTCTTTTTAAGCTCTTTTATTCCAAACTTTTAAGATTCCAACAAAACACAAAAATTAATTAGAATTCATAGAATAGCACAAAAATCTATTAAAACAGAAAGAGAATTAACTATCACAAATGATAGGATTTTGAGTATATCAACTTAGTCTACATACGACACAAGCTATATTAGGTCTTGTAAAATTTATTAAATGCATCAAATTCCTAATAATCTAAGCATATCTAGACTAAGTAATTGGATCAGTGGGATTCTTCCTTAATTGAGTATTTGCATTATAAAAAGTTGTTACAGGTGTCATATCAAAAATTTCAAACTTCCTAAGAAGTCTCTATATATATATTGTTCTTGTGACAACATAAGACCATCGCCTCTCCTTATGACTTTAATACCCAATATCATATTTGCTTCACTCAGATATTTTATATCAAAGTTAAAAGATAAAAAAAATATTTAGTATTATTTTCCATATCTAGACTAGTATCAAATATAAGCATATCATGCACAGACAAACTAATTATCACATATTAATTATTTAAAACTTTAATATATATGCATTTATCCACTTCTATGGATAAAAACCCATCACTTATCAAAATTTAATCAAATTGCTTATGCCACTGTTTAGGGACTCATTTTGGACCATAAAGAGATTTAATGAATTTACCAACTTCATTTTCTTGTCAGGAAACAATGCATTCCTTAGGTTGAACCATATAAATTTCTTCTTCTAAATCACTATTTAAAAATGCTATATGAATAAAAAGTTTGTGGACACAAGTCAAAGCAAATAGAACATGAGTAGAAGAAATTCTAGTTACTGATGTAAATATGTCAAAATAATCAATATTTTATTTTTGAAAAAAATCTTTTGCTACTAAACAAGCTTTGTATTTATCTATGGTTCCATTATGTGAGGAGTCATGTTTTTATTTCTAAAATAGTTATATTTATGATTATTTACCCTAGTATTAGCTACTTAAATTATCGTTACAAGAATTTCTTTTAAGTTTTGCTTTATCGCGCGCGAATTGGAAGTTCGTGTTTTTCGCGTCAAATCGACCCAATGGAGATTTAAGAAATTTATTCTAAACTACTAAGAGTGAATAATTATAATGTTAAAGAAAGTACATTAGAGGTATAGTGCACAAGTGAAACAAACCTGAGAGAAAACGGGCACGAAACGCGCGCGCACGAGTACTATTCATAGTTGACTTTTGTGCAAATTATAACTGCAAAACACTTAAGCTTCCAAGGGAAGCGTCATTCATCAGCCATACTCTCTCTCTCTCCTCCCCTCAAGCTTGGCCGAACTCCACCAAGAAAGAAGGAAGAAAACTTTCCACCATTCTTGCACCAATCTTCCTCTATTTCATCTCAAACTTTGCATCCAACTCACAAACCACTTGGGAATTCACTTAAGCTAGAAGAAAAACTTCATCTTGGTGGTTTTCTTGGAGCTTTTGGTGCCAAAAATTTCTGGTTTCTCTTAAAGCTAGGAGGTAACCATCCAACACCATCCAATCTTTCATTCTTGGCTTTAATGGGTTTTATCCTTGGCTTTGAAGCTTGTAGCTTCATTATTGTTGTTATTACTTGGATCGGATTGGTTGAAGTGGGCTCTATGAATTTCCACCTTGGTTGTATGGGCTGATGTGATCATATAATGCTTGGTTTGAGTTGTTTAAGTGTTGTTTAAGATGATTATGGACAGAGAATCGAAGGAAATTGCGCAGGAATGCTGGCCGAAATCTGTTCTGTTTTGCCTTGTTTATATTTCAAGTTCTTGGTGCTCAAATGACTGTGAAACTGATGTATATATGTTGTATATGGTTTGTAGAAAGTTCTACCAAAAATCATTTGAATTGATTGAGAAAAATCTGAAATTTCAAAATGTGAAGAAACCTGGAAAATGTGTTCGGACAGCTTGAACAGTGTTCCTTTGATCGAACATATCTTTTTGTACAGACATCGAAATCGAGTACCGTTTGTGGCATTTGAAACTAGACAGTTGTAGCTTTTCAACGGTATAAAATTCGCTTTCTGGTTCGAAATGAGTGAGCCGTAGTGAGTCGGCAAATTTGCTGCCCTGTTCTGTTGGCCTATCCAAGAGAAAGGTAGAAGCTGCATTTTGTGGCTCTATTTTCTCTCACTTAGGAATTGATTTTGAAAATGATTTGTCTGATGAAATGTATCCTTATGATTCTAGTTTCCAACACCACCAGCCATTCTCAATTCCAAGCTGTATTGAGTGAGATATGGTTCTATTTCCAAACTGCGACAAAACTGGAAAACCCTTCTTTTTGGATGGCCGACTGATTTGGTTGCTTGTGAGAGGTTTTATTTTGAAATTTTGATGTCAACCAACTACCAATTGCTTATGAAATGTTTCTTGGACCTTGGTTTCACAAATGAACCAAAATGGGACTGATTTCATTGTGCAACGTGTTTGAAAAGGGAAAGAAAACAAGAGGACAGATTTGCTTTGGGAAATTTCTTGAACTTTGGTAGTTTTGTTAACTACCTTCCCGTACGAGTTTTTGCATGAAATTTGATCGAGGAATATCCCTCAAATTGAAGTTGAAATGTATCAAATTTGGTCTTATTCTAAGACCATTTCGATACCCAAATGATGTGCCAAAATTGTTCTTCAAACCTGGAAAATTTACTGAACTGTCTTCAATTTTGGCCAACTTTGAGCTACTATATCTTGACGCTCAAAACTTTGAATTTAGTTATGTTTGTTGTGTTTGAAACTTTGTTTGGAATTCTTATTGTGTTACAAATTTCAGAGACTAGTTCACTTCCTGTGAATTTTTCTGAATTCCCAAAGTTTGCCGAAAAACATGATCGAAACTGTCTTGTATGCTCAAGTCAGCCACTTTGAGCTGAAATTTGAATGTCTTTCATTTAGAATCTTGAAAATATGTCTTCTAGAAACTTTTAGTACTTTGAACCAAGATTCCAATGGTATAAATTTTTCCAATTTTGGACCTACTTGAGTGCAAGTTCTGATTTTTCTAAGTTTTACGTGCAAAATTGAAAATTTTCCGACTCGATGGGAAATGAGTTTTTAGAAACTCTTCCCTATCCTTCGATATTGGTTGACCATTTTAAACTTGATTTCATCAAGAAAATCAGTTTTCCTTGTATTATTAAACCCCACTTTTGTGCCTCGATTTACGAGTACTTAAGGTTCTCTTTCATGATATTTTCTTAGTATTGTACAAGTGTACAATCTTCCTTGTTAACAAGGGGTTTATAAGTAATAGTGTGTGATAGTCAGTTATTATTTGCTCAAGTGTTCAAGGGGACCTTCAAGCGGATCTCGAAGTGGACACCTAAAAGTTGTTTGAGCACTTACTCCCTAGTTTGATTGGTGAGTGTCAAGTGCATGACTTGTTGAAATTACGTGAATTGCTTCTTATGGATTGAATGATTGATAATTGTTGAGTCGAGTGTGTACTTTATCACACTCGTTCTCTTTCAACTGATTGTACAACTGAATTGCTCATGACTGAATTGAAATTGATTGATTGAATTGCAACTGATTGACTGCATGTCGTTGGAGTGAATCTCCTCGACTTATAATTGAAATGTGGGGATGCCCAAATCTCAATTGGCCGACCTTGCGACTCGAGCCAGCAAAGGCTTGGTCGAGAAGCTTGATGAACCATGAGATAACTGTAAGCTTGATCTATTGAGAGATCTTGCTTAGCTACTCGCGTAGTAGTGCCTTTTATTGAAGTGCAGGCCCGGTGCGGTGTATGGTGGACAGAACTGTGAAGTGGAGTTCTGCGGACTTAAATGCCGACCCGATTGACAGAGTGTCATCGCGGGAAGGTATTCGATCGAGGTTTGGCGAAGCAAGTGGAACTTAGCTCCTGAGAGCTCCTGTATCTTTATTGAATGTGTTAAATTGAAAATTGTGAATTGCTTGAATGTTACAGCTTTAATTCTTGCTTAAATGCCATTGCTACTTGAACTATGTGTTTTGCACGTTTTTCTTGGCCTTACGAGCATCCACTCACCCCGTTAGATTTGTTTTCCTTAATAGGAGCTGAACTAGAAGGGATTTTGGAAAAGCCTACTTGATGGCTCTTTTGACTAGAATTTTTGAATGTATTTGTCTAGACATCCTTTTGGAAAGTTGTATATTTTGGAAAGTGGATGTATTTTGAACATGTGATGTAAGATTGAATATTTATGCATGGAAATAACTTTGTGCCTTTATTCCGATTTCATTGTTAGTATTGTACCTTAAATTTGAACTGAAATTGTACTGAATCCTGGTGAGAGCTGGGCAGGCGTCCTGCGGATACCCTTTGGTTCGCCTTAAGGAGAAAGGGGGGCGTCACACATTAGAATTATATTTTCTTTTGAAAATCCATTTACAACCAATACATGTTGTACCAAACAGGAAATCAACCAAAACTCAAATTTTATTTTTCATAATAAAATCAATTTCAGTTTTAAGTGCTCTTTTCCACAATTTGGCATTAGAAGAAGAGATAACATCATAATAAGTTAAAGGATCATTATCAATAAGAAAAGTTTAAAAATCATTTCCATAAAAAAATTCTTTTCAGGCCCTTTTACTCCTTATTAATTCCTTGACATTTGAGAGATCTGAGTCTACTTCTATTTTCTTATGAATGTATTTGAACCTTATGACTTAGCTCTGTAGTTGTAATGTATTTTGGATTAAACAATGTAGTTTTGTTTCGGGTTGCCACTTGAAGCTGGAAAAGTGTAAACCCTAGATTGGTGATGTGGCTTGTGTAAATTTGTTACTTAGCTTGTAAGAATGTATTTGGTGGGTATGAATTTGTTAATTGGGATTGTTTGATTTTATTCCATAGTTTGTAACGCGTAAGGTGTTTAGGAATCGACGAATGGCTATCTTAAAGTGCTGTTATCTCTGAAGTTAATGTGGTTAGTTATCGGCCTATTTGGAAGGAAACGATGTTGTAATAGATTAGGTTATACTTCGGAAGGATTTTACTAGCTTGCTTGCGTGAGTCCTGGCGAGAGTTAGGCAGACGGCCCGCCAACCCTCTGGTTCGCCTTAGGGGGAAGTGGGATCGTCACAGTATCCATTAGTCTTTCTTTTTTTCCTCCCTCTATATCTTATTCTTTGAGACAATAGCTTTAGCTCTTTCTAAAGCTATACCTTCACCACTAGGGTAACACATTTATTTACATGTAAACCAAGGAACACCATGTAAAAGGACTATGCTCCTTTCCATTGCACTAAAGAGAATTTCTTTTCATCACACCATAATAAAATTAGTTTCAAAAATCAACACCGTTCATAATATATTTATGACTTGCACAGCAAACAGAAGTTTTTTATATGAAATTGATAAGTTTTACCTTCTGATTAACCATTACAAATTTTGTTACACTTTTGAGCCTTTTTTCTTTTTTGGAATGTTTCATGAAATTTGAATACCAAAATATTAAATCAGAATATTGATCTAAAGATTAAAAGCATATAATGACAAATATAATGATTTTTTATAATTATGATAATTTTGATATATATATATAAATGAGGAGAGCAATGGAGAGAATTTGAATTCCACGTAGGAAAATATGTTAGTAGTATTAAAGTGTAGGAAAGACAGAATGAGGATGGAAGGCCCATGCCATTTGTAGAGAAACCCGAACTCTATTGGGTTGAAATTAGCGATGTTTTGAAACTTGAATTGAGCAATGACACGATTGAGATCAGGTTAGGGACAAATGGGTTCGATTAGGATTGAACCCATCTAAGAACCAAATGACTTCATCATGATGGATAAATATATTAATTTTAAAAATTTATCTACTATGCAAAATTTCTAAAACCATATTAATATGTTTGATGTTTCTGTGATATTTTACAAGAAAACACAAATAAAATAATATTATCAAGTAGCAATCTATACAATTTAATAAGTATTCAACAAGTTTAGAATTAAATTGGTGGGCTAATTTGAAAAGTAATTCTAGAATTTAGGACTATAGCTATAAATTACAAAATGTTTCTAGGTTATTAGCAGTTTTTCAATACTCTAGGGGTCAAAATAGAATACTAAAAATTATTTGGGCATTCAAAGCTCTTAAATAATGAAACCTAAATATTGTGGTTTTCTTATTACTCTATAACTTCGAGCCAGTTGGAAGTTTCTTTGAACAGAATCATACATACTCTCACACACATCCCTTCCAAATGTATGAAATCTTATCTCTCTTGTTTGATATCTTCCTCTCCCCTTCTCTCCCTCCCTCCCTCCCTCTCTCTCTTTCTCTCGTATTTAGCTATCATGGTGGCATTGTGAGAAAAATTTGCATTTGCTTCTTGTGATTAACAAAGCAAAATCAATGAAGCTTTGTTTGGACCAGTAAAGGTTTTTGGAGTAGTCAAAAAAGAAAGAGGAAAGGGGGAAAGAGTGTCAAAGAAGCAAAAATGGAAAAAAATAAAAATCTAGTTTTACTGTTTTTTTCCAATTCCGTATTGAACTCGGTCATTTTTTACCTTGAACTTTAAACAAGCGAATTTGAGCTATCACTTGGTCCAGATACCTAGCCAGTTTTTGATTCGGTCGATGTGAACAGTTGGTCCAGTTCAAGTTTAAAAATATAGGGAATTAGGCTACCAGTACCATCGCTTAAAGCCTTTTTGCTTATTTTGAGTTCTCACAACTTTGCAATTCCTAAATCAAAGAAAAGCCATGATATAGATTTCCATTACTTTAAAAGAAGGCTTGCAGGCCTAACTGGCGCACAATCTAGCTAAGTTTGAACAATATGTCAAGATCAAAGGATATCCAGAAATATAAATCTGAAAGCCATGTAGAAGCATAATATTGGAATAGACGACAATACATGAAAAATAGTAATTGTTTGATCATTTGCTAGTACAAGTGTAGCCTGTTATTTGGCATTAAGGAGTACCAAACCTTTGTGAATGGTCTAATACTATTTGAACAAATTGTAACTCTTTATGAAATGTTTGTATAAATTTACAATAGAGGTGTGATATCTTATAAAGATCTCATGCATAATAATTACTCACTTTTATGAGTTTTTACAATCGAGTGTCCATACGAGGATTCTTAAAGCTTGACCCATTGCTAGATTTAGGGTTCAAATTTTGGGCCTAAAAGTTAGGGATGAAAAGGATGTGAAGAGAGATGGGAGGTTAAGAAAGAGAGAGAGAGAGAGAGAGAGAGAGAACAAAAAAAAAAGGCCTTAGGCATCTCTGAGTAGTGTGCTTGTAGGCCAATCAAAACACCAAAGCCAGAAAAAAAAGGAAGTTCAATCTTTCCCCGTTGGCAGCTTTAACATTCTAATAGTCATGGGGATGTCGACGACTGATCATGCCATGATTGATTTTGCTGCTTCCAATATTAGACATTATTGCTGGAATTGTGGCCGCTACAGAAGTGACAGAACCCATTGATTCTGTGCTGAGGGCAACCTCACTGGGGATAGTAATGTGGGTTTGAGAGGAATGGTCTGAAGGGAAGGTGACACTTTGGTCAATGAGGTGCTGGTCAATAGAAGTATGATATCCAGTGGTCAAGCTGGGGCTGGGGCTGTGCGTGTGGTTTGAGCTATAGTGGGACTGGAGTTCCGAGTGCGGTTGGACCAGCACCTCATTGACCAAAGTGTCACCTTCCCTTCCAATCCATCAACATGCAGCTACATTAATACTTTATTTTGAGTAGTTTTGCAACCACCAATCCATCAATCCATCAATATCTCATGAATATTTTTAAAATATTTTTGAAATGTATGAAGTATGGAAGTTTTTTGGATGATATGTACAAGTATCTAATAACTATGTTATTAACTAGTGAACAGATATTTTTTATGCAAATATCCTAGGAATCGTAAAAGACAGTAATGATTTTACACATACACGGAAAGTTTTACCATAACAAGTATAAATTACAATTGAAGTACTTCAAATTATCAATTATTTTCCTCTCTTTGGCACCAAAAGCATAAGATATATTATTCCATGTAAAAATGCTTCAAATTGTCTTTTGTTAATTGGTCTGAATCACCATTACCATCGGTACATATTATCATTACCCTCCCCTTTGTTAATCGGTCTACTTTGCTTATCAATTCTCCGCCTCCTTTTCTGGCTCTCCCTGTGAACAACAGAAACCAGCATGTTCTAAATAGAATCTCTTAGTACCACAATATTGACAGCGACTTTTGGAAGGATATGGGAAGATTTTGGGATTTTTTCAAACTTAAAAAGACTTGATTTTGGAGTTCTAACTTTTGTTCCTGGAAGTACAATGAGACATTTTATACTAGTGGGACCAATTTATTGGTATATAAAATAAAGGAATGTACTATAATAGAGATGAAGAAAATAGAACTAAAATACTACCTTTGTTTTTTAGATTAGGATTTTGTAAATGACGTGACATAGATGGAGGTGGCAGTATTGCATATTCAAAAAAAGTAACGAGCAAAGAAACACCTTCTGGATATATGTTCAATGGAGAAAGAATGCAATTAGTTAAGATTCAGAGAATTGATACTTAAAGAATACTTACAAGGGTAGGAAGCAACAAAGCGCAGCAAGGAGGAAGTATTCAAAGCATAGAAGTAGAGTAGCAATGAATATGTATAGTTATAGTTAATTTGGCTAAAACAAATAAACTAAAATATGATTACTCTGAAGAAATAAGTAGAATAATATTTTAAGTTATGGAAAATTAAATGTATTCAATCAGTCTGTTTAATATACTTGATAAATCTTTATATAACATTATACGAAAGATAGTAGTAAAAATAGAAGAATATATGAATTATATCATTATAAGAATTTGTTTTATTGAAAAGTTAAAACTTTAATAATGCTATTAATTAGATAGCAGAATAATATAGAGTGCATAATGCTTAATTACAAATAAGTCTGTTATTCATGAATAAAAAAACTAAATTTTGAGAAGGTCAAAGATAACTCTTCAAGCATAATTGTATTTGGTGAAAAGTCAAAACAGTTTAAAAAAGGCTAACCAATTATAACTCTGTTTCATGATGTATGAAGGCAAAGTTAAATAAAAGTTGTGTCTTTTGTTAAATCTTAAAAAGAATTAATGAACGATAATATATAGAAAATACTTTTACTGGATGTTCAAAAGATATATGCAAAACAGTGATATGGCATTGATGACAGGCAGACTAAATGGGGCAGCAGTATAAGTTTAGCTAAATTAATGGGAAGAGGTTTCATAGAAAGGATCAAATGGCTTTTTGTACTCTTTAGATGGAGTCAAAAGAAGAAATAAACAATAGTTATACCTTCCATGTGATCACAAGATTGGCACACTAGTACAGGAGAAAAAGAACCCCTATGCTGAGATTCTGCATTATGCCTAGATGTCGAAACGAACAAGAGGGGCTATCTAATATAGGAGGCATATTTTGGGATAGCATTCTATCTAGATTTGGATTGTACAGTTGAAATTGTTCAATGCCTACTATATTAGCACTATCATTATCAGTGCCAAGTAGTCTGGAATCAAGATCGTAAAAACACCTGTTTCAATGTCACCTAGTGCTGTCTTACTAATACAACATTCCAGCTTTCTTTTGTATTTCCTAGTTTGTGCTACAATAGAAAAACCTGAATTCTAAACCTGCTTCGCTTGCCTTTTTATTGCATAAGATTCTCTACGACATCGCAATAATTCATCCTTTTCATGTTCTGGCATTATTGCATACCGTTTGCGATGTTTAGCATTTCTATCCATCTGATGATTGACCAACAATGGTTTTTCCAACAGAAATCACACTCGCACAAATATATCAGATTGCACAGTATAAACTATAGGCTAACAGAGAAAACTAAAAGCTATGTGCCCTATGAAATTCAGTAGTAAGATTCATAGCTAAATATAAAAAACATAGACAAACAGAAATGTGTAAATATACTAAAGAATCTAGATAAAAATTAGTAGGGAAAAAGCCATAGGAATAACATAATATACTGTAAAATATATAAAAATAAAATCTTAGAAGAAGTAGAAGACAAAAACCTGATAGCTTGTAGATAAAAATATGCACAAGGAAAACAAAGGAATTCAGAATTAACCACCAAAACCACACCTGTTCTTGTCCATTGGTAACAATGACAAATTAACAAACACTTTGCTAGCAAAACGACACGCACATTTAAGATAATGGTAGAAAATCTAGAAAAAGGCAAAACATAGTGTAGCACATGCATGCATGAAAATTTTTGGACAAAGAAAAATAGAAACAAACAAATAAAACAACTAATTTAAAGCATACAAGTAAGACATGGACAATCAAAGCTTACATGAACAAACACAGGAAGAAAGGTCAATTCCATGACTAGGAAAAACTTATGCCAAATTACAAACAGAAAAACTAAAGAAAAGTAATCATTTTGAGATTTAGCAAGTACTAATGTTATACAAATGAAACAGTAATATAGAATATATATTGATAAATGAAAGCTATTTAAAATATTTATAGTAAAACAAACACTGAAACAAAAGGAAAGAGAACAAATGAAATGGAAACAAACCTGAAAAGCATAGAAGGTGGAGCATGACAAGGAAGACAGAGCTAAGAAAAGGAGAAAAGAGGAAGAAGAAGAACAAAAGTATACAAATCAAATGATACAAAAGTTTTTCTTTGTCTTTGAAGTGGGTAATAAAAAATGGAGATGAAATGTGCTTTGTCATCATCAACATTGTATTTGGAAGCAACTACTATGAAGTAGTTACTCCTAGGAGCTCGTTGACTCCGGTACAACATCGTACTTAGAAAAGACTTTTTGCAAACCATGTTGGCACGAAAAAGTCATGCGCACAACGGAAGTAATTCTAACACATATAAAAAAAAATGTGAGAAGAGGAGAAGAACAAATACTCAATAATTTAATTAACTCATATCTCAACAAAACCCAACCAATAACAATACCAAATCGTAGATTTTCGCTCACGATTCATAATCTCAACTATCAGACTTTCTCTCAAACCTACTCTTGAAACTCAACTCAACTCTTCAAATAATAACCTATTAGATTGGCAGTATTTATAGACTTCAAAATTTCCTAAAACAAATATTATTGTAAATCAAAACTTATTTGGAAACTGACTTGAGATTTCCAAATCTAATATGGAAACTAAACAAACAAGACACCAAAACAAGAAACTAATAAGATTAGGATACTAAATACTAAGATAGGTTGGTTTAATTTCCTACATTGTCTCCTTTAAATCAAACTCCTGATGTTGTCATCTCCAATGCTATCACGAGTTTGAATCTCCATGAAAAATCAATCACAGTATAAACAACATTCAACACCAACTTGCAATAGATTTTCAATTTCATCTTTGCACGTGGTAGTGGACGAAACTTATACTTGTCGAATAATTTTTTCGCTTGATCACTCTTGCCAAAACAGTCAAACATGTTCACCGATATTCCATCCAATGCTCCATAATTCAATTCATCCATGTCACTAATAAAATCTCCCAAAAACAAAACGTCATAATTTCCGCTACCAATGTTTTTAACATCATCATGTTTTTCCTTTACTTTTTTAGTAGTATTACAACTTTCAATTAATTTGATCACTTCGCAATTGTTTCAACCAATTCTATCACTTGATTTTTCTCTTCAAGAAAATCATCAACCTCGATAAAATCAATAATTTCTGCATCATCATAATCTTCAATCATATCAGTAATTTCACTAATAATTTCACTTTCTTTCTCAACCACTTGTGAAATTTCTTCTTCAGCCACAAATTCTTCAACTTTAAGTGTACCTGCAACTTCTACAATTTCTTCTTTCTTTGACTTATCAAAATATTCTTTTTCTTCTTTTTCATCACAAATTTCTTCTCCACCATAAACCAAAACTTACCTGGAAACTAACTTGAGATTTCCTAATCTAATATGGAAACTAAACAAACAAGACAACAAAACAAGAAACTAATAGCATTAGGAAACTAAATACTAAGATAACTTGGTTTAATTTTCTACAAACTAGAATAACATTGAAGACCTTGTCCAAAACTTTTTGGAGTTGATAATGTATAAAAAAGGTCAAATAATAACCAACAGGTAATAATAAATATTCATTTGCTACTACCAAACTTACCAAGAATCACTACAACAAAAATGGCCTTTAACGGCATTTAAAAGTGTCAGTATAGATAATCTAACCTGACACTTTATCTATCCTCACACCTAGGGCGAGTGTTGTCCCTTCCAATGTGGGGATAGACTCATACTATTCAACATGTCAGGAAAACTATGCTGTTATAACATCTCATCTACCAACAAAAATCTCTTTTCTTGATAATTGAAAGTGTCAGGATAGGTATAGTACAACATTAGAATATCGAATTCTATGCTGACACTTTTAATTGGCCAGGAGTTTTTTTTTTTTTTAAATAGAAGCAACCTGCAGGTAGTGCTCCCTGCTCTACATTCCATTAATCAGAAACCCAAAGGACTTTTAAAATTATCCCAAAAAACAGAATGCATATAAGATAATATGCTATCATGTAAAAATCTAGAAACATCAAACTTGAGCGGTACTGTGATTATGAGAACTGAAAATGCCAACTCCCATAAGCAAGAGGAGATTTGTCATCATGTTTCATACATCAAAAGCAGAATGCAAATGAGACTAAATGATATACAAGCCAACACACAGTGGAAAATCTCAGAATAAATGCAAGCGCACTTTGTTTATGGCAATAACAATTGGCATTCCAGCTGCTTTGGCATGAGCAATGGCCTCTTCTGTTTGAGGTTGAATTCCATCATCAGTAGCAACTACAATAACAACAATGTCTGTTACTCTGGCTCCACGAGCTCTCATTGCTCCAAATGCCTATCCAACCATTTTGTACAGTTATGTTAGATAATTCATCTTGGCAAAGGCCTTTTAAGATATGTCTGCAAAATCTCCAAGAAGAGCATTTGACATAAAAATTTTAAAAAAGCAAAAAAAAAAAAAACTTGCATGAATAAGCATGAATAAGCAGTTAAAAGTTAGAACCAGTGCTACATCATTAATTACCTCATGTCCTAGGGTGTCAAGGAAAACACAAGTTTGTGGCTTGCCATCAAAAGGTACTTGTACCTTGTATGCCCCCATGCCTTGAGTAATTCCACCTGCTTCAGATGCTGCCACCTACAGTAGGTTGTCTAAGATTTAGTTTCCAGCTATTCAAGTATCATAACATAAGACAGAATAAGGTACTTTTTCTAAAGTCATCAAATCATAATGGCATTACAAAAAATGTACCTCAACGTGAACATCAATAAAAATAATCGATTCATACCTTACTTTTCCTGATGTAATCCAAAAGTGTGGTCTGCCAACCCAAAAGAAAACCAGTAATATATTAGCTAAAGATTGTTATGGGACAATAAATCTAGAATGACTCTCCTAAAGATTAATTAACTGGAAGCACACAAAATGTTCATTGGCAACAATCAAATAACAAAGAAAGGTAAAATTATTTCATGGGATGAGATCATAATGACTTCAAAAAAGATCCATTAACTGGCGACACACATAATGCTTCTTGAAACCAACTACAAGAAAAAATTTTGTTGCTTACTTTCCCATGGTCCACGTGTCCCATGATGGTCAGAACAGGAGGCCTGTCTTCCAACTTGTCGACATCATCTTCATCAAAAATTCCCTTTTTTTTGCCATTTCCTCCACTTTCACAGGGTCAGCATCAATAACGTCAACATCATACTCCTGATAGATCATCTTCACCATGTCTTTGCTGAGAGTTTGCACACCATCAGGTTTGATTCCCTTTGAGTATAAAGATCTAAAAATCTCACCTTCACTAATGACCAAGTTGTGCGCCAACTCCTCTGTTAGCATACCTTCTTCGCCAACTTCCAAGATCTCAACCCTAACAGGTGCAGCATCTTTAGCTGCCTGGAGTCATGCAGCTTTACGACTTGCCTTTGTCCATTTTTTACAATCAGCTGCTGCTTGTACATCCGAAGGCAGCCCAAAATGTGGTCACATGCCCAGCTAGATTTTCAACAAAGATTATTGAGGCATTTCATCAAACATGTCGAAGGCTATTACTAATTCTACACAAACAACTCCATTTCCTCTTTCCCTGTCCTCTTTTAGCTTATAAACCTCTGAAAGGCTATAATTTATAACCATCACATGCCTATAATAGCACAAACTTGGTCCAAATTTTGAACCAAAAATAACTATAAAACAACTTTCCGCGTACAATTTCAACAAATAGGGGGAAAACACACACACACACACAAAGATGCACCACATATCTGTGCAACTACAGGAACGTAAAAATCACGAATTTGAAGTAGTAAGTGGGCTTTCGGCTTACTTGGACGCCTTCGAAAGCGGTAGAGACGGGGGAAGAGGTGAAATCGGAGTCAAGGGTAAGAAAAAGGAAAATGGCGAGACCAAAAAACGAGATTGCCATTAGTAAAAGTAAGCCAATGAACCAGGTAGTTTGCCAAAAGGGCAAATTGAGATTGGACTTGGAAGACGATTCTCGATGAACGACTCGAGTCGGGGGAGAAATTTGTTGAGCCGAATTCGAAGAAGAAGATGATGATGACCCGGAAATGGGTTTCCTTCGAGAGAGATTTTGTTGTTGATGCTGCTGTTAGCTGCCTGAGGGAGCCACGGTTGAAGCTTTATGGAAATTGCTGCCTGGCTGCTACCCATTTTTTCCACCAACTACATCGGAATCTGACAACAGAGAGATAGAGAGACAGAGAGAGGGAGGCTGGAAATGGTGGAGCTGGAAAATGAAAATTTTGAGCAAGTGTTTTGAGTAAGCGTTTTAGCCGGCAGAATGAAAATTTTGAGTGTTTTAGAGCAAATGAATCTTCTGCCAAAATCAAACGATCTCGTTTAGTGTCTTTTTTTTTTTTTTGGTATATCTTACATTTTCTCAAGTGTCATGTTAGATAGTCTAAAGGCACATTATTATTTTTATACCTGATAAAATAAAAAAATTAGAGTATATATTATTGAATTGCTAATAAGTGTCATGATAGGAGTGCTATAATGACACAAACCAACAAGTGTCCTTACAGACATGTTAGGAAAGACCATTTTTGTTGCAGTGAATTCTTGATACTACAAAAAAAATAATTAGACATACATAGGGAATAATGTTATAAAAAATTAATTATGAAATTGTTATTTAATTTCACATAATATAACTAATGTATAAAAAATTAAATGTAGTGGTAGTGCTCTCAAATAAATTTGGAATGTCATATATTTTTTTGGACCGAACAATTAAATAATGAAAGGCATTATTTTTTTTAAATTAATAGTAGTGGTTTTGCTCTCAAATGTTAAATTTAAAAAAATTACTATGTTAACTACAAAAAACACAATATATTTAATCAGAATGATATAAAAAATTAATTACTCAACTAATAAAGACTGGTATTTAGTAAGAAATAAATGAATTAAAAGAATACATATTTTATAAAGATTAACTCATTGTATTTAGACAAAATGTAATGAGTATTAAAATATAAAATGTAAGTGTCAAAAAATAAGGATACAAAAGTAATTGCAAAAGGCTCAAAAGCATTTATTTGGACCTTTAGGAACCAAAGGATGAATTAAATATAAATCCAAAGGACATGACATATATTAAGTGCAAATAACTAATAAATTTAACTAATATATTAAGTGCAAACCTCTGTTCATGAAAAACAGGACATGATATATAATTATGACTAAAAAAAGCAAAAAATAACCCCTCATACTACAAAATAAAGTATGCAAATAACAAATATACTCTGAAATAAAGTAACATGAGGACATAATTTAACTAATATATATAAAAAAAAAGTTAAATGCAGTGGTAGTGGTCTCAAATAAATTTGGAATGCTCAGATTTTTTTAGATCAAACAATTAAATAGATAAAGGCATTATTATGTTAAAAAATAATAAATAACAGTAGTGCTAGTGCTCTCAAATGTTAAATTTTTGAAAAAACAAATTGCTATATTAATTGCAAAAAATGCAATACATTTAATCAGAACGATATAAAAAATTAATTAATCCACTAACAAAGAATGGTATTTAATAAGAAATAAATGAATAAAAAAGAATGCATATTTACAAAGTTAAATTTAAGGTATTTAAACAAAATGTAGTTAGTATTAAGATATAAAATGTAAGTGTGAAAAAATAAGGATACAAAAGTAATTCCGAAAGGCTCAAAAGCATTTCTTTGGACCTTTATGAACCAAAGGACAATTAAATATAAATCCAAAGGTCATGACACATATTAAGTGCAAATAGCTAGTAAAAAAAAACTAAAAAATGTAACTAATACATTAAGTGCAAACCTCTGTTCATCAAAAACAGGACATGGCAAATAATTATGACTAAAAAAACCCTCATATTACGGAATAAAGTATGCAAGAAGAAGAGTAGAAGTACGCAAATCAAATCAACCAAAAGTATTTCTTTGACTTTGAAGCAGGCAATGAAAATCGGAGGTGAAACGTGCTTTGTCATCATCACCATTGTTCTTGGAAGCAATCACTATGAAGCACACACTCCTAGAACTAAAAGCCTTGTTCAGGTACAGCTCTACCTAAAACAGACTCCTTGCAAAGCAGAATGACATAAATCCTCGTACTTCCAGCTAGGGCTGCAGCTCATTCGAGTAGCTTGACTCAAAGCTCACATGTAGCTTGGTCAGTTGTTCGACTCAAACTCGATCAATACCGAGATCGAGTTGAGCTTGAGCTACTCAATTGGAGCTGCAAGTCAAGCTTGAGCAGGAATAATATGTGCTCATGAGCTCGACGAGCTCTAACGAGTGCTCGCGCAAATATTTAATTAATATTTTAGGAATAATCAAATGACTTCTTTGAGCTATTTGTTTGAAATAATTATGACCATAACCAGTTTCGTTATAAAATTTGTGAATGTTGAATGAGTCATTTCAGTAATCGAGCTCGAGTACTGCTGGATCTCCAACGAGTTAAGATTGAACCTGGAATACAATGCTTCGAGTTGAGCTCGAGTGCATTATAATGAGCTCAGTCTCGAGCTCAAGCACTGTGTATGGCCAGCGAGCTCAAGCTCGAGTATCACAATAGTTGAGTTCGGTATCACCTCTACTTCTAGCTGTCTTCCTTCCTCAACTAGAACCACAACTCCCGTGCAAATAACAATCAAAAGGAGGACGACGAAAATCACTCCCAAAGTTCCTTGGCCACATTATCTATTAGTTTGATAATACTACTGCCAAGTACAGCTAAAAACGTGATTCTCACATTTAGGTAAGGTTGATGATGAATTGATATCTAGGTGAGTAATACAAATAAGAGGTCAAGATTAATGCATGCAAGAAATTTATGGGTGAATGTGCTTTGTGTTTCAAGACATAAGCCTAAAAAAAGTGTTTCATGAAATAAACTCCCCCTTTCACTATTTGCCTCATAAATCGCATTTTGATTTGGTAGTACTATTATGTTTTCCTCGGATAGAATTTCAACAGTTCGGTGGCTAAGTTGGATGAAGAGACAAAAAACTTCAAAGACTATGTTGTCATAATAAGTCATTAAATCACAGTAATACGTACAAGGGCAGATTCCACTTTTTCTTTTCTTTTTTTTCAAATTCCACTTTGTACCCATTTTAAACTTTTATTTTGAATACTTTGTATTCCAAAGTTAATAATTAGAGTAGCATTGCACCTCAGAATTTTCATTTGAGACGCCAACACGCTAATGCCATCCTAAATTATCAAATAATATCAAACATCTTTAACAGGACTGTACGAATAATTTGCAACCCTATACTACGCTACTCTTATCAATGATGACAATTGGCAACAACCTATAAGAATATGAAAAAAAAAATATTATTTGAGTGTCTTTCCGTATTTCTTTCACCGTATGCAGGGATGGGGCGGATAGACCTGGCATTACAGTTTGGAAAATGTTAAATAAATTCGATCTACTTAAATAATTAACCATTTTTTTTAAACTGTTTTTTTCAACAGGATAAGAGCGGTACCTAAGGATTAGGAAGGAAATAATAAGTTAACTTAGGAAAAGTTATAATTTTGAGTTTATCATTCCTATATGTAACCCTCGTGTAGGGTAGATGGTCACCGGAACCTATCACAATATGGGTTGAGTCTTCGTGGATATTCACAAT
The DNA here is from genome assembly GCA_036785865.1 of Coffea canephora. Taxonomy (NCBI): domain Eukaryota; kingdom Viridiplantae; phylum Streptophyta; class Magnoliopsida; order Gentianales; family Rubiaceae; genus Coffea; species Coffea canephora. The sequence continues at coordinate 30,135,656 of CM071920.1, read as the reverse complement.
TTAGAAAAACGGGTTAAGATAGTTGTCAAATATAACTGTGTTAAATGATTTACGATTCAGTGCAAATTTTGAAAATTGTATGGCTCAAATCATGTCACGTAATTTTGATATAATTGACATATACAGGCTCATATAAATAAGATGTACCTAAATATAACATGGATATTACGAAGTTGTTTTAATAATTTGTGCCGCTCTCTTACTTATTATGCGGTAATTATAGAGATAAAACTCTTTTTTCTTTCGGAGGTAGAGATACATTAAAGCTCCTAATTTCAAGAATTCTTCCTAGTATAGAACAAACAAAAGCGAGAACCAACTTCCGTTCGTGTAGGGAGTTAGATGGACCTAAATGTGCCTACAGAATATTTAGACTTGTACGCCTTGTTCGGCCTGGCTTTTGGAAATTTATAGCACCGTGGACTAAAAGCTTTTGGGTTCTCCAGCAGTTCAACCCGATACTGTATGACAATTTAAATAGATGCTGAATTGACATTACACATTTACACCGTCGTTCGGACAAACCTTGGGTAACTTAACAAGATGATATGGGGCGATTCGTACCACAATTGATTGTTCATGGGGTTAATCGTGCACCTTGGATGCCACAATTGTTTGTTCAAGGGGTGACGTGCACCTTACATAGTTCAAAGGCACTATGTAATTAATCCAGCAAAGCCGCATGTTTTAGTACTCCTATTTTGCAACTTGAGCATAGAAAATGTTAGTTTTTTTTTGGTGAAAAAAATTTGGATGGATTCAACTCTTATCATCACCACGATCTTGGATATATTGTCAGAGCCATCAATCACGTGTAATGTTCTTACAAATTGGCCACTAACATAATCCTTACTTAGCAGTGAAATATGAACACGTAATTTTTTGTTAGAAAATAATCTGTTCGTACCAATTGAATCAACTTGTATTAACATTTCCAAAAAACATTAGATGAGCTTTGGCTATTGTTTGTTGGGTGTATTACTATTTTAATCTACACTAGGAGAGGAACTAATTAGGTCAACGAGGGTTAGAGGGAGGAAATCCCACTTTTAGATTAAAGGGGTATACTACTACACACCCTTTGAATTCTATCATAAGTACAAAAATTCGAACACCTAATGTGCAGTTACCTAAGGCGAGCTATAATTTAGTTGGTGAATCGCCCAAGGCGATTTAGTTTGCTAAATGGTCTATTAGGTGATAGGAAAACAAAAATGTCATCCGCGGTGTGATTTTAAAAGTTAAAGATCACTTTTAACCACTAATTTTCGGAAGCTATCATTATTCTATATTTCTATATTTTAGGCATTTCCAACCCCACGATTTTAGACACTTTTACGAATATTTAGAATTCCAAATAATAGAACTAATGATTGAGGAAGTTTTATATGCATTTGTAACATTCAACGGAGACAAAGTTCTATGTTAAAAATAAGGCATCAAAATCCAAGCAAGGCATTAGCAAATTTTTTTTTTAAAAGTAAGTGAAATGTCTCGAATTTAGAATTTTTCACTTAACCTCCCTTTCCGTACCACCAAACTCATCCTTCTCCCAAGGTATTAGCAAGTTCAAATGTGCAAAAAAGAACAAATGCTAAACTTTTGTTTAATCTGCTAAAAATTTCAATTAATTGAACACATGCAGAACATGAGCAGACACGATATGCCATACAACGGAAATAAAAGAGAACATGTTTCACTAATACATCCAAATCCCATTCTTTTGATTTGCGATTAATTCTTTTCAAGTTACATCAAACTCCTTACGAGAAAAAACTCTTCCAACATTATCATTTTTATTTTTATAAATTTAAAATTCAAAACTTTATGATTAAGGAACGCAAGCCTCTTTCCACTAACATCAACATCCTTTGATTCCAAATCCCATTCATGAACCGCGAGGAGCACTCACATGCCGAGCAAAGGTTCATTGAGCCAAGTCAAGGGCCGACACGAAACATCAAATATCACCATCCCAGAATACTCATTAAATACTTGGGTTAATTTCAAGGCACGGAAGATGAATTGACATGAAAAAAGTTACACTCTTAGGTCCGCAATCGATCATGATTCATGAATGGCACCTCAAGTTTGTGTTCCAACTCATCGTCCACCAAGTTTGGGGTCTCTGTAATTGTGGACTTTGGTCAAGAAAAATTAATAAACAATATTTTAATTGTTCTAAGTGATAATCATCAGATTAGGATTCACATTGCATGTAATTTTTTTTTTTAAACTTTTGGTCCTATCATGTGATCCACGATAATTGAACGCACAAAAAACATGAATTACCTTATTCCCTTTCTTTAAAGCACCATAGAAATTCGAAACCTTCATGCGACAAAAAAAAAAAAAAATCAATCCAGAAAACAATATATCTACAAGATCTAGTATTGCACGGCAGCAATCTAAAACCAATTATAATCCTTTGAAACTTCAAACATAAAAATACATGGCTTGCACGGTCACACCACCCCCTTTCTTTAAAGCACCACAGGAATTCGTTTTTTCTCATGCGTCAAAGAGATTAATTGAAAAAATAGTAGATCTACAAGATCCAGTCAATCGTACACCAATAATCTAAAACCAATTGTAATCCTTTAAAACTTCTAACATAACAAATTATTTGCTTCAAACTTTAACGATTCAGATTCAAAGTCTGATATTAAAGCTCTGATATCACCTGTATTTCCAATTTCATAATATCATATATTTGATTCAAAATCTGATATTGAATCTCTGATACTAGTAACCTAGTAGGCATTCAATCGGTCTTCTGATATAAGGCCCAGGTCCTGCGATCTTTAAAACGTGCCCATGCTTTACAACAAATAATTTTCTCAACAACTCTTTTTAAGCTCTTTTATTCCAAATTTTTAAGATTCCAACAAAACACAAAAATTAATTAGAATTCATAGAATAGCACAAAAATCTATTAAAACAGAAAGAGAATTAACTATCACAAATGATAGGATTTTGAGTATATCAACTTAGTCTACATACGACACAAGCTATATTAGGTCTTGTAAAATTTATTAAATGCATCAAATTCCTAATAATCTAAGCATATCTAGACTAAGTAATTGGATCAGTGGGATTCTTCCTTAATTGAGTATTTGCATTATAAAAAGTTGTTACAGGTGTCATATCAAAAATTTCAAACTTCCTAAGAAGTCTCTATATATATATTGTTCTTGTGACAACATAAGACCGTCGCCTCTCCTTATGACTTTAATACCCAATATCATATTTGCTTCACTCAGATATTTTATATCAAAGTTAAAAGATAAAAAAAATATTTAGTATTATTTTCCATATCTAGACTAGTATCAAATATAAGCATATCATGCACAGACAAACTAATTATCACATATTAATTATTTAAAACTTTAATATATATGCATTTATCCACTTCTATGGATAAAAACCCATCACTTATCAAAATTTAATCAAATTGCTTATGCCACTGTTTAGGGACTCATTTTAGACCATAAAGAGATTTAATGAATTTACCAACTTCATTTTCTTGTCAGGAAACAATGCATTCCTTAGGTTGAACCATATAAATTTCTTCTTCTAAATCACTATTTAAAAATGCTATATGAATAAAAAGTTTGTGGACACAAGTCAAAGCAAATAGAACATGAGTAGAAGAAATTCTAGTTACTGATGTAAATATGTCAAAATAATCAATATTTTATTTTTGAAAAAAATCTTTTGCTACTAAACAAGCTTTGTATTTATCTATGGTTCCATTATGTGAGGACTCATGTTTTTATTTCTAAAATAGTTATATTTATGATTATTTACCCTAGTATTAGCTACTTAAATTATCGTTACAAGAATTTCTTTTAAGTTTTGCTTTATCGCGCGCGAATTGGAAGTTCGCGTTTTTCGCGTCAAATTGACCCAATGGAGATTTAAGAAATTTATTCTAAACTACTAAGAGTGAATAATTATAATGTTAAAGAAAGTACATTAGAGGTATAGTGCACAAGTGAAACAAACCCGAGAGAAAACGGGCACGAAACGCGCGCGCACGAGTACTATTCATAGTTGACTTTTGTGCAAATTATAACTGCAAAACACTTAAGCTTCCAAGGGAAGCGTCATTCATCAGCCATACTCTCTCTCTCTCCTCTCCTCAAGCTTGGCCGAACTCCACCAAGAAAGAAGGAAGAAAACTTTCCACCATTCTTGCACCAATCTTCCTCTATTTCATCTCAAACTTTGCATCCAACTCACAAACCACTTGGGAATTCACTTAAGCTAGAAGAAAAACTTCATCTTGGTGGTTTTCTTGGAGCTTTTGGTGCCAAAAATTTCTGGTTTCTCTTAAAGCTAGGAGGTAACCATCCAACACCATCCAATCTTTCATTCTTGGCTTTAATGGGTTTTATCCTTGGCTTTGAAGCTTGTAGCTTCATTATTGTTGTTATTACTTGGATCGGATTGGTTGAAGTGGGCTCTATGAATTTCCACCTTGGTTGTATGGGCTGATGTGATGATATAATGCTTGGTTTGAGTTGTTTAAGTGTTGTTTAAGATGATTATGGACAGAGAATCGAAGGAAATTGCGCAGGAATGCTGGCCGAAATCTGTTCCGTTTTGCCTTGTTTATATTTCAAGTTCTTGGTGCTCAAATGACTGTGAAACTGATGTATATATGTTGTATATGGTTTGTAGAAAGTTCTACCAAAAATCATTTGAATTGATTGAGCAAAATCTGAAATTTCAAAATGTGAAGAAACCTGGAAAATGTGTTCGGACAGCTTGAACAGTGTTCCTTTGATCGAACATATCTTTTTGTACAGACATCGAAATCGAGTACCGTTTGTGGCATTTGAAACTAGACAGTTGTAGCTTTTCAACGGTATAAAATTCGCTTTCTGGTTCGAAATGAGTGAGCCGTAGTGAGTCAGCAAATTTGCTGCCCTGTTCTGTTGGCCTATCCAAGAGAAAGGTAGAAGCTGCATTTTGTGGCTCTATTTTCTCTCACTTAGGAATTGATTTTGAAAATGATTTGTCTGATGAAATGTATCCTTATGATTCTAGTTTCCAACACCACCAGCCATTCTCAATTCCAAGCTGTATTGAGTGAGATATGGTTCTATTTCCAAACTGCGACAAAACTGGAAAACCCTTCTTTTTGGATGGCCGACTGATTTGGTTGCTTGTGAGAGGTTTTATTTTGAAATTTTGATGTCAACCAACTACCAATTGCTTATGAAATGTTTCTTGGACCTTGGTTTCACAAATGAACCAAAATGGGACTGATTTCATTGTGCAAAGTGTTTGAAAAGGGAAAGAAAACAAGAGGACAGATTTGCTTTGGGAAATTTCTTGAATTTTGGTAGTTTCGTTAACTACCTTCCCGTACGAGTTTTTGCATGAAATTTGATTGAGGAATATCCCTCAAATGGAAGTTGAAATGTATCAAATTTGGTCTTATTCTAAGACCATTTCGATACCCAAATGATGTGCCAAAGTTGTTCTTCAAACCTGGAAAATTTACTGAACTGTCTTCAATTTTGGCCAACTTTGAGCTACTATATCTTGACGCTCAAAACTTTGAATTTAGTTATGTTTGTTGTGTTTGAAACTTTGTTTGGAATTCTTATTGTGTTACAAATTTCAGAGGCTAGTTCACTTCCTGTGAATTTTTCTGAATTCCCAAAGTTTGCCGAAAAACATGATCGAAACTGTCTTGTATGCTCAAGTCAGCCACTTTGAGCTGAAATTTGAATGTCTTTCATTTAGAATCTTGAAAATATGTCTTCTAGGAAATTTTATTACTTTGAACCAAGATTCCAATGGTATAAATTTTTCCAATTTTGGACCTATTGAGTGCAAGTTCTGATTTTTCTAAGTTTTACGTGCAAAATTGAAAATTTTCCGACTCGATGGGAAATGAGTTTTTGGAAACTCTTCCCTATCCTTCGATATTGGTTGACCATTTTAAACTTGATTTCATCGAGAAAATCAGTTTTCCTTGTATTATTAAACCCCACTTTTGAGCCTCGATTTACGAGTACTTAAGGTTCTCTTTCATGATATTTTCTTAGTATTGTACAAGTGTACAATCTTCCTTGTTAACAAGGGGTTTATAAGTAATAGTGTGTGATAGTCAGTTATTATTTGCTCAAGTGTTCAAGGGGACCTTCAAGCGGATCTCGAAGTGGACGCCTAAAAGTTTTTTGAGCACTTACTCCCTAGTTTGATTGGTTTGTGTCAAGTGCATGACTTGTTGAAATTACGTGAATTGCTTCTTATGGATTGAATGATTGATAATTGTTGAGTCGAGTGTGTACTTTATCACACTCGTTCTCTTTCAACTGATTGTACAACTGAATTGCTCATGACTGAATTGAAATTGATTGACTGAATTGCAACTGATTGACTGCATGTCGTTGGAGTGAATCTCCTCGACTTGAAATGTGGGAATGCCCAAATCTCAATTGGCTCGAGCCAGCAAAGGCTTGGTTGAGAAGCTTGATGAACCATGAGATAACTGTAAGCTTGATCTATTGAGAGATCTTGCTTAGCTACTCGCGTAGTAGTGCTTTTATTGAAGTGCGGGCCCGGTGCGGTGTATGGTGGGCAGAACTGTGAAGTAAATGGAGTTCTACGGACTTAAATGCCGACCCGATTAACGGAGTGTCATCGCGGGAAGGTATTCGATCGAGGTTTGGCGAAGCAAGTGGAACTTAGCTCCTTAGAGCTCCTGTATCCTTATTGAATGTGTTAAATTGAAAATTGTGAATTGCTTGAATGTTACAGCTTTAATTCTTGCTTAAATGCCATTGCTACTTAAACTATGTGTTTTGCATGTTTTTCTTAGCCTCACGAGCATCCACTCACCCTGTTAGATTTGTTTTCCTTAATAGGAGCTGAACTGGAAGGGATTTTGGAAAAGCCTACTTGATGGCTCTTTTGACTAGAATTTTTGAATGTATTTGTCTAGACATCCTTTTGGAAAGTTGTATATTTTGGAAAGTGAATGTATTTTGAACATGTGATGTAAGATTGAATATTTATGTATGGTAATAACTTTGTGCCTTTATTCCGATTTCATTGTTAGTATTGTACCTTAAGTTTGAACTGAAATTGTACTGAGTCCTGGTGAGAGCTGAGCAGGCGTCCCGCGGATACCCTTTGGTTCGCCTTAAGGTGAAAGGGGGGCGTCACACATTAGAATTATGTTTTCTTTTGAAAATCCATTTACAACCAATACATGTTGTACCAAACAGTAAATCAACCAAAACTCAAATTTTATTTTTCATAATAAAATCAATTTCAGTTTTAAGTGCTCTTTTCCACAATTTGGCATCAGAAGAAGAGATAACATCATAATAAGTTAAAGGATCATTATCAATAAGAAAAGTTTAAAAATCATTTCCATAAAAAAATTCTTTTCAGGCCCTTTTACTCCTTATTAATTCCTTATTAGACGTTATTTCTCTATTTATTTCAACAAGTACATAAGAAATTTTATTAGATGGTGGAAAAATATAGTTAAAGAATTTAGAATTGTTTGTCTCTATTATTGTATTATAATCAAACGTATCACTTTCTAAAATAAGAAACCTATATATAGCTTTATGCTCAGCATATTTAATATATATATATATATATAATCAAAAGTTTTATTACCCATTTTTCTTTTTTAGGCCCTAGAGGAAGTCTGGCCACTAATTTCTGAGACCTTAAATTTAAACTAAGCACAAAGATGCATACCCAGATGACAAAATAGAGTAGAAGGGAAGACACTATGGTATCTGTGAGGGCCTCAAAATTTATTATTTTAATAAAATTATTATTATTACTCTTTCGTTTATTTATTTTATTGTTTTACTTAATTTATATATATATATATATATTTTTTGAAAAGTTAAATAATAAATGTAAAAATAATTTTATGTTACAAATAACTTAATTGTGCAAAATATTAAACTATTTGATTATTGCCAAGTTAAATTAATATTTCTTGATGTAGATTATGTTAATGCTTTAATATTAATTCTTTGAATTCCGATAGCTAATCTTAAGCGTTAATAATGATTAAGTGTTAACGGGAACCTTAGCATCAAGACGAAGTTGATATATTTTAGACAAAACCATTACAAGTACACTTAGTATACTTATGACGTAAAAATCTCGATAATTGAATTTTTCGCAAGATTAGTACACTAGTAGGCTATCGAATTTCTTTTGGGGTAAAATCTTGGAGTTAGTCTACGAATGAGGAACCTAAGTAAAAGGTCGAATAAGATGTTAAAAGACCAAATTAGCCTTTCCTCCATTTCGAATTTACCATGCAGCCATGGAACATCCTAGAACAATCTCCAATTTCAAACAATTTCCAGCATGCCAGTTCCTTTCTCCACTACAACACACAACTATATCAACTACTAATCACTACATCACTTCCATTTCATTTATTCCACACGTCCATTTCCTTTTGCTGCCGTGAGCCGTGAGTGAGCAGCTCCTTTGGAGTTAACGACAGAGAGAGAGAGCCGAGCTTCTCTTTTTTTTTTTTTTTTTCCTTTCTGCCGTAAGCTAAAAAAAAAAAAAAAGAGAGAGACCTGCTGCTCATTCTTCATTCTATCCGTGAGCTGGTGGAGAGAACCAAGAGCCAAATTTCCTCCATCTTAGTCGTAAGCTAGAGCAAGGGAGAGAGAGAGCTAGCGGATTGCAATTTCCGGACTGCCGAAGGGAGAAAATTATTTCTGCTGCTAGCCGTGTGTGTGTACTCCAAGCTGAGGTAATTTCTGGTACTAGACTAGTTGTTTAAGGGTAGATGATGTTGATTATAAGCTTGCATGTGGTGGTTGTGCGGATGGATGACAAATTAAGTCACAAAAAAAAAAAAAATCTGATTGTGAAGAAATATGGGTTTGCCGAGAACTTAATCTGGAAATGCAGCTTTAAATTTGTTCATCTGAGGTAATCTGAGCTTAGAAATGTGATTAGCTAACTGAAAACAAGATGATTAAGCCGTGCATGAAGTTAATTAGTCCGGATTACACTAGAAAATAAAAATGAAACAGGAATCTGCTGCATGCAAGCTCATCCGAGAGTAGTGAACAAAATTCTGGAATTGTGGATGAATGTTGTTGATGTCCGAACCTGATTTGGACTAGAACTGATAGTAATTTCATTAATTAGTCATGCATGTTAGTTTTGAGTACAAAATACAAAGATTTAGCCGAGGAAAAATCCAGATTAATGACTAACTAAGCTTGCTGGAAAATCTGTGTTGTTGGCCGAGAGAAAGGAGTTGAGCACTTGACTAGTTTTCCTTCGAATTTTAGCTAAGATTCTTGTATTGGATGTTTAAGACTAGTTTGTAGATTGCTAATCACCTTTTGCATGTTGAGTTGAAGTAAAAATTGAAGAAAATTAGGGACAAAGCTCTATAAGTAAACTACTATATTGCTGGAAAATTGGATGGTGGCTGGCCGAATTAATTGAGGTTTTTGAGTGAGATTATTTTCTGGGAATTATGTGTTATTTGTTTTGGTTTAGATTGGACAGATTATGAGTTATATATTTGGTGTTTTAAACAAATAAAAGATGGAGATTTGATGGATGTCCTGAATTGGCAATTGCTGGATTTTTCTTGATTGTCGAAACAAGAAAAGAAAATCTGAATTCCTAAGGGTATTTGTGAGTAAGCTAACCATGACTTTCTTTTATGTTTGAGTTAAATTTCTAGTTGACTTGTTGTAAGAAATATTTGTTTGTTGTCAAGAGCTAATGATTGATGAACGTCTTGGCCATTTGAGTACTTTTTGCAAGAGTTTAATTTTTGGTGAATTTGTTCAATTAATTGGCCGAAATGTGCTTGGGAGATCCATGGTTTGTGATTTGGAATTGTTTTGATACCTTGGACTTCCTTTGTTGAATTTGTTTGGAATGAAATCTGTTGAGACCTAGGGCTAATGATTGATGAAGCCCTAGTGAAATTTATATTTTAATTGTGTTTAGCTATATTGGCAACTTGGAATACAATGTGCAAATGAAGTGGAATCGTGAAGTCCGTTTTAGTCTTTTGAATTCAAGTACCTTTAAATCAAGCTGTGTGGGAATATTTTATCTTAATATCAAGTTATATAAATTGAGCATAGTACGTTAATATTAAGATTTAAATGTCGGGACTTTTAAAACCTTGCTAACTAGTTAATTCTTTTCTTTGCTTAAACTAATTCTAGTATTTTTAAGAAATGATTGTATTAACTTCCAAACTTTAAATTTTTCACAAAATTATCCTTGGCTAGTTGTTTTGGAGGAAAATTGTTAAAAACACTAGATTTGATTTATTTCAAAAAAGAAAGGCTTTGAAAACTTGTTCGGCAAGAAAACTTGTTTGAATTAATTTGGTCCTAGTTTGCCCTCTAGAAGGGAAAAACCTTCAAAGAAACCATACGAAATATTTTATTACTTTACCAGCTTTAATTCTAAGAGATTTATTGATTTATTCCGAGAAAATAAATTAGTTTTATACTAGATAATCTTCTGTATTTAAATCAAGAGTTTGTATAGTAAAACTTATAGTTTTTAAAACTTGGTTTTCTATGGTTTAGCAAGGACGTGGACTTCGATTCCCAACTTGACTTTTGAGCTTCACTTTTGGTGAGTGTCCGTGCTTGTTCTATGACTAAAGTGTTGAAGCGCTTTCTTGACTTGATATGTGATAATTGGAAAATGGTTTTTGATCCATCGAAGTGAGCAATGTGTACTTTATCACACTATCCTTTCGAGTGGTGACTTGTGTGAAATGTTTTCGTGAACTTCCTGCTTGCACTTGCTAAGCACTGAGTAGGGGAATGTACCACACCTTAGGGTGGGAGGGTCTCTTATCCTATCTCACGTGCTAAGTACTGAGTAGGGGAATGTACCACACCTGCGGGTGGGAGGGCCTCTTATCCTATCTCAAGTACTAAATCACCAGGCAGGGGAATGTACCACACCTTAGGGTGGGAAGGCCTCTTATCCTGACCTGGTAACTACGTGTTGTGACGTCGTTGGGTGAATCCCTCGACTAGTTTATAAAAGGTATACTCGAGTATTACCACTCTCTTGTTTGGCGTTCGGGCCCGGTACAGGGGTTTGATAAGTTGGTCGGAGATAAGAAAAATAAAAAGATCTACATGGACTTTAAGTAGTGAAAGTTCACGGAGGGTCACCTACGATAAATTTTGATCAAGCGAGGAGAATGGCTCCTGAGAGCCCCTGTATCCTACCTTGTGCTGTTATATGCTTTCCTAATTGTTTACTTTAGTTGAAATCAATAATTGCTACTTGCCTTATGTAATTGCATGTTTTGGGGCACCACTGAGCTTTAGCTCACCCCACGTTTATTTGTTTTCCTTGATAGGTCTTGACATTTGAGAGATCTGAGCCTACTTCTATTTTCTTATGAATGTATTTGAACCTTATGACTTAGCTCTGTAGTTGTAATGTATTTCGGATTAAACAATGTAGTTTTGTTTCGGGTTGCCACTTGAAGCTGGAAAAGTGTAAACCCTAGATTGGTGATGTGGCTTGTGTAAATTTGTTACTTAGCTTGTAAGAATGTATTTGGTGGGTATGAATTTGTTAATTGGGATTGTTTGATTTTATTCCATAGTTTGTAACGCGTAAGGTGTTTAGGAATCGACGAATGGCTATCTTAAAGTGCTGTTATCTCTGAAGTTAATGTGGTTAGTTATCGGCCTATTTGGAAGGAAACGATGTTGTAATAGATTAGGTTATACTTCGGAAGGATTTTACTAGCTTGCTTGCGTGAGTCCTGGCGAGAGCTAGGCAGACGGCCCGCCAACCCTCTGGTTCGCCTTAGGGGGAAGTGGGATCGTCACAGTATCCATTAGTCTTTCTTTTTTTCCTCCCTCTATATCTTATTCTTTGAGACAATAGCTTTAGCTCTTTCTAAAGCTATACCTTCACCACTAGGGTAACACATTTATTTACATGTAAACCAAGGAACACCATGTAAAAGGACTATGCTCCTTTCCATTGCACTAAAGAGAATTTCTTTTCATCACACCATAATAAAATTAATTTCAAAAATCAACACCGTTCATAATATATTTACGACTTGCACAGCAAACAGAAGTTTTTTATACGAAATTGATAAGTTTTACCTTCTGATTAACCATTACAAATTTTGTTACACTTTTGAGCCTTTTTTCTTTTTTGGAATGTTTCATGAAATTTGAATACCAAAATATTAAATCAGAATATTGATCTAAAGATTAAAAGCATATAATGACAAATATAATGATTTTTTATAATTATGATAATTTTGATATATATATATAAATAAGGAGAGCAATGGAGAGAATTTGAATTCCACGTAGGAAAATATGTTAGTAGTATTAAAGTGTAGGAAAGACAGAATGAGGATGGAAGGCCCATGCCATTTGTAGAGAAACCCAAACTCTATTGGGTTGAAATTAGCGATGTTTTGAAACTTGAATTGAGCAATGACACGATTGAGATCAGGTTAGGGACTAATGGGTTCGATTAGGATTGAACCCATCTAAGAACCAAATGACTTCATCATGATGGATAAATATATTAATTTTAAAAATTTATCTACTATGCAAAATTTCTAAAACCATATTAATATGTTTGATGTTTCTGTGATATTTTACAAGAAAACACAAATAAAATAATATTATCAAGTAGCAATCTATACAATTTAATAAGTATTCAACAAGTTTAGAATTAAATTGGTGGGCTAATTTGAAAAGTAATTCTAGAATTTAGGACTATAGCTATAAATTACAAAATGTTTCTAGGTTATTAGCAGTTTTTCAATACTCTAGGGGTCAAAATAGAATACTAAAAATTATTTGGGCATTCAAAGCTATTAAATAATGAAACCTAAATATTGTGGTTTTCTTATTACTCTATAACTTCGAGCCAGTTGGAAGTTTCTTTGAACAGAATCATACATACTCTCACACACATCCCTTCCAATGAAATCTTATCTCTCTTGTTTGATATCTTCCTCTCCCCTTCTCTCCCTCCCTCCCTCCCTCCCTCTCTCTCTCTCTCGTATTTAGCTATCATGGTTGCATTGTGAGAAAAATTTGCATTTGCTTCTAGTGATTAACAAAGCAAAATCAATGAAGCTTTGTTTGGACCAGTAAAGGTTTTTGGAGTAGTCAAAAAAGAAAGAGGAAAGGGGGAAAGAGTGTCAAAGAAGCAAAAATGGAAAAAAATAAAAATCTAGTTTTACTGTTTTTTTCCAATTCCGTATTGAACTCGGTCATTTTTTACCTTGAACTTTAAACAAGCGAATTTGAGCTATCACTTGGTCCAGATACCTAGCCAGTTTTTGATTCGGTCGATGTGAACAGTTGGTCCAGTTCAAGTTTAAAAATATAGGGAATTAGGCTACCAGTACCATCGCTTAAAGCCTTTTTGCTTATTTTGAGTTCTCACAACTTTGCAATTCCTAAATCAAAGAAAAGCCATGATATAGATTTCCATTACTTTAAAAGAAGGCTTGCAGGCCTAACTGGCGCACAATCTAGCTAAGTTTGAACAATATGTCGAGATCAAAGGATATCCAAAAATATAAATCTGAAAGCCATGTAGAAGCATAATATTGGAATAGACGACAATACATGAAAAATAGTAATTGTTTGATCATTTGCTAGTACAAGTGTAGCCTGTTATTTGGCATTAAGGAGTACCAAACCTTTGTGAATGGTCTAATACTATTTGAACAAATTGTAACTCTTCATGAAATGTTTGTATAAATTTACAATAGAGGTGTGATATCTTATAAAGATCTCATGCATAATAATTACTCACTTTTATGAGTTTTTACAATCGAGTGGCCATATGAGGATTCTTAAAGCTTGACCCATTGCTAGATTTAGGGTTCAAATTTTGGGCCTAAAAGTTAGGGATGAAAAAGATGTGAAGAGAGATGGGAGGTTAAGAAAGAGAGAGAGAGAGAGAGAGAGAGAGAGAGAGAGAGAGAGAGAGAGAGAGAACAAAAAAAAAGGCCTTAGGCATCTCTGAGTAGTGTGCTTGTAGGCCAATCAAAACACCAAAGCCAGAAAAAAAAAAGGAAGTTCAATCTTTCCCCGTTGGCAGCTTTAACATTCTAATAGTCATGGGGATGTCGACGACTGATCATGCCATGATTGATTTTGCTGCTTGCAATATTAGACATTATTGCTGGAATTGTGGCCGCTACAGAAGTGACAGAACCCATTGATTCTGTGCTGGGGGCAACCTCACTGGGGATAGTAATGTGGGTTTGAGAGGAATGGTCTGAAGGGAAGGTGACACTTTGGTCAATGAGGTGCTGGTCAATAGAAGTATGATCTCCAGTGGTCAAGCTGGGGCTGGGGCTGTGCGTGTGGTTTGAGCTATATTGGGACTGGAGTTGCGAGTGCGGTTGGACCAGCACCTCATTGACCAAAGTGTCACCTTCCCTTCCAATCCATCAACATGCAGATACATTAATACTTTATTTTGAGTAGTTTTGCAACCACCAATCCATCAATCCATCAATATCTCATGAATATTTTTAAAATATTTTTGAAATGTATGAAGTATGGAAGTTTTTTGGATGATATGTACAAGTATCTAATAACTATGTTATTAACTAGTGAACAGATATTTTTTATGCAAATATCCTAGGAATCGTAAAAGATAGTAATGATTTTACACATACACGGAAAGTTTTACCATAACAAGTATAAATTACAATTGAAGTCGTTGAGGTTGCTGAAGATGGAGCCTCAGGTCCCTGGTTCGAACCTTGCTGCCAGCAAGTTGCTGAGGGTGGTGAATAGTCTGCGGGGTCCACTCCCTGCGGGACACACCTAAAAAAAAAAAAAGAAGTACTTCAAATTATCAATTATTTTCCTCTCTTTGGCACCAAAAGCATAATATATATTATTCCATGTAAAAATGCTTCAAATTGTCTTTTGTTAATTGGTCTGAATCACCATTACCATCGATACATATTATCATTACCCTCCCCTTTGTTAATCGGTCTACTTTGCTTATCAATTCTCCACCTCCTTTTGTGGCTCTCCCTGTGAACAACAGAAACCAGCATGTTCTAAATAGAATCTCTTAGTACCACAATATTGACAGGGACTTTTGGAAGGATATGGGAAGATTTTGGGATTTTTTCAAACTTAAAAAGACTTGATTTTGGAGTTCTAACTTTTGTTCCTGGAAGTACAATGAGACATTTTATACTAGTGGGACCAATTTATTGGTATATAAAATAAAGGAATGTACTATAATAGAGATGAAGAAAATAGAACTAAAATACTACCTTTGTTTTTTAGATTAGGATTTTGTAAATGATGTGACATAGATGGAGGTGGCAGTATTGCATATTCAAAAAAAGTAACGAGCAAAGAAACACCTTCTGGATATATGTTCAATGGAGAAAGAATGCAATTAGTTAAGATTCAGAGAATTGATACTTAAAGAATACTTACAAGGGTAGGAAGCAACAAAGCGCAGCAAGGAGGAAGTATTCAAAGCATAGAAGTAGAGTAGCAATGAATATGTATAGTTATAGTTAATTTGGCTAAAACAAATAAACTAAAATATGATTACTCTGAAGAAATAAGTAGAATAATATTTTAAGTTATGGAAAATTAAATGTATTCAATCAGTCTGTTTAATATACTTGATAAATCTTTATATAACATTATACGAAAGATAGTAGTAAAAATAGAAGAATATATGAATTATATCATTATAAGAATTTGTTTTATTGAAAAGTTAAAACTTTAATAATGCTATTAATTAGATAGCAGAATAATATAGAGTGCATAATGCTTAATTACAAATAAGTCTGTTATTCATGAATAAAAAAACTAAATTTTGAGAAGGTCAAAGATAACACTTCAAGCATAATTGTATTTGGTGAAAAGTCAAAACAGTTTAAAAAAGGCTAACCAATTATAACTCTGTTTCATGATGTATGAAGGCAAAGTTAAATAAAAGTTGTGTCTTTTGTTAAATCTTAAAAAGAATTAATGAACGATAATATATAGAAAATACTTTTACTGGATGTTCAAAAGATATATGCAAAACAGTGATATGGCATTGATGACAGGCAGACTAAATGGGGCAGCAGTATAAGTTTAGCTAAATTAATGGGAAGAGGTTTCATAGAAAGGATCAAATGGCTTTTTGTACTCTTTAGATGGAGTCAAAAGAAGAAATAAACAATAGTTATACCTTCCATGTGATCACAAGATTGGCACACTAGTACAGGAGAAAAAGAACCGCTATGCTGAGATTCTGCATTATGCCTAGATGTCGAAACGAACAAGAGGGGCTATCTAATATAGGAGGCATATTTTGGGATAGCATTCTATCTAGATTTGGATTGTACAGTTGAAATTGTTCAATGCCTACTATATTAGCACTATCATTATCAGTGCCAAGTAGTCTGGAATCAAGATCGTAAAAACACCTGTTTCAATGTCACCTAGTGCTGTCTTACTAATACAGCATTCCAGCTTTCTTTTGTATTTCCTAGTCTGTGCTACAATAGAAAAACCTGAATTCTAAACCTGCTTCGCTTGCCTTTTTATTGCATAAGATTCTCTACGACATCGCAATAATTCATCCTTTTCATGTTCTGGCATTATTGCATACCGTTTGCGATGTTTAGCATTTCTATCCATCTGATGATTGACCAACAATGGTTTTTCCAACAGAAATCACACTCGCACAAATATATCAGATTGCACAGTATAAACTATAGGCTAACAGAGAAAACTAAAAGCTATGTGCCCTATGAAATTCAGTAGTAAGATTCATAGCTAAATATAAAAAACATAGACAAACAGAAATGTGTAAATATACTAAAGAATCTAGATAAAAATTAGTAGGGAAAAAGCCATAGGAATAACATAATATACTGTAAAATATATAAAAATAAAATCTTAGAAGAAGTAGAAGACAAAAACCTGATAGCTTGTAGATAAAAATATGCACAAGGAAAACAAAGGAATTCAGGATTAACCACCAAAACCACACCTGTTCTTGTCCATTGGTAACAATGACAAATTAACAAACACTTTGCTAGCAAAACGACACGCACATTTAAGATAATGGTAGGAAATCTAGAAAAAGGCAAAACATAGTGTAGCACATGCATGCATGAAAATTTTTGGACAAAGAAAAATAGAAACAAACAAATAAAACAACTAATTTAAAGCATACAAGTAAGACATGGACAATCAAAGCTTACATGAACAAACACAGGAAGAAAGGTCAATTCCATGACTAGGAAAAACTTATGCCAAATTACAAACAGAAAAACTAAAGAAAAGTAATCATTTTGAGATTTAGCAAGTACTAATGTTATACAAATGAAACAGTAATATAGAATATATATTGATAAATGAAAGCTATTTAAAATATTTATAGTAAAAAAAACACTGAAACAAAAGGAAAGAGAACAAATGCAATGGAAACAAACCTGAAAAGCATAGAAGGTGGAGCATGACAAGGAAGACAGAGCGAAGAAAAGGAGAAAAGAGGAAGAAGAAGAACAAAAGTATACAAATCAAATGATACAAAAGTTTTTCTTTGTCTTTGAAGTGGGTAATAAAAAATGGAGATGAAATGTGCTTTGTCATCATCAACATTGTATTTGGAAGCAACTACTATGAAGTAGTTACTCCTAGGAGCTCGTTGACTCCGGTACAACATCGTACTTAGAAAAGACTTTTTGCAAACCATGTTGGCACGAAAAAGTCATGCGCACAACGGAAGTAATTCTAACACATATAAAAAAAAATGTGAGAAGAGGAGAAGAACAAATACTCAATAATTTAATTAACTCATATCTCAACAAAACCCAACCAATAACAATACCAAATCGTAGATTTTCGCTCACGATTCATAATCTCAACTATCAGACTTTCTCTCAAACCTACTCTTGAAACTCAACTCAACTCTTCAAATAATAACCTATTAGATTGGCAGTATTTATAGACTTCAAAATTTCCTAAAACAAATATTATTGTAAATCAAAACTTATTTGGAAACTGACTTGAGATTTCCAAATCTAATATGGAAACTAAACAAACAAGACACCAAAACAAGAAACTAATAAGATTAGGATACTAAATACTAAGATAGGTTGGTTTAATTTCCTACATTGTCTCCTTTAAATCAAACTCCTGATGTTGTCATCTCCAATGCTATCACGAGTTTGAATCTCCATGAAAAATCAATCACAGTATAAACAACATTCAACACCAACTTGCAATAGATTTTCAATTTCATCTTTGCACGTGGTAGTGGACGAAACTTATACTTGTCGAATAATTTTTTCGCTTGATCACTCTTGCCAAAACAGTCAAACATGTTCACCGATATTCCATCCAATGCTCCATAATTCAATTCATCCATGTCACTAATAAAATCTCCCAAAAACAAAACGTCATAATTTCCGCTACCAATGTTTTTAACATCATCATGTTTTTCCTTTACTTTTTTAGTAGTATTACAACTTTCAATTAATTTGATCACTTCGCAATTGTTTCAACCAATTCTATCACTTGATTTTTCTCTTCAAGAAAATCATCAACCTCGATAAAATCAATAATTTCTGCATCATCATAATCTTCAATCATATCAGTAATTTCACTAATAATTTCACTTTCTTTCTCAACCACTTGTGAAATTTCTTCTTCAGCCACAAATTCTTCAACTTTAAGTGTACCTGCAACTTCTACAATTTCTTCTTTCTTTGACTTATCAAAATATTCTTTTTCTTCTTTTTCATCACAAATTTCTTCTCCACCATAAACCAAAACTTACCTGGAAACTAACTTGAGATTTCCTAATCTAATATGGAAACTAAACAAACAAGACAACAAAACAAGAAACTAATAGCATTAGGAAACTAAATACTAAGATAACTTGGTTTAATTTTCTACAAACTAGAATAACATTGAAGACCTTGTCCAAAACTTTTTGGAGTTGATAATGTATAAAAAAGGTCAAATAATAACCAACAGGTAATAATAAATATTCATTTGCTACTACCAAACTTACCAAGAATCACTACAACAAAAATGGCCTTTAACGGCATTTAAAAGTGTCAGTATAGATAATCTAACCTGACACTTTATCTATCCTCACACCTAGGGCGAGTGTTGTCCCTTCCAATGTGGGGATAGACTCATACTATTCAACATGTCAGGAAAACTATGCTGTTATAACATCTCATCTACCAACAAAAATCTCTTTTCTTGATAATTGAAAGTGTCAGGATAGGTATAGTACAACATTAGAATATCGAATTCTATGCTGACACTTTTAACTGCCAGGAGTTTTTTTTTTTTTTAAATAGAAGCAACCTGCAGGTAGTGCTCCCTGCTCTACATTCCATTAATCAGAAACCCAAAGGACTTTTAAAATTATCCCAAAAAACAGAATGCATATAAGATAATATGCTATCATGTAAAAATCTAGAAACATCAAACTTGAGCGGTACTGTGATTATGAGAACTGAAAATGCCAACTCCCATAAGCAAGAGGAGATTTGTCATCATGTTTCATACATCAAAAGCAGAATGCAAATGAGACTAAATGATATACAAGCCAACACACAGTGGAAAATCTCAGAATAAATGCAAGCGCACTTTGTTTATGGCAATAACAATTGGCATTCCAGCTGCTTTGGCATGAGCAATGGCCTCTTCTGTTTGAGGTTGAATTCCATCATCAGTAGCAACTACAATAACAACAATGTCTGTTACTCTGGCTCCACGAGCTCTCATTGCTCCAAATGCCTATCCAACCATTTTGTACAGTTATGTTAGATAATTCATCTTGGCAAAGGCCTTTTAAGATATGTCTGCAAAATCTCCAAGAAGAGCATTTGACATAAAAATTTTAAAAAAGCAAAAAAAAAAAAAAACTTGCATGAATAAGCAGTTAAAAGTTAGAACCAGTGCTACATCATTAATTACCTCATGTCCTAGGGTGTCAAGGAAAACACAAGTTTGTGGCTTGCCATCAAAAGGTACTTGTACCTTGTATGCCCCCATGCCTTGAGTAATTCCACCTGCTTCAGATGCTGCCACCTACAGTAGGTTGTCTAAGATTTAGTTTCCAGCTATTCAAGTATCATAACATAAGACAGAATAAGGTACTTTTTCTAAAGTCATCAAATCATAATGGCATTACAAAAAATGTACCTCAACGTGAACATCAATAAAAATAATCGATTCATACCTTACTTTTCCTGATGTAATCCAAAAGTGTGGTCTGCCAACCCAAAAGAAAACCAGTAATATATTAGCTAAAGATTGTTATGGGACAATAAATCTAGAATGACTCTCCTAAAGATCAATTAACTGGAAGCACACAAAATGTTCATTGGCAACAATCAAATAACAAAGAAAGGTAAAATTATTTCATGGGATGAGATCATAATGACTTCAAAAAAGATCCATTAACTGGCGACACACATAATGCTTCTTGAAACCAACTACAAGAAAAAATTTTGTTGCTTACTTTCCCATGGTCCACGTGTCCCATGATGGTCAGAACAGGAGGCCTGTCTTCCAACTTGTCGACATCATCTTCATCAAAAATTCCCTTTTTTTTGCCATTTCCTCCACTTTCACAGGGTCAGCATCAATAACTTCAACATCATACTCCTGATAGATCATCTTCACCATGTCTTTGCTGAGAGTTTGCACACCATCGGGTTTGATTCCCTTTGAGTATAAAGATCTAAAAATCTCACCTTCACTAATGACCAAGTTGTGCGCCAACTCCTCTGTTAGCATACCTTCTTCGCCAACTTCCAAGATCTCAACCCTAATAGGTGCAGCAACTTTAGCTGCCTGGAGTCGTGCAGCTTTACGACTTGCCTTTGTCCATTTTTTGCAATCAGCTGCTGCTTGTACATCCGAAGGCAGACCAAAATGTGGTCACATGCCCAGCTAGATTTTCAACAAAGATTATTGAGGCATTTCATCAAACATGTCGAAGGCTATTACTAATTCTACACAAACAACTCCATTTCCTCTTTCCCTGTCCTCTTTTAGCTTATAAACCTCTGAAACGCTATAATTTATAACCATCACATGCCTATAATAGCACAAACTTGGTCCAAATTTTGAACCAAAAATAACTATAAAACAACTTTCCGCGTACAATTTCAACAAATAGGGGGAAAAACACACACACACACACAAAGATGCACCACATATCTGTGCAACTACAGGAACGCAAAAACCACGAATTTGAAGTAGTAAGTGGGCTTTCGGCTTACTTGGACGCCTTCGAAAGCGGTAGAGACGGGGGAAGAGGTGAAATCGGAGTCAAGGGTAAGAAAAAGGAAAATGGCGAGACCGAAAAACGAGATTGCCATTAGTAAAAGTAAGCCAATGAACCAGGTAGTTTGCCAAAAGGGCAAATTGAGATTGGACTTGGAAGACGATTCTCGATGAACTACTCGAGTCGGGGGAGAAATTTGTTGAGCCGAATTCGAAGAAGAAGATGATGATGACCCGGAAGTGGGTTTCCTTCGAGAGAGATTTTGTTGTTGATGCTGCTGTTAGCTGCCTAAGGGAGCCACGGTTGAAGCTTTATGGAAATTGCTGCCTGGCTGCTACCTATTTTTCCCACCAACTACATCGGAATCTGACAACAGAGAGATAGAGAGACAGAGAGAGGGAGGCTGGAAATGGTGGAGCTGGAAAATGAAAATTTTGAGCAAGTGTTTTGAGTAAGCGTTTTGGCCGGCAGAATGAAAATTTTGAGTGTTTTAGAGCAAATGAATCTTCTGCCAAAATCAAACGATCTCGTTTAGTGTCTTTTTTTTTTTTGGTATATCTTACATTTTCTCAAGTGTCATGTTAGATAGTCTAAAGGCACATTATTATTTTTATACCTGATAAAATAAAAAAATTAGAGTATATATTATTGAATTGCTAATAAGTGTCATGATAGGAGCGCTATAATGGCACAAACCAACAAGTGTCCTTACAGACATGTTAGGAAAGACCATTTTTGTTGCAGTGAATTCTTGATACTACAAAAAAAATAATTAGACATACATAGGGAATAATGTTATAAAAAATTAATTATGAAATTGTTATTTAATTTCACATAATATAACTAATGTATAAAAAATTAAATGTAGTGGTAGTGCCCTCAAATAAATTTGGAATGTCATATATTTTTTTGGACCGAACAATTAAATAATGAAAGGCATTATTTTTTTTTAAAAATTAATAGTAGTGGTTTTGCTCTCAAATGTTAAATTTAAAAAAATTACTATGTTAACTACAAAAAACACAATATATTTAATCAGAATGATATAAAAAATTAATTACTCAACTAATAAAGACTGGTATTTAGTAAGAAATAAATGAATTAAAAGAATACATATTTTATAAAGATTAACTCATTGTATTTAGACAAAATGTAATGAGTATTAAAATATAAAATGTAAGTGTCAAAAAATAAGGATACAAAAGTAATTGCAAAAGGCTCAAAAGCATTTATTTGGACCTTTAGGAACCAAAGGATGTATTAAATATAAATCCAAAGGACATGACATATATTAAGTGCAAATAACTAATAAATTTAACTAATATATTAAGTGCAAACCTCTGTTCATGAAAAACAGGACATGATATATAATTATGACTAAACAAAGCAAAAAATAACCACCCCTCATACTACAAAATAAAGTATGCAAATAACAAATATACTTTGAAATAAAGTAACATGAGGACATAATTTAACTAATATATATAAAAAAAAAGTTAAATGCAGTGGTAGTGGTCTCAAATAAATTTGGAATGCTCGGATTTTTTTAGATCAAACAATTAAATAGATAAAGGCATTATTATGTTAAAAAATAATAAATAACAGTAGTGCTAGTGCTCTCAAATGTTAAATTTTTGAAAAAAAATTGCTATATTAATTGCAAAAAATGCATTACATTTAATCAGAACGATATAAAAAATTAATTAATCCACTAACAAAGAATGGTATTTAATAAGAAATAAATGAATAAAAAAGAATGCATATTTACAAAGTTAAATTTAAGGTATTTAAACAAAATGTAGTTAGTATTAAGATATAAAATGTAAGTGTGAAAAAATAAGGATACAAAAGTAATTCCGAAAGGCTCAAAAGCATTTCTTTGGACCTTTATGAACCAAAGGACAATTAAATATAAATCCAAAGGTCATGACACATATTAAGTGCAAATAGCTAGTAAAAAATAAAACTAAAAAATGTGACTAATACATTAAGTGCAAACCTCTGTTCATCAAAAACAGGACATGGCAAATAATTATGACTAAAAAAACCCTCATATTACGGAATAAAGTATGCAAGAAGAAGAGTAGAAGTACGCAAATCAAATCAACCAAAAGTATTTCTTTGACTTTGAAGCAGGCAATGAAAATCGGAGGTGAAACGTGCTTTGTCATCATCACCATTGTTCTTGGAAGCAATCACTATGAAGCACACACTCCTAGAACTAAAAGCCTTGTTCAGGTACAGCTCTACCTAAAACAGACTCCTTGCAAAGCAGAATGACATAAATCCTCGTACTTCCAGCTAGGGCTGCAGCTCATTCGAGTAGCTTGACTCAAAGCTCACATGTAGCTTGGTCAGTTGTTCGACTCAAACTCGATCAATACCGAGATCGAGTTGAGCTTGAGCTACTCAATTGGAGCTGCAAGTCAAGCTTGAGCAGGAATAATATGTGCTCATGAGCTCGACGAGCTCTAACGAGTGCTCGCGCAAATATTTAATTAATATTTTAGGAATAATCAAATGACTTCTTTGAGCTATTTGTTTGAAATAATTATGACCATAACCAGTTTCGTTATAAAATTTGTGAATGTTGAATGAGTCATTTCAGTAATCGAGCTCGAGTACTGCTGGATCTCCAACGAGTTAAGATTGAACCTGGAATACAATGCTTCGAGTTGAGCTCGAGTGCATTATAATGAGCTT
The DNA here is from genome assembly GCA_036785865.1 of Coffea canephora. Classification (NCBI taxonomy): domain Eukaryota; kingdom Viridiplantae; phylum Streptophyta; class Magnoliopsida; order Gentianales; family Rubiaceae; genus Coffea; species Coffea canephora. Next base: position 30,111,635 of record CM071920.1, on the reverse strand, counting down.
GTGGCGGCCCCACTTCCCCCTAAGGCGAACCAAAGGGTTGGCGGGTCGCCTGCCTAGCTCTCGCCAGGACTCACTCACTCTAGCAACTAATATCACCAAACATAAATTGAAAATAAAACCTTTCTCCTCGAGCAAGTTAAGTACTTAAATAAATCATACAATTCAACTTATACATCCCGAAAATACAATTCCAAGTACCAACGAAAACATCGAGTTTAAAATACTTAATTTACAATTTAAAGTTCCTAATCCAGGGCACAGAAGCACCACAGGATTCACATTTTCCCAAAGGCACAAGAAAATCATCCAAAAGATATTAAAGTATCTCCCAAGTGCAATTACAAAAGTGGGCATTCAAAATATCACATTTCTTTTCTAGTTCTTCAAAACTTCATGCATTTCAGAACCTGTCAAGGAAATCAAATTGGAAGGGATGAGCCAACAGCTCAGTGGTGCCTCGTAACATGCAATTCACATAGGGCAATTTAACAAGTACAAATGGACAAGCAAGCAATTAACAATTTAGGAAAACGAAATAACATAACAAGAAAAGGATACGGGGCTCTCAGGAGCCAAAGTCCTTGCGCTCGATCAGGTAATTTATAGTAGTTGACACTCCGTCAACTTTCACTACCTAATCTCCATGTAGACATTTTCCCTAATCTACACGTCTCCTAGCAACGACTTCCCCCTTATTTTCGGGCCCGACTCCAGCACGAATTTTCCAAGCACTTTTACCAAGACGGCAGAGAGGTACCTCCCACTCTAATAGAGCGTGGTACGTACATCCGTTTGGTTTATTTAGTCGACGAGACCACGCTCCAATCGACCTTGCAACACTCGTACTTGTGGCATTTCACGCAATCACATAGCATATAATATTTCATGATATCTCTAGCAAGTACTTTTAACAAGTAGTTCAACTAGCAGTTAAACACAATTCACGCAAGAGACACTCACCTTAAGTGAAGTGTCTAGAATTCCAAACTTTGACCGAGATTGTGCCCTTCACCAACTCCTAAAAACATACAAATAATTCACGTAAATTTCTACTTTTGAGTTGGCGAGTTTACTCAAGCCTTCTAGCATTTAATTTCACTCAAAAATCCCAAACTAGTATTAATCGTTTTTCTCAAAGTGAAATCCACAAATAGAGTGAAATTAAATTTTGAGGTTTCTTTAAAACCCAAAAACTTGCTAAATTCGTCAAATATTCCAACATCCGAGTTCTAGAATCACATAAGCCATTTAACACCAATTTTGTGTCACAAGTTGAGAAAAATCACATTTTAACAATTTAGAGGAAATTTCCCCTCAAATTTTTCCCAAACATATCTTGGGAAATTCCTTTAAGAGGCAATCATATAAACCAAGTAAAACTAGTCATTAGAATTTCTATAAAATAGAAACTCCTTAAGTTTGCCAAATTCCATGACCAACTTAGTCCAATGATTTTCATGAAGGTAAAAACTTGAGTTTTTAGAAAAATTTCCAGATTTGACAAATTCCTCAAAATAGGGCATTTGGTCTAATAAAATTCAAGGTTATCAACTCAAAGTAGACCTAGTAACATCGGTTAATGCTAGAAAACATTTTCGGGGCAACTTTGGTCCACATTTAATCAAAATGAAATCCAAACGTCAAAATCATTTCTAATTTCAAACAAAATTTCTGTTTTGGTAGCCTCGTGAAGAATAACATTTTGGCCCACTTTTGAACGTAAACTTTACTAGATTTTGTCCCCAAATGGAGCTATACACACCCCTTAACTAAACACAAGTCAAATTGGGTTCATGTTAACGTGAAAATCATTCAACATGTCTCATGCAAAGCTGGAAAAATTTTCAAGTGCATTTGGTACAAGCAGTCCATTTTGTCTTCAATTTGTCCAAAATTTTTCAACTACTCAAAGGCTACATTTTTACCCAAACAATACTTCACATATAGGTTAACATGTTTACAGCTCAAATGGTTCAAAAACTTGTCAAAACCAAACCCCAAATTCGCCCAAAAATCTGGAAATTTCCAGAATTTTTCGGACAACTCAAGGGCATTTTTCTCTTTGATTTTTCAATGAAATTTCCTATTGTACCAAAGCTGCATTTTCACCAAAACTACTCTACACATATAGGTGAACATATACATGATTTAAATGGCTCAATAACTTCACAAAATCCAGCTCAAAATTTCGGGTAAAAATGGAAGAAAAACAGGCCTGCTGGTTCGGTTGCAGAGCAGAATTTTTCTCTTCTTTTTGATCAACCATTTCCAACTTATAATTCATACTTTAAGTCCCTAACAATCACCACTAACTAGTCTAGCCCCCAAACAAACAATCCAGTTCATTACCTAAGCGAAATTTGCAAAACACCAACAAGTACAAATCTGGAAAATTTTCCTTTCTCTCGGCAGCACCCCAGCTTCATTCTAAAAACATTTTCCCAACATTTAACCACCCACAAAACACACATATAAACACATAAAACACCTCTAGCTTCATCAATCATTAGCTTAGAGGATCAGCAACCCAACATGTTTCACCAATACAAGCTAAAACTTCAAGAACCAAAAGCTGCAACAAATCTGAAATTTTGGCTAAGGGGGTGAAGCGGAAGTTTTTGGGTTACCTTTGGTGGTTGTTTACTAGCTAATGAAGTGCCTAGTTCCCCAAGTTTGCTCCTAGAATCACTGAGGTCAGTCGGCACCCCTTGCACTCTGTTTTTCTCCCGGTCAGACCTCCCACAGCAGCAACCCAGCAGCAACCCAGCAGCAAACGTTAAGGTGAAGAGAAGCTTGGTCTGGGGTTTTGAGTTAGCTTGGAAGGTTCTGTGGTTGGAGGAAAGAAAAATGGCAACTGGTTTCTCCTTCTCCCCTGGTCTGATGCAACGCCGGTAGCAGCCGCAGCGATCTTCCTCCTCCTTGCTTGGTCGAGACAGCAGCCAAGAATGGAGGTGGAAGCTGGAAATGGAAGCTTGAAGGTTGTGGTGTGAATGGCTGAGGATGGAAGGCTGTTAGAAGCTTGGAATGGCAGCGGTCTCTGCTTCTTCTTGCACCAGAGGAACGAGCTTGAAGAGAAGAGAAACGGCTGGTAGTTGGTGATAAGATGGGTTGAAAATGAAGGTAAGCTAGAGTATAGGTTTGAAGACTTTTTGGGCATGCCATTAATGGTGGAAAAATTTTGAATTGAATCGCGTTTACGCGCGAGAATTTTATCTACTGGTAGAAATTCCTCATCTAGCATTTTCTCAACTGAATTATACATTTTTATAACCTCTACATATCATACAGTTCAACTTAGAGCTATATTGCGTATGGGAGTGCGAAAATTCAACTTAATGTTTAGCCGAACGCGAACCGTCAAATAAATTTTAAAAAATTCATGTAAATTAAAATATAACATTTATATAAGTGAAAACATCATTAATAATATAAATACACATTTTTAAATATAAATTCATATTATTTAATAATTTTCAAAGTTTAAATAATATTTATTTTAATTTTCAGAAATTAATGAAATTTTGAGATCCTCACATCCTTCCCCCCTTAAAAGAATTTTGTCCTCAAAATTCTTACCTGTTCAAGCAAATAACTCTGGGTATTGATCCTTCATGTCCTTCTCTACCTCCCAAGTTGCCTCCTCGACGTCGTGATTTCTCCACAAGACTTTGATTAAAGCAATCTTCTTATTTCTCAATTCTTTAATTTCTCGGTCCAAAATCTTAACTGGTCGCTCCTCATAAGTCAAAGACTCGTCTACTTCAACGTCATCTAATAGAATCACATGACTTGGGTCGGGATGATATTTCTTGAGCATAGATACGTGGAAGACATTATGAATCCTGCTCATGCTAGAAGGTAAATCCAGCTGATAAGCCACTTTTCCAACTCGTTTAAGAACTTCAAAGGGTCCAATGTACCTCGGCTTTAATTTCTTTCCCTTTTTGGATATTACCCCTCCTTTCATAGGTTTTACTCTTAGAAAGACTTTATCTCCTACTTCAAATTCTAAGTCTTTTCTTCGGTGATCTGCGTAACTCTTTTGCCGACTTTGAGCAGTTTGAAGTCTCTCCTTAACCAGTTTAACTTTCTCATAAGCTTCTTCGATCCATGGGATAGCTGTCGGATCTAAAACTTTCTTCTCTCCTACTTCATCCCAATGAATAGGGGATCGACACCTTCTACCATAAAGCGCCTCATACGGTGCCATTTGGATTGAAGCCTGATAACTGTTATTATAAGCAAACTCTGCCAACGTCATGTACTGGCTCCAACTCCCTCCGAAATCCAATATACAGGATCTTAACATGTCCTCTAGGGTTTGTATGGTTCTCTCCGACTGTCCATCTGTTTGTGGATGATACGCAGTGCTCAACTTCAACTTAGTTCCCAAAGTTTCCTGAAATTTCTGCCAAAAGCGGGAAACAAATCTAGGGTCTCGATCGGAGACTATACTTACAGGAATCCCATGTAATCTCATAATTTCTTCTGTGTACAACTTGGCTAATTTCTCCAAAGAGTAACTCATATTCACCGGTAAGAAATGTGCAGATTTTGTAAGCCTATCCACTATTACCCAAACCGCATCATGTCCCCTTTGACTTCTAGGTAAACCCGTCACAAAATCCATGGTAATATGCTCCCATTTCCACTCAGGGATTTCTAAAGGTTGTAACAAACCAGAAGGCTTTTGATGTTCTGCCTTAACCTGCTGACATACTAGGCAAGTCTGTACAAATTTCGCCACATCCCTTTTTAAGCCATCCCACCAATAAAGCCCTTTCACATCTTGATACATCTTGTTAACTCCAGGGTGAATAGTATACTTGGACCGATGTGACTCTTCTAGAATTTCTCTTTTCAAACTTTCTTCACTAGGTACTACTATTCGATCCCTAAATCTCAAAATGCCTTCAGGTCCTAGCTTAAAATCTAGGGTTTCCCCCCTTCTCACTTTCTCCAAATAACCTTGTACTACCGGATCCTTCCCTTGAGCCTCCTTAATTCTTTCTAACAAAGGGGATTTTAAGGATAGATTTCCAAATAAGATTTTCAACTTTTCTAAACGAGGATTCCAACCACTCGCTTCTTCTAACATATCCCATTCTCTCACCATTAGACCCGCTACTTGAGCCCTTCTACTTAGTGCATCTGCAACCACATTTGCTTTCCCAGGGTGATAATTGATTGAACAATCATAATCCTCAAGAAATTCTACCCAACGCCTCTGTCGCAAGTTCAACTCCTTTTGTGAAAACAAGTACTTAAGGCTCTTATGGTCGGTGAATACCTCAAATGTCACCCCATACAAGTAATGTCTCCACTTCTTCAAAGCAAAAATAACAGCGGCTAACTCTAGATCATGGGTCGGATAATTCATCTCATGGGGTTTCAATTTCCTAGAAGCATAGGCCACAACTTTTCCCTTTTGCATTAAAACACAGCCTAACCCTTCTTTAGAAGCATCGGAATATACTACATACCCATCAACTCCCTCAGGTAGGGCTAACACTGGAGCCGTAGTCAATCGTCTCTTCAATTCTTGGAAGCTCGCTTCACATTTAGGGCTCCAAATGAACTTATGGTTTTTCTTAGTTAACTCCGTCATTGGCCCAGCAATTTTTGAGAAATCTTTTATAAAACGACGGTAATAACCCGCCAATCCCAAGAAACTTCTAATTTCAGTTGGATTCTCTGGTTGTTTCCACAAAGTAACTGCCTCCACTTTAGTTGGATCCACTGCGATTCCATTCTTAGAGATTCTATGACCCAGAAAAGAAATTTTCTCCAGCCAAAATTCACACTTACTGAACTTAGCGTAAAGCTTGTGTTCCCTCAACACTTGTAAAACTATTTCCAAGTGCTTGGCGTGATCCTCTCGAGTCTTAGAATATACTAGAATATCATCTATGAATACCACCACAAATTGATCCAGATATTTCTTAAAGATTCTCTGCATTAGATCCATGAAAGCAGCTGGGGCATTGGTTAACCCAAAGGGCATTACCGCAAACTCAAAGTGCCCATATCTAGAATTAAAAGCAGTCTTAGGTATGTCTTCCTTTTTAATCCTCAATTGATAGTACCCTTGTCTCAAATCTAGCTTAGAGTACACCACCGATCCTTGCAATTGATCAAATAATCCATCAATCAAGGGCAAAGGGTACTTATTCTTAATAGTCACCTCATTCAAACCTCGATAGTCAATGCACAATCTCAAACTCCCGTCCTTTTTCTTTACAAACAAAACTGGAGCTCCCCACGGTGAGTCACTTTCCTTAATAAAACCTCTTTCTAGTAGGTCCTGCAACTGGATCTTTAGTTCTTTCAACTCCGCAGGAGCCATTCTATAAGGAGTCTTCGAAATTGGGGCTACTCCTGGAACCAAGTCAATCTTAAACTCTATCCCCCTTTCAGGTGGCAAAGATGTTAATTCTTCCGGGAAGACATCGGGAAAATCTTGCACGATTGGTACATCTTCTAATTTCACTTGATCACTAGGGGCGTTAATTAAGAAAGCTAAGAAACCCTGAGCTCCCTTGTGAAGCATTTTCCTAGCTCGAATCCCTGAAATCAAAGCAGACGAAGCTAATCTACCCCTTATATCTAACTTGAGAGTTGCCTCACCTGGGATGCAAAATTCCACCACTTTAGCTCTACAATCTAGCTTAGCATGGTGGGAAGACAAAGTCCATTCCTATAATCACATCATACCCTTTAAGGTCCAAACTCACCAAGTCAACTAGCATTTTTCGCTCCCCGACCCAAAATTCACACTCCTTATACACTAAACTAGTGAGCATGCTCTTATTACCCGTAGGAGTCCTAACTTCCAAATCATAGGGTAATCGTACAGGTTTTACATCAATTCCACACATAAAAGCAGGATTAACAAACGAATGAGTCGCACCGGGATCAATTAAAACCTTAGCTAATCGATGAAAGATTGGAAGTGTACCTTCGACTACCTCCGAAGGGTCAGGTGTAGGTTGACTATCTAGGGCATAAACCCTGGCCGGGACCTTTGGCCGACTCCCTCCAGAAGCAGTTTGTCTAGAACTTGTGGCACCTCCTTGGCTTTCCCCATTCTCGGAAATCCTAGGACAATTGGCAATTTGGTGCTCAGCACTTCCACACTTGAGACACTTGCCATCCTTTCTCCAGCACTCATTTGCAGTATGATTGGCTTTTCCACAGTAACCACAGGTTATCTGAGGGGTTGACACTTGTACACCTTGTGGAGCACTCCTAGGGGGTCCCCTTCCACTTTGACCTCCTCTCACTCCAGATCCTCTCGCCCCAGGGCCTCTAGCTCCAGCACCCCTTGCTAAAGCACCTCTCGATGCACTAGGGTTATTCACTACCCCAGTTCCTCTACCCATCTTAGGCGGTGGGGCACTTGTAGAAATTGGGTCCCTGCTACCACTAGGGGCATTCCTTTTCCTAGCAAAGAATGACCTAGATTGGGCTCTAGCCGTCTCAAACCTCTGAGCTTTCTCTACGGCATCACTATACGTGTTAATTTGAGCAGTGGCTAGTCCCTCTTGAATCTCCACATTGAGCCCTTGCACAAATCTTCTAATGCGTCTCTGCTCAGTGGCTATCAGGTCAGGGGCATATCGGGCTAATTTAGTAAAGTTGGTTTCATACTCTGCTACACTCATGGCCCCTTGTTTGCACTTAATAAAGTCATCCTCCCTTTTCTCTTGGACTAGAGGTGGAAGAAATTTGGCATTAAACTCACGGGTGAAGTTTGCCCAAGTACTAGGGGTACGGTCTCTATCCCACTTATCCTTAATTAGATTCCACCAAGACCGTGCAGCTCCTTCAAATTGAAATGACGCAAAAGTCACTTTCCGCGTCTCAGTGTAATCCAATGTGGCAAAAATATCAGATATTCTCTCCCACCATCCCTCAGCTATTTCAGGCTCTGGCCCACCTTGAAACTTAGGCGGCCCAAACTTTAGGAACCTCTCCAAAGCCCTATCTTCAGCATCTAACTGCCCACCAGGTTGTTGATGCACTGGTCCAGGACCTTGACGGTCTGTCAAACGTTCTAGCACTTCGGTTATCCTATTAATAGCGGTGGCCATTTGATCTCCGCCCCCGCCCTCGGGTCCCCGATTTTGGTTCACTTCCGACGCTCTATCGCCCCCTTGATCACGAAGGGGTTCAGCCCGTCTCCCTCGACCTCGACCTCGACTTCGGCGTTGACCTCTACCACGGGGATCCATACCTAGTTATGCCTAATGCAAAACAAGAAGTAAGTATATAAAAATTTACGCAAAGTTTAAAGAGCAACGCAGGAAAATTGCATAAAATTGAGGAACAAAGCAGAAAATTATGCCAAATGAAGATCAACTTGAGGGCGATAAAAATAACCACAACTAACACATATATTAACATTCGAAATTCCTACAATTAGCATTTCGTTGGGATTTTACAAAAATATAGCACAAAGGTGCTACAAGGTGCAACCAGTCATTCATAATCAAAAGAAGTGCAATCACCACAAAAGCAAGCCATACAGTTACAAAAATACAATGGCCCAAGAGTTAGCACCATCCCAACCAATGTTTACAAATTACAAGTCAAAAGAGAGTCTAACTAAGCCTAGTCCTCAGCGGGACCATCAGATGGATTCCCCTCATCAGGATCCTCTTCTGGATCCTCCTCCGGATCCTCCTCAGCACTAGGAGCTACCTCTGAGGCCTCGTCCATCACCTCATCCACCAGCATGGTAGCATCCGCTAGTATCCCAAAAGCTCGCTCACGAACCATGTCTCTCATCCTAGCCACGCTATCCCTTGCTCTCTGCAGCTCCTCACGGTCTGCCTCAGCCCTAGCTCTCTCCTCTAACACCCTTCCAGTCAGCTCTGTTACCCTATTCTGCAGATGAGTCACCATGGCACCTAACTCATCCACGTCCTGAATCAGGGCCAGATTGGAATTCACCAACTGGCAACGCTCATCGTCTATAGCCAGAACCAAGGTGTTGGGGTAAGAAAAGGTCAACCTACAGTCACACCTAGGAACCCTGGTGTCGGGCGAGTACTGACCACGAGCTCCACCACCCTGAACTTGGTAAAATATAGGCCTAAGAGGCGGCGTGTGACCATTCACGTGCCCGTTACCATTAGCAGCATGTCCGTTCCCATTAGGGTTCTCCATACCTACAAAACAGCCAAAACTTTCAAAGTTAAACCTTAGCACCATTAACTTGATCAATTATCACTTAAAATATATCTAAGTATCTCATTCCTATTTCTAGGAATAAAATACCTAACAATTCTCCCAAATACGTTCTAACCTAAGGCTCTGATACCACCTATGGCGGCCCCACTTCCCCCTAAGGCGAACCAAAGGGTTGGCGGGTCGCCTGCCTAGCTCTCGCCAGGACTCACTCACTCTAGCAACTAATATCACCAAACATAAATTGAAAATAAAACCTTACTCCTCGAGCAAGTTAAGTACTTAAATAAATCATACAATTCAACTTATACATCCCGAAAATACAATTCCAAGTACCAACGAAAACATCGAGTTTAAAATACTTAATTTACAATTTAAAGTTCCTAATCCAGGGCACAGAAGCACCACAGGATTCACATTTTCCCAAAGGCACAAGAAAATCATCCAAAAGATATTAAAGTATCTCCCAAGTGCAATTACAAAAGTGGGCATTCAAAATATCACATTTCTTTTCTAGTTCTTCAAAACTTCATGCATTTCAGAACCTGTCAAGGAAATCAAATTGGAAGGGATGAGCCAACAGCTCAGTGGTGCCTCGTAACATGCAATTCACATAGGGCAATTTAACAAGTACAAATGGACAAGCAAGCAATTAACAATTTAGGAAAACGAAATAACATAACAAGAAAAGGATACGGGGCTCTCAGGAGCCAAAGTCCTTGCGCTCGATCAGGTAATTTATAGTAGTTGACACTCCGTCAACTTTCACTACCTAATCTCCATGTAGACATTTTCCCTAATCTACACGTCTCCTAGCAACGACTTCCCCCTTATTTTCGGGCCCGACTCCAGCACGAATTTTCCAAGCACTTTTACCAAGACGGCAGAGAGGTACCTCCCACTCTAATAGAGCGTGGTACGTACATCCGTTTGGTTTATTTAGTCGACGAGACCACGCTCCAATCGACCTTGCAACACTCGTACTTGTGGCATTTCACGCAATCACATAGCATATAATATTTCATGATATCTCTAGCAAGTACTTTTAACAAGTAGTTCAACTAGCAGTTAAACACAATTCACGCAAGAGACACTCACCTTAAGTGAAGTGTCTAGAATTCCAAACTTTGACCGAGATTGTGCCCTTCACCAACTCCTAAAAACATACAAATAATTCACGTAAATTTCTACTTTTGAGTTGGCGAGTTTACTCAAGCCTTCTAGCATTTAATTTCACTCAAAAATCCCAAACTAGTATTAATCGTTTTTCTCAAAGTGAAATCCACAAATAGAGTGAAATTAAATTTTGAGGTTTCTTTAAAACCCAAAAACTTGCTAAATTCGTCAAATATTCCAACATCCGAGTTCTAGAATCACATAAGCCATTTAACACCAATTTTGTGTCACAAGTTGAGAAAAATCACATTTTAACAATTTAGAGGAAATTTCCCCTCAAATTTTTCCCAAACATATCTTGGGAAATTCCTTTAAGAGGCAATCATATAAACCAAGTAAAACTAGTCATTAGAATTTCTATAAAATAGAAACTCCTCAAGTTTGCCAAATTCCATGACCAACTTAGTCCAATGATTTTCATGAAGGTAAAAACTTGAGTTTTTAGAAAAATTTCCAGATTTGACAAATTCCTCAAAATAGGGCATTTGGTCTAATAAAATTCAAGGTTATCAACTCAAAGTAGACCTAGTAACATCGGTTAATGCTAGAAAACATTTTCGGGGCAACTTTGGTCCACATTTAATCAAAATGAAATCCAAACGTCAAAATCATTTCTAATTTCAAACAAAATTTCTGTTTTGGTAGCCTCGTGAAGAATAACATTTTGGCCCACTTTTGAACGTAAACTTTACTAGATTTTGTCCCCAAATGGAGCTATACACACCCCTTAACTAAACACAAGTCAAATTGGGTTCATGTTAACGTGAAAATCATTCAACATGTCTCATGCAAAGCTGGAAAAATTTTCAAGTGCATTTGGTACAAGCAGTCCATTTTGTCTTCAATTTGTCCAAAATTTTTCAACTACTCAAAGGCTACATTTTTACCCAAACAATACTTCACATATAGGTTAACATGTTTACAGCTCAAATGGTTCAAAAACTTGTCAAAACCAAACCCCAAATTCGCCCAAAATCTGGAAATTTCCAGAATTTTTCGGACAACTCAAGGGCATTTTTCTCTTTGATTTTTCAATGAAATTTCCTATTGTACCAAAGCTGCATTTTCACCAAAACTACTCTACACATATAGGTGAACATATACATGATTTAAATGGCTCAATAACTTCACAAAATCCAGCTCAAAATTTCGGGTAAAAATGGAAGAAAAACAGGCCTGCTGGTTCGGTTGCAGAGCAGAATTTTTCTCTTCTTTTTGATCAACCATTTCCAACTTATAATTCATACTTTAAGTCCCTAACAATCACCACTAACTAGTCTAGCCCCCAAACAAACAATCCAGTTCATTACCTAAGCGAAATTTGCAAAACACCAACAAGTACAAATCTGGAAAATTTTCCTTTCTCTCGGCAGCACCCCAGCTTCATTCTAAAAACATTTTCCCAACATTTAACCACCACAAAACACACATATAAACACATAAAACACCTCTAGCTTCATCAATCATTAGCTTAGAGGATCAGCAACCCAACATGTTTCACCAATACAAGCTAAAACTTCAAGAACCAAAAGCTGCAACAAATCTGAAATTTTGGCTAAGGGGGTGAAGCGGAAGTTTTTGGGTTACCTTTGGTGGTTGTTTACTAGCTAATGAAGTGCCTAGTTCCCCAAGTTTGCTCCTAGAATCACTGAGGTCAGTCGGCACCCCTTGCACTCTGTTTTTCTCCCGGTCAGACCTCCCACAGCAGCAACCCAGCAGCAAACGTTAAGGTGAAGAGAAGCTTGGTCTGGGGTTTTGAGTTAGCTTGGAAGGTTCTGTGGTTGGAGGAAAGAAAAATGGCAACTGGTTTCTCCTTCTCCCCTGGTCTGATGCAACGCCGGTAGCAGCCGCAGCGATCTTCCTCCTCCTTGCTTGGTCGAGACAGCAGCCAAGAATGGAGGTGGAAGCTGGAAATGGAAGCTTGAAGGTTGTGGTGTGAATGGCTGAGGATGGAAGGCTGTTAGAAGCTTGGAATGGCAGCGGTCTCTGCTTCTTCTTGCACCAGAGGAACGAGCTTGAAGAGAAGAGAAACGGCTGGTAGTTGGTGATAAGATGGGTTGAAAATGAAGGTAAGCTAGAGTATAGGTTTGAAGACTTTTTGGGCATGCCATTAATGGTGGAAAAATTTTGAATTGAATCGCGTTTACGCGCGAGAATTTTATCTACTGGTAGAAATTCCTCATCTAGCATTTTCTCAACTGAATTATACATTTTTATAACCTCTACATATCATACAGTTCAACTTAGAGCTATATTGCGTATGGGAGTGCGAAAATTCAACTTAATGTTTAGCCGAACGCGAACCGTCAAATAAATTTTAAAAAATTCATGTAAATTAAAATATAACATTTATATAAGTGAAAACATCATTAATAATATAAATACACATTTTTAAATATAAATTCATATTATTTAATAATTTTCAAAGTTTAAATAATATTTATTTTAATTTTCAGAAATTAATGAAATTTTGAGATCCTCACAGAGCTCAGTCTCGAGCTCAAGCACTGTGTATGGCCAGCGAGCTCAAGCTCGAGTATCACAATAGTTGAGTTCGGTATCACCTCTACTTCTAGCTGTCTTCCTTCCTCAACTAGAACCACAACTCCCGTGCAAATAACAATCAAAAGGAGGACGACGAAAATCACTCCCAAAGTTCCTTGGCCACATTATCTATTAGTTTGATAATACTACTGCCAAGTACAGCTAAAAACGTGATTCTCACATTTAGGTAAGGTTGATGATGAATTGATATCTAGGTGAGTAATACAAATAAGAGGTCAAGATTAATGCATGCAAGAAATTTATGGGTGAATGTGCTTTGTGTTTCAAGACATAAGCCTAAAAAAAGTGTTTCATGAAATAAACTCCCCCTTTCACTATTTGCCTCATAAATCGCATTTTGATTTGGTAGTACTATTATGTTTTCCTCGGATAGAATTTCAACAGTTCGGTGGCTAAGTTGGATGAAGAGACAAAAAACTTCAAAGACTATGTTGTCATAATAAGTCATTAAATCACAGTAATACGTACAAGGGCAGATTCCACTTTTTCTTTTCTTTTTTTTCAAATTCCACTTTGTACCCATTTTAAACTTTTATTTTGAATACTTTGTATTCCAAAGTTAATAATTAGAGTAGCATTGCACCTCAGAATTTTCATTTGAGACGCCAACACGCTAATGCCATCCTAAATTATCAAATAATATCAAACATCTTTAACAGGACTGTACGAATAATTTGCAACCCTATACTACGCTACTCTTATCAATGATGACAATTGGCAACAACCTATAAGAATATGAAAAAAAAAATATTATTTGAGTGTCTTTCCGTATTTCTTTCACCGTATGCAGGGATGGGGCGGATAGACCTGGCATTACAGTTTGGAAAATGTTAAATAAATTCGATCTACTTAAATAATTAACCATTTTTTTTAAACTGTTTTTTTCAACAGGATAAGAGCGGTACCTAAGGATTAGGAAGGAAATAATAAGTTAACTTAGGAAAAGTTATAATTTTGAGTTTATCATTCCTATATATAACCCTCGTGTAGGGTAGATGGTCACCAGAACCTATCACAATATGGGTTGAGTCTTCGTGGATATTCACAATTTAGAAAAACGGGTTAAGATAGTTGTCAAATATAACTGTGTTAAATGATTTACGATTCAGTGCAAATTTTGAAAATTGTATGGCTCAAATCATGTCACGTAATTTTGATATAATTGACATATACAGGCCCATATAAATAAGATGTACCTAAATATAACATGGATATTACGAAGTTGTTTTAATAATTTGTGCCGCTCTCTTACTTATTATGCAGTAATTATAGAGATAAAACTCTTTTTTCTTTCGGAGGTAGAGATACATTAAAGCTCTTAATTTCAAGAATTCTTCCTAGTATAGAACAAACAAAAGCGAGAACCAACTTCCGTTCGCGTAGGGAGTTAGATGGACCTAAATGTGCCTACAGAATATTTAGACTTGTACGCCTTGTTCGGCCTGGCTTTTGGAAATTTATAGCACCATGGACTAAAAGCTTTTGGGTTCTCCAGCAGTTCAACCCGATACTGTATGACAATTTAAATAGATGCTGAATTGACATTACACATTTACACCGTCGTTCGGACAAACCTTGGGTAACTTAACAAGATGATATGGGGCGATTCGTACCACAATTGATTGTTCATGGGGTTAATCGTGCACCTTGGATGCCACAATTGTTTGTTCAAGGGGTGACGTGCACCTTACATAGTTCAAAGGCACTATGTAATTAATCCAGCAAAGCCGCATGTTTTAGTACTCCTATTTTGCAACTTGAGCATAGAAAATGTTAGTTTTTTTTTGGTGAAAAAAATTTGGATGGATTCAACTCTTATCATCACCACGATCTTGGATATATTGTCAGAGCCATCAATCACGTGTAATGTTCTTACAAATTGGCCACTAACATAATCCTTACTTAGCAGTGAAATTTGAACACGTAATTTTTTGTTAGAAAGTTATCTGTTCGTACCAATTGAACCAACTTGTATTAACATTTCCAAAAAACGTTAGATGAGCTTTGGCTATTGTTTGTTGGGTGTATTACTATTTTAATCTACACTAGGAGAGGAACTAATTAGGTCAACGAGGGTTAGAGGGAGGAAATCCCACTTTTAGATTAAAGGGGTATACTACTACACACCCTTTGAATTCTATCGTAAGTACAAAAATTCGAACACCTAATGTGCAGTTACCTAAGGCGAGCTATAATTTAGTTGGTGAATCGCCTAAGGCGATTT
The DNA here is from genome assembly GCA_036785865.1 of Coffea canephora. Classification (NCBI taxonomy): domain Eukaryota; kingdom Viridiplantae; phylum Streptophyta; class Magnoliopsida; order Gentianales; family Rubiaceae; genus Coffea; species Coffea canephora. The sequence continues at coordinate 30,096,478 of CM071920.1, read as the reverse complement.
AGTTTGCTAAATGGTCTATTAGGTGTTAGGAAAACAAAAATGTCATCCGCGGTGTGATTTTAAAAGTTAAAGATCACTTTTAACCACTAATTTTCGGAAGCTATCATTATTCTATATTTCTATATTTTAGGCATTTCCAACCCCACGATTTTAGACACTTTTACGAATATTTAGAATTCCAAATAATAGAACTAATGATTGAGGAAGTTTTATATGCATTTGTAACATTCAACGGAAACAAAATTCTATGTTAAAAATAAGGCATCAAAATCCAAGCAAGGCATTAGCAAATTTTTTTTTTTAAAGTAAGTGAAAGGTCTCGAATTTAGAATTTTTCACTTAACCTCCCTTTCCGTACCACCAAACTCATCCTTCTCCCAAGGTATTAGCAAGTTCAAATGTGCAAAAAAGAACAAATGCTAAACTTTTGTTTAATCTGCTAAAAATTTCAATTAATTGAACACATGCAGAACATGAGCAGACACGATATGCCATACAACGGAAATAAAAGAGAACATGTTTCACTAATACATCCAAATCCCATTCTTTTGATTTGCGATTAATTCTTTTCAAGTTACATCAAACTCCTTACGAGAAAAAACTCTTCCAACATTGTCATTTTTATTTTTATAAATTTTAAATTCAAAACTTTATGATTAAGGAACGCAAGCTTCTTTCCACTAACATCAACATCCTTTGATTCCAAATCCCATTCATGAACCGCGAGGAGCACTCACATGCCGAGCAAAGGTTCATTGAGCCAAGTCAAGGGCCGACACGAAACCTCAAATATCACCATCCCAGAATACTCATTAAATACTTGGGTTAATTTCAAGGCACGGAAGATGAATTGACATGAAAAAAGTTACACTCTTAGGTCCGCAATCGATCATGATTCATGAATGGCACCTCAAGTTTGTGTTCCAACTCATCGTCCACCAAGTTTGGGGTCTCTGTAATTGTGGACTTTGGTCAAGAAAAATTAATAAACAATATTTTAATTGTTCTAAGTGATAATCATCAGATTAGGATTCACATTGCATGTAATTTTTTTTTTTAAACTTTTGGTCCTATCATGTGATCCACGATAATTGAACGCACAAAAAACATGAATTACCTTATTCCCTTTCTTTAAAGCACCATAGAAATTCGAAACCTTCATGCGACAAAAAAAAAAAAAAAATCAATCCAGAAAACAATATATCTACAAGATCTAGTATTGCACGGCAGCAATCTAAAACCAATTATAATCCTTTGAAACTTCAAACATAAAAATACATGGCTTGCACGGTCACACCACCCCCTTTCTTTAAAGCACCACAGGAATTCGTTTTTTCTCATGCGTCAAAGAGATTAATTGAAAAAATAGTAGATCTACAAGATCCAGTCAATCGTACACCAATAATCTAAAACCAATTGTAATTCTTTAAAACTTCTAACATAACAAATTATTTGCTTCAAACTTTAACGATTCAGATTCAAAGTCTGATATTAAAGCTCTGATATCACTTGTATTTCCAATTTCGTAATATCATATATTTGATTCAAAATCTGATATTGAATCTCCGATACTAGTAACGTAGTAGGCATTACTCATTAGCATTTGTTTTAACCTGACAAAAAAGATTAATAAGTTGTAGCACAAATTAGAATTCAATTTTTACATTAAGACCTTGCTCATAAAAACTCTAAGACTAGCCATTTATGCTTCGAGTTCCAAGTGAAATATTAATCTGTCTCTTAAGTCTTAACTCAACATTTATACTAATCAAACATTTGCAAAATTGTACAATTTCTCTCCACCTGCTCTCTAATCTCAACCTTGTCACTACCCGTTCTTCCTCCATAGGAGGGAGATCTCCGTTTCAAGTCAAAGTCTCTCTTTTTCTTTTTTATTTTATGTTCAATAAAGTTTCTTCTATAATATTCTAATGAGAGTTTTCTCTCTCCTAGTATTTACTAGTGAGAGTTTTCTTTTCTCCTAGACCATCCCAATGGGAGTCTTGTTTATTTTTTATTATTTTTCTCAGATCTAAGAGTATTTATATCTAGATAATAGATTTGTAATTTTTTGGGTCATCTTGTTTGATCTTAATATCAATTTTGAACTTGAATCAATTTTGAGGGAGTAGACATGCACCATGCACAGATATTTATGGAGCAGATTTTATAATTTTTGTGATTTACAGTGTAATTTTTCTTATTTTTGTAACTCTATTAAATCTAATGATTTTTCAATCAGATATATCTGTGATATGTAATGTTCTATATATTTTTTACAATTAGTGTAATTTTCTTTGTCAATCAAATTATGTTGAGCAATTTTCAACTAACTTGTTAATAATATTAGTTTCTATTTTATCAAAAAGAAATTCTACAACCTACACAATTGGAATATCCGGCCCAACGAATCCCAACCCATATGCAAAAGGTCCTTGTAACTAATTTGAGGCGTCCGAGTTTTATTTCCATGCATATGGTAGAACAATTTATTGCTATGGCCAACCACGAACATAAGGGTTGCGGGCAGGGGCAGCCGTCCGCCAAAAATTTTCAAAAATTCTATATGGAGAATTAAATTTAAATTTGAACTCTATCATTTTAGATCCTTAACAAGTTTTTTTATTAGTTAATATGCTTATCTCCTTTAATTTCTCTCTAAGAGCATGTAATCTTTCTTATTTTCTAGCTCTATTAAATCTAATGATTTTTTCGATTAGATATATCTGTGGTATATTTTATATATTTTCTGTCATTAGTGCATGTTTCTTGTGAATGATTTCCAGCTACTTTATTAATAATAATGGCTTTTTTTTATCAAAAGATTAATACAAAATTTCGTTATTATAACCTTAATATATTTAGTGTATCCTTACATTAATTAAGGTAAGGAAACAAATAATTGACCAATAAAAGGAAATTTAATCATATTTTTTATACGTGATTGACTTGATCAATTAATTAAAAGCTAGCACCTAAATGAACAAGTAAGAATCAATCTTTCCCGAAGTTCGTTGAACTCAATTCAAACATTCACTCTTCCCAAAACTCTATTTTTTTCAAGGCAAGTCTAATTTTTTTTTCTTTATAATCCCTTTATATTTTGATTCATAATCATTCATTATCTAGATACATACACTTATTTTAAATTTGAGATTTACATTTTTTATGCTTTTAATTTGCCAATTGTTCTTATTCTAAATTTATATTTTAAAATTTTGTGTTAATTTGTAAACGGTTAATGTCTATTTTTGAATTTAATTAATGTTTATATGATTTTGGTCCGTGAGTTAATTTTCATCTTCTACTTCATGTTTTGTCTCTTATTATTAAAAGCATTTAATATTTTGTTATCATCTATTAAACTTTGGTTTTAAAACTTTGATATCAAGTTAGCGTGCACCATTTGATTTGATAATTTTTTCTTACTCATTGTTTGATTGTTCGCTCCCCTAAATTAAAATTCTGCGTCCGTCACTGGCTAAATTCCATATCCGCCAGTGGCTATGGCGGCTGTAACACCGTTATCTCAAATTTCCAAATACCAAACTTCGTTGTACATAAAATTTGCCGCACTTGTTGAAATTTTGACGACATGTGATGAACAATTTTTACGGCAGTACTGTTGCAGACTTTGTTGTTAAGGATATAATTAAGCCATGAGGAGGCTTGCTAATTGGACTCGGATTTGCGGATAAAAGTGTGGTACGAAACAATTAATTGTCCGTCCTACACGACATGTTAATCACATTGATGGTGTTTGCAAAAGTGTAAAAGTTAGGTTTTTATCATCTAATTGCGTTTTTGGGCATGTTTTGCATGGCCCTGAGCCACTGCAAGAGCAGGATTTTTTGTGTTGATAATTTTGCCGACGAGGCTTAGTGAATCCTGATTTGATCGTTTTCAGTATGTCTTTTCTTTTCTTCTTGTTTTGTTCGGTTTTATTTTTTCATTTTTTGTATCTTTAGTTTTGGAGGAGAGCTGGGAGTCGCATGACTATTTTCGATATGGAATCTTTTTTGATAAAAGATAAAATTTCATTCCATTAAATGGCACTAATGGCAGAAAAAACATCGAAAATGTCACAAAAACATTTAATCTAAAAAATTACTCGATTTAACAGATTTAGAAAATAATAAAAACTACACTAAACTCTAACTAATCAGATAAATTATGAGCAGCCCAACGAATATCTATACATTTTAATACCATCAAATTTGCTATCCAACTCGTTTAAGTGCAAAGTTGACGCTGAGATATGATGAAATGACCCAAGAAATCATAGATACGATAGATTTGCCAAAAACTCTTAGATCCAATAAACAAACAGCCAAAAAACACTAATTGGACTTTCAATATTTTCAATATGGAACTTGGATTTTTAGTTCATGAAAAATTGAAGTATCTGATGCTACTTTTGTCCCAAGTATTGCAATACTTGGTAGTTTTTTTTTTTTTTTTTTTTTATATCTTGTAGAGCTCTTGGGGGATAGTAACCCCTATACAATCAGTTCCAAGCAGCTCTAGTAAATTGGATACCGTAGTGCTTGGTAGTTTTCATTTTGGTTGCTATGAAATTTAGATTTGCTCATTCTCTGTTCTTATACAAAACTAGAATTATTTTTCCTTTGTAACTCTTTACTAGCTTTATATTCCGTGCTAAGCATGGAATTATAAATACTTAAAAACAATCTGACTTTCAAAGTAAAGTGAGGATTTAGGCATTTAATTTTATGTCCCATATTATATTGAGATTTGGAGTTTCAATTTAGTAAACAATTGCCACTGGATAGCATCAATCAAATTTATTAAAAATTTTAATAATCTTAGAAAATGATTAGAAACATCTCAATTGATGAAATATATATCTAACTATATAAAAGCGGGAGTTGGGTTATGAACAGTGAAAGTTTGGTCGGGCAACTTTGAGGGCAATAGGCAACAAAATAGCGAGCAGCCGATGACTTCAGCACTCCTCTCCCTCAATTGTCATTTTTTTCTTTCCCTCAATTGTCATTGGAGTCACTCAATTTGGATCTACTATATGTGCATATCCCCAGTATTGGCCCCACAAACTTTTCTATTGGTTTCTTGAATCTGATTGTAGGGAGCTTTATCCTCAAAATTTTTTTCCCCAAAAAATAAAAAAGCAACCCTGATATCTATCTATAATATCTTATATATATATATATATATATCTTATCTATCTCTATCTCTAAATATATATATATATATATATATATATCTAAATATATTGGCAAATGAATAGTGCCTTTTTGGTCAAGCGGTTATGCCTTTATTTTTGTGACTTTGAGGGGCGTTTTGGTCTTTTGAATCTTTTATATACATCTTTTACTACTGCTACATGTTGCACCAATGAAAATGGCAGTAAGATATCCACCAAATTACTCAAGTCCTGAGCTCAACATTTGTTGTAAGTATATCCAACTAGATTTTTACTGCAACAGTATCCAAAATTCTTTGTGCAAATAAGCGACGAGTCAGATACACAAATTGCCACTATTATAAACCCCATCTATATAAATTCTATCAACAACTAAATCACTAAATATTGTTCACTTATTTTTGTCTACCATACAGCATCACCAATCAAAAACTTTTTGATGTACTTTAGTAGAGAAGATACGGAGCAAATGGTAAGATCAATATTTTCAACAAAATATATTGCAAATCAAAATCCACTTTAATTTTTTCTTACTTTTGCTACTAATTTTCAGGTCATACCAGCCAAATCTTTGCCTCATATAGGACGCCATATGCGAAGAAAAGCAATACTAAAAAATGGAAACAAATTTTGGTTTATTAGATTACATGAAAGTCCCGCAAATTCTAGCTGGAAAGAATTTCTATGCGATCACCAAATACAAGAAAACTTCATGATCCAATTTTTTCACATAGGTGTAATGGCCTTTCGAGTGCAGATATTTGCTCCAAATCGTTGCTCAACTTTCTATGAATGGAACATTTTACCAGCCCAAGACTATGGCCAAAACGAATACGCTATGGTACAAAATTATTACTCTCTAATTAAACACAATTTATCAACCTAATTGTTATCCAAAAAAACTGCAGGAACATTCTGCCCAACAGAAGGACTACTAACAAAGTTTCAATTCTATGTGACAATCCAGCCATCTGATATAGACTACTTGGTAATTTTCATATTATACAAATATTTAGCATATCAGTGTATCAATATTCTTACAAAAATTTCACATCTTTTTATGACAGGAATTACATCTAGATGATGCCTTCCATATTCTACCAAATAAAGATAGCATAATTGTGCTCTATTGTCAACAAAAGACTTGGGACATAAAAGTTGAGGACAATTATTTAACAAATGGATGAAAAAAGTTGACAAAATTTCATTTAATTAAAGTAGACTATACTGTCGTATTTACTCACTTAGGAATTAGGATTGAACAAATATACACTTCAGATATTTGACGATGAACTTGTTCAAGCGTATCCAATATAATCTAAATAAAATACAATTAAAATGTTCACAAACTCAACGTAGTTATTTAACATTGCTACTCTAATAAACGTAGTCCAATGAAATCCAATGAATAACATTGTTCACAAACTCAACGCAATTATTTAACATTGCTACTATAATGAAATCAATTTCGGATGCACTTTTGTTCCACTATCATATAACTATCAACCCAATTATGCATGTAATATCTTATGGATTGACTTCCATCCATGTAACTGCACTTCCTTCACTTTGTAACCATCTTTTTGTTCTACTTTCATGTAACTATCAGTCCAACTATGCATGTAACTATCTTGTGGACTGACTTCCATCCATGTAACAGCACTTCCTTCGCTTTGTAATTTCAACTATACTTTTTTCCCACCTTTATAATCACTTAACCCACACCACATAATTTATATTAATCATAAAATTCTCTACACTACAACAAATACACAATAACTAAAAATTGTGCAACTTAACACGGGAAATATTAGTCCTCCTGCGCATCGCGCAGGCCGTCCCACTAGTATATATAGATTGATTGGTGCCAATGATTAAACCCTTAAGCTTCATTTCTTCGGATGAAAGTTTAGATAGATTTTCCACGTCACAAGCCAGATAAAATATTAAAATTGTTTACCATATCCTTTAAACTAGAAAAGAATCGGAAATCATTGCCACTTCAGCTCCTGAAGATTATCATTCATGTGAGTTTCACATAAGCAATAGTGGTCTTGAGGGATTGTAAGACCCAAAGACAACCTAAGAGGGGGGGTGAATTAGGTTGATTAAAAACTTAATTGAGTTTATGCACTTTTTCCTTAATAAAAAATTTACCTTCTTTTCTAGCAGTGATCAATCAAGTAAATTTAAAGAAGAGAACAATGTTGATCAGAATTAAGAATATATTTATAAGCAATGAGAATTTTATTGAACAAACAGAATAAGATAGAGTATCAAACCGATAGTCTACCAAGCTTTCCTCAAACTTGAAGACCAATCATAAGGATGAGCACCTTCTCTTTGATGAACAATAATCAACTCAATGTACAATGGAGGGATCACTTCCTCCTTGCCCCAAGCCTCGCTTAGTCAAGTTAAGAAGTTTTACTATCACTCAGATAACCCTCAACAAAGCTACACTATTGAAAATTTCAAACACAAGAGAAGTGGTTACAAGAAATTCACACCACTTGGAGAACAAATCTTGCTTAGGAGACTATTTTCTAGCTAAAATATCTCTTGAGATCTTGTAAACAAAGTGTGCAAAAGTCCCTCACTGGTTCAGAATCGTTTGTATTTAAAGGGAACCAAAAATGGGTTTCAATAATGCTTCCAACGGATAGTAGGCAGATGAAGAGTCAGCTAGCCGTTGGGGCCGTCGGACGTCCGACAGATTAATCACCGTCCGAAAATCAGCCAAATTGTCGTTCAGACGTCCGATGGGATATTATCGTCTGACAGCATCTACGTCCGAACGTCGTCAGAGAGTCATCAAAACTTTGCAAAATTTCTCAGACGTCCGATACGATCGATGTGCGTCCGATCCTCCCGGACGTCCGATGCTTCCTTACAAGCGTCCGACAGAGTTTCCTTCTTGATGTTCTTCATTCTTTCGAAAGTCCGACAGCTTCCTTTAGGACGTCCGATATGAGTGCCCTGTTTTTGCTTCTTCTTTTGATTGATTTTCTTTCCTTGACACCTTTGTACCTGATTCTCTTAAAAGCAAAATACTTATATTTGAAGCGAATTAGATAAAATTTCAAAGTGCTTTGTGATCATCAAAATCAAGAATAACATTCTCCCCCTTTTTGATGATGACAAAACAAAAGTTTGAAATGAAATTTGATGACATCAAATAGGCTCCCCCTTTCTCACTCAATTGTAGAAAAAATAGCTCCCCCTCAATCGTAGAACTCCCCCTCACTTGGCTACTTATTATCCATATTATCCGTATTCATATCTACACCATCTCTCCTCCTTTTTGTCATCACAAAATTCAAAATGTAAAGATACATTTGGAGAACTAGTAACAAAGATTCGACCATATATCCAACCATTCATAGCAAAATGATCTTACGAGTATTATATCCATATTTCCAACCATTCAACCAAGCAAAATGTACAGATTCAACCATTCACAAACATTACAAACATATGTCCAGTTTTGGACATTACAAAACACCAAATGACACCAACCACTAGAATTCAATAGATAAAAAGAGTTCAAGGCAATTATCTAACATTCAGCAAATAAAAACAGTCAAACAGAATGCAAATGATCCTAATAGGACTAGTGATCCTAAATGATAAGCTAAGAGGATCCAGGCGTCCTTCGAGTAAGCTGATACTGAGAGAGATCCTCCTCCTCAGTGTCTTCATCATCTTCAGCAACTTCACCAACTGGTTTCTTGTCTTTATCAGATGTGGAAGGATCATGTGGTGCCATGGGAGTAGAGGTGAGGTCGATAGGAGCAGGACTCATAGAGCAAACAGGGGCTAATGAACTTGGATCATTGGAGCGTGGCTGCTTGCCAGGAGGGACTTCCTAAACCACAGGTGGGGGAAAAAGAAAACTCTTTTTATCTAGGAAGTCAGCTTGTTGATGGGATAACATGGTGAGCATGAGACCATGTTCAAGAAGCAGAACATGTTGCTTAAGGTCTCGAAGGAGCTCAACCACCTCAGAATTTGAAGAAGAAGATGCCTTAGTAGCAGTCTTCCTAGGATGAATAGAGGTCAGTGCAACAGAGGATGGAGTGTGAAGTGGATCATGTATAGCCTTAAATCTAGGTTCATTAGAAGTGTCCTCCTTATACGTCCACAAATTATCCCTAAAAACAAGATTTTTGCGCTCAAAATAAGCCTTAGTGAAGGTAGAGGAAAATGTTTCTTTGGGACAAACACCAAGGATAGGTACTTTATAAAATTCAAAAACCTTTTGAAGGAATTTTCCATATGATTCTACGAGAATCAATGGTATAGCGAAATAAAAACTTGCACATGACAAAGCCAAAATCAATGCGAATTTTTTCTCGAAAACAATAAAACAGATACAACTCCATTTTATTTGCATCTGTTCTATGACCGTCAGTAGGCACAAGCAGATTTGAAATGATTGAGAAAGCAATAAGATTCACAGGGACAAGGTCATTTAGTTTTGCATCAGCAGGGGCAGAAAATTTCTTTCGAAAATAGGTTAGCATTTTAGCATTATCAAAGTGATTATCAGCAGTAGGATGCTCTTCATAAGAAAAGAAATTGGCAATTTTACTTTTGCATCCTGGTTCAATAACAGTATTTAAAATGGCATTCACAGTTTCAGGATCAAATACTAAGTCAACCCCATTTACCCTGGACATAATTTCAGTGTGATCAGTGCCTTTCTTAAGATTGGCAAAGAATTGATACAGCATTTCAGGGTAATAAACGTTAGGCATGGAAATGATATGTGACCATTTCTGGAATTCAAAGAGATTAAGAATTGACTCTAAACCAATCTTGCGAAATTCAGAAAAATTTATGGTTCGTTGAGGAATGAAACCTTTCTGGGTTATCAAGGAATGTTTTTCTTTGGCATCAGCATCAAAGAATGAGGAGACGGTGGTTGATTGGGAAGGCTGTTGAGATGGAGTTCCTTGTCCGGATTCAGGCTGAGCGGAAGGCCGGAAAGTTTGAGTCTTTACTGCTCCTCTTTTGAAGTGTTTGGATGATCTTATGACCCTAGGAGAATCCACATCTTCATCCCTGAGTGTGTGCTTGCGTCCGACAGGGACTTTTCCTCCTCTTAGATTCACCATTGTGTGAAATGTGTGAGATGTATGATGCGAATAATGCATACAGTGGTATGGGAGTGACTCACACAAGAATTTTGGGTTAAAGAAGCTTTGAAAATGATTGAGCAGAGCGGTTATGAGAAAGTAGGGTTTTGAGGGAAATTTGGGATCTTTCGAAATGTGATGAGATTTGGTGAAAAGATCCGAAAATTGAACTGGCAATTATCAGGAGAAATTTTTGGTTGAGTCAATTTTGGAATGAGTGCTTCAGAAAAGCACGAATTGAGTGTGAGAAGGATAGAGGTTTCCGTCCGAGTGAGAAGAGAAGAGGAGAATTCTGAAGCAAATGAGGAGGGAAGTCACTTTAAAAAGGGTACCGTTGTACTGTCGGACGGCCGAACGTAGTCGTGCGTCCAACGGTTTCGTCCGAACAGATGTTTTCTGGGAAAATAGCTGAAGAACATCATCGGACGTCCGTTCATCTGTTTTAGGACGTCCGAAAGCTTTGAACAGAAAAAAAAATTTTAAGATGATTTTTCGATTATCCCTAATTTTGATTTTAGATGAATGAATTGATCCAATGGCAAAGCTTTTGTAAAAATATCAGCAATTTGATCTTTAGAGCAAACATAATTCACACAAACTTCACCTTTTTGAACAAGATCGCGAATAAAGTGGTGCTTTATATCTATATGTTTTGTCCTAGAATGTTGAATTCAATTTTTGGTCAAATTTATAGCACTGGTATTATCACAGAATATAGGCATGCAATCATATAACAATCCAAAATCATTCAGGGTATGTTTGGTACCCCATAGAATTGGGGTTTAGAATTGGAATTGGAACCCCAATTCTAATTCTTGTGTTTGGATGCTGCCTTTTCCATAGAATTAGCATTGAATTCTAATTCCAAGAGGTTCCAATTCCATGAATTGAATTCTTTACCAGATCAAAAGAATTCTAATTCCAATTCCACAATTAAACGGGTCCAAACGCGGATCTAATATGGATCAAAAATTAAAATCGGGTCAAGGGTATCAGCACCCCTCTCTTTCTATCTAACTCACCATTTTTCCTCAGCCGCAGGTGCTCTCATTGCTCTTTCTATCGGGCCGCTCTCATTGCTCTTGGAAGTCCCCACTTGTACCTTTTCCGACCTAAGATCCTCAGGTAATCTTAACGCCAGATTCAGATGCATGATGAAGCCATCCATATCTTGTCGGATTATTTGTAATTTAAGGAAAAAAAAAAAAGAGAGAAGAGGAAATGTTCTTGTGAATAGCCCATATCTTGTCCATCCTGATATTTTGTATTTTGTGGCTTTATTTGCAATTATAAGCAATTTATGAGTTGAGTGTTGACTGTATGCGGCAAATTGAAGCAAAATTCCATTTGGGCTTTTAGTTACTTTTAATTAATTGTGAAAATTGGAGTGCAAGATTATAATGTTGTTGCGAAAATGGGATGCATGTAGAGTTTATGGGAGTGGGAGGAATCTGAATCCATTGTTGTGGACGTGGAATTCGAGTCCGAAATGGAATGGTGGATTTGGGAGATGCATTGAGGACTCGATTGGGAATGTGGATGTTGGTGGTGGTGTAGGTGTTTCCACCACAGCTACTAGTCATTGCTCAACTGTGGAGAGGCTGTACGCTTGGGAGAAGAAATTGTACCAGGAGGTCAAGGTACCTACTACCATCAGCTTTGTGTGCTACTAAATCGAGAATTGTGTGCTACTGCTTCTGGATTTTGGAGCGGACCCCAACAGCAGAGGTATCTCCAACTTTCATACTGCTTTAAGTTATGACGTCCAAATACTGCTATGGGAACCCAACTTTGTGATGATATAGAAGCAGGAAAACAATTTAAACAATTCACCTCATTATCAAGAGGGCTGTCCTCCTTGCACCCCCCACATCATTTGTCGCAAACTAATGACAATTATAATTTGCATGCCCCTTCTTCATGTTTTATAACTACAGTAATGGCAGCAATAGTAAAAACTTAGCGAAATGTGGCCCCTAATACTCTCCAGGCGTCAGTTTTATTTATTAATTTGAGCCGTCTTTGATTTAATTGCTAGTACAGTATGATTTACCCCTCATCCTGTCCGAGTGCGGACTGTATGGGCTGGCCCTCTTGCATCAGTGAGAAGTGAAAAATACCCTTTTGGTCATTCCGTACAAGTTGAAAATGGCTGAATCTGCATCTCCTAGACAACTGTAACACCAGTCTCATTTACTCTTTTAAAAGGTGTCTATATTTACTGCGATTGTCCATTTCATTTTGGTCTGCCTGTTGATCTGTATTTTTTTCATTTTGTATTTTGTTATTGCTGTTTTTGGGGGTTGTTGTACTCAAATCTTTTATAACTCCCTTCTCATATGGTTTGAGTTTTGGCTTTTTTAAGTGTAGAATTCTCCTTACTCATTAAAGAGACTAGCATGCTCTCTACAAAATAATTGGTATCTTTGAGGCATAAATATCACTTCTGAATCTTGATGCCTTCTCTTAGTGAAAGTTCATTCGACATTTAAGGCAAATCATTTTTTTCTAGTTTTGTTTGAAGACAGCATAAGCAAAGAATTGGAATGTCCAGCCATAGTCATAGAACTTAAAATACAGGAATTCTGTTTACCTTTGATGGACGTTTCCCTTTATTTACTCTTCAATGATATGAAATCAATGTCCAGCCCAACACGTTTTTAAGTTTAGAGATCGATTGCCTTTCATGACTAGGTGCATATTTGCCTTTCATTTTTAGTTCTATAATGCAGTAGCTATTAAATATGTTCTTAAGAACATGACATTGTGATGTTTTTCTGGTGCATATCTGCCTCAGATATGGCATCTGAAGCAACATCTCAGTCAAAAGGGAAAGGCAAAGGGTATTTCACTTGGACTCCTGAAATGGATCGTGTAATGGGCACCTGTTTTATTGACCAAATGAACCAAGGAAACAAATTGGATGGTAAATGTGCATGGAAGACAGCAGCCTACACCGTAGTAATGAATGCTTTATTCGATAAGCTCAATATATCTGTGACAAAGGCTAATATTTTATCTCGTTTCAAGACATGGGAGAAACACTATGACATCCTATACCCACTGCTCCAGTCATGTAACTCTGGGTCTGCGATAATATGGGACTACTCTAGAGGTAGAATTGATGTTCGTGATGAGGATGTATGGAATGCTCGAGTAAGTGAGAATCCAAAAATTCTTCCTTATAGAAAAAAAATTGTGGTTGAAAATTGGGAGGATATCTGTACACTGTTTTCACAAGATCGTGCAAATGGAGAGGGTGCCCAAACTGTTTTTGAGGCTAATGTTGAAACTGAAGTTGAAGAGTCTGCTAATGTAGAGGAATCATTTGAGACTGATTCACGATCTTTAGAAGATGAAGTTATGAATGCACTGCTAGCTCGACAACGGTCAAAATCAAAAGCTTCATCTTCAACAAATGATCGTGGCACAAAGAGAAAACTAACGAGCTCTCAAGTACTTTACAAAGTGTTGGGACGAATGGCAGATTCACTGGATAAGTACTTAAATTCAGAATGCTCAAAAGTTACAACAAAAATGGTGGAAGACGAGTTATCTAAAATTGAATTGGATAGATTTCAATTGTTGAAGGGTATTGACTTACTTATGAATGACAGGACAAAGTATGACACTTTTTCTGGTCTCGGAGATGACTTAAAAAAGGATTGGCTATTGATGCACATTGGTAATTGATTTTTTTTTGGGTAATCTCCAGTTGAAGTTGTTTTTGTAGAAGAAGTTGAGCTGATTGCTGGAAGCCCAAGTAGAGCAAGTAAAAGTTGTTACTACTCCATCGTGTATCCATGACTTTTTAAATTCTGATGAGTTCTTTGTTTTTTATGTAATGGATCAAAACAAGATTATAGAAAGATTCGAGGGAGTATTTCAGCTATTTTCTATCTGTTTTTGAGATGATAAGAATGGAACATTGGATCTTTTGTCTGATGAAATAGCATTTTAGATATTGAGATTAACATAGCTGCCTGTGTTGATGCCCTGACTTGTCCTTTAGCTGCATGAACCTTTGCATTCTTTCTCAAATAGTACGTTTGTAAAACAATTGACAAGGTGGATGTTTGAACTTTGAATGAGTATATGTGGATGTGGCGTGCCTCCAAATGCTGCACTGCCCTACATGAAGAGGAGGTGTAGTGCACTGCTGGACTGCAGAAATAGCAGCAGTAGCAAGTATGCATATGAGTATCAACACGTATTAAAAGGGTGATAAAATAAGCTTTGGCAGTGCTTCGTCTTTTTCATGCAGTCAATGGCTCCTTTACTAGCCATTGGATCCTTATTTTTTTGAATTACTGCTTGCAGTCCGCAATAAAAAATATAGTGTCCAGTATAACTCAGGCATGTTGGATTTTTTTTTCTTTTTGGTCCTTCCACCTTTCTCCACACCCTTTTCCACCATCAACTGTTAGATTCAGAATTCGAATAGTAAACTGAATTTATTTGTTGAGAATGTTAATTAAATTGTTTTACAAACGTACTATTTGAGTTAATTAGTGACTAATTCACTGTCCAGTATTCTACCATGTTTTAAGAAATATGCTAGTGTCATTGGGGATTTACTTTTAAGGGGGTGAGGTCCAATTTTGGTTGGATGCCAATATCTATACCATACTTGAACAAAAGAAGGCAGTCAATATGACACGTCTCGTTAATGCTGTGCTTAGCACAACCTAAGTCTGGAAATGTTCACCAAAGAAATTGATATGAGAGTGGGAAAAAATAAATTATTAAAGGCACAAATTGGTTCTTTCTTTTAAATCTTTAGTAAAAATTAGCTAAATGTAAGAAAAAAAGAAATTATTATATAAAAAAGAAAAAAAAAGAAAAATTTTATGTAAGCAAATGTTTCATGAAAACAATTCTAATTCCTAATGAATTCTTCTCTCATACAAACAAAGAATTTGGAATTTCAAATAAATTCCGTATCAATTCTATACATTTCCCAAACGAAAGAATTGAAATGATTTGGAATTCCAATTTATAGAATTCCAATTCTATAGAATTTCAATTCTAATTCAATTCTAATTCTGTAGAACCAAACGTAGTCTCAAGGTATGCTTCATCCATAAAAGTTGAGCACAACATGCACTAGCGGCAATATATTCCGTTTTGATTGTAGACAAAGAGATTGCATTTTGTTTTTTGCTAAACCAAGAAACTAAGCAATTACCAAAAAAGTGACAAGTTCTACTAGTACTTTTTCTATCCACACAACAACCACCAAAATTCGCATCCGAATATCCATATAGAGCAAATTCACAAGATCTAGCATACCAAAGACCATAATTTAATGTACCCTTTCAATACCTAAAAATCCTTTTAACTGCGTTCAAATGTGATTTTTTTGGACAAGATTGAAATCTAGCACACAAGCAAACAGCAAACATAATATCGGGTCTACTTGCGGTTAAATAGAGTAGGCTTCCAATCATACCTCTATATTGCTTTTCATCCACATGATTACCTTCTTCGTCTTTGTCAAGTTTTGTAGAAGTGCACATTGGAGTTCTAACTTGCTTTGAGTCCTCCATGCCAAACCTTTTCAGCAATTCCATGGTTTATTTTGCTTGATTTATAAAAATTCCTTCTAGGGATTGATGTATTTGAAATCCAAGGAAGAAATTTAATTCTCCCATCATACTCATTTCAAATTCACTTTGCATAATGGTGGAAAAATCCTTGCATAGATACTCATTAGTAGCATAAAAAATAATATCATCTACATATATTTGCACAATAAGAAGATCATTTAACACTTGTTTAGTAAAAAGTGTGGTGTCCACAATACCTCTTTTGAAACCATTTTCAATCAAGAAACCACTCAATCTTTCATACCAAGCTCTTGGAGCCTGTTTTAAACCATATAATGCTTTTGATAGTTTAAACACATGACTTGGAAATTTTGTATTTTCAAAACCGGGAGGTTGATCCACATATACTTCTTGATCAATAAAACCATTTAAGAAGGCACTTTTAACAGCCATTTGAAACAATTTGAAACCTTTGAAGCAAGCAAAAGCAAGAAGCATTCTAATCGATTCTAATCTAGCTACGGGAGCAAATGTTTCATCAAAATCAATTCCTTCTTCTTGTGCATATCCTTTAGCAACTAATCTGGTTTTATTTCTTACAACTACACCTTTATCATCCAACTTATTTTTAAATATCCATTTCGTTCCAATGATAGGTTGATTTTGAGGTCTATCAACAAGTGTCAAAACCTTATTTCTCTCAAATTGATTAAGTTCCTCTTGCATTGCCAAAATCCAGTTTTCATCCTTTAAAGTATCATTGATATTTTTGGGTTCAAAAAGGGAGACTAAAGCAAAATTGTCTATCAATTTCTTAGATGAGGAACGAGTCTTTACCTTCTCGGATGGATCACCAATTATAAACTCTCTTGGATGATTTTGGCTAAATTTCCAAGCATTGGGAAGGTCTTTGAATGAATCATCATTCTTGTCTTTATCTTCTTTTTCTTGATCATCATGAGCTTCATCCTCCATTTCCTTTGCTGCTGGTTTAGAGTTTCCTTCATCTCCAATTGTTAGCTTTTCCATTCCTTCACGAACACCTACATCATCATCCTCACACGAACTTTTGGAATTATCATCATTAGTTTCATCAAATGTTATGTGTATAGTTTCTTCTATCACAAGAGTTCTTCTATTAAAGACTCTATATCCTCTTTTGTTCTCACAATACCCCAAAAATATTCCTTCATCAGATTTTTTATCAAACTTACCAAGATGTTCCTTTAAATTCAAAATAAAACATTTGCAACCAAAAACTTTGAAATATCCAACCGTAAGTTTCTTATCAAAAATCAGTTCATAAGATGTTTTATTCAAAATAGGTCTCAAGAGAATTCTATTCATCACATAACATGCGGTATTTACTGCTTCAGCCCAAAGATATTTTGGCAAACTACATTCATTCAACATAGTTCTAGCAGCCTCTTGGAGTGTCCTATTTTTCCTTTCTACAACATCGTTTTGCTGTGGAGTCCTTGCAATAGAAAACTCATGTGTTATGCCATTATGATCACAAAATTTTGGAAAACCACAAAACTTGAATTCCGTCCCATTATCACTTCTAGTCTTAACAATTTTTAAACCAAGTAGATTTTGCACTTTAGCAAACAGTGAAGTAAAATTCTTGAAGACATCATCTTTATGAGTAAGAAATATCACCCAAGTATATCTAGAATAATCATCAACAATTACAAAATAATATCTCTTACCTCCCAAGCTAGTAATTTGAGTAGGACCAAATAAATCAAGATGCAAAAGTTCCAAAGGTTTAGAAGTTGATACACACTTCTTTGGTTTAAAGGAAATTTTTGTTTGCTTCCCAAATTGACATGCATCACAAATTTTATCCTTTTCAAAACTGATTTTTGGCAAGCCTCTAACCAACTCCTTTTTCAAAATTTCCTTTAGTAAATCCATATTAAAATGACAAAGTCTCTTATGCCACAACCAAGGATCTTCATTTGAAGTTTTAACACATTGGAAGCTAGATGAATCAAGTTTATCAAGAACAACAATATAAATATCGTTAAACCTCTTACCTTTGAACACAACATTATATTTAGAGTCAAGTACAATGCATTCATGTTTTTTGAACAACACATTCAAGTTTTTATCATATAATTGACTAACACTAAGCAAGTTATAACCTAAGTTATCAACTAAGAGCACATTATGAACAAAAGTTTTACCATCCTTACCAATGTCACATATTCCAATTGTCTTAACTTTCACGTCATCACCAAATGTCACATTTCCATTTGATTTTGATTTTAGCCTTATGAACAACGAAGGATCACCGGTCATATGCCTTGAACAGCCACTGTCAATGAACCATTTTGACTTGTTTGAGCCATTTCCCTGAAAAGAGAGAGTGTTTGGTACCCTTTAACTTTTGGGTCCTCAATAGTTAGCATTGTGTCTAACTACCCACATGTATTTCCCTCCTTTGTTCAGATTTCTTTTCACATAGCAATCTCCTTTCAATGCCCTCTTTGACAACAAAAACTACACACAATGGAAAAGTGTTTAGTATGTAATGGTTTGATAAATCTCAATCCACTCCTTTTATATGTTGTGAAACTATGTGCATTTTTGTTGTGTACTAATATTCTTTTATGAGCAATAAAAGAGGTGGTTGACATTTTCTTTTTGAGATAATCTTGTTTTCTAACTTTTAAGATCTCATCCAAATTGTCCATCCTTTTATTTAAATCACCATGTCTTTCCTTTAGTTTTTCATAAACACTTGTCTTTCTATCAGGTTCATTTTGAACATCACATCCGGCTCTTATAAGACACTCATTGTCAGTCTTTAGTTGTTTATTTTGGTGAAAAAGTCTTGCATTTTCTTGAATGAGAAAAATAATTTTCTGTTTTAGCTGCTTGTTTTTATCATAAGATTCCTTCAAGGCATTATGCAATTTTTCAACAAAGGATTCAAGATCATCATCATCTTCATCATCACTATCAGATTGAGAGTGTATGGAAGTTACCTCATTATCTCCAATAGGCATGAAAGCCATTTGAGCTTATTCATCTTCTTCTTCAATTTCGCCTTCGGAGTTGCATTCTTTCCATGTAATCTGGAAGTTGTTGAACCTTGGCTTTCGATCAGCTTTTCCATCTTTCTTTTTCTTTAGAGAGCATTCGTTTGCGTAGTGTCCAGGCTGTCCACACTCGTAGCATTTGTCCAATTGTTTCTTGTTGAATTCTTGTTTTCCCTTGTTCCTTGCGTTTGAAGATTGATTCTGGAATTGATTGCTAGGTCCTCCCCTTCTAAACTTTCTTTTATTTAAGATTCTTTTGAAGCTTTTTGTGATGAGAGTAAGATCGTTGTCATCACCATCCGAGTGTTCATCATCCAACAAAGCTGGATCATCATCACCTTGGGCTGCCTTTAGAGCTATGTTTCTCTTTGCTCTCACGTCTTCTTCCTTCTGCACTTTAGTTTTCAACTTCAACTCATAGGAGGTTAGTGAGTTAATGAGAGATTCAATAGGCACAGAATTCAAATCCTTAGTCTCCTCTATTGCAATCACTTTACTTTCCCATTCTTTGCCCAATGCATTGAGAATTTTTCTGTTTTTCTCTCCCAAGGTGTATTCTTTGTCCAACACCTCGAGATCTTTGATCAAGTCATTGAACCTGCAATATATTTTGTCAATATTCTCAAGGGGTTCTATTTTAAATGATTCATACTTTGTGACCAAGATAGACTTTTTCTGTTCTATCACGCTGTCACTACCCTCATGAATTTCTCTTAACTTATCCCACATTTCTTTGACAGATTTACATCCTTTTACTCTAATGGATTCATTTGAGTCTAAAGCACTATAAAGAACATTCATGGGTTTGGCATTCAATGTGAGATTGGTTTTATCTTGAGCATTCAATTCAGCTCTTGTTTTTTGCCGAAACAAACCTGTATCTGCATCAAGAATGTTAGCATCATGCGGTCCTTCATTCACAATAAACCATAACTCAATATCAATGGATTGCAAAAAGATAATCATTCATTCTTTCCAACTAACATAATTGGAACCAGTAAACATGGGAGGTCTAGTGACAGATAGCCCCTCAACAAACATGGCATGATTGGTTGTCATCTTTACTCCAAGCCGTTTGAGCTTAATCTCTAGGAGACCAAGCTCTGATACCAATTGTAAGGCCCAAAGACAACCTAAGAGGGGGGTGAATTGGGTTGATTAAAAACTTAATTGAGTTTATACACTTTTTCCTTAATAAAAAATTTACCTACTTTTCTAGTAGTGATCAATCAAATAAATTTAAAGAAGAGAACAATATTGATCAGAATTAAGAATATATATATAAGCAATGAGAATTTTATTGAACAAAAAGAATAAGATAGAGTATCAAACCGATTGTCTACCAAGCTTTCCTCAAACTTGAAGACCAATCACAAGGATGAGCACCTTCTCTTTGGTGAACAATAATCAACTCAATGTACAATGGAGGGATCACTTCCTCCTTGCCCCAATCCTTACTTAGTCAAGTTAGAAAGTTTTACTATCATTCAGATAACTCTCAACAAAGCTACACTATTGAAAATTTCAAACACAAGAGAAGTGGTTATAAGAAATTCACACCACTTGGAGAACAAATCTTGCTTAGGAGACTATTTTCTAGCTAAAATATCTCTTGAGATCTTGTAAACAAAGTGTGCAAAAGTCCCTCACTAGTTCAGAATCGTTTGTATTTAAAGGGGACCAAAAATGGGTTTCAATAATGCTTCCAACGGATAGTAGGCAGATGAAGAGTCAGCTAGCCGTTGGGGCCATCGGACGTCCGACAGATTAATCACCGTCCGATCCCATCGTCCGAAAATCAGCCAAATTGTCGTTCGGACGTCCGATGGGATATTATCGTCCGACAGCATCTACGTCCAAACGTCGTCAGAGAGTCATCAAAACTTTGCAAAATTTCTCGGACGTCCGATACGATCGATATGCGTCCGAAGCGTGCGTCCGATCCTCCCGGACGTCCGATGCTTCCTTATGAGCGTCCGATAGAGTTTCCTTCTTGATGTTCTTCATTCTTTCGGACGTCCGACAGCTTCCTTTAGGACGTCCGACATGAGTGCCCTATTTTTGCTTTTTCTTTTGGTTGATTTTCTTTTCTTGACACCTTTGTACCTGATTCTCTTAAAAGCAAAACACTTATATTTGAAGAGAATTAGATAAACATTTCAAAGTGCTTTGTGATCATCAAAATCAAGAATAACAGGGATTCTTCTAAATTGTGATCACATGGGAGATCAATTAATCATATTATAGCGACAGTTCATTTTTTTTTATTACCAAAAAAGAGTTTGAAATTTTGAATTAACGTTCCAAGGTATAGCTAAGTGAATTTGATGGCAGGAAAGACTCTAAAAAACCCTGCTTTGACCATTAGA
Source organism: Coffea canephora (assembly GCA_036785865.1). Taxonomy (NCBI): domain Eukaryota; kingdom Viridiplantae; phylum Streptophyta; class Magnoliopsida; order Gentianales; family Rubiaceae; genus Coffea; species Coffea canephora. Next base: position 30,075,184 of record CM071920.1, on the reverse strand, counting down.
CCAACCTATGGTGTACCTTTATAGTGTCATTTCCATTGTTTTTTCTTTTAGTAGTTTAGAAAAGGTGAATTGAGTTTGATTTTTAAAGTTGATTAGTTTCTTATAATTTGAGAAGGAAAAACGTGCCACAAATTAAAGAGAGTACTTGTTGCAAACATATCTTACTATACTATATACACTATACGTAAAGTGGGAGGGAGGGGTTTGGTGTAAATAAATTGTATCATTTAATGTATTGCCTAATTTATCCTTATTTCTAAAGGCAGTTATACCATTTCAACTATCCGACCACACCAAATCTATGAATTAACTACCACTTCTCTAACAAAAAAACTACCACTTTTCTAAAATACTACAATGCATTTGAACTATTCTAAACTATTACTTTCCAACAAATAATAATTCTAATCTTTTTCAGTATCTTTTTCTTAGGCTCCGTTTGATAAAACTGAATTTGAATTCTGAATTCTGAATACTGAAATAATTAATTTGCTGAATATTAAGCACTAAAAAGAGATATATGAATATCTGAATCTTAATGCTGAACATATTTATACTGTTTGATAAACATTTATAACTTAATGCTTAATAAGTTAAATTGTACAATTTTACCTTTCTATCTTTTAATCCAAAAAGGAAATAGAACCTATGATTTAATTAGCTTAAAATTGTTAGGTATGAAAATGACAATATTTATTTTTAAATCAAAGTACTATAAAAGAAGAAATATATTATGGAAAAGTCCAAATATTGATGAAAATATATTTTTAAATCAGAGTTTGATAAGAAAAGTCCAAATATAAGCAAAAGAAAGCTGCAATAAACAAGTTTTAAATTCACACCAAATTATATAGAAATTTAATTACTTCAATGGAAAAATGTTGATGCAAAACAACAAATAATCAATTGGAAATAATGAATTTGAGATCGGTGAGTACTGTAGCAATAAAAAAAATTGGGAGGAAAAAATGACAAAATTATGAAAGAGTAGAAAGATGAAAAAAATTAAGGAGTAGACAGATGTGAGGAGCATGGAGAAATTGTAAAAAAAGTCATTAAATAGGGAGAAAAAAGAAGTAGAAAGCCTTTAGACAGAGAATGTCAGGTTGTTTAATTAGATAAGAATTTTGGATAGAAAATATTAAGTTGTTTAATTAGATAAGGATTTTGAATGTAATTAACAAACAAGGATAGATTTTGTCGCGCCCCATTTTTGATAAAATAAATAAATGGTTTGAGAAAATGTATTTTTTGATTCAATTTGTGATTGGAAAATGAATTGTTATTTAAAAGAAAAATGGGTCTAAATGGGGGTTTGAGAATGCGACGATTTGACCCAAAATTATAGTTTAAAAAGGGGTTTTTGAAATAAATAAAAAAAATCGGAGTCGCCACTTGGTAATGAGTTAAGGTGTACCAAACCACCTAAAAATGAATTTTTAAAGAAAAATAGGAAAAAATATTAAGAAACCCCTTTTAAACGACTCCTAGTCCACGTAAACCAACGAAAAAGGTTCGGGAGTCACATTTGACGAAGGGGAAGGCAAGGATAAAAATCCAAGGCACCCCTTCGACCTAGCTAAGGCTAGTTGCGTGATTTAATCAAATATTTTCTTGTTTTAACCAAAGAATTTATTACATTTGGATGCACTATATGAATGCAAACCCTAGACCTAGGGGTATTGGGGGAAATTTCTCTTCAAAGGTTGAATGGTGCCAATCACATTAATTGTAAAGCCCAATAATGACCCTTTGGAGAGGTCACGAATAATGCGAGTGGGATGCAAATGAATGAAATGCATGTATGCAATGTGAGGACATGAGTTTGAAAAAGTAATAAAACAATAAATATGTAAATGAAAATGTGCACGTGAGTGGGCAAGGTACGGTATGTGAAACGATAATATGAAGTGCATGTGTGCAAGTGATGATAAAAGTATTCGTGTGCAAGTGAAGAAAAATAAAGGTGCACGTGTGCAAAATGGGAGGAAAAATGAAAGTGTGATGAGGGTATAAAATGGTAGAGTGGATTTGAAAATGCATGTGCCTAGGGAATTCATGCATATTGGGTACGGGGAGACCTAAATCGTGACTCAATTTGCCCTTTTATAGAGGGAATACAAGCGTGCTAAGGCTTAGAAAAAGCCACACTCGTCTATATCCCATATTTAAGGGGACCCTCAAGCAGATGAACCCTATAACTAGCATGAAATGCAAAAATCCTAAAGTGAGAGGGAAGGGATTAGAGGGGCATGCAAAATGATAAAACTAAAAAGAATATATGACATGTAATGAACATGCAGACATGTACTAATGAGGGGAAATCCCTAAGGGTCTAGCATTGGACCAGCCCATTCTATAAATTCCGACTAGCGTTGGACTAGTGGAAACGTACATTCATCCATTCCATTCATCTACACTACGGAAAGCTAGTAAACATGTCAAACACTCATAAACACGTAGCACGTAGCACTTAACATGCTTGACTAGATGCAAAACCTAATAAAACAAATAACACGTAACACATAGGCATGCAACCAAGCTAATGAAATTATTACATTCACTAACTAAAACAAAAGGGAAAGGGGAAAATGGACCAAATCGCTCGCCAAAGCCCTATTTATTACAAGCCAAGAGGTGTACAAATACCCCATAAATGAAAGGAATGAAAGGAATTAAAGAAATGTAATGAAAGCAAGGTAGACATGCAATTCACTTAGCACATTGGATCATATAGGAGAGATAAACAAAGATAAAAGAAATTATACCTTCCCCTAATGGTAAGCAAATGAAGAAAAATGGCTTCAAAACAATAAAGGGGTCAAGGCATCAATTTAAAAGTAAAGTATAAGCAAAAACACCAAAACCCACCTAATTGCAACTTGAATGAGCTCAAAAAATGCTTAAAGACCAAGAAAACGGAATAACCCGTTCAATTTCCAAATATAGCATCTACTAAAGACCCAAAACAAGCATTACTCAAACATTCAAGTCCAAATAAATCGTTTAAGCACTTCAAAGATTCCAAAAATAAAGAAAAAGAGCCGAACAATGATTGAAGTTGCAATGATTTTAGGACTTAATTACAAGATACTAAAACATGCTTGGGCTATTGTGGCACAAAGAGAAACTTAGAGGGATCAAATTAATTGAATTCTTCAATTTGCTTGGGCTATGGTAAGATAAGGAGAGACTTAGGGGGCCAAAGTGTAAAGAAAAAGCCAAGGAATGGTTCAATTTGCACTTTTAAAAACCAATTACAACCATCAACAACCACTCAAGTCTAATTAACACATTTTGAGAAATTCACAAGCTCAAAAGCAAGGAAGGGGGCCAAGTCATGACTCAAATTGCAATTATTTTAGAACTCAATTGTAAGCTACTAGAACATAGTTGGGCCTTAGTAATATGCGGAGGAACATGGGGGACTGATTTGCAATTTTTTTTTTGAAACTTTTTACATGCCAAATTCATGCAACAAAGAAAACAACGTAAACAAGTTTCTGCAATAAACTTTCGGCAGCTTCCTCTTGTAAACTTCATGCCAGATTTTAAACAAACTAACTAACTAACACCAACTCTCAAATACCCTTGACAACTGAACATTTTTGTTAACTCAATCCCTTCATAAACAACCAACCCTTAAAACAACTAAACAAGTTTGCTGTAATTTTATTGATTCACTTTGAGTTGAGCGCATATGATGTAGCAAGGGTGAAATATCTTGAAGACTTTGCTGGACAACCTCAATAATAGCCTTTGGTATATAAAAATCCTCCAAAACACACACTAAACCCCTCGGAATACAGATTTTCCATCAACAAGGGTGTCAAACAATTGAAGAATCTTAACACCTCCTTAGGACCTTTTTGTAAAGAAATGAGAACATGTTTGGGCTTTTGTGGAACATGGAGAAGCTTGAAGGATTAAATTGATTAATTTTTCCAATTACTTGGGCCATAGTGAGCTAAGGGGGGACTTGGGGGTTCAAAGGCAATTTTGAAACAATTTCCATGCAGGTTCATGCAACAAGCGTAAGAAACTTGTTTCTACAACAATCATTTTTGCTGAAAGCTTTCTGCAGCCCAAAACAACATTGCTACTTTCATTTCCGCAAAACAAATGTCAACCTCGACACAAACTTAATCAAAATTCTTTCAAATCAAACCAACTTCATTTCCGCAAACAACTTCAACATTCAATCAAACCAAAACATAAAAGAAAAATCATGCAAATGCCATGAAGAAAATTTCTGCTATAACCATTTCGCAGCTTCAGGAAAAATCTTTCCTTCCACAACCATTCTCATGCAATTTCTTCTTACACTTAGACATATTCATGCAAACAACCAATAAAAGGCTTGATTGAACTGTCATCTAGACAAGATACCAGCTTGGAACCGAAATGAAAGAGTAAACAAAAAAAAACTAAAACCGTAAGACATGAAGATTCGGCCAGCTATGTACATTTTCCAGCAATGTAGTAGTTTATTTATAGAGCTTTTGTCCCTAATTTTCTTCAATTTTTTACTTCAACTCAACATGCAAAAGGTGATTAGCAATCTACAAACTAGTCTTAACATTCAACACAAGAATCTTAGCTAAAATTCGAAGGAAAACTAGTCAAGTGCTCAACTCCTTTCTCTCGGCCATGCTGAAAAATATTTTCCTTCCATAATTACTTCAGTTCATGGTCCAATTCACCAGCTTTTCAAGTGTTAAAAATCAATAAGATAAACATGAAAACTAGAACAAGATGTTATAAGACATTTTACTTAGGATTATAGCCAATGATCATGGAATTTTCCAAATTAACAAGAGTGTTTCAACCTACTCTCTCTCGGCCAACAAAACAGATTTTCCAGCAAGTTATTTCGAAATTTTCAACAAGGTTTCCATCCAGAAAATTCAACATGCAATACTAGATATAGGTCATATAGGGCATACAACGGGATTTTCCAGCTTCAATCACCAAAACATCCATTAATACTCAAAAGAACCACCATCGGCTAAGCTGAAACTTTTCCAGCGGCCATGTAGTCCTCCAAACAAGAATTCCAGCAACAAAACTCAAGCTTGTCACCATAAAACTTACATGCATCACCAAATAAAGAGCAATCTATCAGGTTTGATCCAAAACCAAGTTCGAACAAACATCAAAAACACTAACCAACCAGAAATTCATTCAGTTCCTCTCGGTTGACTTGCATGCAACCAGATTTTGTTTTCCTTAAATTTTCTTGCTTTCTCACAGCTAATTAACTTCATGCAAAGCTTGATCATCCAGTTTTTAGTTAATTAACTACACAATTAAACTCAGATTATCACAAATTGGCCAATTAAGGCTGTAAATTTCCAGCTTACTCATTCAGCACTCCAATTCTTTCGAAACCAGTTTTCTTGTGACTTAATCTATCATCCAACCACATAACTACCACATGCAAGCTTATAATCAACATCATCTACCCCTAAACAACTAGTTTAGGTCCAGAAATTACCTCAGCTTGGAGTTCACACACACGGCTAGCTGCAAAAAATATTTCCCTCCTCTCGGCTGTCCAGAAATTGCAGCCCGCAACTCTTCCTCTCCCTTGCTCAAGCTTGCGTCTCAGCTCAAGGCTGAGCTCACACGACAGCAGCTCAGTTTGAAGCTTAGCTCACACAACAAGGATCTGACTTTTTTCTCTCGGACAGTTCAGAATTGCAACCTGTCGACTCTCTTTCTCTTGCTCAAGCTTACGGATGGAATGGAAGTGGTGACTCTCGGTCCCCTTCACCAGCTCATGTATGGAATGAAGGAACGGCAGGTCTCTCTCTTTTTCCTCTAACTTATGGACAGACAAGGAAGATAACAGACTCGGCTCTCTCACACTTTGCTCTCGGACAGCTCACGGTAGAGGAAGGAGCTCAAAGTGAAGATGTTGTGGTGTCTTGGTGTTGGTGTCATGGAGTGTTTGTGGTTGTTTGGAGTTAGTGTAGTGGGATGGCCGACCGTGGAGAGAGCTGGAGTGTTTGGAGTGAAGAATAGAATGGTAGATGCTGGAATCAAAAGTGGAAGAATGGAACCGGCAGAAATAGAATTGTGATTTTTTTTTTTTTGTTTTTTTTTTTTTTTGAAATTAATTAAATAAAAATAACCAAAAAATTTAATTAACATTGGATAGAAACTAAATCTAAATAAACTAGAATCCACAAAGCACAATTTTCCATTTTTCATCAATTTCCTCTTTTCTTTTCTTTTCTTCTTTTTTTTTTTCACAAATTTTACGTTAAAACTTAAAACTAAAACGTGAACAAAATTAATATGACAAATAATTAGCAAATAAAAGACAAATAAAAAGGTAACAACTAAAATGCAGACAATCTAAAACAAAATCATGAATTAGATGCAACATACAAATTATTTAAAAATTTGGTGTCTACAGTTTGCCCCTCTTTGTTTGAGTTTTGAAAAAACTTGAGACAAAGAAGTAGACACCAAATACTTACCTGTGTTATTCTGCTGCAAAATGATTTGAACGGACAGAAATTTTAAAAACGGGACTGACCCGAACAAGAAATTTAAAACGGGACTGACCCGAACAGGAATTTAAAACAGGACTGGCCCGAACAGGAATTTTAAAACGGGACTGGCCCGAACAAGGAATTTAAAACGGGACTGGCCCGAACAAGGAATTTAAAAACGGGACTGACCCGAACAGGAATTTAAAACGGGACTGACCCGAATAAGGAATTTAAAACGGGACTGACCCGAACAGGAATTTAAAACGGGACTGGCCCGAACAAGGAATTTAAAACGGGACTGGCCCGAACAGAAATTTTAAAACGGGACTGACCCGAACAGGAATTTAAAACGGGACTGGCCCGAACAAGGAATTTAAAACGGGACTGACCCGAACAGGATTTAAAACGGGACTGACCCGAACAGGAATTTAAAACGGGACTGGCCCGAACAGGAATTTAAAACGGGACTGACCCGAACAGGAATTTAAAACGGGACTGGCCCGAACAGGAATTTAAAACGGGACTGACCCGAACAGGATTTAAAACGGGACTGACCCGAACAGGAATTTAAAACGGGACTGACCCGAACAAGGATTTAAAACGGGACTTTACTGGGGAAGTTTAAACAACGAATTGAGTTTTTTTTTTTTTTTTTTTTTTTTTTTTTTACCTGAGAATAGTTCAACTTTTGTACCAAGAGGGAAATTTGGATTTCTGTGACCGAAACGATAGCTGATGCTGTTTCTTATGATCGAGTCTTGCAAATAACATCGATCCTTGTTTACTGGGAAGCTTTGTCTGACATCGGTTTAGGTGCCAAAAAGAGAGTGGCTGCTTTTGTTTGTAAATGCCACATTCCTGCAAGAAAAGAAGAAATAATGGGCTTGCCACCATTATTTGATCCGGTTTGCCTTGAGAATCGTGTAAACATGAGTCTTGTGATGCTTTTATTTCGGCCCGGCGGCGTCTGCCTTAAACCTTTCAATTTCTGAGACTGATAAAATGCAGATTTATCACGTCACCCAATCCAGGTGGTAGCTTTGTCGTACGTTACTCCCTGTAACTGATGATTGAATCCCTTATCTTTGCCCAAACCTTAGGGTTTATCATTTATTTGAATTTAATGGTAAAAGAATGATGCATGAAAATTAGTCATATAAAAATCAATGTATATGCAAGATGATTTCCTATGTCAGGCAAAGATAAACATGCAGAAGAATACAGACAACCATAGATAGTAGAAGGCAAATGAATTAAAGAAACCAGGAGATTTACATTTTGTAAAATGGTGTTTATACAGAAAATACAAGTTTAGCCAATGAATATCATATTCAAGACTTCGGATATTTTCGCTTCGGAATCCGATACTAGCAGAAGTTTCACAAATATGAGGAAAACCCTCAATGAACCAGGTCACCAGCTGTTCCTTCTCGAGCTTGACTGTTGTGAAAACCTACCTTGGCGCCCTTTCGGGTTTTCACCAAGGTTGCCCCCACCCTTTTATTTTTGCTTTTGTTGTTTTTCTTTTCTCTTTTCCTTTCCTTTTTTTCTTCTTTTTTTCTTTTTTTTTCCTTTTTTTCTTCTTTTTTTCTTTTCTTTTTCTTTCGAGGTGCCCTTTCGGGTTTTCACCTAAAGAAGACTGAAATATCTCGACCATGATCGACTCAGAAACATGAATTAAAGATTTCTGGCATCAGTAAAATGTACTTCCCTTGTAAAATTAGGCGAAGACATTACGGACATCACCTGCCAGTTGATTAACAAATTTTCTAATAGAAATGCAGCAAGTGATGAAAGCCAGGACTTTAGGCTTTTGTAATGAGGTCAGGTGAGGTGTTTTTCAAAAAAAGTTAAAGCTTGAAAGCAGATTTGATACGAGGGGTGAAATAACTTAAAATTGCACTCTTCTGAAAATAACTCCAAAACTGAGGAAAATTTTGCCCCAGTTTGATCAGACTTTCCCTCTTTGCATTTTTTATTGTATTTTCCTCACTTTTTGCATTTTTCTTTGAAAACTAAATTTGCCCCAGTGTAGGGTTTTTCTTCTTCTTTTTTTTTTTCTTTTTTTTTTTTCGAAACAAATTTGCCCCAGTGTGGGGTTTGCAATTCTCAAGGGTTATCAAACGAAAATTGTTAATTCTGATGGCTCAAAGGGGACAAGTAGAGATAAAATGTTTTTAGTGTAAAAGAAGATGGCCTGACTTGCATTTCGCCATTTGCATGAATTTCTAAAGAAAGTTTGCATGATCAAATGAAAAACTTTTTGCACATATCTGAGTTGATGGGTTGAGGGAAAACCCGTCCATCCATTTCCGCCAAAATAAGAGCTCCGCCAGGTAATACCTTTTGGACAACGAACGGCCCTTGCCAATTTGGAGCGAACTTGCCTTTAGCTTCATCTTGCATTGACAAAATTCGCTTTAGTACCTTATCACCTTCTTCAAATGCCCGCCGATGGACTTTTTTGTTATAAGCTCGGGCCACACGTTTTTGATAGCATTGCCCATGACAGATAGCATTGAATCGCTTCTCATCTATCAAAGTCAATTGCTCATGGCGCTGCTTGATCCAATCGGCCCCCTCCAATTTAGCTTCCATAAGGATTCGTAGCGACGGAATTTCAACTTCAGCTGGTAATACAGCTTCCATCCCATACATAAGTGAATATGGCGTTGCCCCAGTCGATGTCCGAATAGAAGTCCGGTATGCCATCAATGCATAAGGCAACTTTTCATGCCAATCGCGATGCTTTTCTGTCATTTTGCGGATAATTTTCTTCAGATTCTTATTTGCGGCTTCTACAGCTCCATTCATCTGAGGCCTATAAATGGCAGAATTGCGGTGTTTGATTTTGAACTGCTCACATAGTCCATCTACCATGTCATTGTTCAGATTCTTGGCATTGTCCGTGATAAGCGTTTCGGGTACTCCGAAGCGACAGATGATGTGATCTCTCAGGAAATTGGCCACTACCTTCTTCGTGACATGTTTGAATGACTCTGCTTCAACCCATTTGGTAAAGTACTCGATCGCCACCAATATAAATCGATGTCCATTTGAAGCGGGAGGATCGATTGTACCAATCACGTCCATACCCCACATTGAACAGGGCCACGGGGCGGTCATGCTATGCAACTCAGTGGGTGGAGCGCGTATAATGTCACCGTGCATTTGGTATTTTATACATCTCCGGACAAAGTCTATACAATCATGCTCCATAGTAAGCCAGAAGTATCCGGTTCTCATGATTTTCTTTGCTAGCAAATGGCCATTCATGTGAGGTCCACAAACGCCACTATGCACTTCTTTCATCATATATTGAGCTTCATCTTCATCAATGCACCTTAAAAGGTTCAAATCTGAGGTTCTTTTGTATAACACTTCTCCATTTAAGAAGAATTTGGAAGCCATTCTACGCAGAAAATTCTTGTCTTTTGTACCAGCATGCAGAGGGTAGGACCCAGTTTTAAGAAACTCCTTAAGATCACTATACCAAGGAACATTGTCAAAAGACTCATTTGCAACCCAGCAGTGGGCAGGCTTGTCTTGAAGTTGAACTTGGATTGGTTCGATCTTTAATTCATCTGGATACTGGATCATGGAAGCCAAGGTGGCCAAAGCATCAGCAAATGCGTTTCGGGCTCGAGGGAGATGTCTGAATTCCAAATTTTGAAATTGCTTGGCCAGAGTGAGCAGACTACAATGGTAGGGTAGAATTTTTGAATCTTTGGTTATCCACTGCTTCAAAGTTTGGTTCACGAGCAAATCTGAATCACTAAAAACTATCAACTCCTTGATTTCCATTTCCAAAGCCATTTTGAGACCAAAAATGCAAGCTTCATATTCAGCCATGTTATTCGTGCAAGCGAATTGCAATTTGGCAGCGGCAGGGTAATGCTTCCCTTCGGGTGACACCAAAACAGCTCCAATTCCAGCTCCGAGAGAATTCGAAGCTCCATCGAAGAAAAGCCTCCATTCAGGACTTTGTTCACTTATATCATCTGCAGCGCCTACAAATAGGACCCTCTCGTCAGGGAAATAAGTACGGAGTGGTTGATAATCATCATCCCTTGATTTTCCGCCAAATGATCAGCTATAGCTTGCCCCTTGACCGCCTTTTGTGAGGTGAAAACAATATCGAATTCTGAGAGAATTATTTGCCATTTCGCCAAAACGCCCAGTCAGCATCGGCTTCTCCAAAAGATACTTCAAAGGATCAGACCGGGAAATAAGATAAGTGGTATGGCTCAACAGATAGTGTCTCAACTTTTGGGCTGCCCAGGCCAATGCACAGCAGCTTTTCTCAATGAATGAATAATTAGCCTCGTACTGCGTGAACTTCTTGCTTAGATAGGTAAATGGCTTGTTCTTTCCTTCCGGATTCATCGTGCTGACCTAGAACACACCCTACTGCTCCATCGAGTACAGATAAAATACATAATCAAAGGTCGGCCCGGTTTGGGCGGCACTAAAACTGGTGGATGCAACAAATAATCTTTAATCTTGTCAAAAGCCTGTTGACACTCCTCATTCAATACAACGGCACATTCTTTCTCAATAATTTGAACAACGGCTCGCATGTGGCAGTTAGTTGGCCGATGAACCTCCCAATGAATTGATCTTCCCTAAGAAGCTTTTTCACGTCCTTCTGAGTTTTCGGCACTGGCATATCTCGAATTGCTTTGATTTTCGCCGGATCTATTTCTAATGCCCTTCTTACTGACAATGAAACCCAACACGCTTAACCCGCAGGTGCTCCGAAGTCTCTCGCAGCAAGTTCCTTGCCCTTTTAGACTTGATTATAATATCATCCACGTAGACCTCCATCTCCGGTGGATCATATCATGAAATAGGGTTGTCATGGTCCTCTGATATGTTGCTCCGCATTCTTTAAACCGAAAGGCATGACTCGGTAGCAAAAGGTACCCCAAGGGGTAATGAAAGCAGTCTTTCTCCCTATCCTCTTCTGCCATCAAAATTTGGTGGTAGCCAGCAAAACAATCGCAAAAGGTTTCAATCTCATGTCCGGCAGTATTGTCTAAGAGAATGTGAATATTTTGGTAGAGGGAAATCATCTTTAGGACTGGCTTTATTAAGGTCTCTATAGTCAATACAAACTTACTTCTCCACTCTTTTTTGGAACAGGGACAGGATTTGAAAGCCAAATTGGGTAATGGGAAACAATGATAATGTTGGTTTTGAGTTGTTTTTCAATTTGCTCTTTTATTTTGAGGCTTATATCTGGTTTGAATTTTCTGGGTTTTTGTTTTACGGGTGGAAAAGAAGGGTCTGTGGGTAACCTATGCACCACCACATCAGTTGAAATGCCAGTCATATCATCATAGGACCACGCAAATACATCCTGGAACATGTCAAGAATTCAAGCATCTCCTTTTTCTGCCTTTCATTCAAATGAATACTAATTTGCACCTCCTTAACCTCATCCTCAGTGCCAATGTTAACCTTTTCTGTTTCTTCCAGGTTCGGTTTTGGTTTTTCCTCATATTGTTCAAAGTCCTTTGAAAAGAATCGAATACCTCCTCATTATCACTCTCGCTTTGGAGTTCGGATTCACAGACCTCCAAGTCATGAGTATATAGAGATTGCCTTATTGAATTCCAGAATTGTGATATCCAAAGGGTCAAATAATTTTATTTTTGGCCATCTGAAAGAATTAACGAATGTGGGATAATAAGTAAATAAGCATACAACAAACAAATGAATCAACAATATGAATATAAACAATCGAATAAACAACACAACATGACAAGAACAACTTGTGCATTTTCATAAAGATCTTTGATTGAAAGCAAATTGAAACGAAAACTTAACAATATTTACATGCACAAACGTAGTTAAAAGGAAAATTGTCTTCATTGGCTATTTACAGATGCAAAGGTATTTTCATGAATTCACATGAATGATAAACCCCTTTTAGTTTACCGAAACTCCTTCCGAACGGGCAGGGACTCGGCTGTCCAATTGGGAATTGATCCTTCGGGATGTCAGGAAATTCAGCTTCGCCTGGAACACTATCTTCAAATGTTGCCCCAACGAACAATTGAGCCAAACTTGCTTCAATTTCGTCGACTGGATTAACCTCTGATGTGATAACCTCTGTTGGTCGTGGAAAAGTATACCGCAGTGGTGGAATGTCAAAAACCCTTTGCCTGCCCTCTTTCTCTGCTTTCTTACGTTCCTTCATTTCTTTGATATCTTAGCAGTTGGTCGGAACCCTAAGCCAAATGAATCTTTCTTCTCCATAATCTCCACTGGCTTCAAAACTCCTTGCAGATTTCGTCCTAGTCCCTTGTCAAATTCATAACCTCCTCGGATCATTTCCTTAGCCATCATAACACTGGCCTTTGGTAGAACTTGCTCCTCGTTTGTGATCCAACTTACAGAGACGATATCAGCCGTGCTATGGGAGTCATGGTGACATTGCGGTTTCCATCCTCTTTTGTCCCAGAATCAGTGATTACAAGGCAATCCTCTTCGGCAAATATAGTGATCAGCTTGTCATTCACTACAAACTTTAGCAATTGATGCAATGAAGAAGGCACAGCCCCAGACTTGTGAATCCATGGCCTGCCAAGCAAAACGTTGTAAACACTAGAAAAATGCATGACTTGGCAGGTTATTTGAAACTGGGCGGGCCCCATTTCAACTACTAAATCAATTTCTCCTATTGGCTCTCTTTGCGCTCCATCAAAACCTCTCCAGGGACATATATTAAGAGCAGATCCATTGTCAATTAATACCTTCGGAGCATTTTTCCGTTGCACCTCACAACTATGTACAGGGCCTTGTTATGTCCAATGCCTTCCGACGGCAATTCTCGTCGGAAAAAGTAATTTGCTTGGTGAAGAGTACATTCCCAACTACGTGTGAGAATTAATCAACTGAAATGTTTTAGGAATTTGAGCTTTAGTCAGTACTTCGAGCAATGCAATCCCTATGCACATCTGATGAAAAAAGTAGATCCAACATGGATATTTGAGCGGTGCCGACTGCTAAGCTTCTCGATCACATTGTATTCGCTTCTTTGGAGCTTTTAAAGGAAATCTAAGGCTTTCTCTCTCGGTAATTGTTGGTTTGGCGGTGGCTCAGAGTTATTTGTTTGAATCGGAATGGTTGCTTCAAACGGGCTTGCATTTTCCCGATCTTGTGACCACTGATACTTCTTCTTGCAATTGACTCTTTCCCCAATCTGCACGTCAGGTTCATCATAATTCCATGGTACTTGTTGCAGGCTCAGGACAGGCTCCTGCTTCGGGAATTCAATATAACCACCGGCTCCAAAAGACCACTCTCAGTGGCGTGAGATCCAAGATAAAGGTTTCTCGTCCTCTTCAAATGGCAGTTCCTATGACAAAAGNGAATTTAAAACGGGACTGCCCGAACAGGAATTTAAAACGGGACTGGCCCGAACAAGGAATTTAAAACGGGACTGCCCGAACAGGAATTTAAAACGGGACTGACCCGAACAGGAATTTAAAACGGGACTGACCCGAAAGAATTTAAAACGGGACTGACCCGAACAGGAATTTAAAACGGGACTGCCCGAACAGGAATTTAAAACGGGACTGCCCGAACAGAATTTAAAACGGGACTGACCCGAACAGGAATTTAAAACGGGACTGACCCGAACAAGGAATTTTAAAACGGGACTGACCCGAACAGGAATTTAAAACGGGACTGACCCGAACAGGAATTTAAAACGGGACTGGCCCGAACAGGAATTTAAAACGGGACTGACCCGAACAGAATTTAAAACGGGACTGGCCCGAAAGGAATTTAAAACGGGACTGACCGCGAACAGGAATTTAAAACGGGACTGACCACAGGAATTTAAAACGGGACTGACCGAACAGGATTTAAAACGGGATCTTACTGGGGAAGTTTAAACAAGAATTGAGTTTTTTTTTTTTTTTTTTTTTTTTTTTTACCTGAGATAGTTCAACTTTTGTACCAAGAGGGAAATTTGGATTTCTGTGACGAAACGATAGCTGATGCTGTTTCTTATGATCGAGTCTTGCAAATAACATCGATCCTTGTTTACTGGGAAGCTTTGTCTGACATCGGTTTAGGTGCCAAAAAGAGAGTGGCTGCTTTTGTTTGTAAATGCCACATTCCTGCAAGAAAAGAAGAAATAATGGGCTGCCACCATTATTTTGATCCGTTTGCCTTGAAATCGTGTAAAACATGAGTCTTGTGATGCTTTTATTTCGGTCCCGGCCGCGTCTGCCTTAAACCTTTCATTTTCTCGAGATTGATAAAATGCAGATTTATCACGTCACCCAATCCAGGTGGTAGCTTTGTCGTACGTTACTCCCTGTAACTGATGATTGAATCCCTTATCTTTGCCCAAACCTTAGGTTTATCATTTATTTGATTTAATGGTAAAGAATTGATGCATGAAATTAGTCATATAAAAATCAATGTATATGCAAGATTGATTTCCTATGTCAGGCAAAGATAAACTGCAGAAGATACAGACAACCATAGATAGTAGAAGGCAATGAATTAAAGAAACCAGGAGATTTACATTTTGTAAAATGGTGTTTATACAGAAAATACAAGTTTAGCCATATGAATATCATATTCAAGACTTCGGATATTTTCGTTCGGAATCCGATATTAGCAAAGTTTCACAAATATGAGGAAACCCTCAATGAACCAGGTCACCAGCTGTTCCTTCTCGAGCTTGACTGTTGTTGAAAACCTACCTTGGCGCCCTTTCGGGTTTCACCAAGGTTGCCCCACCCTTTTATTTTTGCTTTTGTTGTTTTTCTTTTCTCTTTTTCCTTTCCTTTTTTTCTTCTTTTTTCTTTTTTTTTCCTTTTTTCTTCTTTTTTTTTCTTTTCTTTTTCTTTCGAGTGCCCTTTCGGGTTTTCACCTAAAGAAGACTGAAATATCTCGACCATGATCGACTCAGAAACATGAATTAAAGATTTCTGGCATCAGTAAATGTACTTCCCTTGTAAAATTAGGCGAAGACATTACGGACATCACCTGCCAGTTGATTAACAAATTTCTAATAGAAATGCAGCAAGTGATGAAAGCCAGGACTTTAGGCTTTTGTAATGAGGTCAGGTGAGGTGTTTTTCAAAAAAAGTTAAAGCTTGAAAGCAGATTTGATACGAGGGGTGAATAACTTAAAATTGCACTCTTTGAAAATAACTCAAAACTGAGGAAAATTTTGCCCCAGTTTGATCAGACTTTCCCTCTTTGCATTTTTTATTGTATTTTCCTCACTTTTTGCATTTTTCTTTTGAAAACTAAATTTGCCCCAGTGTAGGTTTTTCTTCTTCTTTTTTTTTTTCTTTTTTTTTTTTCGAAACAAATTTGCCCCCAGTGTGGGGTTTGCAATTCTCAGGGTTATCAAACGAAAATTGTTAATTCTGATGGCTCAAAGGGGGACAAGTAGAGATAAAATGTTTTTAGTGTAAAAGAAGATGGCCTGACTTGCATTTCGCATTTGCATGAATTTCTAAAGAAAGTTTGCATGATCAAATGAAAAACTTTTTGCACATATCTGAGTTGATGGGTTGAGGGGAAAACCCGTCCATCCATTTCCGCCAAAATAAGAGCTCCGCCAGGTAATACCTTTTGGACAACGAACGGCCCTTGCCAATTTGAGCGAACTGCCTTTAGCTTCATCTTGCATTGACAAAATTCGCTTTAGTACCTTATCACCTTCTTCAAATGCCCGCCGATGGACTTTTTTTGTTATAAGCTCGGGCCACACGTTTTTGATAGCATTGCCCATGACAGATAGCATTGAATCGCTTCTCATCTATCAAAGTCAATTGCTCATGGCGCTGCTTGATCCAATCGGCCCCCTCCAATTTAGCTTCCATAAGGATTCGTAGCGACGGAATTTCAACTTCAGCTGGTAATACAGCTTCCATCCCATACATAAGTGAATATGGCGTTGCCCCAGTCGATGTCCGAATAGAAGTCCGGTATGCCATCAATGCATAAGGCAACTTTTTCATGCCAATCGCGATGCTTTTCTGTCATTTTGCGGATAATTTTCTTCAGATTCTTATTTGCGGCTTCTACAGCTCCATTCATCTGAGGCCTATAAATGGCAGAATTGCGGTGTTTGATTTTGAACTGCTCACATAGTCCATCTACCATGTCATTGTTCAGATTCTTGGCATTGTCCGTGATAAGCGTTTCGGGTACTCCGAAGCGACAGATGATGTGATCTCTCAGGAAATTGGCCACTACCTTCTTCGTGACATGTTTGAATGACTCTGCTTCAACCCATTTGGTAAAGTACTCGATCGCCACCAATATAAATCGATGTCCATTTGAAGCGGGAGGATCGATTGTACCAATCACGTCCATACCCCACATTGAACAGGGCCACGGGGCGGTCATGCTATGCAACTCAGTGGGTGGAGCGCGTATAATGTCACCGTGCATTTGGTATTTTATACATCTCCGGACAAAGTCTATACAATCATGCTCCATAAGTAAGCCAGAAGTATCCGGTTCTCATGATTTTCTTTGCTAGCAAATGGCCATTCATGTGAGGTCCACAAACACCACTATGCACTTCTTTCATCATATATTGAGCTTCATCTTCATCAATGCACCTTAAAAGGTTCAAATCTGAGGTTCTTTTGTATAACACTTCTCCATTTAAGAAGAATTTGGAAGCCATTCTACGCAGAAAATTCTTGTCTTTTTGTACCAGCATGCAGAGGGTAGGACCCAGTTTTAAGAAACTCCTTAAGATCACTATACCAAGGAACATTGTCAAAGACTCATTTGCAACCCAGCAGTGGGCAGGCTTGTCTTGAAGTTGAACTTGGATTGGTTCGATCTTTAATTCATCTGGATACTGGATCATGGAAGCCAAGGTGGCCAAAGCATCAGCAAATGCGTTTCGGGCTCGAGGGAGATGTCTGAATTCCAAATTTTGAAATTGCTTGGCCAGAGTGAGCAGACTACAATGGTAGGGTAGAATTTTTGAATCTTTGGTATCCACTGCTTCAAAGTTTGGTTCACGAGCAAATCTGAATCACTAAAAACTATCAACTCCTTGATTTCCATTTCCAAAGCCATTTTGAGACCAAAAATGCAAGCTTCATATTCAGCCATGTTATTCGTGCAAGCGAATTGCAATTTGGCAGCGGCAGGCGTAATGCTTCCCTTCGGGTGACACCAAAACAGCTCCATTCCAGCTCCGAGAGAATTCGAAGCTCCATCGAAGAAAAGCCTCCATTCAGGACTTTGTTCACTTATATCATCTGCAGCGCCTACAAATAGGACCCTCTCGTCAGGGAAATAAGTACGGAGTGGTTGATAATCATCATCCCTTGGATTTTTCCGCCAAATGATCAGCTATAGCTTGCCCCTTGACCGCCTTTTGTGAGGTGAAAACAATATCGAATTCTGAGAGAATTATTTGCCATTTCGCCAAACGCCCAGTCAGCATCGGCTTCTCCAAAAGATACTTCAAAGGATCAGACCGGGAAATAAGATAAGTGGTATGGCTCAACAGATAGTGTCTCAACTTCTGGGCTGCCCAGGCCAATGCACAGCAGCTTTTCTCAATGAATGAATAATTAGCCTCGTACTGCGTGAACTTCTTGCTTAGATAGTAAATGGCTTGTTCTTTCCTTCCGGATTCATCGTGCTGACCTAGAACACACCCTACTGCTCCATCGAGTACAGATAAATACATAATCAAAGGTCGGCCCGGTTTGGGCGGCACTAAAACTGGTGGATGCAACAAATAATCTTTAATCTTGTCAAAAGCCTGTTGACACTCCTCATTCCAATACAACGGCACATTCTTTCTCAATAATTTGAACAACGGCTCGCATGTGGCAGTTAGTTGGCCGATGAACCTCCCAATGAAATTGATCTTCCCTAAGAAGCTTTTCACGTCCTTCTGAGTTTTCGGCACTGGCATATCTCGAATTGCTTTGATTTTCGCCGGATCTATTTCTATGCCCTTCTTACTGACAATGAAACCCAACAGCTTACCCGCAGGTGCTCCGAAGGCGCATTTTGCAGGATTTAGCTTCAAATTGTACTTCCGTAGTCTCTCGAACAATTTCTTCAGATCAACCAAGTGGTCCTCTGCCCTTTTAGACTTGATTATAATGTCATCCACGTAGACCTCCATTTCTCGGTGGATCATATCATGAAATAGGGTTGTCATGGTCCTCTGATATGTTGCTCCGGCATTCTTTAAACCGAAAGGCATGACTCGGTAGCAAAAGGTACCCCAAGGGGTGATGAAAGCAGTCTTCTCCCTATCCTCCTCTGCCATCAAAATTTGGTGGTAGCCAGCAAAACAATCGCAAAAGGTTTCAATCTCATGTCCGGCAGTATTGTCTAAGAGAATGTGAATATTTGGTAGAGGGGAAATCATCTTTAGGACTGGCTTTATTAAGGTCTCTATAGTCAATACAAACTCTTACTTCTCCACTCTTTTTTGGAACAGGGACAGGATTTGAAAGCCAAATTGGGTAATGGGAAACAATGATAATGTTGGTTTTGAGTTGTTTTTTCAATTTGCTCTTTTATTTTGAGGCTTATATCTGGTTTGAATTTTCTGGGTTTTTGTTTTACGGGTGGAAAAGAAGGGTCTGTGGGTAACCTATGCACCACCACATCAGTTGAAATGCCAAGTCATATCATCATAGGACCACGCAAATACATCCTGGAACATGGTCAAGAATTCAAGCATCTCCTTTTTCTGCCTTTCATTCAAATGAATACTAATTTGCACCTCCTTAACCTCATCCTCAGTGCCAATGTTAACCTTTTTCTGTTTCTTCCAGGTTCGGTTTTGGTTTTTCCTCATATTGTTCAAAGTCCTTTGTAAAAGAATCGAATACCTCCTCATTATCACTCTCGCTTTGGAGTTCGGATTCACAGACCTCCAAGTCATGAGTGATATAGAGATTGCCGTTATTGAATTCCAGAATTGTGATATCCAAAGGGTCAAATAATTTTATTTTTGGCCATCTGAAAGAATTAACGAATGTGGGATAATAAGTAAATAAGCATACAACAAACAAATGAATCAAACAATATGAATATAAACAATCGAATAAACAACACAACCATGACAAGAACAACTTGTGCATTTTCATAAAGATCTTTGATTGAAAGCAAATTGAAACGAAAACTTAACAATATTTACATGCACAAACGTTAGTTAAAAGGAAAATTGTCTTCATTGGCTATTTACAGATGCAAAGGTATTTTCATGAATTCACATGAATGATAAACCCCTTTTAGTTTACCGAAACTCCTTCCGAACGGGCAGGGACTCGGCTGTCCAATTGGGAATTGATCCTTCGGGGATGTCAGGAAATTCAGCTTCGCCTGGAACACTATCTTCAAATGTTGCCCCAACGAACAATTGAGCCAAACTTGCTTCAATTTCGTCGACTGGATTAACCTCTGATGTGATAACCTCTGTTGGTCGTGGAAAAGTATACCGCAGTGGTGGAATGTCAAAAACCCTTTGCCTGCCCTCTTTCTCTGCTTTCTTACGTTCCTTCATTTCTTTGATATTCTTAGCAGTTGGTCGGAACCCTAAGCCAAATGAATCTTTCTTCTCCATAATCTCCACTGGCTTCAAAACTCCTTGCAGATTTCGTCCTAGTCCCTTGTCAAATTCATAACCTCCTCGGATCATTTCCTTAGCCATCATAACACTGGCCTTTGGTAGAACTTGCTCCTCGTTTGTGATCCAACTTACAGAGACGATATCAGCCGTGCTATGGGGAGTCATGGTGACATTGCGGTTTCCATCCTCTTTTGTCCCAGAATCAGTGATTACAAGGCAATCCTCTTCGGCAAATATAGTGATCAGCTTGTCATTCACTACAAACTTTAGCAATTGATGCAATGAAGAAGGCACAGCCCCAGACTTGTGAATCCATGGCCTGCCAAGCAAAACGTTGTAAACACTAGAAAAATGCATGACTTGGCAGGTTATTTGAAACTGGGCGGGCCCCATTTCAACTACTAAATCAATTTCTCCTATTGGCTCTCTTTGCGCTCCATCAAAACCTCGGACTATGGTCCCTGAAGGCCTCAACTTGACGTCTTGCAATCCTAGCTTTTCCAAGGTGCTCCAGGGACATATATTAAGAGCAGATCCATTGTCAATTAATACCTTCGGCAGCATTTTTCCGTTGCACCTCACAACTATGTACAGGGCCTTGTTATGTCCAATGCCTTCCGACGGCAATTCCTCGTCGGAAAAAGTAATTTGCTTGGTGAAGAGTACATTCCCAACTACGTGTGAGAAATTATCAACTGAAATGTCTTTAGGAATTTGAGCTTTAGTCAGTACTTCGAGCAATGCATCCCTATGCACATCTGATGAAAAAAGTAGATCCAACATGGATATTTGAGCGGGCGACTTGCTAAGCTTCTCGATCACATTGTATTCGCTTCTTTGGAGCCTTTTAAGGAAATCTAAGGCTTCTCTCTCGGTAATTGTTGGTTTGGCGGGTGGCTCAGAGTTATTTGTTTGAATCGGAATGGTTGCTTCAAACGGGCTTGCAATTTTCCCCGATCTTGTGACCACTGATACTTCCTTCTTTGCAATTGACCTTTCCCCAATCTGCACGTCAGGTTCATCATAATTCCATGGTACTTGTTGCAGGCTCAGGACAGGCTCCTGCTTCGGGAATTCAATAACCACCGGCTCCAAAGACTCACTCTCAGCTGGCGTGAGATCCAAGATAAAGGGTTTCTCGTCCTCTTCAAATGGCAGTTCTATGACAAAAGGTTGGTCTGTGACCCCAAACACTTCAGCTTCCCTTGCCAATTCTTTGACTGGTTCCACATACTCCATATCATCCAGAATAACCCCAATGGTATTGGCATGTTCCGGTAAAGGGTTCCTATTTACGTTCGGCCCTTGCGCCTCCCTTTTCCGGATTACAATCTCCCCGGCTTCAACCATATCTTGGATTTTATGCTTAAGCGCCCTACAATCAAAGGTGGCATGCCCGGGGGCCCCAGAATGATAAGCACAGACAGCTTGTGGATTATACCACGCGGGCATGCCATATGGGTAAGTAGGAGGGGGTACTGTACCAATTTTCCCGGCGGCCTTCAACTGGTCATACAATTGGTCCAGAGGCCTGCCTAAATTGGTAAATGTACGGCTAGGGGGTCGGTTGTAAGGTTCAGGAGGTTGAGGATGGTTGTAAACAGGTCTATTTGGTGGAAGAAATCTTGGGTTATATGGAGGGCGAGGTCGGTTTTGGGGTGGATTTGGTTGGGAAATTTGAAAAGGGGCTGAAGGTGGGTTTGGATAGCTTGGGCGAGGTCGAGGGTGGTGGATGTTAGTAGTATATACAGGATGCGGATTTGAGTAGTAAGGGTAATGGGGTTGGTAGATTGGGCTGTGTTGGTATCGGGGTCTGGGTGAAGGGTTTTGGTTCCAAATAAATGTTGCATCCCCCTCTTTCTTTTTGAACGGCGGCTTCTTCACATTGCTTCCCTGCCCTTGTAAAGCATCCAACTGAGATTTCAGGGCAGAGACATTGACAATCTTCCCGGCTCTCACAAAGTCGTCAAACTCTTCCAATTTATTCACAATTGCGGCAAAAGAACAACCAGTCATACGGAAAATTTCTTCGAAATATGGAGGATCATGCGCCTTTATGAATGTGCGAATAATTTCATCCTCAGTCATCGGTGGCTCCACCTTCGCAGCTATCTTTCTCCATCTCTTGGCATATGTCTTATGATCTTCAGATGGTCGCCTTTTCGTTCCTTCCAGAGTAGTCCGAGTTGGCGCTAGCTCACAGTTATACTCATATTGTCTAATGAAGGCATTGGACAGATCGAGCCAGGTCTTCACTTCCTCCGGCTTTAGGTTGGAATACCAGTCAAGCGCATCCCCTTCTAAGCTTTCTGGAAATAATCTCAACGGCAAATTCTCGTCATCCACTGGCTTGCCCAACTTGTTAGCAAACAAGCGCAGGTGCGTTTTAGGGTTGCTTGTTCCATCATATTTATTAAATTTAGGGGTCTTGAACCCCACTGGCAGTTGCACGTTCGGAAACAGGCACAAATCATCATAATCCAACACCCCTTGTTTGCTTAAACCTTGACTTTTCCGGATAAATTCATCAAAACGATCCAAGCGTTTAAGTAGCTTCATATTAATCTGGGCAGACGACTCTCCCATTTCTGGCTTATTTTGAAAAGTGTGCTCCGGCACCACGGGCTCCGCGGTGGTTTGATAAAAAGCTGGTGGGTTCTGATGCATGTTTGGGTCGCTTTGAGGCTGAAATCCTTGACCATAAGGAGGGTAGAAAGGAGGATTTTGAGTAAAAGCATATTGCGGGTTAAAAGTTCCCTCAAAGGTGGTTTGAAATGGAGGAATAACAAATGGTTCGGATTGTGGTTGTGTAGCGGGTTCAGGCTCAGGTTGCACTCCGCTACTAACGAGCTCGTCAATCAACTTCTTCTGAGCGGCCATTTCTGACGCCATTTCCCCAAATTTTGTGAGTAATTCTGTCAACTGAACCCCAGGACTTGCAGCTTCCGGCTGGGTAGTGGCAACGGCCTTATTGGATGATTCTGGTTGAGTACTCATGTCTACACGATTCCTTTGGGCCTTACTTCGGGATCGCGTAATAATGGGGCTTTTCTGAAAAGCTATTTTGAAATTTACCTGAAATGAAAAAAGAACTCCCTTAGATAAACCAATGATTACTGAATTTCTGCAATTTATTCAAAAAGAGAAAGAAGAAAAAGGCATGAGTTAGTAATTATTCGAAAAATTCGGATGCATGTCCTATTTGGGGAACCCTTTTTGTGCCAAGGGTAGGCCTAGCATGATGCAACACTTTCGGAATGAGACCCATTAATCAAACCTGTTATTTGACAAACACTTTGTGAAAAGGGATTCATTGCAAAAACCAAATACATCTGTTTACATCATATTGCGAAGGCGGTTTCGTACAAGATCACCAAAGTTCCTAAGCCTATCTAGTACAGAGTCTTTACTTTCTCTAGCATATGGCATCTGGACACGTTCGGCTTGATCATATAATTCCCCACATTTCCGCTTCATCTCTTGGCGCCTTTCTCGCTCCTTCTCATATAACCTATTGTTTTCTTCTGCCTTTCCTTTGTGCACTTCGATGGATTTCTTCAACTGTACCACCTCCATGTCCTTGGCTTTAATGATGGTTCTCAACTTCTCAATTTCCTCATACGGCTCATGTTGCAACCCTTGCGTGGTGGAATCTTTCAACCAATCCTCGTATGGTGCGGTCATTACCCCCTTCTGTTTGAGCTCCGGAAGATAACGAATGCTTCTATCGTCGGATATTGTTCTCCAAGATTCAGTGATTTGACTCTTCATAGGGATCTCTTTTGGGCATACCCCCTGATCAAAGAAAATGGTGACTTCACTAAACTCAGAAATCGGTGGCGGCCCCTGAATGCGACCTAGTTGTCTGAGAAATCTTTTCGGGGTATATGAGATGATTCCTTGAGTACCCAGCAAAAGAACACGTTCAGATTCCTTAGTGCGAAGTATCGGCTCAAAGCAGTCTGTCCAATCTAATACCCACCTAATGTTGAAATCTTGCAATGTTTCCAAGTAATCCACACATTCGGATGCGTTCTTAGGTAGATTTCCCTCGTTGACTCTTTTGGGATGTGTGATTACCCAATTATATCCAATCACCGGCAAACTATCGGCAACTGATGCTTGTCTCTTAAAATGTTCCGTAGCCCATATGTATAAAACCAAGTTCGCCCCATGGAAAAACTTTTCTCCCTTTCGACAACCAGTACAAGCTAAGAAAATATCTGCGAGAATGGTCGGGACTATAGAGCATTGCTTACCCTGAATTCCTAAGAAAAGGTCATTCACAATTTTTGCTGATTTGAAGGCTATCTTTTGATCTTTTCGCGGAAAGAGATAGGTCCCAGCCATAACTACCCCATATACTAGTAGCCTTTTGCGCTCCCATACGGCTTTGGAAGTGAACACAAAATCCGTCACATGCCTCTCGAATCCATCGCGTGGCGCAAATCGTTCAAACAGAATATTCACAGCGACGCCCTGATCTGACCCTCGTAGCACGGACTCTTTCAATCCTATAATTTGACAAAATTCGGCCTTGTCGGAAGCAAATGGAAGCACCAAGGCAGTTCCTCGTGTGGGTAAACCAAGGAGGCCAGCTACTTCTTCGAGTGTTATAGTCATTTGCCTATTGCCTATTCTAAAAGCAGTACACTCGGGGTCCCAAAGATGAACTAAAGCCTCTACCAAGTAATTGTTGGATTTGATCTGCTTAAAGTCTCCAATTGGTCCTAAAAATTGGGCTACTTGATTCAATTCACTAGGTAACATGAAGGTGGGCCATTGTTGAACCTCAGTCGACGGTATTAACAATTGGTAGATGCGGCGAGGGCAAGCCATCTGATAATGAAAAGGGTAGTTTGTCAATTACCTTACCTTCGAGTCTCATTCCTCCAGTTATGCGATAACTTAAACGTGCAGTCCCTTGAAGGGTTAAATACCCATGGGACACAAAAGGGTTGGTTTTATTCCTAAAACGGGATTCCCTACGTGGCGTTCCCTTTCTAGGGTTTATGCATGATGCCATTTTATTAAAACAATAAAATATGCAATTTGAAATGAAACGTGACCTAAGGAACCCTTTATTTGCCAGAATAGGCCTAAAACGGTATGGCATTATGAATTTATGAACAAAATAAACCATAATTCGTCAAACGTGCAATAGCCTATCTACAAGGGTAGGTCTTAAAAGAAGGTCATGCCAGACCTCTTATTTCTTAATGTTTGTGAATGCAAAAGACAAAAGACAAGGAAACGTGAGTTCAACATATAATCACATAACACATTTGGACAATTAGATAATATAAAAAGCAACAAAGATAAATAAGGAAAGAGGGGTGGGATCCCTCCCCTCGTGAATAGTGTTTCCTAATTTAGGGTAAGGTCGACTCTACCCTAGGCAATTCTAATATGGATGCATGAGGCTTGGCTTACTAATGCATCTAGACTCGATAGGTCATAGGCCCCCGAGCCTTCAGACTTAGAAACCAAGGGTCATCAATCCCAAGGCTCTTTGTCGGTGGCTCGAGCGATTCCCCAAACACTGCTACGCACACATCGTGTCACGGCTACGTGTTTGAGTGAATCTATCAAAACCTCAATCTTCGACCAAAAGCTAAAGGCTATCAACCAATAGCTTTAAGCGGAAGATTGAGTGACCCATTGGAACATGCTACACACACATCGTGTCGTGATCACATGTCCAAGTGAGTCACCTAATCCTAATAGGGTGGAGTGGCGTGACAAGCCACTAAAGAAAAAATAAAAGGGATAAATAATTAAAGCATATGCACGTATGCTAGTGCTCGTTTGGAGGGGAGGGATTAAGAACCAACGCGAGGCTCTAAGGTGATGTCCCCCACCCAAATGCAATGCAAGCGCGAGATAAACAAGTAAACATACATCCAATCAACCAATCATACATTCACGAGCGAGGGAGTAGTCGGATACGCGTGAAATGCAAAAAATCCTAAAAAAGGAAAAAAATGCAACCCTAAAACACCCAAATGTGATATATGGAAAGGTTAAAAGAAGAAAAAGGTTGATTAAATCAAATTTGCTCGGACTCTCGAAAGTTCCCCAGTGGAGTCGCCAACTGTCGCGCCCCATTTTTGATAAAATAAATAAATGGTTTGAGAAAATGTATTTTTTGATTCAATTTGTGATTGGAAAATGAATTGTTATTTAAAAGAAAAATGGGTCTAAATGGGGGTTTGAGAATGCGACGATTTGACCCAAAATTATAGTTTAAAAAGGGGTTTTTGAAATAAATAAAAAAAATCGGAGTCGCCACTTGGTAATGAGTTAAGGTGTACCAAGCCACCTAAAAATGAATTTTTAAAGAAAAATAGGAAAAAATATTAAGAAACCCCTTTTAAACGACTCCTAGTCCACGTAAACCAACGAAAAAGGTTCGGGAGTCACATTTGACGAAGGGGAAGGCAAGGATAAAAATCCAAGGCACCCCTTCGACCTAGCTAAGGCTAGTTGCGTGATTTAATCAAATATTTTCTTGTTTTAACCAAAGAATTTATTACATTTGGATGCACTATATGAATGCAAACCCTAGACCTAGGGGTATTGGGGGAAATTTCTCTTCAAAGGTTGAATGGTGCCAATCACATTAATTGTAAAGCCCAATAATGACCCTTTGGAGAGGTCACGAATAATGCGAGTGGGATGCAAATGAATGAAATGCATGTATGCAATGTGAGGACATGAGTTTGAAAAAGTAATAAAACAATAAATATGTAAATGAAAATGTGCACGTGAGTGGGCAAGGTACGGTATGTGAAACGATAATATGAAGTGCATGTGTGCAAGTGATGATAAAAGTATTCGTGTGCAAGTGAAGAAAAATAAAGGTGCACGTGTGCAAAATGGGAGGAAAAATGAAAGTGTGATGAGGGTATAAAATGGTAGAGTGGATTTGAAAATGCATGTGCCTAGGGAATTCATGCATATTGGGTACGGGGAGACCTAAATCGTGACTCAATTTGTCCTTTTATAGAGGGAATACAAGCGTGCTAAGGCTTAGAAAAAGCCACACTCGTCTATATCCCATATTTAAGGGGACCCTCAAGCAGATGAACCCTATAACTAGCATGAAATGCAAAAATCCTAAAGTGAGAGGGAAGGGATTAGAGGGGCATGCAAAATGATAAAACTAAAAAGAATATATGACATGTAATGAACATGCAGACATGTACTAATGAGGGGAAATCCCTAAGGGTCTAGCATTGGACCAGCCCATTCTATAAATTCCGACTAGCGTTGGACTAGTGGAAACGTACATTCATCCATTCCATTCATCTACACTACGGAAAGCTAGTAAACATGTCAAACACTCATAAACACGTAGCACGTAGCACTTAACATGCTTGACTAGATGCAAAACCTAATAAAACAAATAACACGTAACACATAGGCATGCAACCAAGCTAATGAAATTATTACATTCACTAACTAAAACAAAAGGGAAAGGGGAAAATGGACCAAATCGCTCGCCAAAGCCCTATTTATTACAAGCCAAGAGGTGTACAAATACCCCATAAATGAAAGGAATGAAAGGAATTAAAGAAATGTAATGAAAGCAAGGTAGACATGCAATTCACTTAGCACATTGGATCATATAGGAGAGATAAACAAAGATAAAAGAAATTATACCTTCCCCTAATGGTAAGCAAATGAAGAAAAATGGCTTCAAAACAATAAAGGGGTCAAGGCATCAATTTAAAAGTAAAGTATAAGCAAAAACACCAAAACCCACCTAATTGCAACTTGAATGAGCTCAAAAAATGCTTAAAGACCAAGAAAACGGAATAACCCGTTCAATTTCCAAATATAGCATCTACTAAAGACCCAAAACAAGCATTACTCAAACATTCAAGTCCAAATAAATCGTTTAAGCACTTCAAAGATTCCAAAAATAAAGAAAAAGAGCCGAACAATGATTGAAGTTGCAATGATTTTAGGACTTAATTACAAGATACTAAAACATGCTTGGGCTATTGTGGCACAAAGAGAAACTTAGAGGGATCAAATTAATTGAATTCTTCAATTTGCTTGGGCTATGGTAAGATAAGGAGAGACTTAGGGGGCCAAAGTGTAAAGAAAAAGCCAAGGAATGGTTCAATTTGCACTTTTAGAAACCAATTACAACCATCAACAACCACTCAAGTCTAATTAACACATTTTGAGAAATTCACAAGCTCAAAAGCAAGGAAGGGGGCCAAGTCATGACTCAAATTGCAATTATTTTAGAACTCAATTGTAAGCTACTAGAACATAGTTGGGCCTTAGTAATATGCGGAGGAACATGGGGGACTGATTTGCAATTTTTTTTTTGAAACTTTTTACATGCCAAATTCATGCAACAAAGAAAACAACGTAAACAAGTTTCTGCAATAAACTTTCGGCAGCTTCCTCTTGTAAACTTCATGCCAGATTTTAAACAAACTAACTAACTAACACCAACTCTCAAATACCCTTGACAACTGAACATTTTTGTTAACTCAATCCCTTCATAAACAACCAACCCTTAAAACAACTAAACAAGTTTGCTGTAATTTTATTGATTCACTTTGAGTTGAGCGCATATGATGTAGCAAGGGTGAAATATCTTGAAGACTTTGCTGGACAACCTCAATAATAGCCTTTGGTATATAAAAATCCTCCAAAACACACACTAAACCCCTCGGAATACAGATTTTCCATCAACAAGGGTGTCAAACAATTGAAGAATCTTAACACCTCCTTAGGACCTTTTTGTAAAGAAATGAGAACATGTTTGGGCTTTTGTGGAACATGGAGAAGCTTGAAGGATTAAATTGATTAATTTTTCCAATTACTTGGGCCATAGTGAGCTAAGGGGGGACTTGGGGGTTCAAAGGCAATTTTGAAACAATTTCCATGCAGGTTCATGCAACAAGCGTAAGAAACTTGTTTCTACAACAATCATTTTTGCTGAAAGCTTTCTGCAGCCCAAAACAACATTGCTACTTTCATTTCCGCAAAACAAATGTCAACCTCGACACAAACTTAATCAAAATTCTTTCAAATCAAACCAACTTCATTTCCGCAAACAACTTCAACATTCAATCAAACCAAAACATAAAAGAAAAATCATGCAAATGCCATGAAGAAAATTTCTGCTATAACCATTTCGCAGCTTCAGGAAAAATCTTTCCTTCCACAACCATTCTCATGCAATTTCTTCTTACACTTAGACATATTCATGCAAACAACCAATAAAAGGCTTGATTGAACTGTCATCTAGACAAGATACCAGCTTGGAACCGAAATGAAAGAGTAAACAAAAAAAAACTAAAACCGTAAGACATGAAGATTCGGCCAGCTATGTACATTTTCCAGCAATGTAGTAGTTTATTTATAGAGCTTTTGTCCCTAATTTTCTTCAATTTTTTACTTCAACTCAACATGCAAAAGGTGATTAGCAATCTACAAACTAGTCTTAACATTCAACACAAGAATCTTAGCTAAAATTCGAAGGAAAACTAGTCAAGTGCTCAACTCCTTTCTCTCGGCCATGCTGAAAAATATTTTCCTTCCATAATTACTTCAGTTCATGGTCCAATTCACCAGCTTTTCAAGTGTTAAAAATCAATAAGATAAACATGAAAACTAGAACAAGATGTTATAAGACATTTTACTTAGGATTATAGCCAATGATCATGGAATTTTCCAAATTAACAAGAGTGTTTCAACCTACTCTCTCTCGGCCAACAAAACAGATTTTCCAGCAAGTTATTTCGAAATTTTCAACAAGGTTTCCATCCAGAAAATTCAACATGCAATACTAGATATAGGTCATATAGGGCATACAACGGGATTTTCCAGCTTCAATCACCAAAACATCCATTAATACTCAAAAGAACCACCATCGGCTAAGCTGAAACTTTTCCAGCGGCCATGTAGTCCTCCAAACAAGAATTCCAGCAACAAAACTCAAGCTTGTCACCATAAAACTTACATGCATCACCAAATAAAGAGCAATCTATCAGGTTTGATCCAAAACCAAGTTCGAACAAACATCAAAAACACTAACCAACCAGAAATTCATTCAGTTCCTCTCGGTTGACTTGCATGCAACCAGATTTTGTTTTCCTTAAATTTTCTTGCTTTCTCACAGCTAATTAACTTCATGCAAAGCTTGATCATCCAGTTTTTAGTTAATTAACTACACAATTAAACTCAGATTATCACAAATTGGCCAATTAAGGCTGTAAATTTCCAGCTTACTCATTCAGCACTCCAATTCTTTCGAAACCAGTTTTCTTGTGACTTAATCTATCATCCAACCACATAACTACCACATGCAAGCTTATAATCAACATCATCTACCCCTAAACAACTAGTTTAGGTCCAGAAATTACCTCAGCTTGGAGTTCACACACACGGCTAGCTGCAAAAAATATTTCCCTCCTCTCGGCTGTCCAGAAATTGCAGCCCGCAACTCTTCCTCTCCCTTGCTCAAGCTTGCGTCTCAGCTCAAGGCTAAGCTCACACGACAGCAGCTCAGTTTGAAGCTTAGCTCACACAACAAGGATCTGACTTTTTTCTCTCGGACAGTTCAGAATTGCAACCTGTCGACTCTCTTTCTCTTGCTCAAGCTTACGGATGGAATGGAAGTGGTGACTCTCGGTCCCCTTCACCAGCTCATGTATGGAATGAAGGAACGGCAGGTCTCTCTCTTTTTCCTCTAACTTATGGACAGACAAGGAAGATAACAGACTCGGCTCTCTCACACTTTGCTCTCGGACAGCTCACGGTAGAGGAAGGAGCTCAAAGTGAAGATGTTGTGGTGTCTTGGTGTTGGTGTCATGGAGTGTTTGTGGTTGTTTGGAGTTAGTGTAGTGGGATGGCCGACCGTGGAGAGAGCTGGAGTGTTTGGAGTGAAGAATAGAATGGTAGATGCTGGAATCAAAAGTGGAAGAATGGAACCGGCAGAAATAGAATTGTGATTTTTTTTTTTTTGTTTTTTTTTTTTTTTTTGAAATTAATTAAATAAAAATAACCAAAAAATTTAATTAACATTGGATAGAAACTAAATCTAAATAAACTAGAATCCACAAAGCACAATTTTCCATTTTTCATCAATTTCCTCTTTTCTTTTCTTTTCTTCTTTTTTTTTTTCACAAATTTTACGTTAAAACTTAAAACTAAAACGTGAACAAAATTAATATGACAAATAATTAGCAAATAAAAGACAAATAAAAAGGTAACAACTAAAATGCAGACAATCTAAAACAAAATCATGAATTAGATGCAACATACAAATTATTTAAAAATTTGGTGTCTACAGATTTGGTAGATAAGATAAAATAGTTGAAGTAAATCTCTTGATTCTTATTAAATTAAGCATTCAGTTACGATTTTTGTGCTGGAAAAAATGCATATAAATTTAGCACCACTTAATAAGTTCAGCAAAAAAATTTTTATTTATCAAACACCCAAAACATCTGAATGTCTGAATGAATTTAGTTTCAGCACTTTTTTATGTTATCAAAAAGACACTTAGTTGTACATACATTAGGTGTACCTCAACCACTAGTCATTAATAATGTGTTAAGGAAGAAACGAAGTTTTAGTTCCCAATCTTTAGTCTATATGCTGTTTTAGTTCTAAAAGTTTTGGTAAAAGTAAATTTGGTCCTCAATGTTTAGTAAATGTGCAATTTTAGTCCCTAAAGTTTTGATAAGAGCAAATTTGATTCTCAATGTATCCAATTCAAAGTA
This sequence comes from Coffea canephora, assembly GCA_036785865.1. Lineage (NCBI taxonomy): Eukaryota > Viridiplantae > Streptophyta > Magnoliopsida > Gentianales > Rubiaceae > Coffea > Coffea canephora. The sequence continues at coordinate 30,043,316 of CM071920.1, read as the reverse complement.
GATTTAGGACATTTGAAGTTTTTTTCCAAATTATAGACAAAATTTTCATGTCTAGTTATGCATCCGTGAAATTAAATTTCATAATAAAGAAGCAAAATAGTAGCTAACTTTATACAGCAAGGACTAATAACTCATATGCTAATTAATTAACTAGTAAAAAGAAGAAATTTTTTCATCTGAGAAATTAAAGGGCAAAGAACCTAGATGGCCCTCAAACTATTAAGTTGGTCGACTTTTTGTCGTTCAACTATTAAGTGCATAGTCTCTTGAACTTGGAAAAAGGTATATTCTCCACTTTTTTAGCCAAAGATAATTTTAGAAACCTCTTGGAAATTTATGTTAATATTACTTTGCATCTTTGAAGTTTCAAAAAATATCAATAACCTCTCCTAAAACCATACTTTTTGTAACAATCTTACTCTTCCATCATTAAAAATTCTTACAATAATCTTGTAACGAGAGAGAGATATATTTTTCTCCCAATTCTATCCTTTTTTGTTGTCTTATATAGAATTTTCTACCAAATTGATTATAATGTAAGATTTACATGTTTTGTCTAAAAATTTTCTTTTCCATAATGTTTTGCCTAAAAATTGTTAAAGTAGTAACAATAATTTTGTCAATTTATATACTATGATAGTAACTAATGATCCTATCTCACTAGTATGGAATTGAGTGATATTTTTGAAACTTCAAAGGTGCCAGGTGATATTATTATAATTATTAGGGGAGGTTTCTAAAATTATCTCTAACTGAAAGGGTGAAAAATATATAATTTTACAAGTTTGAGGGGCATAAGTATGCATTTAATAGTTGGAGGCTATAAGTCAACCAACTAGATAGCATAAGGCCATTTAGATTTTTGCCCAAAACTAAAACTAGTCAGACCACTCGGTTCATTGATTCATAACTTATTTTCACACTCTATCCCAACTTATTAAAAAAATTGTAATACTTAATTTTTTCCATATAGATTAACAAATTTATTTTTTTTGTTTCTTAATTAATTAATTATTAACATGCCATCATGTGAGATATTTTTATTGCTCGTTTTTCTTGTTATATTTGCTTAATTTAATAAACATGTGAATGCACATGACTAATTCTGTCAATAGTTGGAAAAATTCACCAATTATCCTAAATCTGCTTCAAATTGATAACAATGGGGACCAAATTTGATTTGACGAAACTTTAACGACTAAAATTGTACTAGGTACCAAACATTGGAAACTAGATTTGTTTTTGCTAAAACTTTAGGGACCAAAACTATACAAGTGCCAATCACTGAGGATCAAATTTGCGTTTCCCTTTAACGTGTAATAAGAAAAAAAGAATCTACAATACTGTTCAACAACTGAAGCCAGAGAAGATAAAATAAGAATAATATACATAGCTAAGTAAAATTGTTGGATCCTTACATTAGCAATTTAGCATCATAAAGTTACCTTATCTGATGATAATTAAAAGTTGATAAATTTATATTTCTTTTAAGGGAAAGTTAGGTGAAACGTGAAAATGCTGTTCGTTTATGCCAAGTTCCCACCATAGTGACGGAAGGATTGTTTTGTATATTTTCTTGCATGATTGTGAAGAGGAGAAGAAAGTGTCAAGTATGTCTGTAAAAGAAAGAGGCAAGAATTGAAGGAAGAATTTAAAAAGAGAAAGGGATCAAGGGCTCTTGTTTGCTTTTCCCGTTTATTTTGTCAATAAAAGTTACTAGTGAAACTTAAAATCTGGCAGTACCATATGTGATCAATAATGTGAAACTTAAAATCTGGTGTTACTTGAAATTTGGCAGTACCATATGTGTTTCATGTAGGTTTCAACTTACAACTAATTAACAAAATTACAGATTATCGCTCTATAAATTATCCATAGATGAGTATTTAGTAACTTCCTACACTGTTTTTAGCAACTCTGAATTAAGGTCAAGGGACTACCTTAGATTAAAAAATTGAATTATAGTTGTCTTAACAAATAATAGAGTATCAATTCAAAAATTGGAGTAATGTTTCAAAATATCTATGAGTAGTCTGACAAGCTAATGCAATTAATCCTTCAATACTTTATGGCCAAAAAAATGGACAAAATGAAAAGAACAAAAACTAAAAAAGAAAAAAGAATCATAAGGTGCTTTAAAAACAGTTCTTGAAGTTCCCAATAAATTTCATTTACAAAATTAGTAGTTCATTAAGAAGATTGAGCTACTTACACACTTACTTTTAGGACATATACAATCTCTTTTCATGTAAACAAATATGCTACAGAAGAAAATTATGGTTTTATTTGATCTCTATTAGATGTTTAACACTTCATTTCACTGTCATGGCAGATGATTAACACTTCATTTCACTATCATGGAGAAATGAGAGACGAACCGTCCATTTGTTGTACGAGGAAGCCAAAGCGAGTTTGGACAAGACATCTGACTAGTCAACACGCACCAATGTCAATCTTCGTTCTTAATCTCATTCTTTATCATAAAATAATTCTGCAATTCCATCCTAATAACATGTCGATAGACAGATTGTTAAACGCTTAAAATGAGGGGCCTTGATAATTTTGACTTGGAGTTGCGGATAAATTAAGTGAGGTACGAAACAATTATCTATCCTACACAACATGTTAACATATCTTTAGTTTTGGAGGAAGGCTGGGAGTAGCATGACGGAACCCTTTTTTGGGTAAAAGAAAAAATTTCATTTCATGAAATCTATACTAATGGTACAAAATACACTGAACATGTCACAAAAATATTTAATCTAAAAAGTCACTAGATTTAACATGTTTAGAAAATAACAGAAATTACACTGAAATTTTAACAGATCAAATAAATCACGAGCAGTCCAATAAATCTATGTGCATGTTAATACCATTAGATCTTTTATCCAATTGGTTCAAGTTTAAAATCAATGCTGAGATATGGTGAAATGACCAGGAAATTGCAAAATCTGAACAAGATCTTACCCTAATAAACAAATGAAAAAACCTGATGATACTTTCAATATTTTCAATATGGAACTTGGATTTTAAGTTCATGAAAAATTGAAATATCTGATGCTACTTTTGTCCCAATTATGTAATACTTGGTAGATATTTTTTTTTTTTTTGGGGATTTTATGGAGCGCCTAAGGCCCTATCTATTGCAAGCAAAAATTCTTGGAGTAGTAATCCCCATACAATCAGCTCAAAGTAGCTCTAGTAACCTTTTAGTGGATCCCGTAGTACTTGGTAGTTTTCTGTTTGGTTGCTATGAAATTTAGATTTGCTTATTAAACTGGAGTTAATTTTCCTGTACATCTATCCCTTTACTACTTTTATGTTCCGTGTACATGCATGGCACGGAATTGTAAATAATTAAAAACAATTTAAATTATTAAAATAAAGTCAGGATCTAGACATTCAAATTTACATCCCGTGTTATGTTGGGATTTGAAGTTTGAATTTAGCAAACAATAACCATTGGATAATATTGAATTTGTTAAAATTTTAAAATAATTAAATAATTTTAAAAATGACACATGTTAAATTTGTTAAAATTTTAAAATAATTAAATAATTTGTTAGAGTATGCTCTGCCACTTTGATAAACCTTAGGCGGGCACCCATCCAAGTGCAGTGAAGGCCACCAACCTGGGCCATGTTAGAATATTAGAAAGATTGCCACTAGTGAAAAAGATGTACAAATAGATGCATTAGATCGAGACATTTACTTTGAGATCTTTATGGAATAAAAAGATCAGAACATCCCTTCTATTTTGGTGAATATCAATTTCGAAATTTAGTTGCTTGTCAATAGCGAGTTTTTTTGCCACAATAATCTTCTTCTTGAAAATAATTTTCAATTTGATGGATTTTCAAATTTTATTCCTTTGTTAATCTATTCATTGCCATGTAGAATAATTGTAGTCCCGATGCAGACTTTCTCTTGTGATCTTTCTTGTTGGGAGGTTCTTTCCTTGAATTAATCTCTTCTTTTCCTACTCTCCCTCTCCTTTTTTTTTTTGGTCTATTGTCTCATCCTTTTAAAATGTCAATAACTGCTCCTTGGGGTTGGTTCGGATAGTCTCGAGATAGTCTAGTTAGGTTTCGAGGTCATGTGTTCGAGTTACCTCTTTACCGTTTGTGTATTATTAGGGAACGGGATGCACAGGCGCATGGAGATTAGTTTGGCAAAATTAGGATACTCTCTATGTTGAAAAAAAATTTCGATAACTACTCTTGAAAACTTATTCGTTATTATACAACCATGAATCCTTAGTGATAATTCAGTTCCACAAATTTACTTATCTACAATTTCAAAGGTTAGTAAAATTCTTTCTCTATTGTACCTTGTGAAATTTTATGATGTTAGGAAATTTCTTAAATAGTTGTAATTACGTGTAACTTTTTTTTTTGCCATGTGTATAATAAAATGCCATCACTGAGAATTTTTAGACATCAATTGTTGTAAATTCATGGTTTTTTTTTTTTTTTGCTCTTGTTACCATTAACTATCTTGGTTCATATAATATGTTAATTTTGATGCCAAGTGTGACCTGGTTAAATTTTCTTTCTTGGTTCACTATGAAGGAGAGTTTTTTGCATTTCTCTTTCCCCATTCCAATAAAACTTTTTCAGTGCTCATTAAGCAATAATCATTATTTGCCTTACAAGCTTAAGCCTGTCAATTTTAACTTTTGAAAACTTGTTTACAGTGTATTAAGTAAGGTGCTTAATTTTGCCCAATTTTATGAAAATTTTCCACAAATTATGAGACTGATGCTAATGGACGAGAATAGTCATCCGCCTTGTGTAAAAAACCTAAATATAAAAACTAAATTCATATTTGTAGATCCTTTTGACCACCAAATATGACGAATTGCATATGACGAGAAATAAAGAAAGGAACTTGGATAAGACACAATCAAGAAGACTGTAGGAAGAATGGCTGCAAAAAACAAATAGGCAGGACATATACCTAAGTGAAAAAGAAAGAGAGTGGAATAAAATATTTGCAAGTGACATTTTCTCCCTTTGATTAGGAGACTGCGTGTAAACAAACAGATCAGTAACAGAATAACGTTTGGAAGAGTATTATTTAGGATTATTTTCTAGAAGGAAAATTATTTTGCAAAGCAGTCTATCAATAGCAACAATTATTCTAGATTTGAAATTGACAAAACATATTCTCTTTCTGTCCTGAAAATTTAACTACGTAAATAGACCTAACGTAATCTTTAGCGAACTCGCGTACTTATGCTGTATTCTTTAGGGAAATAACTACTTTAAGTGGTGCAAATAAATAATTCTCGCTCTTTTACAGAACAACAAAATGGTAAAATGATACGACTCAGTTGGGATTTTTTTTTTAATTTTATTTGGGTAGACATGTTGATATATTGCATGAATTTATTAGAACAACGATGGTTGTGGTTGTGCCCCTATCTCTTTACTAATACACTAGTGATTAGGTGGTAAAACAACCCAATTATTGAAGAACTGTTGAGCATGATTAATTTAAATTGAACGACGTGACAAAAAAGACTTGTCTCACTGTTGGTGATACTGACATTGGCTCTAAAAGACTTCAATGACAAAAAAGAATATATGTTTAGATAATATATTATCTAAAAAAAATAAAAGTTTAGACACTGAATTTATATTGGTAAAAAGATTGAACTTACTTATGAGCGAATTTGGATTTCTCTTTACCTATCCCAAACCTACACTTTTGTTTGGCCCCGTGCAGAGTCGTGGTTACTACTTAATTCTACTAATGATATCCTAACTTTTTACGCTAAAAATATCTAAAAATAGAGTGCCATATTTCTTAAATTAATTTCAACTGATTCACGGTCCACAAACAAATAAACTAAAATTAGAGAAAGATTAAGAGAAATTATTGTAATTTTGATGTGACTTATTCTAACTAATACTACATAAAGTGCAAGACTTGTGGATATGAATTTCAAAATGTTTGCAACTAGAGTTTGTGATTGTAATAACTAATGAATGTAGTAGCAATATGAAGAGTTTTCAAGGGTTTTTAGAAAAAAAAATATTTATTCGTAAATTTCCTTGCTAGTAAAATCTAACAATCCAATAATGAAGTTTCAAAGTTTTTCTTTCAAGTTGGCCGCGTATTGAATAGCTTGAGTCTCTCCTATAAAAGCTCGCATGATCGCACTCTTTACAGACCATCAACAACAATTGCCTACACCACACCTTAGACTGTGTAATAAGAATAAACAAGCTTACACAGCCTAACAACCCTTTCATACTGTCTTAAGTGATGAATTACACATCCGGTCTTCGTGTTGATTCAAGCATGAGATTTGCCTCAATGTCATGGATCCCATATTTCTCAGGATTCATGGCTCTGGTTTTGTTGGTCTTTACGATGGATAAATGGATAATGATTTGTCTAAAGAACAACAAACCTCGATTCCCTCTCCCTCTTGGCCCAAACTCCTTGCCTTTCTTTGGTTGCATTTTCCAAATGCTGAGAAACAGACCAACACATCGATGGATACGCAAAGTCATGGATGATATGAATACCGAAATCGCTTGTTTCCGCATTTTCGGTGTTCGTGTCATTTCTGTCACTTCTCCTGAGCTCGCTCGCGAGTTCTTCAAGAAACATGACTCAATTTTCTCCAACAGACCTGTTTGCATGTCTGCAGAACTTAGTAGTGAAGGATACTTGACGACAATCCTTTCACCTTTGGGCGATCAATACAAGAAAATGAAGAGAATAATCGTTTCCAGTGTGTTCTCACCTGCTAAACACCAATGGCTTCATAGCAAGCGAACAGAGGAAGCAGATCATTTGGTTAATTATGTTTACAATCAGTGCAAGGACGACGCCAGTGGTGGGGTAGTGGACATAAGATTGGCTACCCGACACTACTTCGGAAATGTGATTAGAAAGATGATTTTCAACAAGAGATTCTTCGGGAAAGGAATGGAAGATGGAGGACCAGGTGCTGAGGAAGTTGAACATATTAATGCACTCTTCAAACTGCTTGCTCACTTGTATGCATTCAGCTTATCCGATTACATGCCCTGGATGAAGATTTTTTATTTTGATGGCCACAGAAAGGTTCTTACTATGGCCATTGCATGTGTACGAAAGCACCAAGATCCTGAAATTGAGAAAAGGATTAAAATGTGGGAGAGTGGACTAAAAAATGAGGAAGAAGACCTTCTTGATGTCCTAATCAGGCTCAAAAATAACAATGGCAGACCGCTATTAACAACTGAGGAGATCAGAGCACAAATTACTGTAAGGAATCCTCTATCCTGCTGCTTGGTTACATAAACAATTTCTTAAACAATAATTAAACTTTAGCTCCTTGTCTTTTTTTTTTGACAAACGATACCAATTTTATATATATTAACACTTGAAATTACAAGAGTTAATTACAAAATGGGGTAACTACCCCCATATCTTTCCTAGCTAGTTCTGATAACCAAGATGGGAATGATCCCTCCCATTCAATTATCCTAACTGACTTAACTGCAAATTGAGCCAAAGCATGGCTACAATTATTAGCAGTCCTGGGAATAAACAAAAATACACAACAGTCAAAGTTCTTCTTCAAGTCTTCAATGTCATCCAGGATCGTTTGCAGCTTACAATCTTGTCTATTGCTTGAGTTGAATAGGCTCACCACACATTTGCAATCAGATTGGACCTCTATTGTAGTCCATCCTGCATTTGTGGCCATTTCCAACGCACTCCTTATTGCCATTGCTTCCTCGATTGCTGGTACTCCTCTCCTCCGTGTCACGATGCCTTTAGCTTTCACTATCTTTCCACGCCAATTCCGCGCAATGATCCCCAGGCCTGTCCGGACCATCTTAGCTGAGAGTGCCGCATCCGTGTTTATCCTTATCACCCCTTCTTTAGGTGGTTCCCATTTCTGTTGTGATTGCCCATTCTCCTCTGCTAGTGTAGCCGGTCTTCCATTGGTTTCATTGCAAGCTTCATACTCAAGCCATTCACTGTGAGCTTTGTCAACAATCAGTTTTGCATTCCCCCTCTCAGCTTGGAAAGTCATTTTGTTTCTAGCCTTCCACACTTGCCATAAAATGCTAACCGTAAGCTGGATTCTGTCCAGGCCATGCGCCTCCTTTGCTGATTGCATCACAGCAACCCACCAGTTCCAAAAGTTGCCTTGTAGTTCAGCTATCCCGTCCCATTTCACTGGAGCAAGTTCCCACACCACTTTGGCAGTTGGGCAAAAGAATAACATATGTTCAATGGTTTCAGCATTGTCACCACAGCAGGAACATATGTTACTTCCCTTTCCTATCCTCTTAAAAAGTGTTTCATTTGCAGGCAAGGCATTTTGTAGGCATCTCCATAGGAAGTGTTTTAGTTTCAGCTTGATATTCAAACTCTACAGCCTTTTCCATACCGTATGTTTCCTAATTTCCCAACTCATTTCAGGTTCATGTGCCGTTTTGCTCCTCATGTTGGCAACTGTCCCTTTTGCGACAGCATAGCCAGTCTTTACCGTGTAACTTCTAGATTGGCTATACTACCAATAAAACCTGTCTTTCCTGCCAAAAATACTAAAAGGGATGCTGGAGATGAGAGTGATGTCTTCACTCCTGAACCACAGCTGCAGAAGATCAGATTTCCACCTCCCATCCTCAATTAATTCATGGACACATACGAGTGGGCAGCTTGTTGGTCTTGGAGTTGATACGCAACCATTGGTCGATCCAGGTATCCACTTATCCTCCCAAATCCTCACTGTTCTACCATCTCCCACCCTCTTCCATAGCCACTGTTGCAATAACTCTCCCCCCTTGTGGATACTTTTCCAGCACCAAGAAGCCGTGGGGCGGGGGTTGTGTTTCTATCCAGTTTCCCTCTTTCATGTACTTTGCTTTCAAAACTTTGCTTACTAGCAAATTTGGATTAGTGATGACTCTCCAAATTTGCTTCGCAAGCAAAGCTAGATTGAGAATCTCTAAGTCCCTAAAACCCAACCCCCCTCTACCCTTCACATCTGACAGCTTGCTCCATTTGACCCAATGCATCTTCTTTTCGATTCCCCCCCTCCCCACCAAAACCTAGCTAACCTAGCACTAATCTCCTTACACAACCCTCTAGGGAGTTTGAAGCAAGACATTATGTAATTAGGCATGGCCATGATTACAGATTTCATCAGAATCTCTTTACCCCCTTGACTGAGCAGCTTGTGTTTCCACCCTTGCAACTTGCTATTTATCTTGTCTTTCAGGTACCCAAACACCTGGTTCTTATCTCTTCCTATAGTCATAGGTAGACCTAGATACTTACCACTTTGGGCCTCCCTCATATTATCCAACAGCTTACTCACCTCCTTATCAGTTAGTGCCTTTTAACATAATTTTTTTCTAACTCCAAAAGCCATGCATAACATCCTAAAGTGACATATTTTTATTTCAAGACCCTATGAAAATGGTGAAAAAAATACGTGCTCGTCTCACACCTAAGGAAAAAAAACACATGCCATCAAAGTTCACAATTAAATTGAAATTTTTGGAAATTGAGATATATATTTTCTTCAAAGCAAAAAGAAAAAAAAGAGTAAGAGATATTAATTGTTCAATAAAGAAAAAAGAGAGTTTATAATTTGTGTGTGAAGGAAATGTGTTTTGGAATAGTTGATGGGGGGAATTCTATTTGAAACCCGAACAGTTAAAAATAGTACTTAACAATATGGAGATTCTACTGGAAGTTAGGTCAAATGTGGATAGACTGGCACAAGAATAAAAGCTGGTACAAAATCAATCGCGGGGAGTATAGGCCTACTCGCAAATGCCCCACCTCGTTGATTAGTACAACTTAAGATAAAATGATGTACAAAAGGTGACGTAAAACCATGTCCCCACCACATCAAATGATGTACAAAAGATGATGTAAGATGACATCATCTTGTTCACCCACGTTTTAATGATGTGGTTTATGTGAGCTCAAGCCCATCAGCCACGCTTTGACAATATCCAAACACAAAAAAAATCCCAAGTTTGTTGATTAACTGAAATCAGAAAGGATGGAATCTCAATGAGCCTTAGTCACCACCAAAATGCAACTTGCAATATGATGTTGTTGTAGAGAATCGGCTATTGAATTTGGAAAATAAGGATTATTCGTTTCACTTTTAACTTTACTGTGATGCTCCACAGGAACTAATGTTTGCAACAGTCGATAATCCATCAAATGCTGTGGAATGGGCATTAGCAGAGATGCTAAATCAACCTGAAATGCTTCAAAAAGCCACAGAAGAGATAGACGCCGTGGTTGGAAAGGATAGACTTGTCCAAGAATCTGACCTTGCGAGGCTGAAATATGTGAAGGCCTGCGCAAAAGAGGCCTTTCGGCTCCATCCATATGCACCCTTTAATGTTCCTCATGTATCTACACTGGACACCGTTGTTGGTGGCTACTTCATCCCGAAAGGTAGCCATGTTATCTTGAGCCGTCCAGGACTTGGCCGTAATCCTCGAATTTGGGAGGATTCGCTAAAGTTCAAGCCTGAACGCCACATGAATCACATGGATGATGCTAGAATAGATCTGAACGATCCAGAATTCAACATGTTTTCCTTCAGCACCGGAAGACGTGGATGTCCGGGAGTCCTTCTGGGTTCCACACTCACTGTAATGTTGCTGGCCAGACTTCTTCAATGCTTTAACTGGAAGATTCCATCAGGTCTTTCGCAAATTGATTTAGCAGAGGGCAAGGATGCTGGCTTCCTTGCCAAACCTCTCTTTGCAGTTGCTGAACCACGATTCCCACAGTTCAACTAGGATGTTACATTCTCAACGATTTAACTTTTTCTGTATCGTCTTCATGTCTACCCTCTATCCTACTATTACTAATGTCATGTTTTCACTTTTGTGATGTACCAACAAAAGAATCATATTTAAAATCAACAAATGTTTTCTATTTTTGCTATTTAAATAAGTAACTTTTATTGTTCCTAATGCACATCTACTAAGTCAATAATTTGAATTTAAAGATATCATGTGTAAATTAATCGAATGCCACAACTAAATATAATAATAAGATGTTTCTATGAAAAGTTGGATTCTCAAAAGGAACTCTATTTTTGAGATAAAAAGATTATAAGATACGGTAGTTTCTACTCTAGGCAATTAAAATAAAGTGACAAATTTATAATCATCATGAAATTGTAAATCAAAAGTTTTAGAATAAGAATAATTGATTAAATAATTATTAAGCAAGATTTAAATCATAATAAAAGAAATTCCAAAGCTAAAAACAAGTGTTGTTACTTGTCCTCAACTTGCAAGTTTTTAATTAATTTTTTCATATTTAAAGGACTAAATTTGTGAAAATTGATAGTATGCATGACTAAATGGGTTGATTTTGAATTCTAATGTCAATGTGAAATAGGATTATAAAGAGAAAGGATGTACTTTCAGAAGAGGAAAATGATTCAATGGGATCTTAGTACCTCAAGGGATTTGGAATCAACTTGACTATGCATATTTATGTGTTAGAACAATCCTTGGGGAGATGTGTACAATTCCTTATACTATATAAGAATTAGTTTGGATCAAAGAATGGCTTTGAATTTCAACCGCAAGAGTAGGGGTATTTTGGGATTGTGAGGTTGTTTTGAGTGTAATTATAGTATTGGGTACTACTTTAGATAGCATGTGTATTATTGTGTTTACTGAAATGTCCTTGTATTCTAAAAGATGCAGTGATGATTTGTTCAAAGGTTTGGGTAGTTTGGGAATGTGAGATTATTTAGTCATCTTTTCTACAATGGGTACAACTCATAATAGCTTTTTTATTGATGTAATTACTTAAATGTCCTTGCAGAGACATTCATTTTGGTTTGTATCAATTATTATTGTTACTTTGCTATTCTAACTTGAAGAACTTCAAACGTCATTTTCATCTCAATTAAAGTAAGGACAATGTAGTTTATTAAGAAATTTATGATTGAGCATTAGTTTCAACTTCAATTCTTCAAATGTTTGTCCCTTCACATTCTTCCGTTATGTTTCTTTCATCTTCCGGTAAATACTTATTTGTATTGCCATTGTACTCTGGATTTCAATATGGTTCTCTGGTGAAGTTATTCTTGGTGGTTCAACTTGAGGTGAGCTTTCATTCTTTTTTTCAAAGGTATGATTTGCTTTGTAAAATTGTAATTTCTACTGTTAGCTAAATGCTTTCATTCCAAAATTGGATACTCTGTTAGCGCAATTTAATGTTGATATTATTGTTTCCCCACAAAGTTGGTTGTTCTATACAATTTAAATGGTGTGATTTTGTTGGAATAGGTTTCGATCAACAAAAATGTTGGCTACTTTGATCAAAAAGCTTACACCATAGTTGGCTACTTTCATCAACAAGAATGTTGTGTAGATGTATCTTTAAATAGATAATCACTTTGTTTATTGCCATTCTCTGAATCGTTTGGGTATCTGTTTAAAGTTCATTTAGTCTTGTTAATGAAAAGTTCATATACAAGTATTTGTTTCAAAATATATGAACTGAGCAAGATAGCATGCATAATTTCCTTCTCCACCTCCCAGTATACATTAGATATTTTGTTACTCAATGTGCGTGAGTTTTTTGATATTCGCTTGAACTACCGTAAAATCTTTTTTAACCACAGGCACCAAACACCCGCGCAATGCGCGGGCATTCCCCTCCTAGTAAATGTCCATATGTTTGAGTTTCGTCTCTGCATGTAGCACTAAAAAAAAATTTATGTTAACATTCCATTCCGATCTGCTTTATTACAATTCACTTCGATTCTACCATGTCGTTATATTTTTTACGTAAAAGTATTAATTACATTGAATAGCATCCATTAGTCACTAGTAGTAGTAGCAAACGCCTACAAACACATAACTATAAGACTAGTCACAAGTTACACACTTCTAATTAATGTCATGCCATTTTCTTTGTTTAGTTGAACATTATAAATGAGATTAGCTAACACCTTAAGAATATATAGGAGAGTAATATTTTGCAAACTTTACTTACATAAGGGATTTGTGTACTTAAAATAAGGGGGGCTAAACTAATTTTTATCATATTAACCCAAAAAAAATAAAAAAAAACTTGGTACTAAACCAAGAATTAGATGAAATAGTCAAGCGAATTTCAATTGGTTTCAATTGGTGGACAGTTTATACCGTAATTTAGATCAACTTGGAGGGTCCTTTGATGCCATCGTGAATCGGCTGGTTTAATCATTATTTTGAGGAGATATTGCTACTTTTTGATAATTTCATATGGTGTTATCTTTTGACAAAAAAAAATGGTGTTATCTAGGTTGCAATTGCAATCAATCATTGTTTTTAAATTCAGGCTGTACTAGTTTGTTCAATCGATTGCATCGAAAATCGGTCAAGAGTTCGATTTGAGTTGACCTATAAAATCACTCAACTAAAAATCGATCAAAAATCGGATTTGATAGAAACTAAAAAACCAGTCAAAACTGAGATTTCTTCATTTTTTACTTTTTGTTGACTTCGCTTTTTTCATTTTGATTTTCTTTTTTCCACTTTTTTTTTTTTGTTTAATCTCTTCACACTCAATCTTAATTTGATCCCTCAATGACCTGTGCTCACAGATCTGAAATGTTGTTTTTCATTTTTGTCAAAAGATATGGAATCAACATCGGGAGAAGGAAAAAGAATAGCAAGAAAGGAAGGAAAATCAAGAAAGGAGGGAGATAGACGGTGAAAGGTTTCAAGAAACAAGAAACAAGAAAGAGTGCCGAGAAAAAGAAACAAGAATACCCTTGCAATATACTGTCCACCACTTTCTCTGCTGAGTGTAGTGTTAGATAATTCCCAAGATGAGGAGTTTCATGCGCTTGTTTGCAACTATTTTTCTCCTCTCGGTGCTTTTCATGGGCTCTAATGTGGGGCCAATCGGGACTTGTGGGTCACATAGCCATTGAAAGTTGTTTTGATTTGTGTTATTAATAGAATAAGGAAACAAAATAAAAATTTTAAAAATGAAAATAGGGAGAAAAGGAACCAGATGTGTGATGTCTAGAAAAGTTGACACGACGGGGCGGCGGCAGCGAGGAAGAAAGAAAGGCTGGAAAGTTGCCTTTTAAAGAGGAGTTAAAAGAATTGACTTTTACATTCATGCCCAAATCTTAGGTGGTATTTTGTTTTGGGCCTTAGCGTTTAAGAAATTATAAATCTAACAATAAATGGTTTTTACATTATATTTCGAACCTCAATTTGTACAATTTTGTAAAATGAAGTCTTTGTATTATTTATAAATTCACCAACTATACCCACTCTAGCCATATTTTTTTATGCTATTTTATTTTTATATACAATTAAAATATATTTATATTCATTATGACGTCATCCAATTGGACCTCGATTTAACTGGTCAAATCTATTAACTCCTAAACTCGATCAAATCATTGTCTAGTCTGAGTTTGTAAACATAGCAATTAATAGCACCCCTGGAAGGTACTACCAAAGACAAATTGTGATTTCTGTCTTTGTTTCTTCTTCGCCTTTCTCAGGCTATTCTCCCAAAAATACGGTACACTACAGGTGAGAAAATTTGTGTTGCATTCATCCCATTTATGGCAAGAGCTGAAGCATTAATCATTGCGTTGTCAGGCTGTTCCGAGTGCCACGCCGATCCCATACATCCTCATCGTCCCAAGACACCACAGATGCAAGGAACTTGCTTGGCCATCCCAAGAATGTCAATATGTATATATTTTTGGAACTTATATTTATCAATCAATATTTTAAAAGGTGAGATCATTGAGCGGAACCAACTATCACTAGAGTAGTTGGTCACCACATGTCTTGTGAAATGGAAGGATAAGGGTTCAAATTCGATAGTGATTTAGTTCCCGTCGGTTCCTCTTAATCCAGTTGGATCACCCTCTTACAATAGATTAGAGTAGGAGTAGGAGTAAATGATAACAATTGACAAAAAAAAAAAAGAAGATCTAGTTGGATCACCCCCTTAGAATAGGCTAAAGTTGGAGTAGGAGTAGATAACGACAATAATTGACAAAAAAAAAAAAAAAGATCATTGGACCGTTCGTTTTATGTCCGAACAAAGCCAGTAACGTAAGTTCCACAAATTTTGATTTTTTAAATATATAAAAATAAGATATACAATAATACTACAAAATTATAATATTTATACATGTATGTGTGCATATATATATATATATATATTACTAATAAATATAAAAAAAATTGATAAAATTAAGAAAATTACAAAAATTGTTATTGTTGTCTAACAATTAAAATCACAATATAACTCTAACTCATACATTAGTCATCTAGAATCATGTTAATAAAAAAAAAGTTATATTTTGGGATCAGAAAAAAGGAAAAAGAATATATAGGAAACAAAGTCATGAATGCTTTTATTTTGTATTTTTTTTCCAAACTATTTCCAAAGAGAAAATAAATGGAATCATTTAAACAATAATAAGGACAAGAAACAAACATAAGGAAGATAAAATAGTAAAATCAAAGTTCAAAATTAAAAAAAGGGAAAAGTTCATAAACTTTCCGGATGCCCCAAATGCCCAATACTTCGAACCCTCGGGCATTCACCTCGAGTAATTGGCGAAACACCAAACAACACTTTCACCCCATTCAAATGCCCTGGGGTATTTGGGACTCATCTTGCCATGGCACTCACACTAGAAACGCCTTTTAAAACAATGTTATCTATTGTAGTTCTTATTTCTCTACTCATGTCCTTGGAATTTTGGCATTAAAAATTGTCATAGGAAAAAAAAAGTCAATATTAAACTTGAATTGATGTCATTTTTCCACAATTCTTACATTCTGGCTTCAAATTTCTTAAAGATTGTAGTTAAGGGATTTTTCTTACCTTCTTTTTTTTGTTTCTGTATATTTTTTGATAAATATAGCTAAAAATGAAAATGATGAGCCTTACTAAATTTCTAGCAAGTTTCCCAAAATTAGCACTAGTTGTAAATGCAAAGTATGATAGTTAATTACACGTATATTATAATATCCAAATTCATTGCCTACAGGGATCGAATGATCCTGATGAGTTTTTCATTTCATGTTCTTAATGAAATATGACTATCCAGCCACTTGCACCAATCAACACAAAGGTTAAACTACATAACAGACAATTCACTTGTACGACTTATGGGATTCAACAATGAGATAATAATTTCAATTACCTCGAATAAACATAGCAATTTCATACCACATGCATTAGTTAATATAGTTGGAGCATATCTAGCCTGTTGTACTCCTTGGTCACTGCCTAAACCAATGGTGGAAGGGCATTAATAGAAATTGATTCATGAGAAGAGAACCAACTCATGCTACTTTCCACTCCGGGTGTCCTCCTCGACGTTCCCGCATTTGCATACTACTCCAGAAAAGAATAAACACTACCTAGACAAATCAATACACATTAATTTAACTCTTATCATCTATGCATATAGAAATGAAGTTGTTTATAATTTCATATGAACCCCTCAAATCTTGACTTTTGTAGTATTTCTTCCTATTAAATTTATAAGTCCAACTTCGAAATTCGTTCTTTGCCTTATCAACTGTTCACTTCTTTATGCCTTGAGCTTTCGTCTTACTGCACTCTCAATCGGCGTTTTCTTGGTCACTCAGCATTACCTCGGTAATACAAAAGTTCGATCTACCATTGTCTCCACAAGTGCTAGAAAATAGTGGCTGTTCGGCATTCTGGCAAAGTTGATTCATTGTCTTAGCAAATAGCATAGTAGCATCCGGATTCCTAGCTGCATGAGTCGTAACCTTGAGTGCGCTTGGGCCTATCAATCGATAGTGGTGACCAACATCAAGTCCCAATTCTGAATAAGCTTCTAACTCTCAATGTCAATAGCAATGCCATCTCTAGCCTCCCGTTTCCATCTCTCGATTATGTATGAATCATGAATAAACTTAATCTCCAACTTATCAAGAACTTTTATGCAATGGGAACACAGAATTCCATTTGCATGAAATTTGTTACCGCTGCACACAATGGACTAGTAGATAATGGATAATAAATCGCCACACACTCGAATCCACCTTGATAGTTGCCAACTGAAATCTCTACTACCTCTTCACTCAATTTCATCACCCTTACAACTAAAGCACTTGACTCCTCAAACCCGTTTTGAAATTCATCAAATATTGTCGGAGTACAACCGGATGCAGCCTAATTTAGCACGGGTGACCTTTTCAAGCAAAGTCTTGGTAACTTCTGTCGTGCCTCATATTCAGCAACCAATTCTTTTTGCCTCTTCTTCCCTAGCACGGTGCAGAAGTGATTAAAGAATTGTAGCAGATTGTGGTCTAATTTCAAATACCCCTTTATTTTCGAATTAAAACTCTGGCAAATTGGGTGCTTTTCATTCCTGCTGTCCACGATTCCTTTGTATGTTACCTAGCCTACTTATGTCTCAATTCAAATATATTACTAAGCTATTTGTTCTTGGCCCCACTGTGCTTGGCCATCATTTCATACCATCCTGTTGAAATCATCTTCATCTTCAATCCAGTGCACAGAATCCATAAACTTCCTGTAAAGTGATGACTTGGTCTTGAAGTGATTGGCTAGCTGCTTCACAAAATTTTGCTTAATATGGAAAGTGCACAACCCATGGTAAGTCTCTGGCATAACTTTGGAGGCAGGCGCTACCATGGTAGTGTCTTGGTCAGTGAATATAGTTCTTGAATGCTTATTCACCATTGCCTCTAGAAAGTAGAAAACATTCAAACAACCATGTGAAAGAATCAACTATCTCTTCATATAACAATGCCGCACAAAAAATAACCATTTGTTGGTAATGATTGAAACCAATGAAAACTCCTAGTGGCCTGCACTGTCTATTTGTCCTATATGTTGTGGCATATGTGTCTACTTCACCAAAAACTGAATAATCAACCCTCATTTGAGTATCCACCCGAAAAATATTTGTTATCTGCTCCTTACAGTCTTATTGCACTGTGTAGAAATAATTCAGGTTGTTGGCAACCTGACGTCTAAAGTACCAACATCAAGGTCCCTGCCTCGCCATACTTTAGATTCCTCTCTCTTCTAGTCCACAGGTGCCTCTTTATTTCCTCCCTTGTGCATCCCAACTTGTGTACTCCTCCTACTTGTTTCACCATCAAGTCACACATCTTGCTAATTGATAAACCTTCATCTTCTGCAACTTCAGTTTCAATTCCTTGTGCCTCATTCACCTTTCTATATGACACCATCAGGTGCCGGCAGTAAGGGAGATGTAACTGATGATTATGCTCTACAACAAAATCTTAAAACCACATATTTATTTAATTTTCTATTCAAGATGATACCCATTCTTGCACTGCATCCTGTTTTAGTTTCTGCCTGAGGCCTTTTTGTATTTACATCCTGTGCATCTGCTGGCCTTTTACCCAATTTGGTGCACATGAAACTCCTTGATGTTAACACTTTGTCACTATTTCTATTGCCATACTCCTATCGTACGCTAAAGCCAACAATTGTAGCATAAGAGTGGTAAAAATCATAAGCATCTTCCTCTGAGTCAAACTCCATTCCTAGTCTTAGAATGCTACACCAAATAACTACAAATTTGCATTCTCACCAGGCTCCATCCCCCTAATTCATAAATAATACAAAGTCACTAATTGCTCTTTTCACTTTCAATTGCATTTTTAGCACTACATATCAACATCAACTTTTAATCATATTTATGTAGTTCATTTCACATGAAATAACTGCTCATTTACACATAAACAATGCAAAATTACAAAGTGCCACTACTTAGTTACTGAATCACTAATAGTACACTAATGCACAATTGTGAATTACAAGGTCAGTACCAATCAATGAAGCACAGTAGTAGCAAAACTACATTATACTCATTTAGTAATTTTGAGAAATTTCTCTAGTAATGCTTCTACACTATATGCCTCTATTGATAGTCCAACTTTGTCCCCTTCACCAATCTTACTAATTTTTTAATGAGCAAAGCAAAACAAATGGTGGATAGAATTTCAAAAAAAAAAAAAACTTAACTCGATATTTCAAATATATTAACTAAAATTAACTAAATATTTTTCAAAAAATATTAACTCAATATTCTCTATTTCAGTTTTACAAATGAACTAACAGCATACTATTGCACACTTTGTGAATGAAAAGATCAATAATACTCAACACTTTTACTTTTGATCCTTGAAGGAAAGAAACAAATTTCAGGAATAGGAATAGCCACAAGAAAGTGAAGCTACAGTTTTCAATGTCACAACATACACTCACACTATTTAACCTCATAATCTCATATTCCAAGTGTGATCGAAGATGAAAAAGTTTAAGTCAAACACTATTAATGATGTAGAAATCAAGAAGTGCACAAGATACATGACAAAGGGAAAGGCACAACTCACGGCTAGACCTTTAATTGATCTAAGGTGAGATCTAAATTGTTTGGGAAACTCAATACCAACAGACTTTTTCTTCCAAAACTTCAAGTGATCTGTGGATAAACAATTAGTTAGTAAGGGCCGATTTAATCTTATATACAATAATCTTAACGTCTACATACTTCTTACAAGTTAAATGGAAATCCTTATTTCATATCCAATATAAAGAGTTGATACATTCATCAACTAGTTAATTTTTTGGGTAAAAAATAAAAAAGTCCCCTGTGGTAAGCCTAATACACAAAAAAAACCCCCATGATTTCAAAATAGGGTAAAATACATAAAACCCCCCTGTGATTAAGGAAATTGACATGAAACTTCCTCATTGTTTAGAAACACCCACTTAACCCCCCTGTGCTTTGGACTTCTTTGGATTTTACCTGCTAACCGGCTGGGAAGCTAGCGAGTGATATTGACGCAGGCTAATGGTAACTTGTGACTAGAAGAAACTCGTTTCATTCTAATTTTGCCCTCCATGTCTCTTACAAATGAAACCCACCATAGTTGTAGTTCTGCAAATGAAACCATTTGTTAGAGAAATGCAAAACGAAGACCCAAAAGCGTAAGAGCTTAGCAGCTTTGGATGGGAGAAAAAGAGCTTTGGAGGGGTTAAATCAGCTATCATTTCAAGGGAGAACCCAAAAATGTCAAGCTCCCAAAATTTTGGCGGTGGATTGAGGGACCTAAGGTACCAAACCCGGCGATGTTTCTGCAACAATAAAGCAAAGATTAAGGTCATAGAATCTGAAAAACCATCAAAAGGTATGTTGTATTATGTATGTGAAACTGGTGCTTGTTCATTTTGGGCATGGTGCAACCCAATTAATAGAGAGGGAGGCACTAATGAATCATCTTGCCAAAGTCCATACGTGGAAAGGGTTTCACCAATTGGACCTGCTACAGCGGAAAGATTTATCATGCGTGGGCAAGGAATGGAAAGTAATAACTATAACATCATTATGGAATTACAATCGAAGATTCACAATGTCGAAGCAACGATGGGGTTGATGAAGATGATGATGATGCTGATTGTACTTGCGTCTCTTTTGTCACTGGTTGTTATATGTTTGAGATGAATTTTGGGCAAAAATTGTAATGTAAAAGTAGTGTAATAGAGTCTGGAGTTGGGACAAATTGTAGTGCAAAAATCACATCCTGGTTTCAATCTGGAGTTGATTTTCATGTTTCAATTATAATTGAGCGAATGAAGCTGCTTTTGTTGAGGACATTGAAAAAAGCTACTTTTATTCAGGACCTAAGGTAAAGGCCCTGAGATTTAAATGCAATGAAGTTGTTAGATCAAGTCATTAGAGTGTCCCAAGTAATATTGCTATCCATAAACACTTAGAAGTAATATTAGTCCTCTTAAGATGTTGCCATCCTCAAAGACATCTCAAAGACGCAAGTACATTAATCTAACAAATACACTCTGATCTAACAAAGACACTCTGTTAAGTGCAAACATATAACTAGTAATATTGCCATCCATAAACACTTGTCAGATTTAGTCATCTCCAGCAAAGATATTGCAGTAACGTGACCCATTACGACAACCATACCACAATGGTATCCTACCATAACGTGCCCAAAAGATTCACCAGCAATACAGTCACAAGACATGATAAATCAGCAAAGATGTGGATAGTAATCTGGATTGCTATAAATAAACAAAAAAAAACGTGGCATATTACAACAACCATATTACAATGGTATCCTAGCATAATGTGGCCAAAAGCTACACCAGCAACACAGTCACAAATGCCACAGTCAACCAAAAGATAGCCAAAAATCTAAGTACAATACCACAATGGCCACAATCAACCAATGTTATAGCCAAAAAATCTGAGTACAATACCCACAACTGTATCTGCCAACCAAAAGATAGCCAAAAATCTGAGTACAATGAAAGATATTCATACATGTATACCATGATGGTATCAGTACATTCAACCAACAAATGTTTTAGCATAACTAGTACATTCAACCAATTACTTCCTCTTCAACTGTAGTTCATTTTGTTGGTCTTTTGGAGCCACAATGTTGCAGCTTTGACATCCTTGCAGGTGGTTGCTTTCTCTTTAAGGATCTACTTTGCTGGCTCTCTTGGTTGGTACCACTGGCATGTCGATTAGGCTCCTGTATATAAGTTCGCATGGTTAATATGTATGTAAGTATATTGCAGCAGCCAAAGATTGACAATTACTTTCTAGTACCTGTGCAAGTGTAGTACTAGTAGTACTTGGGACCCTAGCCTGAGTTGCAGAAGCTACAGATGTTGCATTTGAACCTGTTGGACCAACTTTAGGTGCCTACAGTTCAAATTGAAATGAATAAGTGTATAAGTAGCAACAAAACACACTTTCGCATACTTTTGACTATTAAATGTTACATTACCTTGTAAAGTTTAGACCCAGGGTGAATCGCTGATTTGCAAGTTCTTATGTTATGTCCAGATTTCAAACACCTCCGACAGTAAACTGCAAGACCTTTTCTACTTGCTTTCTGCTGATTTGTAGGTTCTTCTGGACCCTTCTTCCTTTGCTTTTTTGGCCTACCAGGTTGTTTCTTCACCAATGGTGGGTTCAAATATTGCATTTTGCTATCTACTCAAAACTGTCTCGAAGGAACAGGACCAATTGTGAAGTTGTAGGCTCTTAAATATGCTTCCCTATGGTAACAAGCATCAACATATTCCTCGAATTTCAACTTTCTGCTCTGAATGCAGGCAACCGTATGCACGCAAGGAATGCCACTAAGCTGAAAATGACCACAGGTGCATGTTTTCATCTCTAAATTGACAACATTTGTCCTTCCATAGCCATCAACTTCCAAATTCCCATTTCCTCCATAAACTGCAACACAATTTCTTGCCTTTATCTTAAGTTTCTCTAACTTCTCATAAATGTTCGGACACAAAGTGCCACCATGTTTCAGCATGCCCTCTCGCTTGGTTACCATCCTTTGCATTAATCTCCTCCGAATCCACTCCAGCATTGTTATTATTGGCTCCCCTCTAGCTTTTAGAATGTAATTATTCCATGACTCACTCATGTTGTTAACGTAAGTGTCACTCCTACAAGCTGTGCTAAAGTGAGCTCTGGACCATAGTCTTGGAGGCAACCGTTTGAACCACCCCGCAGCTGTTAACTTGTCACCTTCTTGTGGGTCAGCCCTTTCCAGATTTGCTAGGGCATGCCGATTGCTGTAATCCCTGCCACAATGATGCTCTCCCTTAAGAGTCTTGATCATAAATGTCTTTGTTTTCTGGATTGTGCTTGCATGAATTCTCCAACTACACCCCTTTGCACATTTAGCTGTGATTCGAGAGCCTTCATTTCTGATGTAGTTGTGCTCATATCCCTCCCTAATTTCCCATTCCACCAAAGTCTCTCTAAATTTATAGAAGCTAGTAAATTTATGACCAACCTTTAGTTCAAAATGCTCTTTCCTAAATTCCTCATCCGCATTGAAGTAACTATAGACAGGGATGCTTTCGTCATCAGATCCTATTCCTCTGTCAAACAGATTTTCATCATCCTCTACTGCCTCGTTCCAGTCCTCTTCCTGCTCAGTCGCATGATATCTATCATCCTTCCTTGATGTTGGCTGACTTCCCACTTCATGTTGGTACTTGGATTGGGTTTGCTGTTGATGTTGTCCCAAATCAGGTTGTTTTGTAGCTTTTGGTTGCTGATTTTCTTGTTGCTGTTGATGTTCATCTAAATCAGCTTGCTTTGTAGCTTTTCCTTGCTTACATTCTTGTTGCTGCTCAGACCCAATACCAACCGAATTTGCAGATCCAGCATTTTTAGATGCCTGTGTTGATTCTTGACCATGTAAACCTGCAAATATGTCATCATCTTCAGGCAGTTCTACTGTTTCTCTTAGCCAGTCAGGAAGATCTGAATAATCTGGTATGACTTCGCTTTCTTCTCCGCCTTCTCTCTCTGCCTGTGTGGTTGGTTCTCCGCTACAATCAGTCTGCTCTTCTATTGGATCTCTTTCTGCCTGTGTTGTTTTTTCTGCTGCCTTCCTTGTAGGAGACTGCCGGAGCTCTGATGATGTATCACCTACTTCTTTGTCTTCAAATAATCGCCTGACTGACTTCCTTGCACTTAACTTTACTCTTTGCAACTTAGCTTTTTTATCATTTGTTGTCTTCGTTCTCTTGGACTTGTTCACGTGTTGGGGTCCCACTGAAATTGGATCTGACTGTATTTGTGGTGACTCTTCTTCACAGATCTCCTTTGCTCTATCTCTAATGTGTGGATTGTCATTATTGTCCTCCCTCCCAATTACTAAAGGGTCAATGTCATCCCTGCCTTTAACAGTTGAAGACGAACCAATCTCAGCCTGCCAGCCATCATGATACGGAAGTGCAAGTAGGCCATCACCAGCCACTCTCTTGTACAGTAATTTTCCTTCTGGGGACACAATTTCAATTGGATCAGGCCCCCTCTCAGCATATATGTGCATTTCTGGAGGCCCCTCATAACATGTTGTCAATAATTCGATGTCGACATCATCCTTGATGGGAACTACACCAACATCAAGGTCATGAAAGGGAATAGAGTACCAGAAATTCACATTTGCTACGCCGTGCTCAATTGTTTGGTACATTTTTTCAAATGCAAATACAAATAATTCATCAGGGTCCCGTCCACAAAATACCCTCACGTGTTTGCAAGTGTATCTAATTCTCGGTTTCCATTTGAAATATCCACCATAATGCATATGTATGTCTATGGTCTGCCACGGATTATCTCCCATTCTTATGCACCTAACCCAAAAAATCAACATTAACACACTTATCTAGAAGGATAAAAATCATAATCAATACCAGTATGGACCACAGTAGTTCTGATTACTCTAAAAAAATAAATAATCAATATTAACACACTTATCTATAAGAATAAAATCATAATCAATACCAGTATGGACCACAGTAGTCCTGATTACTCCAAAAAAAAATAAATAATCAACATTAACACACCTATCTAGAAGGATAAAAATCATAATCAATACCAGTATAGACCACAGTAGACCTGATTACTCCAAAAAGACCCATACTTTTTGCAGTATATTGCAATTTTTAAAAAAATTTCCCCCAAAGATTGTCAGAAAAGCTTCTGACTAAGCCAAACCCAGACTTTTTGCGTATTTACCAATTTTAAACAAAATTTTTCCACAAACATTGTCCGAAGATTGTCGGGAAAGCTTCTGACCAAGCCAAAACTGAAAATTTGCATATTTACAGAATTAAAAAAAAATTTCGCACAAACATTGTCGGAGAAACTTCTGACTAAGCCAAAACTAACAATGGCGTTTCTTTTACCAAGTTTCAAAATATCCCCAACACTTTACTACCAAATCACATGCCACCAAACAAATCAACTCGTCTACTGCTTAAGGTTCGGATATGTATTTTACCTGGTTAATAGATAAGTCCAATGCGTTGCGACTACGACCAATCTGCACAGCAACGCCAACCGATCTACACTATAACGCCGATCGATGTTCACTATATATCCCGCCGATCTGCAACACAAACACCTTCTTCTTGGCTGTAGGTTTAGGGTTTATCTCTCATTTTATGAAATGTAGCTCAAGCCCGACTGATCTTCACCGTAACTCACACCGCTATGCATAATCGTGCTTCTTCTTGGTTGTAGGTTTAGGGTTTCTTTCTACGCGATTTTCAGAAGTCCTCTACTGCATCTGTAACTTTTCACATATTATATATGAGGGTATTTTTGGTATTTCATGTTATTACCGGCTTCCCAGTCGGTTAGCAGGTAAAATCCAAAGAAGTCCAAAGCACAGGGGGGTTAAGTGGGTGTTTCTAAACAATAAAGAAGTTTCATGTCAATTTCCTTAACCACAGGGGGGTTTTATGCATTTTACACGACACCTCATGTTTTGAATTAAATTGTAAAGGTAACGAAATCCGTTAAAGTTAATAGAAATGGACGAAATGACCATAATGCCCTGATATAATTAAGCAAAAAATAGATCAAAAAAATCATTTGTTTTATTCTCTAAATAGAGAGAATTGAGGGTTAAGGGGTAGAATAGGTATATTTGATAAAAATTAGATATAAAATTTTTTTTTTAGGTTCCAATAAGTCATTTCCATTAAGTTTAACAGATTCTATCACCTTTACAATTTATTTCAAAGTATGAGGTGTCATGTTGTATATTTTGAAACTATATAGGGCTTTTTTATGTATTAGACTTACCACAAGGGATTTTTTTGTTTTTTACCCTAATTTTTTACTTCCGTAGGTCAAATGAGAGGACATCACTTACCCAAAAGAATAAAGGAAATTGCAAGTAAAGTAGTTCTTTTTTATCTGTCCATTCCTTTCACACATAGTCAATTACTCCCTTTATAACACCTGTTCATATTTTTTAATTTGTTAAACACCTTAACTTATAAAGAAATTTTTCACAATACTTAAACTTATCAATGTAAAAGTTTCATAACAATTCATTAACTTAACTACCATTAGATGCTTTTCTATATATGTCAAAAGGATACACAACATATTTTGCTTCAACATAGTCTTTCAACCAGGAAAGTACAAAGGGCATAGCTCAAACTGGAAGTGAATATAATTTTCTTAATCTTCAGAGTAAATAACCGTTATTGCACCACAACCCACCCATCACCCACCCCCTGAAAATGACCCAAAAATAGAAAAACAAAAAGAAACTAATACAAGAGAAATAGAAAAGAAAAATTATGGGGAAAAACATTGCATATTAGTCATGTTTACTTAATCTGAAAAAAGAATCAATAGAAAATTGTAGTTTATAGGTGTAATAAACTAGTTATTGGGTGTAATAGCTCAATCATGTGGTGCAAGTTGTTGGGTTACATGCTTCTAGACATTGATTAATTGCAAGGTTATCAGGACATCCCATATTAGTCAAAAAAAAATGGCAGATAGCATTTCAAAAAAAATTAACTCAATATTTCAAATATATTAACTAGAATAGGGGAGAACCTATATGAATTAGGGAACAACTTTAATACCTTAACTTTGGCCATGAGATTCCTTCTTGGACTTTCTAGATCCACCTTCTATTCTTTGCTTGGAAATTCAATTTTATTACTTGCTTTCAATATTTCTCTCCATTTTTTCCGCAGATCCATGGGAGAACGGAGAACATGAAGTGAAAAATTTCGTACACTCCAGTGAAGATAGGGGAGAAGAAGAAAGCCAAACACAAGAAGAGGTATATCTCCCACAAATGGAAATATTATGCTCCAGTTTTTAACCGATTCATGGGAGTTGGAAGAAGATAAAGAGGGATATTTTGCACACTCTAATGGAGACAGGGGAGAAGAAGCTGAAGCACAAAACTGAAATCTTTCTCCAACAATTTGAACTATTGCCCTTTGTCTATGAAAATTGAAAATTCGTTGGACTCTTCTTCGATTAATTAGAACATGCAGACTATTAATCCTGACGGAAGCACCAAGTCCGTTTGTTGATTATTTTGTTTTTTCAAATTTTTTCATTGCAAAACGACGTAATTTTGTAGGTTTACTTAAGTTGCTTGTGTACCTTGAACCTAACCGTTAATAGGTGACTTTTTATCCTGACCATGAAATTGCTACAAATGGAATTTGTGAGGCCCGCTCACATTGGAAAAAGCCCTAATTAGATACCCCTCAGAGTTTTAGAAAGATTATATTTTTGCCTAACTTTCCATATTTCCCTACATACAGAGGGGATTAATCTAAAGAGGGACGCCTCTGCTGAGCTTAAAGAATTGATCCATGAAGAGTCAAGATAAATTGGCAGAGATGAACCAGAGGGTGCCGAATTAAGGAGTTAAGACTCTAAAACACCCTAGACCTAAGTATGAGAACACTATATATGGTGTTCAGTCAAAGAACATAACAAAAACAAAAGAGTAATTAAATGTTCTTGTTGGTTATACTGTATCGTCATGTTTCCTGACGCCCATTGAAGTTATAAACTCGGGTATATCAAATTTAATAATGTAGTTACAAGTTAGTAATCAAGTCAAAGCTTTGTTTACAAAAAGTGGAAAACTCGCAGCTATGTAGTTTCAATTAGTTTGAGAAAGACAAAAATTGAAACCAATATCAAACCAAGATTTAGAAAGAATTGTTAGAGCGGTAATTTATATTAGCCTTTGGTGAAAGCCATCACCTATTAAACCCAAAATCTATATGGTGATTATTAAGAAATAAATTAACAAGAAAAATTGCGGAAGCGTACCTGAATCCATATTGATAAACTTGATACTTGAATCCCTAGAGATTTAGGGTGGCCTTCCAAGTCAACAGGTATTCACCGATCCTTTGAGAGAGGCCTTTAGTTTCTCTCTGGTATCTTTCCTGACGATGGGATATCAGGAAAGAGTTGTTTTGTGGTATTAGGAAATACGACAACTAAAACGATACCTGTGACCTGGGGACCATAAACATATTTATAGGTAAAATTCCTGTTACCTTTGGAGCCCTATTTCAGCCCATCATTGAAATAGGAGCCCATAAGTTTCTACACATTAAAAGGCCCACATCCTATTATATACATTAAATCCAAACTATATTTGATCACTTTAATTGGGTTTAACCTTAATTGACAGTTTGTAATACATAATTATTCACATATAAGTCCAATGTTGGATTAAAAATCCAACAATCTCCCACTTGGACTATATGTGTAACCTTATAATTATGTTTTGCAATTAACCGTATGAGCTCAACTTTACTGTCATTATCACAATGTATCTGTAACCAATTCGGTCCATCAATTACACCAACATAGGATCAAAGCGGCCTTTGCTATAATTTCGTAACTCGACCCATCAATGGTCACATATATCAATGCAATTGAATGACATGAATCATGATGTGGATGTATAGCATGAAAATTTCATGTAATGTGATCAAAACATGCCTATTTCCAACTGGTCCACCTTAAATTTTATGAGATCAAACCATACCAAGGTTAAAGTGCAAATATATCCAAACTTTATTTATGCATAAAATATTCTTAAATCCTTAATAACCAAAAACCATCATAAGAGCATTCAAAATAACAAACTCCCACTAAAACTGTACATCATTTAATAATATGACACCCATACGAGCAGTATGCTCATGAAATATTTTGGGTGGCAATCCTTTAGTAAGCGGATCCACAATCATGGAGTTTGTCCCGATATGCTCTATCAATAACTGTCCATTCTGTACTCTTTCTTTAACAGCCAGGAACTTGATATCTATATGTTTAGATTTCGTCGAGCTCATATTATTGTTGGAATATAGGACTGTTGACTTATTGTCACAAAATAATTTGAGTGGCCTTTCAACACTATCTACCACACGTAATCTTGTGACGAAATTTCGCAGCCAAATTCTTTGATTGGATGCCTCATAACAAGCAATAAACTCTGCAGCCATAGTGGAAGATGCTATGGGGGACTGTTTAGCACTCTTCCAGGATATGGCACCTCCAGCCAACAAGTACACATAGCCTGACGTTGACTTCATAGTATCTTGGTATCCAGCATAATCGGAATCAGTATACCCAACGATCTCTAACTCATCTGACTTCCGATACGTGAGCATGTAGTCTTTTGTTTTCTGTAGATACCGTAAGACCCGTTTGGTTGCTTTCCAATGATCTAATCCAGGATTACTCAAATATCTACCCAACATCCCAATAATGTACACAATATCCGGACGCGTACATACTTGAGCATACATTAGACTCCCTACTGTTGAGGCATAAGGAATCTTTTGCATCTTTCTTTCCCCAAAATCATTCTTGAGACATTGTTCAAAATTAAATTTGTCTCCTTTAGCCACGAAAGTGTCACCTGATTTACAATTTTGCATGCCATACCTTTTGAGAACCTTTTCGATATAACCCTTTTGTAATAGTCCTAAAATACCCCGAAATCGATCCCGGTGTATTTGTATACCTAACACAAAAGATGCATCATTAAGATCTTTCATCTCAAAATTTTTAGTTAGAAATTCTTGGTTTCATGCAATAGACCAACATCGTTGCTGGCAAACAAAATATCATCAACATACAATACCAGAAAAATATATTTGCTCCCACAGAACTTATGGTATATACAATCATCCACTAAATTAATCTCGAAACCAAATGAGATGATCACCTGATGAAATTTGAAATACCATTGTCGAGACGCTTGTTTGAACCCATAGATGAATTTTTTAAGTTTGCAAATCATATTCTTTGGATCTCCTGATACAAAGTTTTCTGGTTGCACCATATAAATTGTCTCATCAATGTTACCATTGAGAAACGCTGTCTTTACATCCATCTGATGTAACTCAAGATCGAAATACGCCACTAATGCCATAATAACTCTAAAGGAGTTCTTTGAAGAGACTGGAGAGAATGTTTCTTTATAGTCGATACCTTTTTTTTGTGTAAATCCCTTAGCGACAAGACGAGTTTTGAATCTTTTCACATTACCTTACGAATCCCTCTTGATTTTAAATATCCATTTACAACCAATGGGTTTCGCACCTTCTGACAATGGGACAAGATCCCAAACATCATTGTCCTTCATGGATTTAATCTCCTCATTCATGGCATCGATCCACTTTTGAGAATTTGAACTTTCCATGGCTTGACGGAAGTTGATTGGATCATCTTCCATCAATCCAGAGTCATCCTCATGTTCTTGAAGAAAAATAACGTAATCATCTGGCACTGCACTTCTCCTTTCTCTAGTGGATCTTCTTAATGGCACTGGTTCTTGAAGAGGAAGAGTTTGTTCTTCTATAACAGTTTCTTCTTCGACATTGTCTTGATTTATCATGTCATGATCAAGTTCAGGAATAGGGTCCTGAGTAAGAGCAATGACACCTGTGGGAATATTAATAATTCCTCTTTAAAGACAATGTCTCTTACTGTATTTTCTCCCCCAAACTCGACATCCTCAAATAACCGAGCATTTCCTGTCTCGAAAATTGATTTAACTGTGGAATCATAAAACTTGTAACTTCTGGATCTTTCAGAGTATTCAATAAAATAGCAACTAATCGTTCTTGAGTCCAGTTTCCTTTCATTAGGCCTATAAGGCCTTGCCTCAACTGGACATCCCCAAATATGTAGATGCTTTAAACTGGGCTTTTTCTCAGTCCAAAGTTCATAAGGGGTTTTGAGAGTTGCTTTAGTTGGAACTCTGTTAAGAATATATGCTGTAGTCTTAAGTGCTTCTCCCCAGAGTGACTCTGGTAAGGTAGAATAACATATCATACTCCTTACCATGTCTTTAAGCGTTCTATTTCGTATTTCAGCTACACCATTCATAGTGGGTGAACCCGGCATAGTGTACTGTGGAACGATACCGCATTCCTCTAGGTATTTAGCAAATGGTCCTAGACGTTGTTCACCTGAACCGTCATATCTACCATAGTACTCACCACCACGGTCAGATCTGACGCTTTTAATTCTTTTGTTGAGTTGATTCTCAACTTCGGCCTTAAAATTTTTGAACACGTCCAGTGACTGTGACTTTTTAGTAATGAGATATATGTAGCCATATCTTGAAAAATCGTCTATGAACGTTATAAAATATTGTTGACCATTCCAAGCAGATATAGAAAATGGTCCACAAATATCTGTATGTATAAGTTCTAAGACGCCTAAGGACCTATTGGCTTCAAATCTCCTTTTATTGGTTTGTTTTCCCTTTATACAGTTAATACAATCATTAAAATCTGTAAAATTCAAGGGATCGAGAATTTTATTTGACACAAGCATTTCCATTCTCCGTTTGGAGATATGTCCCAATTTCTTGTGCCATAATGCAGCTGAATTCTCATTGGTTAATTTTCTTTTAACTCCTCTAGTACTCAAATGCAGAGATTCATTACATGAGGCAATCGTATCAATTAAATATAGATTATCGTAATGCATTAAAGAACCAGAACCAACCAATTTTGAATCATGAAACAATTCAAAATTTTCATTTTCAAATGAACAAAAATAACTAAATTTGTCCAAAGCAGAAATAGAAATTAAATTCCGTCTAAAAGACGGTAAAACAAATGTCTCATAGAGATCCAAATAAAATCCGGTCTTTAACAATAATCTAAAAACTCCAATTGCATCAACTTGAACTGTTTTACCATCGCCCACGTAGATATATCTTTCATTATCATTAGGCTTTCGGCAATTCAGGCAACCCTGCATAGACACACTGATGTGAGTTGTTGCACCAGAATCTAACCACCATATGTGTCTAGGTACCGAAGTTAAATTAATCTCAGAACAAACCAAATTAAGAAGCATACCTTTCTTAGCACGCCAAGCATGATAGTTGGTGCAATGCTTCTTTTGATGCCCTTCAGCTCCACAAAAGAAACAACTATTCTTTCCCTGATCATTTGATTTCTTTTGTTGTTTCTTTTGTGGCGCTGTACCTGCAGCTCCTTTTTCCTTCTTTCTTTTAAGTCCCTTACTTTTATTATTAGTGGTTGACACCAAATGGGCACTTGCTGTCTGTTCTTGCTTCAACCTTTTCTCTTCCTCTACACAGTGTGAGATGAGTTCATTTAGAGACCAAGTCTCCTTTTGACAATTGTAACTCACCTTAAACTGGCTAAATTGTGTAGGAAGAGATATTAAAATCAAATGCACTAGTAACTCTTCAGAGAGTTTCAACTTAAGTGCATTTAATTTCGAAGCAAGATGAGACATCTCCATGATATACTCTCTGATGTTGCCTTTACCACTATATTTCATTGAAACTAGGCGTGTCAAGAGCGTACTAACTTCAGCCTTTTCGTTCTTGACAAACCTTTTTTCAATGTTCTGAAGGAACTCTTTAGCGGTTACAGTCGTTTCTGACATTGTTTCCCTGAATGCTTCTGGATTGGCCTTTTTAATGATCATCACACACAAGCGATTTGATCTCTCCCACCTCTCATTATTTCTCTTTTCATCAGAGGTACTCTGATCTGTAAGAGATGGGGGTGAATCAATCCTTAACGCAAGGTCGAGATCCATTACTCCAAGTACTATCAAGAGATTTTCTTTCCAGGACTTGAAGTTTGTGCCATTCAGCATAGGAATATTATTGATGTTGGAAGTAATATTTGTAAGATCATTCGCAACTGAACAGAAAACATAAAATAATTAAAACAAACTCACATAAACCAAAACAATAATAAATTTAAACAAAGGTAACCCCATCTCAAGATATCGATATTCCATTAATATTTGTCTTTGGACAAAATATTAATTTCTAAGTGATATCTTGGTGCAGTAATAAATACTGATAATAATAACATGTCGAAAAATAAATTTTTCTTTGGGCCAATTTTTAAATCACATGTAAAATTCAAATAATTATCACGTATTTATTACCACAAAGTGCACATGTAATTTCATTAAATATTGACTTTCCTTTGGGCCGATCAATATTCATAAAATTACTAGTACCCAACTATTTATATTTTAAAATAAATTAATTTCCATAATAGAGGTCACTTTGGCGGCATATTATTTCAATTAATTTATTCCAAAATATATATATAATCATACCAATATTCAAATTTAAAATTATCCAAAATAACTAAAGTTTTAATCAAAGTTAACTTTGGTCAACTCTGATCAAAACGTGGTCAAACACACCAAATTGGATCAATCCTTATTGGACCAAAGGTCCATATCCATAATTTGACCCAAAGATATCATGCAAGCCCAAAAAATTTCTAAAATCCATAAGTACTTTATAAAAAAAAAACTACATATTTAATAGGCCACACATATGGATTTTATGGGGCTTAAATATTTTATTTAATTTTATTAGGGTTCACTTAAATCAGATAAATCCTAATATTCTTAACATAAATATATTTTTAAAAAAATTGCATAACAATGAATTGGCTGACTAAAAATAATAAATCTGTGCAATAAACAATGAATCGGTCAAGTGAAAATTTCAAAGCCAACAACCAACCAATTAGCTATAAAGAATCTTTTGTCTAGAAGGTTTGACTATCGTGGGGCCTAACCGAAAGCTTAAAGATTCAATTCACGTCAATCAATGTTCTGAGCATAGAGATAGAGACGCAACATTGGAAGTCAGTGATTCATGTTGCTCACATATTCACGCAACATTGCAATTCTTTTACGGATTATAAAAGCCAAGTAAAAGCCAAAACGTGAAACTGAAACATAAAGCCAAATCATGAACAAGACTTGAGATAACCACTGTAACATGACTGACTTGAGATAATACACATGCCAAGCATGCGGGTCCTACATATTAGAAGCTACAATGGAATCCCATGATTGATCACTTTATAGTCTTTATTGCAGAGAATTGGGATTGCAAACAACTTTATGAAATTTGAAAAAAAAAACTAGAATTCTTCTGTGACTAGGCACCTGAAGGCATGAAAAACAATAACCTTAGAAATTAGCTACTTCTCAAGCAGTTTTATTTTTTAACGATTGCAGCAGATGTCACTTTATCCAAGAATCAAAGTCAAGAGACATATAAGTGAACAATCAGCCATTGTATCACATAAACAATTTTTTTTTAAAAAAAAATTGCAAACAATTGCCGATTCTTCACAAATATCATACATAATTATCCTTAAAAAAAATTAAAATTACTAAATCCAAATTATTTCCTAATAATCAACCATATAGGCTCTGATACCACTTGTTAGAGCAGTAGTTTATATTAGCCTTTGGTGAAAGCCATCACCTATTAAACCCAAAATCTATATGGTGATTATTAAGAAATAAATTAATAAGAAAAATTACGGAAACGTACCTGAATCCATATTGATAAACTTGATACTTGAATCCCTAGAGATTTGGGGTGGCCTTCCAAGTCGATAGGTATTCACCGATCCTTTGAGAGAGGTCTTTAGTTTCTGTCTGGTATCTTTCCTGACGATGGGATATCAGGGAAGAGCTGTTTTGTGGTATTAGGAAATACGACAACTAAAACGATACCTGTGACCTGAGGACCATAACCCTATTTATAAGTAAGATTCCTGTTACCTTTGGAGCCCTATTTCAGCCCATCATTGAAATAGGAGCCCATAAGTTTCTACACATTAAAGGGCCCACATCCTATTAGATACATTAAACCCAAACTATATTTGATCACTTTAATTGAGTTTAACCTTAATTGACAGTTTGCAATACATAATTATTCACATATAAGTCCAATGTTGCATTAAAGATCCAACAAGAATGTCTAAAAAGAAAGGAATACGACCTCAACAACAAAATTTTACCCATTAGGAACTTTAAAAGAAATGGAGATTCAATATGAATTAAAGTTATCTACTAATTATGCAAAAACGCTTTATACAAACAGGTCTAAGTTGGAAATGTCAACAGTAAACTGAGAATATGCATTGTAAATCTAGACCTACTTGTGTAGAAATAATGTTGATAGAAAATCCATGCAATATTCAATAAGAAAAAAAAACTCGTCAAAAAGTTTGACGACAAAATAGCACTAATATAAAGCAGACAAGGATCAATTCCATTGTGGCATCATTGTAAATCAAAAAATTCTCTCTATTTGAATGGGATCATTTGATTGATTTTATAACATTATTACAATTATTGATATTATTACCAGGATCAATTCCGCTGTGTTACGAGAGCTACTTCATGAGCATTTTCTAGCATTGCCATGTTCGTTTGCTTCATGGGAGGAGTTTCATTGTTTTTTGGCTGGTTGACCGAGGGTTATCTTGACGAGGCCGGTCAAGTGGACTGCTCCCTCAGGGGTACAAGTTGAATTCCAATGATTGCTCTAGAGGAAACCCAAGGAGAAGCGGAGGAGGAGGAATGGTGCGTGATTGCAACGGAAATTTCATGTTTGGATATTCTTGCTTCTTTGGCCCACTGACAAGCTTACACGCGGAGCCCAAAGCAATGGTGTTTGGAATTCAGCAGTGCCTCTCTCGGGGCTTTTTGGATTTGCATATTGAGTGGGACTCTCTTGTTTTAGTTCAGATGATTCAGTGCATATGCTCATGCCCATGGTGGCTGCAGAGAGAGTTGCAGGAGCTTCTTCAATTTCGGAATCATTTCCGAGGCATCTTGCACTGTTTTATGGAAGTGAATAGACCGACTGATAGGTTGCCAAATCATGGCATTGATACGGAGAGGGATTGTTTGTTTCACAGTTTTGTGGAGTTGCCAAGTTTGGTTTGGGGGTGAAATTCGACTGGATTGGCTGGGATTTCCAAGTTTTAGGCAATGAGTTCATTTGGTTTTTTTGCTGTTCCGTTTAGTTGGACATGCATGTAACTGATGCTAGGTTAAATAAATTAGTCGGTGCCGGCACCCCCCCCTAGAGTTTGAGGTTTGCCACAAAAAAAAAAAAAATCGATATGAGTCATAAAAATTAACTTTGGATAAATGTAACAATTGCCCCCATATAAATAAATGAGTCAAATACCCAAAACCCCCCATGTAATTTGTTGAATGTTTAACCACGGAAGGATTTAGGGGAGGCAGGTAGGAGCAGCCACCCCTCCCATTGTTTTCTAAAATCTATATAGGCCCCCAAATTTGTACATTGACTATTAATTTTTAAAGCAAATTTTATCATTTTGCCCCCAACATGTTTATCGTTATCACTTTTAAATATCCTAATTTCTCTTTGTGAAAATATCAACTCTTAGTTTCCTTATTTAGCATATGATAAATACAAAATTAATCTTTGCATATTGTTAGTATTTGATATAACTTTTAAATAGCAGCTAAGAAATCGCCTTTAATTTCTACTTATAATTACATCCTCTAGTAATCCAACTCTTGGATTTCTTATATTACTATCGTTATCACTTTAATGTTCATGTATGATTAGTAGTTATTATATTTCTTATGATACTAAATTGACTTGAACTTAAAAAATGATTTAGGAATGTTAGTCAAAATAAACAAGAAAAATATTTGACTTTTGTCTCTCTGATCAAGCAGCAATCTTCCAACTCCATTAAATCTATTTCAAACATTGAATATTCGCGAAACTCCACTTTTTGAAGGCAAGTTTTTTTTTCATTGTCAAATTTCTTCTGTTACATTTTACATCTTAGTTATTGATTATTAAAATTTTATTCCAAGTTTGAAATTTAAAATTTTGTAATAAACATTAATTTGTAATATATTCGACTGTTCACCCTCCTAAACGAAATTCATAGTTTCGTCGCTGTGTTCAACTTACCTATTTATGATATAGAACTTCAATTTAATCCTCGTCGTGATTTGTAAAACTTTTGAAGTAGCGGTGGCTTTTCTAAATCAATAATCTTCAAAATATTGTTTCCCTAATAATAGCAAAATTTGTATTAGTATCTCACATCCCAGTTCTGACACTCTCTCAGCAGCTTGAAGGAGACATTTTAAAAGACATAAGAAACGAATTCTGTAATCTTCCCTTCACTATAACAAAAAGCTAGATAATTTAATTCCCTAACTACTAAATAACAGCTTTGAACTGTAGAGTTAAAAGTTTTACCACTTTTGCCAATTTGAACAAACTCATTGTGAACCAACAAAGCCCAATTTCTCCAAATCAGGTGCTTTCTATTCTTGATGATGTGGACCAATGGTAGACGATGATTTGCGCGCGTTTTATCTTACGCTAAGAGGGATAATATGTAAGTCAAGTCATTATTTTTATGTCAAAAAGACCCAATTTATTTTTTTTCAACAAACGATACCATTATATAGATATGAACACTTGACCTTACAAGGATTAGTTACAAAAAGGGGATGCTACCCTCATAAAAAGACCCAATTTAACTGATAAAAATATTAGTCAACTGGCCATGAGATTACTGGCTGGCCTCTCAAAAACTCTTCCTTTTCCTTCCTCCTTATAAAGCTTAAAATCTCAGTTGCACAAAAAAAGTCATACTTTGTGTTAAAAAAAATCTTTTACTAAATAAAGTTGCACCAAAGATGTGTTGATCACGAACTTGGTCAGCTTTTGACAAATTTCGCTGGAATTTCAAATCTTACAAAACCTCATGGATTCTTTTGGAATTTAAACCTGGAATGTCGCTGGGGTAAGTTGAACATTCACTAAACCTCATGGATTCCTTTGGAATTTAACCCTTTATTTTACACGTAGGGGTCTAATTTGTCAAATCAAGTAATATCTTGTGTTCAATATTATTACTTTGAATTAACTTTTTATGCGCTAATAATTGAGCAATTAATTTTTATATATATTAGCAGTTATGAATGTACATAATTTGAATTCAAGTTATGTGCCATGATATAAACCTACATGAGAGGTTAGTGTATCTAAATGTTGATCATTAGAAAAGCCACAAACCTCATTACCATTAGAAAAGCCACAAACCTCATTACCTCTGCTAGGAATAAAATCCAGTCTATCATCAAAATACTGAATGTTAGCCGCCATAAACTAATAAAAAAAATAAAAATAAAAATAAGATGAGTTCAAAAAAGAAACAAATTAATCAGGCACCAATCCCCGACAACGGCGCCAAAAATTGACAGGAGTCGAGTTTGTGCAATAATAAATACCTACTCAAATAAAATACAAATTTTGCATATAGCATGAGTAGGGTCAAATCCACAGGGACTGGAAAAAATTCGTTCCTTCTAGAGTTTAGATTATGGGGGATTTTATGAAAATGAAAATAATTAAATAACTTAGATAAAATAAACAAATGAAAATTAAATGACAATTTATTAAAATGGAAGTAATAATAGACAAACTCTAGTCAAAAAATAACTTCAGAGATGGTTCACTCAACTGATCATGATGCAATAATAATTTCATTCACTCACTGATAAATAAGTTATAACTGCCAAATACGCGATGACAATCAACTTCTCCTTACTGTGTTAATGATCAAGGTACGATCGTTAACTACTACCCTAATTAAGAAATAACCCTAGGTACGACTGTACAGTTCAATTTCCTAATGGGTTTAAAAATTAGAGAACCTTGTTCTAACCAAATAATACATTATGAGAGTTATTTTAAATTAACCAATATGTTCTCTTGACACAAATCTAATCATGCCAGATACCACTAATTTAAAGTAATTAAATAATTAAGGATTTAAACTGCTCTAACTAATTTTAAGTTATTAGATTAAATTAAACACTGGGACGCCCTTGACATTCAAATAAAATAATAACCATAAAAAATTAAATCAGAGGACATACGAACACCAATAAAATAAAGGAAATAAATATAATCAATTCATTCTCATAATTTTAGATGAACCAAATGCTCCATTGCTTCTTGACTAGAAATAAGTGTTTAGTTCATCGTCAGGGAAAAAGCCACGTGCGAAACATTGGAATTTATTGCTGTCGCCATTCTCCAATTGAGATGAATTCCAGAGAAAAAGAAAACAAATTCGGTTCTCTTGTTTCTTCCTAAGAAGAAACGATACCCCCTGCTGACTAGTCTCTCGTTCGGATAAAAGGAAGAATAAAGAAACGATAGTCCTCGCGTTGTTTCCTACTCCTACTCAACTACTTATCCAAGCAAAGAGTTCTAATCCTAATAAGCCAACAAGTCCTTTTTTCAAGGTATTAATAAAAAGATATACTAATATCTTAATAGGAGTAGAAGACTATCCATGCCGTTGAGAATCTGCCTTTGATGACTTCAATTCAAGATTGGAGACCATGTGCCAAATCTCGAATTTCCTGGACGTGCAGAGTTCAGATTTCGATGCGCCACACTGAGTTGCACAGAAATTCAGTTAAAAATCACATCTTTAATCCCTTTTCACTCCAAGTCCCTACAATTAACACTAATTACCAAAAATAAGTTTAATCTACAAATTAACGCAATATTTGGTAAAATAAAAGGGAGAAACAATCATAAAATTAATAACAAAAATATAACCTATCAATTTCCCCCACACCTAAATTATGTTTGTTCTCAAGCATATCAAAACTCAAAAACATAATCAAGATAGCAAATAACTCACAACCTATCATACTAGTATAAACATCCTACCCTTTCAACAACTTTATTAAAATTTGAATGCACCAAACTCAACAAGCCTTACAAAGGTCCGAACATGCGTACTCGCCACTAAATGGTGTATAGGGTATAACATAACTGATGCGGATACGGGTGTGCAGCAATTTCAATCTTGGGTCAAGGATCCTTTGGTTAACATTGGTGGTCCGATGACAAGATTAAGATCCAAAAAGGTGAAGGAAGCTTTACAAGCCTTGATCATTCACCATACAAGCAAAGAGCAAGCTAGGTTTGAAGATTTGATGGACCATGACGTTACTTTGTTCACTTGTACGTTTGAAGTGAAGGAATGATCTCATACTTGTTAGTTTAGTTGGTAGTTGTTTTAAGACTGTCTAGTTTAATAGTTGTTAGGCGTTGAGTATTTTATTACTTATTGGGCCTTATCGGAAAACCTTAAAGAGCTGGCTCTTTAAGCTCTTTATGCGGACTGAATTTCTTTCAGGTTTATGTGGGCCGGATTTTGCCCTAGTTTTAGCCTATAAAAAATGCACCTCTTGTATGAGTAAAGACACAGAATATTACAACCAGAAATCGTGAGGAATTTTCCTTTCAAGTTCTTAATCGAACTTACTCTTGAATTCTTGAGTTCATTGCTTAGGATTCAAATCTGACTTTATCGATTAGTTTGTTCCCTAATCGTGGTGTCTCTTCATCCATCTTTATTTGCTTAAGGTTACTGATTGCCTTTGTGTGTCAGAGGTCTTGAGTTCATGAGAACAATCGAGTTCAATTTTCATTGGGAGAAAAGGTCCAACTCTGATAATTACAAAGTTGGGAGGGACTAGGAGGGTCTTCCCCTAGGGTTGCCCATATCAGTTGGTATCAGAGCATCAGGTTAATTCTCTTTCAATTGAAGTTGTTCATATCTTATTAGTTTGTGTCTTTTGTCAAAAAAAAAAAACTGTAGCGATTACTGTTCATCGTTACTGTTCCGAAAAACTATTCATCGTTACTGTAGCGACTGTTCACGTTACTGTTCATCCGAGTAAAAAAAAAAACTGTTTGGGTATTGTCTTTTTGTGTTTTCTGTCCAACTTTTATTTTTGAGTCTGTTATACTTTTGTTCGGGTTGTTAGGGTTTAAAGACAAAAAAAAAAAAAAGAGTCACGTACCTTATATTGTTTTTAGTGTCCAAGTTGCTAGAGTATTGTTGGAATCTTTCTTTTGAGTATTGCTGAAATTCTGTTTTGCCTATTTCTTGAGTATTGGTTGTTGTTCTTGTAAACCCTAAACACCACAACGTAATTTGGGGAAGTTCTTGAGCTTCTTGAACAAATTCTTGAAGTTCTTGGACCACCAAGTCTTGTTTTGAAGGTTCTTGAACAATAAATCAAGAACTAGGGTCTTCTTGGAATTTGCATAACCTTTCATCCGTTTTCTTGAACTTGTTGGTGTGATCTGAATTTGTATTCCTTGAAGAGCCGAAAAAAAAGGAAAAAAAATGAAAGAGAAAAAAAAAAGGAAGAAGAGAAGGAATTGGCTCTCATACAAAGGAAATCAAGTTTTCAAAAAAAAAAAAATCGTGAGTTTCCAATTCTTGGTGGGTTTCCAAATCTTGATTAGTCTCCAAATCTTGGTTGATTTCCCAAAATTTGAGTTTCCTATCTTGATTGGTTTCCAACTCTTGAGTTTCAATCTTGATTGAATTCCAAAGACCTCAAACGACCTAACCAGCTTCAAACACACCCAATTCCGTTTTCAAAACCAAACCAAACACTTTAGCCCAAACCGCCTTGGAAGTTCTTGAGTTTCTAAAATCGGTTGAGTTAGTTTTGCGATCCGATTTGACTGAAATTTGAGGACTGGTTCGTACATTATTTGAGCACCTCAAAAGCACCATCTATACTCCAAAATACTGACCAGAAACTCAGCAAAGCAACAGCTCAAAAAAAAAAAAAAGCCAGTTCCAGCTTCAGGTAGAGTTTTTGTTTTCTAGGATTCGTAAAAATTCTGCTTTGTGTCTTATTACTTATAGGGTAATTAATTCTGGAATTTTTGAGAGTTGAGTTGTTTTAAGAACTTCGAAAAAGAAAATTGAGAGTGAGTGTGTTTTCTTGAGTGATACACGAGTGCTTTGTAAGGTAGACTAGGATACATTTATTTTGCAGGTTTGACAATATGTCTCAAGAGGGGAACATGGCCGAGCCATCTGAGACCGACGTGTCACTCAAATTGGTGCTCCAAACTCTCCAAAAACAAGCGGGGAGACTTGAATTTGTGGTGACACAACTATCCGATAGGGTGGCTGCCATTGAGATGCGAGGTACTGGAGATATTCCCAATAGGGCTTCAAGTGCTCAGAGTGTTGAGCATGATGCAGATGATGAGGGGAATCATTCTAACACCTCATTCCGATCAAGGAAAAGTCACAGGGAAGCGAGGGAAGGTCGAGACCGACCTAGGAGAACCGATGACAATCTTGGTTCCATCAAGACTAAGATGCCTATCTTTCATGGAAAAAATGATCCTGAAACTTATTTAGATTGGGTTAGGAGAGTTGAGCAAGTGTTTGAAGTCCACAATTACTCTGAAGAGAAAAAGGTGAAACTTGCAGCTATTGAATTTCAAAATTATGCATCTATTTGGTGGGAGCAAGTATGTGCCACAAGGAGGAGAAATAGGGAACAACCGATTGACACTTGGACTGCAATGAAGCAAGTAATGAGGAAACGATTTGTACCCTTCCATTATACTACGGACTTGTACAATCGGCTCCAACGAGAGAACGAATCTCTCAAGAGGAGGGGTTCCATGCAATCTACCTCTTTAAAGCCAGTTTATACAAGAGGTGATAAGAAGTTTCATTCAACATTTTCTAGGCCTAAACCTAGAGTTGAATCACCTCATTAGGAGTCATTTTGGGAGACATATCAACGTCTTCTACACCAAAAACAAATGGAGTCAAATGGATGCTATCAAAGTGAGTTTTCTAAGAAAGTGGTAGTTGACCCTATTCCCAACAAAGGAGTATCTCATCCTATTGAACCAT
Source organism: Coffea canephora (assembly GCA_036785865.1). Classification (NCBI taxonomy): domain Eukaryota; kingdom Viridiplantae; phylum Streptophyta; class Magnoliopsida; order Gentianales; family Rubiaceae; genus Coffea; species Coffea canephora. Next base: position 30,000,803 of record CM071920.1, on the reverse strand, counting down.
TTGTTGAGGAGGTTGATAATGAGAAAACAATCGAGAGCGTTAAGCTAGATAAAGAGATGGAAAAATCTGATGAGATGAGTGGTAAAAAGGAAGAAAAAAAGAGAAAGTGAGCTGATTTTGAGCAAATATGTGAGGGCTTATTGTTTTCCTAACTAACTTACCTTTGCTTTATTTAGTGTTTCTTCATTTGTGCAGATTAAGCAAAGTCAAGTGAAGTTAGTCATGCCATGCTCCATTCCAAAGTCACTTGTGCAATTCACTAGTTTCCATGGAGTTTGTCTTTTAGGAATTAAATCTATTTGGGATCACCCCATGGAACAATTTCAATTCAAATCTGTCCATACCAAAGGGGAATCAGTTCAAACCAACCATGAAGGGAGAATTCCAAACTTTGACTCTCATTTACTACCTATGGTTCATTCATCATCTTTACCTTCTTTTGAGTATAATTTCCATCCTAACACTTGTATTTCTTATGCAGATTTTGAAGGAAAGTGTAAAAAGCTAGCAATGTCTTCTCAAGTTGAATCAATTGGTTGAAGGAATAATGAAGTGGCAAAGGGAGTATTCACACTTAAAACTTGTTCTCTACCTTCTTACCATTTAGTTGATGATGTACCATTACTTCTTTATCCAATTTCTAATTTGTTTCAGGTTGAAGGTTATTTTGTTTTTGTAGGTTGTAAAGCTGTCCAAAATTTTTCAGTTTTGATTACAGACTTACAACCTGATTTTGTGCTTATTCCAACTAAAGGCGGTGATCTTTCATGCTTATTCACATAGCCAAAAACTGGTGGCCAAGTGCTCAATTTGTCAACTTTAACTTGTGCTAGTTCGAGTAATCCTCATGAAGTGGACTTCAATTGTTTGCTACCTTATATGTTGGAAGATGAGAAATTGTGTGTCACGCAAGATCCCAAAGCTGTCCTCCACGAGTTGTTTAGTGCCTCATCTGTGTAACAAGTTGCTTTCAATTTATCCATGCAAGATGATTCAAATCAATATCCACTAGTGCTGCATTTTACACCTTTGCACAATCAAGGTGTCAATGTGAAGATTCATGACAAAAGGCTAATTAGAGAGTTTTGGATTGCCACTTGAGATTTTCACACGCCTTACACAAGCTCTTTCCTATCTTGGCGCATGTCCTTGTTTGAGAGCTTACCGAAGCTGACCAAACGACATGCAACATGGCTCATAGTCATTCATCTATTTCCAACCTTGCTGTCCTTTAAGGGCACCAGTGGTTTGTGGACAAATCACTTTCAAGAGGAGACTTTCAAGATTCGAGGACGAATCTTTTCGAGGAAAGAGGGAATGATGCGGATACGGGTGTGCAGCAATTTCAATCTTGGGTCAAGGATCCTTTGGTTAACATTGATGGTCCGATGACAAGATTAAAATCCAAGAAGGTGAAGGAAGCTTTACAAGCCTTGATCATTCACCATACAAGTAAAGAGCAAGCTATGTTTGAAGATTTGATGGACCATGACGTTACTTTGTTCACTTGTACGTTTGAAGTGAAGGAATGATTTCATACTTGTTAGTTTAGTTGGTAGTTGTTTTAAGACTGTCTAGTTTAATAGTTGTTAGGCGTTGAGTATTTTATTACTTATTGGGCCTTATCGAAAAGTCTTAAAGAGCTGGCTCTTTAAGCTCTTTATGCGGACCGAATTTCTTTCAGGTTTATGTGGGTCGGATTTTGCCCTAGTTTTAGCCTATAAAAAAGGCACCTCTTGTATGAGTAAAGACACAGAATATTACAGCCAGAAATCGTGAGGAATTTTCCTTTCAAGTTTTTAATCGAACTTACTCTTGAATTCTTGAGTTCATTGCTTAGGATTCAAATCTGACTTTATCGATTAGTTTGTTCCCTAATCGTGGTGTCTCTTCATCCATCTTTATTTGCTTAAAGTTGCTGATTGCCTTTGTGTGTCAGAGGTCTTGAGTTCATGAGAACAATCGAGTTCAATTTCCATTGGGAGAAAATGTTCAACTCTGATAATTACAAGGTTGGGAGGGTCTAGGAGGGTCTTCCCATAGGGTTGCCCATATCAATAACTCTCAAATTGATACCATGGAATGACTTTACCATAAGTTTGCTAATATATCACATCTCCACTACCAATAGTGAATTCAATACAAGAATCAAAGGGATTTTTATAAGATTGTAATGGGGTTAGGGTAAAGGGCAAGATATAAAGGTAAATTGAGGCGTAAACATGTTAAGGGAATATCAAGAATTCATCACATGAAAATTTCCTCAAACTCAATCTTTCAAGACTTAGCATTCACTTTCCTCAACTTGACAAGTATAAACATTTTTCAGCAATTTGCTTCTACTACTTCAACACTTATGCTCTCTCTATTTTTTTTTAAAATTTTTTTAAAATTTTTTTTGCTTCTTTTTTCTTTTTTGCTTTTCAATATTTTTACAAATTTTTTCTTGATTCCTCAGCATATTCAAACATTTGTGGAGCATCTCACTTACTCAATTGCCTTGCAGCAATACATCCAAATTTTCATGCAATTCAATTTAGGCATCTCTTTAACACAAGATTCGAAAAGAAAGTCAAACAAAAGGTCTTGGATAACAATTATGATTTTTGAACAAATAAAAGGGGTAAAAACTTAAATGGTCTCACTAATGGTAAACAAAGTAAAGGTTGGTCCTTTAAGAAAGCCAAAAACGGTTAAATCCTAGGTGCCTTTGTCATTTTCATGCATCAAATTTAACCAAAATGTGGTCTTGACATGTATAATAGAGTGAGTTTTAGAATGACACAACCATATGAGACAACCACTCAACAAATGAAAAATAGAGCAAAACATAAATGAAATTGTTATTCTTGATTTTGATGATCACAAAGCACTTTGAAATGTTTATCTAACTCTTTTCAAATATAAGTGTTTTGCTTTTAAGAGAATCAGGTACAAAGGTGTCAAGGAAAGAAAATCAACCAAAAGAAGAAGCAAAAACAGGGCACTCATGTCGGACGTCCTAAAGGAAGCTACCGGACGTCCGAAAGATTGAAGAACATAAAGAAGGAAACTCTGTCGGACACTCGTAAGGAAGCATCAGACGTCCAGGAGGATCGGACGCACGCTTCAGACGCACATCGATCGCATCGGACGTCCGAGAAATTCTGTAAAGTTTTAATGACTCTCTGACGACGTTCGGACGCAGATGCTGTCGGACGATAATATCCCATCGGACGTCCGAACGATAACTTGGCTGATTTTCGGACGATGGGATCGGACGGTGATTCATCTGTCGGACGTCCGACGGCCCCAACGGCTAGCTGACTCTTCATCTGCCTACTATCCATTGGAAGCATTATTGAAGCCCATTTTTTGTCCCCTTTAAATACAAACGATTCTGAACCAGTGAGGGACTTTTGCACACTTTGTTTACTAGATCTCAAGAGATATTTTAGTTAGAAAATAGTCTCCCAAGCAAGATTTATTCTCCAAGTGGTGTGAATTTCTTGTAAATATTTCTCTTGTGTTTGAAATTTTCAATAGTGTAGCTTTGTTGAGGGTTATCTGAGTGATAGTAAAACTTCCTAACTTGACTAAGTGAGGTTTGGGGCAAGGAGGAAGTGATCCCTCCATTGTACATTGAGTTGATTATTGTTCATCAAAGAGAAGGTGCTCATCCTTGTGATTGATCTTCAAGTTTGAGGAAAGCTTGATAGATAATCGGTTTGATACTCTATCTTATTCTTTTTGTTCAATAAAATTCTCATTGCTTATATATATATTCTTAATTCTGATCAACATTGTTCTCTTCTTTAAATTTACTTGATTGATCACTGATAGAAAAGAAGGTAAACTTTTTATTAAGAAAAAAGTGCATAAACTCAATTAAGTTTTTAATCAACCTAATTCACCCCCCTCTTAGGTTGTCTTTGGGCCTTACAATTGGTATCAGAACTTGGTCTCCTAGAGATTAAACTCAATCGGCTTGGAGTAAAGATGACAACCAATCATGCCATATTTGTTGAGGGGCAATCTATCACTAGGCCTCCCATGTTTATTGGTTCCAATTATGTTAGTTGGAAAGAAAGAATGATTATCTTTTTGCAATCCATTGATATTAAGTTATGGTTTATTGTGAATGAAGAACCGCATGATGCTAACATTTTTTATGCAGATACAGGTTTGTTTCGGCCAAAAACAAGAACTGAGTTGAATGCTCAAGATAAAACCAATCTCACATTGAATGCCAAAGCCATGAATGTTCTTTATAGTGCCTTAGACTCAAATGAATCCATTAGAGTAAAAAGATGTAAATCTATCAAAAAAATGTGGGATAAACTAAGAGAAATTCATGAGGGCAATGACAACGTGAGAGAACAGAAAAAGTCTATCTTGATCACAAAGTATGAATCATTTAAAATAGAACCCCTTGAAAATATTGACAAAATGTATTGCAGGTTCAATGACTTGATCAAAGATCTCGAGGTGTTGGGCAAAGAGTACACTTTGGGAGAGAAAAATAGAAAAATTCTCAATGCGTTGGGCAAAGAATGGGAAAGTAAAGTGACTGCAATAGAGGGGGCTAAGAATTTAAATTCTGTGCCTATTGAATCTCTCATTAACTCACTAACCTCCTATGAGTTGAAGTTGAAAACTAAAGTGCAGGAGGAAGAGGACGCGAGAGCAAAGAGAAACGTAGCTCTAAAGGCAGCCCAAGGTGATGATGATCCAGCTCTGTTGGATGATAAAGACTAGGATGGTGATGACAACGATCTTGCTCTCATCACAAAAAGTTTCAAAAGAATCTTGAGTAAAAGGAAGTTTAGAAGGGGATGACCTAGCAATCAATTCCAGAATCAGTCTTCAAACGCAAGGAACAAGGGAAAACAAGAATTCAACAAGAAACAATTGGACAAGTGCTACGAGTGTGGACAGCCTGGACACTATGCAAACGAATGCTCTCTAAAGAAAAAGAAAGATGAAAAAGCTGATCGAAAGCCAAGGTTCAACAACATCCAGATTACATGGAATGAATACAACTCCGAAGGCGAAATTGAAGAAGAAGAAGAATCAGCTCAAATGGCCTTCATGGCTATTGGAAATAATGAGGTAACTTCCATACACTCTCAATCTGATAATGATGATGAAGAGGATGATGATCTTGAATCCTTTGTTGAAAAATTGCATAATGCCTTGAAGGAATCTTATGATAAAAACAAGCAGTTAAAACAGAAAATTGCTTTTCTCATTCAAGAAAATGCAAGACTTTTTCACCAAAATAAACAACTAAAGATTGACAATTAGTGTCTTGTAAGAGCCGGATGTGATGTTCAAAATGAATTTGATAGAAAGACAAGTGTTTGTGAAAAGTTAAAGGAAAGACATGGTGATTTGAAGAAAAGGATGGACTATTTGGATGAGACCTTAAAAGTTAGAAAACAAGATTATCTCAAAAAGAACATGTCAACCACCTCTCTTATTGCTCATAAAAGAACATTAGCACTCAACAAAAATGCACATAGTTTCACAACATATAAAAGGAGTGGATTGAGATTTATCAAACCATTACATACTAAAGACTCTTCTATTGTGTGTAGTTTTTGTTGTCAAAGAGGGCATTTGAAAGGAGATTGTTATGTAAAAAGAAATCTGAACAAAGGAGGGAAATACATGTGGGTAGTTAGACACAATGCTAACTATTGAGAACCCAAAAATATCAATGATACTTTAAAGGATGAAAACTGGATTTTGGCAATGCAAGAGGAACTTAATCAATTTGAGAGAAATAAGGTTTGGACACTTGTTGATAGATCTCAAAATTAACCTATCATCAGAACGAAGTGGATATTTAGAAATAAGTTGGATGATAAAGGTGTAGTTGTAAGAAATAAAGCCAGATTAGTTGCTAAAGGATATGCATAAGAAGAAAGAATTGATTTTGATGAAATATTTGCTCCCGTAGCTAGTTAGAATCGATTAGAATGTTTCTTGCTTTTGCTTGCTTCAAAGGTTTCAAATTGTTTCAAATGGATGTTAAAAGTACCTTCTTAAATGGTTTTATTGATCAAGAAGTTTATGTAGATCAACCCCCCGGTTTTGAAAATACAAAATTTCCAAGTCATGTGTTTAAACTATCAAAAGCATTATATGGTTTAAAACAGGCTCCAAGAGCTTGGTATGAAAGATTGAGTGGTTTCTTGATTGAAAATGGTTTCAAAAGAGGTATTGTGGACACCACACTTTTTACTAAGCAAGTATTGAATGATCTTCTTATTGTGCAAATATATGTAGATGATATTATTTTTTGTACAAATAATGAGTATCTATGCAAGGATTTTTCCATCATTATGCAAAGTGAATTTGAAATGAGTATGATGGGAGAGTTAAAATTCTTTCTTGGACTTCAAATACATGAAGCCCTAGAGGAAATTTTTATAAATCAAGCAAAATACACCATGGAATTGCTGAAAAGGTTTGGCATGGAGGACTCAAAGCAAGTTGGAACTCCAATGTGCACTTCTACAAGACTTGACAAAGATGAAGAAGGTAATCATGTGGATGAAAAGCACTATAAAGGTATGATTGGAAGCCTATTCTATTTAACCGCAAGTAGACCCGATATTATGTTTGCTGTTTGCTTGTGTGCTAGATTTCAATCTTATCCAAAAGAATCACATTTGAACGCAGTTAAAAGGATTTTTAAGTATTTGAAAGGTACATTAAACTATGGTCTTTAGTATGCTAGATCTTGTGAATTTACTCTATATGGATATTCGGATGCGGATTTTGGTGGTTGTCGTGTGGATAGAAAAAGTACTAGTGGAACTTGTCACTTTCTTGGTAATTGCTTAGTTTCTTGGTTTAGTAAAAAAATAAAATGCAATCTCTTTGTCCATAATCGAAACAGAATATATTGCCGCTAGTACATGTTGTGCTCAACTTTTATGGATGAAGCATACCTTGAATGATTTTGGATTGTTATATGATTGCATGCCTATATTCTGTGATAATACCAGTGCTATAAATTTGACCAAAAATCCAATTCAACATTTTAGGACAAAACATATAGACATAAAACACCACTTTATTCGCGATCTTGTTCAAAAAGGTGAAGTTTGTGTGTTATGTTTGCTCTAAAGATCAAATTGCTGATATTTTTACAAAAGCTTTGCCATTGGATCAATTCATTCATCTAAGATCAAAATTAGGAATAATCAAAAAATCATCTTAAAAATTTTTTCTGTTCAAAGCTTTCGGACGTCCTAAAGCAGATGAACGGACGTCCGATGATGTTCTTCAGCTATTTTCCCAGAAAACATCTATTCGGACGAAACCGTCGGATGCACGACTACGTTCGACCGTCCGACAGTGCAACGGTAGCCTTTTTAAAGTGACTTCCCTCCTCATTTGCTTCAGAACTCTCCTCTTCTCTTCTCACTCGGACGGAAACCTCTATCCTTCTCACACTCAATTCGTGCTTTTCTGAAGCACTCATTCCAAAATTGACTCAACCAAAAACTTCTCCTGATCATTGCGAGTTCAATTTTCGGATCTTTTCACCAAATCTCATCACATTTCGAAAGATCCCAAATTTTCTTCAAAACCCTACTTTCTCATAACCGCTCTGCTCAATCATCTTCAAAGCTTCTTTAACCCAAAATTCTTGCGTGAGTCACTCCCATACCACTGTGTGCATCATTCGCATCATACTTCTCGCACATTTCAAACAATGGTGAATCTAAGAGGAGGAAAAGTCCCTGCCGGACGCAAGAAAACACTTAGGGATGAAGATGTGGATTATCCTAAGGTTATAAGATCATCCAAACGCTTCAAAAGGAGAGCAGTAAAAACTCAAACTTCCCGGCCTTCCGCTCAGCCTGAATCTGGACAAGGAACTTCATCTCAACAGCCTTCCCAATCAACAACCATCTCCCCATTCTTTGATGCTGCTGCCAAAGAAAAACATTCCTTGATAACCCAGAAAAGTTTCATTCCTCAACAAACCATTAATCTTTCTGAATTCCGCAAGATTGGTTTAGAGTCAATTCTTAATCTCTTTGAATTCCAGAAATGGTCACATATCATTTCCATGCCTAACGTTTATTACCCTGAAATGCTGTATCAATTCTTTGCCAATCTTAGGAAAGGCACTGATCACACTGAAATCATGTCCAGGGTAAATGGGGTTGACTTAGTATTTGATCATGAAACTGTGAATGCCATTTTAAATACTGTTATTGAACTAGGATGCAAAAGTAAAATTGTCAATTTCTTTTCTTATGAAGAGTATCCTACTGCTGATAATCACTTTGATAATGCTAAAATGCTAACCTATTTTCGAAAGAAATTTTCTGCCCCTGCTGATGCAAAACTAAATGACCTTGCCCCTGTGAATCTTATTGCTTTCTCAATCATTTCAAATCTGCTTGTGCCTACTGATGGTCATAGAACAGATGCAAATAAAATGGAGCTGTATCTATTTTATTGTTTTCGAGAAAAAATTCGCATTGACTTTGGCTTTGTCATGTGCAAGTTTTTACTTCGCTATACCACTGATTCTCGTAGAAAACTGTCCTATGGAAAATTCCTTCAAAAAGTTTTTGAATTATACAAAGTACCTATCCTTGGTGTTTGTCCCAAAGAAACATTTTCCTCTGCCTTCACTAAGGCTTATTTTGAGCACAAAAATCTTGTCTTTAGGGATAATTTGTGGGTGTATAAGGGGGACACTTCTAATGAACCTAGATCTAAGGCTGCACATGATCCACTTCACACTCCATCCTCTATTGTACTGACCTCTATTCATCCTAAGAAGACTGCCACTAAGGCATCTTCTTCTTCAAATTCTGAGGTGGTTGAGCTCCTTCGAGACCTTAAGCAACATGTTCTGCTTCTTGAACATGGTCTCATGCTCACCATGTCATCCCAGCAACAAGCTGACTTCCTAGATAAAAAGAGTTTTCTTTTTCCCCCACCTGTGGTTGAGGAAGTCCCTTATGGCAAGGAGCCACGCTCCAATGATCCAAGTTCATCAGCCCCTGTTCGCTCTATGAGTCCTGCTCCTATCGACCTCACCTCTACTCTCGTGGCAGCACATGATCCTTCCACATCTGATAAAGGCAAGAAACCAGTTGGTGAAGTTGCTGAAGATGATGAAGACACTAAGGAGGAGGATCTCTCTTAGTATCGGCTTACTCGAAGGACGCCTGGATCCTCTTAACTTATCATTTAGGATCACTAGTCCTATTAGGATCATTTGCATTATGTTTGACTGTTTTTATTTGTTGAATGTGAGAGAGTTGCCATGAACTCTTTTTATCTATTGAATTCTGGTGCTTGGTGTCATTTGGTGTTTTGTAATGTCCAAAACTGGACATATGTTTGTAATGTTTGTGAATGGTTGAATCTTTACATTTTGCTTGGTTGAATGGTTGAAAATATGGATGTAATGCTCGTAAGATCATTTTGCTCTGAATGGTTGGATATATGGTCGAATCTTTGTTACTTGTTCTCCAAATGTATCTTTACATTTTGAATTTTGTGATGACAAAAAGGGGGAGAGATGGTGTAGATATGAATACGGATAATATGGATAATAAGTAGCCAAGTGAGGGGGAGTTTTTAAGTTTTTGTTCTAAATCTGTGGAGTAGCCAAGTGAGGGGGAGTTTTTAAGCTTTTGTTCTACGATTGACTAAGAAAGGGGGAGCCTATTTGTAATCATCAAATTTCATTTCAAACCATTGTTTTGTCATCATCAAAAAGGGGAAGAATGTTATTCTTGATTTTGATGATCACAAAACACTTTGAAATGTTTATCTAATTCTCTTCAAATATAAGTGTTTTGCTTTTAAGAGAATCAGGTACAAAGGTGTCAAGGAAAGAAAATCAACCAAAAGAAGAAGCAAAAACATGGCACTCATGTCGGACGTCCTAAAGGAAGCTGTCGGACGTCCGAAAGATTGAAAAACATCAAGAAGGAAACTCTGTCGGACGCTCGTAAGGAAGCATCGGACGTCCGGGAGGATCGGACGCACGCTTCGGACGCACATCGATCGCATCGGACATCCGAGAAATTCTGCAAAGTTTTGATGACTCTCTGACGAAGTTCGGACGCAGATGCTGTCGGATGATAATATCCCATCGGACGTCCGAACGACAATTTGGCTGATTTTCGGACGATGGGATCGGACGGTGATTCATCTGTTGGACGTCCGACGGCCCCAACGGCTAGTTGACTCTTCATCTGCCTACTATCCGTTGGAAGCATTATTGAATCCCATTTTTAGTCCCCTTTAAATACAAACGATTCTGAACCAGTGAGGGACTTTTGCACACTTTATTTACAAGATCTCAAGAGATATTTTAGTTAGAAAATAGTCTCCCAAGCAAGATTTGTTCTCCAAGTGGTGTGAATTTCTTGTAAGCACTTCTCTTGTGTTTGAAATTTTCAATAGTGTAGCTTTGTTGAGAGTTATCTGAGTGATAGTAAAATTTCCTAGCTTGACTAAGTGAGGTTTGGGGCAAGGAGGAAATGATCCCTCCATTGTACATTGAGTTGATTATTGTTCATCAAAGAGAAGGTGCTCATCCTTGTGATTGGTTTTCAAGTTTGAGGAAAGTTTGGTAGATAATCGGTTTGATACTCTATCTTATTCTTTTTGTTCAATAAAATTTTCATTGCTTATATATATATTCTTAATTCTGATCAACATTGTTCTCTTCTTTAAATTTACTTGATTGATCACTGCTAAAAAAGAAGGTAAACTTTTTATTAAGAAAAAAGTGCATAAATTAAGTTTTTAATCAACCTAATTCACCCCCCTCTTAGGTTGTTTTTGGGCCTTACAGAAATGTTCATTAATAGGGTTCAACAAACTCACAAAGTGGTTAAAATTTGTCAAATTCAACACATTTATCATTCAAATCCATTGCCAAAAGAGATAAAATGCTCAACTAGTATAAATTTGCTACTCATTCTTGCATCTTGATTGCATATATTCATTCTGGCCAACATAAACTGTTAGCAAAAAGAAAAGAAAAAAAAATGAACAATTAGTTCCTAGCTAGTAGTCCAAACTTCTCCCCCATACCTAAATCTTACATTGTTCTCAATATAAGAAATAAATAACAAAATAGAAAAAAAAGGGAACAACGACACTTCCCTGAACGTAGAGAAGGCATCACATGGCTACAGTGAGGGAGGAAGAGGTGGATCAAAACCCACATGATGGAAATAGGCAGCCAAGTTCTGTGTCACGTGGTTGGGGAAGAAAAAGGAAAGAAAGAAAAGGAAATGGAGAAAGAAAGAGGGAAATAAAGGAAGAAAGAAAGAGAAAAAGAAAAGGGAAAAACGTTTTCTTTTTTTTCAGATTTTTTTTACCCCGCTCACTAGAATAAGATGCAGACATGCCATAAAGGGGGAGAATCTTCTGATCATGAAGTTGGGGTATTTCACACAAGCGCGACTTGAAGGCATGGTCACAACTTATCGATCAGTAATCTTTTGAAATTTTTGAACATGTCTTTAGAACTAATCAGCTAGTTAGGCACGGGCATGGCATGTATGGTCGTATTCTTCTGTCCACTAAAACATCAAAACAAAAATTAAACACACAAAATACTATAAACCTAAGATAAAAATATTAAAAATGAACTTAAAATTAAATTAGATTGCCTCCCAATAAGCGCTTTTCTTTAATGTCTTTGGTTAGACATTACCATGTCTGTTCAAGAAGGATAAAATCTTGTAACTCATTTCAATATTTCATCTTCTATGTAATCCTAATAACCTTCGTAAGTAGAGTGATTTTTAAGCACACGGGTTACTTTCTTCCATGGTCTAGTAGATGGCGCCAAACAAGTAAGCAATGATGTTAATTCTTCACTCACTTCTCCATCACGTGTAATTATCAATTCAAAATATTTGGTCATCTCAACTCCTGACTTATTCCTGTCATGAAACTAAAAAACTTCTGGTATTACAAAGTCAGTTTCACTAATTGAAATTACAAAATAAGAGTTAAGAGAATATTGGCTAGGGAATGGAGGGGGTGTCACCACATTTGAAAATTGTTCACTGGATTCATTTACTAGAGTGATTTGAGGTTGCAGTCTCATTTCTTCCTCTTCAATTTCCTTTTCAACTGCATCTTCAGATCCTTCTTCTTGAGACTCTTATAGTTCCTTGAAATTTGTTGGGGTAATTGCACTCTCATCTTTTGTAAGGTCGGTAATGATATGTGATGGCAATTCTTCATAAATTTTAGAAGCCAATTGCATCATTTTAGATGCCATCAGACACAATTGAATCGCCAAATTTCTAATTTCCTTCTCTGTCTCCTGTTAAAATCGATATATGTTAGTAAGTAGTAATTTCATTATTTCTTCAAGGGACATACCTGACTGATAGGTTGCAGTTTTATCATTTATTTTATTATTAATTTCCTCTATTACCTGACCTGATATGGATTAATTGTTAGATTTTACTCACTTTTGAAAATTTGCGTTTATTACAGGGAGTAGAACGAAAATACCACAACAAGTGCCAATGTGACAGTTATCGGGAAAGGAGTTCAAGTAGCAGCCCTTATCCCAGGGGCATTTTTGGAAAAGGGGAACGTTTCCCCTTTTGGTACTTGCTGAAGAAGGAAGAGACGGAACAAGGGCGGACTCTCTTTTCTTTCTTCCTTTGGGCTCCATATAGTGAGGAGGCCGTGGTTAGATAGGGACTAATGTAGCAGAGGACAAACACAACTTTTAGATTAGCTTTCTTTGACTAGTCTTCTTCTCGAATGTCAGAAGCAATTGAAGAATTGAATCATTCCCTGTAGTTTTTCTCTTTGACTTTAGCCTTTTGTCCTTAGTAGTTTTCTTCTCGTATGTAGGGACAATTAGAAACAAGCAATCACGCTTTGTAGCTTTGCTTTTCTTTTCCTGATTGAAGCGGATTGATTTCTCCCCAATTTCCGAGACAATGGCCACGACTATTGCTACAGCTTTGTATGGGTTTTTCTCATCAATGATGAACTAAATCCCTTTTTCTAGTCAAGGAACAACAGATGCTTTGAGTCGCCTAAAAAACTGTGAGATCGAATTAATTTCATCTATTCCTCTTGTTTATTGGTATTTGCGTATTCCGTGACTATAATACTTATGGTTGTTTAATTAATGATTATCTTGGACTCAGATAGTGAATTAATTTAGTAACTTATTGTCAATCGGGGCATTAAATTTGAAATTGTTTAATTGCCTTGAAATGGTGACAACTGGCATGATTGGATTTGTGTCAGGGGAATACGCGGGCTAACTTGAAATAACCCTAATAGTGCATTATTTGGTTAGAATAGGACTCCTCTAATACATAAGGCAGTTAGAGAATTAAATCTTACGGGCGTACCTGGGATTATTTCTCAATTAGAACAGTGGTTAACGGGTGTACCTTAATCACCGACACAGCAAGGAGGGGCTGACTGTCATCGCTTGTTTGACAGTTATAACCTATTTATTTGTAAATAATTGGAATTGTCTTTGTATCGATGATCGATTAGGTGAACCATTGCTGAAGTTATTTCTTGGCTAGACCTTTAATTATTATTATTTTGATTTTAGTGAATTGTCATTTAATTTTTAGTTGGCTATTTTATTTTTAGTTGAACTGCTTTAATTGTCATCCTTTATACAAAAACACCCCCCTGTTACTTTGGATTTCAAAAGAGACAAATATCCCCAGTCCCTAAAGATACAAACCTACTTGTTCTGTTTATAAATCAATAATTATTTGTGAAAAATCCATCCCATTCGGGTATATCGAATCAACCAAACTCTTTGGGAGTAGGGTGAATCAAGTAATCTATTGCACACCTAGAGTCACTGCTCCAGTACTTGGAATCGGGTTTTGAATACTATAATTAGCAACTAGATTTATTTTATTATTATACAGGCATTGACAACCTGTCAATTTTTGGCGTTGTTGTATTTATTTCTTTTTAAGGTCATTTTTGTTTTAATTTTTTGGTATTCTTCTAGTGTATGCTTCGTTCTTCTCATACAGGTGAGTTAATTTTTTACCCTGAGGTAAGGAAGACCGCGCGGAGAACACAAAAAGAGACCAGACAGCTCAGAGAGGAGCAATCTAGTGCTGCATCTCATAGACTTGATCCAAAAGTTGAAGCAACAAGTCCATTTGCTGATACTTCGAGTGACTCGGATCTAGAAGAAGTGACTATAGCTAATGCACGAACACTAAGGAAGTTGGCAGCACCTGATTTAAATCAACAGCCCTTATGCATTACTTTTCCTCATTTAAATGATAACATATCGTTTGAGTTAAAGTCTGGTCTAATTCATTTCTTACTATCTTTCCATGGTTTACCAGGTGAGGAGTCTTACAAGCACTTGCAAGAGTTTGATGTCGTTTGGAATAGCATGAAACCCCCGGGAATTACAAAAGAACAGATAAAAATGAGGACATTCCCCTTCTCCTTGAAGAACTCTACAAAAGACTGGCTGTACTACCTACCACCAGGTCGCATCACCACGTTAGACCAGCTGAAGAAAAAAATTTTAGACAAATATTTTCCTGTGTCTCGAGCTGCAAGTCCAAGGAAGGAGATATGCGGCATTAAACAGCATTCAGGGGAATCGCTCTATGATTACTGGGAGTAATTCAAGAAATTGTGCATCAAGTGCCCTCAACACCAAATAAGTGAGTAATTGCTCATACAATATTTTTACGAGGAGCTACTCTTCAGAGACAGGAATATAATTGATGCTACTAGTGGAGAGGCATTGATGAACAAGACTCCTCGAGAAGCGTGGGAGCTAATTGAAGGAATGACCGAGAATTTGGAGCAGTTTGGTACGAGGGATGATGTCTTAACATGCAAAGTGAATGAGGTAGGGACATCTTCTATCTAGTAGCAATTGACTGAGTTAACATCTTTTGCTAGGCAACTGGCTGTAGGAAATGCATTACAGGCCAAGGTGTGTGGGATTTGCACTGCTATGGGTCATTCTACAGAGATGTGCCCAATGATTCAAGAAGAAAGTGCGGAACAAGTGAATATGGCTGGCCATGCGCTTGCGCCAAGAAAGCAATATGACCCATATTCGAATACCTATAATCCTGGTTGGAGGGACTATCCTAACCTCGGCTATGAAGGAAATAGGCAGCCCAATTTTCCACCAATAGACAGCAAGTGCATCAATAGCAGTATCAGCCTCGCCCGCCACCACCTCCTTCAAACTCAAGTCCATCCATAGTGGAAATGATGAAGCAATTAATTGCTAATCAACAAAAGGCAGATTCTGACCTACAAAGTATGAGGAATCAATTGAGATAGATGCAAGCAATGCAAAGTCAAATGAGTCAAATGGCGATAGCAATTAACTGCCTAGAATTCCAAATCCAGGGCAAATTGCCATCTCAACCTGAATTGAACCCGAAAAACGTAAGTGCGATGACCTTAAGGAGCGGGAAGGAAAAATCCATCTGCCCTCTATGAAAAAATTTGAGACCCTGTGATCCGAAACATTGGCTAACCGCACTGACAAAGGCCCTGACTCTAACCAGTTATCAAACCAGAAATTCGAACTCCCCGAACGAACCACAAAGGTGATGTATTGCTCAGCCAATTCCCGCACCTAAAGCATCTTATGCCACGTGGTTGAAGCCCCCACTGACGTACCCACCATACTCGGATGAGCATTGGAAGCGTACTTAGCCATCATAAAATTAGCCCAGAGAGATGAGTTTTGTCGAATCCGCCACCACAACTTCACCGAGAAAGCTTTCACCACATCTAGCATGCAGGGAAGCCTACCCCACCCTCCTCATTAGCAGCGCAAAGCTCCTTCCAAGAAATCCAATGGCGCTTGGGATCACCCCCAACAGTGCCCCAAAGAAAAATAGCAAAAAGCCTCTCCACTGTATTTTCACAAATTAAACAAGTAAAATGAATGAGAGGACCATAAAACCTTGCTTAAGTAAATCAAAACTCTAACCTTATTTTTTTTTTCCTTTTGTTAGATTCTTATTTTCAAGAAATTTCTTTTTTTGGCTTTTTTCTTTTACAAAATTGGAAAAAAAAATTATATACATACCCTACATTTGGCAAACTTTTAAGAGTGGAGTTGAACTTCTCAGAAGCAATTGAATGAGCTAGAGGCCAGTGGCTATTTAGAACAAGGCAAGGACAATTCTTAGGGAAATTGTTTCAAATTTTTAATAGCCAGAATTGCTTAATATCCAAAGTTTAAGTAGCTTACAGTTGTGATAAGGCCATATGAATATGAAACCATTCACATGTATCGTTCATCAGAATAGTATTTGGATTTTTGCATCCCTCTTAAGAAATTGTTGAAATTGTCTCAAACTTTTAATTACTATATATGGGCTAAAATTCAAATTTGTAATCATAGGACTATGATAATGCCATGCAAATTGAGACCAACTGACATATACTGTTCATGTGAATAGCTTAGACAATTTTTAATCTATAATGATAAAGTTATATAAGCTGTTCATGATGTGTTGTAAAATTAAAAACACGTTAAACTGTGATGTACTAGCAACAATTGGTGCCCCTTACTCTATGCCTACGAGGCCAAAATCAATAATGGCAATATAGCGATGCACATGTATGGCTGTTATTCTTTTTTTTTTTTTTTGTCTGACAGAGGGAGTATCCGGGCCATCGATATAGCGATGCACATGTATGGCTATTATTCAAGTCATTTAATTTAAGCTTGGCATGTGCTTTTTGTTGAATCCCTCTGCCTATCCAATCAATGCCTTACTTACAATTGCTTCTGATTCTCAAAAGCAATATGAGAATCCAAAAACATCAATCTTGTTGCTTTTTGATTTAGCATTTTTTGCATATATGAATGTCAATCACTATTGAAAAGAAATTGAGAACAGAAAGTAATTTTCATAGTTACAAAAGCTAAAATTAAGTGTACTTACTTGATAATCGTTTGAGAAGGCCCCAAGTCCCATTTTGGAAACCAAGTACTAGTGAAGTTTTAAGGTACTATAATCAAATCATCAGCGTTTCAATAACAGATTATTGAGTGCAATGCACCTATACTTTCCAAGTGAATAAAAGGGTAACTCACTTGACTACCCCTGTATTTATATCCTTGTCTTACTTCTCCCACTTAGTGTTTTTCTTTTGCTTTTCCTTCTCCATTTGTTTTATTTCTCTTTCTTTCCTTTTAAGATATGCAAAACTAATTGAATCGTAAAACTTTGATGATCTTTTAACTGCATAAATGAACAAGTTTGTTAAGCATTTGCAATTTTTATTGTAAGCGTCTCGACTTCTCATTGATTACACAAGAATGTAGTGTATAACGAAAACACGATATATCCAAATAGAAGAATATAGCCTATAGTATATAATGAAAACATGCTATGTCGGTCCTAGATCAAGGAAAGCTATACAGTATCAAAATTAGAAAAAGGAATGCTTAACTCTAGAATTAGTTTCTCAAAAGAAAAAAAAAAGGTGGGGCTAAATACACATCCTTATAACCAAATTGACCAAAAAGGCACCAACATTTATGGGGCTTGATAGAAACTTTTTCAATAAAAAATTTAGCCTTTTATAAGTGAATATAAATGGTACTAATTTAGATTTAAATTTACATCATTATCAATGGTCTTAAAATTCTGACATTTTTTTTCATTCACTTTGATGGCATTTATTTTTTTCCTCTTAAAAGAATGTTTTTATCTCTTTTATAGAGCAAAAGGAGATGAGAAAAAAAATTTTAATTGTGCTAAGAAAATATTTTTACCTTTTTGGCACAATGTACTTCAAAACTATGCACTGAGATTGTCCTATGTTGCGTATTTATAGTTTGATGATTGCTTTATATGTGCCCTTAATTGTTTGGGTTGCATCATTGCACTACAAAGGGGTGACTATAAAAATCAACATGCATGTCGATGACTTTGAAGTTATTGATTGGTAGTCACTTTGGAATCATCATCTTGGATAGCTAAGTCACCCTTTTTGAATACTTACTCGTACACATTGAATTAGTTTTAAACAAAATCAAGATCTTTAGATTCGGGGCCTTTTCAGTGCAACTTTTTGTCCTGTTCCATCCATTCATGTAATTCTTATAACATTGGGTGTAAAATTGTATGACTTTCTCTAAGTGTGAAATTTGTTAACTCATACAACTAATTTATGATTATGCTAAAATTGTATAAATTTACATCAAAAGTCATAAGAATTACAATAACTGGATTGAATTAGACAGAATCAACTAGACAAGCGCCTCATCCAAGATTTTTTTGGTAAATGGAGCTTGTGTTGTGGCATATAGTGTTGGATCATTAATCCAACATTGGACTTATATGTGAATAATTATGTATTGCAAGCTATCAATTAAGATTAAACCCAATTAAAGTGATCAAATATAGTTTGGGTTTAATGTATCTAATAGGATGTGGGCCCTTAATGTGTAGAGACTTGTGGACTCCTATTTCAATGATGGGCTGAAATAGGGCTCCAAAAGGTAACAAAAATATTACCTATAAATAGGATTATGGTCCCCAAGTCACAGGTATCGTTTTAGTTATCGTATTTTCTAATACCACAAAATAGCTCTTCCCTGATATCCCATCGTCAGGAAAGATACCAGAGAGAAACTAAAGGCCTCTCTCAAAGGATTGGTGAATACCTGTTGACCTGGAAGGCCACCCCAAATCTCTAGGGATTCAAGTATCAAGTTTATCAATATGGATTCAGGTACACTTCCGCTATTTTACAGTTAATGTATTTCTTAATAATCGCCATACAGATCTTGGGTTTAAAGGTGATGGTTTTCGCCAGTGGTTAGATTTAGATAACCACCCTAACAAGTGGTATCAGAGCCCATATGGTTGATTATTAGGAAATAATCTTGTGTTAGTAATTCATAGTTTTATTACTATTGGTTCTGTTTTCATAACTACTGGCTGCGGACTCTGATGCGATACATGATTGTTATGTGTTTAATTTTTCGGCTGCCAGTTGATTGTTTGTATATTGTTTTCGGTTGACCAAAGCTCCAAGTTTAATAAATTGTAAAAGCATAAGGTTAAGAGACCAGACGGAAAGATTGCTTTTGATTCCTTAAAAGCATAACATATATTATAGATCACCGGTCCCATAGGTGTTTAACAATGGAGTTGTTGTTGCGCAAAGTTTTTTTTTCTTTGACCGTGTAGTTTTGGTCTCATTCACGTGGCTGTGCTTGCATGAATCAAGAATTAAAAACAAAAAAAAAAGAGGATTTGTGGTCAGAACGATGAAGCCTTTGGTCTTCGGTCAAACAACTCAATGCCTTTGGTTACGTAAGTCTTTACAAATTGGTAAATCAAGTGATGATTTACGTGGGACCTGCAATCCTCTTGTTTTCTGGCTTCGGGAAGTGGTTTGTCTTTTCCTCCACTGTTAATGATTAAGCTGTCGAAGTATGATGCAATCCAGTAACTGTTTCTGTGCTCTTAAATAGCCGAGAGTTTCTCAAATAAATTATTAACATGGTGATCTATGTTTTAAGTTTCGGGTACACAATTTCTTGCATTGATTGTGCCGTGATTTGTATTTTCCTTTTGACTTGTTTTAGTATATAAGAGGATATACATATATTTTTTATGTTAAGAAAAATAGGGTTTTTTTAATTTAAGTGAACCCTAATAAAGTTAATAAGATATTTAAGCCCTACAAAGTCCATATGTTTGGCCCCACCATATATATAATTTTATAAAGTATTTATGGATTTCAAAAAAAAAAATTGGGCTTGAATAATAAATTGAGTCAATTATGGATATGGACCTTTGGTACAATAACTTTTGATCCAATTGATTGGTTTGATCAGAGTTAACTAAAGTTGACTTTGATCAAAATTTTGTTTAATTTGCATAATTTTAAATTTGAATATTGGTATGATTATATATATTTTGAAATAAATTAATTAAAATAATATGCCACCAAAGTGACCTCTATTATGAAAATTAATTTATTTTAGAATATAACTAGTTGAGTACTTGTAATTTTATGACTATTGATCGGTCCAAAGGAAGGTCCATATTTAATGAAATTGCATGTGCACTTGTGGTAATAAACATGTGATAATTATTCGGCTTTTACATGTGAATTATAAATTAGCCCAAAGGAAAATTTATTTTTTGACATGTTATTATTGTCAGTGTTTATTACTGCGCCAAGATATCACTTAGAAGTTAATATTTTATCCAAAGATAAAATATTAATGGAATATTGGTATCTTGAGATGGGGTTACCATTATTTAAATTTATTATTATTTTGGTTTATGTGAGCATTGTTTTAATTATATTATGTTTTCTGTTCAGTTGCAAATGATCTTACAAATATTACTGCCAACATCAATAACATTCCTATACTGAATGGCATAAACTTCAAGTCCTGAAAAGAAAACCTCTTGATAGTACTTGGAATAATGGATCTCGACCTTGCGTTAAGTGATGATTCTCCCCCACCTCTTACAGATCAGAGTACCTCTGATGAAAAGAGAAATAATGAGAGGTGGGAGAGATCAAATCGCTTGTATCTGATGATCATTAAAAAGGCCGTTCCAGAAGCATTCAGGGGAACAATGTCAGAAACGACTATAACCACTAAAGAGTTCTTTCATGACATTGAAAAAAGGTTTGTCAAGAACGAAAAGGCTGAAGTTAGTACGCTCTTGACACTCCTAGTTTCAATGAAATATAGTGGTAAATGTAACATCAGAGAGTATATCATGGAGATGTCTCATCTTGTTTCGAAATTAAATACACTTAAGTTTAAACTCTCTGAAGAGTTACTAGTGCATTTGATTTTAATATCTCTTTCTACACAGTTTAGCCAGTTTAAGGTGAGTTACAACTATCAAAAGGAGACTTGGTTTCTAAATAAACTCATCTCACACTATGTAGAGGAAGAGGAAAGGTTGAAGTAAGAGCAAACAGAAAGTGCCTATCTTGTGTCAACCACTAATAACAAAAGTAAAGGATTTAAAAGAAAGAAGGAAAAAGGAGCTGCAGGTACAGCGCCACAAAAGAAACAACAAAAGAAATCAAATGATCCGGGAAAAAATAGTTGTTTCTTCTGTGGAGCTGAAGGACATCAAAAGAAGCATTGCACCAATTATTACGTTTGGCATGCTAAGAAAGGTATGCTTCTTAATTTGGCTTGTTCTGAGGTTAATTTAACTTCAATACCTAAACACACATGGTGGTTAGATTCTGGTGCAATAACTCACATTAGTGTGTCTATGCAGGGTTGCCTGAATTGTCGAAAGCCTAATGATAATGAAAGATATATCTACGTGGGTGATGGCAAAACAGTTCAAGTTGAGGCAATTGAAATTTTTAGATTATTGTTAAATACCGAATTTTATTTGGATCTCTATGAGACATTTGTTGTACCATCTTTTAGACAGAATTTAATTTCTATTTCTACTTTGGACAAATTTGATTATTTTTGTTCATTTGAAAATGAAAAATTTGAATTGTTTCATGATTCAAAATTGGTTGGTTCTGATTCTTTAATGCATTACGATAATCTATATTTAATTGATACGATTGGCTCATTTAATGAATCTCTGCATTTGAGTACTAGAGAAGTAAAGAGAAAATTAGTCAATGAGAATTCAGCTGCATTATGGCACAAGAGATTGAGACATATCTCTAAGTGGAGAATGGAAAGACTTGTGTTAAATGAAATTCTCGACCCCTTAAACTTTATAGATTTTGATGATTGCATTAATTGTATAAAGGGAAAACAAATTAATAAAAGGAGATTTGAAGTTAAAAGGTCCTTAGACGTTTTAGAACTTATACATACAGACATTTGCGCACCATTTCCTACATCTATTTGGAATGGTCAATAATATTTTATAACGTTCATAGATGATTTTTCAAGATATGGCTACATATATCTTATTTTTAAAAAATCACAGTCACTGGACGTGTTCAAAAATTTTAAGGCTGAAGTTGAGAATCAACTCAACAAAAGAATTAAAAGCATCAGATCTGACTGTGATGGTGAGTACTATAGCAGATATGACGATTCAGATGAACAACGTTCATGACCATTTGCTAAATATCTAGAGGAATGTGGTATCGTTTCATAGTACACTATGCCATGTTCACCCACTATGAATGGTGTAACTGAAAGACGAAATGGAACGCTTAAAGACATGGTAAGGAGTATGATATGTCATTCTACCTTACCAGAGTCACTCTGGGGAGAAGCACTTAAGACTGTAGTATATATTCTTAATAGAGTTCCAACTAAAGCAACTATCAAAACCCCTTATGAACTTTGGATAGGGAAAAAATCAAGTTTAAAGCATCTACACATTTGGGGATGTCCAACTGAGGTAAGGCCTTATAGGCCTAATGAAAAGAAACTGGATTCAAGAACGATTAGTTGTTATTTTATTGGATATTCTGAAAGATTCAGGGGTTACAAGTTTTATGATTCCACAGCCAAATCAATTTTTGAGACAGAAAATGCTCGGTTCTTTGAGAATGTCGAGTTTGGGGGAGAAAATACAATAAGGGACATTGTCTTTAAAGAGGAATATATTAATATTCCCACAGGTGTCATTACTCTTATTCAGGACCCTATTTCTGAACTTGATCATGACATGACAAATCAAGACAATGTTAAAGAGCAAACTATTATAGAAGAACAAACTCTTCCTCTTCAAGAACCAGTGCTATTAAAAAAATTTACTAGAGAAAGGAGAAGTGCAGTGCCAGATGATTACATCGTTTTTCTCCAAAAACATGAGGATGACTCTGGATTGATGGAAGATGATCCAATCAACTTCCGTCAAGCCATGGAAAGTTCAAATTCTCAAAAGTGGATCGATGCCATAAATGGGGAGATTAAATCCATGAAAGACAATGATATTTGGGATCTTGTCCCATTGCCAGAAGGTGCGAAATTCATTGGTTGTAAATGGATATTTAAAATCAAGAGAGATTCGAAAGGCAATGTGGAAAAATTTAAAACTCGTCTTGTCGCTAAGGGATTTACACAAAAAAAAAGGTATTGACTATAAAGAAACCTTCTCTCCAGTCTCATCAAAGGACTCTTTAAAATTATCATGGCATTAGTGGCACATTTCGATTTTGAGTTACATCAGATGAATGTAAAAACAGCGTTTCTCAATGGTAACATTGATGAGACGATTTATATGATGCAACCAGAAAACTTTGTATCAGGAGATCCAAAGAATATGGTTTGCAAACTTAAAAAATCCATCTATGGGCTCAAACAAGCGCCTCAATAATGGTATTTCAAATTCCATCAAGTAATCATCTCATTTGATTTTGAGATGAATTTAGTGGATGATTGTATGTACCATAAGTTCTGTGGGAGCAAGTATATTTTTCTAGTATTGTACGTTGATGACATTTTGCTTGCCAGCAACGATATTGGTCTATTGTATGAAACCAAGAAATTTCTGACTAGGAATTTTGAGATGAAAGATTTTGGTGATGCATCTTTTGTGTTAGGCATACAGATACACCGTGATCGCTCTCGGGGTATTTTAGGATTATCACAAAAGAGCTATATCGAAAAGGTTTTTAAAAGATATGTCATGCAAAATTGTAAATCAGGTGACACTCTTGTGGCTAAAGGAGACAAATTTAGTCTTGAGCAGTGTTCTAAGAATGCTTTTAAGAAAAGAGAGATGCAAAAGATTCCTTATGCCTCAACAGTAGGGAGTCTAATGTATGTTCAAGTATGTATGCGTCTGGGTATTGTGTACATTATTGGGATGTTGGGTAGATATCTGAGTAATCCTAGATTGGATCATTGGAAAGCAACCAAACGGGTCTTACGGTATCTACAGAAAATAAAAGACTACATGCTCACGTATCGGAAGTCAGATGAGTTAGAGATCGTTGAGTATACTGATTTCGATTATGCTGGATCCCAAGATACTATGAAGTCAACGTCAGGCTATGTGTACTTGTTGGCTGGAGGTGCCATATCCTGGAAGAGTGCTAAACAGTCCCTCATAGCATCTTCTACTATGGCTGTAAAATTTATAGCTTGTTATGAGACATTCAATCAAGAAATTTAGCTACAAAATTTCATCACAGGATTACGTGTGGTAGATAGTATTGAAAGACCACTCAAATTATTTTGTGACAATAAGTCAACAGTCCTATATTCCAATAATAACAGGAGCTCGACGAAATCTAAACATATAGATATCAAGTTCCTGACTGTTAAAGAAAAAGTACAGAATGGACAGTTATCGACAGAGCATATCGGGACAAACTCTATGGTTGCGGATCAACTTACTAAAGGATTGCCACCCAAAATATTTCATGAGTACACTGCTCGTATGGGTGTCATATTATTAAATGATGTACAGTTTTACTGGGAGTTTATTATTTTAAATGTTCTTATGATGTTTTTTGGTTATTAAGGATTTAAGAATATTTTATACATAAATAAAGTTTGGATTTATTTGCACTCTAACTTTGGTATGGTTTGATCTCAAAAAATTTAAGGTGGACCAGTTGGAAATAGGCATATTTTGATCACATTACATGAAATTTCCATGCTACATATTCACATCATGATTCATGTCATTCAATTGCATTGATATATGTGACCATTGATGGGTCGAGTTATGAAATTGTAACAAAGGCCACTTTGATCCTATATTAGTGTAATTGATGGACCGAATTGGTTACAGATACATTGTGATAATGATAGTAAAATTGAGTTCATACGATTAATTGCAAAACATAATTATAAGGTTACACATATAGTCCAAGTGGGAGATTGTTGGATCCTTAATCCAACATTGGACTTATATGTAAATAATTATATATTGCAAGCTGTCAATTAAGATTAAAGCTAATTAAAGTGATCAAATATAGTTTGGATTTAATGTATCTAATAGGATGTGGGCCCTTAATGTGTAGAGACTTATGGGCTCTTATTTCAATGATGGGTTGAAATAGGACTCCAAAAGGTAACAGGAATGTTACCTATAAATAGGGTTATGGTCCCCAGGTCACAGGTATCATTTTAGTTATCGTATTTCCTAATACCACAAAATAGCTTTTCCCTGATATTCCATCATCAGGAAAGATATTAGAGAGAAACTAAAGATCTCTCTCAAAAGATCGGTGAATACCTGTTGACCTAGAAGACCACCCCAAATCTCTAGAGATTCAAGTATCAAGTTTATCAATATGGATTCAAGTACGCTTCCGCTATTTTACAGTTAATGTATTTCTTAATAATCGCCATACAGATCTTGGGTTTAAAGGTGATGGTTTTCACCAGTGGTTAGATTTATATAACCACCCTAACATATAGTCTATTGCATGATTGAGTTAGTCTAACGCTCCTCCAAAACTTCGTTGTTTTTATGTTTCAAAGTGTGGCTTTTTCACAACCTTATTAATCAATATTGAGTGCCTAGATTAATATCATTTGTTCTACCTTTAGTGAAGATTTCAATGGCTTCAAACAGTATTTAGATTTCATTTTTTCTTTATCTATTGCAAGTCACACTTGTCTATTAATTAATTGTAGTTATTCAGTTACAAATGGCCATCCCACCGTGAATAGTTCGGCTGAGAAAATTGCTTCTAATAATTTGGCATCGCAATAATAATGCAACTTTGGATGGATTGATGGCGCCGATTCTGCATAATCTTGGCTTGGAAAAAAAATTATGGTTTTGGCCTGATAAAAGGAGACACTTACGAAGTTTGAGTTGATCATGGTGTAGTTCCTCCTTTTCTTGGACTTCCAAATTGATAACTTTTTTATTTTTCTAAATTGAGGAATCTTGATTTTTTTTTCTACCCATTCCTTTCTTTGTTTGAGAAAATGTTAGATGCTCTTATAAATCCAAGGTTTCACATGCAGAATATTTTTTTCAAAAAAATTCTAAGAGGAAAGACGTCGGATTAAGAAGCAGGTGGGGGCATTAGAATTTGAATTTTGGACCTCTAATTTACAAGATCCCAACTTTGACCACTTGACCGATCAGTTTCATACGCAGAATATGAATCATCTTCTGTAGCACTTGTTTTTTTTTTTCATCTTCAGTTTACTGTGAAACTCACGAGTATCTATCACTGCAAAATTACCATTTGGTTGCCAATCTACATGAACTTGATATTAAAACAAAAGACTCTGAGTTCAGGATGTTTACGTTCTAGTCATATCAACAAGATAAGCTAAGCCTAGACAAATCTTATTTATTTTCTAGTTCTTATATTAAAGTTCATAATAGTTTTGTTATTTATTTTCAATCAAAATTAATTTTTGTGAGAGAAATATCAAGTAAGGAAAAGGGGCGAGATCCCCCTCCTTGTGCCTAGTATTCCTAATGAGGTAAAGTACACTTTATCCTTTATAATTCTAAAATGGATGCATGAGATTGGACTCACTAATTTATCTAGATTCGATAAAGTCTTAGGTTCTCAAGCCTTCAGACCAAAGGCAAAAGGGTCAACAATTCCAAGGCTCCAAGTCGGTGGTTCAACCAATCCCTTAGATACTGCTATGTATATGCCATGTCACCACCACCATATCCAACTGGATCGATTCTAATCCTAATAAGGAAGAGTTGTTTGACAATCACTAGAAAAAATGAAGGGTTAAATGAAAATAATGTATACATGTATGAAGTGCTCCTTCGAAGGAAGGGATTAATACAATTAAACATGAATGAAGGTTCTACAGTAACATCACCCCCACCTCAAATGGAAAAGCACAATAAATAGTACAAGTAAATAATTGAAAGCAAATAAACAAATCAATCATCACATATACAAAGTGCGAGAAGCGAATATGAGTGTGAAATGCAAAAAGTCCGAAAAACAAAAATGCAAGCTAAGACATCCCAGTACGACACATAAAAAGTAGAAAAGGAAAAACATTAACTAAACTTAGTGCTTGGACTCATTAGTAATCCCCACTAGAGTTGCCAAACTGTCACATCCCATTTAAAATAAAATGATGGTGTTAAAAAATGAATTTCTTGATTTTAAAAAGTAAAAGAAAAAGGATTTAAAATAGGACTTTGAAAAATGCAACGATTTGGGTCAAAAAAGTAGTCTAGAAAGGAATTTTAGAAAAAAGGGATTAACCACTTGGTATTAAGTTTATGCCTACTATGTCATCCAAAAATGGTAAAAACTCCTTTTAGACAACTCCATATCTTCGAAAATAAGAGAAAAGAATTCACGAGTCACGATTGAAAAAATGGAAGACAAAGGTTCAATCAGCTTGAATCTAAGGCATCCTTTTAATCTAACAAAAGTTAGTTGCGAGGTTTAGTCAAAATTTTGCTAGTGTAACCCTCAAATTTATCACATTTGAATATTTTTATATGAATACAAATCTAAACTTAAATGGGACATTGTGAGGGATGAAATGTCCATTCAAGACTTAATTGGTACTAATAGCATTAATTACAAAACCCAATAATGATCCTTTGAATGGGTCGCGATGAGACTCCAAAAAAAGAAAGTAATAAATAGTATATATAGGTGCAAGTGTCCAAAAAAAAGAGGGATGCAACGTAATGGGTATGGAAGACTAAAAAATTGTGACAAAATTTTTCTTGTTATAAAGGAGTAAAAGCGTGTTAAGGCTAGAAAAGTTATACTCGTCTATTTCTCCTATTCAAAGGGCGACTCTTCTAAATTAGACAAGCAAATAACTAATTTATTTTCTAATTTCCTAAATGAGATGCTAGTTTAAATGATGTGGTCCATGCATATAGGAATAAGGGAATAATATAACAAAAAAATATCATGCAATTGAGAAAAATAACCTAAAATAGAAAAAATACATGAAAATGTAATGAATGACACACAAAAGATGAATGTAACGTATGGATGATCTAAGAGTCTAGCATTGGACTAACCCATTTCTACAATTCTCACAACCATTGAACTAGAAAGGAAATAGAGAAAGAAGTCACAACCAGCATTGAACTAGTATGGCAATGTCACACGTTCGTATTTTAGAGTATAAATAAGCAAGTAAGCACATAGGAACGCATAAATTACTTAGAACATGTAGCACATAAACATAATATCTAAATGCAAAATCCTAAAGAAAGCAAATAAGCACATAAGCACATAAATGCATAAGCACACAAAATCTAATTATTACATTGGGTCCCTAATTATAATCTAAAAGGGGAATATAAAAAAAAAACCTATCTAACCATCTATTACATTTGCTATCTAATTAGATGTCTTGCAAAAGAAAATAAAACCTATCTATTATGACTTGGGTATTAGAGTACATTCCAAATAAATATAAGACTTGAATTAAACAAATAAGCATAGAAATGAATAAAATCTTAAAGTAATAAATAAAAGAAAAACAAATAAAATGTATAACCATGTAGGAACACTTTTTTTTTTAGTGTAAGCAGAAGGACTCGAACCGAGACCTCTTGCTTACACTCTCTCTCCCCGTACCACCTAACCCATCCCTCCCCCGCCCTCACATGTAGGAACACATAAGAGTACATCATTCTTTTTTTTTTTAAATAAAAAGCCTCAATTTATTGATAAGAAAAATGAAAAAATGATTACAAGGAGTAGATGAAATAAGTTTAATGAAAGGAGGACATAGCCTATCAAGCCTTAGTGAGCACCTCACGGATGCGAGGTACTCCTTGACGATCCAGCAGAGCCTCTCCTCTGGGCCTGAAAGGCAGCGCCGCGCCTGAGGTGTAGTACTGCTGCCCTCCCAATTGCAGAGAAGCCAATGCGTCCGCCACCGAATTGGCCTCACGAAATATATGATGAAGGGATGCACCCATCCGCTGGATCAAATGTCTTATTTCCCGCAATACGATACACACCGGCCACTTCAACCTCATATCCGAGTAAACTAGTTGAACAAGCACCTTTGAATCAGATTCTACAGTCAGCACCCGTACCTCGCGATCTACACACAGCTGGAGGCCATGCAGGAGTGACCGCGCCTCCGCCTCCAACACGTCTAACTCTCCGAACTCCTTATAATAGGCGAAACACACCTTACCACAGTGGTCCCGCAGGACCCCTCCCCCAGCTGCCCTGACATCATTCTAATTACACATAAAAGTACATAATTAGAATTTAAAGAATAACCGGAGTACCTCCATTTGAAGCAGTGACTAAATGAGAGGAAGAAGAGCTTTTTGTTATTCAAAATCAACAAAAATGTCAAGACACCAATTTCACTGACAATTAATCAATAGAGATAAAAAACTTAATTCATTAAAAAGAAACTCACTAACGTTGCAAAACAAATAATAAACTAATGTTCCAAAATGAATGACGGATTAAAGAGCTTAGGACAATCTTAATGATAAAGGCAACAAAGAATCATGGGGGCTAAAGTTAGAAAAATAAAAATATGTGGGTAAAAATATAAATTTTAAAATCTAAGGGCCAAAATGCAAATTCTGCAAAAATCACTTTTTTTTACTAACCTTTTATTCATAATCTACTCAAATTTAGGCTAATTAGACTACCAAAGCGATTTGCAAATCTACAAACAAAAGATTATTCATACTAGTTTCTAAAGTTGTTAAATTAAAATCCTAAACTTAACAAATTTACTTAAACCCCTAATTATACCTGAAAAGTCAGAATTAATTCACCAAAATACACATAAACATCATAAAGAAAGACCAGGACTCAAAAAATGAGAAATTATATCCATTTTTTGCAAATGTTGAGGCCCTAGCATAATTATGCAAAAGTTAGGGGACAAATTATAAATATTTTTTATGGGCTTAGATGAAAGTCACTGAACATAACAACACAATCAAATTTTCAGAAAATTAAAGAATGCCTAAAACACATAAAATATCTAAAAGTACATATTAAAAGAAAAACAAAGGAAAGATAAAAACAAAATCTTGGCCCATATTCTTTAACCCAACCTTTAACATAACAAAATTGAACATTTGGCTGAGGCTTCTGATCCAAACAAAAAAACCTAAATGACTCTAATACAATAAATGTAAGCCCAAATAAAATATACGAGTAAGTCCAACTCAAAACTAAAGTAAATTAAATTTAAAACCTAAACAAGGCTATGCTCTGCCCACTGATGAAGTCCAAATTTTAGTTCATGAATAACTCCCAAATAAAATAGAGTAAAACACAAGCAAGCCAATATTAAAACTATTAACTTAGCCATGCTATATGACCCAAAACTAATACATTAATACAAATAAATTCATCTACATCACTCATGTGAAAGAAAGAAAAAAGAAACGAAAAGAAAGAAAAGAAACAGAAAATAAAAAACTCAACAAAAGATGGAAACAAGAACAGAAATGAATAGTTTAGGAAAAAGTCAATTCGGCTTAAATGAATTTGACCATTCTTGGCCAGGTGAGGTTCATCGGGAATTTGCAAGGCCTTCGGCTAACTGGCCAGAATCTTCACAGGAAAAATGTTCCAATGACTTTTGACATGCATACTTTTTACAAAAATCATCTACACTACATTGGAAACACTAATCAAATTCAGCCCAGGAATTTTATATTTTCACAAAAAAGGAGAACACTCAAAACTCATGAACACAAAGAGAGTTCAATGCCATGTTTCGCCCCCAAAACTCAACAAACCTCAAATAAGTTTACATATTCGGATTCCTGAGAAGGTGAGGAATAAAATATGCTAAAGTTTCTAGTCTCAAAATGATCACATCAAAATCCACCAATTGCAACCCAATGAGGAAACATAAGATAAGTTTCTCTAGTCAAACATGAATCTAATCTCCATTGAACAAAAGAAGAAGGAAAATAAGGTTACCTGGATGCTTCTTGAAGATCGTAGAAGTGATGAATCAGACATGGAGGGTTAATGAAGGTAGCTCCCTTTTTGCTTGAAGAACTCAGAAGCTTCAAGAGTGGAATAAGGTCAGGTTCGAACACAATTTTGAGGGGGTTTGAATAATTATCACCGAAAAACTTCAATAGAGAAATTGTTCCCCATATCTCTAGAAATGCATAAATAAGAATCACTCCAAATGGACTTAAATGAATGAGAAAAGTATATTTGAACAGGGCTGTCAAACCTATTATTCCTATTTTTTCTAGAAAAATCTCTTCTTTTTCTCCAATTTTTCTCTCTTTTCTCTCCCTAAATCTCTCTTGCCACTGTTAACTAGCAAAAGCTTTTCTCTCCAAACCCGAAAACCTTTTCTAATGTATTTATGTGGTCCTATGTTAAGAAACAAAACCCTAAAAGTGATGGTTGCGATGAAAACTCTAAAAATAGGATGATGTGTTCCCTCTCATCCCTACATAGAATTGGTTTGGTGGTATTGGATTAGAATCAAGAGCGTGAGCTATCTTTGTATGAATTAAACTTGGGGGAAAAGAAGAGAGTAAAAAATGAAAAAAAAAAATCGAGCCATATAGACTTGGCTATCCAGTGCGATCGCTTTGGGTTTTGCCAGGAAGAATAACATTGGCACACGCGTGGAAACAGCATTTTTTTGGAGAAAAAGAAAAATAAATAAATGGGCCAATTTACATGGTCTTGTTTTCTTTCTTTCTGGTTTGGCTTGGGCGTTGCTTTTGAGCTTGAGGTTGATTTGTTGAGTTATTAGAATTGCTTTTTCATTGGCCTTTTGTTGGGTTTGAAGCAAACGAAAGAAAAAAAAACTTCTGCTGTATTTCTTTTTTTTTTTTTTGAATTGCAGTTTTTTGTTTGTTTATTTGTAAAATTGCACAAAAATTGCAGAAACAAAAATAAAATGATTACCTGATCAAACATTTTTTATTGAAATTAAATGAATAAAAATAAAAATAACAATAAACTTGAGATAGACAAAAATTTGGTGCCTACAAAAATAGGACTGTTAATCTCTTCCCAAAACGATAGAGAATAATCAATCGGTCTTCTGATATTAGTCCCAGGTCCTGCAATCTTTAAAACGTGCCCATGCTTTACAACAAATAATTTTCTCAACAACTCTTTTTAAGCTCTTTGTTTTCCAAATTTTTAAGATTCCAACAAAACACAAAAATTAATTAGAATTCATAGAATAGCACAAAAATCTACTAAAACAGAAAGAGAATTAACACCAAATATATATCAGTTTAGCACACTATCACAAATGATAGGATTTTGAGTATATCTACTTAGTCTACATACGACACAAGCTATATCAGGTCTTGTAAAATTTATTAAATGCATTAGATTCCTAATAATCTATGCATATCTAGACTAAGTAATTGGATCAGTTGGATTCTTCCTTAATTGAGTATTTGCATTATAAAGAGTTGTTACAGGTGTCATATCAAAAATTTCAAATTTCCTAAGAAGTCTCTATGTATATATTGTTCTTGTGACAACATAATACCATCGCCTCTCCTTATGACTTTAATACCCAATATCATATTTGCTTCACTCAGATATTTTATATCAAAGTTAGAAGATAAAAAAAATATTTAGTGTTATTTATAATATCTAGATTAGTATCAAATATAAGCATATCATGCACAGACAAACTAATTATCAAATATTAATTATTTAAAACTTTAATATATACGCATTTATCCACTTCTATGGATGAAAACCCATCACTTATCAAAGTTTGATCAAATTTCTCATTCCACTGTTTAGGGACTCATTTTAGACCATAAAGAGATTTAATGAATTTACCAACTTCATTTTCTTGTCAGGAAACAATGCATTCCTTAGGTTGAACCATATAAATTTCTTCTTCTAAATCACTATTTAAAAATGCTATATGAATAAAAAGTTTGTGGACAAAAGTCAAAGCAAATAGAACATGAGTAGAAGAAATTCTAGTTACTGATGTAAATATGTCAAAATAATCAATATTTTATTTTTGAAAAAAATCTTTTGCTACTAAACAAGCTTTATATTTATCTATGGTTCCATTAGAATTATATTTTCTTTTGAAATCCATTTACAACCAATGCATGTTGTACCAAACAGTAAATCTACCAAAACTCAAATTTTATTTTTCATAATAGAATCAATATCAGTTTTAAGTACTCTTTTCCACAATTTGGCATTAAAAGAAGAGATAGCATCATAATAAGTTAAAGGATCATTATCAATAAGAAAAGTTTAAAAATCATTTCCATAAAAAAATTCTTTTCAAGCCCTTTTACTCCTTATTAGACGTTATTTCTCTATTTATTTCAACAGGCACATGAGAAATTTTATTAGATGGTGGAAAAATATAGTTAAAGAATTTAGAATTGTTTGTCTCAATTATTATATTACAATCAAACATATCACTCTCTAAAATAAGAAACCTATATATAGCTTTATGCTCAGCATATTTAATATATATATATCTATATATATATATAATCAAAAGTTTTATAACCCATTTTTCTTTTTTAGGCCCTAGAGGAAGTCTGGCCACTGATTTTCGAGACCTTAAATTCAAACTAAGCACAAAGATGCATACCCAGAATAGAGTAGAAGGGAAGACACTATGGTATCCATTAGCCTTTCTTTCTTTCCTCCCTCTATATCTTATTCTCTGAGACAATAGCTTTTGCTCTTTCTAAAGCTATACCTTCACCACTAGGGTAACACATTTATTTACATGTAAACCAAGGAACACCATGTAAAAGGACTATGCTCCTTTCCATTGCACTAAAGAGAATTTCTTTTCATCACATCACAATAAAATTAATTTCAAAAATCAACATGGTTCATAATATATTTATTACTTGCGCAGCAAACAGAAGTTTTTATATGAAATTGAATAAGTTTTACCTTCTGATTAACCATTACAAATTTTGTTACACTTTTGAGCCTTTTTTCTTTTTGGAATGTTTCATGAAATTTGAATACCAAAATATTAAATCAGAACATTGATCTAAAGATTAAAAACATATAATGACAAATATAACAATTTTTTATAATTATGATAATTTTGATATAAATAAATGAGGAGAGCAATGGAGAGAATTTGAATTCCACGTAGGAAAATATGTTAGTAGTATTAAAGTGTAGGAAAGATAGAATGAGGATGGAAGGCCCGTGCCATTTGTAGAAAAACCCGAACTCTATTGGGTTGAAATTAGCAATGTTTTGCAACTTGAATTGAGCAATGACACGATTGAGATCAGGTTAGGGACTAATGGGTTCGATCGGGGTTAAACCCATCTAAGAACCAAATGACTTCATCATGATGGATAAATATATTAATTTTAAAAATTTATCTACTATGCAAAATTTCTAAAAACATATTAATATGTTTGATGTTTCTGTGATATTTTACAAGAAAACACAAATAAAATAATATTATCAAGTAGCAATCTATACAATTTAATAAGTATTCAACAAGTTCAGAATTAAATTGGTGGGCTAATTTGAAAAGTAATTGTGAGAACCCTGAAAATATATATACAAATAACATTGCATATTTCATTTGCATTTCTAATTCTCTAATAAATTTTCGCATTACTTTCACTTGTTTGTAAATAAGTGCGTAAAAAACAATTTTCATGTGAAAAATAATATAATTTCTCTAAGTTACAAAATTTCTTTTGTTTTGCTAAACTAAATTAACACCTTTAGAGTTAGAATAATTTTAGCACCCCAACATAAAATATTAAAGTACTTAGTTTCCATTATGTTAAATTAATACTACCTGAGCAGATTAATTTTACTACTTTAAAATAAATTACTTGGATTCCAATAATTAACTCCAATTAGATAATAACGTTAAATGTTAATAGAAATTTTCACGATAAGTCGAGGCCGATAAATTTTAGATAAAAACAATACAAGTATACTAAATACGTGTAGGACGTAAGAATTTCGATAATCAAAGCCTTGCAAGATTAGCGTATAATTAGGCGATCAAATCATACTTGGGATTAATTTTTGGAGTTAAATTAGAATTAAGGACTTAAGTGGTCATTAGAAGGAAAAGTGAAAAGACTAAACTACCCTCACAACCTCACAAATCACCATGCAATCCAACACCCTCTGACAACATCATCACTCACCACCCCATTCGGCCAATACAATTTTCTCTACTCCAACACACAACCTCCCAAACACTCAACCTCTCCCTCACCGCAAATCACCTCCACCTTATCTCAGCTTCAACCACAACATTTACATCGCCTTGTTGTCATCGACGAAGTGCGAGAGAGGGAGTTGCATTCTGAAATCTGCAATTCGAAAGGAAAGAAAAGGAAGGAAACCGAGAAAAACTAGCCTTATTTGTTCTTGTCTGCCACTAGCCACCGAAAGAAACAATCTTGTCATTCCTAAGCAATAAGACCCAACCACAAACACCACAGCTGCAACCCCTGAGCCAGACCAGCTACACCAAGTGCGATAGCAGCCAAGAGGAGAGAAAAAAATTGCAGAACCTTATTGCGTGAGCTAAGCTTCAAACCAAGGTAATTTCCGGCTTTAGAGTAGCTGATTTTTGGTAGATGATGCTGTTATAAGCTTGCATGTGATGTTCAAGCTCTTGGATGATGGATTAAAGTATTGAAAATCCTGAATCTTACAAATGGGGAGCTGCCGAGAGTTGAGTGGGAAATTTGCAGCTTTGATTCGATAATCTGGGATAATCTGAGCAGGAATTTGGGATTAACTAAGTAAAAACAAGGAGATTAAAACTTGCATGTCGTGTTTATGTGCGTTGATGAGATTAAGAGCAAGAAAAAAATCTGTTTTGGTGAAAATAGAATGTGCCGTAAGATGATTCAGAATTTCAGCTCTAATCTTGTTTAAATTGGAATAATATGAACTTATAGCTATGATTAACTAGTTAATAACTAGGTGTGTAAGTCTGGCATGAGGCTAATCCGTTCGGCTAAAGAAGAAAAAAAAATATATATATATATAATAAGAGGAAACAAGAAATCTGTCGCATGCTAGCTTAGCCGAGGAAGAGCTGCACAAATTTCTGGATTTTGGGATGTTTATAACTGTTCTTTGAATTTAATCTTGAACTGGAAATGTTAATTAGCTAGCTAAGTGTTTGCATGTTAAAATGGAATACTTAAAACACTGTTTTAGCCGAGGAAAAATTGGATCCAAGACTATTGAACTGCTGGAAATTTTGTTTAGCCGAGGACAGATTTACTGTGGTGGATCTATTTGCTAAAATTACATGTTATTCGTTTTATTTCACATTGGGAAAATTTTGATGGTGGGCTCTATGAACTCCCACCCTTGAATTGATGGTTGATGAAATGTTTGATGATGGATATAATGCTAGTTTAGTGTTTAAATAGCTAGATTAATGATATCTAGCTAGTCTAGACTTCAAGGGATGCATAGTTCAAAAATGTTCAGTTTTGCCCTGTTTTAATCGCACCCCTTTTTGCAGAATTTGGAGGGGTTCATGACTTGTATATCATGTTTATATGTTGAATATATGTTGTACAAAGTTTCATTGAAAAATATGGAGATTTGGTTGGTCAAATAAAATGATTTCACAAAGTTAGTAAACCTGGAACTGTTTCCGTAATGCTCTGACCAGTTTTCGTATTTCGGCCATAACTCTGTGGTCCGATGTCAAAATCGAGTGCCGTCAGCGGCATTTGAAACTAGACATCCCAGCCTTTCCAACGATATAAAATTCACATTTTGGTTCCATGAGTGTGAGCCGAACCAACCATTTTAAATCTGCTGTCCTGTTTCTCTATTTTACAAGAACAAAATGAAGAGGCTGCAGCTTGTGGCTTTTATTCGAGCTAGTTGTGTGCAGAATTTCAAAGTGATTTCTTCTGTGAAATTATAGCTCTATGAATGTGTTTTCCAACGCCATAAACCATGCCAAATTCCTAGTTAATGTGAGTGATCTATGAGCAAAATAGGAAACCTGCTCTGTCCTTGAAAACCCTGATTTTTAGACAGATTTGATGCAAGGCTCGGTGTAGACTTGCAAATTAAATCTTTTGGTGTTAATCACCACAAATGTTGTTCTGGGATGACCCTTAAACCTTTTCTATGCAAATGAACCATGTTTAGAGGATTTTCCTTGGTCAAAAGCTTAGAAAAGGAAATTTTCACATACAAGGCAGCTTTGCCTTAAAAATTTTGGAAACTTGAGTGATTTTGTTAAGTGACTTCCCGTGAATATTTTTCTATGAAATTTGGTAGAGGGACAACCCTTATATGGTAGTATTATACTGCTAATTTTGGTGTTATTCTGAGACCGTTTCATGGATCAAATAAATTACCAAAGTTCATGACTCGAGCTTGAAAAACCCATGTTTCATAAGGGAATGTTGGTAACTTTGAGTTGCCATATCTTAATATTCAAAACTCCGTTTCTCGTTCCATTTGTTTTGTTATACTCTTAGATTGCAACTCTAAAAGAGTACCAAATTTCAAAGCTAGTTCCAAACAAGTGAATTTTGCTGAACTTCCAAAGTTGGCCAAAAACCAACTTAAATCTGTTTTGGTAATTCAAGTTACCAACTTTGAGTCGAAAATTTGAGTGCCTTTCACTTACACTCGTGGAAAAATGTCTTCTAGGAACTTTTAGTACTCTGGAAGTAGTTTCCAATGGTACCAAGTTTTCCAATTTTGGACCTACTCAGTGCAAGACCTGATTTTTCTAAGTTTGATGTGCAAAGCTGAAATTTGCCGATTTCTTAGAAAATGACATTTTGAAAACCCGTTATTCCTTCTTGATGATAATTGGTCACTTTAAACTTGATTCCATGAAGGAAATTATTTTTTTTCCTTGTGTTAATAAAACCTCACTTTTGAACCTTTATTTTTAGTGGCTAAGGTTCTTGATTTGAGGTAGTGACAAGTCTAGATGAGTGTAACTCCTTCCTTGATTAATGCGTGATTATGAGTGAAAAATACTTGTCAATTGCTTCAGGTGCTCAAGCTAGTCTTGAAGAGAATCCCGGAGAGGACAACTAACGATTCTCTCGCTCAATTACTCTTGAATTGTGAGTGTCAAGTGCATGACTTGTCGTGTTTACTTGGTTTACCTGCTTATATACGTGAATATCACTTGATGGGACGAGTGTGTACTTTATCGCACTCGCTCTCCTTTACTTGAACTTTATTCGTATTAACTTGGTTTTCAAGTCGATTTGAGTGAATCTCGTCGGCTAAAATATACCCGTTTTCGTGTACGTGTCGTGCTGTCGTGTGTGTTGTGCTTGCCGTGCGTGTCGTGCGTGACGTGTTGTCGGGTGGAGTGAAACTCCTCGGCTTATGGGGACGCCCAAATTCTCTTAGCCAATCTTGCAACTCGAGCCGGCATGGGCTTGGTCGAGAAACTTGATAAGCCAAGGGAACAACAAAACATAACTTGATCTTTTGAGATCTTGTTCGGCATACTCGTGGAGTATCGCCCTTTTCGTGCGTGTTCAAAAATCAAAACTTGATCTCTTGAGGTCTCGTTCGGCATACTCAATGAGTAACGCCCTTTTCGTGCGTGTTTGGTTACGGATCCGAGAGGGTGGAATGTTGGCCGGAGGGAGTAATAAGTGAAGTTTCTACGGATAAATACCCACCCGGATGACGGAGGGTCATCGTGAGGGGGTATCGGATCGAGCCGTGGCGAAGCAAGTGGAAAATAGCTCCTGAGAGCTCCTATATCCTTGAATTGTTTCTGTTTACTTGCCTCGCTTGAATTGTAAATTACTTGAACCTTATTGTTCTACTTGAACAACGTGCGTGCATGTGTGTTTTCTTGGCCTCACGAGCGATTGGCTCATCGTGTATATTTGTTTTCCTGGACAGGTTCTAGAAATTGAGAGCTTTACAATTTACTTAGACTTTCTTATGGATGTAAATGAAATCTATGACTTCGCTTTGTGGTTTGTAATGTCTAATGTTACTTATGCCATGTATCGGATTGGAGATATGTTACGCTAGGTGTACTTAAGACTTTGGATTGCCACTTGAAGCTGGAAAGGTACAATCCCTGATTCATACATTCGGCTTGTATGTACGTATTGGTGTTGTATGAACTTGTATGTTTGGGATGGTGTGACTTTAGACTTGGTTTGTAATCGAGAAGATATTTTGAGAATCGACGATTGGTTATCTTTTAGTACTGCTATCTCTGAAGTTAATGTGGTTTAGTAATCGATCTATTTAGGAAGAAATGAGGGTGTAATAGTCTAGATTATACTTCGGAGGGTTGTGGCTAGATTTCTTGCGTGAGTCCTAGCGAGAGCTGGGCAGGCGTTCCGCGGATACCACTTGGTTCGCCTTGGGGAGAAGTGGGGCCGTCACAGTAATTCTAGTATTTAGGACTAAAGCTATAAATTACAAAATGTTTCTAGGTGTATTAGCAGTTTTTTAACACTCTAGGAGTCAAAATAGAATACTAAAAATTATTTGGGCATTCAAAGCTATTAAATAATGAAACCTAAATCTTGTGGTTTTCTTATTACTCTATAACTTCGAGCCACTTGGAAGTTTCTTTAAACATAATCATACATACTCTCACACGCATCCCTTTCAAAGGTATGAAATCTTATCTCTCTTGTTTGATGTCTTCCTCTCCCTCCCTCCCTCCCTCTCTCTCTCTCTCTCTCTCTCTCTCTCTCAAGTCTCTCTTAAGTATTTAGCTATCATGGTGGCATTGTGAGAAAAATTTGCATTTGCTTCTTGTGATTAACAAAGCAAAATCAATGAAACTTTGTTTGGACCAGTAAAGGTTTTGTTGGAGTAGTCAAAAAAGAAAGAGGAAAGGGGGAAAGAGTGTCAAAGAAGCAAAAATGGAAAAAAATAAAAACCTTGTTTTACTGTTTTTTTTCAATTCCCTATTGAACTCGGTCATTTTTTACCTTGAACTTTAAACAAGCGAATTTGTGCTATCACTTGGTCCAGATGCCT
Source organism: Coffea canephora (assembly GCA_036785865.1). NCBI lineage: Eukaryota > Viridiplantae > Streptophyta > Magnoliopsida > Gentianales > Rubiaceae > Coffea > Coffea canephora. Next base: position 29,960,933 of record CM071920.1, on the reverse strand, counting down.
AGACAGTTTTTGATTCGGTCGATGTGAACAGTTGGTCCGATTCAAGTTTAAAAATATAGGGAATTAGGCTACCAGTAGCATCGCTTAAAGCCTTTTTGCTTATTTTGAGTTCTCACAACTTTGCAATTCCTAAATCAAAGAAAAGCCGTGATATAGATTTCCATTACTTTAAAAGAAGGCTGGTAGGCCTAACTAGCGCACAATCTAGTTAAGTTTGAACAATATGTCAAGATCAAAGGATATCTAGAAATATAAATCCGAGAGCCATGTAGAATCATAATATTAGACAACAATAAATGAAAAATAATAATTGTCTGATCATTTGCTAGTACAAGTGTAGCCTGTTATTTGGCATTAAGGAGTACCAAACCTTTGTGAATGGTGTAATACTATTTGAACAAATTGTGACTCTTTATGAACTGTTTGTATAAATTTACAATAGAGGTGTGATATCTTATAAAGATCTCATGCATAATAATTACTCGCTTTTATGAGTTTTTACAATCGAGTGACCAGATGAGGATTCTTAAAGCTTGACCCACTGCTAGATTCAAGGTTCAAATTTTGAGACTCATAGTTAGGGATGAAAATGATGTAAAGAGAGATGGGAGGTTAAGAGAGAGAGAGAGAGAGAGAGAACAAAAAAAAAAGGCCTTAGGCATCTCTGAGTAGTGTGCTTGTAGGCCGATCAAAACACCAAAGCCAGAAAAAAAGGAAGTTCAATCTTTCCCCGTTGGCAGCTTTAACATTCTAATAGTCATGGAGATGTCGACGACTGATCATGCCATGATCGATTTTGCTGCTTCCAATATTAGACAATATTGCTAGAATTGTGGCCGTTATGGAAGTGACAGAACCCATTGATTCTGTGCTGGAGACAACCTCACTGGGGGTAGTAACCTGGGTTTGAGAGGAATGGTCTGAAGGGAAGGTGACACTTTGGTCAATGAGATGCTGGTCAGTAGAAGTATGATCTCCAGTGGTCAGGCTGGGGCTGGGGCTGTGGGTGTGGTTTGAGCTATACTGGGACTGGAGTTACGAGTGCGGTTGGACCAACACCTCATTGACCAAAGTGTCACCTTCCCTTCCAATCCATCAACATGTAGCTACATTAATACTTTATTTTGAGTAGTTTTGCAACCACCAATCCATCAATCCATCAATATCTCATGAATATTTTTAAAATATTTTTGAAATGTATAAAGTATGGGAGTTTTTTGGATGATATGTACGAGTATTTAATAACTATGTTATTAACTAGTGAACATATATTTTTGATGCAAATATCCTAGGAATCGCAAAAAATAGTAATGATTTTACACATACACGGAAAGTTTTACCATAAGAAGTATAAATTACAATTGAAGTACTTCAAATTATCAATTATTTTCCTTTCTTTGGCACCAAAAGCATAAGATATATTAATCCATGTAAAGATGCTTCAAATTGTCTTTTGTTAATTGGTCTGAATCACCATTACCATCGGTACATATTATCATTACCCTTCCTTTTGTTAATCGGTCTACTTTGCTTATCAATTCTCCGCCTCCTTTTCTAGCTCTCCCTGTGAACAATAGAAACTAGCAAGTTCTAAATAGAATCTCTTAGCACCACAATATTGACAATCTGGGACTTTTGGAAGGATATGGGAAGATTTTGGGATTTTTTCAAACTTAAAAAAGACTTGATGTTGGAGTTCTAACTTTGTTCCTGGAAGTACAATGAGACATTTTATACTGGTGGGACCAATTTATTGATATATAAAATAAAGGAATGTACTATAATAGAGATGAAGAAAATAGCACTAAAATACTACCTTTGTTTTTTAGATTAGGATTTTGTAAATGATGTGACATAGATGGAGGTGGCAGTATTGCAGATTCAAAAAAAAGTAACGAGCAAATAAGCACCTTCTGGATATATGTTCAATGGAGAAAGAATGGAATTATTAAGATTCAGAGAATTGATACTTAAAGAATACTTACAAGGGTAGGAAGCAACAAAGCGCAGTAAGGAGGAAGTATTCAAGGCATAGAAGTAGAGTAGCAATGAATACTGATAGAGCTGTTATTTGGCGCCTTTTGCACTGTTATTTTGTCCTAATTTTGGCTATTCACGGTGCTAAGAATTAAAATTTCACTCATATTCGATATTTGCGTGAATTGTAGGTGGTCGGCATAAAAAATGAGCTCGCGGGGCAAATTTCTAGAAAACCTTTCATTTCAGAGCGTGGCCACGCTAGAAAAGGTAGACGCTACTGAAAAGACGGACCGTGGTCCACGTGAACCCGAAGCGTGGGATCAGAACTCTGGAGACAACACTTTTGCTCTAGGTTTTGCACCAGACGTTTTCTTCTTTGACTTCTCTTGGACGGCAGCTATAAAAAGGGAGGAAAAAGCCAGATGTAGGGGATCACTACTTTTAGCTTTAGTTTCTTTTTCTACTTTTTGGTCAGACGCCGTCTTTTGCTTTTTTTTTCCTTTTCCTACTTCGGCAGCAATTACATTAGAAATTAGGAGAACATTAGCTTCCGTCTTGTCTCTTTTCTGTCAGACGCTTTTGGGTTTTTCTTTTCTCTCTAGCCGCAATTAGGTAAAAAGATTCCCCTTGTGCGCGCGGCTCCATTGTGGACCCAAAATATGAAGAAACTGTTCCTTCACTGTTTCACCCTTCCAACTCTCCGACAATTAATTGAATGAACTCAATTAAATCACGCGGGATTGACGCGATGAGGAGCGGCTAACTTTCTCCTCTACCCAAAGGTTGACGCGAAGGCGCGGTCCATAATATCTGTGAGATCTAATCGAATCTTCATTATTTCTCTCAATTTATTGCTATTCGTGCGTTTCCTGAATTAATTGTTCATGGGTATTTTATTAATTGAATATCAACAGCCGGGTATTTGATTTAATTTAATAGCCTACTGCCACGTTGATTAAATAGAATCCGTAATTGTTCATTTAGTTAACACCTCGTGGCAACCACCATAATTGGTTTTATGATGGGGAAACGCAAGAGCTAGCTTAAATAAACCCTCTTAGCGTGTTTATTGGTTAGGGTTGGGTTCTCCTAACTTTAATGCAATTGGGTAATTAAATTCCTACGGTCGTACCTAGGGTTGTTATCTGGTTAGGGAAGCAGTCAATGGTCATACCTTGACTGTCGAAAAGGTAAGGAAGAACTGGTTGTCAGAGGTTATTGGTAACTATAACCAACCTAGTGATGAATGGAAGAAATATCCTTGCGTCGATGATCATTTAATTGGACCGTGCCTGAGCAGTTGATCATTTGGGTAGAATTTTATTAATTGCTATTTTTAGTGAATTATGCTTTGTGAGTTGGTTTTGAATTTAGTTCGCTTTATTTTTATTCTTATTTTTATTTTATTTGTTTGCCTCCCATTGAAAATCCCCCAATTTCATTCTACTAATTTGGAAAGAAATAATTTCCTACCCACTCCCTGTGGAATCGACCCTACTTGCCATTGTACACAAAAGTAATATTCTTATAGATTAATCTGGTATATCGGATCAAGCAAAATCTTCGGGAATAGGGTGAATCAAGTAACCCATTGAACACCTAGGGCCCCTGCTCCAGTACTTAGATTTGTTCTATAATTAATTGTAGTGGTAATTAGGACTTTTTAGTAATTATTATTGCACAGGTTCGGCACCTGTCAATTTTTGGCGCCATTGCCGGGGAGCTGGCATTTGGATTATTTGTTTCTTTTCAAATTCAGTTTTTATTTTATTTTATTTTATTTTATTCTTCTTGGTATTTTTGCTAGTTTATGCCCCATTCTTCTCGCACAGGTGAATTGGTATACGATCCTGAGGTTGAGAAGACAGCGCATAGGCGGATGCAAGAGACCAAGAGACAAAGAGAAGGGCACTTACTTGCTGCAAATGAGTCAGTGGAAGACGAAGTGAGCATGGCCAACACCCAAACATTAAGGGAGCTGGCTGCTCCGGAGCTGACTCACCAGCCCTTATGCATCACATTCCCCACTTTGGCTGAGAATACTGCTTTCGAACTGAAGTCGAGGCTGATTCATCTCTTACCTTCTTTCCATGATCTCTCTGGCGAAGAACCCCACAAGCACGTTAAGAAGTTCGAGGTGGTTTGCTCTAGTATGAAACTTCCTGGGGTCACTGAAAAACAAATTAGACTGAGAGCTTTTCCGTTCTCTCTAAAGGATGCGGCTAAAGATTGGTTGTACTACCTACCAGCAGGTAGTATTACCACATGGGCACAGTTAAAAAAGAAGTTTCTGGAAAAATTCTTCCCTGCATCCCGAGCTACGAGTTTGAGGAAGGAAATCTACAGCATTAAACAGTATCCCGGGGAGTCCTTGTATGAATATTGGAAAAGGTTTAACAAGTTGTGCACTAGATGCCCGCAGCATCAAATTAGTGAGCAACTGTTAAACCAATACTTCTATGAAGGACTCCAACCAACTGATAGGAGTATCATTGACGCCGCAAGTGGGGGAGCACTGGCAAACAAAACACCTAAGGAAGCGTGGAAGCTTATCGAAACCATGGCAAAGAACTCTTAACAATTTGGCTTCCGTGAGAGCAACCCTACCCGTAGAGTTAACGAGGTGGAGTCGACATCTATTCAGCAACAGTTGTCAGAACTAACATCCGTTGTTCGACAATTAGCGGTGGGAAATGTGCCCCAAATAAAGGCCTGTGGAATCTGCACAAATATGGGCCACTCTACTGACTCATGCTCTATATTGCAAGAGAATGGGGCTAAGCAAGTGAACATGGCTGGGGGCGTGCCCGCGCCTCGTAGGCAGTAAGATCCATACTCTAACACGTACAATCCAGGTTGGAAAGATCACCCCAATTTCAGTTATGATAATAGGCCACAAAATGCATTCTCCAATCGTCCACCAGGATTTCAGCAACCTTGGCAACAGAAGTCCCAGCCCTCGTCCTCAAACTTAGGAAGTTCTTTAGAGAAAATTGTCAAGAGTTTGGCCACAACTACTACTCAACTCCAGCAGGAGACTAGGACCTTAGTCACGACAACTGCTCAACTCCAGCAAGAGACTAGGTCCTTGATCGCGAGCACTACTCAGTTCCAACATGATACCAAGGCAGGCATGAAAGACATGGAAACTCGCATGAGTCAAATGGCAACTGCCATTAATCGCCTGGAGTCCCACGTCTATGAGAAATTTCCATCGCAACCTGAGGCAAACCCCAGAAATGTAAGCGCCATGACATTAAGGAGTGGCAAGGAAGTGGAGAGGCCAAGAGTCATGGACTTGAAAAGTAAAAGTGAAGACGAGGTCGAAAAGGAGATAGAGGAAGAAGGACACATTCGTGGAGGTCCTGAGGTAACTCTTACACCATCATTACCCGTTAAATCTACTTTACCCCCTTGTCCATGCAGGTTGGCAAAGAAGAAGAAGGCAGAGAAGGAAAAAGAGATCCTGGACGTGTTCAAAAAAGTGGAGATCAACATCCCCTTATTGGAAGTAATTAAGCAGGTGCCGAAGTACACGAAATTTCTCAAGGATCTATGCACCCATAAAAGGAAATTGAGAGGGGATGAAAGAGTAGCGGTGGGAGAAAACGTGTCAGCCATGCTCCAAAGAAAGCTCCCACCCAAGTGTGGAGATCCAGGTATGTTCACGATCCCCTGTAAGATAGGGAATACACCGATCAGGAAAGCAATGTTAGATTTAAGGGCGTCAATCAATGTGATGCCAAAGACCATTTTTGCTTCTCTAAATCTTGGGCTACTTAAGGAAACAGCCATCATAATCCAACTAGCTGATCGCACAAATGCTTATCCAGAGGGGCTAGTTGAGGATGTTCTGGTCCAGGTAAATGAATTAGTGTTTCCTACAGATTTTTATATCTTGGACATGGGAGATGAAAAATCATTAAACCCGTCACCTATCTTGTTAGGTAGACTGTTTCTTAACACTGCCAGGACTAAGATAGATGTGAATGAGGGTACTTTGTCAATGGAATTTGATGGTGAAACTGTGAATTTCAATATTTTTGAAGCGATGAAGTATCCAGAAGAATCTAACTCGGTCTTTACTTTGAGTGTTGTTGAGCCTTTTGTGCAGGAAATCTTCGAATTAGATGGCAAAGACGCATTGGAAGTGGCTCTAATGAAGCATTTGGAGTTGGGTGTAACTCTTGATGTGGACTTAAGGGAAGAGTTGCTCCATGCTATTGAAGCCTTATACTCACTTCCACCCGTATCCCCAAGGTATGAACTTACCTCTTTTTTTGTGCTAGAGGCTCAGACAAAGTTGCTCCCTTCAGTTGTGCAGGCACCGGAGTTAGAACTAAAGTTTCTCCAAAAGCATCTAAAGTACGCATTTCTAGGAGATCGGGAAACACTCCCGGTGATCATTTCTGTACATCTATCTCCAAGTCAAGAGGATAGACTAGGGCGAATCCTTAGGGAGCATAAGGAAGCAATTGGGTGGAGCATAGCCGATATTAAAGGGATCAGCCCGTCCTTGTGCATGCATCGGATAAGGCTCGAGGATGATGCAAAGCCGGTGAGGCAAGCACAACGAAGATTGAACCCCTTGATGATGGAAGTTGTGAAAAAGGAGATACTCAACCTCCTAGAGGTGGGGATCATTTTTGCTATGTCGGATAGCTCATGGGTGAGCCCTGTCCAAGTGGTCCCGAAGAAGGTGGGAGTGACCATAGGAGAGAACTAAGAAGGTGATATGGTCCCGATCAGGAAAGCTACTGGCTGACATCAGTGCATCGACTACAGGAGGCTAAATGTTGTGACTAAAATGGATCATTTCCCCCTCCCTTTTATTGATCAGATGGTTGAACGATTGGCGGGTCGTGTTTACTATTGTTTCTTGGATGGTTTTTCAGGTTACTTTCAGATCGCGATAGCACCAAAAGACCAAGAAAAGACTACATTCACATGCCCGTTCGGTACATTCGCTTATCGCCGGATGCCTTTCGGTCTCTGCAATGCTCCGACAACTTTCCAAAGGTGCATGGTAAGTATTTTCTCCGAATATGTGAAAAAAATAATTGAGATGTTCATGGATGATTTTAGTGTGTACGGGGACAGTTTTGATGAATGCCTTGAGAATCTGGCTCTAATTCTGAAAAGATGCATAGAGACGAATTTGGTGCTTAATTGGGAAAAATGTCACTTTATGGTAGACCACGACATTGTCTTAGGGCATGTTGTGTCGGCTAAGGGAATAGAGGTAGATAAACCTAAAATAGACCTTATTTCTGCTCTACCTTACCCCGTATGTGTACGGGAAGTGCGTTCGTTTTTGGGCCATGCAGGCTTTTACAGGAGATTTATGAAAGACTTTTCAAAGATAGAAACACCCCTGTTCAAGTTACTGCAGAAGGACGTGCCATTTGATTTCACAAATGAATGAAAGGCGGCTTTTGATAAATTGAAAGAGTCGTTGACATCGCCGCCTGTCATTCAACCCCCAGATTGGAGCCTTCCGTTTGAAATCATGTGTGACGCGAGTGACTATGCCGTGGGGGCCGTGTTGGGACAAAAAATTGGAAAAGCGCCCCACGCGATCTACTATGCGTCAAGAGCATTAAATGGAGCCCAACTTAATTACTCCACGACAGAAAAAAAATTACTAGCTATTGTTTTTGCACTAGAGAAATTTAGATCATATTTATTGGGTGCAAAAGTAATTATTTTCTCTGACCATGCAGCCTTGCGGTACCTGTTGACGAAAAAGGACGCAAAACCGAGGCTCATTAGATGGATCCTGCTCCTGCAGGAGTTCGATTTAGAGATCAGGGATAAGAGTGGAGTCGAGAATTTGGTGGCTGACCATTTGAGCCGGTTGCTCACAAGTCAAGAAGATACACCATTGAGAGAATCATTCCCTGAGGAGCAACTTCTAGCCATTGATTCGTTGGCACCATGGTATGCCGATATTGTAAATTTTTTGGCAACGAATCAATTACCTGCATGTTAGTCAAAAGTTAGAAGAGATAAGGTAAAGAGTGATGCCAAACATTACCTTTGGGATGACCCCTACCTGTGGAGGCAATGATCGAACCAAGTAATAAGAAGGTGTGTAAGTGCAGGTGAGTTTTACTTTATTTTGGCTTTCTGTCATTCATTTGCATGTGGAGGGCATTTTGGTCCAAAACGGACGGCTCGTAAAGTGTTAGAAAGCGGTTTTTATTGGCTTACTCTCTTTAAGGATGCATATTTGTTCTGCAAATCTTGTGATAAGTGTCAAAGGGTGGGGAATATTTCTCGTAGAGACCAAATGAGTCAAACCTCCATATTATTTGTTGAGATTTTTGTGTTTGGGGTATAGATTTCATGGGTCCCTTCCCCCTCGTCTTTTGGTTTCTTGTACATTATACTTGCTGTTGACTATGTTTCCAAATGGGTGGAAGTAAAAGCCACCCGGACTAATGATTCTAGAGTGGTCGCAGATTTTATAAGATCTAACATTTTTGTCCGTTTTGGAATGCCGAGAGCTATAGTGAGTGACAGGGGCACCCATTTCTGCAATAAGACAATCATTGCATTATTTCTTAAGTATGGTATGCTCCATAAAGTGTCCACTCCATATCATCCACAGACGAATGGGCAGGCCAAAGTGTCGAATAGGGAGGTCAAGTCAATTCTAGAGAAAATGGTGCGGCCTGATAGGAAAGACTGGAGTCTGAAGTTGGAAGATGCTCTATGGGCCTACCGCACTGCATATAAGACACCGATTGGGATGTCCCCATATAGGTTATTTTTTGGGAAGCCTTGCCACCTCCCAGTGGAATTTGAACACAGAGCATTCTGGGCATTTAAACGGTGTAATATGGACCTTATGGAGGTCGGGGGACACAGAAAGCTCCAATTACAAGAGTTGGAAGAACTAAGGAATGAAGCCTATGAGAACGCTGTAATATATAAGGAGAAGAGTAAAATTTTTCATGACCAACAAGTGTCGAGGAAGTCGTTTGTCATAGGGCAAAAAGTCATACTTTATCACTCGAGACTTAAGCTTTTTCCTGGTAAGTTGCGTTCCCGTTGGATTTGTCCATTTGTTGTTACTAATATTTCTCATTATGGTGCAGTGGAAATCCAAAGTCTTAAGACGGAGAAAAGGTTCGTAGTCAATGGTCACCGTCTAAAGCCTTATTATGAAGGGTTTAATAGTGAGCAAGTGGAAGTTCTATTCCTTGATACTCCAAGTGGTGAAGTCTAAACAGTTGAAAGCCATGTCTAGCCAAAGACGTTAAAGAAAGGCGCTGCTTGGGAAGCAACCCAAGGATTACAATATTAGTTGTGATCATTCTTCATTACTCTGCAATTTTTCAGTTTCATTCTAATGTTTTGATTGTTTTTGTGGTGTTGGACAGAAGAATAGGGGTTTCAAGGCGTGCCCACGCCTTGGAAAGGTTGCGCCAGGTACCCTGAGCAAAGTGGAGACTAGCAGTTTCAAGACGTGCCCACGCCTTGACGGAAATTCGTTTGGACATCATTTAGATGCTGTGGTCAAAAGACCATGCCCTCCAAGGCGTGCCCATGCCTTCCAACCCCTCGGATAGTGAAAGTAAAAAGCAAAAAAAAGAAAAAAAAATTTTTGACCCATACCCTACTTTTTCCACTTCATCTTCTTCTTTGCTTGGTCTTGTCAAGTCCTCCAAGTTCCTCCGTTGAGATTTCCTTTGTCCTAGTCTTAGTCTCTATTTCACTTTCTTCTTTTCCTTTCCACCGTCCGCTGCCGCTCCACCACTATCCGCCGCCCATCGCCGTCCGCTGTCTACCGTCGACCAGATCCACCGACCGACACCAGCGGCGCACAAGGGCCTCCATCGCGCACGAAGCTGCAGCTGCGCGCCACCTCAGCACCGCGAGCGACAGTCTGCGCGCGCGCGAGCTTCAGTCCAGCGCGCTCGACCCTCAGGCTCAACCCCAGTAGCGCCTGCTTCAATTGAGCGCCCGCAGACCAGCGCAGCGGAGTGCCTAGCCTGTACTGCGCAACCCCAGCACGCGCATCCACGGTAGCCCATTGCCAGATCTGCGGACCGCCTGCGCCCCTGCGCGCAGCCACGACCAGCGTTTGCGCACGAGCCTAGCAGCAGTGCGACCAACCATCAGCGCGCGCAAGTTTCGCCCCTGCCGCGCAGCCAGCCACCCCTCCCGTCGTGTGTCCCTCTCCTTTGTTGAGAGCAGAAATTGGTACCTCTGTCCTACTTTATTGCTGCCACTAGTCTTTGAATTTGGGGTCCGACACTATATTTGACCAGGTTCTGGAATTTTATTGCTGAATTCCCACTCGTGTTGGTTTGATATAATTGCTTGTTTTTGGAGGACCATTTAATTGTTGTCTGCAAGTGTGAGTCCACGTATCTGTCTGGGATTGTATACTTGAGACATCTGTGGGCTCTGGTGAATTTATTATTTGTTACACGTGGTCGGTAGCTCACTGATTGTTGCCTTTTATTGATTGATATCTTGATTTGAGGGGAGTTGGTTCGGTCTTCTTTATTGTTGTCGGCTAATTGACGGCAGTAGGGCATTGGTTGGTGTTTGTTGTCTGGTTGTTGTTTGGTGGGGTAATTGTGTCCCCTTTTGCGGTTGAGCTGCTGCCTATTTAGTAATTTTTGTTGACTGTGGTCCCCTATCTGCTTTTGGTGGTTGTTTGGCTGTCTCTGGGCTGATTTACTCTGTCTGTGATCCCTAAATGCCTCCTAAAAAGGCAACCACTGCTGGGCCGTCTGGCTCCCAACCTCGTAAGAGGCGAGCCCCTGTTCAACCTCCCATTCGGTCCCGTTCGAATCTGAATAAGAGCACCATGTCTCCTGGGGAGTGAGGGGAGCCGGTCACTAACCTTATAAGGGCCCAACAGGACCGGTTTAATAGCTTGGTGCATCGTCCTTTTGCCCCTTGTAAGTGCTTCCATGCCCCTACCCTAGACCATCTGCGAATTGCACGGGAGGTTGAACAGTTGTTCTCGACAATAGGCTGGAAAAATTATCTGATCATTAACTACCCCACATTTGAGGAACTTTGTTGTGAATTCTACTCATCTTTCAAGTTCATCAGGAATGAATATATCACGTTGGATGAGCCGGAGATTATTCAGTTTCGATTAAAAGGCACACATTATAGTTTTTCCATCAATGAGTTTAATCTGACTTTGGGGTTTGTCAGTGAAGATACCATTGCATCCGGAGCATATATTAATAGTGCTTGTGACTACACCAGACCGTTCAAAACTGAGTACATCGACATCTGGAGGGAGTGGTCTACAGATCGGCAAGTTTATAATCCGAGTCAGTCCAAGGCCTCTCAACTGAAGGATCCGGTCTTGAAGGTCATCCACAGGTTCTTGGCTCACAAATTCTCGGGGCGGAAGGATTCCTCAGGCACCCTTACCAAAGCAGAATTTTATTTCCTTTGGTGCATGCGCAACAACGTCAAGGTTAATTTTGGATGTTGGGTAGCCACTCAAATGCAATCAGTCATTCAAAAGCACAATAAATCGATCATTCTGGGCTCACTCATTACCCACTTGGCCATTCGATTGGGCTTGCTAGACCTCAACAAGGAGCACAAGTTCGCCCTAACTCGAGAGATTGAGCCACTGGATTTGCGCAGCTTGGAGCGGATGGAGGTTATTTTCAAAGTGGGCGATGTCTATCAGTTTACGCCCCCTGGTGAGGGCGGGCCGCAGCCTCGGGTGCCTACCACTGCACCCTCCACTGACTCTCCACCCTATCCGGATCAGACGGGTCCGTTCTCCTCTCATACTCCTCCTGCTGGGGATCCCCGCTACCAGGACCTCCAGGATTCTGTTGATGAGCTCAACACCTAGGTGTCAAGATTGGATGGCCGTCTTATGGCGCTACAGGTCTTCGCCCTCATTCAAGCAGAGAATCAAGCAGCCTTCTTCGCTCACATTGGATTCACCCGCCTCACCCTCCTCTGCCTTAGTATCTCGTTTTCCATCCCCGGTGGTCAGGGAAGTCTCTCTTCTTTCCTCCTAATACTTTATTTGTCTCTCCTATATTGAGGACAATGTAGGTCTTAGGTGTGGGGGGAGTAGCTGCCATTAGTTCTTTTTCATGGGATGAATGAAAAAAAATGAAAAAACATTGTAGTTAGTCAGCTTTTTGGTTTATTTCTATGCTTGTTAGTGTTGGGTCATGTTGCTATGATGAATGACACAATCAAAGTGAGTGGGTATGTGGTCAAATATGCGAGCTGTGCATTTTGTTTCCCTTGGCAATGTCGTCGAATGTTGAATATGCTGGAATTGACCCATTCTTGTAACTTTTGGGGAGCTTTTGAGCCTTGTTTGAACATATTATTCTTGTTTGCTCTATTTTGTTTGATTGAGTGGGTATCGCATATGGTATGAACATTCTAGAACTTGCTATTTTGGACATGTCAAGACCACATTCTGTTGAACTAGATGCATTTGAAATGATAAGGGCATTTAGGATTTGACCTCCTTGAGCTTTCGAAAGGAAATCATGCATTCACCTTGTTTCCCAATAGTGAACCAATTTGAGTTTTATCCTTCGCTTTTGGTTGTTATCCGTGTTTGTTAACCCGAGACCTCTTTAAACTTTCTTGTTTATCCCTGTGTTGTCAAGGGATGTTTGAAATCCATCATTTGTGCAAAGCAAACAAATTTGTGGTTGCAAGTGCTGTTAGATTAGGAGCTGTATGATGTTATCCTTGTAAAAAGGAGGAGAAATTAGAAAAAGGCCACTGACCAGAGGACTTTGGCTTACAGGGCGTGTCCACGCCTTACAGGACTTTCTCCTTAAAAAAAATCAAAAAAAAAAAAGAGAGAGAAAGAGAAAAAAAAATTGGGGGCACTTGTACAGTGTGTACCGCAAATGAAAACTGCCTTATTTGTGAAACCCCTCCGGGAAAGCACTGTGGTTATTGGTGAGTTTCAGACATTCTCTTGACACTTTACCCCCTATCTACACCTTCTTAACCCGCCTTTCACCCGAAACCCCATTACAACCCTATTAAAGTCCCTTTGATTTATGTGTTTAGTTCACTTTTAAGTGGTGATGTGATAAATGTGCAAGCCTATGGTAATGGCATTCTGTGATGTTGATTTAAGCGTTTCTAGTATTCACATATATATTCTTTGAATTACAACATGTCCGGTGTGTTCTACCTTTGGTGATATTGTCAGGGACCCTAGATGCTTGTGTTAGTATAGACTACTACATGACCTCTGCTCTCTTGGTTGTACTTCTGAGCTATAATATGCTTGAAAACAAGCATTGTCTAGGTGTGGGGGGATTTGATAGAGCTGTTATTTGGCGCATTTTGCACTGTTATTTTGTCCTAATTTTGGCTATTCACGGTGCTAAGAATTGAAATTTCACTCATATTCGATATTTGCGTGAATTGTAGGTGGTTGGCATAAAAAATGAGGTTGCGGGGCAAATTTCCAGAAGACCTTTCATTTCAGAGCGTGGCCACGCCAGAAAAGGTAGACGCTACCAAAAAGACGGACCGTGGTCCACGTGAACCCGAAGCGTGGGATCAGAACTCTGGAGACAACACTTTTGCTCTAGGTTTTGCACCAGATGTTTTCTTCTTTGACTTCTCTTGGACGGCGGCTATAAAAAGGAAGGAAAAAGCCAGATGCAGGGGATCACTACTTTTAGCTTTAGTTACTTTTTCTACTTTTTGGTCAGACGCCGTCTTTTGCTTTTTTTTTTTTTTGTTTTCCTACTTCGGCAGTAATTACATTAGAAATTAGGAGGACATTAGCTTCTGTCTTGTCTCTTTTCTGTCAGACGCTTTTGGGTTTTTCTTTTCTCTCTAGCCGCAATTAGGGAAAAAAATTTCCCTTGTGCGCGCGGCTCCATTGTGGACGCAAAATATGAAGAAACTGTTCCTTCATTGTTTCACCCTTCCAACTCTCCGACAATTAATTGAATGAACTCAATTAAATCACGCGGGATTGACGCGATGAGGAGCGGCTAACTTTCTCCTCTACCTAAAGGTTGACGCGAAAGCGCGGTCCATAATATCTGTGAGATCTAATCGAATCTTCATTATTTCTCTCAATTTATTGCTATTCTTGTGTTTCCTGAATTAATTGTTCATGGGTACTTTATTGATTGAATATCAACGGCCGGGTATTTGATTTAATTTAATAGCCTACTGCCACGTTAATTAAATAGAATTCATAATTGTTCATTTAGTTAACACCTCGTGGCAACCACCATAATTGGTTTTATGATGGGGAAACGCAAGAGCTAGCTTAAATAAACCCTCTTAGCGTGTTTATTGGTTAGGGTTGGGTTCTTCTAACTTTAATGCAATTGGGTAATTAAATTCCTACGGTCGTACCTAGGGTTGTTATCTGGTTAGGGAAGCAGTCAATGGTCGTACCTTGACTGTCGAAAAGGTAAGGAAGAACTGGTTGTCAGAGCTTATTGGTAACTATAACCAACCTAGTGATGAATGGAAGAAATATCCTTGCGTCGATGATCATTTAATTGGACCGTGCCTGAGCAGTTGATCATTTGAGTATAATTTTATTAATTGCTATTTTTAGTGAATTGTGCTTTGTGAGTTGGTTTTAAATTTAGTTCGCTTTATTTTTATTCTTATTTTTATTTTATTTGTTTGCCTCCCATTGAAAATCCCCCAATTTCATTCTACTAATTTGGAAAGAAATAATTTCCTACCCGCTCCCTGTGGAATCGACCCTACTTGCCATTGTACACAAAAGTAATATTCTTATAGACTAATCTGGTATATCGGATCAAGCAAACTCTTCGGGAACAGGGTGAATCAAGTAACCCATTGCACACCTAGGATCCCTGCTCCAATACTTAGATTTGTTCTATAATTAATTGTGGTGGTAATTAGGACTTTTTAGTAATTATTATTGCACAGGTTCGGCACCTGTCAAATACGTATAGTTATCGTTAATTTGGCTAAAACAAATAAACTAAAATATGATTACTATGAAGAAATAAGTAGAATAATATTTTAAGTTATGGAAAATTAAATGTATCCAATCAGTCTATTTAATATAGTTGATAAATCTTTATATAACATTATACGAAAGATAGTAGTAAAAATATAAGAATATATGAATTATATCATTATAAGAATTTGTTTAATTGAAAAGCTAAAACTTTAATAATACTATTAATTAGATAGTAGAATAATATAGAGTGCATAATGCTTAATTACAAATAAGTCTGTTATTCATGAATAAAAAAACTAAATTTTGAGAAGGTCAAAGATAACTCTTCAAGCATAATTGTATTTGGTGGAAGGTCAAAACAGTTTAAAAAGGCTAACCAATTATAACTCTGTTTCATGGCGTATGATGGCAAAGTTAAATAAAAGTTGTGCCTTTTGTTAAATCTTAAAAAGAATTAATGAACGATAATATATAGAAAATACTTTTACTGGATGTTCAAAAGATATATGCAAAACAGTGATATGGCATTGATGACAGGCAGACTAAATATGGGGCAGTAGTATAAGTTTAGCTAAATTAATGGGAAGAGGTTTCATAGAAAGGATCAAATGGCTTTTTGTACTCTTTAGATGGAGTCAAAAGAAGAAATAAACAATAGTTATACCTTCCATGTGATCACAAGATTGGTACACTAGTACAAGAGAAAAAGAACCCCTATGTTGAGATTCTGCATTATGCCTAGGTGTTGAAACGAACAAGAGGGGCTATATAATATAGGAGGCATATTTTGGGATAGCATTCTGTCTAGATTTGGATTGTACAGTTGAAATTGTTCAATGCCTACTAATTAGCACTATCATTATCAGTGCCAAGTAGTCTGGAATCAAGTGTAAAAACACCTGTTTCAATGTCACCTAGTGCTGTCTTACTAATACAGCATTCCAGCTTCTTTTATATTTTCTAGTCTGTGCAACAATAGAAAAACTTGAATTCTAAACCTACTTTGCTTGCCTTTTTAGTGCATAAGATTCTCTACAACATCGCAATAATTCATCCTTTTCATGTTCTGGCATTATTGCATATCGTTGGCAATGTTTAGCATTTCTATCCATCTGATGATTGACCAACAATGGTTTTTCCAACAGAAATCACACTCGCACAAATATAGCAGATAGCACAGCATAAACTATAGGCTAACAAAGAAAACTAAGGGAGCGTTTGGTAAAAGGGTATCGGAATGAAGTAATGGAATAAACTCCATAACTGGTGTTTGGTTCACTGGTATGGGAATTGGAATTTTGGAATGATTTCTAAAAATTTAGCATCTCTCCATTCTCTAGTAAAAGGGTGGGTTTTGTCCAAAAATCAAGTGTGATTCCAAAATCTTATAATTACATAATATTTAGTATAATTAATATTTATATATATTATATATTTATATTATAATATATACATATATATAATATATTACAATTATAATATTTTATTATAATATTAGTATATTATATAAATATATATTATAATTATTTAGTTGAATATAATTATATTTATATAATATAAATTTATTAATATTATATAATAATATATTTATAATATATATGTATATTTATAAATGTATATTTATAAATGTATATTATATGTGCATATAATTATAATATATACATGTACATAATATTAATAAATTATATAGTTATATTTATATTTATTATTTTAAATATAATAATATATAATAATAACTATATCTAATATTAATATGCATTATATTTATATAAAATATTAGTACAATTAATATTTATATATTATATAATTATATTATAACATTTGTATAATTATAATTAATTATATATATTATTTAATTTAATTAGTTACAAACTTATAATAATGATATTATTATATTATATAATTAAATATTATAATTATTTAGTTAAATATAATTATACCTATATAATATATATTATAAATTTATTAATATTATATAATAATATATTTATAATATATATATATGTATATTTATAACTGTATATTATATGTGCATATAATTATAATATATACATGTATGTAATATTAATAAGTTATATAATTATAATTATAATTATTATTTTAAATATAATAATATATAATAATAAATATATTTAATATGTAATATATATTATATTTATATAAAATAGTAGTATAATTAATATTTGTATATATTATATAATTATAATTATATATTTATATTATAACATTTGTATATTTATATTTAATTATATATATAATATTTAATTTAATTAGTTACAAACTTATAATAATATTATTATTAGTTATATGTATTATATAATATATATTAATTTATGTAATATAATTAATATTATCAATTATACTAATAATTATACATGCTTACTAATAGAAATTATTAATTAGTTAGACTAAATTTACTAATACATTTATACTAATATATTTAATTAGTGAAAATTTCTTAAATCCCATTTACAAAGAGCCAATAACTATCATTTACGATGTGGTTTATAATATATTTATTATATTCTATTCCGAAAGAGTCGAAGAGCCAAACATCAACTATAGTAATGATACACATTTTAGGTACTTGAACCAAACAAATGTATTGGAGTGAATGACCTCATTCCAAACCCAAGATATTAGATTCCGAATCCGAATTCGATTCTGATGTGCGAACCAAGCGCCACCTAAAAGCTATGTCCCCTATGAAATTCAATAGTAAGATTCATAGCTAAATATAAAGAACATGGACAAACAGAAATGCATAAATATACTAAAGAATCTAGATAAAAATTAGTAGGAAAAAAAGCCATAGGAATAACATAATATACTGTAAAATATATAAAAATAAATCTTAGAAGAAGTATAAGACAACAACCTGATAGCTTGTAGATCAAAGTATGCACAAGGAAAACAAAGGAATTCGGGATTAACCACCAAAACCACACTTGTTTCTGTCCATTGGTAACAAAGACAAATTAACAAACACTTTGCTAGCAAAACTACAAGCACATTTAAGATAATGGCAGAAAATCTAGAAAAAGGCAAAACATAGTGTAGCACATGCATGCATGAAAATTTTTGGACAAAGAAAAATACGAACAAACAAATAAAACAACTAATTTAAAGCATACAAGTAAGACATGGACAATCAGAGCTTACATGAACAAACACAGGAAGAAAGATCAATTGCATGGCTAGGAAAAACTTATGCCAAATTATAAATAGAAAAACCAAAGAAAAGTAATCATTTTGAGATTTAGCAAGTACTAATGTTATACAAATGAAATTGTAATATAGAATATATACTGATAAATGAAAGCTATTTAAAATATTTATAGTAAAAAAACACTAAAACAAAAGGAAAGAGAACAAATAAAATGGAAACAAACCTGAAAAGCATAGAAGCTGGAGCATGAGAAGGAAGACAGAGCTAAGAAAAGGAGAAAAGAGAAAGAAGAAGAACAAAAGTATACAAATCAAATGATACAAAAGTATTTCTTTGTCTTTGAAGTGGGTAATAAAAAATGGAGATGAAATGTGCTTTGTCATCATCAACACTGTATTTCAGTTACTCCTAGGAGCTTGTTGACTCCGGTACAACATTGTACTTAGAAAAGACTTCTTGCAAACCATGTTTTCACGAAAAAATCATGCGCACAACGGAAGTAATTCTAACACATATAAAAAAAATGTGAGAAGAGGAGAAGAACAAATACTCAATAATTTAATTAACTCAAATCTCAACAAAACCCAACCAATAACAATACCAAATCGTAGAATTTCGCTCACGACAACTCATAAATCTCAACTATCAGACTTTCTCTCAAACCTACTCTTAAAACTCAACTCAACTCTTCAAATAATAACCTATTAGGTTGGTAGTATTTATAGACTTCAAAATTTCCTAAAACAAATATTATTGTAAACCAAAACTTATTTGGAAACTGACTTGAGATTTCCTAATCTAATATGGAAACTAAACAAACAAGACACCAAAACAAGAAACTAATAAGATTAGGAAACTAAATACTAAGATAGCTTGGTTTAATTTCCTACATTGTCTCCTTTAAATCAAACTCCTGATGTTGTCATCTCCAATTCTATCACGAGTAATCTCTATGAAAAATTCAATCACAGTATAAACAACATTCAACACCAACTTGCAATAGATTTTCAATTTCATCTTTACATGTGGTAGTGGACGAAACTTATACTTGTCGAATAATTTTTTCGCTTGATCACTCTTGCCAAAACAATCAAACATATTCACCCATATTCCATCCAATGCTCCATAATTCAATTCATCCATGTCACTAATAAAATCTCCCAAAACCAAAACGTCATAATTTTTGCTACCAATGTTTTTAACATCATCATGTTTTTCCTTTACTTTTTTAGTAGTATTACAACTTTCAATTAATTTGTCCACTTCGCAATTGTTTCAACCAATTCTATCACTTGATTTTTCTCTTCAAGAAAATCATCAACCTCAATAAAATCAATAATTTCTGCATCATCATAATCTTCAATCATATCAGTAATTTCTGTTGATCTTAGTCCCTAGTTTTTGATGTTTACAAAACAAATTGATGATACTAATATCTCTTCAAGATAAACTAATATGAAGCAAATCAGATTCAAAGATCAAGTGCAATTGAAAGAAACAAAGGCTATTGAAAGTTATCGGACACTTGTGAAGACAGGATCGGACGTCCGATAATCATTGCGCAATTTCAAATGCATGAAAAACTCCATCACCGGACGTCCGAAGTAAATAAGACATTCCCCCTAACTCACTGATCTCGATCGGATGCAAGCATCGGACATCCGATAGAATCCTTCAAACTCGATGAAAGCTGTTGGATGCTCATAAAGACAATACCGGACATCCGATAGAATTGAGATATTTCTTCTAACTCATTGTCTGCTTTCGGACGCAAACACTGGACGTCCGATAGAATTAAAGAAGATTGTTCAAACTCAATGCCTGCTGTCGGACGCATGCTTCGGATATACCGGACGTCCAATACTCCCAACGGCTAGTTGACTCTTCAGCTATTTTCTATCCGTTGGAAGCATTAATGAAGCACTTTCTTGGTCTCCTATAAATAAAGCATGGTCAGAAACTTTAAATAACTTTTGCACACTAAAGATATAAAAGATATAGAATAGTTTTAGTGAGAAAACACTCTCCAAGGAAGATTTGTAGTCTTAGTGGTATGAAGTTCATTGTAAGCTTTTCATTTGTGAATGAATACTTCAATAGTGTAGCTCTGTGAGGGTTGTTCTGAGGGATAGTAAAACTTCCTAACTTGACCAAGTGGAGATTGGGGCAAGGAGGAAGTGAACCTTCCTTTGTACACAAGATTGGTTGTATTTCATCAATTTGAAGAAGCTTGTTTGAATTAATCTACAAGTTCAAGAGGAGTTTAGTAGTCAATTAGTTTGCAATTCTTCCCTTCTTATTTACTTATTGTTATGTTGTGATCCTTAAATTGCTTACCTTTTCTACTTCTCTCAAGTGATATTGTTCATTCATTGATTGATTTATTGTATGATCACTTAGAAAAGAAGGTAAATTTCATATTGAGCAAAAAGTGTCCATAACTTGATTAGTTTCTTAATCAGCCTAATTCACCCCCTCTTAGGTTGTTTTCGATCCTTACAATTTCACTAATAATTTCACTTTTTTCTCAACCACTTGTGAAATTTCTTCTTCAGTCACAAATTCTTCAACTTTAAGTGTACCTGCAACTTCTACAATTTTTTCTTTCTTTGACTTATCAAAATATTCTTTATCTTCTTTTTCATCACAAATTTCTTCTCCACCATAAACCAAAACTTATTTGGAAACTAACTTGAGATTTCCTAATCTAATATGGAAACTAAACATACAAGACACCAAAACAAGAAACTAATAGGATTAGGAAACTAAATACTAAGATAAGTTGGTTTAATTTTGTACAAACTAGAATAACATTGAAGTCCTTGTCCAAAACTTTATGGAGTTGATAATGTATAAAAAAGGTCAAATAATAACTAACAGGTAATAATAAATATTCATTTACTAATACCAAACTTACCAAGAATTCTTGATACTACAAAAAAAAATAATTAGACATACATAGGGAATAATGTTATAAAAAATTAATTATGAAATTGTTATTTAATTTCACATAATATAACTAATATATAAAAAATTAAATGTAGTGGTAGTGCTCTCAAATAAATTTGGAATGTCATACATTTTTTGGATCGAACTATTAAATAGTGAAAGGCATTATTATTTTTTTAAAAAATTAATAGTAGTGGTTTTGCTCTCAAATGTCAAATTTAAAAAATTACTATGTTAACTGCAAAAAACACAATATATTTAATCAGAATGATATAAAAAATTAATTACTCAACTAATAAAGACTGGTATTTAATAAGAAATAAATGAATTAAAAGAATACATATTTTATAAAGATTAACTTATTGTATTTAGACAAAATGTAATGAGTATTAAAATATAAAATGTAAGTGTCAAAAAATAAGGATACAAAAGTAATTGCAAAAGGCTCAAAAGAATTTATTTGGACCTTTATGAACCAAAGGATGAATTAAATATGAATCCAAAGGACATGACACATATTCACATATTAAGTGCAAATAACTAATAAATTTAACTAATATATTAAGTGCAAACCTCTGTTCATGAAAAACCGGACATGATATATAATTATGACTAAAAAAAGCAAAAACAAATACCCCTCATACCACAATATAAAGTATGCAAATAACAAATATACTCTGAAATAAAGTAACATGAGGACATAATTTAACTAATATATAAAAAAAAGTTAAATGCAGTGGTAGTGGTCTCCAATAAATTTGGAATGTCCGAATTTTTTTAGATCAAACAATTAAATAGATAAAGGCATTATTATGTTAAAAAATAATAAATAATAGTAGTGGTAGTGCTCTCAAATGTTAAATTTTTGAAAAAAAAAATTGCTATATTAATTGCAAAAAATGTAATACATTTAATCAAAATGATATAAAAAATTAATTAATCCACTAACAAAGTATGGTATTTAATAAGAAATAAATGCATAAAAAAGAATGCATATTTGCAAAGATAAATTTAATGTATTTAAACAAAATGTAGTTAGTATTAAGATATAAAATGTAAGTGTGAAAAAATAAGAATACAAAAGTGATTAAGTGTTGTCACATGATTAAGGCTCTATTCTGGAACATTCTGGGGATTGCTAAATCCCCCAACTTTAGACGATTGAAAAACTTAGTTAGACTTCATAAGCTAGCAATTGTTGGGGTATGTGAACCAAAGCTTTCCGTTGGGGAAGCAAATAATTTTCGTGTTAGATTAAATTTTGACTCTGTATTATGCAACGGCTCGGGGGTTTTTTTCAATGCTCCGTTTTCTTGTCAATTGCTCCGGGCCTCGAATCAGTGCCTCTCACTAAGTGTGTCGCGTCCACATTTCCCCAGCTCGGTGGTAGTGTCTTTTGTCCATGCCAAGTGCTCATCGACGGAGCGGGTTTCGTTGTGGAGGGATCTGCTGCAAGATAAGCCTCAATGGGCTTGGTGCGTCGTGAGGGACTTCAATGTGGTGGTGGACCTAAGTGAGAAGAAAGGGGGTCGACCATATCAAGCCTCAGAGGGGTTAGAACTTCTCGATTTTATGACTTGTGCTGCAGTATTTGACGCGGGGTATTCAGGCTCGCGATACACGTGGTGTAATAATAGGCTTGGCCGATCAAGGATCTGGAAACGGCTCGACCGGATGCTTATCAATTTGGAATGCTTGGAGATAGCAAATTCGGTGGAGGTATTGCATCTGTCACGGGAACCATCGGACCATGCACCGCTTCTCGTCTCTTTCTCCTCCAGGTTGGATAACAAGCCTCGGCCATTCCGATTCCTAAATATGTGGACGTCTCATGGGGACCTAATGGAGGTAGTTCGAACTGCTTGGCAAGGGGAGGTAACAGGTTCTCCCCTCCTCGTGGTCTGGAGAAAATTGAGGGCTGTGGCCAAGGCCTTACGTATCTGGAATAAGGAGACCTTCAGGAATGTCTTCGATAGGGTTAAGAAAGCTGAGGAGGCCGTGGCTGTTGCTGACGGTCGGCTTCACGAAGACGGGTCAGAGGAGGCCTTTGTCGACCTTCAACGGCATAGGGCAGAATTGCGCTCAGCTTTGTCAAATGAGGAACAATTCTGGAGGCAAAAGTCTCATATTAAGTGGTTGCGGCTTGGTGATCAAAACTCCTGCTATTTTCACTCAGTAGTGAGGCAACGCAAATTTTGGGCAGTGATTCATAGGATACGGGACGCCTCTGGGAATTGGATCACTGACGACAATGCTATTGGCGTGGAGGCGGTTCGATATTTTGGGGATCTGTTTTCTACGGACTTTGTTCCGAACTTTCAGCTCATGCATGTTATCCCAAATGTAAGTACGGTGATTGATAATGGGAAGCTAGAGCAAGTTCCATCGATGGAAGAAGTGAAGAAGGTTATCTTTGACATTGATGGGGATAGTGCTGCGGGTCCAGACGGGTTCACAGGGAAGTGTTTTACCTTTGCATGGGAGGTAGTTGCTCAAGATTTGTATAAGGCGATTGTAAGTTTCTTCTGTAGAGTGGAGTTGCCGCAATTCGTCACTGCTACGTCTATTGTTCTTATTCCGAAAGTAAGCAGCCCTCAAGACTTTGGACAATTCCGTCCCATTAGTGTGTGCAACTTTTTAAACAAAGTTATCTCACGGATTCTAGTGCTGCGCCTGGCCCCTATTCTGCCTTGCATTATATCGCCCCAGCAGAGTGGATTTGTCAAGGGTAGGACTATATCTGATAATTTCCTGTTGGCCCAGGAGTTGATCACTGACATTGGTCGAAAGTGTAGGAGAGGGAATGTGGCTTTGAAACTGGACATGGCAAAGGCCTACGATAGAATGTCGTGGGTCTTCATCATACAAGTGTTGCGTCGATTTGGATTTGGGGAGAGGTTTATCGACATGGTGTGGCGTCTTATTTCCAATGTCTGGTTCTCAGTGATTGTGAATGGCACGGCATATGGCTTCTTCAAGTCATCGCGCGAGCTACGACAGGGGGACCCTTTGTCTCCAACACTATTTGTCATCGGGGCGGAGGTGCTATCTTGGGGATTGAATTGGTTAGCATCGCAACCTGGGTACTGCGGCTATAGAGGTCCCAGACACTGCCCCGTTATCACCCACCTGACCTTTGCAGATGATATTATGATATTTACCATTGGCTCCACAGCATCTTTGAAACGGGTGTTGAACGTCTTGAGCTTTATCAAAATGACTCGGGACAGTGTCTAAACGCCCATAAAAGTGGGTATTTGGTTCATCCGAGTACATCAGTGGATCGGAGAAGGGCCATCGAGAAGGTGACAAAGTTCACAAGATGGGATTTCCCTACTCGGTACTTGGGCTCTCCGCTATATGTGGGGAGATGCAAGTGATCTTATTATGCAGCATGGGGTCAAGTGATTGTAGATAAAATGGTATCGTGGAATTCGTGATTGCTATCACACGGTGGGAGAATGGTCCTAATCAAGCACGTGTTATCAAGTATCCCGATCCATTTGTTGGCCTCTGGGGTAATGCCGAAGGGTGTGACTCGGCTTATTGAGTGGGTGTGTGCGTCATTCCTGTGGGGTTCACATGAGGGATCCTTTAAGTTTCATTGGATCGGATGGCGGGATTTGTGTTTCCCGTGGGAAGAGGGAGGAGTAGGGTTTCGTGCTTTCCAGGATGTTTACAGGGTCTTTTCTTGCAAGTTATGGTGGAACTTTCGCCAAGGGGAATCCTTATGGGCAAAGTTTATCCACGCGAAGTATTGTTTTGGCAAGCATCCATGCCAAGTTCACCATACGGCCGCGAGTTCAGGTATCTGGCGGAGAATGTTAGACATCAGGGGGCTGGCGGAGTTGTTAATAGTATGGAGAGTGAACAGTGGCAGTTGTGATTTCTGGTATGACAACTGGGTGGGTTTCGGGGCATTGCATTTAAGGGCACCTGTGCTAGAGGACGTGGGCTTTCGGCAAGTACGGTTGGATAGGGGACGGAATGGTAAGTTCTTAGCTAGCATATTGCCGCTGGATCTGGTCCACTCAGTTCTAGAGACGGAGGTCCTGGAAACTGCCAATTCGGATGCTATGATTTGGTCTCCTGCTGCCTCGGGGGAGTTCTCTCTCGGTTCCGCCTATCAGGAGGTGCGGGAGGTACGCAAGTCCTCGGTTATGTCTAGTAGGATACGGCATTCCCAGATTCCACTTCGAGTCTCATTCTTCATGCTCCGGCTATTGCGGGGTAGGCTCCCACTGGACGACGTGTTGACGAGGTTCCAGCTTCAGTTGCCGTCGAAGTGTATTTGTTGTGCGACTCCAAAGTGTGAGACGGTGGATCATTTATTCGCTGACGGGGACATGGCTAGGACGGTCTGGCGGTTCTTTGGCTCGGAGTGTGGTGTTCGGCATCCGGGACCACTGCTCCGAGGAGTGTTGGCCGAATGGTGGTTCAAATCAGCGCCAACGGAGAATGTAGGCTTCGTGTTGTGGTTACTACCGGTGTTGATTTGTTGGCACCTGTGGAAGGCAAGGAATTCTAGTGTTTTCCAAGGGGTGACGGTGGAGGTGCATGGGGTGTGTCGCGCCATCTTTCAGGACTTGAAGGATGCCTACGTGATTAAATACGGCGAGTTACAAGAGATCAGGCACTGGCCGCTATTCTTGGAGCAGGTGGAATTGAGACGAGCCGTGTTCCAAGTCACGAAAGTTCAGTGGATTCCGCCTCAATCAGGGTGGGTCAAGCTCAACACAGACGGATGTTCGATGGGCAACCCAGGAATAGGCGGAGAAGGGGGGATAATACGTGACTCTATGGGGCGGCTAATCTTGGCCTTCTCTGTGGGTTTTGGCATGAAGACAAGTATGCAAGCCGAGGCCAAAGCCATGTTAGTGGGGGTACGACTGTGTGTCCATGCTAGTGGGGGCAGATTCCACTTTCTCTTTTTATCAAATTCCACTTTGTACCCATTTTGAATACTTTGTATTCTAAAGTTAATAATTAGAGTAGCATTGCACCTCAGAATTTTCATTTGAGACGCCAACACGCTAATGCCACCAATTCATCCTAAATTACCAAATTATATCAAACATCTTTAACAGGACTGTACGAATAATTTGCAACCCTATACTACGCTACTCTTATCAATGATGACAATTGGCAACAACCTATAAGAATATGAAAAAAAATATTATTTGAGTGTCTTTGCGTATTTCTTTCACCGTATGCATGGATGGGGCGGATAGACCTGGCATTACAGTTTGGAAAATGTTAAATAAATCGATCTACTTAAATAATTAACCATTTTTTTAAAACTTTTTTTCAACAGGATAAGGGCGAGACCTAAGGATTAGGAAGGAAATAATAAGTTAACTTAGGAAAAGTTATAATTTTGAGTTTATCATTCCTATATGTAACCCTCGTGTAGGGTAGATGGTCACCGGAACCTATCACAATATGGGTTGAGTCTTCACAATTTAGAAAAACGGGTTAAGATAGTTGTCAAACATAATTGTGTTAAATGATTTACGATTCAAATTTAGCTAACAGTGCAAATTTTGAAAATTGTATGGCTCAAATCATGTCACGTAATTTTGATATAATCGACATATACAGGCCCATGTAAAAAAGATGTACCTAAATATAACATGGATATTACGAAGTTGTTTTAATAATTTGTGCCGCTCTCTTACTTATTATGCAGTAATTATAGAGATAAAACTCTTTTTTCTTCGGAGGTAGAGATACATTAAAGCTCTTAATTTCAAGAATTCTTCCTAGTATAGAACAAACAAAAGCGAGAACCAACTTCCGTTTGCGTAGGGAGTTAGATGGACCTAAATGTGCCTACAGAATATTTAGTCTTGTATGCCTTGTTCGGCCTGGCTTTTGGAAATTCATAGCACCGTGGACTAAAAGCTTTTGGGTTCTCCAGCAGTTCAACCCGATACTGCATGACAATTTAAATAGATGCTGAATTGACATTACACATTTACACCGTCGTTCGGACAAACCTTGGGTAACTTAACAAGATGATATGGGGCGAACCGTACCACAATTGATTGTTCATGTGGTTAATCGTGCACCTTGGATGCCACAATTGTTTGTTCAAGGGGTGACGTGCACCTTACATGGTTCAAAGGCACTATGTAATTAATCCAGCAAAGCCGCATGTTTTAGTACTCCTATTTTGCAACTTGCGTATAGAAAATGTTAGTTTTTTTTTTTGGTGAAAAAAATTTGGATAGATTCAACTCTTATCATCACCCCGATCTTGGATATATTGTCAGAGCCATCAATCACGTGTAATGTTCTTACAAATTGGCCTCTAACATAATCCTTACTTAGCAGTGAAATTTGAACACGTAATTTTTCGTTAGAAAGTAATCTGTTCCTATCAATTGAACCAACTTGTATTAACATTTCCAAAAAAAGTTAGATGAGCTTTGGCTATTGTTTGTTGGGTATATTACTATTTTAATCTACACTAGGAGAGGAACTAATTAGGTCAACGAGGGTTAGAGGGAGGAAATCCCACTTTTAGATTAAAGGGGTATACTACTACATACCCTTAGAATTCTATCGTAAGTACAAAAATTCGAACACCTAATGTGCAGTTACCTAAGGCGAGCTATAATTTAGCTGGTGAATCGCCTAAGGCGATTTAGTTTGCTAAATGGTCAATTAGGTGTTAGGAAAATAAAAATGTCATCCGCGGTGTGATTTTAAAAGTTAAAGATCATTTTTAACCACTAATTTTCGGAAGCTATCATTATTCTATATTTCTATATTTTAGGCATTTCCAACCCCACGATTTTAGACACTTTTACGAATATTTAGAATTCCAAATAATAGAACTAATGATTGAGGAAGTTTTATATGCATTTGTAACATTCAACAGAGACAAAATTCTATGTTAAAAATAAGGCATCAAAATCCAAGCAAGGCATTAGCAATTTTTTTTTAAGAGTAAGTGAAAGGTCTCGAATTTAGAATTTTTCACTTACCTTTCCTTTCCGTACCACCAAATTCATCCTTCTCCCAAGGTATTAGCAAGTTCAAATGTGCAAAAAAGAACAAATGCTAAACTTTTGTTTAATCTGCTAAAAAATTCAATTAATTGAACGCATGCAGAACATAAGCAGACACGATATGCCATACAACGGAAATAAAAGAGAATATGTTTCACTAATACATCCAAATCCCATTCTTTTTTTTTTTTTTTTGGTATACCGCATAGGTATTTACATCTATTTTACAATTTGCGAGTAATTCTTTTAAGTTACATCAAACTCCTTATAGAAAAAAACTCTTCCAACATTGTCATTTTTATTTTCATGAATTTTGAATTCAAAACTTCACGATTAAGGAATGCAAGCCTCTTTCCACTTACATTAACATTCTTTGATTCCAAATCCCATTCGTGAACCACGAGGAGCACTCACATGCCAAGCAAAGGTTCATTGAGCCAAGTCACGGGCCGACACGAAACCTCAAATATCACCATCCTTAAATAATTGGGTTAATTTCAAGGCACGGAAGATGAATTGACATATATTCTTTAAAAACTGAAACCATGAAAAAAGTTACACTCTTAGGTCCCCAATCGATCATGATTCATGAATGGCACCTCAAGTTTGTGTTCCAGCTCATCGTCCACCAAGTTTGGGATCTCTATAATTGTGGACTTTGGTCAATACAAATTAATAAACAATATTTTAATTGTGCTAAGTGATAATCATCGGATTAGGATTCACATTGCATGTAATTTTTTTTAAACTTTTGGTCCTATCATGTGACCCAGGATAATTGAATGCACAAAAACATGAATTACCTCATTCCCTTTCTTTAAAACACCAGAGAAATTCGAAACCTTCATGCGACAAAAAAAAAAAAAAAAAAGATCAATCCAGAAAACAGTAGATCTACAAGATCTAGAATTGCACGGCAGCAATAAAAAAAAAAAAAGAAATCCTTTGAAACTTCAAACATAAGAATACACGGCTTGCACGGTCACACCGCTCCCTTTCTTTAAAGCACCATAGGATTTCGTTTTTTCTCATGCGTCAAAGAGATTAATTGAAAAAATAGTAGATCTACAAGACCCAGTCAATCGTACACCAATAATCTAAAACCAATTGTAATCCTTTAAAACTTCTAACATAACAAATTATTTGCTTCAAATTTTAACGATTCAGATTCAAAGTCTGATATTAAAGCTCTGATATCACTTGTATTTCCAATTTCATAATATCATATATTTGATTCAAAATCTGATATTGAATCTCTGATACTAGTAATCTAGTAGGCATTACCCATTAGCATTTGTTTTAACCTGACAAAAAAGATTAATAAGTGGTAACACAAATTAAAATTTAATTTTTACATTAAGACCTTGCTCATAAAAACTCTAAGACTAGCCGTTTATGCTTTGAGTTCCAAGTGAAATATTAATCTGTCTCTTAAGTCTTAACTCAACATTTCTAATAATCAAACATTTGCAAATTGTACAATTTCTCTCCACCTTCCCTCTAATCTCAACCTTCTCACCGCCCGTTCTTCCTCCATATGAGGGAGATCTTGGTTTCAAGTCAAAGTCTCTCTTTCTCTTTTTTTTTTTATTTTATGTTTAATAAAGTTTCCTCTATGATATTCTAGTGAGAGTTTTTTCTCTCATAATATTTACTAGTAAGAGTTTTCTTTTCTTCTAACCTACTCCAATGGGAGTCTTGTTTATTTTTTATTATTTTTTCTCAGATCTAAGAGTTTTTCATATCTATTTAATAGTTTTGCAATTTTTTGGGTCATCTTGTTTGATCTTAATATCAATTTTGAACTTGAATCAATTTTGAGGGAATAGACATGTACCATGCACAGATATTTATGGAACAGATTTTATAATTTTTGTGATTCACAGTGTAATTTTTCTTATTCGGTAACTCTGTTAAATCTAATAATTTTTTAATCAGATATATCTGTAATATGTTCTATATATTTGTTACCATTACTGAAGTTTTCTTTGTCAATCAAATTATGTTGAGCAATTTTCAACTAACTTGTTAATAATATTGGTTTCTATTTTATCAAAAAGAAATTCTACAACCTACACAATTGGAATGTCTGGCCCAACGAATCCTAACCCATATGCAAAAGTTCCTTGTGGCTAATTTCAGGCGTCCGGGTTTTATTTCCATGCATATGGTAGAACAATTTATTGCGATGGCCAACCACGAACATAAGGGTGGCGGGCAGGGGCAGCCGTCCCCCAAAAATTTTCAAAAATTCTATATGGAGTTTTAAATTTAAATTTGAACTCTATCATTTTAGATCCTTAACAAGTTTTTTTTTATTATTTAATATGTTTATCTCCTTTCATTTCTCTCTATTAAATCTAATGATTTTTTAGATTAGATATATCTATGGCATGTTTTATATATTTTCTGTCATTAGTGCATGTTTCCTTTCCAGCTACTTTATTAATAATATTGGCATTTTTATCAAAAGATTAATACAAAATTTCGTTATTATAACCTTAATATATTTAGTGTATCCTTACATTAATTAAGGTAAGGAAACAAATAATTGACAAATAAAAGGAAATTTAATCATATTTTTTATACGTGATTGACTTGATCAATTAATCAAAAGCTAGCACCTAAATGAACAAGTAAGAACCAATCTTTCCCGAAGTTCGTTGAATTCAATTCAAACATTCACCCTTCCCAAAACTCTATTTTTTTCAAGGCAAGCCTGATTTTTTTTTCTTTATAATCCCTTTATATTTTGATTCATAATTATTCATTATCTAGACACATACGCTTATTTTAAATTTGAGATTTAGATTTTTTTGTGCTTTTAATTTGCCAATTGTTCTTATTCTAAATTTATATTTTAAAATTTTTTGTCAATTTGTAATCGGTTAATGTCTATTTATTAAATTTAATTAATGTTTATATGATTTTCGTCCGTGAGTTAATTTTCATCTTCTGCTTCATGTTTTGTCTCTTATTATTAAAAGCATTTAATGTTTAGTTATCATCTATTAAATTTTGGTTTTAAAACTTTGATATCAAGTTAGCGTGCATCATTTGTTTTGATAATTTTTTCTTACTCATTGTTTGATTGTTCGCTCCCCTAAATTAAAATTCTGCACCTGTCACTGGCTAAATTCCATATCCGTCAGTGGCTATGGAGGCTGTAACACATTTATCTCAAATTTCCAAATACCAAACTTGTTGAAATTTTGACGACAGTACTGTTGCAGACTCCGCTGTTAAGAATATAATTAAGCCATGAGGGGGCTTGTTAATCACATTGATGCTGTTTTTAAAAGTGTAAAAGTTAGGTTTTTATCATCTAATTGCGTTTTTGAGCATGTTTTGCATGGCCCTGAGCCACTGCAAGAGCAGGATTTTTTGTGTTGATAATTTTGCCGACGAGGCTTAGTGAATCCTGATTTGATCGTTTTCAGTATGTCTTTTCTTTTCTTCTTGTTTTGTTTGGTTTTATTTTTTCATTTTTTGTACCTTTAGTTTTGGAGAGCTGGGAGTCGCATGACTATTTTCGATATGGAATCTTTTTTGATAAAAGATAAAATTTCATTCCACTAAATAGCACTAATGGCAGAAAAAACATCGAAAATGTCACAAAAACATTTAATCTAAAAAATTACTCAATTTAACAGATTTAGAAAATAATAAAAACTACACTAGACTCTAACTAATCAGATAAATTATGAGCAGCCCAACGAATATCTATACATTTTAATACCATCAAATTTGCTATCCAACTCGTTTAAGTGCAAAGTTGACGCTGAGATCTGATGAAATGACCCAAGAAATCATAGATACGATAGATTTGCAAAAAAACTCTTAGATCCAATAAACAAACAGCCAAAAAACACTAATTGGACTTTCAATATTTTCAATATGGAACTTGGATTTTAAGATCATGAAATATTGAAGTATCTGATGCTACTTTTGTCCCAAGTATGCAATACTTGGTAGTTGGTTTTTTTTTTTTTTTTTTTTTTTTTTGTATCTTATAGAGCTCTTGGGGGGGGGGGGGGGTAGTAACCCGTATACAATCAGTTCCAAGTAGCTCTAGTAATTCCTCTGGTGGATACCGTAGTGCTTGGTAATTTTCATTTTGGTTGCTATGAAATTTAGATTTGCTCATTCTCTGTTCTTGTAGAAAACAAGAGTTATTTTTCCTTTATAACTCTTTACTAGCTTTTTATTCCGTGCTAACCATGGAATTATAAATACTTAAAAACAATTTGAATTTTCAAAATAAAGTGACGATTTAGGCATTTAATTTTATGTCCCATATTATATTGGGATTTGGAGTTTCAGTTTAGTAAACAATAGCCACTGGATAGCATCAATCAAATTTATTAAAAAATTTTAATAATCTTAGAAAATGATTAGAAACATCTCAATTGGTGAAATATATATATATTGCTTGGTCCCAATGATTAAACCTTAAGCTTCATTTCTTTGTCTATTATTTTGTTTAACGTGGATGAAAGTTTAGATAGATTTTCCACGTCAAAAGCCGGATAAAATATTAAAATTGTTTACCTTATCCTTTAAACTAGAAAAGAATCGGAAATCATTGCCAGTTCAGCTCCTGAAGATTATCATTCATGTGAGTTTCACATAAGCAATAATGGTCTCGAGGGATTCTTCTAAATTGTGACCACGTGGGAGGATCAATTAATCATATTATAGCGACATTTAAATTTTTTCCAAGGTATAGCTAAGTGAATTTGATGGCAGGAAAGACTCTAACAAACCCTCCTCCAACCATTAGACCAACCTATGGTGTAGGAGTGGGCAAAATTATCCGCTAACCCGAAAACCTGTCATATCCGATCTGATCCGATCCGAAAATTAGGATATTCGATTTTTATTATTTGATTGGGTCAAAATAGGGTCGGGTATCCGCTAAGATGCGGGGCGGGTTAGGGTCACATAATAAAAAACCCGCGGGTATCCGATCCGCCCCGCATATATATATTTATTTTTTATACACATACTATAAAATAATAAGTTAGAACTAAATAAGTAATTTTACTGAACAAATTGCATTACAAATACGAGAGGCTATAGTTTATTTACAAGATTCATTTGTAAAGGCCATGATCTTATATTTTATAGAAAAAAGTTTAATTAATGTAGAACATATATATTAAAAATTGTGCTACTTATTTCAAACTTTTATTGATTTTGAATTCTTTTAATTTTTTTTCCTTTATCTTATATTCTCTTCATATGCTTGTTTTCTTGGTGGGAAACCTTTTTTTAGAAAAAAATTATTAAATCTTAGATGAATGTGTAAAATATAAAATTAAATTGATATAAATCATTTTTTTTAAAAATTAAATGATAAACAGGGCGGGGCGGATACCCGCTGATCCGACCCTATCTCAGTGGGTACCCGTTATAGGGTATCCGCTGATATGCGGGGCGGGTAAGGATCAAAAAATGGCTGACCCGCAATGTGCGGGTCGGGTCAGCCAAATGGTGAATGGAGCGGGTACCTGACCCGCGCCCACCCCTACTATGGTGTACCTTTATAGTGTCATTTCCATTGTTTTTTCTTTTAGTAGTTTAGAAAAGGTGAATTGAGTTTGATTTTTAAAGTTGATTAGTTTCTTATAATTTGAGAAGGAAAAACGTGCCACAAATTAAAAAGAGTACTTGTTGCAAACATATCTTACTATACTATATACACTATCCGTAAAGTGGGAGGGAGGGGCTTGGTGTAAATAAATTGTATCATTTAATGTATTGCCTAATTTATCCTTATTTCCAAAGGCAGTTATACCATTTCAACTACCCGACCACACCAAATCTATGAATTAACTGCCACTTCTCTAACAAAAAAACTACCACTTTTCTAAAATACTAAAATGCATTTGAACTATTCTAAACTATTACTTTCCAACAAAATAATAATCCTAATCTTTTTCTTAGTTGTACATACATTAGGTGTACCTCAGCCACTAGTCATTAATAATGTGTTAAGGAAGAAACGAAGTTTTAGTTCCCAATCTTTAGTCTATATGCTGTTTTAGTTCTAAAAGTTTTGGTAAAAGTAAATTTGGTCGTCAATGTTTAGCAAATGTTCAATTTTAGTCCCTAAAGTTTTGATAAGAGCAAATTTGATTCTCAATGTATCCGATTCAAAGTAGATTTAGGATATTTGAAGTTTTTTTTCCAAATTATAGACAAAATTTTCATGTCTAGTTATGCATCCGTGAAATTAAATTTCAAAATAAAGAAGAAAAATAGTAGCTAACTCTATACAACAAGGACTAATAACTCATATGCTAATTAATTAACTAGTAAAAAGAAGAAAATTTTTTGTCTGAGAAATTAAAGGGCAAAGAACCTAGATGGCCCTCAAACTATTAAGTTGGTTGACTTTTTGTCATTCAACTATTAAGTGCATAGTCTCTTGAACTTGTAAAAAGGTATATTCTCCACTTTTTTAGCCAAAGATAATTTTAGAAATCTCTTGGAAATTTATGTTAATATTACTTTGCATCTCTGAAGTTTCAAAAAATATCAATAACCTCTCACTACAACAAAAATGGCTTTTCCTGACATGCCTATAAGGACACTTGTTGGTTTGTGTCATTATAGCACTTCAATTATGACATCTGTTATCAACTCAATAATATACACTCTAATTTTTATTTTATTTTATCTGATATAAGAATGATAATGTGCCTTTAGACTACCTATCATGACACTTGAGAAAATGTGAGATATACCAAAAAAAAAAAAAAGAAAAGGCACAAAACAACATCATATATAGTGAATTGGCAGAAGATTCATTTGCTGTGAAATATTCAAAACTTTCAATTTGCCGGCCAAAACACTTAGTCAAATTTTGCTTCTTCTGATCTCTCTCACAAAAAACACACTCTCTCCGCAAACTAATAACTCTCGGCAAATTATCTCTCAGCCAAGTAGGGGCGTTAAGATCGGAGCTTTTTGTAGATGGCGCAAGGCGATTGCAGAAGGGTAAAGAAACCTGGAAAATAATAGACCACCGACGTACTAAAGGAGACTTTCTTCCACTTTCTTTCCTTTCGCTCTTTCTGGCTCTTGTGACCAGTTAAAATAACGAACAATCAGCCACGGGAACTGTGAAAGAGTTCCAGACTCTCCTTTCTAAGAGTATCCCGCCTTTTCTAGCATGGGGAGCGATTACAACCAGGACGAGAAAGCCACAGCCGAATCCTTGATTTGTGAGTACCGATACCCATCCTCTAGCCTAGTCTATTTGAGATTGAAATGGATATAGTAATTGTTTATAATTTGAGTGCACTTGTTGTTTAGCTTTATTCCTCTCGGTTGTCTACTTGGTTCATGTGACTATTTTGTTATGAATTTGTTGTCTATAACCTGTTCGATAAAATGTCTAGACAACCGAGAAACTGGTGAATCTTAGAAAAGTGATTACAAATAAATCTCATGTGACCAGATACTTCGTGTGAAAGAGTCTTAAAAGGATACATGTTGACAATCCAGTGAAAGAGAGAAGCCTAGTTTATTCAATTTGAATTAATCATAGTTTACATAGTTCTGAGGGGTGAAACTTTTTAGTTATTTGCATGTTATTACAAGCTCGACAATTACATCTGCCAAGAAAAATAAAAACTATGACTCCATTGAATTGTGATTAATGGTGGCTTGGTTTGCTAAAGTAGGAAAAGTATGCCTGAGTTGGACTGGGACAAGGCCGAGACTAATAATGGGGAAGGCAGAGCTGATGAGGCTGATATTGAATGACAAGGATGGTCACTTCCAAAAGCCTCCACAGAACCCTCTTGTGGACCTTTTGTGACAGCCCCACCTTCCCCTAAGGCGAACCAAAGAGGTTAGCGGACTGCCTGCCCAACTCTCGCCAGGACCAACGGTACAGTATAAAGCGATCTGTCACGTTCTGAAACTTATATTGCGCGCAAACAAGGCAAAAGGGCAAAATAACCCAAAATAAAAGAAATGAAATCCAGAGTCGGCCATGAATAGTAACCGACCCGTCCGAAACCCAACCAAACATCGAAATACACATACAACATAACATTAACCATTTACAAGCCACAATGGCATTTAAAAGTGATACAAAAGTCACTACATATGTGGGTTGCCAAAACAAAAGTGAAAACGGCCCTAATGATACATTTAGGGTCCCATTTTATATACAATACAAAAGAGGCATTCATCTAGTTCATTCGGCAACCATTTAACAAAATTCATTCCAAAAGAGTCATATTCCTGTAAGGAAAACAAAAGAAACGGGGTGAGCTAAGTGCCCAGTGAGAATACAACCACCATAGCAACTAAGATCACATAAGCATAACCGTTCAGTTCAAGTATGCAAATAAGAAGTAAATCAAATCAGTGAAAGGATACGGACGGCTCTCAAGAGCCCATTTCCTTGCTTATTTTCTTGATCCAACCTCATTGACCCTCCGTCAATGTTAAAAGTACCAAACCGTAGACATCACTTTACTTCCATTCCTTCCACCCAACATACCCCAACCGGGCCCGCACTCCATTCAGTATCTTTTGGTAATACTCGAGTTTACCGGAATCGAGAGTTTCATTACTACAAGATTCCCCAGTACAGTCCCCGTGGCATGTCAATTTTCACGACCAATCCCTCGCCGGCTCGATCCAATTGACCACCAAACGGGGTTGAACTCAGTGATATAGTAAGGCCGTTGGATATTCATCCAAACGACACCAAATCAGTTTTCCATGACAGTAATTCAATGTCTCATATAGCATGTGCAGTATTTCAGTAAAACAGTAAGCAGTCATGAATGAAATCACAAGGGGGTGAGGGCGGTCAAGTACACCCTCACCTCAATCACTTCCAATAGCCAAATAAGCCTTCAAGGCATCAATTTCACATATAACAAAGCCACATTGTAACATTTAAGTGAGTAGTATACTCACCACTCAAGAAAGTGATATTTCATGCACCGTGATCAAAAGTGCGTCGTGAACCACCGTCACGCCCTAGAACACGTAAACAAATGCAATGAGACTCGATAACGAGTCATATAGCAATGCCAATCATAACCCCCAATAGGGTTTATATGCATAAATAAGCATCATTGGTAACCAGAAATTAAGAAATGGCTTTAGCTTAAGCCTTAACAAAGAAATCGTATTTGACCTCAATATGCGGTAATGGCACCAAATTCACTACGGTTATCGGATGGGGGTGTAAGACCCACCGTTTCGAAGCCAAGAAACAGGGCTACAACAATGTAGAAGGTCACTCAGTCCAAATCCTAGCACAACTAGGTCAAATATGCAAAATACTAAACCAGAATTACCAAAACAGGTTTGCAAATCACATAATGCTGTAATGAGTCCAACTCGGTCCATACAAGTCCAAATGCATTGATTCCAAAGGCATATGGTAGCTAAGACATCCCTCTATATTTCATCAGAAGACACCAACATCCAAATCCAAAGTAATTCCAGTCAAAATAGCCAAATACAAACGCAGTTCTGCCATCTTGATCAACCCAGAACAGCCACAGTAAAAACGCCATATATCTCACTCTACACTACTCCAAATGACCTGAAATTTTACAGGCACCTCAACCACATCAATACCTACAACTTTCATGTTTTGAGCAAAGGCCAATTCGGCCTCTAAGCCTGAGATACAAAACCGGACAGAAAAGGGGGTTTTGAAACCCTAACATTTCACATTTCAATCCAAATCCAAAATTGGTTGCAATTATCAACAATTCACATCCACTAGAGTCATAACCCCTCATTATCAACCATCATAAACAACCACAACACCATGATCACATTAAACCAGAAAATTCCTCAAAAAAATAAAAACTTCACCAATTCATCACAAATCAAGAAATAATTCACATAATCCATCACTTTAGCTTCCACTAGGCACCAATTAACCATCATTAAGTATAGGAGGGAGTTCATATACCACTTACCAAGTAAACAAGAGAGAGGGAGTTGTAGGACACCTTAGCTCTCCAAGAAAACTTCACTAATCAACTTACTAGCACCTAATGGAAGAATAATATGGAGTAGAAACTAATTTAGGTAAGTGGTTTGGATGATTTGTGCTAGTTGGGAGCTTGAAAATTGAAGAAATCCTCTTCCTTCTTGAGCTTAAGAGAGCCGGCCATGGAGGAGTAAAAATGAGTGAATTTTGAGCAATTTTTAAGATATTTAACCTTTTGGTCAAAAAAGTCAAAAATTGGAATAGTAACTCTTAAATCCTATCCAATGATACCATGGCACTTGGCACCTCATTAATGCATTCCTATCCTTTCTTTTCTCTCTCACATCAATCATTTCACACACTCTACTTATCTCTTAACACCCGATAAATTTTACACAGTATCCGGAATTTAACCTAATTGGCCGAATTTTTCCGAACTTTTCGCACTAGTGGGTCCCACGTCCATAATATATTCTTAATTTTCTAAAAACTCTCAAATACTAGAAAAATTATCTAAAAACTATAATTATTCATAAAATCCACCAAGAAATATTCCTAAGCCAGAAAATGCAGAAAACATGCAATTAAGGGGAAATAAACCCTAGGAAAAAATATTAGGGAAATACGGGTTCTCACACCTTTTAACGCTGGGAGTCTCAACCTTGGAAGGTGAGAAATGGGCCAAGAAAGAAGGTTAATTACTCCTGCATTCCACCATAAGAAGCTGCCGGTAATCCCTGCTTTCTTCTAGATTACTGTGGAATTTTTCTGATTTTTTCTGTCCCACTGCAGTGTAAGTAATGCTTCGTGGAATGCTTCATATCTTATTCTGGTAGGCTTTTGGCTATTTAGTTGGTGTCTTATAGACTAATGGTCAGAAAAACAGGATAGACAATTCTTTTTTAGTACATTTGACCAAAAAGAATGTGAAACATAACTGAACATTCTTTAATTAAATGCATTGCAATAAAAAGAACTTTTCTGAGGTCAACAAGTTATGCTAAGGAAGAGCAAAAGTGCATTATCTTGATCAAGTTGCATGCCTAAACTTTTAATATAAGTGAGCTTCATCCCTATGTACTTATGACTTAAAGAAAGCAGGGAATGGTGCCAGAGTTTTTAGCAAGTTGCTGCAACCTGATTGATCGATGGAAGATGTTGGTTGCATCCGATGGATGGAGTGAAATTGATATCAATCCTAAACTGCAGAGCCTTTCTACCGATGTGATTTCTAGAGCAGCCTTTGGAAGCAGCTATAAAGAAGGGAAGAAGATATTTGAGCTTCAAAAAGACCACCAAGTGCTGGATACATGTTGACAAGCCAGTGAAAGAGAGAAGCCATGTTTATTCAGAAAATTTTTTTTAAAAAACAAATGATTCAATCATTCCTTTCTTGTTCGGTTGTTTTTATTGTTTTGTAGTAAATTCCTTTCAAGTTTCTGTTTCTATTCCTAATAACTGGCAATAATCTTCTAGTGACTAGTTGGAGCTTCTGTCCTTCTTGATCGTTGAGTTGTGCCTCGTCGGGTATGAAATGCTTAGGTTTCCCCGTCTCTCTTAGCAGCTGCAGCAATCTTTACTGCACAATGCTCTGTCAATGGATTCAAGAAGTAGATTAAGACATGCGAGAGGCACACAAACTACACTGAAGATCAGCTTTGGTAAGTGGTTCCTTATGCTTTTCACACATTAATGAATTTTATTGCTAGCTATGATGATCTAATAATCCCAACAAACTTTGTGCATAGGTGGAAATAGCTGAAGATTGATGGGGTATTCATGGTTATGACTGAAGGCTCTCATTTCATTGGAAAGTTTGGAAGCTACTGCAAGTTCTTTCTACTTGTTAGTGAAGAGAATCTTTTAGTTTGTGCACATG
This sequence comes from Coffea canephora, assembly GCA_036785865.1. Classification (NCBI taxonomy): domain Eukaryota; kingdom Viridiplantae; phylum Streptophyta; class Magnoliopsida; order Gentianales; family Rubiaceae; genus Coffea; species Coffea canephora. The sequence goes on along the minus strand of CM071920.1, from coordinate 29,921,000 downwards.
AGGATCTTTTAGTTTGTGCACAAGAGAATCTTTCAAATTTGTACTTGTTAGGGATTTGCTATGTTAGTACTTGTTATTGACTTTTAGTTCAATAAATTATATTTGAGCATTGACTTTTGTTTTTAGATTACTATATGCATTCTGTTTTGGGATAATTTTACAAGTCCTTTGGGTATCTGATTGACAGAATGTATAGCAGAGAGCACACCTACAGGTTACTTCTATATATATATATATATATATATATATATATATATATAAAACTCCTGGCAATTAAAAGTGTCAGCATAGAATTCGATATCCTAATGTTATACTATAGCTATCCTGACACGTTTGAATGCTACGAGCCTATCTCCACATTGGAACACTCGTCCGAAGTGTCAGAAAAGGTAAAGTGTCAGGTTAAATTATCTATACTGACACTTTTAAATGCCGTTAAAGGTCATACTTTTTGTAACAATCTTACTCTTCCATCATTAAAAATTCGTACAATAATCTTGTAACGAGAGAGAGAGAGAGATATTTTTCTCCCAATTCTATCTTTTTTTTTGTTGTCTTATATAGAATTTTCTACCAAATTGATTATAATGTAAGATTTACATGTTTTGTCTAAAAATTTTCTTTTCCATAATGTTTTGCCTAAAAATTGTTAAAGTAGTAACAATAATTTTGTCAATTTATATACTATGATAGTAACTAATGATCCTATCTCACTACTATGGAATTGAGTGATATTTTTGAAACTTCAAAGGTGCCAGGTGATATTATTATAATTATTAGGGGAGGTTTCTAAAATTATCTCTAGTTGAAAGGGTGAAAAATATACAATTTTACAAGTTTGAGGGGCATAAGTATCCATTTAATAGTTGGAGGCTATAAGTCAACCAACTAGATAGCATAAGACCATTTAGATTTTTGCCCAAAACTAAAACTAGTCAGACCACTCGGTTCATTGATTCATAACTTATTTTCACACTCTATCCCAACTTATTAAAAAAATTGTAATACTTAATTTTTTTCATAAAGATTAACAAATTTCTTTTTTTTTGTTTCTTAATTAATTAATTATTAACATGCCATCATGTGAGATATTTTTATTGCTCGTTTTTCTTGTTATATTTGGTTAATTTAATAAACATGTGAATGCACGTGACTAATTCTGTCAATAGTTGGAAAAATTCACCAATTATCCTAAATCTGCTTCAAATTGATAACAATGGGGACCAAATTTGATTTTACGAAACTTTAACGACTAAAATTGTACTAGGTACCAAACATTGGAAACTAGATTTGTTTTTGCTAAAAGTTTAGGGACCAAAACTATACAAGTGCCAATCACTGAGGATCAAATTTGCGTTTCCCTTTAACGTGTAATAAGAAAAAAAGAATCTACAATACTGTTCAACAACTGAAGCCAGAGAAGATAAAATAAGAATAATATACATAGCTAAGTAAAATTGTTGGATCCTTACATTAGCAATTTAGCATCATAAAGTTACCTTATCTGATGATAATTAAAAGTTGATAAATTTATATTTCTTTTAAGGGAAAGTTAGGTGAAACGTGAAAATGCTGTTCGTTTATGCCAAGTTCCCACCATAGTGACGGAAGGATTGTTTTGTATATTTTCTTGCATGATTGTGAAGAGGAGAAGAAAGTGTCAAGTATGTCTGTAAAAGAAAGAGGCAAGAATTTAAAAAGAGAAAGGGATCAAGGGCTCTTGTTTGCTTTTCCCGTTTATTTTGTCAATAAAAGTTACTAGTGAAACTTAAAATCTGGCAGTACCATATGTGATCAATAATGTGAAACTTAAAATCTGGTGTTACTTGAAATTTGGCAGTACCATATGTGTTTCATGTAGGTTTCAACTTACAACTAATTAACAAAATTACAGATTATCGCTCTATAAATTATCCATAGATGAGTATTTAGTAACTTCCTACACTGTTTTTAGCAACTCTGAATTAAGGTCAAGGGACTACCTTAGATTAAAAAATTGAATTATAGTTGTCTTAACAAATAATAGAGTATCAATTCAAAAATTGGAGTAATGTTTCAAAATATCTATGAGTAGTCTGACAAGCTAATGCAATTAATCCTTCAATACTTTATGGCCAAAAAAATGGACAAAATGAAAAGAACAAAAACTAAAAAAGAAAAAAGAATCATAAGGTGCTTTAAAAACAGTTCTTGAAGTTCCCAATAAATTTCATTTACAAAATTAGTAGTTCATTAAGAAGATTGAGCTACTTACACACTTACTTTTAGGACATATACAATCTCTTTTCATGTAAACAAATATGCTACAGAAGAAAATTATGGTTTTATTTGATCTCTATTAGATGTTTAACACTTCATTTCACTGTCATGGCAGATGATTAACACTTCATTTCACTATCATGGAGAAATGAGAGACGAACCGTCCATTTGTTGTACGAGGAAGCCAAAGCGAGTTTGGACAAGACATCTGACTAGTCAACACGCACCAATGTCAATCTTCGTTCTTAATCTCATTCTTTATCATAAAATAATTCTGCAATTCCATCCTAATAACATGTCGATAGACAGATTGTTAAACGCTTAAAATGAGGGGCCTTGATAATTTTGACTTGGAGTTGCGGATAAATTAAGTGAGGTACGAAACAATTATCTATCCTACACAACATGTTAACATATCTTTAGTTTTGGAGGAAGGCTGGGAGTAGCATGACGGAACCCTTTTTTGGGTAAAAGAAAAAATTTCATTTCATGAAATCTATACTAATGGTACAAAATACACTGAACATGTCACAAAAATATTTAATCTAAAAAGTCACTAGATTTAACATGTTTAGAAAATAACAGAAATTACACTGAAATTTTAACAGATCAAATAAATCACGAGCAGTCCAATAAATCTATGTGCATGTTAATACCATTAGATCTTTTATCCAATTGGTTCAAGTTTAAAATCAATGCTGAGATATGGTGAAATGACCAGGAAATTGCAAAATCTGAACAAGATCTTACCCTAATAAACAAATGAAAAAAACTGATGATACTTTCAATATTTTCAATATGGAACTTGGATTTTAAGTTCATGAAAAATTGAAATATCTGATGCTACTTTTGTCCCAATTATGTAATACTTGGTAGATATTTTTTTTTTTTTTGGGGATTTTATGGAGCGCCTAAGGCCCTATCTATTGCAAGCAAAAATTCTTGGAGTAGTAATCCCCATACAATCAGCTCAAAGTAGCTCTAGTAACCTTTTAGTGGATCCCGTAGTACTTGGTAGTTTTCTGTTTGGTTGCTATGAAATTTAGATTTGCTTATTAAACTGGAGTTAATTTTCCTGTACATCTATCCCTTTACTACTTTTATGTTCCGTGTACATGCATGGCACGGAATTGTAAATAATTAAAAACAATTTAAATTATTAAAATAAAGTCAGGATCTAGACATTCAAATTTACATCCCGTGTTATGTTGGGATTTGAAGTTTGAATTTAGCAAACAATAACCATTGGATAATATTGAATTTGTTAAAATTTTAAAATAATTAAATAATTTTAAAAATGACACATGTTAAATTTGTTAAAATTTTAAAATAATTAAATAATTTGTTAGAGTATGCTCTGCCACTTTGATAAACCTTAGGCGGGCACCCATCCAAGTGCAGTGAAGGCCACCAACCTGGGCCATGTTAGAATATTAGAAAGATTGCCACTAGTGAAAAAGATGTACAAATAGATGCATTAGATCGAGACATTTACTTTGAGATCTTTATGGAATAAAAAGATCAGAACATCCCGTCTATTTTGGTGAATATCAATTTTGAAATTTAGTTCCTTGTCAATAGCGAGTTTTTTTGCCACAATAATCTTCTTCTTGAAAATAATTTTCAATTTGATGGATTTTCAAATTTTATTCCTTTGTTAATCTATTCATTGCCATGTAGAATAATTGTAGTCCCGATGCAGACTCTCTCTTGTGATCTTTCTTGTTGGGAGGTTCTTTCCTTGAATTAATCTCTTCTTTTCCTACTCTCCCTCTCCTTTTTTTTTTTGGTCTATTGTCTCATCCTTTTAAAATGTCAATAACTGCTCCTTGGGGTTGGTTCGGATAGTCTCGAGATAGTCTAGTTAGGTTTCGAGGTCATGTGTTCGAGTTACCTCTTTACCGTTTGTGTATTATTAGGGAACGGGATGCACAGGCGCATGGAGATTAGTTTGGCAAAATTAGGATACTCTCTATGTTGAAAAAAAATTTCGATAACTACTCTTGAAAACTTATTCGTTATTATACAACCATGAATCCTTAGTGATAATTCAGTTCCACAAATTTACTTATCTACAATTTCAAAGGTTAGTAAAATTCTTTCTCTATTGTACCTTGTGAAATTTTATGATGTTAGGAAATTTCTTAAATAGTTGTCATTACATGTAAATTTTTTTTTTTTTGGCCGTGAGTATGATAAAATGGCATCACTGAGAATTTTTAGACATCAATTGTCGTAAATTCATGTTTTTTTGCTCTTGTTACCACCATTAGCTATCTTGGTTCGTATAATATGTTAATTTTGATACTAAGTGTGACCTGGTTAAATTTTCTTTCTCGGTTCACTATGAAGGAGAGTTTTTTCATTTCTCTTTTCCCATTTCAATAAAACTTTTCCAGTGCATGTTAAACTATGATCATTATCTTCCCGACATGCTTAAACCTGTCAATTTTAACTTTTGAAAACTTGTTACAGTGTATTAAGCGAGGAGTTTAATTTAATTTTGCCCAATTTTATGAAAATTATCCGCAAATTCTGAGACTGACGCTAATGGGCGAGAATAGTCATCCACCTTGTGCAAAAAACCTAAATTCATATCTGTAGATCCTTTGACCACCAAATATGACGAATTGCATATGACGAGAAACAAAGAAAGGAACTTGGATAAGACACAATCAAGAAGACTGTAGGAAGAATGGCTGCAGAAGACAAACAGACAGGATATACACGTGAGTCAGAAAGAAAGAGAGTGGAATAAAATATTGCAAGTGACATTTCTTCCCTTTGATTAGGAGACTGCGTGTAAACAAACAGATTAGTAACAGAATAACGTTTGGAAGAGTATTATTTAGGATTATTTTCTAGAAGGAAAATTATTTTGGCAAAGCAGTCTATCAATAGCAACAATTATTCTAGATTTGAAATTGACAAAACGTATTCTCTTTCTGTCCTGAAAATTTAACTACGTAAATAGACCTAACGTAATCTTTAGCGAACTCGCGTACTTATGCTGTATTCTTTAGGGAAATAACTATTTTTAGTGGTGCAAATAAATAATTCTCGCTCTTTTACGGAACAACAAAATGGTAAAATGATACGACTCAGTTGGGATTTTTGTTTAAATTTTATTTGGGTAGACATGTTGATATATTGCATAATTGATTCAGAGCATGAATTTATTAGAACAACGATGGTTGTGGTTGTGCCCCTATCTCTTTACTAATACACTAGTGATTAGGTGGTAAAACAACCCAATTATTGAAGAACTGTTGAGCATGATTAATAAATGTTGAGCATGATTAATTTAAATTGAACGACGTGACATGACTTGTTCTTGACATTTGTCTCACTGTTGGAGATACTGACATTGGCTCTAAAAGACTTCAATGACAAAATATATATATATATATATATATATATATATATATATATATATATGTTTAGATAATATATTATCTAAAAAAAAATTAAAGTTTAGACACTGAATTTATATTGGTAAAAAGATTGAACTTTTTCCCACAAATTTATTACTTACGAGAGAATTTGGATTTCTCTTTACCTATCCCAAAGCTACATTTTTGTTTGGCGCCGTGCAGAGTCGTGGTTACTACTTAATTCTACTAATGATATCCTAACTTTTTACGCTAAAAATATCTAAAAGTACAGTGCCATATTTCTTAAATTAATTTCAACTGATTCACGGTGCACAAACAAATAAGCTAAAAATTAGAGAAAGATTAAGAGAAATTATTGTAATTTTGATCTGACTTGTTCTAACTAATACTACAGAAAGTGCAAGACTTGTGGATCGGATATGGATTTCAAAATGTCTGCAACTAGAGTTTGTGATTGCAATGACTAATGAATGTAGTAGCAATATGAAGAGTTTTCAAGGGTTTTCAGAAAAAAAAAAGTTATTTTTTCGTCAATTTCCTTGCTAGTAAAATCTAACAATCCAATAATGAAGTTTCAAAGTTTTTCTTTCAAGTTGGCTGCGCATTGAATATCTCATTTGAAAGTTAATTGATTATACGTTAAAGTGAAAAAATATAAGATGATGAAATTAACCTATACAAAGTATGTATTCTTATATTTAGTGCAATTATAAATTTGTTGATTTGGAAGAGATACTTCATGGGCTGTATTATCGCTTGTCACTAAAACTAAGTACATAGCAGATGCTTTCCAAATTCCCTAGCAAACCAAACGGTGGACAAGTTGCTGAATATGTACCGTCCAATAGATAAAACATGTAACTCATTCTCAAACACTTAGGGTGACAACGCGGTAATCTCTTCCACGCAGGCTCCGCAGCCTCTCCTGATGAAATTACAAGTGGAGTCTTAATAATAATTTTTTATTATAAAGCACTTATCATGCTGATGATATCATAATTTTTCTTCAAAATCTTGATAAAAATCTCTAAAAGCACTTCATATTACCACAATAAATTTCAATTAGCCTAAAGTGTGCCATATTTATTAAATTAGTTTAAATTAAATGGCAAATCAACAGTAACCAAAAAATAAAAATTGAAGGAAGGATAGCAACATTCTAATTTTGATATAACTTAATCTAATTAATACTATACAAATTCTTGCATGACTTGTAGACATAGGTTTCAAATGTTTGTATTTTATTGCAATAACTAGTGAAAATAATACCAATTTGGAGAGTTTCTAGGGATTTAAAAAAACCTTAATTTTTTTTTTTGTCTTTCCTTTGTGGTAAAATCTAATAAATGAATAGTAAAATTTTAAAGTATTTCTTTTAGTGTTGACGTTCATAAATGATTTTGTAGAACAACTCAAGTAATTCCATAATCAAATCTGTTTTATTTGAAAGTTAATTTATTTTATTTTCACATAAACAAAATAGTAGATGATGAACTTAATTTACACATAATATGTACTGCTTATATTTAGTGCTGTTACAAACTACTTGAAAAGAGATGCTGCATGGACAAAACACGTGCTGCTCCTAAAATCCAAAATGGCTAAGTTCCTTGTTCAACCAACCAACTACTCGGCCATCAAAAGAGATTTAAAATTTTATATGAGTGTACGTCAAGAGATAATTCAGTCTCCTCCGGATCTCCCTTTAATCTCTTTAGGTCCCTTTCCTTCTTGTATAAACTAAGAGTAGATGTAAAATAGAATTTATCAGTGTCAAAAAAAAAAAAAAATCCTTCTCCGGTCTCCGAGTCTCTCCTATAAAAGCTCGCATGATCGCACTCTTTACAGACCATCAACAACAATTGCCTACACCCCGCCTTAGACTGTGTAATAAGAATAAACAAGCTTACACAGCCTAATAACCCTTTCATACTGTCTTAAGTGATGAATTACACATCCGGTCTTCGTGTTGATTCAAGCTTGAGATTTACCTCAATGTCATGGATCCCATATTTCTCAGGATTCATGGCTCTGGTTTTGTTGGTCTTTGCAATGGACAAATGGATAATGATTTGTCTAAAGAACAACAAACCTCGATTCCCTCTCCCTTCTGGCCCAAAATCCTTGCCTTTCTTTGGTTGCATTTTCCAAATGCTGAGAAACCGACCAACACATCAATGGATATACAAAGTCATGGATGATATGAATACCGAAATAGCTTGTTTCCGCATTTTCGGTGTTCATATCATTCCTGTCACTTCTCCTGAACTCGCTCGCGAGTTCTTCAAGAAACACGACTCGATTTTCTCCAACAGACCTGTTTGCATGTCGGCAGAACTTAGTAGTGAAGGATACTTGACGACAATCCTTTCACCTTTAGGCGATCAATACAAGAAAATGAAGAGAATAATCGTTTCCAGTGTGCTCTCACCTGCTAAACACCAATGGCTTCATAGCAAGCGAACAGAGGAAGCAGATCATTTGGTTAATTATGTTTACAATCAGTGCAAGGACGACGCCACTGGTGGGCTAGTGGACATAAGATTGGCTACCCGACACTACTTCGGAAATGTGATTAGAAAGATGATTTTCAACAAGAGATTCTTCGGGAAAGGAATGGAAGATGGAGGACCAGGTGCTGAGGAAGTTGAACATATTAATGCACTCTTCAAACTGCTCGCTCACTTGTATGCATTCAGCTTATCCGATTACATGCCCTGGATGAAGATTTTTGATTTTGATGGCCACAGAAAGGTTCTTACTATGGCCATTGCATGTGTACGAAAGCACCAAGATCCTGAAATTGAGAAAAGGATTAAAATGTGGGAGAGTGGCCTGAAAAATGAGGAAGAAGACCTTCTTGATGTCCTAATCAGGCTCAAAGATAACAACGGCAGACCGCTCTTAACAACTGAGGAGATCAGAGCGCAAATTACTGTAAGGAATCCTCTATCCTGCTGCTTGGTTACATAAACAATTTCTTAAACAATAGGGTAAATTAAACTTTAGCTCCTTATCAGTTAGTGCCTTTTAACATAATTCTTTTCTAATTCCAAAAGCCATGCATAACATCCCTGTACTATGGCCTAAAGTGACATATTTTTATTTCAAGACCCTATGAAAATGGTGAAAAAATACGTGCTCGTCTCACACCTAAGGAAAAAAAACACATGCCATCAGAGTTAACAATTAAATTGAAATTTTTGGAAATTGAGATACATATTTTCTTCAAAACAAAAAGAAAAAAAGAGTAAGAGATATTAATTGTTCAAGAAAGAAAAAAGAGAGAGCATAATTTGTGTGTGAAGGAAATGTGTTTTGGAATAGTTGATGGGGGGAATTCTATTTGAAACCCGAACAGTTAAAATAGTACTTAACAATTTGGAGATTCTACTAGGAGTTAGGTCAAACGTGGATAGACTGACAGAAGAATAAAAGCTGGTACAAAATCAATAGTAGGGAGTATACTCCTACTCGAAAACGCCACACATCGTTGATTAGTACAACTTAAAGATAAAGTGATGTACAAAAGGTGACGTAAAACCGTGTACAAAATGCTACTTGCAATATGGTGTTGTTGTAGAGAATCGGCTATTGAATTTGGAAAATAAGTTTCACTTTAACTTTACTGTGATGCTCCACAGGAACTAATGTTTGCAACAGTCGATAATCCATCAAATGCTGTGGAATGGGCATTAGCAGAGATGCTAAATCAACCTGAAATGCTTCAAAAAGCCACAGAAGAGATAGACGCCGTGGTTGGAAAGGATAGACTTGTTCAAGAATCTGACCTTGCGAGGCTGAAATATGTGAAGGCCTGCGCAAAAGAGGCCTTTCGGCTCCATCCATATGCACCCTTTAATGTTCCTCATGTATCTGCACAGGACACCGTTGTTGGTGGCTACTTCATCCCGAAAGGTAGCCATGTTATCTTGAGCCGTCCAGGACTTGGCCGTAATCCTCGAATTTGGGAGGATTCGCTAAAGTTCAAGCCTGAACGCCACATGAATCACATGGATGATGCTAGAATAGATCTGAACGATCCAGAATTCAACATGTTTTCCTTCAGCACCGGAAGACGTGGATGTCCGGGAGTCCTCCTGGGTTCCACACTCACTGTAATGTTGCTGGCCAGACTTCTTCAATGCTTTAACTGGAAGATTCCATCAGGTCTTTCGCATATTGATTTAGCAGAGGGCAAGGATGCTGGCTTCCTTGCCAAACCTCTCTTTGCAGTTGCTGAACCACGATTCCCACAGTTCAACTAGGATGTTACATTCTCAACGATTTAACTTTTTCTGTATCGTCTTCATGTCTACCCTCTCCTACTATTATTAATGTCATGTTTTTACTTTTGTGATGTACCAAAAAAAGAATCATATTTAAATCAACAAATGTTTTCTATTTTTGCTATTTAAATTAGTAACTTTTACTGTTCCTAATGCACATCTACTAAGCCAATAATTTGAATTTAAAGATATCATGTGTAAATTAATTGAATGCCACAGCTAAATATAATAATAAGATGTTTCTATGAAAAGTTGGATTCTAAAAAAGGAACTCTATTTTTGAGATAAAAAGATTATAAAATACGGTATTGCCTAGTTTCTACCCTAGGCAATTAAAATAAAGTGACAAATTTATAATCATCATGAAATTGTAAATCAGAAGTTTTAGAATAAGAATAATTGATTAAATAATTATTAAGCGAGATTTAAATTATAATAAAAGAAATTCCAAAGCTAAAACAAGTGTTATTAGTTGTCCTCAACTTGCAAGTTTTTAATTAATTCTTTTCATATTTAAAGGACTAAATTTGTGAAAATTGATAGCATGCATGACTAAATGGGGTTGATTTTGAATTCTAATGTCAAAGTGAAATAGGATTATAAAGAGTAGAAGTGGCAATTTGGATTGATATCCATTTATCCATCCATATAATCCATAATTAAATGGATTTGGATTATCCATTTATAGTATTGGTTTTAAATGGTTGATCAAAGTAAAACCATTAAATTAAATGGATTTATATGGATTATCCACAAAAATCACATATATCCATTTACTTAAAAACCAAATAAAAGAAATGGAAAAGAAATGACTAAAAAAGGATCTATCCTAAAATTGAACGCTGGGGTGTGAAAAAGCCGTCCCCATGAATAGTAACCAACCCTGAAATTGAAGCAAACCCATTACACTTTTTCCCAACGATTCCTCGTGGAGGATTAGAGTGCAAGCCTGGCACTACAGAATTTGCGGTTCAGCCTCCCCACTTCCTTTCTTCATTTCTTTCCGTTTCCGTTTCCTTCTTTTTTCTCTACGTTTATATATATATATATATATATATATTATATTTCAAACTGTATCATCCCTATATACTAACTAGGATATCGAGCAGTAGGTTTGACTACTGACTTTCTGTGCATAAATTCTTATTATCAATTAATTTGAAAGATTTTCTTGATTCCCCTGAAAATTATGAATTCTAAATAAGTAATAAGGATCTAAATGGATCAAAATTTCGTGATGACGAGTGAAAGAGGGTATTTTGTGGCTTGAATTTACAAGAAATGGTAATACATAAAAAAGTAACAAAAATATTTAAATGGATTATAAATGGATAATTGGTTTTTATTTAATCCATTTAGATCCATCCATTTATATCCATTTATTAAATGGATATAAATGGATTGGATAAATTTCATCCACCATCCATTAAGTCAAAACCAATTATGAACCATTTATCCATATTGCCACCTCTAATAAAGAGAAAGGATGTACTTTCAGAAGAGGAAAATAATTCAATGGGATCTTAGTGCCTCGAGAGATTTGGAATCAACTTGACCGTGCATATTTATGTGTTAGAACGATCCTTGGGGAGATGTGTACAATTAAATGTCCAGATGTTTGAGTTTTGTCTCTGCGCGTAGCGCTAAAACTCTCTTTTTTTTTTTTTTTTTTTAACTTGACTGTACAATTAAATGTCCAGATGTTAAAAATTTATGTTAACATTCCATTCCGACCTGTTTTATTACAATTCACTTCGCTTCTACCATGTCGTTATATTTTTGAGTTAAAAGTATTAATTACATTGAATAGCATCCATTAGTCACTGGTAGTAGTAGCGAACGCCTACAAACACATAACTATAAGACTAGTCACAAGTTATACACTTCTAATTAATGTCATGCCATTTTCTTTGTTTAGTTGAACATTATAAATGAGATTAGCTAACACCTTAAGAATATATAGGAGAGTAATATTTTGCAAACTTTACTAAACTAATTTTTATCATATTAACCCAAAAAAATAAAAAAAAACTTGGTACTAAACCAAGAATTAGATGAAATAGTCAAGCGAGTTTCAATCAGTTTCAATTGATGGACAGTTTATACCGTAATTTAGATCAACTTGGAAGGTCCTTTGATACCATCGTGAATCGGCTGGTTTAATCATTATTTTGAGGAGATATTGCTACTTTTTGATAATTTCATATGGTGACAATCAATCATTGTTTTTAAACTCAGACCGTACTAGTTTGTTTATCCGATTGCATCGAAAATCGGTCAAGAGTTCGGAGTTGACCTATAAAATCACTCAACTAAAAGACTATCAAAAAACAGATTTGATCAAAGGCCAAAAACTGGTCAAAATCGAGATTTCTTTATTTTTTACTTATTGTTGACTTCGTTTTTTCATTTTGATTTTCTTTTTCCACTTTTTTTTTTTTGTTTAATCTCTTCACACTCAAATCTTAATTTGATCCCTCAATGACCTGTACTCACAGATCTGAAATGTTGTTTTTCATTTTTGTCAAAAGATATGGAATCAACATCGGGAGAAGGAAAAAGAATAGCAAGAAAGGAAGGAAAATCAAGAAAGGAGGGAGATAGACGGTGAAAGGTTTCAAGAAACAAGAAAGAGTGCAGAGTAAAAGAAACAAGAATACCCTTGCAACTTACTGTCCACCACTTTCTCTGCTGAGTGTAGTGTTATATAATTCACAAGATGAGGAGTTTCATTTGCAACTATTTTTCTCCTCTTGGTGCTTTTCATGGGCTCTAATGTGGGGCCAATCGGGACTTGCGAGTCACAGAGCCATTGAAAGTTGATTTGTGTTATTAATAGAATGAGGAAACAAAATAGAAATTAAAAAATGAAAAAAGGGAGAAAAGGAACCAGATGTGTGATGTCTAGAAAAGTTGACACGACCGGCGGCGGCAGCGAGGAAAAAAGAAAGGCTGGAAAGTTGCCTTTTAAAGAGGAATTGAAAGAATTGACTTTTACATTCAAGCCCAAATCTTTTCCGGTATTTTGTTTTGGGCTTTAGCTTTTAAGAAATTGTAAATCTAACCATAAATGGTTTTCACATTATATTTCTAACCTCAATTTGTACAATTTTGTGAAATGAAGTCTTTGTATTATTTATAAATTCACCAACTATACCAACTCTAGCCATATTTTTTTATGCTATTTTATTTTTATATACAATTAAAATATATTTATATTCATTATGACGTTGTCCAATTGGACCTCGATTTAACTTAACTGGTCAAATCCATTAACTCTAAACTCGATCAAATCACTATCTAGTCGCCCCTGGAAGGTACGTATCAAAGACAATTTGTGATTTCTGTCTTCGTTTCTTCCTCGCCTTTCTCGGGCTGTTCTCCCAAAAATACGGTATACTACAAGTGAGAAAATTTGTGCTGCATTCTTCCCATTTATGGCAAGAGCTGAAGCATTAATCGTTGCGTTGTCAGGTTGTTTCGAGTGCCGCCCCGATCCCATGCATCCTTATCGTCCCAAGACACCACAGATACAAGGAACTTGCTTAGCCATCGCAAGAATGTCGATATATATATATATATATATACATATATCCTTATACTATATAAGATTGAGTTTTGGTCAAAGAATAGGTTGAATTTCAACTGCATAGGTGGGGGCTTTCTGGGAATGTGAAATATTGTGTATTAATTTAAAAGCTTTAGGTACAAGTTAAGGAAGCATGTATTTGGGTATGTTTAATGAAATGATCTCATTTAATACATTTAAAGTTGTCATTGATGAGCCATCTGGGTATTGATGGAATGTGTAATTAGTGTGCAATCGTTTTTGCATTTTGTACAACCCATATATGTTTGTGTGTTGGTGTAATTACCGAAATATCCCTTAACTACCAATAATTCTCCTTTTCAGCCACAGATAACCGTTTGAGATGTTGCTTTGTCTGAAACGTTTGAATGACAATCGGATTTAGGAAATGTGCCAACGAATTCTCTATCAATGGTAGGAATCTATTTCTCTATCATTTATAATCTACATTTATGAGTCACAAACGTTGGTTAGTTTATCCCCTTTCAGTTTCAGGAGTTAAGTTTTCCCTTTTTGCCTTTGTCTACAATGATTTGCCTTTTCGTTTTCTCTTCCATCCGAGCTCAATTCTAAAATTACCTATTATTTCGTCATTAATTACACCCGATTCAATTGCCGAACTATTGGTATGTTAATGCCTAAACGGTTGATTATCAGTTTCTCCCTGTTTGCATTCTAGGATTGGGATAATTCTACCTGGTTTCATACTAATCAGCTCAGAATGCTCTTCAATCCCAGCTACTCCGGTGGTTCAGTGTGAGGTTAGATTTCACCCTCCCAATTTTTCAGTTCCTCCCTTAATTTTGTTGATGTATTCTTAGCACCTACAATTAGCGACTCTTATCGCCTTGCCTAGCTACAAGATAGCATTTTCTCGTCACCTAACCCAAATTGGTCTGGGTTGATTATAATCTTATAGGTTTGGAGCAACAGCAAGAAAGAGGTCTCGGTGGGGATTTTGGAATAAGATTAGCTTTATGTGTTGCTCTACCTTTCTGTATTTTCAATGACCTTCAATTTGACACAGTTTTATTGTAACTCTGTGTGAATTGATTGATTATATTGTTTATCTTTTCGTACTAAGTTTTATTTCTTCTCACAATGTACTATTGTTTGTTTAACAAAAAAATCTCGTTCCCTACAGGCACCAAACACCCGCGCGATACGCGGGCACTCCTCCCTAGTATATATATATATTTATATATATTTTTTGGTACTTATATTTTATCAATCAATATTTTAAAAGGTGAGATCATTGAATGGAACCAACTATCACTAGAGTAGTTGGCCACCACATGTCTTGTAGGATAGGAGGTTAAGGGTTTAAATCTGATAGTGGTTCAGTTCTCGTTGGTTCCTTTTGATCCAGTTGAATCACCCCCCTTACAATAGATTAGAGTAGGAGTAGGAGTAAATGATGACAATTGACAAAAAAAAAAAAAAAAGGATCCAATTGGGTCACCTCTTTAAAGTAGGCTAAAGTAGGGGTAGGAATAGATGATGACAATTGACCAAAAAAAAAAGACCATTGGACCGGACGTTTTATATCCAAATAGTAAGTTCCACAAAGTTTGATTTTTTAAATATATAAAAATAAGATATACAATAATGCTACAAAATTATAATATTTATACATATATGTGTGCATATATATATATATATATATATTACTCATAAATATAAAAAATTGATAAAACTAAGAAAGTTACAAAAATTATTATTGTTGTCTAACAATTAAAATCACAATATAGCTCTGACTCATACATTAGTCATCCAGAATCATGTTAATAAAAAATAATTATATTTTGGGATCAAAAAAAGGAAAAAGAATATATAGGTGACGGGTATTTTACATACATGCAAGTTAAAAAATCGAATTACACCCGTTCACTGCAAGTATACAGATCAACTAGTAGTTTAGGGTATATATCGGGTCGATCCCACAGGGAAGAGTGAACAATTACCGGTATTACTAAAGCTTCTCTATTATTTAGACTATCAATGAATTATAACAAATTTTACCTACTCAAATTATACAAAATAACAAACAAAAGCTCCTTAGGTTGTGGTATCCCTAACTACTCATGCAAGTGCTATATTTGGATCATTAATTACTACATTTAGGCTAATTATGGTGTAATTTCCTTATGCATTTGAATCCTACTTTCGTAGTGAATCAATTATACCTATAACTAATCCATACCTATTTTCATGGTTATGAAATTAGCTACAAGTTCATTTCTTCAATGAAATTACATGATATGAATCACTAAAAACCACATAAGTGCACCTCTACTTTCGTGAGTGTACTCCTTATGTTTAGCACTTCTTGAACTAGTGTTAAATCTCAATTTTCATTGCAGAAACAACACCTTAGATCATCACAATCAATGGTACCAGATTAATCATGATTTAAGAAGCCAAAGTGCTAAATAACTTGCTCAAATCATAGCAATCAAATAACCAAATAATAAACACTAACAATCATAGAAAGTTCAACCAAACCCAAGGTATAAACTTTAAAAACACATATTACACACAAAATCCAGAACTTGTATATTAACTAAACTTGGAATCAAATACAAAAGATAAAGAGTTTGGAAGGAATACAACCCTTGTCACATGAGCTTTCTTCCTTGCCTTCTTCATCCTCCATCTTCATCCTAATCTAGATAATAAACAAGAATGGATGAACTATACTACTCTATACTAAGCTAAACTAATACTAGGAAGATGAAAGAGCTACATTTCTGCAGCTTCAAGCTTTCTCCCGTATGTCTCTCTTGCTCTCTTCTTGGATCCTCTCTCTTGCAATGAATTTGGCTATTTAATGATGAAAGGTGGTCAAGAAATGAAGCTTTACACTTTCTCCTTACAGCTGGTAATGTTTCTCACATGTCTAGCTTCACATGTGAGTTGGTGGAGGTGAAATTGAGTTTTACGCGTATAAAGTAGCCTTTTCTGACCAGTGATCCGAGCTGCTACAGTACCTCGGATCCGTATGGATCCGAGCTCGGATCCGAGCTGCTACAGTACCTCGGATCCGTATGGATCCGAGCTCGGATCCACTAACCCAGAAACAGCCGAGGGTTCGGATGAATAGTGGATCCGAGTGTGGATCACTTGCTCTGTTTTTGGCTCAACTTCAACCGATCTTTTCTTGATGTTAGAGGCTGAACCAGCTCATGTCTAAAACACGAAAGTTGTAGCCTTTTGAGTTATCTTTCCAATGCATCAAGAATCACCTCATTTGGATCTGTGTAGGCTGAGATATGACTGAAATACCCTTGCCTGCTCCATGCCTTATTCCAGTTTCGACCAATAGCAATGGACTCTTTACTTCGGCTTTTTGACCTGGAAAACCTTCAAACTGGATTCAGATGTCTTCACCAAAGTTGTAGATCTATCTCTTATCTTCAAATGGGTTCAAGAATCATCCCAATCCGATCATTGTAGCTCAAGTTATAGCCGAAATACGAAAATGTGTCAAAACTGTCAAAATACACAAAATCCAAGTAAAAAGTGATAAAAACCTCATTTAACCACTTAAAAGCATTTTTTACCAATTATAGCCAAAATGATTCATATTCTTCCAATAATATAACCAAAGTGACTAAAAATAATATAAAATATCATACAATAATTACGTAAATTAATCACTTATCAATAGGAAACAAAGTCATGAATGCTTTTATTTTGTATTTTTTCCAAACTAGTTCCAAAGAGAAAATAAATGGAATCATTCTTCAAAATTATTAAACAATAATAAGGACAAGAAACAAACATAAGGAAGATAAAATAGTAAAATCAAAGTTCAAAGTTAAAAAATAGGAAAAAATACATAAACTTTCCGGATGCCCAAATGCCCAACACTTCAAACCCTCGGGCATTCACCTCTAGTATGGGGGGAATACCAAACAACACTTTCACCCCATTCAAATGCCCTGGAGTGAGGTCCAGTGGTCACTCCCAAGCTTTCTAAGGCTTAGTGGTGCGGGAATTAAGGGTTCAAATCTTGCCTCCCACCAAAAAATTGTCACAATATGTGACGGTATTCAATGGTCATCTTTGTATTTTTGCGACAAAAAAAAAAAGCCTTGGGATATTTGGGACTCATCTTGCCCTGGCACTCACACTAGAAACGCCTTTGAAAACAATGTTATCTATTGTAGTTCTTATTTCTCTATTCATTTCCTTGGAATCTTGGCGTTAAAAATTATCATAGGAAAAAAAAATCAATCTTAAACTTGAATTGATCTCATTTTTCCACAATTCTTACATTCTGGGCTTCAGATTTCTTAACGATTGTAGTTAATGGATTTTTCTTACGTTCTTTTTTGTTGTTTTTGTATATTTTTTTTGATAAATATAGTTAACAATGAAAATGATGATCCTTACTAAATTTCTGGCAAGTTTCCCAAAATTAGCACTAGTTGTAAATGCAAAGTATGATAGTTAATTACATGTATATTATAATATCCAAATTCATTGCCTACACGGATCGGATGTTCCTGATGAGTTTTTCATTTCAAGTTCTTAATGAATCAATTAGTAAACTTCCAAATAAACAGCCTAGGCAGTATGGGTTGCTGCATTTCTTTCGGCCAACCCATCATGTCACCAAACATAAGTTTTATTATGAAATAGATTATGCTTTATCTGGTTTGAGTTTGCCAATTCAATTTGGGGCAACAGTCACCTTAGATGGTATAACTACAACTCTACCACATCTGCATAAATATTAGTTAATATTTGTTATATTTGTTAGTTAATATGCATTAGCAGTACATAACAACAATTAGTAGCATCTGGTATATATGGCCAGATTGACCAATAAACATGCCTGTAAAAGCTAAGTAAAAGAGGTCCCTGGGTTTATTGGTTTTCTCGTCGGAGCCCCATACAAATTATTCAGTCTATTTTTGACTCCCTATACATGATTGAGGGAGAACTTGAACATTTACATTTGCTGACGAAAACTTACACTTCTACTTGGGTGTAATTACAGAATGCAATAGGTAGCTATCTAATTATTGATACTGAAAAACATGAAAGTTACACCACATCACAAGGTCGTTATGTTGGGTTACCTACATTTTCTAAATGCAATATGACTATCCAGCCACTTACACCAATCAACACAAAGGTTAAACTACATAACAGACAATTCACTTGTTCGACATATGGGATTCAACAATGAGATAAGAATTTCAATTACCTCGAATAAACATAGCAATTTCATACCACGTGCAATAGTTAATATAGTTGGAGCATATCTAGCCTGTTGTATTCCTTGGTTACTGCCTAAACCAACGGTGGAAGGGCATTAATAGAAATTGATTCATGAGAAGAGAACCAACTCATGCTACTTTCCACTCCGAGTGTCCTCCTCGATGTTCCCGCATTTGCATACTACTCCAGAAAAGAATAAACACTACCTAGACAAATCAATACACATTAATTTAACTCTTATCATCTATGCATATAGAAATGAAGTTGTTTATAGTTTCATATGAGCCCATCAAATCTTGACTTTTGTAGTATTTCTTCCCATTAAATTTATAAGTCCAACTTCGAACTCGGTTCTTTGCCTTATCAACTGTTCACTTCTTTATGCCTCGAGCTCTCGTCTCACTGCACTCTCAATCGGCTTTTTCTTGGTCACTCTGCATTACCTCGGTAATACAAAAGTTCGATCTACCATTGTCACCACAAGTGCTAGAAGATAGTGGCTGTTCAACATTCTTTCAAAGTTGATTCATTGTTTTAGCAAATAGCATAGTACCATCCGGAGTCCTAGCTGCATGAGTCGTAACCTTGAGTGCACTTGGGCCTATCAATCGATACTGGTGACCAACATCAAGTCCCAATTCTGAATAAGCTTCTAACTCCCAATGCCAATAGCAATGCCATCTCTAGCCTCCTGTTTCCATCTCTCGATTATGTATGAATCATGAATAAACTTAATCGCCAACTTGTCAAGAACTTTTATGCAATGGGAACACAGAATTCCATTTGAATGAAATTTGTTATCGCTGCACACAATGGACTAGGATAATGGATAATAAATCACCACACACTCGAACCCACCTTGATAGTTGCCAGCTGAAATCTCTACTACCTCTTCACTCAATTTCATCACCCTTACAACTAAAGCACTTGACTCCCCAAACTCGTTTTGAAATTCATCAAATATTGTTGGAGTACAACCGGATGTAGCCTGATTTAGCACGGGTGACCTTTTCAAGCAAAGTCTTGGTAACTTCTGTCGTGCCTCATACTCAGCAACCAATTCTTTTTGCCTCTTCTTCCCTACCACAATGCAGAAGTGATTAAAGAATTGAAGCAGATTGTGGTCTAATTTCAAATACCCCTTTATTCTTGTTGTTCACTCAAGTGTGGAGGGTTGAGGCATGGGTATCTAGCTCTCTTTAAGATGATTCAAGCCTCTGTGGAAGAATTAACTCCGGTGCAACAGGTTCTCTAGCTTGTCACCCCCAGGATACAACTGCCCAGCCACACTTGCTAACACTCTCTCTAGATTTCACAACTAAGAGAGTAAAGCTCTATAAACACTTTTTGTCTCTTGCCTTAGTATGAGATAGAAAATAGTGAATTTGTACTAAAAAAACATAAGTTGTTGTAGTGAAACTTTTCTATCTCAACTATGCATATATATAGGTGAAGAAAAGTTAGACAAATATAACTTATGTTACTAATAAGACACCAAATAAATTCTGAAATTATGGGCCAATCAAAACACATTCAAAGTTATAAGTTACAAAAAAATTTATTGTAATTAAAAAATCATAATTTCACATAATGATTCTTTGGACAATACCCATTCAAATCCAAATTTGAATTGTAAGTTACAAAGCTTCAATGTAATTGAAAGGCCATAACTTCATACAATAAACATTTAGTAAAACCATTCAAACACCTATAAATTTTAGAAAATTTATTTCCCTTCTAACATGCACATTTAATTGAGAATTTATTATTTTATTAAAATACTACAACAATTCTCGAATTAAAACTCTCGCAAATTGGGTGCTTTGCATTCCTGCTGCCCACGATTCCTTTGTATGGTACCCAACCCACTTATGTCTCAATTCAAATATATCACTAAGCTATTTGTTCTTGGCCCCATTGTGTTTAGCCATTATTTCATACCATCCTGTTGAAATCATCTTCATATTCTATCCAGTGCACAGAATCCATAAACTTCCGGTAAAGTGATGACTTGGTCTTGAAGTGATTGGCTAGCCACTTCACAAAATTTTGCTTAATATGGAAAGTGCACAACCCATGGTAAGTCGCTGGCATAACTTTGGAGGCAGGCGCTACCATGGCAGTGTCTTGGTCAGTGAATATAGTTCTTGAATGCTTATTCACCATTGCCTCTAGAACGTAGAAAACACTCAAACAACCTTGTGAAAGAATCAACTATCTCTTCATATAACAATGCCGCACAAAAAATAACCATCTGTCGGTAATGATTGAAACCAATGAAAACTCCTAGTGGCCTGCACTATCTGCTTGTCCTATATGTTGTGGCAAATGTGACTACTACACCAAAAACTGAATAATCAACCCTCATTTGAGTATCCGCCCAAAAAATATTTGTTATCTGCTCCTTACAGCCTCATTGCACTGTGTAGAAATAATTCAGGTTGTTGGCAACCTGTTGTCTAAAGTACCAACATCAAGGTCCCTACCTCGCCATACTTTAGATTCTTCTCTCTCCTAGTCCACAGGTGCCTCTTTATTTCCTCCCTTGTGCATCCCAACTTGTGTACTCCTCCTACTTGTTTCACCATCAAGTCACACATCTTGCTAATTGATAAACCTTCATCTTCTGCAACTTCAGTTTCAATTCCTTGTGCCTAATTCACCTTTCTATATGACACCATCAGGTGCCGGCAATCAGGGAGATATAACTGATGATTATGTTCTACGACAAAATCTTAAACCACATATTTATTTAATTTTCTATTCAAGATGATACCCATTCTTGCACTGCATCCTGTTTTAGTTTCTGCATGAGGCTTTTTTGTATTTACATCCTGTGCATCTGCTGGCCTTTTACCCAATTTGGTGCACATGAAACTCCTTGATGTTAACACTTTGTCACTATTTCTATTGCCATACTCCTATCGTACGCTAAAGCCAACAATTGTAGCATAAGAGTGGTAAAAATCATAAGCATCTTCCTCTGAGTCAAATTCCATTCCTAGTCTTAGAATGCTACACCAAATAACTACAAATTTGCATCCTCACCTGGCTCCATCCCCCTAATTCATAAATAATACAAAGTCAATAATTGCTCCTTTCACTTTCAATTGCATTTTTAGCACTATATATCAACATCAACTTTTAATAATATTTATGTAGTTCATTTCACATGAAATAATTGCTCATTTACACATAAACAATGCAAAATTACAAAGTGCCACTACTTAGTTACTGATGCACTAATAGTACACTAATGCACAATTGTGAATTACAAGGTCAGTACCAATCAATGATGCACAGTAGTAGCAAAACTACATTATACTCATTTAGTAATTTTGAGAAATTTCTCTAGTAATGCTTCTACACTATACGCCTCTATTGATAGTCCAACTTTGCCCTCTTCACCAATTTTACTAATTTTTTAATGAGCAAAGCAAAACAAATGGTGGATAGAATTTCAAAAAAAAAAAAAAAACTTGCCTCGATATTTCAAATATATTAACTAAAATTAACTAAATAATTTTAACTCAATATTCTCTATTTCAGTTTTACAAAAGAACTAACAGCATACTATTGCACACTTTGTGAATGAAAAGATCAATAACACTCAACGCTTTTACTTTTGATCCTTGAAAGAAAGAAACAAATTTCAGGAATAGGAATAGCCACAAGAAAGTGAAGCTACAGTTTTCAATATCACAACATACACTCACACTATTTAACCTCATAATCTCATATTCCAAGTGTGATCGAAGATGAAAAAGTTTAAGTCAAACACTATTAATGATGTAGAAATCAAGAAGTGCACAAGATACATTACAAAGGGAAAGGCACAACTCACGGCTAGACCTTTAATCAATCTAAGGTAAGATCTAAAATGTTTGGGAAACTAAATGCCAACAGACTTTTTCTTCCAAAACTTCAAGTGATCTGTGGATAAACAATTAGTTAGTAAGGGCCGATTTAATCTTATATACAATAATCTTAACCTCTACATACTTCTTACAAATTAAATGGAAATCCTTATTTCATATCCAATATAAAGAGTTGATACATTCATCAACTAGTTAATTTTTTTCTTCCATAGGTCAAATGAGAGGCCATCACTAACCAAAAAGAATAAAGGAAATTGCAAGTAAAGTAGTTCTTTTTGATCTGTCCATTCTTTTCACACATAATTAATTACTCCCTTTATAACACCTTTCATATTTTTTAAATTTGTTAAACA
This sequence comes from Coffea canephora, assembly GCA_036785865.1. Taxonomy (NCBI): domain Eukaryota; kingdom Viridiplantae; phylum Streptophyta; class Magnoliopsida; order Gentianales; family Rubiaceae; genus Coffea; species Coffea canephora. The sequence goes on along the minus strand of CM071920.1, from coordinate 29,898,005 downwards.
GCTTAACTTATAAAGAGATCTTTCACAATACTTAAACTTATCAATGTAAAAGTTTCATAACAACTCATTAACTTAACTTGTGACGACCCCACTTCTCCCAAGGGCGAATCCGAGGACCGCCTGCCTAACTCACGCCAGGACTCAAAATTTAAGGCAATAAGAGCTAGATAAACCAAAAGAGTACTATATACAATATATACAATCCCAAAAGGGTTCTAATTACATCCTCCAAAATAGATGTTCAGATTACTACATCACCATATGCTAATCACCAAATATATAAAGTAGATCCGACAAAGGGGTTCTTATACAGGCCATTAAAACAAGAAAAAACGTCTTAAACGTCTAACTACGACAAGCACACCTAACTATACTAGTGAAGGTGCCAAAGAGTATCCCCGCGTCGGCCCTGCTAAGGAAAACAAAAGAAAAGGGGTAAACTATATGCTTAGTAAGTAAACAGGGGTAAAATCATAAATTTCACATTTAGATAAACAACTATTTCACAAAAATGTCAAATCAAGTGCAAAAGTAAAAATACAAATGAAGGATACAGGTTAGTTCCAAAGCCAAGTCGTTTGCCATGCGTGACCTCCTGCCGACACTCCGTCGACCATAAATAAGGTCCGTAGAACTCCACTTGTACTCTCACCTAACACCTTATCACCCTCACTGGCCAGTCACCTCACAAACTTGCTCGAGCAAATGAAATTGAGCTTGGTTTACAAGTTTGGTTCACAAACTTGGTTCACATTCTCGGTGAACCGGATTCACAAACTTGGTTCACAACATGAACTTACAAATTTGGTGACCTCAGACTAGGTTGGACTGGTTTCGACCAAGCTCCGGCTAGCTCAAATAGTCCATCTTAGTCGGAAGATCAACCCCAACTCACAAACGTCACCCCCGAGCTACAAGCTCAAGGGGCTCAAACCCAAATTAATTTATTTAGACATGTCATGTACAAAGATGCAAATAAATTAGGGTTTAGGTCGAGTGTGATGAAGTACACTCTCGCCTAGGTACCCCTTTCATTCACCTTAAACATATAAGTACGTTATATACAAAACGGCCCGAATACTTACACAAGGAACCACGATAGCAAAAGTACGAAATCGTGTCACGAAGGATAGCTAGTAGTAGGCCCCACCTAGCTCACCACCGTCTGAAATAGAAGATTACATCACATTATATCATAAACGGCTACTAACATTCCCAAAACAAGCAAAACGGTAAAATTGGCACATGCAAGTGCGGAAACGGCAAACGAAAACGTAAACGGCCGGCAACAGAAACGGCAGATTTGGCACATAAAACCGTTTTGATCAAATTTCAGTCTACGGTTATTGGATCGAAGTGCATGAATTACCGTTGCGAAGCTAAGAAGAAGGGATACAATTTTCATGAAGACACCTCAAGTCGAATCTCAAAGGAACTAGGACAAAAATGCATAAAATAGTTCCAGGCATTTCATTTCGGGTTACCAAACAGGCCCTGTTTGAAAGACCATAACTCATGACTCGGAAATCGGAATCAAGAAATTCTACAGGCGTTAGAAAGCTTATATATAAGGCTATAACTTTTGTATTTTGACTAAAAACTGAATCAGTACAGAGCATAGGAAAAAAGGGGTTCAAAGTTCCTGTTAGAACTGTCCAAATTCAAAGGCAGTTCTGATAACCGATTTTGTTTTGGTTATAACTGAAGCTACGGAACTCAGATTTGGATGCACTTTATACCATTTCGAAGCTAAGACCAAGATCTACATTTCTTATGAAGGGATCAACATCCAGTTCGCACGTTATCAAAATGGACAGAGCATGGTCAGAAGCAAAGTTCAAAAATGTAACACAATCCAGTGTACAAAACAGGTGCAAGTGTTTTGGCTATAACTCGGGCTACACTGATCCGTTTGACCTGAAATTTTGCAGGTACATTAAGGACTTAAGTAGCTTTCATGTTTTGAGAAACTTCTGAATCCGCACGTAGCATAAAGAAAAACAGAACTCAAGTTCGGATTTGTGGACTGCCCTGATTTCCAGTTTTGCCGTTTTTGCGTTCCACAACCGCACGGTCCGTTCTATGGTTCTTATGCAAGCGTTCTAACCCAACTCCTACCAAATAAACACACATATACTAACTTCTAAATGGCCTACTAATGAGCCAAAACTTTCCCTATAAGTCACCATAAAATTACCAAACACTAACCAAAATCCCTATCCTTACTTCATTTGCACCATTGAACTTATTCTAACAATCTACTAACCAAACTCTAACCAACTAAACTCTAGCCAAGCTAAACTAACCTAATGGAGTCTAGGGTTTCATGGACAAAATCTGATTTTACTAACAATTAGCCATACAAGTGAAATTAACACATCATAGGCTCCATATACAAGCCAAACAATCATCCAAATCAACTTGAATAACTATGAAGCAAGAAACCCTAATTCTTTCATAAGCTTAACCGAAATTTGGGCAGCAATAAACCACTTAAAATAAACCATCAATCAACACCATAAACACCTCATGAATCATACAAGTTCATAATCACAACAAAACTTCACTTTCATGGCTTCAAAATTAATTCCCCAACTTTAACTTCCAAGAGAGATAATTTTACCTTCAAGAAAACTCTGTAAATGAAGAAAGCTATGACAAACAAGGCCCAAGTTGTTTCCCTTAAACTCCAAGATCAAGATGGAAGCTAGATGAAGAAGAACTTTGAAAAATTTTTCCTTTCTCTTTTTGCTCTTGCTCTCGGCCACCTCTCTCTCTCTCGTCTTTCTTATTTTGTTTTGTTTTACTTCTTATGATAATCTTGCAAATCATAGGATATATATGAGCTTAGTCAAAGTATAAGAAGATATTTTCCCTATTAACCAATCATATAAAAGCTTCAACTTTGCATCTTAGCCCTTAGACCTTTACTTTTTCTTTCTTATACTCTTGCCCAAACATATATAGAAAGCTTTCAATTTACTTCATAGGTTACCAACTTAATCTACTCCAAAACATGTAATCACACTTAATTGCTTCACTAATCACCCTCCTATATGAATCACCTATACTTAAACATACTTTATCCCACATAAAAGCAATTAAACAATAACCTTTTTGTCAAGGGCAAAATTAGGGTTTTAAACCAACTTAAAACTTCTAATAGATCATAACACTAGAGGTTTTGCTCATTTAGGGTTTCTAACCTTTTTAAACTTATTTAACCTATATAAAATGGATCAAATCCTATGCTTACCTATACTAAAACACACACTAGCATAACTAACTTTAATTACAACTTGAACTTGTGATTAATACAAAAATAGGGTTTCAATCCTAACCCAGATTAGGGTTTTCTCCTCAGCCCTAAAATCCCAATTTTACCGCACAAATAATGAATATCACCTAATATCAAACTTAAGAACTGACTGGGGTCTCACAACCTCCCCCACTTAGAACAATTTCATCCTTGAAATTAATTCCTTTGTTCGCGAACCATGGAATGTAGGGTTTACAAAAGTGCGCGGCATCAGGGTTTTTGAAAACACTTGCGGTACACTGAAAAGAGAGCGTACCTTCGACGCCCGCCAAAGGGTCAGTCACCTCTTGTTGACTCATTGCATACACTCTTGCTGGCCCTTTGGATCGATTTCCCCCTGCGTTCGTCGGTTTGGTTGTGGTCCCTTCGGTTGGTGACTTAAGTCCTTCCTTCTGCATCTTGGGGCACTGGGCAATCAGATGTTCGATGCTACCACATTTAAAGCATTTCCGTACCGAACTATTTTTCCAGCAATTTTCATCGGTGTGATTGCCCCCACAGAAACCACAGGTTGGTTTAATGTCCGCACTTGACCCTCCATGCTGGGTACTCCTCTGGGGCTCTTGCCCTACCTGACCTCTCCCAAAGTTATTCAGAATCCTTGCAGGTCGTGGCCCATCTGTTCCTTTACTCGTCTTAAAAGGTGACTCGTTTCTCGAGTTTTGTCCGGTCGCAACGTTGGAGCTAGGTTGTTTTCTTTTTCGATCATGGAAAGCTTTTACTTGTCCCCTAACTGTCTCAATTCTTTGTGCCTTTTCTAGTGCCTGACTAAATGTGTCCAGTTGTGCGGCCGTTAGGGCTTTCTGAATTTTCACATTTAACCCTTGAATGAAGCGGCGGATTCGTTTTTGCTCCGTTAGCACCAGCTCTAGGGCAAAGCGAGAGAGTTTTGTAAACTGAGTTTCGTACTCCGCCACACTAGATGCCCCTTGACGCAAGCGGATAAAATCATCTTCCCCTTTCTCTTGAATAATGGGCGGCAGATATTTTTCATTAAATTCCCATGTAAAATTAACCCATGTCCAGGGGATCTGTTCGCGCTCCCACCTGACTTTAATCACATTCCACCAAATTCGAGCAGCCCCCTCAAACTGAAAAACAACAAAAGATATCTGTCGTTCCTCCGAATACCCGAGGGCGGCAAATATATCCATCATATGGTCCATCCAACTCTCTGCTAGGTCAGGATTAGGTCCACCTATAAATTTTGGAGGTACAAATTTTTGTAACCGTTCTAAAGCACGGTCCTCTCCCTCATGATTACCCGGATTATGTCCAGGATTCCCGGCGCTATTCCCCTGGCCCTGCTGATTCACCATTCGCTCTAGCAGATCAGTCATTCGTTGGATGGCTATAGCTACTTGATCCAGCTCATTGTCATTTTCTCCTTCAGAGTCTCGTCCTTGCCCTCTATCTCTACCTCAACCACCGGAGTCCATTTAAGGGCAAAAGTCTATAAGTCGAAACATAACGTATACTTATTATCCAAACTATGAACAAAGTAAGGAACACACAAAATATGCACAAAAGACTTGCAAAAGATAAGTTCAAAAGATTATACTCAAATATATACATATATTTACAAAGTCACACCAAAAGATATACAAATTACCCGACCTCCAGTCGGTACAAAACCCAGTATACACACGAGCACTCTGGCTCCAAAAATTTAGTCAGTCAACCAAATAACAAAAGAAATTAGCCATGCCAGTTCTAACAAAAGTAATCCGCCAGCTAATCAAAAGTACAAAAGCGACCCTAAACGCTTCCCCTAGGGCCCCGATTCCCAACGGAACCTAAAGTCTCCATCATCTTTGAACCTAAAGTCTCCATCTCGTCCATCATCTTTGGACCAATAGTTCGGGGTGGTGTCTCTGCGGTCACATTTAATAGGACATCACAGTCCAACATGATACTCCGGGCCCTCTTTCTCAGCTGCCCCTTCATGGCGAAGAGGTGCTGGTGTGTGCCATGGAACTTACGACGAAGAGTATCCGTCCCCTCCTCCTCAACCCGGAGCCCTTACTCCAAATCCCTAATACGCAGCTCCAAATCCCTAATGCGCCTAACCTGCCTGTGGTCAAACTCTCTAGCCTTATCCAGCTGTCTAGCCAAATGATCAGCCACCTTTTCCAGGCGACATCGCTCGTCGTCCACTGCTAGGACGACCTTATCAGGGTAACCGAAGGTGTGTTGGCACTCACAAGGCCGATCCAGCTGACCAAAAGGGGAATACAGCGTATACGGCTCCCCATGCCTCATCTGATATCGGATCACCTGCCTACGTAACATCCGGTTCACCGGGCCCCCCGGACTCCGAGGTCTCGGTCCTGATCCCACGCCGGTGGGTTCCACACTGCTAGAACTGCCTGGATCCATATCTACAAAACATTAATTCGTCAGCGCACCGGCATTTCAACTTAAAATATATCATTCATCTTAAAAGAATCAAATATGCCTAGTGCCTATCGCGTATGTCCCACTTGCCCAAGTCCTCTAATCTAGGCGCTCTGATACCACTTATGATGACCCCACTTCTCCCAAGGGCGAACCCGAGGGTATCATCGAGCCGCCTGCCTAACTCGCGCCAGGACTCAAAACTTAAAACAATAAGAGCTAGATAAACCAAAAGAGTACTATATACAATATATATAATCCCAAAAGAGTTCTAATTACATCCTCAAAATAGATATTCAGATTACTACATCACCATATGCTAATCACCAAATATATAAAGTAGACCCAATAAAGGGGTTCTTATACAGGCCATCAAAACAAGAAGAAACGTCTTAAACGTCTAACTAAGACAAGCACACCTAACTATACTAGTGAAGGTGCCAAAGAGTATCCCCGCATCGGCCTTGCTAAGGAAAACAAAAGAAAAGGGGTAAGCTATATGCTTAGTAAGTAAACAGGGGTAAAATCATAAATTTCATATTTAGATAAACAACTATTTCATAAAAATATCAAGTCAAGTGCAAAAGTAACAATACAAAGGAAGGATACAGGTTGGCTCCAAAGCCAAGTTGTTTGCCATGCGTGACCTCCTGCCGATACTCCGACGACCACAAATAAGGTCCGTAGAACTCCACTTGTACTCCCACCTAACACCTTATCACCCTCACTGGCCAGTCACCTCACAAACTTGCTCAAGCAAACGAAATTGAGCTTGGTTTACAAGCTCGGTTCACAAATTTGGTTCACATTCTCGGTGAACCGGATTCACAAACTTGGTTCACAATATGAACCTACAAACTTGGTGATCTCAGACTAGGTTGGACTGGTTTCAACCAAGTTCTGGCAAGCTCGAATAGTCCATCTTAGTCAGAAGATCGACCCCAACTCACAATCGTCACCCCCGAGCTACAAGTTCAAGGGGCTCAAACCCAAATTAATTCATTTAGACATGTCATGTACAAAGATGCATATAAATTAGGGTTTAGGTCGAGTGCGATGAAGTACACCCTCGCCTAGGTACCCCTTTCATTCACCTTAAACACATAAGCAAGTTATATACAAAACGGCCCGAATACTTACACAAAGAACCACGATTGCAAAAGTATGAAAATCGTGTCGCGAAGGATAACTAGTAGTAGGCCCCACCTAGCTCACCACGGTCTGAAATAGAAGATTGCATCACATTATATCATAAACGGCTACTAACATGCCCAAAACAAGCAAAACGGCAAAATTGGCACATGCAAGTGCGGAAACGGCAAACGAAAACGTAAACGGCCGGCAACAGAAATGGCAGATTTGGTACCTAAAACCGTTTTGATCAAATTTCAGGCTACGGTTATTGGATCAAAGTACATGAGGTACCGTTGCGAAGCTAAGAAGAAGGCCTACAATTTTCATGAAGACACCTCAAGCCGAATCTCAATGTAACTAGGACAAAAATGCATAAAATAGTTCCAGGCATTTCATTTCGGGTTACCAAACAGGCCCGGTTTGAAAGACTATAACTCATGACTCGGAAATCAGAATCAAGAAATTCCAAAGGCGTTAAAAAGCTTATATATAAGGCTATAACTTTTGTATTTTGACCAAAAACTGAATCAGTACGAAGCATAGGGAAAAAGAAAGTTCCTGTCAGAACTGTCCAAATTCGAAGGCAGTTCAGACAACTGATTTTGTTTTGGTTATAACTGAAGCTACGGAACTCGGATTTGGATGTACTTTATACCGTTTCGAAGCTAAAACCAAAATCTAAATTTCTTATGAAGGGATCAATACCCAGTTCGTATGTTATCAAAATGGACAGAGCATGGTCAGAAGCAAAATTCAAAAACGTAACACAATCCAGTGTACAAAATATGTGCAAGTGTTTTGGCTATAACTCGGGCTACACTGATCCGTTTGACCTGAAATTTTGTAGGTAAATTAAAGACTTAAGAAGCTACAACTTTTATGTTTTGAGAAACTTTTGAATCAGCACGTAGCATAAAGAAAAACAGAACTCAAGTTCGAATTTATGGACTGTCCTGATTTCCAGTTTTGCCGTTTTTGCGCGCCGTAACCGCACGGTCCGTTCTATGGTTCTTATGCAAGCTTTCTAACCCAACTCCTACCAAATAAACACACATATACTAACTTCTAAATGGCCTACTAATGGGCCAAAACTTTCCCTATAAGTCACCATAAAATTACCAAACACTAACCAAAATCCCTATCCTCACTTCATTTGCACCATTGAACTTATTCTAACAATCTACTAACCAAACCCTAACCAACTAAACTCTAGCCAAGCTAAACTAACCTAATGGAGTCTAGGGTTTCATGGACAAAATCTGATTTTACTAACAATTAATCACAAAAGTGAAATTAACACATCATAGGCTCCATATACAAGCCAAACAATCATCCAAATCAACTTGAATAACTATGAAGCAAGAAACCCTAATTCTTTCATAAGCTTATCCGAAATTTGGGCAGCAATAGACCACTAAAATAAACCATCAATCAACACCATAAACACCTCATGAATCATACAAGTTCATAATCACAACAAAACTTCACTTTCATGGCTTCAAATTAATTCCCCAACTTTAACTTCCAAGAGAGAGATAATTTTACCTTCAAGAAAACTTTGTAAATGAAGAAAACTACCACAAACAAGGCCCAAGTTGTTTTCCTTAAACTCCAAGATCAAGATGGAAGCTAGATGAAGAAGAACTTTGAAGAATTTTTCCTTTCTCTCTTTGCTCTTGCTCTCGGCTACCTCTCTCTCTCTCTTCTTTCTTATTTTGTTTTGTTTTATTTCTTATGATAATCTTGCAAATCCTAGGATATATATGAGCTTAGTCAAAGTATAAGAAGATATTTTCCCTATTAACCAATCATATAAAAGCTTCAACTTTGCATCTTAGCCCTTAGACCTTTACTTTCTCTTTCTTACACTCTTGCCCAAACATATATAGAAAGCTTTCAATTTATTCCATAGGTTACCAACTTAATCTACTCCAAAACGTGTAATCACACTTAATTACTTCACTAATCACCCTCCTATATGAATCACCTATACTTAAACATACTTTATCCCACATAAAAGCAATTAAACAATAACCTTTTTGTCAAGGGCAAAATTAGGGTTTTAAACCAACTTAAAACTTCTAATAGATCATAACACTAGAGGTTTTGCTCATTTAGGGTTTCTAACCTTTTTAAACTTATTTAACCTATATAAAATGGATCAAATCCTATACTTACCTATACTAAAACACACACTAGCATAACTAACTTTAATTACAACTTGAACTTGTGATTAATACAAAAATAGGGTTTCAATCCTAACTCAGATTAGGGTTTTCTCGTCATCCCTAAAACCCCAATTTTACCGCACAAATAATGAATATCACCTAATATCAAACTTAAGAACTGACTGGGGTCTCACATAACTACCATTAAATGCTTTTCAATATATGTCAAAAAGATACACAATATATTTTGCTTCAACATAGTCTTTCAACCAGGAAAGTACAAAGGGCATAGTTCAAACTGGAAGTGAATATAATTTTCTTAATCTCCATAGTAAATAACCGTTATTGCACCACAACCCACCCATTACCTACCCCCTGAAAATGACCCGAAAAATAGAAAAACAAAAAGAAACTAATACAAGAGAAATAGAAAAGAAAAATTATGGGGAAAAACATTGCATATTAGTCATGTTTACTTAATCTGAAAAAGAATCAATAGAAAATTGCAGTTTATAGGTGTCATAAACTAGTTATTGGGTGTAATAATTCAATCATGTGGTGTAAGTTTTTGGGTTACATGCTTCTACACATTGATTAATTGCAAGGTTATCAGGACATCCCAAATCAGTCAAAAAAATGGCAGATAGCATTTCAAAAAAAAAAAATAAATAAATCAATATTTCAAATATATTAACTAGAATAGGGGAGAACCTATATGAATGAAGGAACAACTTTAATACCTTAACTTTGGCCATAAAAGCCAATTGAACAGATTTTTCTTCCTCTTCAATTTCACCATCGGAATTGCACTCATTCCATATGAATTGGAAGTTGTTGAATCTTGATTTTCTTCCTTCTTTCTTCTTTTTCATTGGACACTCACTCATGTAGTGTCCAAATTAGCCGCATTCATAGCATTTGTCAGCTTATTTTTATTTATCTCTTGCTTTTCTTTGTTTCTTGCAAAATTGAATTGATTGGAATTTGAATTGCTAGATTCTCCTTTTCTGAATCTTCTTTTGTTGAGAATTCTCTTGAAATTTCTTGTGATAAGAGCAAGATCATTATCATCAACCTCCACATCTTCTCCATCCAAGAAAATCGAGTCATCTACATCTTGATAAGCTTTTAGAGTAATGCTCCTTCTTACCTTTGCATCATCTTCATCTTGCACCTTAGTCTTAAGCTTCAGCTTAGAAGAGTTTAGAGAATTAATAAGAGATTCAATAGGCATAGAATTCAAACCTTTAGCCTCTTCAATAGTAGTCACCTTACTCTCCCAATCATTTGACAAAGCATTCAAGATTTTTCTGTTTTTCTCTCCTAAGGAGTATTTCTTTTCTAGCACCTCTAAATTCTTAATGAGATCATTGAATTAACAATACATTTTGTCAATATTTTCATGAGATTCCATCTTAAACGACTCATACTTAGCAACCAAGATAGACTTCTTTACTCTCTAACAATTTTGCTACCTTCATGAATTTCTCTCAGTTTGTCCCAAATTTCGTTAACTGACTTACAACCATTGATTCTAATAGATTCATTTGAGTCTAAAACACTATATAATACATTCATAGTTTTTGCATTTAAGGTGAGATGAATTCTATCCTCTGCAGTTAATTTATTTCTTATTTTTAGTCTAGGTTTAGGAGTGTTTTCATCTACTATAGAGGCATCATATGGATCTTCATTAACAATAAACCACAATTCAATATCAATAGATTGTAAGAAGATAATCATTCTTTCTTTCCAACTCACATAATTTGACCTATTAAACATTGAAGGTCTAATCACAGATTGTCCTTCAAAAAACATGGCATTGTTGGTTGTCATCTTTATTCCTAAATCAGTTGAGCTTAATCTCTAGGAGACCAATCTTTGATACCTGTAGACACCAAAATTTTGGTGTAATTTCATTTACTGTTTATTCTTAGTTTTTTATTTATCGTGTTAGTTTTATTCGATTGTTAGTTTTTAGTTTCTAGTTTTATTTTTATTTTATTTTTAAGTTTTAGCATAGAATTTCTTGAAAAAAGAGGAAAAAAGAAAAATCATAAAAGGAAAAAAAGGAAAAAGAAAAATAGCAATTTTGTTTTATTTGGCTTTATTTATCTATTTTTAGTCATTTCTACTTTATTTATCTTTTATTTTATTTTCGTTTGGTTCATTTAGAAAAAAAAAAAAAGAAAAAAGGTCTTGCGGCATGCAAGCTGCGTTTTGGTCGCAGCTTGCAAGGAAGTATTGGGGCAGCCCTTGGCTGCAAATATGGAAAGAGGACTGAGTTGTTTTAGGGTTGGAGGTTCCGATATAAATAGAAAAAGAGAGTGACAGCCGCAAGGAAGAAAAGAAAAAGAAAATCTGAGCACAGTCCGTGACTTGAGAGGGAGAAGACGGCAGGAAAAATTGAGAGCAAGGGAGAGAGCTGAAGTTCTGTGAGGAAAAGAAACCGAGAGTTGACGGCTGTGGAAATAACAGAGATTACGGGGCTAAGACAGATTGGGAGTGAAGGCCTAAAAAGGGCATCGGGCAAAAGAAAAGAAAGGCCGAAGAGGGGAGGGTGAGGAACCAGAAAATCAGGGGCGGCGGACAAAGGGAAAACAGAGTAACCGCCGCAATCCACCACCCAAACCCTCCGATACTCAGATCAACGAAGCTACCACTATCGGCTGCTACTGATCCTACCATCATCAACTTCATGGTCCAGCAGCAGCAGCAGAGACTTGTTGCTTACCAGACGTTCTCTAAGACTCCGCCCGCTGCTCCTGCTGCTACCAATCGGAAGCCCCTTCCTAATTCAGGCATTCAGCATCACCCTGACATCAACGGCAATGGACCGCCTAACTTGAATCCGCCACCATTGCCTGCAAGCCTTCATTGGAGAAGCACGGAATCTGGGTTTGAGGAAAAACCAGAGGAAGAGGAAACAAACCGATGGGCGAAGGGATGGTGTCGCTGAAGTTTCAGAAATGACTCGCCGCCAGCATCCTCAAGTGCGTCAGAGGCAAGGTCTGGCTAGCCAAGCAGTCAGCGAAGTTTCCATGGCCAAATCCAGATTGAAGAAGGTAAGCCGCCATTGTCTTTCAAATTTCAGTTTTATTCAAGCTTTCAAAGCCTGTTTTGTATTTTTATTTTCACGTTTGTGGCTAGTAGCAAATTTTCTGTTGAGTTATTCATGAACTGGAAGTATGTCTGTTTTGGATGTCGATTGGACTGAAGTTTCCTGTGTTTTGACAAAATTTTGGGGCTGAATATAGCTTTAGTTGAGTAGAAGATTAGTAAATTTTCTGATGCCCTCAACCCGTTCGACGAATTGCCTGAGAAACTTTGATGTATTGCTATCTTGCATCTTTCTTTTTCCGTTCCCTTATGCTTCCCATCTTCTGGGTTTTGTTGTCTGTTACCGAATTTGGCATGTCCTTGTTTGCGAAGAAAGCTGAAATGGCATCTGATGTGTTTTGATCTTCAATGGTTTAATGTTCTTGATTTGGGTGTGTTAATCAAAAGGGGTTGTGATAATCAAAGGGAATTTTTAGTAATCCGAATCTCAGGCTTGAATTTGGGTTTGTGCATGATTTGTACACTGAATAGCCTTTCGATTGCGGAACCCAGAAATTAGCGTCGAAGAAGAGAGCTTCTGCAGAGCATAAATTTCTAAAAAATGCAATTGAACCCTTCATGTTCTGCCTAATTTCATTGTGGCCCAAAATCTGGATAAATTGAACTAATTTTGTCCTTTTAAGTGTAATCCTCTGTTTGCATATTCTATGTGACTTTGTGGATAGATTAATTCTTGATTTGGGATCATGATTGGGGCTTAATAATTTTTAGTTAATTTGTTTATCTTGTTGGGTTTAGTGAAATAAGTGTTTTGGATTAAGGGGTTACTTTGTTTGGGCATAGGAAGATAGAGCCCAACACTTTTGTTTGGATTTTTGGCTTGGGCCAGAGGATCATGATCCATATGTTTGGTTGGCTAATTTTGGGCCAAAATAGTAGGCTAGCCCGTCTGTTTTGCTTGGGTCCTGATTTGTGCTAAGAGGTTTTGGCCCAAGCAAATAAGAAAAATGGCCCAATGGTTTGATCCATTAAGAAACCAGAAAATTATTTTGCAGATCAGTCCCTGTATTTTCCTTTAACTCTACTGTGGCCCTCAAAACTTTTAGTTTCTTTCGATTAGGTCCTTAATTTAATTGTCATTGGGTCCCTAAACTTTATTTCTCTTTAATTGTGACCCCAAAACTTTATTAATGTTTGCAATCAAGTCTTGTATTCTTTTGACTTTTTGAATGTGGGTTGTCTATATGATTTAATTGATTCAATTTCATGATTATCTTTTGATTAAAATGATGCCTTGACTTTTTTATTATTTTGGAGGGCAAATAAATAATTTCTCCTCATTAGGAGTGCCAATTCAAGAGAGGTATACCCTAATCCCTTATTTCTTACTTTATTCGACTCTATGTGCCTTATGTGCCTTTACATGCTTGATTGTATGTCTCTTGGATGTTTTTTATTCATTTCATTTATTTATTTATTTACTTTATGGGCTTTGTACATTTATTTTAGTTCAATTTGATTGTTTGAAAGGCACTTGAATGCCAAATTTGTAATAGTTAGGTATTTATTTTAATTATTTAATTCATTTTCCCTTAGATTGTAATAGGGCCTCCCCAAGTGTAATAGTTAGGGGTTCCTTTACTTCATTTGCCTTGCGTGATTTGCATGCATATGTGTTATGTGTTACTTGCTTTAATTAGGTTCTTGCATATAGTCGAGCATGCTAAGTGTTATGTGTTATGTGTTTATAAGTGAATGACATGTCTACTTGCTTTCCATAGTCATGAATGAATGTGATGGATGAATGTACGTTTCCACTAGTCCAACGCTAGTAGGAATTTATAGAATGGGCTAGTCCAACGCTAGACCCTTAGAGATTTCTCTCGTGAGTCCATACGTGCATGTTTCATTTCATTTCATGCATTTTTCTTAGTTTTCTAGCATTTAGCATGTTCTTCCGACCCTTTCCCCTTCATTTTAGGTTTTTGCATATCATGCTAGTAATAGGGTACATTTGCTTGAGAGTCCCCTTTCGATAAGGGAAACGAGCGAGTGTGGCTACAAAAATAGCCTTAGCACGCTAGTTATCCTTTCTAATCAAAGGGAAAATTAAAGTCACAAAGTTAGGACTCCCCGTTCCCGTCTTGATGCATTCCTATAGGATTCATGCATTTTACTCATTCGCTATCACATACACTTCTACTTTATATTCTATCCCTTTTTCCACATTCTCACTTCACACTACTTTTGGACGTTTTCACTTAAATTTTCACACTTTATACCATATCACTAGCACACATGCACTTTACGTTATTTTCACATCATCATTCTTTACTCACCTTACCTTGTAAATACATTTGCACACTTCCACTTAATCCTATTATTTTTATTATTTTTCTCACTTCACACAAACTCACATTTTCACATGACATGCATTCCACTCATTCGTACGTCATTTAGGATTATGTGTGACCTCTCCAAAGGATCATTATTGGGCTTCACAATTAATGTGATTGGCACCACTCAACTTTTGAAGAGAAATTTCTCCCAATCCCCCTAGGTCTAGGATTTGCATTCATGTAGTACATCCAAATGTAATAAATTCTTTGGGTTAAAACAAGAAAATCTTTTGATTAAATCACGCAACTAGCCTTGGCTAGGTCGAATGGGTGTCTTGGATTTTTATCCTTGCCTTCCCCTTCGTCAAATGTGACTCCCGAACCTTTTTCGTTGGTTTACGTGGACTAGGAGTCATTTAAAAGGGGTTTCTTACTACTTTTTCCTATTTTTTCTTTAAAAATTCATTTTTAGGTGACTTGGTACACCTTAACTCATTATCAAGTGACGACTCCGATTTTTTATTTCAAAAACCCTTTTTAAACTATAATTTTGGGTCAAATCGTCGCATTCTCAAACCCCCATTTAGACCCATTTTTGTTTTAAATCACAATTCATTTTCCAATCAAAAAATACATTTTTTAAACCATTTATTTATTTATTCAAAAAATGGGGCGCGACAGTTGGCGACTCCATTGGGGAATTTCGAGAGTCCGAGCAAATTTGATTTAATCAACCTTTTTCTTCTTTTAACCTTTTCATATATCACATTTGGGTGTTTTAGGGTTGCATTTTTTCCTTTTTTTAGGATTTTGCATTTCACGCGTGTCCAACTACTCCCTCACTCGCGAATGTATGATTGGTTGATTGGATGTATGTTTACTTGCTTATTTCGCGCTTGCATTGCATTTAGGGGGGTGTGTCACCCTAGAGCCTCGCGTTGGTTCTTGATCCCTCCCCTCCAAACGAGCACAAGCATACGAGCATACGCTTTATTTTTTATCCCTTCATTTATTTTCTTTTAGTGGCTTGTCACGCCACTCCACCCTACTAGGATTAGGCGACCCACTTGGACATGTGATCACGACACGATGTGTGTGTAGCATGATCCAATGGGTCACTCAATCTTCCGCTTTAAGCTATGGGTTGATAGCCTTTAGCTTTTAGTCGAAGGTTGAGGATCTTGATAGATTCACTCAAACACGTAGCCGCGACACGATGTGTGCGTAGCGGTGTTTGGGGAATCGCTCGAGCCACCGACAAAGAACCTTGGGATTGATGACCCTTGGTTTCTAAGTCTGAAGGCTCGGGGACCTGAGCTTATCGAGTCTAGATGCATTAGCGAACCCCAATCTCATACATCCATTTTAGAATTGCCTAGGGTAGTGTCGACCTTACCCTAAAATTAGGAACACTATTCACGAGGGGAGGGGTCCTACCCCTCTTTCCTTATTCTTTGTTGCTTTTATATCATCTAATTGTCCAACGTGTTATGTGATTATGTGTTGAACTAACGTTTCCTTGTTTCTTATCTTTCGCATTCACAAACGTTAGGAAATAAGAGGTCTGGCATGATCCTCTTTTAGGACCTACCCTTATAGATAGGCCATTGCACGTTTAGAAATTTCGGTATATTTTGTTCATAAATTAATAATGCCATGTCATTTTAGGCTTACCCGGGCAGATAAAGGGTTCCTTAGGTCACGTTTCATTCCGAATTGCATATTTACATCGCTTTAATAACTGGCATCATGCATTAAACCCTCGAAAGGGAATGCCACTTAGGGGATCCCGTGTTAGGAATAAACCACCTTGTGTTTCGGATATTTAATCCAAGGAAACTTGCACGTTTACATTTTTTGTACCATCCAAAGGGGTAACGCACAAGGTAAGGTAGGATCCGATTGTTTTCATAGAATGATCCTTGGAATATGAGCATCTAGTAATCACTTTTTGGCCATTTTATCAAAAATTGGTAAAAATCCCTTGCGTGAAGGACATTAATTTGAAGAAATTCACAAATGATTCCTCCTTTTGAGACGATAAATAAATTAAGGCAAAAATTTGATTTATAGAAGGTCATAGACTAATGCACTTCAATGATTTTGAAATAACCAATGGCCGGACAATTCAACCAATCCATTTTGCCGATTCATTCAATAAATCGTCAATTCATTTGACCAATTTACCCTTTTTTTAGGGTCATTTGACCAATTTACCCTTTTTAGGGTCATCCGGTCGATTTTGAATAAATCGTCAATTCATTTGACCAATTTACCCTTTTTTTTAGGGTCATTCGGCCGATTTTTGAATAAATCACTAATTCAATTTCATTCATTTGGCCAATTTACCCATTTTTAGGGCAACCGAGGCGATTTTGAATAAATCAAGTTTCGTTCAATCTATTTGATCAATTTACCCTTTTTAGGGTGATCTGATTAATTTTGGATAAATTAAATTTCATTCAATTCATTTGACCCATTTCCCTTTTTAGGGTAATCTGGTCGATTTTAAATAAATTGTCAATGTCATTCAATCCATTTGACCAATTAGGGTTTCAATGACGAATTTCAATTTGGAAACCTAGTCGATTTTGAGAAAACCATTCATTGCATCCAGACATTTGATCAGTTAGAGTTTTGACTCGTGCTTCACTGAGAAAATATTATCAAGGAATTCCAATCTCTTCGATAGGAAGTTCGTCAAGGTCAAACCCGTGCGTTTTTGCAAGTTCTTGTATCGATCAAAAGTGATCAATCTCTTCGGACGAGGTCCTCATTTTGACAAACGTCTCTTCTCATTCCAATGAGCCAAATTTTTTCAAATTATTTTTCATTCCATAAGCTGATTGGATCCATCAGGTATTGTATAGTGCCTGCTCTGGAGGATTGCATTTTCATGCTAGGCCTACCCTTGGCATAAAAGGGTTCCCCCATAGGACATGTATACCGATTTTATATTCTTTCTTACTAACTCAGGGTATTTTTCTTTTGTTTTCCCCCTTCCGTGCATTCATACAAATACTTCAATAAATGGAAAATATTTTTCTATATCTGATGGCACTTCCGATCTAATAAAGTGTCAAAACTGCAAGTGTTATTTGATTTTTTGGCAGATCCTACAATGAAAACATAAATGATTTATCTGGAAGCTCTACGCTAAAGCCTTTGAGAGATGTTGTAATTGTTTTCCAAAGAAAAATTTTGTATATTTGATTTGTTAATGCATTTTGTTTCAAAAGAAAAGGAGACAAAAAAGTGTATATGTGGAGCTCTTTACAAGTTTCTCTCTTCTCATTTGTATCGTAATTGAATGAGAAATTTTGTTTCAAACTTTTTCAGCAATAAAATTTTTGGACAATCATTGTTTTGTGTATATTTACGTACATTTCATTCTTTATTCTTATTCATTGGAGATTTCATGATGAATTTTGAAGAAATAAGACTAAATTGGGATTTTTTCAACCTTCTGCCTGAAAATTCACAATAAGAGTGCTCAGAATTAAAAGATGTCACTCAAAAAGCCCTATGAGATTCCTTTTCTCCTTCATTTGACCCCAAAATAAAATCAGTCACATTGATTGATAAATTGGGGCCATCTTTGCTTGAAAATATCCATTGTGTTTAACCGATTCAGTTCACATCTAAGTGAAAGCAAAAATGTGCATTATTCTTGTTTGTTTTGAAAATTTGGAATGATACTTCGAGCATTCTTTTCTCTACCTATACACATTTTATCATTTGCTCTCTCATTTGAGCCTTTGAAAGAATAATTTCGTTTCAAATAAGAGCCTTAATGATCACTACCCTACATTGGAAAGATTTTCAAAAGAGGAATGGATTTTCAATGACCATTTCACTACTTTGGTTGTTATGAGGTGTAAGAATGATACTTTGGCCATCGTTTCTACAATCTAAACACTACTTTATCCCTTGCATCCTCATTTGAGCTAAAAATTGGTGGTTCTTTTCGAGTGCACATATGATCGCACCCCACATTGGGGAAGGAGATTGGAAAATTTTGAAAAAAGAAAAAAAAAAGAAGAGAGAGAAAGAGGAAAAGAAGCAAAAATGCCAAAAGAAAAGAAAAGAGGGAATCACAAGTTGGAGAAATTTGAATCTATCTGGGCTTCAATTTTGGAAAAAGGGAAAAAGGAAGGGTTTTGTCCGACGAACCACTTATGAAGAGTCTTCCTCAGTCAATTAATTCAGATACATGCAAGAAATTTCGCATTAATGAAAGTTTCCTTTCAGAGTTATTGTAAGGAACGGAATGAAAGTCAGACCCTCTTCTTTTCCAATCAAACATTCTATCCCTAGTTATCCCTTTTGAGCCTTCAGAATAAAATATTTCGTTTGGCAACCCCTGAGAATCGCAAACCCCACACTGGGGCAAGTTTGAGTTGAAAACGAAAATTTCAAGAAGTGAAAAGTGAAAAGCCACAAAATCAAAAGACAAAAGAAGAAATGAGAACCTCAGTTCACAAATAAATTGCGGCAAATTTTGAAAATTTCAAAGGATGGCAAAAGGCCGAAAAATCAGAGAAAAAAGAAAAAAAAAAGAAGAAAGAAAATGAAAGGGAAAAAGCCTCAATTGAGCATAAACTGGGGCAAATTCTGATTTAACCCTAAAAATAGGGTTGGCACAACAATGCGATCTCAGATTACTTAAACCATTCTTGAAATCTGCCTTCAAGCCTTAACTTTTCTAAACACCCCACCAGACCCCATTACAAAAGCCGAAAGTCCTGACTTCTGTTCTTTGCAATGCCCCTGTCAAGAAAATTTCTGATGTCGAAAAATTTTAGCTGTATTTCTGAATTGCTTGGGTATGAGGTTGACGCTACTCACCAGGTGAAAATCCACCAAGTTGAGGGAAAGGGAAAAGAGGCAAAAAGCAAAGCAAGAAAAGCAAATGCAAG
Source organism: Coffea canephora (assembly GCA_036785865.1). NCBI lineage: Eukaryota > Viridiplantae > Streptophyta > Magnoliopsida > Gentianales > Rubiaceae > Coffea > Coffea canephora. The sequence goes on along the minus strand of CM071920.1, from coordinate 29,878,669 downwards.
AAAATGCAGAAAAATTCGACGCTGAAGGCCCTAGTGAATGATGAGAAAAATGCAAACAAAGTCTGGGATCCTTAAGTTCAAAATAGGGGCAATTTTGGGAAAATGCGATCTTCGGTGCAATGTCCTTGAAAGTTTTATTCTTTAGCTATCGTTTTCAAACCAAATTACAAGCTAATAAAGTCCATCGTTGACTTATTCCTTCATGACAATCCAAAGTGAGGAAAATTCATCAAATCATTTGTGATCATAAGGGTATAACCCGTTTCCACATGTTTAGCTATCACTTCTGTCCATACGCTATAAGCCTAGAAAGCTTGTATGTTGACTAAGTTTTCTTGAAAAATAAGGGTGACAAACTCTTTGCTTTCACTAAGATGTGACATTGAAGGGATTACATATAATTTTGGGCACAAAAACCAAACAAATTCTGACCTCCCATTTCCTTAGCCATTTCAAAAAATAATAAAGTCACTTGATTGGTCCTGAAAGATGAGCCAACCAGAAGTGGTGACCCGTTACTCTAAGCACCAATGCTAAAAGTGAGGAAGAAATTTTCTTGAATTCGGTGTTACTTCGAGGAATTCATCATGAAATTTCTGTATTCAACGTTCAAATGATTACTTTCTAAATTTTGGAAGGTGCGATTTCTCTTTGTTCAAATAAATGGGGAATCATCTGAACAAATTTTTTGCAATCAAATGGGCCCACACTGGGGCAAATTTTTGCAATACATTTGAAGTTCTCAACCAAGAGTCAAGAAACGTACTTTTGATTCAATCTCTCCGTTCTTTTCATGGAATTTAAGTGCATCTTATACTTGGGTAAGCCCCTGTGCAGGTATCCATGGCTAAAATCAATAAAGAAGCGTAGGCCAGAATCTTATAAATCAAGGCCTCAAGGAGGAGCAACCATGCTGTAATACAAATCAATGGATCGGTTGCACAAATTGGTGGAGACTGGGGCAAATTATTTTTGATAAGATTCTCTCAATCAGGACTTCTGGAAAAATCAAATTCAATTTATTGTTTTTTGGAAAATCACATTGAATTTTTTTGTTGGCGATATCTTAGCGTCCGCCGCGCTCCCTTCTATCTTCCCTTTTTTGACAAAACACACTTAATTTCTTGATCAATTGGATGGCCGGACTGGGTCTTATCCCACTGACCATTCGCAAAGTTCACGTTGGGCCTGGTTTTCGTGCCGCCAACTTCACAAAAAGCACGTTGGGCTTGGACTTGGTGCCGCCAACATCACAAAAATCACGTTGGGCTTGGTTTTCGTGCCACCAACTTCACAAAAATCTCGTTGGAGTTAGGTTTTATCCCGCCAACCTCGGCAGAACTGGGTTCTATCACGCTGACCGCTAACATCTCGTTGGGCACGGGTTTTATCCCTCCGACCTCGGCAGGCTCGGGTTTTATCCCACTGACCGCTTTTATTTTCGTTGGGCATGGGTTTTATCCCTCCGACCTTGGCAGGCTCAGATTTTATCCCACTGACAGCTTTTATTTTCGTTGGGCATGGGTTTTATCCCTCCGACCTCGGCAGGCTCGGGTTTTATCCCACTGACCGCTTTTATTTTCGTTGGGCATGAGCTTTATCCCTCCGACCTCGGCAGGCTTGGGTTTTATCCCACTGTCCGATTGTCAAAAGCATTTTATTGCTACTGGAGCTGGGTTTGTCCCGCCAGTGAGCATTTCATTCTCATTGCTATTGGAGCTGGGTTTGTCCCGCCAGTAAGCATTTTATTTTCATTGCCACTGGAGCGTGAGGTTAGTCCCGTCAGTGAGCATTTCTTTTCGTTAGCCACTAGCCGTGGGTCAGTTCCACTAGTGAGCATTTCATTTGCATCACTAACAAACATGGGTCAGTCCTATTAACACTTCATTTCACTTCTTTCATTTGCATCACCAATAAACATGGGTCAATCCCACCAACACTCCATCTGATTTTAATTTCTGTTCGGGTCAGTCCCGTTTAAATTGCTGTTCGGGTCAGTCCCGTTTTAATTCTTATTCGGATCAGTCCCGTTTAAATTCTGTTCGGGTCAGTCCCGTTTAAATTCTTGTTCGGGTCAGTCCCGTTTAAATTCTTGTTCGGGTCAGTCCCGTTTTAAATTTCTGTTCGGATCAGTCCCGTTTAAATTCTGTTCGGGTCAGTCCCGTTTTAAATTTTTTGTTCGGGTCAGTCCCGTTTAAATTTTTTGTTCGGGTCAGTCCCGTTTAAATTCTTGTTCGGGTCAGTCCCGTTTAAATTCTGTTCGGGTCAGGCCCGTTTAAATTCTTGTTCGGGTCAGTCCCGTTTAAATTCTGTTCGGGTCAGGCCCGTTTAAATTCTTGTTCGGGTCAGTCCCGTTTAAATTTCTGTTCGGGTCAGTCCCGTCTAAATTCCTTTTCGGGTCAGTCCCGTTTAAATTTCTGTCTCGAGTCAGTCCCGATTTTAAAATTTCCTGTCAGGGGTCAGTCCCCATCGTTTGAGTAATTCGCAGCCGAATAACGCAGGTAAGTATTTGGTGTCTACTTTTTTGTCTCAAGTTTTTCCAAAACTCAGACAAAGAGGGGCAAACTGTAGACACCAAATTTTTGGTGTAATTTCATTTACTGTTTATTTTTAGTTTTTTATTTATCGTGTTAGTTTTATTCGATTGTTAGTTTTTAGTTTCTAGTTTTATTTTTATTTTTATTTTATTTTTAAGTTTTAGCATAGAATTTCTTGAAAAAAGAGGAAAAAAGGAAAAAGAAAAATAGCAATTTTGTTTTATTTGGCTTTATTTATCTATTTTTAGTCATGTCTACTTTATTTATCTTTTATTTTATTTTCGTTTGGTTCATTTAGAAAAAAAAAAAAAAAAAAGGTCTTGCGGCAAATTTTCGTTTCGTTTGGTTCATTGTTCCTGTCTGGTGCAACGGAAAGGAGGGTTAGGTGCCCTTTAACAGTATATTTATTTGGTGACCTAGATTGACTTAGATTGATGGAAGGCACTCGGAGTGGTCGAGGCCGTGGACGCAGAACTAGGCAACCCACACCGGTTAGGGGTACGGTGGAAACCTCTACTGGACCCAATCTGGAACCGCAAGTAAACCCTAATGTACAGATAGCTGCTGCTATGCAGCAAATGACAGACCTGCTAGCACAAGTAGTGCAGCAACAAGCCCAGAACCCAAACCTTAACCCTGGAAACCCCGGAAACCCTGGCCATCATATCGAGAGCGAAGATAGAGCTCTCGAACGTTTTCAAAAGTTTTCTCCACCAAAGTTCGTTGGGGGACCCGACCCTGATGTTGCTGAGAAATGGCTTGAGAAGATGGTAGACATTTTTGCAGCCTTACACTACCCCGATGAACGGCAGGTGACTTTCGCCGTATTTCAACTTGAGGGAGCGGCCCGTTCCTGGTGGAACGTAATTAGACAGAAATGGGAGCGGGAGCAGACACCTAGGACTTGGGTGAACTTCATCCGAGAATTTAATGCCAAGTTTTTCCCTCCTCTAGTCCAGGAGAAGAAGGAGGACGAGTTCATTAGGCTCCGCCAAGGGGCTCAAACTGTGGCGGAATATGAAAGTCAATTTACCCGCTTATCCAAGTTTGCGCCTGAGTTGATCTTGACCGAGCAACGAAGAATACGGCGATTTGTCCAGGGCCTGAACGTAGAAATCCAGAAGGACCTCGCGGCAGCCCAAATTAACGCCTTCAGTGAAGCAGTGGAAAAGGCACAACGGGTAGAGAATGCTAGGCTCTAGGTGAAAAACTTTCAGGCGAAAAAGAGAGGATTTCCTGGAGACAATTCGGGACAGGAGGATGAAAGTATCCCTCCCAAATTTGGGCGGGGAACGGGAGGAGTGAGGATGCCGGAAATGTCACCAGAGAGGCCGTCAAGAGGAGGCTCAGCTTCTGCAGCACACGGACCCTGCGGGTATTGCGGAAAATTAAACCACTCGGAGGACAATTGCTGGAGGAAAGGAGGAAAATGCTTGCTCTGTGGGAGTGCCGAACATCAAATTCGTAACTGTCCAGCTCGCCTGCGCGAGCGGCAAGGGACTCTGCCACCAACCACGACCCACCCTGACCAGTCGAAGGGGGACAAGGATGGATCAAAAGTGTCCTCTCGGGTGTACTCTTTAGAACAACATCAAGTTTTTGACCCATTAGAGGACGTGGAAGGTAAGAATTTACTGAACCTGGCCAGTGAAGGGGCACAGATCTGTTAGCCAAGTATAATGCTCAATTTAATCCCGGAGTAGTCAATGATAAGGAATTTCGAGAACGAAATTCTTTTAAGGGGGAGAGAGTGTGAGAACCCGTATTGCCCTAATATTTTTCCTAGGGTTTATTTCCCCTTAATTGCATGTTTTCTGCATTTTCTGGCTTAGAAATATTTTCTTAGTGGATTTTATGAGCAATTATAGTTTTTAGATGATTTTTCTAGTATTGGAGAATTTTTAGAAAATTAAGAATATATATTGGATGTGGGACCCACTAGTGCGAAAAGTTCAGAAAAATTCGGCCGATAAGGTTAAGTTTCGGATACTGTTTAAAATTTATCGGGTGTTAAGAGATAAGTGGTGTGTGTGAAGTGATTGATGTGAGAGAGAAAAGGAAGATAAGAATGCATTTATGAAGGTGCCACATGTCACCTTCTTATTGGATGCCTTTTAAGAATTACTATTCATAATTTTGACTTTTTTTGACCAAGGGATTAAATATCAAAAATTCACAAAATTCCTCATTTTTCTCTCCTTGTTGGCCGGCCACCTTGAGCAAGAAAGGAAGGAGATTTCTTCAATTTTCAAGCTTCTACTTGGTGCAAATCAACCAAAAACATTTGCTTCCATCCATTTCACTCCATAAAATCCTATCTTCTAGAGCTAGTAAGTTGTTTGGTGAACTTTGTTTGAAGGATTAAGGTGCCCAACATCTTCCTCTCTCTTGGTTCTTGGTAAGTGAAGCTTGAAACACCCTACTACACCTAATGATGCTTATGTTGTGCTTATTAGTGATAAGAGTGCTGAAATTTCTGGTTTTTATCTTGGTTTGAATTGATTTGGTGAAGTTTTCCATTTTATGATGATTTTTCTGGTTTAATTGGATTATGATGGTGTGGTTGTTTGTGATGATTGGCAATGGACTATAATGGCTCTAGTGGATGTGAAATGTGGATAAATGCAACCAATTTTGGATTTGGTGTGAAAATTGAAAAGGTAGGGTTCTTAAATCCCCAATTCTGTCCGGTTTTGGATCATAGGGTTAGAGGCTGAATTTGACTTTTCTCAAAACATGAAAGTTGTAGGTATTGATGTGATTGAGATGCCTGAAAAATTTCAGGTCATTTGGATTAATGTGGAATGAGTTATGACGAAATTACTGTAGCTGTTCTGCTTTGGACAGAATGCGAAAACTGCGATAGTAATTGGCCATTTTGACTGGTTTTGGTTTGGATTTTGAAATTGGTGTCTTCTGATGAAATGTAGCAGGATGTCTTAGCTAACATATGCCTTTGGAATTTTGGCATTTGGACTTGTATGGACTGAGATATACCGATTACAGTTTTCTGTGTTTTGCAAACCTGTTTTGGGAATTCTGGTATAGTATTTTGCATATTGGACCTAGTTGTGTTAGGCACTGGATTGAGTGGTCTTCTACAATGTTGTAGCCCTGTGTCTTATCTTCAAAACAGTGGGTCTTACACCCCCATCCGATAACCGTAGTGAATTTGACGCCATTACCGCATTTTAAGGTCAAATACGGTTTCTTTGTTAAGGCTTAAACTAAAGCCATTTCCTAATTTCTGGTTGCCTATGATGCTTATATATGTTTATAAAACCCTATTGGGGTTGTGATTGGCATTGTTTTATGGCTCGGTATCGAGTCTCATAGTACTTGCTTACGTGTTCTAGGGCGTGACGGTGGTTCACGACTTTCCCCTGACGGAAGTGCATGACATAGCACTTAATTGCTTTGTGAGTATACTACTCACTTACTTGTTATAATGTGGCTTTGTGATATGTGTATTTGATGCCTTGAAGGCTTAATTGGTTATTGGAAATGATTGAGGTGAGGGTGTACTTGACCGCCCTCACCCCTTGTAATTTCCTTCATAGCTATTTACCGTTTTACTGAAATACTGCAATTGTTATATGAGATACTGAATTCCATACATGGAAACTGATTTGGTGTTGTTGGACGAGTATCAAACGGCTTTACTGCATTACTGAGCTCAACCCCGTATGGTAGTTAATTGGATCGAGCCGGCGAGGGCTTGGTCGTGAAAATTATCATGCCACGGGGACTGTACGGGGGAACCTTGTGGTAATGAGACCCTTGGTTCCGGTATACTCGAGTATTACCAAAAGCTACTGAATTGGAGTGCGGGCCCGGTTGGGGTATGTTTGGTGGAAGGAATGGAGTGAAGTGAGATCTACGGTCGGGTATTCTTAAACATTGACGGAGGGTCAATGAGATTGGATCAAGAATGTAAGCGTGGAAACGGGCTCTTGAGAGCCATCCGTATCCTTTTACCGACTTGTTTACTTCTTAAGTGTGTACTTGAAATGAAAGATTATGCTTATGTGATCTTTACTACTTATGTGGTAGTAACTCACTGGGCTTTAGCTCATCCCGTTCCATTTGTTTTCCTTACAGGGATATAATTACTTTTGGGACTGATTTGGATAGTCGATTGCCAAGTTGAACTAGTGTAAATGGCTTTTGTTTAGCTTGTTGAATGAAACCCTAATGTATAATGGGTTCATTTTCTTTGATTGGCAAATCGAGTATGTATATTCATGATAAATGGTTCTTGGCATGCCACTATGGTTGTAAAAGTTGAATTTCAATGTATATATATGTTTGGTTGATGATTGTATGGATTTCGGATCTAGACGCATTTCAAACGGAGAAGGAAAAAAATTGGCGGGAATGAACAGGACCGAATCAGGCCAGAAATCCGGCCAGAAACTGGCCGGATTGCCGGCCGGATTGGGAAGGATTTTGAAAAAATTTTGGATTGCTCTCGGCCTTGTATCCGGCCGAGAATCCGGCCGGAAATCCGGCCAGATTCCGGCCGGATTCTGACGTGTCCGTTACTGTTCATCTTCGGCTTTGATTTTCGTTTTTTTTATTTTGCGATTTTGACTTGTTTGCGCGCTTCGGTATGTTCCGGAACGTAATAGATCGACGTAAACTGATCCGTAGTCCTGGCGAGAGCTGGGTAGGCAGTCCGCTAACCTCTTTGGTTCGCCTTAGGGGAAGGTGGGGCTGTCACAGGTGGTATCAGAGCCACGTTGCGTGGTCTCTGCGCGGAGTGAGACTGGGCCAAGTGGTGTTGTGGTCCTAATTTCATGAATATGTCTAAGTGCTCGTTTGAGCGTAAGCTATGAACCGGGCATGTGATAAGTGTATGAATCATTATTATGGGACTCGAGGAAGCTAGGTATGTATGTCGGGTAGGAATCTTTAACAAGGATGGTTTACTCTTGGGACCGGCCGGCTCGAGATGTGAATTATCTTAAACGAGATTCTTGCGCCCGGATACGAAAGATATGAAGGCCTAGGTTAGAAAGGATTTGGTGAACTAGAAAGGCGATTCTATGGAATTTCGTGTGGTTTGTTCGGGTGGTTAAGCGTGATCGACCTTGATTAAGATATAAATATTTGGACGAAACCCTAGAAGGGGAAAAGCTTTTCGTGAGTTCTTTTGCACTTGTGACCTAGTTGTTCAGAGTACTTTTGAGGACCCTATTGTTTCATGCAATGACTTCATATGTACTTGACTGACTGTTCCGTATGATTGCTTAACCTGGTTATGTGATCTATGTATACGTGTTATGTGTTTAGATGCTATTCGCAGTAAATGTTTGAGTTGCTTATTCTTGTTTCATTGTTCCTGTCTGGTGCTACGGAAAGGAGGGTTAGGTGCCCTTTAACAGTATATTTATTTGGTGACTTAGATTGACTTAGATTGATGGAAGGCACTCGGAGTGGTCGAGACCGTGGACGCAGAACTAGGCAACCCACACCGGTTAGGGGTACGGTGGAAACCTCTACTGGACCCAATCTGGAACCGCAAGTAAACCCTAATGTACAGATAGCTGCTGCTATGCAGCAAATGACAGACCTGCTAGCACAAGTAGTGCAGCAACAAGCCCAGAACCCAAACCTTAACCCTGGAAACCCCGGAAACCCTGGCCATCATATCGAGAACGAAGATAGAGCTCTCGAACGTTTTCAAAAGTTTTCTCCGCCAAAGTTCGTTGGGGGACCCGACCCTGATGTTGCTGAGAAATGGCTTGAGAAGATGGTAGATATTTTTGCAGCCTTACACTACCCCGATGAACGGCAGGTGACTTTCGCCGTGTTTCAACTTGAGGGAGCGGCCCGTTCCTGGTGGAACGTAATTAGACAGAAATGGGAGCGGGAGCAGACACCTAGGACTTGGGTGAACTTCATCCGAGAATTTAATGCCAAGTTTTTCCCTCCTCTAGTCCAGGAGAGGAAGGAGGACGAGTTCATTAGGCTCCGCCAAGGGGCTCAAACTGTGGCGGAATATGAAAGTCAATTTACCCGCTTATCCAAGTTTGCGCCTGAGTTGATCTTGACCGAGCAACGAAGAATACGGCGATTTGTCCAGGGCCTGAACGTAGAAATCCAGAAGGACCTCGCGGCAGCCCAAATTAACGCCTTCAGTGAAGCAGTGGAAAAGGCACAACGGGTAGAGAATGCTAGGCTCTACGTGAAAAACTTTCAGGCGAAAAAGAGAGGATTTCCTGGAGACAATTCGGGACAGGAGGATGAAAGTATCCCTCCCAAATTTGGGCGGGGAACGGGAGGAGTGAGGATGCCGGAAATGTCACCAGAGAGGCCGTCAAGAGGAGGCTCAGCTTCTGCAGCACACGGACCCTGCGGGTATTGCGAAAAATTAAACCACTCGGAGGACAATTGCTGGAGGAAAGGAGGAAAATGCTTGCTCTGTGGGAGTGCCGAACATCAAATTGGTAACTGTCCAGCTCGCCTGCGCGAGCGGCAAGGGACTCTGCCACCAACCACGACCCACCCTGACCAGTCGAAGGGGGACAAGGATGGATCAAAAGTGTCCTCTCGGGTGTACTCTTTAGAACAACATCAAGTTTTTGACCCATTAGAGGACGTGGAAGGTAAGAATTTACTGAACCTGGCCAGTGAAGGGGCACAGATCTGTTAGCCAAGTATAATGCTCAATTTAATCCCGGAGTAGTCAATGATAAGGAATTTCGAGGACGAAATTCTTTTAAGGGGGAGAGAGTGTGAGAACCCGTATTGCCCTAATATTTTTCCTAGGGTTTATTTCCCCTTAATTGCATGTTTTCTGCATTTTCTGGCTTAGAAATATTTTCTTAGTGGATTTTATGAGCAATTATAGTTTTTAAATGATTTTTCTAGTATTGGAGAATTTTTAGAAAATTAAGAATATATATTGGATGTGGGACCCACTAGTGCGAAAAGTTCGGAAAAATTCGGTCGATAAGGTTAAGTTTCGGATACTGTTTAAAATTTATCGGGTGTTAAGAGATAAGTGGTGTGTGTGAAGTGATTGATGTGAGAGAGAAAAGGAAGATAAGAATGCATTTATGAAGGTGCCACATGTCACCTTCTTATTGGATGCCTTTTAAGAATTACTATTCATAATTTTGACTTTTTTTGACCAAGGGATTAAATATCAAAAATTCACAAAATTCCTCATTTTTCTCTCCTTGTTGGCCGGCCACCTTGAGCAAGAAAGGAAGGAGATTTCTTCAATTTTCAAGCTTCTATTTGGTGCAAATCAACCAAAAACATTTGCTTCCATCAATTTCACTCCATAAAATCCTATCTTCTAGAGCTAGTAAGTTGTTTGGTGAACTTTGTTTGAAGGATTAAGGTGCCCAACATCTTCCTCTCTCTTGGTTCTTGGTAAGTGAAGCTTGAAACACCCTACTACACCTAATGATGCTTATGTTGTGCTTATTAGTGATAAGAGTGCTGAAATTTCTGGTTTTTATCTTGGTTTGAATTGATTTGGTGAAATTTTTCATTTTATGATGATTTTTCTGGTTTAATTGGATTATGATGGTGTGGTTGTTTGTGATGATTGGCAATGGACTATAATGGCTCTAGTGGATGTGAAATGTGGATAAATGCAACCAATTTTGGATTTGGTGTGAAAATTGAAAAGGTAGGGTTCTTAAATCCCCAATTCTGTCCGGTTTTGGATCATAGGGTTAGAGGCTGAATTTGACTTTTCTCAAAACATGAAAGTTGTAGGTATTGATGTGATTGAGATGCCTGAAAAATTTCAGGTCATTTGGATTAATGTGGAATGAGTTATGACGAAATTACTGTAGCTGTTCTGCTTTGGACAGAATGCAAAAACTGCGATAGTAATTGGCCATTTTGACTGGTTTTGGTTTGGATTTTGAAGTTGGTGTCTTCTGATGAAATGTAGCAGGACGTCTTAGCTAATATATGCCTTTGGAATTTTGGCATTTGGACTTGTATGGACTGAGATATACCGATTACAGTTTTCTGTGTTTTACAAACCTGTTTTGGGAATTCTGGTATAGTATTTTGCATATTGGACCTAGTTGTGTTAGGTACTGGATTGAGTGGTCTTCTACAATGTTGTAGCCCTGTGTCTTATCTTCAAAACGGTGGGTCTTACACCCCCATCCGATAACCGTAGTGAATTTGATGCCATTACCGCATTTTAAGGTCAAATACGGTTTCTTTGTTAAGGCTTAAACTAAAGCCATTTCCTAATTTCTGGTTGCCTATGATGCTTATATATGTTTATAAAACCCTATTGGGGTTGTGATTGGCATTGTTTTATGGCTCGGTATCGAGTCTCATAGTACTTGCTTACGTGTTCTAGGGCGTGACGGTGGTTCACGACTTTCCCCTGACGGAAGTGCATGACATAGCACTTAATTGCTTTGTGAGTATACTACTCACTTACTTGTTATAATGTGGCTTTGTGATATGTGTATTTGATGCCTTGAAGGCTTAATTGGTTATTGGAAATGATTGAGGTGAGGGTGTACTTGACCGCCCTCACCCCTTGTAATTTCCTTCATAGCTATTTACCGTTTTATTGAAATACTGCAATTGTTATATGAGATACTGAATTCCATGCATGGAAACTGATTTGGTGTTGTTGGACGAGTATCCAAAGGCTTTACTGCATTACTGAGCTCAACCCCGTATGGTAGTTAATTGGATCGAGCCGGCGAGGGCTTGGTCGTGAAAATTATCATGCCACGGGGACTGTACGGGGGAACCTTGTGGTAATGAGACCCTTGGTTCCGGTATACTCGAGTATTACCAAAAGCTACTGAATTGGAGTGCGGGCCCGGTTGGGGTATGTTTGGTGGAAGGAATGGAGTGAAGTGAGATCTACGGTCGGGTATTCTTAAACATTGACGGAGGGTCAATGAGATTGGATCAAGAATGTAAGCGTGGAAACGGGCTCTTGAGAGCCATCCGTATCCTTTTACCGACTTGTTTACTTCTTAAGTGTGTACTTGAAATGAAAGATTATGCTTATGTGATCTTTACTGCTTATGTGGTAGTAACTCACTGGGCTTTAGCTCATCCCGTTCCATTTGTTTTCCTTACAGGGATATAATTACTTTTGGGACTGATTTGGATAGTCGATTGCCAAGTTGAGCTAGTGTAAATGGCTTTTGTTTAGCTTGTTGAATGAAACCCTAATGTATAATGGGTTCATTTTCTTTGATTGGCAAATCGAGTATGTATATTCATGATAAATGGTTCTTGGCATGCCACTATGGTTGTAAAAGTTGAATTTCAATGTATATATATGTTTGGTTGATGATTGTATGGATTTCGGATCTAGACGCATTTCAAACGGAGAAGGAAAAAAATTGGCGGGAATGAACAGGATCGAATCCGGCCAGAAATCCGGCCAGAAACTGGCCGGATTGCCGGCCGGATTGGGAAGGATTTTGAAAAAATTTTGGATTGCTCTCGGCCTTGTATCCGGCCGAGAATCCGGCCGAAAATCCGGCCAGATTCCGGCCGGATTCTGACGTGTCCGTTACTGTTCATCTTCGGCTTTGATTTTCGTTTTTTTTATTTTGCGATTTTGACTTGTTTGCGCGTTTCGGTATGTTCCGGAACGTAATAGATCGACGTAAACTGATCCGTAGTCCTGGCGAGAGCTGGGCAGGCAGTCCACTAACCTCTTTGGTTCGCCTTAGGGGAAGGTGGGGCTGTCACAACTTTTGTTTGGATTTTTGGCTTGGGCCAGAGGATCGTGATCCATCTGTTTGGTTGGCTAATTTTGGGCCAAAATAGTAGGCTAGCCCGTCTGTTTTGCTTGGGTCTTGATTTGTGCTAAGAGGTTTTGGCCCAAGCAAATAAGAAAAATGGCCCAATGGTTTGATCCATTAAGAAACCAAAAAACTATTTTGCAGATCAGTCCCTGTATTTTCCTTTAACTCTACTGTGGCCCTCAAAACATTCAGTTTCTTTCGATTAGGTCCTTAATTTAATTGTCATTGGGTCCCTAAACTTTATTTCTCTTTAATTGTGACCCCAAAACTTTATTAATGTTTGCAATCAAGTCTTGTATTCTTTTGACTTTTTGAATGTGGGTTGTCTATATGATTTAATTGATTCAATTTCATGATTATCTTTTGATTAAAATGATGCCTTGACTTTTTTATTATTTTGGAGGGCAAATAAATAATTTCTCCTCAGTAGGAGTGCCAATTCAAGGGAGGTACACCCTAATCCCTTATTTCTTACTTTATTCGACTCTATGTGCCTTATGTGCCTTTACATGCTTGATTGTATGCCTCTTGGATGTTTTTTATTCATTTCATTTCATTTATTTATTTACTTTATGGGCTTTGTACATTTATTTTAGTTCAATTTGATTATTTGAAAGGCACTTGAATGCCAAATTTGTAATAGTTAGGTATTTATTTTAATTATTTAATTCATTTTCCCTTAGATTGTAATAGGGCCTCCCCAAGTGTAATAGTTAGGGGTTCCTTTACTTCATTTGCCTTGCGTGATTTGCATGCCTATGTGTTATGTGTTACTTGCTTTAATTAGGTTCTTGCATCTAGTCGAGCATGCTAAGTGTTATGTGCTATGTGTTTATAAGTGATTGACATGTCTACTCGCTTTCCATAATCATGAATGAATGTGATGGATGAATGTACGTTTCCACTAGTCCAACGCTAGTAGGAATTTATAGAATGAGCTAGTCCAACGCTAGACCCTTAGAGATTTCTCTCGTGAGTCCATACGTGCATGTTTCATTTCATTTCATGCATTTTTCTTAGTTTTCTAGCATTTAGCATGTTCTTCCGACCCTTTCCCCTTCATTTTAGGTTTTTGCATATCATGCTAGTAATAGGGTACATTTGTTTGAGAGTCCCCTTTCGATAAGGGAAACGAGCGAGTGTGGCTACAAAAATAGCCTTAGCATTCTAGTTATCCTTTCTAATCAAAGGGAAAATTAAAGTCACAAAGTTAGGACTCCCCGTTCCCGTCTTGATGCATTCCTATAGGATTCATGCATTTTACTCATTTGCTGTCACATACACTTCTACTTTATATTCTATCCCTTTTTCCACATTCTCACTTCACACTACTTTTGGACGTTTTCACTTAAATTTTCACACTTTATACCATATCACTAGCACACATGCACTTTACGTTATTTTCACATCATCATTCTTTACTCACCTTACCTTGTAAATACATTTGCACACCTCCACTTAATCCTATTATTTTTATTATTTTTCTCACTTCACACAAACTCACATTTTCACATGACATGCATTCCACTCATTCGTACGTCATTTAGGATTATTTGTGACCTCTCCAAAGGATCATTATTGGGCTTCACAATTAATGTGATTGGCACCACTCAACCTTTGAAGAGAAATTTCCCCCAATCCCCCTAGGTCTAGGATTTGCATTCATGTAGTACATCCAAATGTAATAAATTCTTTGGGTTAAAACAAGAAAATCTTTTGATTAAATCACGCAACTAGCCTTGGTTAGGTCGAAGGGGTGCCTTGGATTTTTATCCTTGCCTTCCCCTTCGTCAAATGTGACTCCCGAACCTTTTTTGTTGGTTTACGTGGACTAGGAGTCGTTTAAAAGGGGTTTCTTACTACTTTTTCCTATTTTTTCTTTAAAAATTCATTTTTAGGTGACTTGGTACACCTTAACTCATTATTAACTGGCGACTCCGATTTTTTATTTCAAAAACCCTTTTTAAACTATAATTTTGGGTCAAATCGTCGCATTCTCAAACCCCCATTTAGACCCATTTTTCTTTTAAATCACAATTCATTTTCCAATCAAAAAATACATTTTTAAACCATTTATTTATTTATTCAAAAAATGGGGCGCGACAATACCAATTGTAAGGATCGTGTCGCGCCCCACTTTTTGATAATGGTATGGAAGTAGTGTGTGAAATATGTATGTGAACGTGTACGAAAGTGAAAATAAAGGCCGTGGGATTGTGAAATGCGACGGTTTGGCCAAATAAAGTTCAAAAAGGGTTTTTGGATGAAAAATGGAGTCGCCACTTGGTATGGAGTTAGGGTGTACCAAGTCACCCAAAAATGATTTTTTTTTGTTTTGTTTTTGAAAGAAAAAGTAAGCAAACCCTTTTAAAAAACTTTTAGATCTACGCAACCAAAGAGAGGGATCGGGGGTCACATTTGATAAGGGAGAAGGCAAAGGCAACGCCTAAGGCACTCCCTTACCCTAGCCAAAGCTAGTTGCGTGACTTAGCCTCTACTTTTCCTAATTTTTCTACCCAAGGTATGTATCGCATGTTGGATATGACTAATGGATGCGAAAAGGAAAGAAAATGCAATTCTAAACCTAAAATGTTTCTCATGAGGCTTTTAGGTCCCAACCACATGAATTGTGGCGGCCAATAAAAAAAGCTCTCATAGAAGTCGTGATTAATGCAAGTGAGGACTCAAGTGTAAGTGTGCAAGTGTGAGAAAATAAAGGTGTTTGTGTATGCAAATGAATGAAAATAGGATAGTACATATAAGTGCAATTGGGTGCCATTTGTGAGATAGAAAAATAAATAAGTGATAGGAAGAAAGTTGTGAGAAAGTGTAAATTGAGAAAAGTATAAGTAGTGAGAAAATGTGAATTATAAAGGTGAGGAAGTGAATGAAAGTGAATGAACCTAGAGGGATGCATCAAGTCGGGTACGGGAAGGACTCTTAACTTTACGACTTTGATTTTCCCTTGGATTAGAAGGAAGAACTAGCGTGCTAAGGCTATTTTGTAGCCACACTCGCTCGTTTCCCTTATCGAAAGGGGACTCTCAAGCAAATGTACCCTATAACTAGCATGAGGATGCAAAAAGCCTAAAATGAGGGGAAAAGGATTGGAGGAGCATGCCAAATGATAAAACTAAGAAAAATGCATGAAATGTAGTGAACATGCAAGTATGCACTAACGAAAGGAAAATCCCTAAGGGTCTAGCGTTGGACTAGCCCTTTCTATGAATTCCTAACGGGATAATGAGCCACAACTAGCATTGGACTAGTGTGGTGACGTACATTCATCCATCACATTCATCTACGACTATAGAAAGCAAGTAGACATGCCAAATACTCATAAACACATAGCACATAACACTTAGCATGCTCGACTAGATGCAAGAGCCTAATAAAGCAAATTAACACATAGCAACAAAGGCAAACAACCAAGCTAATGAACCTATTACATTTGCTAGTTAGGCACACGTCTTCAATAGGTCTTCATCAAATGCTCCCCAAGCCCTATCTATTACAAGCCAAGAGGTGTACACATACCCCATAAATAAATAAAAGAATGACTTTAATAAAAGCAAAAGTAATTGAAATAAATGAAAGGAATTAAGGAAAAGCAAGGAAAACAAAGTAAAGTAGACATGCAATTCTCACTTAGCACGTTGGATCACATAGGAGAGACAAAAAGGATAAAAGAATTATACCGCCCCCTTTTGTGGTGCTAATAAGGTGGATAGGACTCAACTTGGGCTAGAGTCACCAAATAAAGGGATAACTTGGGCTAAAACCATCAAAGCAAAGAATTAACGCATCAATTTAATAGTAAATCATAGCCAAACAAAACAAGTTAGACCAACCAATCATCAAAATCATCTCAAAACGCAATCAAATAATGCATGGTTTCCAAGAAAGAGAGATTACCAACCAAAATCTAAAGTCAACGCTCCTAATGACTCATTTGCAAATATTAACAATTTCTCAAGTTCGACCAAACATTACATTTCAAGGATCCAAGAGTGAATAAAGGTCAATGAGTGATTTAACTTGCATTTTAAGACCCAAAAGCAACCATTAATCAACCAATCAAGGCCAACTGAAATATTTAAAAGCTTCAAAGGTCCCAAAAATAATAAAAGGCTAAATAACAACTCAAATTGCACCCATCTTAGGACCTAATTGCAAGAAAATGGAATGTAATTGGGCCATAATGCATTGCTGCAAAATCACAGGGACCCAATTGATTAATTTTCTCAATTTTGTGGGTCATAATAGCATAAGGTGAAACTTGAGGGGGTTAAGAGGCAATTTTGAAGAATTATTTCATGCATGCATGAAGAAGATTTCTGCAATGAAGACTCTCAGCAATATAGTTTCTGTGCTTGCTACTCATTCGGCCGAATTCACATTCATACAAACAACCCAAACACAAAATGCAAGGACTTGAAACAAAGGTAGGGAGAAATCAAACAGGCTTTTGAACTCAAAAACAGCAAAAGTGATCTGGACAACATGCTAATCTTTGAAGAACAAGAGTTTCTGCAACTAAAAACAAAGGCTGCTCCCTTTTATTTCCAAAGCTTCGGCAATATCCAACAACAACTACATCCATCTCATCATACAAACAAGTTCATCAAACCAGAAATTATTGACCCAAATCAAAACATGAAATTTTGTTTGCAGGTTTAAGACAGAAAAACTGGATTGGTGAATACCAAAAACAAAAAGAAATAACAGTAAAAAGAAAGAAACAAAGTGCAGCAAGAATTTTCGGCCACCTTAAAGTTCACTAGCGGATTGGAAAACTTACGATGGATTCCCGAGAACCACCCTAACACAATGGATTAAATATGCAAACTAATAACCCATTCAAAGTTCATTTTAGGTTGCATGCATTCAAGGTTTCCTATTGCAAAATCCCTTAGCAACTTATCAAGACATGAAAACCAGTTTTATGGGAGTGTTTCATGGAGAAAGCAAAACAGCAAAACATGAGAACGAAATACGACTTTTCATCATTCAAACAAAGATCCCAACCATCATCTTAACAACAATGCATTGTTAAAGCCTTTCATTGGATAGATTAAAACACTAACACACACGAAACAGCTTAAGATAATGCATCAAGAATACACTACAAGCACGTGTATCTTCCGAACGCAGGGAAATGTAAAAGTGCAGCAAGATACGCAAGGAAAAGAAGCTAAAAGAACACAACAGACTTCACACAGCTTCCTCTTTACAAATCCAGCATGTTTACAACATTTATGTGACCCCATGAAACTTGTAAATACCCCACTCAAAGCTCCCAAACTTCAACCCGAATCATAATTTTTTATCGCTGCCTTCCTCCCCCCAGAAAATCCGAAAACAAAAGACTCCAATTTTTTGGTATTTTCAGCAGCTTTTATCCGATGTAATAAACCCAATGAATCAACAAACCCACAAAACTCTAGAGTTCAAACTCACTGCCTAACAAAATTTGGAGATACACACTCCACATGCCAGATTGAAGCAGGTAGAGACAACGGCAACAAACAACAAAACAGAAAACTAAAAGCAAGAGTCCAACTCAGTCACGAAGGAAATTGGAGAGGCTAAAATTGGGGAGGCTAAGGAAACCAGTTTTAGGAAGATACCTGAAGTTTTTGATCAATAGAGAGAAAGTGAAAGCTTCGGTCTTTCCTCCTGCTCCGGTAGCTTCCTTCGCCAACTGTCTCCTTAGTTCCTTTTGCTGGTTTTTCGTTTTCCGTCGACTTCACCTCCTAATATCCTAGCCGTCCCAGCCTTTATCAGTTAGTATCCCCTTAATCTCCCCAAAACCCTTACTCTCTCTCTCTCTCTGTTCTTCTCTCAAGCTCCCTGCCGTCAACTATCCTCTCTGGTTTCTGTTTTCTTTTGTTCTCTTTGAGCAAATTTTGCAGCCGTCAACTTTTCCGTCGGACTTTGGTTCAGATTTTCCTCTCCCTATTTGCGGCTCTCGCTAGTTTTCTGGTTTGCTTCCTTTCAAAACCCTTCTTTCAGCCGTCTTTTACTCACCTGTTGTCACCAAAAGTTTCCCCCCAAAGATCGAAGCTTTCTTCAAATTTTCTCTCGAAACCTAACCTTCACTCCAGAGTTTTAGTCTCACCACCCTTCTCTTCTCTGTTTTCTGTTTTCTTTTTCTTCACCAATCGCCTACCCCCTTTGGTTCCCTCACTTTCACTTTCCCTCAGCCTTTCTTTCACTCAGCCGCTCACTCCAACTCTCTGGTTCTCTCTCTTTTTTTCTCAGTTTTCAACCGTGCTCTCTTCAATGAAAACCCGTAGCCTTCTTGCCTTTCTCTACGCCGTATGTTTTCTATCTCCTCCTCTTGCCGGCTGCCTTTCTTTTCTATTTATATAGGGCACCACAACCCTAAACATCTTTCCTCAAATTGCAGATAAAGGTCTCACCGAGCCCTCCCTTGCAAGCTGCGAAAAAATGCAGCTTGCATGCTACGGGGGGTTTTTTTTTTTTAAACTTAATTAAACAAAATATTGAAAATAATAAAAATAAATAACAAAACAATTTAATTAACATTTGATGAAAAATAAACTAGAACAACAAAGTGCAAATCCCATTTTTTCTTTTTTTCATTTTCCATTTTCATCATTTTCCTCTTTTTTCTTTTTTTTTTCAAAATAACTTAACAAAATAAACAAAATGCCAAAAGATTGAATTTAAAAGAAATAAACATATTTTTGAGAACAATTTTCTTTTTTTCTCTTTTTTCGTTACAAATTTTATGTTAAAAGTCTTATAATAAAAATAAACAACTAAAAAGACAAAAAACGAATACAAAATAGAACTAAAATGAAACAATAGACAATAATAATCTAAAATGCTGAACAAACACTAGAAAATACCTAAGACAAAAATTATGAAATTAATAGATAATAATTATTACTAAAATAAAAATTAAAAATAAAAATAAACTAAAAGTAAAATAAAACGGTTCAAAAATTTGGTGTCTACAGATCGAAGACAACCTAAGAGGGGGGTGAATTAGGTTGATTAAGAAACTAATCAAGTTATGGACACTTTTTGCTCAATATGAAATTTACCATCTTTTCTAAGTGATCAAACAATAAATCAATCAATGAATGAACAATATCACTTAAGAGAAGTAGAAAAGATAAGCAATTTAAGAATCACAACATAACAATAAGTAAATGAGAAGAAAGGAATTGTAAACCAATTGACTAGCAAACTCCTCTTGAACTTGAAGATCAATTCAAATAAGTTTCTTCAAATTGATGAAATACAACCAATCTTGTGTACAAAGGAAGACTCATTTCCTCCTTGCCCCAAGCTCCACTTGGTCAAGTTAGAAAGTTTTGCTATCCCTCAGGACAACTCTCACAGAGCTACACTATTGAAGTATTCACTCACAAATGAAAAGTTTACAATGAATTTCACACCACCAAGACTACAAATCTTCCTTGGAGAGTGTTTTCTTACTAAAACTACTCTATATCTTTTGTATCTTTAGTGTGCAAAAGTTATTTGAAATTTCTGACCATGTTCTATTTATATGAGACTAAAAAAGTGTTTCATTAATGCTTCCAATGGATAGAAAGTAGCTAAAGAGTCAACTAGCCATTGGGAGTATCGGACGTCTGGTACTACCATTGCTTGTGTCCAATAGCAGATAGAGAGTTTGAAGGATTCTATTGGACATCCGGTACTTCCAATGCTTGCGTCCGATAGCAGACAAAGAGTTTGAAGGATTCTATCGAACATCCGATACTTCCGATGCTTGCGTCCGATAGCAGACAGAGAGTTTAAAAGATTATCTCAATTCTATTGGATGTCCGGTACTTCCAATGCTTGCGTCCGATAGCAGATAGAGAGTTTCTATCGGACGTCTGGTATTGTCTTTGTGAGCGTCCGACAGCTTTCGTCTTCCTTTATCTCCTTTCAATTGCTCTTGCTCTTAGAATCAAATTTCTTTAGAACTGAAAAGATTTCTTATTGAAAAGAGATTAGTAATATCTAATTGTTTTGTAAACATCAAAAGATAAGGATCAAAATCATTAGAAGTGAAAAATTTCTTACACACCAGTGAAGATATGGGAGAAGAAGAAAGCCAAACACAAGAAGAGGTATATCTCCCACAATTGGAAATATTATGCTCCATTTTTTAACCGATTCATGGGAGTTGGAAGAAGATAAAGAGGGATATTTTGTACACTCTAATGGAGACAAGGGAGAAGAAGATGAAGCACAAAACTGAAATCTTTCTCCAACAATTAGAACTATTGCCCTTTGTCTATGAAAATTGAAAATTCGTTGGACTCTTCTTTGATTAATTAGAACATGCAGACTATTAATCTTGATGGAAACACCAAGTCCGTTTGTTGATTATTTTGTTTTTTCAATTTTTTTTGATTGCAAAACGACGTAATTTTGCAGGTTTACTTAAGTTGCTTGTGTACCTTGATCCTAACTGTTAATAGGTGACTTTTTTGTCCTGACCATGAAATTGCTACAAATGGAATTTGTGAGGCCTGCTCACATTGGAAAAAGCCCTAATTAGATACCCCTCAGAGTTTTAGAAAGCTTAGTTTTTGCCTAACTTTCCATATTTCCCTACATACAGAGGGGATTAATCTAAAGAGGGACGCCTCAGCTGAGCTTAAAGAATTGATCACGAGGAGTCAAGATAAATTGGCAGAGATGAACTGGAGGGTGCCGAATTAAGAAGTTAAGACTCTAAAACTCCCAAGACCTAAGTATGAGAACACGATATATGGTGTTCAGTCAAAGAGCATAACAAAAACAAAAGAGTAATTAAATGTTCTCGTTGGTTATACTGTATCTTCATGTTTCCTAATGCCCTTTGAAGTTATAAACTCGGGTATATCAAATCTAATAATGTAGTTACAAGTTAGTAATCAAGTCAAAGCTTTGTTTACAAAAAGTGGAAAACTCGCAGCTATGTAGTTTCAATTGGTTTGACAAAGACAAAAATTGAAACCAATATCAAACCATGATTTAGATAGAATGTCTAAAAACAAAGGAATACGACCTCAACAACAAAATTTTACCCATTAGGAACTTTAAAAGAAATGGAGATTCAATATGAATTAAAGTTATCTACTAATTATGTAAAAATGCTTTATACAGACAGGTCTAAGTTGGAAATGTCAACAGTAAACAGAGAATATACGTTGTAAATATAGACCTACTTATGTAGAAATAATGCTGACAGAAAATCCATGCAATATTCAATAAGAAAAAAAACTCGTCAAAAAGTTTGACGACAGAATAGCACTAATATAAAGCAGAGTAGGATCAATTCCATTGTGGCATCATTGTAAATCAAAATCAATAAAATTCTCTCTATTTGAATGGCATCATTTGATTGATTTTATAATATTATTACAATTATTGATATTATTACTAGGATCAATTCCGCTGTGGTACGAGAGCTACTTCATGAGCATTTTCTAGCATTGCCATGTTCGTTTGCTTCATGGGAGGAGTTTCATTGCTTTTTGGCTGGTCGACCGAGGGTTATCTTGGCGAGGCCGGTCAAGTGGACTATTCCCTCAAGGTGGTACAAGTTGAATTCCGATGGTTGCTCTAGAGGAAACCCAAGGAGAAGCGGAGGAGGAGGGGTGGTGCGTGATTGCAAGGAGAATTCCATGTTTGGATATTCTTGCTTCTTTGGCCCACTGACAAGCTTACATGCGGAGCTCAAAGCAATGGTGTTTGGAATTCAGCAGTGCCTCTCTCGGGGCTTTTTGGATTTGCATATTGAGTTGGACTCTCTTGTTTTAGTTTAGATGATTCAGGGCGTATATGGCTGCAGAGAGAGTTGCAGGAGCTTCTTTGATCTAGGAATCATTTCCGAGGCATCTCGCACTGTTTTAGGGAAGTGAATAGGCCAGCTGATAGGTTGGCAAATCATAGCATTGATACGGAGAGGGATTGTTTGTTTCACAATTTTGTGGAGTTGCCAAGTTTGGTTTGGGGTGAAATTCGATTGGATCAGCTGGGATTTCCAAGTTTTAGGCAACGAGTTTGTTAGGTTTTTTGGTTGTTCTATTTAGTTGGACATGCATGTAACTGATGATGGGTTAAATAAATAAGTCGATGCTGGCATCCCCCCCAGAGTTTGAGGGTTGCCACAAAAAAAAATCGATGTGAGTCATAAAAATTAACTTTGGATAAATGTAACAATTGCCCCCATATAAATAAATGAGTCAAATACCCAAAACCCTCCATGTAATTTGTTGAATGTTTAACCACGGAAAGATTTAAGGGAGATAGGTAGGAGCAGCCACCCCTCCCATTGTTTTCTAAAATCTATATAGGATGTTGCTGTGGTATGTTTATTGGTCAAAAAAGAGATGTGGAAAGGTAAGGGAAAAGACGGGGCAAACGATTGTGGCCACAGATGATAGGAAATGTGTCTTGGATGGACCCGTGTAAAGGCATTTTATAACCTGGAACTTGAATAGCCATTGGGTGTTGAAGTTGAGTGGAAGGACCATATGAAAAGTTGGGGGGATTTGAAAGCATAAATGGGAAAGGTGGAGTGCCTAAAATAATCAACTGCCAAAGGCAGAGGCTCGCGAGCGAAACTAAAGGCATTGAAAAAGGCGCCAAGCTTGACGGAGAAGCTAAACACTATACGCATATAAAATGAACAGCAATTACCGTGAAAAGCATATTCGTTATGGAGTTGGCGGTTGAAATAAATGCTTCAAAAATATATATTTGTATATATCCTAGCATGTATGTCTATATATATATTTTTGTGAATGGGATAACTTTGTACAAGCTCGGATGAGTGATATTTTCGAAATATCATTGGACTCCACTAAGTATAATTTCGTTTCTCATGACAGCAGTTTAATATGCCAATATCAATGGTGAAAAATTATCTAATAATACTCTCATATTTAAATTTTAAATTTTTTTATTTACATATAAATTTCCTACTTTTTTTAGAATGTGTATACATACATACATTTTAAAAATATACATTTATACATATATATAGATATATGGATATGTATGTCTTTATATAAATATATTGTGAATGGGATAACTTTGTAGAGCCTCGGATGACGTTATCTGAAATATCATTGGACTCCCCTGAATATAATTTCATTTTTCGTGATAGTAGTTTAATATGTCAATAACAAAAGTGAAGAATTCTCAAATATTACTCTCATATTTAAATTTTAAATCTTTCTTTCATTCTCTAAATTTCTTACTTTTTTTACGATGTGTATACATACATACATTTTCAAAATATATAATTATATATATACATATGTATGTCTATATATATATATATATATATAGTAAGTTCATATATACAATGAGACTTGCAAATGTCAATGCAAACTGCTGTGCACTTGAACCTGGAATAATGGATAACTATGCAATAATATATTTCTAAATTATAATAAATAGAATTTTGTTTTTCTTGTAGTTTTTGTGATTGTGATCAAATGAGGTATGACTATGCAAGTGTATTTGTTTTCAAATTTCATTTTACTTTTCAAATTTATAGTTTTATCCGTGATTGTGTAGCATTATGATGTAGTAGTAATACAAAAGAAATATCATGTAAATAATAATAGTTTTTTTCAAATAAACAAAGTGGTTTACGAATATTCCTATCTAGCGAGCAAAAGGGTAGTTAGGATATTTAAAAATCTTGCTATACAAACAACAAAAGTAAGGTAGGTTAGTGATATTTTTAGAACTTTAGGGGTGTCAGGCGAAATGAAGAGAAACCTCAGGGGAGGTTTACAATATTGACTTACTGAATACACTTATTTATGCCAATTATACTCTTCATACTAATTATATTTTTAAACTAAATTATTATTTACGCATATTTTAAAACTTCAAATTTAATTGCTATTAGCGAAATTATATTGATTTTTTTTATACGAGTAGTATTTTTTTTATCTTGGATACTACTTTAATTAGAATTTAGTTTAAAGACATTTACTGGAGTTTGGATACATCCAGAGAGCACCGATCGATGTATCTTCATGCATAAATTGGAATAAATATGCAACTTAATTTTTTTAAAAATAAATTACTACTCTATATCCAAAATTTACTTTTTGGAGAGTAGGTTTAGTTCATACTATTTTTCATAGTATTTAAAAATATATAAGTGCAAAAAATTTAAATTATACCTATAATCATGTATTATACCAGTATATTATGAGTACTTACTAACTAAGGTATTAAGCTTTAATCATTGATAAAACATCTTATCGTTATTTCAAATAAACTTCCTAATACTAGTTTGAGATAAGTTTTAAAGTAAAATAGTACATGTGTCCCATAAATCAGTAAATCTTGATTATTAATCAAATTTGCTAAGTTATTAGTAATAATTACTATTTATGTATAAAAACTTACTATTACTTGAATTAAACTTGCTATTACTTGAAGTAAAATAGTACATGCATTTGCTTGCCTTTGGATTTGGCTAATTATAAAATTAGACATAATTGTAGAAACCTCCTATAGGTTTTTGACATATTCACACGGCCTTCCCTAACATTTGCAAAACTATACAAAACTTCAAAAACTCTAAGGTTTATATTACAAATTTAATTCCAACGAAGTTTACTAACATTAAAAAAATTACTTTACATGGGGGACTGAAGTGAAAAAATGGGAGTATAATAATATCCCTTAATTATTTATTCCATAAATATCCCTTATACATGTATGTGAGTTGAATTTGTTTAATAATAGAAATAATTTTTGGTGTAATGGACCATTTTTTTGTGCAGTTGGAGCATATTTTGCCTGAATAAAGCTATTTCTAAGATTTTGCCTGAATACCTAAATTATATGTGCGGTTGGCGGATTTACCTTTAATATAATAATAATAGTAATAGAATTACTATATTTGCTAGCAAAGCAAAACATTATTTCTCTTCCCTTCTACATTCTCTGTTCATGCAGCACTTCCCCTCGACATTTCTCTACTTTTCATTGCTCTCTTATTCACCATGTTAATCCAAATGGATATGTGATTTTATTAGTTTCAAATGGGTAGTTGAATAAAACCAATTAATTAGTGGCTATTAAATGGACAGATTTCGACTGCCTATTTATAATTAATTCAATTAGACATAAATTCAAATTCGTTAGTAAGCAAATGAATTTGAATTCGTATACACAATAATTATATCAAAGTTTTTGCAAAGCCATATCTATCCAGTGTTTCCTATTCTTTAATTTTCATTTATTAAAAGTTTTGGAAACAAAATTGGTTACAGTAAAACAAACTGCCAACTATTTATTAAGCACTAATGTGAAAGTATTTTCAAGTACCTTTGTCTGCTTGACATTTAAACTAATTTTTTATCATAATTTTGTATTATTACCACACCCATTCAGTGTGTCATAACCAGTGCTCATAATAATTGAAGTTTTTGCACTAGAATACACTATGTCTAACGTTAATTGTTGGGGTTAAATGCAATAAAATCATGACTGACTATATACTTAATTGTAGTTTACCCCTTAAACTATAGTAATACACTTTTTCCTCCCTTGAATTATTGGCAAAAAAATTTTGGGGTTGCAGTAATTAGGGATAATTGACGGGAAATGAAGAATTGATCGTTACAACCAACGATTTTACCTAACAAAAAATGGGTAAAACCGAATGGAGTCATTTTTAACGGAACAATTGCAATGGACGAAAAGCTCCATTCTTCTCCTTCTTCCCTCTGCTTTTCTGCAACCACAAAATTTTTTTGCCAATCTCTGGAGTTTTAACAACCGTTATACAACTTTCAAAACAAACAAATTTATTCTAAATTTTTATTTGAGATAATTTCATAAACCCAATCGCGGCCACTTTCTATAAAGTATCACTTTCCCATAAAAGATCAACTCTTTATGACTTTCCTCCATTATAAGAACAGAGTACCTATTTTTCCATAAACAAATTTATTTATCGAATAAAATTAAACCCGTTTTTCAATAAAACACCAATTCTTTATGACTTTCCTCTATTATAAGAACAGAGTACCCATTTTTTCATAAATAAATTTATTTATAGGATAAAATAAAAATAAATTCATTTTTTAATAAAAGACCAACTCTTTATGGCTTTCCTCCATTATAAGAACAGAGTACCCGTTTTTCCATAAACAAATTTATTTATCAGATAAAATAAAAATAAACCAGTTTTTCAATAAAATACCAACTCTTTATGACTTTCTTTATTATAAAAACAGAGTACCTATTTTTCCATAAAATAAATCCATTTTTCAATAAAAGCCCAGTTCTTTATGATTTTCCTCCATTATAAGAATAGAATACCCATTTTTCCATAAACAAATTTTTTATTGGATAAAATAAAAATATACCTGTTTTTCAATAAAACACCAGTTCTTTAAGACTTTCCTCCATTACAAGAATAGAGTACCCATTTTTTCATAAACAAATTAATTTATCGGATAAAATAAAAATAAACTTGTTCTCCAATAAAACACCAGTTCTTTATGACTTTCATCTATTATAAGAACAAAGTACCATTTATGGGTAAAATTGTTGGTTCTAACGATCAATTCTTCATTTCCCGTCAATTGTCCTTAATTTGCCAAAATTACGGAACTTTGAGGATGCAATGTGTTAGGGTGAAAATTTGAGGATGAAATTGGCCAACCACCCAAACTTTGAGGATGAAAAATCCATTTTTTCCTATAAGATATTTAATCAAATGTTATTTTTTGTCTTAATTTTAGTTATGACTATGCTACATATTTATTAAATCGACATATCTTTATAATTAAAGTTAATATTTGATATTTTAGGATGCCATATATTTAAATTGATGAAAATTATTTTCAATATAACATATTAAAATAATTTTGTTTGTCAATCATTTTGGCCCCTCCTCCCAAGGAAAAAATCTTGGCTTCGTCAGCCTAGGAGGAAATTAGGGCCTATTGCTAGCAAAAGACTGTGAAAATTTACCTTTATACCCTAATTATTTGGAAAAATCTAATGACCAAATTTTGCAAAAGAAACCTTGTTTCTTGCCAACAAATTAAGTAACTAATAAAATCACCTGTAATGTTACTTTAGCATATTTAATTTATGTTAAATACAAATTCTACTAGTGTCCCTTTCGTAAAAATATAAGTGTAACACTTTTTCAATTTTAGTTACATACATTTTTGTATTTTACATAAATGTAATGATTCAGAGTAAAATGCCCATAAATAGCTAGTATTTTGTTGATGTAATGCAAAAAACTCATAAAGAGCTGATATGTTATGGGCACAATTTTTTTTACTTTCACATATTTAAAATTTATTAAATACAAAATCTACCAGTTTCCCTTTCGTAAAAATATAAATATAACACTTTTTCAATTTTAGTTATAAACATTTATGTATTTTATAAAAATATAATGATTCAGAATAAAATGCCCATAAATAGCTAGTATTTTGTTGATGTAATGCAAAAAACTCATAAAAAACTGGTATTTTATGGGTAAAAACTTTTTTACTTTCACATATTTAAAATTTGTTAAATACAAAATTTACTAGCTTCCTTTTCGTAAAAATATTAGTGTAAAACTTTTTCAATTTTAGTTACAAACATTTATGTATTTTACATAAATGTAATAATTTAGAGCAAAATGCCCATAAATAGTTAGTATTTTGTTGATGTAATGCAAACAAATCATAAAGAGCAGGTATGTTATGGGCAATATATTTTTTACTTTCACAAAAATCAGTTTATGTTAAATACAAGACAACCAGTTTCCGTTTCGTAAAAATATTAGTGTAACAGTTTTTCAATTTTAGTTATAAACATTTATATATTTTACATAAATGTAATGATTCAGAGTAAAATGCCCATAAATAGATAGTATTTTGTTGATATAATGCCTATAATCGGGAGAATCAATTGGAATTCACTGTCCCTCAGCCTTGGACGCTTTATGTAAAGTAGAAATATTTGTATTCAATTAAATATGAGACAGGCAACAATCTGTCTTCCCATGAACCCAGTTTCCACAAATGTTAATATTTTACTAATATAACAATTAAAATCAATTTCAATAATTCAAATTTAGTAGGTTAGATAAAAGTTGTTAAAAAAGTGAGAAACCAAAAGAAAATAACTCAAATTTATTAAAAGTCCAAAAAGGATTCAGTACTTCAACTCTAGAAGTCGTCCAAATGACTATATATTAGAACAACTATAATCAAAATAGATTACATAATTAAAAAACTTAATATTTCAAACATTTATTTTCTTAAATTTCACTTCTTAAAGGCTCTCAACTCGTTATTCAATAATGACCATATATTGCTTCAAAGCCAAGCATGACTGTGTTTAGTACTGCTTACGCTTCCTCTTCGGTGTTTTATTTCTAGACCCATTATATTTAGAAAAATTTGTCAAATTGGTCTCTAATATTTACCAAAAACACTTTTTTAGTCCATAACATACAAAATCAGCCAAAATTATCCCTCACATTTAAATTGTGATCCAATTTGGTCTTAATGCTCGTTTTTGCTCATTTTTCCAACTAAAAATAGCACGCCTCTCTCACGTGATCATATTTTTAGGGGCAAAACCGGAAAACACATTTCATTACTGGTTGAAAGTAAAAGGATAGGGGACCACCACCTCCTTTTCACCTTTCCCCCTCAAATTACAGTTTCAAGAAACCCTAAATTGCATCGCTTAATTAACAAGCATAACTTGGAAATGTTAGTGATGATGGTGACGACGACAAAGCTATAGAGTGTGACGGCCTGCGTGCTTGGGAACATGGCATCTCGTCCTAATTTCGGCCTTAATGAACTGAATTTTGTTTTCTCCACCCTCGTCGTCCTTTTCATTTTCAATTTCCTGCTCATGTATCTCCTAGCACCCACCGCGGGGGCTGGGGGCGCTCCTTCTTCTGCCCGCCTCCCCTCCATCTTCGCTGCCTGTCCTTCCAGCCACATGTTCGAGCCTGGGGCTTACGGCGTGTTCAGTCGGATAGGGACTTTTGTGTACAAATGCACCCTTTTTGCAGCCGTGGGCTTTGCCGCCAGACTCGTGGGAACTGTCATCTCCAATAACCTGATCAAGATGATGAAGAAGATAGATCCCAATTTCTAGACCCCCAACAAGCCTCCTCCGAAGCCTTTGAATGCTCTCATCTAGGCCGTTCACATGGACGTCAGCAACAACTTCAGATACCAAGCCCTCAACGGCATCGAGTTTTTGCTTGCCAAGGGCCTTCCCTCTTTTCTCTTCAAAAGTTCCGTCGTCGCTTTGAGGTGCTTAAACAATGTCTTTGGGGGGATGTCTTTTATCATACTGGCCAGGTTAACAAGATCACAGGCTGCTGTTGCTACTGCTGCTACTCCTCCTTCTCCGTCTTCCGTTACTGCTGAGATAGAACAACAACAACAACAACAACTAGTCAAGGAGGAGGAGGTGGGTGTCCGGAAATGTCATGCTGTAGCTGGAGATGCTTTGCCTGCTGACAAAGTCAAGTGGTCCCCTATCCTTTTACTTTCAACCGGTAATGAAATGTGTTTTCCAGTTTTGCCCCTAAAAATATGATCACGTGAGAGAGGCATGCTATCTTTAGCTAGAGAAATAAGCAAAAACGAGCATTAGGACCAATTTGATAATTCTGTGACACTCCAATACATTTCTAGCTTCTGCAGTACGCAACATTTCCAAACCGCTCACGCCTGTTATAGGTCACCACTTGCTTTTGTAGAAATATTCCCTTCATTGTCCGTACATGTCAGCTTGTAACGTGCCAGCTTTTTTGCCATACTCTTTACCTTTCCACACCTGTCTTGGATTAGCTGAATACACTACAGAATTTACCAATCTATATAGGCCCCCAAATTTATACATTGAGTTTTAATTTTTTAAAGCAAATTTTATCACTTTGCCCCTAACATGTTTATCATTATCACTTTTAAATATCCTAATTTCTCTTTGTGAAAATATCAACTCTTAGTTTCCTTATTTAGCATATGATAAATACAAAATTAATCTTTGCATATTGTTAGTATTTGATATAACTTTTAAATATCAGCTAAGAAATCGCCTTTAATTTCTACTTATAAATACGTCCTCTAGTAATCCAACTCTTAGATTTCTTATATTACTATCGTTATCACTTTAATGTTCATATATGATTAGTAGTTAGTATATTTCTTTTGATACTAAATTGACTTGAACTTAAAAAATGATTTAGGAATGTTAGTCAAAATAAACAAGAAAAATATTTGACTTTTGTCTCTCTGATCAAGCAGCAATCTTCCAACTCCATTAAATCTATTTCAAGTATTGAATATTCGCGAAACTCCACTTTTTGAAGGCAAGTTTTTTTTTTTCATTGTAAAATTTCTTCTGTTACATTTTACATCTTAGTTATTGATTATTAAAATTCTATTCCAAGTTTGAAATTTAAAATTTTGTAATAAACATTAATTTGTAATATATTTGACTGTTCACCATCCTAAACGAAATTCCTAGTTTCGCCGCTGTGTTCAACTTACCCATTTATGATATAGAACTACAATTTAAACCTCGTGATTTGTAAACTTTTGAAGTAGCGGTGGCATTTCTAAATCAATAATCTTCAAAATATTGTTTCCCCAATAATAGCAAAATTTGTATTAGTATCTCAAATCCTAGTTTTGATACTCTCTCAGCAGCTTGAAGGAGACATTTCAAAAGACATAAGAAACGAATTCTCCCTTCACTATAACACAAAACTAGATAATTTAATTTCCTAACTACTGACTAATAGCATTGAATTGCAGAATTAAAAGTTTTACCACTTTTGCCAATTTGAACAAAGTCATTGTGAACCAACAAAGCCCAATTTCTCTCCAAATCAGGTGCTTTCTATTCTTGACGATGTGGACCAATGGTAGACGATGATTTGCGCGTGTTTTATCTTACGCCAAGAGGGATAATATGCAAGTCAAATCATTATTTTTGTGTACAAAAGACCCAATTTAACTGATAAAAATATTAGTCAACTGGCCATGAGATCACTGGCTAGCCTCTCAAAAACTCTTCCTTTTCCTTCCTCCTTGTAAAGCATAAAATCTCAGTTGCACAAAAAAAAGTCATACTTTGTGTTAAAAAAAAATCTTTTACTAAACCAAAGGTGTGTTGATCACGAACTTGGTCAACTTTTGACAAATTTAGCTGGAATTTCAAATCTTACAAACCACAATGAGCTAAACCACAAAATTTGAAGTCATAGTGGGGTAAGTTGAACATTCACTAAACCTCATGGATTCTTTTGGAATTTAACCCTTTATTTTACACATAGGGGTCTAATTTGTCAAATCAAGTAATATCTTGTGTTCAATATTATTATTTTGAATTAACTTTTTATGCGCTAATAATTGAACAATTATTTTTTTTATATATATTAGCAGTTATGAATGTACATAATTTGAATTCAGGTTATGTGCCAGGATATAAACCTACATGAGAGGTTAGTGTATCTAAATGTTGATCATTAGAAAAGCCACGAACCTCATTACCCCTCCTAGGAATAAAATCTAGTCTATCACCAAAATACTGAATGTTAGCCGCCCAAAACAAATAAAAAAATAGAAAAATAAAAATAAAAATAAGATGAGTTCAAAAAAGAAACAAATTAATCAGGTACCAATCCCTGATAACGGCGCTAAAAATTGACAGGAGTCGAGCTTGTGCAATAATAAATATCTACTCAAATAAAATACAAATTTTGTATATAACATGAGCAGGGTCGAATCCACAGGCACTGGAAAAAATTCATTCCTTCTAGAGTTTAGAGTATGGGGGATTTTATGAAAATGAAAATAATTAAATAACTTAGATAAAATAAACAAATGAAAGTTAAATGACAATTTATTAAAATGGAAGTAATAATAGACAAACTCTAGCCAAAAAATAAATTCAGAGATGGTTCACTCAACTGATCATGATGCAATAATAATTTCATTCACTCATAACAGCCAAACACGCGATGACAATCAACTTCTCCTTACTGTGTTGATGATCAAGGTACGATCGTTAACCACTACCCTAATTAAGAAATAACCCTAGGTACGATTGTACAGTTCAATTTTCTAATGGCCTTAAAAATTAGAGAACTCTGTTCTAACCAAATAACACGTTATGAGGGCTATTTTAAATTAGCTCATATGTTCTCTTGACATAAACCTAATCATACCAGACACCACTAATTTAAAATAATTAAATAATTATGGATTTAAACTGCTCTAACTAATTTTAAGTTATTAGATTAAATTAAATATCAGGATGCACTTGATATTATAATAACCATAAGAAATTAAATCAGAGAACATATGAATACCAGTAAAATAAAGAAAATAAATATAATCAATTCGATTTCACAATTTTAGATGAACCAAATGCTCACTATAACAAAAATGATCTTTAACGGCATTAAAAGGTGTCAGTATAGATAATCTAAACTGACACTTTACCTTTCCTCACACCTCGAACAAGTGTCGTTCCTTCCAATGTGGGGGTAGGCTCGTAGCATTCAAATGTGCCAGGAAAATTATGCTATTATAGCGTCCCATCTACCAACCAAAATCCCTTTTTTTGATAATTAAAAGTGTCATTAGATATTGGTTTAGAAGCTGAGCTATGCTGACACTTTTAATTGCTAGGAATTTTTTTTCTTTTTTTTCTTATATAGAAGCAACCTGTAGGTAGTGCTCCCTGCTGTACATTCCGTCAATCAGAAACCCAAAGGACTTGTAAAATTACCCCAAAGAGCAGAATGCATATAGTAATTTAAAAGCAAAAGTCAATGCTCAAATATAATTTGTTGAACTAAAAGTCGGTAACAAGTACTAACATAGCAAATCCCTAACAAGTACTAAAAGATTCTCACGTGCACAAACTTGAAAGACTCTCTTATGTACAAACTAAAAGATTCTCATCCCTAACAAGTTGAAAGAACTTGCAGTAGCTTCCAAACTTTCCAATGAAATGAGAGGCTTCAGTTATAACCACGAAGTCCCCATCAATCTTCAGCTGGTTCCACCTGTGCACAAAGTTTGTGGGGATCATTAGATCATCATAGCTAGCAATAAAATTCCAGAAAAGCCACAATGTAAGTAAGTGCATATTTCACCAAATGACAAAACCAAGCAACTAGTGCACCAAGTGCATCTTGAAAGGTCTATCTTTAATGCGACTGCAATTGAACTTAGAACAAACTGACAATCTTGGAAGCCCCTACAGCAGAAAGCCAACGAGAAATATGTCAATTACATTTTTCCGGTTACTTTCACAATATGCTAATAGATAGCTCTGTTGAAAGGAGGACTTATCGTTGCCAACATGTAGTGCAAGATTATAACAAAGCTCGTGTATCTTTTCTTCATTATTCACTCCAATGTAAAGAAGCATTTCATAGTAAGCTAATATGGGGAGTGAATTCTCGTCTCTAATTAGTTCACAGAAGAAGTGAAACTCAGGAACCTGCCAAAATCAATAAGATACCTAAGGAAGGGACCATAAGCTATTCCCCGTATTGGGAATCCCAACTCCTTCACTCCATTTGTAAACTGTGCTGGAAGCACAACATCCTATGATGTACTTCTCACTTAAGTTCTCAGTGCTTAGCATAATATCTTCATAAGTATGGAGTGCCGAACCCATGTGCAGAACCATGAGTTTCCGGGGGCCTGAATTGAGAAGAGAAATGTATGAAAAACTTGAGAAGAATCAAACTATAAAATAACATTAAGTATCAAGTCATGTACCGCTTTGCATGCACTTCTTAGATCCATTTACGAGCTATCTTGGTTGGTTAGTTTTATAAACAGCAACCATCACCATGGACAGTAGCGTCATGAAGCCTAGTATTAAGCAAACCACAGCAATCCTGGAGAATATTGCTGCACTCCAAAAGCACCAATATTACAACCAGAGTACCTTGTCTCCGGCATATTTTTCACTGCAGAAATGTTACTCTGCACTGGCTTTAAAACCATGGAACGTACCTTTGAATTTTGAAGTACCAGGACTGCTTTACTGAACCTAGCCAGTTCCCTCTTAACAGTCGATTTCCAATGAAACTTAAAAGGGAAGAAAAAGGAATAAATGTCAAAAGATCACCTATATTCCTTCTTGGTAAGAAAAGAAGTAGACATCACCTATATAAGCCCATCTTGCCACATACCTGTCAGGTGGAAACCTTGGGAAGTTTCTGCCTACAGGGATAACCCCAGCAAAATTGTTATAAGAAACATTCCTGTGGAAGAGATTTATCAGTAACTGCAGATGCTTCAAATGAAAGAAAACAGAGGCAGGATGGACTCACAATGTGGCAAGGCTTAAACAACTGGTTAGTTGATCAGGAATTTCTCCACTGAGATTATTATTATTCAGAATACCACAGCAATTACACCCAGACAACAATTTATGATGATATTTACAAAGAAATAATACATGATAATGATAGATGAATGAATATGAATTAGCAAAGATAAGAAAACCAGGTTAGAAACTTTGTCTCACAGTGACTCGAGGTTTTGCAACTGGCCCAATTCTTTCGGCATGCGACCAGATAATTTGTTGCAAGACATGTCACTACAAGAATACAATCATCAAAATGAGCAAAACACATTTTTGGAAGGCTTGAAAATCTACAAGGACAATACTAGATGCTCACATTGTCCGTACACTTCTGAGGTTTCCATCCTACAAGTAGTACAAAAACCAAAAAATGATTTACTCAACCACGTAATATTGCAGATCTCTTCCGACAGCAGCCTCGCCAACTCGTCTACTTGCAACAACAGCCAACAAACACCATTAGCAAAACAAAAATAGCTTAAAGTAACGGTTCTAGTTGCAGAACTGAAGCAAAAAATGAAAATGATGAACTAAATACTGTTATCAGCAGCAAAGAGAAGCTTCAGGTTTCCGATCCCACCGATATCCCGAGAGGTTTGAGAAAAGAAGCAGTATCAATACTAGAAGAAGAAGAGATGTTTGATTTAGGTGCCTTGTAGTTGAGTAACTACTTGCGAATAGTCTCGGAGGTGGAGACATTTATGGAGGAGATGTATTTTTTCAGAGCAACCTCTTCAGCCACGGTGGCAGTGGTGGTTTTGAATTTAGAGGTCGAACGGAAAAGGTTGCCGAGGTTTTTGAGCTTAGTGGCGGGCATGAGAAGATGTCCGACAAGTGTTTGTTGAAATGCATATGGTTTGGGCATTTGCAGAAGCTTTTTCTTCCCTACCCCTTTTTTCGTAAGATATTTGTGGGCTAAGTCTTTTGGCGGACAATTTGAAATTTTTGAGTATTTCATGGCAAATGAATCTTTCGCCAATTGAGTATGATATCGTTTAGTGTCTTTTTTTTTTTGTTATTTGGGTATATCTCATATTTTCTTAAGTGTCATGATAGGTAGTCTAAAGGTACATTATTATTCTTATATCAGATAAAATTAAAAAAAGAGTATATATTATTGAGTTGATAACAAGTGTCATGATAGAAGTGCTTTAATGACACAAACCATCAAGTCTCTTTATAGGCATGTTAGGAAAGACCATTTTTATTGTAGTGGCTTCGTTGCTTCTTAACTAGAAATAAGTGTTTAGTTCATTGTCATGGAAAAAGCTACACGTGAAACATTGGAATTTATTATTGCGGCCATTCTCCAATTGAGATGAATTCCACATTAAAAAAAAAACAAATTTGGTTCTCTTGTTTCTTCCTAAGAAGAAACGATACCCACTACTGACTAGTCTCTCGTTCGGATAAAAGGAAGAATAAAGAAACAATAGTCCTCGCGTTGTTTCCTACTCCTACTCAACTACTTATCCAACCAAAGAGTTCTAATCCTAATAAGCCAACAAGTCCTTTTTTCAAGGTATTAATAAAAAGATAGACTAATATCTTAATAGGAGTAGAAGACTATCCATGCAGTTGAGAATCTGCCTTTCATGACTTCAATTCAAGATTGGAGACCATGTGCCAAATCTCAAACTTCCTGGACGTGCAGAGTTCAGATTTCGATGCGCCCACACTGAGTTGCACATAAATTCAATTAAAAATCACGTCTTTAATTCCTTTTCACTCCGAGTCCCTACAACTAACACCAATTACCAAAGATAAGTTGAATCTACCAATTAACACAATATTTGGTAAAATAAAAGGAGAAACAATCATGCCGTTGGATAAAAAAAAAGGAGAAACAATCATAAAATTAATAACAAAAATGCAACCTATCAATTTCCCCCTCACCTAAATTATGTTTGTCCTCAAGCATATCACAACTCAAAAATATAATCAAGATAGCAAATAACTCACAACATATCATACTAGTATAAACATCCTACCCTTTCAACAACTTCATTAAAATTCGAATGCAACAAACTCAACAAGCCTTACAAAGGTCCGAACATGCATACTCGCCACTCAATAGTGTATAGGGTATAACATAACTCTCAAATCGACACCATGGAGTGACTTTGCCATAAACTTGCTAATATATCACATCCCCACTACCAATAGTGAATTCAATACAAGAATCAAAGGGATTTTTATAAGGTTGTAATGAGGTTAGGGTAAAGGGCAGAATATAAAGGTAAATTGAGGCGTATACATGTCAAGGGAATATCAAGAATTCATCACATGAAAATTTCCTCAAACTCAATCTTCCAAGACTTAGCATTCACTTTCATCAACTTGACAAGTATAATCATTATTCAGCAATTTGCTTCTACTACTTCAACACTTATGTACTCTCTATTTTCTTTCTTTTTTTTAATTTCTTTTAATTTATTTTGCTTCTTTTTTTTTTTGCTTTTGAATATTTTTACAAATTTTTTCATGATTCCTCGACATATTCAAACATTTGTGGAGCATCTCACTTACTCAATTGCCTTGCAACTATACATCCAATTTTTCATGCAATTCAATTTAGGCATCTCTTTAACACAAGATTCAAAAAGAAAGTCAAACAAAAGGTCTTGGATAACAATTATGATTTTTGAACAAATAAAAGGGGTAAAAACTTAAATGGTCTCACTAATGGTAAACAAAGTAAAGATTGGTCCTTTAAGAAACCCAAAAGTGGTTAAATCCTAGATGCCTTTGTCATTTTCATGCATCAAATTCAACCAAAATGCGGTCTTGACATGTATAACAGAGTAAGTTCTAGAATGACACAACCATGTGTGACAACCACTCAACAAATGAAAAAAGAGCAAAACATAAATGAAATGTTCATTAATAGGGTTCAACAACCTCACAAAGTGGTTAAAATTTGTCAAATTCAACACATTCATCATTCAAATCCATTGCCAAAAAAGATAAAATGCTTAGCTAGTATAAATTTGCTAATCATTCTCTCATCTTGATTGCATATATTCATTCTAGCCGACATAAACTACTAGCAAAAAGAAAAGAAAAAAATGAACAATTAGTTCCTAGCTAGTAGTCCAAACCTCTCCCTCATACCTAAATCTTACATTGTTCTCAATGTAAGAAATAAATAACAAAATAGAAAGAAAGGGAACAACGACACTTCCCTGAACATAGAGAAGGCATCACATGGCTACAGTGAGGGGGGAAGAGGTGGATCGAAACCCACATGATGGAAATAGGCAGCCAAGTTCTGTGTCACGTGGTTGGGGAAGAAAAAGGAAAGAAAGAAAAGGAAAGGGAGAAAGAAAGAGGGAAATAAAGGAAGAAAGAAAAAGAAAGAGAAAAAGAAAAGGGGAATTTTTTTTCTTTTTTTTTCAGATTTTTTTTACCCTGCTCACTAGAACAAGATGCAGACACGCTGTAAAGAGGGAGAATCTTCTGATCATGAAGTTGGGGTATTTCACACTAGCGTGTGACTTGAAGGCGTGGGCATGGCTTGTCGATCAGTAATCTTCTGAAATTTTTGAACATGTCTTTAGAACTAATCAGGTAGTTAGGCACGGGCATGGCATGTATGGTAGTAGTCTTCTGTCCACTAAAACATAAAAAAAAAACATTAAACACACAAAACACTAGAAACCTAAGATAAAAATAATAAAAATGAACTTAAAATTAAATTGAATTGCCTCCCAATAAGCACTTTTCTTTAATGTCTTTGGTTAGACATTATCATGTCTGTTCAAGAAGAATAAAATCTTGTAACTCATTTCAGTGTTTCATCCTCTATGTAATCCTAATAACCTTCGTAAGTAGAGTGACTTTTAAGCACACGAGTTACTTTCTTCCCTGGCTAGTAGATGGCGCCAAACAAGTAAGCAATGATGTTAATTCTTCACTCACTCCTCCATCATGTGTAATTATCAATTCAAAATATTTGGTCATCTCAACTTTTGACTTGTTCCTGTCATGCAACTAAAAAACTTCTAGTATTACAAAGTCAATTTCACTAATTGAAATTACAAAATAAGAGTTAAGAGAATATTGGCTAGGGAATGGATGGGGTGTTACCACATTTGAAAATTGTTCACTGGATTCATTTACTAGAGAGATTTGAGGTTGCGGTCTCATTTTTTCCTCTTCAATTTCCTTTTCAACTGCATCTTCAGATCCTTCTTCTTGAAACTCTTATAATTCCTTGACATTTGTTGGGCTAATTGCACTCTCATCTTTTGAAAGGTCGATAATGGTCTGTGATGGCAATTCTTCATAAATTTGAGAAGCCAATTGCGTCATTTTAGATGCCATCTGACACAATTGAATTGCCAAGTTTCTAATTTCCTTCTCTGTCTCCTGTTGAAATTAATATGTGTTAGTAAGTAGTAATTTCATCATTTTTCAAGGGACGTTGTGATGCCCCCATTTCTCCCAAGGGTGAACCCAAGGGTATCCGCGGGACGCCTGCCCAACTCTCGCCAGGACTCAATGTGATACCCGACTTCTTTAAACCCTAAATTCTTAAAAAAAAAAACCTAGTTTACTTGATTGAAATCCTAATTTACTTGTGACCAACAGGTTTTCTTAAATCCCTCATATTTTAATTGAAACCCTAATTTTTTCATTGGAATTGTAAAATTCCTCACGTTTTGCCTTTTATTTGAAAATTATTCATTTACTATGGCTCTACTACCCAATCATTCCTCAATAGGTGCAAATGAACTTAGAAAGTAGGGTTTCACTTTTTGTTTCCAAGTTAAGAGAGAATTAGGGTTTCACGTTTTTTTCGTAGTATGATTATTCGGTACGAAGTAAGGATCAAATTTGGTGTTTAAGAGTGACTTTTGGGTGAGAAATAATATGTGATTAGAAGCAATGATATAAAGTTAGTGAATAGGAAGTAAAAACCCTAGTACGTGTAATTTAAGGAAAAACGGTGCGAACCGACGTGTACCGTGTACTACCGATTAAACGCACCACTTGACCACCACT
Organism: Coffea canephora; assembly: GCA_036785865.1. Classification (NCBI taxonomy): domain Eukaryota; kingdom Viridiplantae; phylum Streptophyta; class Magnoliopsida; order Gentianales; family Rubiaceae; genus Coffea; species Coffea canephora. The sequence goes on along the minus strand of CM071920.1, from coordinate 29,838,957 downwards.
TTCTTACCATAGAAGCTCATTAATACTTGAGCAAAATATCTCCTTATTTCCAGCTAGCTTTGACCGAAATTTAGGGTTAAAAATGCAAGGAAAGAAAGAGAAATTTTGGTTGGCTTTGGTGGTGACAAGTGTCACCACCCTATGGCTCTTTGATTGATTTTTTTTTCTTACCTTCTTAATACCTTGGAGTAGCCTTTCTTCTTCATTTTTCTGCTACTTGGCTGAGACAAGAGAGGAGAGAAAGAGAGCAAGAAACCAACTTCCTTCTTCTTGAGTTGAGCCATCCAAGTGAGGAATTAAAATTCTAAACCGATTAAAGTGTGAGTTGTGAGCTTGAGAAGCTAGGAGAACCAAGAATTCCAAGAGGAGGTGAAGTATTACTCTTGCAAACTTCATTTGTTGAGGTATTTTCTGCCTATACTTGCTATATGGATGATATATGTTGTATCTAAGCTTATATAGGAGGTTGTGGTGGTGGATTGAGACAAGAAATGAAGAAAGTTTCATTGAATCCCAAAAATTCCAGATTTTTGGAAAAATTTCACCCTGTTCTGTCCGGTTCCAGTTCGTGTGGTTAGAGGCCGAATTAGGCTTGGAATAAAACTTAAACATTGTAGAGAATGGTATTTTATAGGTGCCTACAAAATTTCAGCTCAATCGGAGCAACGTAGCCTGTGAAAAGACCAAAATACCCTCACTATTTTAGGATGTTTTCAGTGTTCCGTTTTAGTCAGTTCATCTAGTTTATCATGTTTATTCACTAGGATCCGTGCTGATTTAGCCATTTTCCAAACATGAAAATTTTAGTACTCTGTCTTAGCTTTTCAACACCTACAAGAACACCTTAAACGGACCTTGGTAGCCTGAGATATGACCATTCTAGTCCAGTGCGGTTAATTAGCTATATAGTTGGAAGTTGGCTCTGTAAATTGGAAATTTGACCAGGTTACACTGGAAATTTGACTAAGTGACCTTCATGGAAGTTGTAGGACTTCGTCTTAGCTTCGAAATGGTATAAGTTGCACCTCAATCCGATAAGCGTAGCCTCGGATGTGCCCATTCCGTAAAAACCCGTAAGAACTGTCTTTTGTAAACTTCGTTTCCACACTTGTTGGTAGCTTAAATTTTTGTCCTTGTATTGTCTTGAGTATATTGAGTGGTTGTTTATGTTGTGTGTAATGTTGGGATTGGTTGAGGAAAACTGTCGCGCCCCACTTTTTGATTGGTGTGAAAGTAGTGTGTAGGAGATGTATGTGAACGTGTATGAAAGTGAAAATAAAAGGCCGTGGGATTGTGAAATGCGACGGTTTGGCCAAACAAAGGATTTTAGATAGAAAAAGGAGTCGCCACTTGGTATAGAGTTAGGATGTACCAAGTCACCCAAAAAGTGATTTTTGTTTTTGGAAAGAAAAGTAAACAAACCCTTTTTAAAGAATTTTAGGTCTACGTAACCAAAGAAAGGGATCGGGGGTCACATTTGATAAGGGAGAAGGCAAAGGCAAAGCCTAAGGCACTCCCTTACCCTAGCCAAAGCTAGTTGCGTGACTTAACCCTTCTTTTCCTAATTCTTCTACCCAAAGTATGTGTTGCATGTTGGATATGACTAATGGATATGAAAAAAAAAAAATTGCAATTCTAAATCTAAAATATCTCTTATGAGGCTTTTTGGTCCCAATCACATGAGTTGTGACGGCCAGTAAGGAAAAACTCTCATAGAGGTCACGGGTAATGCAAATGAAGACCCAAATATGAGTGCAAGTGAAAATGTAAGAAGAATGTCAGTGTTCAAATGTAAGAAAAGTGCATGTGTGCAAATATAAGAAAAGTGCATGTGTGCCCATTGAGAAAATAAAGGTGTTTGTGTGCAAGTGGATGAAAATATGGTATAATGGTAGTAAGTGCATATAAGTGCAATTTGGGTGCAATTTGTGAGGTAGAAAATAAATAAAAGAAAAGGGATGTGCAAACATGGCATGTGGATTGAGAAAAATATAAGTAGAGAGAAAATGTGGATAAAAAAGTGAGGAGGTGATATGATAGAAATGAAAGTGTATGAATCCTAGAGGAATGCATCAAGTCGGGTACGGGAATGACTCCTAGCTTTGTGATTTTAATTTTCCCTTTGATAGAGGGAATACAAGCGTGCTAAAACTTAGAAAAGCCACACTCGTCTATATCCCATATTTAAGGGGTAACTCTCAAGCAAATGTACCCTATAACTAGCATGGAGATGCAAAAAGCCTAAAATGAAAGGGAAAGGGTTGGAGGGGCATGCCAAATGCTAGAAAACTAAGAAAAATGCATGAAATGTAGTGAAACATGCAAGTATGTACCAACGAGAGGGGACGGCCTATTGGGTCTAGCGTTGGACTAACCCATATCTATGAATTCCTACTAGCGTTGGACTAGTGGAAAACGGGACAATGAGCCACAACTAGCGTTGGACTAGTGTGGTGGCGTGCACTCATCCATCATATTCATCTACGACTATAGAAAGCAAGTAGACATGCCAATCACCTATAAACACGTAGCACATAACACTTAGCATGCTCGACTAAATGCAAGAGTCTAATAAAGCAAATTAACACGTAGCAACTACGCATGCAAGACACATAAGGCAATTAAAGCCCTAACTATTACATTTGCTAACTAAAACAAATGGGGAAGAGGGAAAATGAATAAAAATGCTCTCCAAGCCCTATCTATTACAAGCCAAGAGGTGTACACATACCCCATAAAAGAATAACTTAATAAAAGCAAAAGTAAATGAAATAAATGAAAGGAATTAAGGAAAAGCAAGGAAAGCCAAGTAGACATGCAATTCTCACTTAGCACGTTGGATCACATAGGGGAGAGACAAAAAAGATAAAAGAAGCTATACCTCCCTCGAAATGGAGCCTTAATGGGGTGAGTTACTTATTTACCCTCCAAAACAAAAGAAAAGATCAAGGCATCATTTTAATTGAGAAAATTAAAGAAAGTGTGCAAACACAAGCTCGCTTGGTCAGAAAGCCCCTTAAAATTATGAATTAAAAGCAATTTAAACAAAGCAAGGTGGCTAATTGAATCAAACAAATAATGAAGTTGCAAAACTTAAAACTACCAAGGACCAAATTGATGAAATTATTCAATTGATTGGGTCCGAGCAGCATTGGTTGGAAGCCAAGGGGTCAAAGTGAAATTATTGAAAGAGTTTCATGCAAATGCCATGCAAATGCTGCGAGGAAGGCAACAGAAAGGAATGCTTGCTGCAATTTCAACTTCCAAACGCAAATTTCAATCCACATGCACAATTTTGATCTAAACTTTACCCACCAAACATCAAAACTCTAAACTAAACAGCCGAGTATAGAAATTTAACATCTAAACAAGCAAAACATAGAAGGAAACTCATGCAAAAGACACAAAGAAGCTCATGCATTCTGCAAATTCCAGCCACCATTCTCTCTACAACATTTCTCCTTCAGCTGAAGTATACTCATGCAAATAAAGCCTATCGATTTTACCTTCCCAACTCATATACTAGCTCTTAACCCATGTAGTTAACAAACACTCTAAACCAAAATGACTGGATAGAAATGCAGCAAAAGAAAGGATGACACTTGCAACAATTTTCCAGCCACGGCTTTTCTTTCCATTTTCATCATGCAGACCAGATTTTCGATTCAAATGCACAGCTTTGATTAGATATTCTTCAACCCAACATCACAACTTTTAAACTGAGCAACAAAACTGCATGATGATCACAATCCAAATGACCAGAAACTTGGAAAGATATCATACGAAAATTCTGAAAAAAATGCAGAAAAGGTTCAGCAACTTCGTTGTTTATTTTTTCAGCAAATATCCGAACATGATTCAAATGTTTTAGACCTCAAACATGCGAACTCAAACCCATCTTCCCCTGCCCCCTTTCCACACAAGACGTAACTAACAAATTAGAAAGGGCCGAAACCTAGTGAATGGTCACGGAAAAAGGAAGATAGCAAAATAGGTGCAGCAGCCTTTGCTCTGCTGTAATTTTTGCAGATTCATACTCGCATGGATGAAATGCCGAAAACATTGTACAAAACTCATCATTCATCAATCAAACTCACACACATCTTCAAATATAAATCTTAGCATAGCTTAAGCATGGATTCCTACCCTCATCTATCCCAACCGAAGGGAGCCAAACCCAGAAAACGAGAAACACAAAAGAAATGCAGCATGGTCGAAGCTTTGCTTTCATATTTTGCTGGTTTCTGGGTTCTACAACTGGGCATCTTGTTAACCACCACAGACAATTTTGCAAAGACTTTGAGCACTACTTTGAAACCCAACATTCATAAGACCATCATTACACACAACAATCAAGCATGCGGACATAAGAAATCAAGACAAAAGGGACCAGGAGACTCAGATTTCTGCTGCAAACTTTGCAGCTCATCCCATGCCAATATTTCGTACAAGATTCTAATAAAACTCATTGAAAAATGTGTATATGTGGAGATCTTTAGAAACTAAAGACAGCCTGTAGCTTATTCCATTAATCACAAAACCCAGCATCAATATTGTATAAACACGGAAAAAAGAGCAACCCAGGAAACTGAAACATGTTCATCGCTGAGTTTCAAGACATGTTCATCATACCAGCGGCAAAAATTTTCTGCGTTTGTGTCAACTCTGGTGATGTATGAGCAACTAAGGATACAAGAGATTACCTTTAACTTCTGGTGGAGACAGGAACGCAGAGTGGATGAAAAGATTGCTTCCACTATAGAGATTCGAAGCTGCAAATTTGGTGCTCGGGCTCTCCCTTTCTTTTCCTTCGCCTGAAGCTCTTCCTCTCCTCTGGTTTGTTCAGCCGTCACCCCTCACGACGAAGATATCTTTTCCCTGCTCTTCCTCTTTTTCCCGAAAACTTTCCTTCCCTTTTTCTTTTCTCGCTCCCTCTTTCTCTCGATCTATCCTTGCTTCCAGCCGCAAACCTCCAGTTTTCTTTTTACTCTCAGCCTTGCCTCAGCTCTCTGGTTTCTTGCTCTCTCTCTCAAAACCCTCGCTGTTACCTTCACTCTACCCGCCGTCTTACACTCGCTCTCCCTTTTTCTCTTGCCTTTCAGCCGTCATCTTATCCCCTCTCACGCACTCCTTCCCTTCCTTTTATATCATCATGAATCTCTTAACCCTCATCTGGATGGTCACAAACCACCCAGCTCAATGCCTTTACCTCAGCCATCCGATGGCTATTGCATGAAACAGTTTTTTTTTTTACAGAGTTAAGTAATAAACAAAATATAAAGAAAAATAACCACTGAAATAAAACTAAATAAAAATGAGCAAAACTAGGCATAAAAAGATAAAAATAAAAATAATTTCTTTTTTCCGATTGATGATTTTCTTTTTTTCAATAAATTCTCATGCTAAAATGACTCAAAAAAATAAAAAATAAAATAAAATAAAATAAAATAAAAGACTAAGAAAATAAAATAAATACAAAACTAACATGAAAAATAAAAAAAGATAAATAAATAAAATTACTCTAAAAATTTGGTGTCTACAATTTGCCCCACTTTGTCTGAGTTTTGGAAAAACTTGAGACAAAAAAGTAGACACCAAATACTCACCTGCGTTATTCGACTGTGAGCGTCTCGAACGATGGACGCTTTAGAAATGGGGACGGACCCAAACAGAAAATTAAACCGGGACTGGCCCGAACAAGAAATTTAAAACGGAACTGATCCGAACCGAAATTTTAAAACGGGACTGACCCAAACAGAAATTTAAAACGGGACTGATCCGAACAGGAATTTAAACGGGACTGACCCGAACAGAAATTAAAACGGGACTGACCCGAACAAGAAATTTAAAACGGGACTGACCCGAACAAGAAATTTAAAATCATGGGACTGGCTCGAATAAAATGAAAATCATGGAATGCACGCTAGTGGGACTGACCCACGGCTAGCGGCAGGATAAAATGAAAGGCACACTAGTGGGACTGACCCAACGGCTAATGGCGGTATAAAACGAAAGGCTGGTATGTATGAAAAAACTGCATAGGACTTGCTTAAAAAAATATCCAAAGATTTGCCCCAGTGTGACGAATTGGTCAGTGGGATTAAACCCGATCCTGCCTTGGTTGCACAAAATTCGAATCCAACGGGATGTTGGCGGCACGAAATCCAGGCCCAACAGGATGTTTGGGACGTTGGCGGCACCAAATCCAGGCCCAACGGGATGTTTGGGATGTTGGTGGTACAAAGTCCTGGCCCAACATGATTTTTGTGATATTGGCGGCACTAAATCCAGGCCCAACAGGATGTTTAGGACGTTGGCGGCACTAAATCCAGGCCCAACTTGATCTTTGGGATGTTGACGGCACAAAATTCAGGCCCAACGTGATTTTTGTGGTGTTGGCGGCATGAAATCCAAGTCCAACGGGATTTTTGGGACGTTGGCGGCACGAAATCCAGGCCCAACGGGATTTTTGTGATGTTGGCGGCACTAAATCCAGGCCCAACATGATTTTTGTGATATTGGTGACACTAAATCCAGGCCCAACAGGATGTTTAGGACATTGACGGCACAAAATCCAGGCCCAACGTGATCTTTGGGATATTGGCAGCACAAAATTCAGGCCCAACGTGATTTTTGTGGTGTTGGCGGCACGAAATTCAAGGCCAACGTGATTTTTGTAGTGTTGGCGGCACGAAATTCAGGCCCAACAGGATTTTTTGTGATGTTGGCGGCACGAAATCCTGGCCCAACAGGATTTTTGGGACGTTGGCGGCACTAAATCCAGGCCCAACAGGATTTTTGTGATATTGGCGGCACTAAATCCAGGCCCAACAGGATTTTTGTGATATTGGCGGCACTAAATCCAGGCCCAACAGGATGTTTAAGACGTTGGCGGCACTAAATCCAGGTCCAACGTGATCTTTGGGATGTTGGCGGCACAAAATCCAGGCCCAACGTGATTTTTGTGGTGTTGGCGGCACGAAATCCAGGCCCAACGGGATTTTGAGACGTTGGCGGCACTAAATCCAGGCCCAACAGGATTTTTGTGGTGTTGGCGGCACGAAATCCACGCCCAATGTGATTTTTATGATGTTGGCGGCACAAAATCCAGGCCCAACGTGATTTTTGTGATCAGTAGGATAAGATCCAATCTCGCCATCCAATTGGTCAAGAAATTAAGCGTGATTGGCAAGAGGGGAAGATAGAAGGGTGCGTAGCGGAAGTTGAAATTCGCCAACAAGAATTTAAAATATGATATTAAGAATGATTTTTTTTATGTTTCCCGTTTTTTCCTTTTCGTTCGGGAGAAAATTTTATTTATTTTTTATTTATATTTATTATTATTTTTTTTTCAGTCTCCACCACTTATTGTGCAACCGATCATTTGATTTGCATTATGGCAGGGTTGCTCAAACTTTGATTCACTTTTTTTTTTTTGGTCCGAATCCCTCAGTCATATAAGAATTCTTGGGCGACATTCTTCAGTTCAAAAAGTTGCCCCAGTTTCGTCCTTTGAACGCATATGAACCTGCAAAAGAAAGAACAAATAATGTCACCACCATTCGATCAATTCCTCCTTCAAGAAATGTGTAAACATGAGTACTTTGATGTTTTCCCCTTGATACTTCGAAAACTCAACTATGCTCTGTGATCTGATCAAATTCCATTGACTTCCAATGCTAATAAGGCCCTTGGTATCCAGGAATTTTCAATAAATCAGGGGGATTGCCATCTGATGAACCTAAAGAGATAAATAAGACTATGAAACTGATGAAAGAATATTCTATTTACACAACAGATGATGAAAATTTCTGTAACATGAAAACAATCATTTATTTTTTATTGAAAGAAAATTAATTTTAAAGAAATGAATCTATAAATTCGACAATTTACGCTTGAAAAATCAAAGTATTCCGACTTCAAACAAAATGCCACGCTTGATCCTTTAGATATCATCCGCCCTGAGTTCAATGTCGGCAACAGAAAAACCACAACGCGAGGAGGAATCCCAAATGAACCGAATCACTAGCTTTCTAATTCCAACCTCACTTTTCTCATGAAACTCTACCGTAGCGCCCTTTTAGGTTTTCACTAAGGCTACTCCCACTTTTTTTTTTGTGTTTTTTTTTCATTCTTCATTTTTTTTTGCTTTTTTTTGCTTTCTTTTCTTCTCTTCTTCTCTTTTCCCTTTTCTTTTCAAAGGTGCCCTTTTCGGATTTTCACTTGATGAACAAATCTTGCCAATAGCCTTTATCAACTCAAAAATGTGTTTTAAGAAATAATGGCATCAGTGCGACAAACTCTTCCCTTACAAACTGAGTGAAGGCGTATTGACATTATTTGCCATGTGACTTAGAAAATTTCCCTAAAGGAAGTGATGCCAAGAATGGAAGCCATGACTTTTTGGCTTTTGTAATGGGGTCGGGTGAGGTGCTAGGAAAGGTTAAGGCTTGAAGGCAGACTTTAAAAAGTGGTTTAAATAATCTGAGATCGCATTTTCATGTTAACCCTATTTTAGGGTTAAATCAAAATTTGCCCCAGTTTATTCTCAACTGAGGTTATCTTTTCTTTCATTTTCTCCCTTTTTCATTCATCTTTCAACTTTTTGAAAATTTGCCCCAGTTTATTTTTAATTGAGGCTTTCTTTTGTTCATTTCCTTTTCTTTCGACTTTCCTTAAAAAATTGAATTTACCCCAGTGTGGGGTTTTCTCTCTTTTCTTTTCTTTGAAAACTAAATTTGCTCCAGTGTGGGGTTTGCGATTCTCAGAGGTTGCCAAACGAAATGATCTATTCTGAAAGCTCAAAAGGGATAACTAGGGATATAATGTCTTAATGGGAAAAGAAGAGGGCCTGACTTTCATTCCATTCTTCGCATTAACTCTAAAAGAAAACTTTCATTTATCAGATGAAAATTTCTTACACATCTCCGAATTGATTGATTGAGGGAACAAGTGCTCCACCAGGCGATACCTTTTTGATGATAAGACCACCTTACCAATTCGCGGCAAACTCTCCTTTTGGCTTCATTTTGTACTGACGAAAATCACCTTAATGCTTTGCCTTCTCGTCTGAATGATCCTGATTTGACCCTTTAAGCGTAATCACGGACCAATCCTTTCGATCATATTGACCATGATGGACAGTGTTTAACTGCTACTTATTCCTAATCTCGATCCTGATTCTGCTTGAACTTCTTTTACTCCATTCAGGGTTCTTTGAAACATTTTCGAATGTCTTTTCCCCTACTCCTTTCATTTTGAAATTCAAATTCACATTCGTGAGATCGCTGCCATCAAATTTCTGAACAGTGATATCCAAAGGGTTAGACGGTTTTATTCTGGGCCATCTGAAAAGAATGTGTAAGTCACAATATAGAAAACTGTACATTTTATTGAATTTCCAGACAAAAACCAAACTTAATATTCATGAAACGTGTCTTTAGCAGTCACTTGATTGAAAGCTATTTACAAAAAACATAGTTAAACAAAAGACACATGTATAAACGATTTTCATTGGTTTTAACCAAAATAACTCCCCAAATTTATCGAAACTCCCTTCAAGGGAGAGGAATCTCACTAATTCAGCCCCTTCCAGGATTCTCAAATTTCTCCATTGGGGGTGGATGCCTCAAAGGCGTCCTTGTGTTCGGGAAAGGGATTTGTAGTTATGCTCTGTCCCTGTTCACCCTTTTTCCTTAGCACTATTTCTCCAAATTCGATCATATCCTGGATTTCATGTTTCAAGGCCCGACAATCATTGATGGAATGCCCGGGAGCTCCAGAATGATAAGCGCAGACTGCTTGAGGGTCATAGTCAGAAGGAAAGCGCTTAGAATAGATCTTAGGAGGTATAACACCAATTTTCCCGACAGCTTTCAATTGCTCATATAATTGGTCAACAGGCCGACCTAGATTGGTGAAGGTTCGGTGTGACGTTGAATTTTGGGTGTCACTGGTTTGTTGGTAGTAGTAATTTGGGCTAGGGGGTGGAATAGGTCTTGGGTTAAAAGGAGGGCGAGGTCTAGTTTGGAGATTTGGTTGAGGATTTTGAAAGGGTGGTGTGAGTACATTTGGATAATTTGGTCGAGGTCGAGAATGGTTAATGGTAATATGGTGGATAGGACAGGGGTTTGGGTAGTATGGATAGGGTGATGAATAAGCAAGGCGGTTTGAAAATCTAGGTCTGGCCGAGGGGCCCTGATCCCCAACAAAAGCAGTTTCCTCTTCTTTTCCCTTAGATTGGGATTTTTTTCCACTGTCATTCTGGCCTTGCAGAGCCTCTAGTTGCATCTTCAATGTTGACACATTAACAATTTTTCCGGCCTTCACAAACTCATCAAATTCTTCCAATTTATTGACAATTTCGGCAAAGGAACACCCGGTCATTCGAAAAATTTCCTCAAAGTAAGGCGGGTCATGAGCTTTGATGAACGTGCGAATAATCTCGTTTTCAGTCATAGGAGGCTCCACCTTGGCGGCCAATTTCCTCCATCTCTTCGCGTACGTCTTGTGGTCCTCAGATGGTTTTCTTTCAGTCCCCTCAAGTGTGGCCCTCATTGGAGCAAGCTCGCAATTGTATTCGTACTGCCTCATAAAAGCAGTTGACAAATCCATCCAAGATCTCATATCTTCAGGTTTCAAATTGGAATACCAATCCAACGCGTCGCCTTCTAGGCTCTCGGGAAATAAACGTACAGGTAAGTTCTCATCATCTATCGGCTTTCCAAGTTTGTTTGCGAACATCCGAAGGTGTGTTTTGGGATTGCCAGTTCCATCGTACTTGCTAAATTTGGGCGCTTTGAAACCCATTGGCAATTGCATATCCGGAAATAGGCACAGATCATTGTAGTCTAGACCTTCTTGTTTGCTCAGACCTTGGTTTTTCCTTATGAACTTCTCAAACCGATCCAATCTTTTTAGCAAATTCTTATCAACCGGTGTGGATGATTCCCCAGCTTCAGCCTTCCCTTGGGCGGCGGTATCTAAGGTGAATGGCTCAGCAGTGGAGTAATAATGTGGTCCTTGAGGTTCAAATGGCATGCTCATAGTGATTGGCGGATAATTTTGGGTGATTTGGGCATTAGAAGGGTTAATTTGGATGTAAGGTACATAAGTAGGTTGTGAGCCATGAGTGGGATAAGTAAAGGCTTCCTCCGGTGGGTTTATGACTTGTGAAGTAACAGAGGCTTGAGTATAAGGTAAGAGTATTGGTTCAGATTGGCCGGGGGGTAAGGGTTCGTGTTGTTGCTCACCGCTAGCACCCTCAGTGACCAATTGGTCGATCACGCGCCATTGGGCCATCATTTCAATGCTTAGTTCATTAAATCGGTTTAGAACTTCGCTCAGTTGAGCTCCCAGATTTACCAAGTTAGTCGCTGATGTTGTTGCAGGCCTATCAGATGATTCGGGACGGGTACTCATGTTTACACTATCTCTTGAAGCTCGGCTATGTGATCGGGTAATAATGAGGCTTCTTCATGTAGCAATATTTGTAATTACTACCTGAGAACGTAGGAAAACCCCTATTAGATGCCCTTCTTGATTGACTATTGTCAAAAAAGAAAAAGGAAAAGAAAAAGACAGGAGTTAGTAATAATTAAAGTAATTCGGGGACCCTTTTAGTGCATGTCCTATTGGGGGACCCTTTTAGTGCCAAGGGTAGGCCTAGCATGAGAATGCAATCCTCTGAGGTAGGCACTATACCATACCTTGATGAATTCGATCAACTGATTGAGTGAAAAAAAAATGATTTGAAAAATTTGGTCAATCGGAGTGAAGAGACATTTGCCCTAAAACTGAGGACTACGTTCCAAATGGATTACTTGCTTTGGTCAACACATAAAATGATTTGTAAAAGAGCCTACTCTTGAAAGGATGGCAGTGTCGTGACTAATTTATTCAGTAAACCTTAAAGTTAAACCCTAAAAGGAATAAACAAGTCAAGTGGATAGGATGAAATTGATGATTTATTCAAAATTGACTAGATTACCTTAAAAGGGGTAAAATGGTCAAATGCATTGAATGAAATTTGATTATTTATTCAAAAATCGACCAGATCACCCTAAAAAGGGTAAATTGGTCAAATGAATTGATTGAAATTGATGGTTTATTCAAAAATCAACCAAATCACCTTAAAAAGGGTAAATTGGTCAAATGAATTGAATGAAATTAATGATTTATTCAAAAATCGACCAAATCACCCTAAAAAGGGTAAATTGGTCAAATGAATTGAATGAAATTAATAGTTTATTCAAAAATCGACCAAATTACCCAAAAAGGGTAAATTGGTCAAATGGATTGAATAAAATTGATGGTTTATTCAAAAATGGGTTGAATTGTCCATCCATTGGTAATTTTAAAAAATTCATTGTGATGCATTAGTCTATGAGCCTCCTAAAAATCAAAATTTGGCCTCAATACATTTATTGTCTCAAGAATGAGGAATCATTTGTGAATTTCTTTAAGTCAATGTCCTTTAAGCAAGGGATTTTTACCAATTATGTTAAAAATGGCCAAAAGATGATTGTTAGATGCTCATATTCCAATGCGCAAAGATTGCTTTGCCATCTTCGAAAAGATCGGGTCCTACCTTACCTCGTGCACTACCCCTTCAGATAATACAAAAAATATAAACGTGCACGTCTCATTGGATTATATATCCGAGACACAGGGCGGTTTAATCCTAGCACGGGATCCCCTAAATGGCATTCCCTTCTAGGGTTTATGCATGATGCCATTTATTAAAGCGATGTAAATATGTAACAAATATGGCCTAAAGGACATAAATAATGCATCAGGGGAAAAAGGGTCAAAAATGAAATGTACTTATTGAAAATTAAGTGTAATGACTGAAATTTAAACATGTGAGTTATCTAGTAGGTAAGTCACTAAAAAAAGTGCCAAAGAGGCCTTTTATTGCTAAGGCACATGAATGCAAGCCAAGAAAACAATGAAATGATTAGTGCAATTGATAGTACACATAACATATTGGGAGCAATTAAGAAAAAAAAATACAATAAAAGCATGTAAAAGGGGTGAAACCCCTTCCCTCGTGCCTAATGTGCTTAAAAAAAGGTGATGCTGACTCTAACCTAGGAAAACTCTAACATGGATGCATGAGGCTGGGGTTCACTAATGCAACTAGACTCGATAAGGCTTCGGCTCCCAAGCCTTCAGACCTAAAGGCGAAGGGTCATCACTCCGAGGGCCTTCGGTTGGTGGCTCGAGTGATCCCTTAGGTAGCGCTATGGGTGCAGAGCACACCATCCGCCTACCCAAGGCAATCGATCATAGTCCTACAAGGAGGTGTGGGATGGCGCTCACGAAAATAAAATAAAATGGGATAACAGTAAATAAACGTGCACGTATGAAGTGTTCCCTATTTTGAGGGAAAGGGTTGAGATCCAACGCGAGGCTCTAAAGGTGACACCCCCCCCCAAATGCAATGCAAAGTGCGAGATAAAACAAGTAAAACATACATCCAAGCAACCAATCATACATACGTGAGTGAGGGAGTAGTTCGATATGCGCGCGAGGCAAAAAGTCCTAAAATGCAAAATGCAACCCTAATATCCAAATGCTACGCATAACAAGGGTAGAAAACGGAAAAGAATAGCTAAATCAAATGCTTGGACCCACTTAGGAAGTCCCCAGTGGAGTCGCCAATCTGTCGCGCCCCACTTTTTGATTGGTGTGAAAGTAGTGTGTAGGAGATGTATGTGAACGTGTGTGAAAGTGAAAATAAAAGGCCGTGGGATTGTGAAATGCGACGGTTTGGCAAACAAAGGGTTTTAAATAGAAAAAGGAGTTGCCACTTGGTATAGAGTTAGGGTGTACCAAGTCACCCAAAAAGTGATTTTTGTTTTGGAAAGAAAAGTAAACAAACCCTTTTTAAAGAATTTTAGGTCTACGTAACCAAAGAAAGGGACCGGGGGTCACATTTGATAAGGGAGAAGGCAAAGGCAAAGCCTAAGGCACTCGCTTACCCTAGCCAAAACTAGTTGCGTGACTTAACCCTTCTTTTCCTAATTCTTCTACCCAAAGTATGTGTTGCATGTTGGATATGACTAATGGATATGAAAAAAAGAAAATTGCAATCCTAAATCTAAAATATCTCTTATGAGGCTTTTTGGTCCCAATCACATGAGTTGTGACGGCCAGTAAGGAAAAACTCTCATAGAAGTCACGGGTAATGCAAATGAAGACCCAAATATGAGTGCAAGTGAAAATGTAAGAAGCATGCAAGTGTGCAAATATAAGAAAAGTGCATGTGTGCAAATGTAAGAAAAGTGCATGTGTGCCCATTGAGAAAATAAAGGTGTTTGTGTGCAAGTGGATGAAAATATGGTATAATGGTAGTAAGTGCATATAAGTGCAATTTGGGTGCAATTTGTGAGGTAGAAAATGAATAAAAGAAAAGGGATGTGCAAACATGGCATGTGGATTGACAAAAATATAAGTAGAGAGAAAATGTGGATAAAAAGTGAGGAGGTGATATGATAGAAATGAAAGTGTATGAATCCTAGAGGAATGCATCAAGTCGGTTACGGGAATGACTCCTAACTTTGTGATTTTAATTTTCCCTTTGATAGAGGGAATACAAGCGTGCTAAGGCTTAGAAAAGCCACACTCGTCTATATCCCATATTTAAGGGGTAACTCTCAAGCAAATGTACCCTATAACTAGCATGGAGATGCAAAAAGCCTAAAATGAAAGGGAAAGGGTTGGAGGGGCATGCCAAATGCTAGAAAACTAAGAAAAATGCATGAAATGTAGTGAAACATGCAAGTATGTACCAACGAGAGGGGACGGCCTATTGGGTCTAACGTTGGACTAACCCATATCTATGAATTCCTACTAGCGTTGGACTAGTGGAAAACGGGACAATGAGCCACAACTAGCGTTAGACTAGTGTGGTGGCGTGCACTCATCCATCATATTCATCTACGACTATAGAAAGCAAGTAGACATGCCAATCACCTATAAACACGTAGCACATAACACTTAGCATGCTCGACTAAATGCAAGAGTCTAATAAAGCAAATTAACATGTAGCAACTACGCATGCAAGACACATAAGGCAATTAAAGCCCTAACTATTACATTTGCTAACTAAAACAAATGGGGAAGAGGGAAAATGAATAAAAATGCTCTCCAAGCCCTATCTATTACAAGCCAAGAGGTGTACACATACCCCATAAAAGAATAACTTAATAAAAGCAAAAGTAAATGAAATAAATGAAAGGAATTAAGGAAAAGCAAGGAAAGCCAAGTAGACATGCAATTCTCACTTAGCACGTTGGATCACATAGGGGAGAGACAAAAAAGATAAAAGAAGCTATACCTCCCTCGAAATGGAGCCTTAATGGGGTGAGTTACTTATTTACCCTCCAAAACAAAAGAAAAGGTCAAGACATCATTTTAATTGAGAAAATTAAAGAAAGTGTGCAAACACAAGCTCGCTTGGTCAGAAAGCCCCTTAAAATTATGAATTAAAAGCAATTTAAACAAAGCAAGGTGGCTAATTGAATCAAACAAACAATGAAGTTGCAAAACTTAAAACTACCAAGGACCAAATTGATGAAATTATTCAATTGATTGGGTCCTAGCAGCATTGGTTGGAAGCCAAGGGGTCAAAGTGAAATTATTGAAAGAGTTTCATGCAAATGCCATGCAAATGCTGCGAGGAAGGCAACAGAAAGGAATGCTTGCTGCAATTTCAACTTCCAAACGCAAATTTCAATCCACATGCACAATTTTGATCTAAACTTTACCCACCAAACATCAAAACTCTAAACTAAACAGCTGAGTATAGAACTTTAACATCTAAACAAGCAAAACATAGAAGGAAACTCATGCAAAAGACACAAAGAAGCTCATGCATTCTGCAAATTCCAGCCACCATTCTCTCTACAACATTTCTCCTTCAGCTGAAGTATACTCATGCAAATAAAGCCTATCGATTTTACCCTCCCTACTCAAATACTAGCTCTTAACCCATGTAGTTAACAAACACTCTAAACCAAAATGACTGGATAGAAATGCAGCAAAAGAAAGGATGACACTTGCAACAATTTTCCAGCCACGACTTTTCTTTCCATTTTCATCATGCAGACCAGATTTTCGATTCAAATGCACAACTTTGATTAGATATTCTTCAACTCAACATCACAACTTTTAAACTGAGCAACAAAACTGCATGATGATCACAATCCAAATGACCAGAAACTTGGAAAGATATCATATGAAAATTCTGAAAAAAATGCAGAAAAGGTTCAGCAACTTCGTTGTTTATTTTTTCAGCAAATATCTGAACATGATTCAAATGTTTTAGACCTCAAACATGCGAACTCAAACCCATCTTCCCCTGCCCCCTTTCCACACAAGACGTAACTAACAAATTAGAAAGGGCCGAAACCTAGTGAATGGTCATGGAAAAAGGAAGATAGCAAAATAGGTGCAGCAGCCTTTGCTCTGCTGTAATTTTTGCAGATTCATACTCGCATGGATGAAATGCCGAAAACTCATCATTCATCAATCAAACTCACACACATCTTCAAATATAAATCTTAGCATAGCTTAAGCATGGATTCCTACCCTCATCTATCCCAACCGAAGGGAGCCAAACCCAGAAAACGAGAAACACAAAAGAAATGCAGCATGGTCGAAGCTTTGCTTTCATATTTTGCTGGTTTCTGGGTTCTACAACTGGGCATCTTGTTAGCCACCACAGACAATTTTGCAAAGACTTTGAGCACTACTTTGAAACCCAACATTCATAGGACCATCATTACACACAACAATCAAGCATGCGGACATAAGAAATCAAGACAAAAGGGGCCAGGAGACTCAGATTTCTGCTGCAAACTTTGCAGCTCATCCCACGCCAATATTTTATACAAGATTCTAATAAAACTCATTGAAAAATGTGTATATGTGGAGCTCTTTAGAAACTAAAGACAGCCTGTAGCTTATTCCATTAATCACAAAACCCAGCATCAATATTGTATAAACACGGAAAAAAGAGCAACCCAGGAAACTGAAACATGTTCATCGCTGAGTTTCAAGACATGTTCATCATACCAGCAGCAAAAATTTTCTGCGTTTGTGTGTCAACTCTGGTGATGTATGAGCAACTAAGGATACAAGAGATTACCTTTAACTTCTGGTGGAGACAGGAACGCAGAGTGGATGAAAAGATTGCTTCCACTATAGAGATTCGAAGCTGTAAATTTGGTGCTCGGGCTCTCCCTTTCTTTTCCTTCCCTTGAAGCTCTTCCTCTCCTCTGGTTTGTTCAGCCGTCACCCCTCACAACGAAGATATCTTTTCCCTGCTCTTCCTCTTTTTCCCGAAAACTTTCCTTCCCTTTTTCTTTTCTCGCTCCCTCTTTCTCTCGATCTATCCTTGCTTCCAGCCGCAAACCTCCTGTTTTCTTTTTACTTTCAGCCTTGCCTCAGCTCTCTGGTTTCTTGCTCTCTCTCTCAAAACCCTCGCTGCTACCTTCACTCTACCCGCCGTCATACACTCGCTCTCCCTTTTTCTCTTGCCTTTCAGCCGTCATCTTATCCCCTCTCACGCACTCCTTCCCTTCCTTTTATATCATCATGAATCTCTTAACCCTCATCTGGATGGTCACAAACCACCCAGCTCAATGCCTTTACCTCAGCCATCCGATGGCTATTGCATGAAACAGTTTTTTTTTTTTTTTTTTTTTTTTACAGAGTTAAGTAAAAAACAAAATATAAAGAAAAATAACCACTGAAATAAAACTAAATAAAAATGAGCAAAACTAGGCATAAAAAGATAAAAGTAAAATTAATTTCTTTTTTCCGATTGATGATTTTCTTTTTTTTCCAATTGATAAACAGTAACTTGAATTTGAAAAGGAATAAAATATATTTTTGTGAAGGATTTTTCTTTTTCTTTTTTTTCAATAAATTCTCATACTAAAATGACTCAAAAAAATAAAAAATAAAAAAAATAAAATAAAATGAAAGACTAAGAAAATAAAATAAATACAAAACTAACATGAAAAATAAAAAAACGATAAATAAAATTACTCTAAAAATTTGGTGTCTACAAAAACAATGAAACCATAAATGGCTGGAAAATAGGTAAATACAAAGGGCGTGCTGTCCAAATTTTCGCTCAAGGGCTAATTTTCTATTTGAACTTGTATATTTTCGTTTGGCAAATACTATGACCGTTTTTCCATATTAAAACATGGTCCTTCTTCAATTAGAAACTCCAAATGTTTGCTTACTCTTTCCAAATAAAGAGAAATGGTTTAGGGTTTTTTGGGGTACTTTGTTCTCCTTTTTACATGAATTTCATTAAGACCTTTAGTTTGTAAAATCTACTTGAATATGAGATGATTTTGAACCATATAAACGATTCTGAAAACAGTATTTCTTAGCCTATCTAGTTGGATTCCGACTTGTCTTTGGTTCAAGTGTTTTCATTGAAAAATTTTATAATCTTTTTCAGTTTGGTTTTACATTTGGTCTACGAAACCCTAATTATTTTGTCTACGGGTCTAAATGTCCTCGTTTCACTTTAAATACCTAATTGTTTATATTAGATGAGTTGTAATATTCTGTCTCGTTAACTTTAGGTTTTCTCGGTGACTAAGGATAATATCCGGAAGGATATTTTGCAAGTTGCTTTGAGTACATAGGTGAGTGTTCCTTGTTTGCTATATTATTCTTGACTTCATGCCTTGTGTTATTGTTCGATAACGTGTTAAGTACTTTCAATGATTTTCAAAACAAGTTTTCTGGGCGAGTGTGTTTTTCATCGCACTCGACCTAAATACGTATGAACTTTTCAATGAGTTAATGATTGAACGAACAATTAGTTGTGCATGAATGTAAGCCTTTTGGCTAAACTGGGCCCTTGCCCTTGTTACTGATCAACTCGAGCCAGAATCGGACTCGGTCGGGCGATTTGGTGACTTGGGTGAACGTTTGGTATACTCTTATATTACCTTGTAGTCCGGACAACGTCCGGATGGGTGGAGCCTGGCCAATGGCCGGAAAAGGGGTGAATGAACGAACGAAAGAACAAACGAGAGATTTTACTTACAAAAATGCATTTTCAAATGATTGGAGGAATCAGGGGAACGACAGGAGAACGAACGAACGAATAAATGGCTCCCTGTGAGCCCGTATCCTTTTAATGTATGTGTTAATTTCGCTTTTCATGGTAAATATTTCTTGAATTATTGATGCTCTATGTTTAGTGTATTGGATTGATTATTTGATTATGTGTTCGGAACCTCACTGAGTTTTTAGCTCATCCCTTTAGTTTTGTTTTTCTTAACAGGGGAAGGCACGCAAGGATGAGAGCTTGGTATAGACTAGTTTGGTCTAGCTCCTTGTTTTTGTAATAGTTCTCGCCCTAGTGCTTGGCACGGGCTGGTTGTATGGTGAAGTGAGAACCTTTGTACATTCGATGGTTGTACTTCCTTTTGAGATAGCAATGTATATATAAATTTCACTTAAGTTTTGGATTGTTGTATGTTAATCCTTTGGTTGTATCCCGGATTTGATTAAGAAACGACTGAGTCCCGGCGAGAGCTGGGCAGACGACCCGTTGAACCCTCTGGTTCGCCTAAGGGGGAGGTGGGGCCGTCACAGGTGGTATCAGAACCTAGGCTTCAGATTCCTGTAGTGTATCCTAGGCTTAAAGTTTAGGATGCCGGACTGTGGAATTCGATTCGATTTGATTTGAAAGTTAAACAATTGGGGGATAAAACCTATAGCTGCTTCGTATGTGGTCTCTGCGCGGAGTGAGCCTGGGCTCAGTGGTGAACAAGTATGAAGGACTAAGTGCTCGTTCGAGCATAAGCTATGAACCCTGAAGTGTAATAGGTCCTAAATCTTTCTCATGGTATCTAAGGATCATAGATAGGTATGTCGGGTAAGAATTTCAATTTGTAGATGGTTTACTCTTGGGACTGGCCAGCTCGAAATGTGAACTGTTTTATTTCAGATTCTCGTGCCCGAGTACTCCAAAGTTGAGGTGGCGTTAAGTACTTGAGACTTGCATTTTGGGAACATGAATAGGCTTCGTTTGGCTAGAATGAGTACAAGAGGTCGACAGATGTCTAGTTTGGATAGAAAGTGACGTGAGAGACCGGGACGATATCGCCTTTTCTTTTGATTTGCCTTTATATCGTTATGACATGACATTAGTTGGTATATTTGTGTATATGATTATCTGCCCTTTTATTTGCCCTTTTATTAATTTTCATTTTATGATATGAAAATGTTTTTATTGAACCGTATAGCTATTTGATTTTGCTTATACTTATTTACGAATAATTATGAATAAATAAATAAATTTCGAGGATGAAATTCTTTTAAGGAGGGGAGATTGTGAGACCCTGACTTCTTTAAACCCTAAATTCTAAAAAAAAAAACCTAGTTTACTTGATTGACATCCTAATTTACTTGTGACCAACAGGTTTTCTTAAATCCCTCATATTTTAATTGAAACCCTAATTTTTTCACTGGAATTGTAAAATTCCTCACGTTTTGCCTTTTATTTGAAAATTATTCATTTACTATGGCTCTACTACCCAATCATTCCTCAATAGGTGCAAATGAATCTAGGAAGTAGGGTTTCACTTTTTGTTTCGAAGTTAAGAGAGAATTAGGGTTTCACGTTTTTTTCGTAGTATGATTATTCGGTACGAAGTAAGGATCAAATTTGGTGCTTAAGAGTGACTTTTGGGTGAGAAATAATATGTGATTAGAAGCAATGATATAAAGTTAGTGACTAGGAAGTAAAAACCCTAGTACGTGTGATTTAAGGAAAAACGGTGCGAACCGACGTGTACCGTGTACTACCGATTAAACGCACCACTTGACCACCACTTTCTTACCATAGAAGCTCATTAATACTTGAGAAAAATATCTCCTTATTTCTAACTAGCTTTGACCGGAATTTAGGGTTAAAAATGCAAGGAAAGAAAGAGAAATTTTGGTTGGCTTTGGTGGTGACACTCTTTGGTTGATTTTTTTTTCTTGCCTTCTTAACACCTTGGAGTAGCCTTTCTTTTTCATTTTTCTGCTGCTTGGCTGAGACAAGAGAGGAGAGAAAGAGAGCAAGAAACCAACTTCCTTCTTCTTGAGTTGAGCCATCCAAGTGAGGAATTAAAATTCTAAACCGATTAAAGTGTGAGTTGTGAGCTTGAGAAGCTAGGGGAACCAAGAATTCCAAGAGGAGGTGAAGTATTACTCTTGCAAGCTTCATTTGTTGAGGTATTTTCTGCCTATACTTGCTATATGAATGATATATGTTGTATCTAAGCTTATATAGGAGGTTGTGGTGGTGGATTGGGGTAAGAAATGAAGAAAGTTTCATTGAATCCCAAAAATTTCAGATTTCTGGAAAAATTTCACCCTGTTCTGTCCGGTTCCAGTTCGTGTGGTTAGAGGCTGAATTAGGCTTGGCATAAAACTTTAAAGTTATAGAGAATGGTATTTTATAGGTGCCTACAAAATTTTAGATCAATCGGAGCAACGTAGCCTGTGAAAAGACCAAAATACCCTCACTGTTTTAGGATGTTTCCAGTGTTCCGTTTTAGTCAGTTCATCCAGTTTATCATGTTTATTCACTAGGATCCATGCTGATTTAGCCATTTTCCAAACATGAAAGTTTTAGTACTCCGTCTTAGCTTTTCAACACCTACAAGAACACCTTAAACTGACATTGGTAGCCTGAAATATGACCATTCTAGTGTAGTGCGGTTAATTAGCCGTATAGTTGGAAGTTGGTTCTGTAAATTGGGAATTTGACTAGGTTACACTGGAAATTTGACGAAGTGACCTGCATGGAAGTTGTAGGACTTCGTCTTAGCTTCGAAACGGTATAAGTTGTACCTCAATCCGATAAGCGTAGCCTCGGATGTACCCATTCTGTAAAAACCTGTCAAAACTATCTTTTGTAAACTTTGTTTCCACACTTGTTGGTAGCTTAAATTTTTGCCCTTGTATTGTCCTGAGTATATTGAGCGGTTTTTTATGTTGTGTGTAATGTTGGGATTGGCTGAGGAAAACAATGAAGCCATAAATGGTTGAAAAATAGGTAAATACAAAGGGCGTGCTGCCCAAATTTTCGCTCAAGGACTAATTTTCTATTTGAACTTGTATATTTTCGTTTGGCAAATACTATGACCGTTTTTCCATATTAAAACATGGTTCTTCTTCAATTAGAAACTCCAAATATTTGCTTACTCTTTCCAAATAAAGAGAAGTGGTTTAGGGTTTTTTGGAGTACTTTGTTCTCCTTTTTACATGAATTTCATTAAGACCTTTAGTTTGTAAAGTCTACTTGAATATGAGATGATTTTGAACCATATAAACGATTCCGAAAACAGTATTTCTTAGCCTATCTAGTTGGATTCCGACTTATCTTTGGTTCAAGTGTTTTCATTGGAAAATTTTATAATCCTTTTGAGTTTGGTTTTACATTTGGTCTATGAAACCCTAATTATTTTGTCTACGGGTCTAAATGTCCTCGTTTCACTTTAAATACCTAATTGTTTATGCTAGATGAGCTGTAATATTCTGTCTCGTTAACTTTAGATTTTCTCGGTGACTAAGGATAATATCCGGAAGGATATTTTGCAAGTTACTTTGCGTACATAGGTGAGTATTCCTTGTTTGCTATATTATTCTTGACTTCATGCCTTGTGTTACTGTTTGATAACGTGTTAAGTACTTTCAATGATTTTCAAAACAAGTTTTTTGGACGAGTGTGTACTTCATCGCACTCAACCTAAATACGTATAAACTTTTCAATGATTTAATGATTGAACAAACAATTAGTTGTGCATGAATGTAAGCCTTTTGGCTGAACTGGGCCCTTGCCCTTGTTACTGATCGACTCGAGTCAGAAGCAGACTCGGTCGGGCGATTTGGTGACCTGGGTGAACGTTTGGTATACTCGAGTATTACCTTATAGTCCGGACAACGTCCGGATGGGTGGAGCCTGGCCAATGGCCGGGAAAGGGGTGAATGAACGAACGAAAGAACAAACGAGGGATTTTACTTACAAAAATGCATTTTCAAATGATTGGAGGAATAAGGGGAACGACAGGAGAACGAACGAACGAATAAATGGCTCCCTGTGAGCCCGTATCCTTTTAATGTATGTGTTAATTTCGCTTTCCATGGTAAATGTTTCTTGAATTATTGATGCTCTATGTTTAGTGTATTGGATTGATTATTTGATTATGTGTTCGGAACCTCACTGAGCTTTTAGCTCATCCCTTTAGTTTTGTTTTTCTTAACAGGGAAGGGCACGCAAGGATGAGAGCTTGGTATAGACTAACTTGGTCTAGCTCATTGTTTTTGTAATGGTTCTCGCCCTAGTGCTTGGCACGGGCTGGTTGTATGGTGAAGTGAGAACCTTTGTACATTCGATGGTTGTACTTCCTTTTGAAATAGCAATGTATATATAAGTTTCACTTAAGTTTTGGATTGCTGTATGTTAATCCTTTGGTTGTATCTCGGATTTGATTAAGGAACGACTGAGTCCCGGCGAGAGTTGGGCAGGCGACCCGCCGAACCCTCTGGTTCACCTAAGGTGGAGGTGGGGCCGTCACACTCAAGACAATTCAAATCGAACTTAACGATACATACCCAATACTACAAGTCAAAATGAAGAAAAGTCACTTCCTTAACTAAATATTCAAATCTTACATCATGTTCACAAAAGATACATCAAGTCCCAAAATACAACCA
The DNA here is from genome assembly GCA_036785865.1 of Coffea canephora. Lineage (NCBI taxonomy): Eukaryota > Viridiplantae > Streptophyta > Magnoliopsida > Gentianales > Rubiaceae > Coffea > Coffea canephora. The sequence continues at coordinate 29,815,203 of CM071920.1, read as the reverse complement.
TTAAAAGTCGACTACACATTTACAGCCCAGATTCCAATCAAAAGTATAATCTAGTCGGCTTTTTCAAAATCTTCCAATCCAACCTGTTAAGGAAAACAAACTAATGGGATGAGCCAATACTCAGTGAGGCCAAGAAACACACATGCAAACACATAATCCAAGTAGCCACAAATTACATAGTAAGTAAAGCTATAAAGTTCGAATAATTCACATTTCGAATAGGAAAAATAAATAGAAACAATTCAAGGATTCTGTAGCTCTCAGGAACTAAATTCCACGTAGTCGAGTCGAAGTCTTGATCGCATTTTACGTTGACACTCCGTCAACCACATAAGTATCAAATCCATAGATACACCACTTTTCTTTGAATCCCGTCACCGTTACACCCCCTTACCGAGCCTGCTCATCAAAGTTTTTTATAATACTCGAGTATATCATGGCAATACTGCACGAGTAATGCCGAGCAAGATCTCTCCAATAGATCATGCTCTACGAATATCTCATGGTTGGCTAAGCTTATCGACCAAACCCATGCTGGTTCGATTCGCAAAGTTAATCAACGAGTTTGAGCGTCCCCCGAATATGAATACGAATACGAATACGAATACGAATATAAGTCTATGAGCAATGTTCAAATCGACGATTCCAAATAGGAATCACAAATATGGATCACATATACGAATCAAAACAAATACGAATCACATCCACATTACCATGTACAAGTCGGATATGAATTCACATAGCAAAATTCGAATATAATTTCATTTGTAAGAGCACGAGTGCGGTAAAGTACACCCTCATCTCAAAATTTCAAATTTTCATAACGGAAAAAAACAAATAACCACTTAACATCAAGTTCATGCACTTGACACTCACCAATCGAAATAAGCGAGCAAGTGCGTAAACGAGCCTTTAGGTGTTCCCCCTCGAGATCCTCTTGAAGGTCTCCTTGAGCACCTGAGGAAATAGTAATTGTCTATTACACACTATCGCTTAAAACTCCTAATTATTGAGGAAGATTGCACACTTGTATAATCTAAGAAAATTTCACGAAAATGAGCCTTAATTACTCGTAAATCAAGGCTCAAAAATGGGGTTTTAAAACACAAGCGAAATCTGATTTTCATCTTTGAAATCAAGTGTAAAACGGCTTAACAATATCGAAGGAAAATAGAGAGTTCGCAACCCTCAATTTCCTTTAAGTTCGAAAATTTCATATTTGTCACCCATACTTTGAAATATCGTATCTCATTCTTTACAACTCCAAAATTGGAAAACTTAGTGCCATTGGAAACTACTTCCAAAGTACTAAAAGTTCTTAAAAAACACTTTTCCATGATTCTAATTGAAAAATATTCGAAATTTAACCCAAAGTTTCTGTTTTAGAAAGTCAAGACAGATTTGGGTTGATTTTCGACAAAGTTTGAAAATTTGGCAAAATTCATACAATTCGAGCTAGCCTCTGAAATTTGGAGCTCTATTAGAGTTGTAATCCAGGTTTAAAACAAAACAAGCAGAATGAGAATTGAAGTTTCAAGCACCAAGATATGGTAGCTCAAAGTTACCCAAATTTCCTTGTTAAACAAGGGTTTTCCAAAATCAAGTCACGAACTTTGGAAGTTTAGTTGAGCAATGAAACGGTCTCAGAATAACACCAAAATTAGCAGTACAATACTACCATATAAGAGTTGTTCCTCTACCAAATTTCATGGAGAAATAAGCACAGAAAATGGGTTAACAAAACCGTTGAAATCACAAGAAATTCTAAGGCTAAGCTGCCTTTGAACTTCCGTTTTGCCGTTTCGAAACATTTGGTCAAGGAACATCTCCAACATGGTTCATTCCAGTAGGAAATGTCCAAAATATGTTCAAGGTACATTCGATAGATGATTTACAATAAGAAGCTTTGGATAACAAGTCCCAAACCATAGTTAGTTTCAAATCTGTCCAAATGCATGGTTTTCCTTCACAAAACCAGTTTCGAATTTTAATCATAAATCACTCAATTCAACTCATAATTGAGCTTGGTTGGTGGGGTTGGAAAATAGATTCATAAGGCTACATTTTCTCAGAAAAACCATTTTCAAAATCTATCCATAACCAGCTCATACGTGGGCATCAAATCGCAGTTCATAATCTGCCTCCCAGTGACAAACGAAACAGGATAGCAATTTTCAAACGAATGGTTTGGCTCACTTGAGTGGAACCAGAACGTGAATTTTATACCAAATGAAAGCTGGGAATGTCTAGTTTTCATTTCCACAAACGGCACTTGATTCCGACATCGGAGCAATGAATTATAGTCGAAACAAGATGACTGTCTGGTAGTGACGGGAATCATTTTCCAGTTTTCTAAACTTTGGAAATCACTTCATTTAACCAACCAAATAATATTGGGCCTGTTTGGAACCTGAGTTTTTTGGGAGTTTGTCTAAAACTTTACTATAGTGCACTGTAGAAGTTTTTGAAAAAATTTTGTAGAAGTTTTTGTAAGGTGAAAAATTTTGTAGAAGTTTTTGTAAGGTGAAAAACTTCTTTTTTCTTTTTTTTTTTCTTTTCTATTTTTTTCTATTTTTTTTCTCTACCCTTTCCCTTTCTTTTTCTTTTTCTTTTTCTTTCTTTCCTCTTTCTTTTCTTTCTTCTCTTTTTCTTTTTCTTTCTTTCCTCTTTCTTTTCTTTCTTCTTTTTTCTTCTTCTTCTTCTTCTTCCCCGTTACCTCCGCCACCCCCAGCAGCCTGCCAGCAACCGCCACCCCTCTCCTCCCTTTCCCCTTCTCCTCCCCTCTCCCCGCCGCCCCCTCTGCCCCGCCTTCCCCCTCCCCCCGCAGCCCCCCTCTGCCCCTTCCCCCTCCCCCCGCCTTCCGCCTTACCCCTGCCCCTCCCCCCGCCGCCCTTCCCTTCCCTCTCCCCCCGCCGCCCCCTCTACCCCTTCCCACTCCCCCCGCTTTCCCCCTCCCCCTGCCGCCTCCCTCTGCCCCCCCTGCTCCCCCCGCCGCCCCCTCTGCCCCTTCCCACTCCCCCCGCCTTCCTCCTCCCCCTGACGCCCCCTCTGCCCCTTCCTGCTCCCCCCGCCGCCCCCCTCTGCCCCTTCCCCCTCCCCCCACCTTCCGCCTTCCCCCTGCCCCCCTCTACCCCTGCCCCCCTCTACCCCTGCCCCCTCTCCCCGCCGCCCTTCCCTCTCCCCCCGCCGCCCCTCTGCCCCTTCCCACTCCCCCCGCCTTCCCCCTCCCCCTGCCGCGCCCCTCTGCCCCTTCCTGCTCCCCCCGCCCCCCCTCTGTCCCTTCCCCCTCCCCCTGCCGCCCCCCTCTGCCCCGCCACCCCCGCCTTCCCTGTCCCCTTCCCACTTCTCACCCTCTTTCTTTTCTTTCTTTTTTTTTCCCACAGAGAGGTGGGAATGGTGCCGGACGTAGAGAGAAAAAAAAAAAAGACAAGAGAGGATGATGGCAGGGGAGGAAGAGGGGGAGAGGGAAAAAAGGGGGAAAAAAAGAAGACCGGCACCGGCACCGGGAATTGACGCGGGAACCGGCGACGGAGCCGGCAATGGAGGTGGTGGTGGGAGAGGAAAAAGAAGAAAAGGGGATGAGAATTTTTTTTTTTGTTGTGTTTTGGATAGTTTAAGTGTGTAGGTTAAAAACTTTGGTGGGTTTTGGGGGTTCCTGTAGCACAAGTTGTTAAAAAACTAGTTTTATACAAACTTGGTAAAAAACCAAGCTTCAAAACAGGGCCATTATTTTTCCATGAAACTTTTTACACAATAAGTATAACATGTAAACAACATAAACGAGCCATTAGAACCTCAAAATCTTGCACGAAAGTGGTCGAACAAACCAGGGGCAAAATGGTCACTTTTTCCCATTGCACCTCATTTGAGTTTCTATCAATAACCCAACATTAATCCACTAGTTTAAGCACTAAATAAACATTATTACCATCAAAACACCACAAATCAGTCCATATATCCAAGGTGGGAGTTCATAGAGCCCACACAACCAAATTTTCCATCAAAACAAACTACCCATATGCAAGTAAGAGTTTAAAGGTGCACTAGAACTTCCATAAATTAAGTTTCCGAGGTTTGATCGTTACCTACTTGCTTTGATGTGTACAACAGAAATTTTCGGTCCTCTCATTGGCCAAGAAAACTGTGAAAAGCTCCCCCTTTTCTTAGCTAGATGTAATCTCCAAGTGTTGAGTTAAGTGTGGTTGAAATTTGAAGTGAAATGGTGATGATTTGGAGCAAGTTTAGGTGAAGAAAATTGAAGAACTTGAGTTGTTCTTCTTTGGGATGGTGGCCGGCTGTCTTGGAGAGGAAAATGAGAGTGTTGTACGCCACTTTAGATGATGAATTGAAGGGTTATGATATAGTGTGATGCATCCATGAGAAGCTTAATAATGTGTGGCCCAAAATACTCCAAAAGTCAACTAAGGATAGTGTGCGTACACGCGCACTTCGTGCTCGATTCCTCTCGAGTTTATTTCACTAGTGCACTAAACCTTTAATGTAGTCATATTCATATAAATATTGTCCACTCTTAATTGTCCCAAAATGAGGGTCTAAAGTCTCTCAATTAAATCGCGCGTGAAAACGCGTACTTCCGATTTATACGTGATAGAGTGAAATTTCTAAGAAATTCTTATAACGATAATATTACTAACTAATAATTGAGCACTTAAACATAAAAATACATATTTTGAGACTAATGTACAAGTTTCCAATTTTTTCCAAACTTATTGTATCCTCGATTCAATTATTTATTCCAATCGCGTATTCGCTATTTTCACTTCACGAGTTTCCAAAAATTAAATTTTGAAACGAGTCACTTTAAAATTATAACAAAGCTATAAACTCATGTAATTAGGTCTAAATAGACTAGAAAATAATATTCGGAGTAAATGGGCAATTAAATATTTAAATAAGCTCGAAATGGAATTTAAAATAATAAATTTTGCGAGTCCTCACATGAGTCGAGTTTTAACTCCTCAAATCTCAAGTTAACTTTTCTTAATCTACTATTGATCATTCTTACTTCTCCAAAATTAATATACTCTCGATTCAAATATAGTCTCGAAAAACGTATACTTGTTGTTCCGAACTAAACGAGTTTTCAAAAAGTAAATTTTCTAACAAAACGCTTTAAAAACATAAGAGAGGTATTTTTCCATATAAATGGATTTTAAGTAGTCGAATTAAATAATTCGAAGAAAATGAGTGAATAACTATTTAAATAAACCAGTAATATATGACGAAAATAAGAAAATTTTCGGGTCCTCACAGACATACCTAACATGGATGATGGTTGTTGTTGTCGATATTGATGTTGAAAATCTTTTGGCTTTGTTGCATAATTAAAATTGGAGTTGTCCCACCATTCTTGATCATATACGTTTGAATAAGGGTCATCCCACGTTTGAGACAGGGTTGGAAGACCTCCAAAAATATTGATTGGGGCACTTAGGTCATCTTGAAATATGAGACACATATTGGTTAAATGATCTGAGGCATAAAAAATTTCACAAGTCGCAACAACCAATTTTTCTACACGAGGGGTTAGTGCATTTAAATGTTGATCATTAGAAAAGCCATGAACCCCATTACCCCTCCTAGGAATAAAATTCAATTTATCACCAAAATACTGAATGTTAGCAGCCATAAACTAGTAAAAAAAAAGAGAAAAATAAAAATAAAAATAAGATGAACTTAAAAAAGAAACAAATTAATCAGGCACTAGTCCTCGGCAACAGTGCTAAAAATTGGCAGGTGTCAAGCTTGTACAATAATAAATACCTACTCAAATAAAATTCAAATTTTGTATATAGCGGCGTGCAGGGTCGAATCCATAAGAACTGGGGAAAATTCATTTCTTCTAGAGTTCAGAGTATGAAAAATTTTTATAAAAATGAAAATAATTAAATAACTTAGACAAAATATATAAATGAAAAGTAAATGACAATTTATTAAAATGGAAGTAATAATAGACAAACTCTGTGAGAACCTTGAAATTATAAATATACATATATAAATACATGTACGTGTTGCATGTGCATTTTAGACTTTTAATAAATTTTATTATTGTTGGTTCTTAAATAAGTGTGTAAAAACAATTTTAAAGTTGTAAATAAGTCAATTGTGCAATATATTGAATTATTTGATTTTGCTAAGATAAATTAATATTTTTTTTGTGTAGGTTATTTTATTGCCTTGATTTTGGTTCTTTGATGTTCGAAAGTTATTTTAAGTGTTAATAACGTTAAATGTAAACGGAAATCTAGAACTAAGATAAAAACGACTTAGGTTCAAAACTTTTTATAATTACACTTAGGACGTTGTATTTCGATAATTGAATTTTTGCGAGATTAGTATACTAGTAGGCATTCGAATTACATTTGGGGTAAATTTTGGAATTAGTTTAGGATTGAGGGCTTAAGTGGAAATTCGGATGAAATGTGAAAAGACCAAATTGGCCCTCCATCATCTCGGATTCACCATGCAACCACCAAAGCTTCCTTGGCCAACTTTAAAAACACAAACATCTTTATTTCTGCCGGTTCCATTTACACTTCACATTCCAGCACCTTCCATCCTTAGTGCCGGTTTCTTTCTCCATTACCACACACAACTATATCAACTACTAATCACCACAACCCTTCCATATCATTTATTCCACACGTCCATTTCCTTTTGCTGCCGTGAGCCGTGAGGGAGTAGCTTCCTTGGAGTTAACGACCGAGAGGGAGAGCTGAGCTTCTCATTCTTTTCTTTTCTGCTGTAAGCTAAAAAAAAGTGAGAGACCTGCTACTCATTCTTCGTTCTAACCGTGAGCTGGTGGAGAAAATCGAAAGACAAACTTCCTCCAATCCAGCCGCAAGTTTGAGCAAGGGAGAGGGAGAGTTGCGGACTGAAATTTCTGGACTGCTGAAGGGAGGAAATTATTTCTGCTGCTAGACGTGTGTGTGAACTCCAAGCTGAGGTAATTTCTAGACTTGAACTAGTTGATTGGGTAGATGAAGCTGTTTAGAGGCATGCATGTGAGAGTTGTACGTTTGGATGGAGAATTAAGTTACCAGAAATTGGTTTCGAAAGAAATTGGAACTGCCGTGAGCTTGAGCTGGAAATTTCAGCCTTAATTCGTTAATTTGTGATGATCTGAGCTTAGTTTTGGACCCAATCTGATAGATAGCTCTTTATTTGATGTTGCATGTGAACTTTATGGCCAGGAATTCGGTTGCATGGCTTGAAATTTTTGTTGGAAGTTGTTGGACTGCTAAATCAATTTTCCAGCTTAGCCGATGGAGTTGTTTTGGGAGTTGTATGGGTAGTTTAGTATGAGATTTGCTGGAAAGTGTTTGATTCTCACTTGGTTGCGTGTTTAGCTAACTAAATACTGGATGATTAAGCCTGCATGAGATTAATTAGCTGTGTGTAAACCAGAAATTTGAATGAAACCAAAAATCTGCTGCATGCATGTCATCCGTAAATAGTTGAACAAATTCTGGAATTTTGGATGAATGTTGTTGGTGACCGACCCTGTTTTGGACTAGAATTGATAGTAACTTCATTTATTAGTCATTCATGTTAGCTTTGAGTACATAATTCAGTGATTTGGCCGAGGAAAATCCGGATTAATGAATGTCTAAGCTGCTGGAATTTTTTCTAGTATAGCCGAGTGAAGAAGAAAAGAATTTTCCAGTTTTCTTTTGCGAATTTTGGGTTCTAAAATTATGTTACAAGCTGTAAATTTTATGTTGTTGATTAAGAGACCCCATAAGCATAGTAATTACCATTTGCATGATAAGCTGGGAGTGTAAAAGGTCGAAGTCTTGTTGCTGGAAAATTTGGTTAATGGCCGAAAGAGAAAGGAGCTGAAATTCTTATATTGGCTTGAAAAATGTTCTTGATAATTGGCTATAATCTGAAGTAAAATGTCTTATAACATCTTGTGCTAGTTTCATGTTTATCTTATTGATTGTAACACTTGAAAAACTGGTGTATTGGAACATGAACTAAAGCAATTTCTGAAGGAAAATATTTTTCAGCATGGCCGAATTGGTTGGGACTTTTGAGGAGTTTGTTTGCTGGATTCGTGTATTATTTACTTTAGCTTGGTTTGGACAGATTATAAGCTATACGTTTGGTGATTCTAGTAAGTAAAAGTTGGAGATTTAATGGACATCTTGGGTTGAAATTTGCTGGAATTGTCTTGACTATCGAAACAAGAAAAGAAAATCTGAATTTTAGAATTACTTGGGAGTCAAGTTGGCTGTGTTTTTCTTCTTGTTTTGAATTGATTTGTGATTGAAGTGATTATTTGTTGTCAAGAGCTAATGATTGATGAAACTCTTGGCCATTTGAGTAGTTTTTGCAAGAATTTAAGTTGGTGAATTTGTTTAAATGATTGGCTAAAATGTAATTGAAAGGTCCATGGTTTGCATTTTTGATTGTCTTGATACCTTGGGACTTTCTTTATTGAATTTGGTTTGGAACTGGATCTATTGAGACCTAGGGCTAATGATTGATGAAACCCTAGTGACATTTATATTTGAATTGTGTTTTAGCCATATTGGCAACTTGGAGGACAATGTGCAAATGAATTGGAATCGTGAAGTCCATTTTAATCTTTTGAATTCAAATACCTTTAAATCAAGCCTTGTGGAAATATTTTGCCTTAATAGCAAGCTGTATATATATATATATATAGTATAGTACGTTAATATTAAAATTTAAATATCAGGACTTTTAAAACCTTGCCAACTAGTTAATGCTTTTCTTTGCTTGAACTAGTTTTGTTACCTTTAGGGAATAATTGCATTAACTTCCAAACTTTAAAGTTTTTCATAAAAATTATCCTTGACCAGTTGTTTTAGAGGAATTTTGGAAAACACTAGATTTGAATAAATTCAAATAAAAGACATAGAAAACTTGTTCGGTGAGAAAACTCGTTCGAACCACTTTGGTTCTAGTTTGCCCTCTAAAAGGGAAATACCTTTAAAGAAACCACACGAAACACTTTATTCCTTTACTAGTCTTGATTTTTAAGAGATTTATTGATTTGTTTCGAGGAAATAAACTAGTTTTATACAAGATAATCTTTTATATATTTAAATCAAGGGTTTGTTTAGAAAAACTTATAGTTTTTAAAACTTGGATTTCTAGGGTTTAGCGAGGACGTGGATTTCAATTCCTAACTTGATTTTTGAGCTTCACTCTTGGTGAATGTCCGTGCTTGTTCTATGACTAAAGTGTTAAAGTGCTTTCTTGACTTGTTATGTGATATTTGGAAAGTGATTTTCCTGAACCATCGAAGTGGCAGTGTGTACTTTATCGCACTAGCCTTTCGAGTGGTGACTTGCTTGAAATGTTTTCTCGAATATCTTGTAATTGTTGACTGGAGCGTGGACTCGTCAACTAATCTACCAGGTAGGGGAATGTACCACACCTTAGGGTGGGAGGGCCTCTTATCCTGACCTGGTAACCACGTGTTGGACGCAACGTCGTTGGGTGAATCCCTCGACCAGTCTATGGTAACTACATGTTGGACGCAACGTCGTTGGGTGAATCCCTCGACCAGTCTATAATAGGGTATACTCGAGTAATACCAAACTCTCTCGTGTGGCGTGCGGGCCCGGTGTGGGAGTAAGTTGGTTGGAGCGTGTTAAGAAAAAAAATAATGAATCTACATGGACTTTAGATAGTGAGAGTTGACAGAGGGTCAACTGCGGTTCATTTTGATCAAGTGTGGGGAAAATGGCTCCTGATAGCTCCTATATCCTACCATGTGCTGTTATACGCTTTCCTACTTGTGAATTTAAGCTTGGAACTATTATTTGCTATTTGTTTATATGCTTGCATGTTTTGGGCACCACTGAGCTTACGCTCACCACACGATATTTGTTTTCCTTAACAGGTTTCGGCATACAGATGTTTTGAAGTCTGCTTTTAGCTGTTGTAAATGTTGTTTCGAGTTGTTTTTGTATCTTTGTTTTGGGTTGTCACTTGAAGCTGGAAAAGTGCAAACCCTAAGATTTGACTTGTATGTATTTATCTGAGTTTTTTTTACTTACTGTGTGGTTAGTATTGTATATTTGAAATTCTATGGTGATCTGGTCGGAGATGTATTTAAGAGTGAACGGTTGGATGTTCATTGGTAATGTTATCTCTGAAGTTAATGTGCGATAGTATTTCAGTCGTTTAAAAGGTTGGTATGTCTGGATGACGAATTGTGTTTTGATTTTAAGTTATACGTGGATATTTGGTCGGTTTGCTCGCGTGAGTCCTGGCGAGAGTTAGGCAGGCGACCCGCCAACCCTCTGGTTCGCCTTAGGGAGAAGTGGGGCCGTCACAAACTCTAGCCAAAAAATAACTTCAGAGATGATTCACTCAATTGATCATTCATGCAATAATAATTTCATTCACTCATTCACTCACTGATAAATGAGTTATAACTGCCAAACACACGATGATCATCAACTTCTTCTTATTGTATCAGTGATCAAGGTACGACCATTAACTACTGCTCTAATTAAGAAATAACTCTAGGTACGACCGCAGAGTTCAATTTTTTAATTGCCTTAAAAATTAGAAAAGCCTTGTCCTAACCAAATAACATGCTATGAGGGTTAGTTTAAGTTAACCCATATGTTTTCCTGACACAAATTCAATCATGCTAGTCATCACTAATTTAAAACAATTAAACAATTATGGATTTAACAACTTTAACTAGTTTTAGGTTATTAGATTAAATTAAAAATTGGGACGCCCTTGATATTCAAACAAAATAATAAGCACAAGAAATTAAATCATAGAACATACGAATACCAGTAAAATAAAGGAAATAAATATAATCAATTCGATCTTACAATTTTAGATGAACTAATTGCTCTGTTGCTTCTTGACTAGAAATAAGTGTTTAGTTTATTGTCATGGAAAAAGCCACGCGAGAAACATTGGAATTTATTGCTGTCGCCATTCTCCAATTGAGATGAATTCTAGAGAAAAAGAAAACAAATTCGGTTCTCTTGTTTCTTCCTAAGAAGAAACGATACCCCTCTACTGACTAGTCTCTCGTTCGGATAAAAGGAAGAATAAAGAAACGATAGTCCTCGTGTTGTTTCCTACTTCTACTCAACTACTTATCCAATCAAAGAGTTCTAATACTAATAAGCGAACAAGTCCTTTTTACAAGGTCTTAATTCATTCTCGATCAAACTCTGGTGGAAATTTAGGCAAAAGCATCTCCTTGAACTTTTTTATAATTAAATTTTGACCCCTCGTCTTTTGAGAAATTATGTTTTGACTTCAAAATTTTTTTAGTTTTACATGTTTGTTTTTAATGGGTTGTTAATTTCTCAATTATGATTATGTCCTTTCTTCAATTGCTACATATTCTTTTCAAGTATACATTTAACATGTGAATAGATTCCTTTGCATATTTGACATAATAATATGGATTTAATTCATTTTAATACTTTCTTTTAAAGCATTTCAAAGGTAGTGGTGCCTTTATTTATTTATGTTTTTAGTGTTGGATAAGAGACATTACATTTATTCTACTCCATTACTTCAAGATGTAGGTACTCCTACAATCCGTTAAATCCTCAAAATATGTGCTCTTATGTACTTTATATGTTTATATGCTTTCTTTGCAATTCCATCAGTTTATATTTGGCTTCAGTTATTTAGTTTCATGAGTATTTAATTGATTTAACTTCTCTTATTATTTGGAGAGCACTTGAATATCCAAATATAATAGATAGGGCATGTTATATTTTTGTTTATTTAGAAAGGGTTATAATTATGTTAGTAAATGTAAAAGATATGCAGTTTTATATTTTTCTTTATTTAGCAAGGGTCGTAATTAGGTTGGCGCATGTAATAAATAAGGTAGATAAGTATTTTTCTTATCTTTTCTCCTATTTTAGATTATAGTTATGTTCTCCAAATGTAGTAGTTAAGTCTTGTATGTTTATGTTTTTGTGTACTTATATACTTTACTTGCTTTTCTTAGACACAATTTGTTCTGAAGGAATGAGAGGGAAAGAAAAGGAAATGGAGGTATAGAGTTTTTGATGTTTGGATTGATTTTTAAGGAGGAAAAAGAAAGGATTGGGAGTGAAAGGAAAGGATAAGATTTAACTATTTTTTGTTAACCTACTTTCAGTCCAAAAATAGGCGGAAACGAAAGGAAAGGATACCAAGATTAATCAAAATTTTAAATTTTCTAAAAACTCTATCATGTGTTTATGAATTAGATTTTTAAATTATGGATAAAAACACAACTAACACCTGATAGTTTTCTTTTCTTTTTTTTTTCCTTCCATAATCCAAATAAGATGGATGGACTCAGATTTCTTTTACTCTTCTTTCTTTTCTTTACCATTAGAGTTCTCTCCTTTCTTTCCTTTCCCTTTCCTTTAATCTAAATGCTATCTTTGGATTTTGTATCTAGATATTATGTTTGTTTTATTATAAATGATGGATGTGTGATGTCACCAGACTATTCCAACACTAGTTGTAGCCTTTCTCTCATTTCCTTGTTAGTACAATGTTAGTGAGAACTTATAGAAATTAACTAGTCCAATAATAGACTCATAGGTCCTTTCACGCACTAAATTCATGTATTTTATGCCATACATTTCATCTTCATGGATATTTTGTCCTACTTTTTGGATCTTTTCTCATTTGCATTTTGTTTCCCCTTATTTTATACCCTTATCCTATATGTGTCCAAATCATTTCACTCATAATTGCATCCCATTTAGAAATTTGCAGATTAGATAGTTCATTTACTTGTTTAAATTAGAAAAGTCACCCTTTGAGTACGGAAATGAGAGTATGGCTCTTCAGCCATAACACCTGATTGACCATCTACAAAAATAAAAATTGTGTCACGAGTTTTAGTATCCCGTACACATTATATTGCATCCCCTTTTTTCATTACTTATACCTATATATACAAATTGCAATTTTTTTTCGTTTTGAGTCTCATTTTGCATACTCTTGCCCCCCTCAAGTGATCATTTTTCAATTTCATAATTAATGTGCTTGGTACTAATTAGGCTTTGAAAGGATATTTTTTCCCTCCCGATACCTCCATTAGGCTTAGATTTGCATCCATATAGAATATCCAAATGTGATAAATTTAAAAGTTAGATTAAAAAATTTTGACTAAATCTCGCAACTAACTTAGGTTAAGTTAAAAGGGCGCTTTAGATTCGAGTTTATTTGCATCTATATTCAAGCATCTAAATGTGTTAAGTTTAAAAGTTAGATTAGAAAATTTTGATTAAATCTCACAACTAGCTTAGATTAGGTTAAAAGGGTGTCTTAGATTTGAACTGGTCAAATCTTTGATTTCCCTTTCTTCAACCATGACTCCTAAACTCATTTTCTTTTGTTTTCAAAAATTTGGACTCGTCTAAAAAGGGTTTTTTTCATTTTTTTTTTGCTGTAAACATTTTTTTGGTAATTTGGTACAACATAAACTCAATATCAAGTGGGACTCCCTTTTTCTCAAAATCCCTTTTTAGACTATCTTTTTGGACCTAAATCGTCGTATTTCTTAATGGATAATTTCACAAACCCTCCTGAAATTCCTCACAATTACAAAGAGCTCTCCTTAGGTTTTAAAAATTACATATACCTCCCCTACTTTTACTGTTTAGTAATAATGTAGGTCCAAGAACTTAGATTTCTTTCAAAAATCCTATATTGCCCTTTCGCACAAAATTAAGAAAGAAAAATATAGTATACTCAATCATTTTTTTCCACACTTTGCATAAATCAATAAGCCAAATCCCTAACAATCATCTAAGCATAAGTTCTAAAATCAAATATGTGAGGACTCGAATTTTTTTCTTATTTTTATTTTATTTTACTGACTTATTTAATTATTTATTTACCCGTTTACCCCAAATAATTTATTTCACCCGTTTTAAGTCCATTTGTATGCAAAAATGTTCCTTTTATAATTTTAAAACGTTTCGTTAGCAAATTTAATTTTTCTACGGTCGTTTAGCGAGAAATAATGAGTACACGTTTTTTGAGATAATATTCGATTCAAGAGTGCTTTAGTTTTGGAGAATTAAGAATGATCAATAGTAGACTAAGAAAAGTTAATTGAGGGATTAGAAGTGAGTGAGTTCAAATTAAACTTTTACCCCGCGCGCGTCAACAATTTCCCGAAAGTCGCGCCGGTACGACTAATTGGAGATTTGAGAAATTAATACTAGACTACTAAGGGTGAGCAATTACCATATTAAAGGAGGTACCTTGGAAGATTTGTGATACCCCGAATATTAGGAGGTTGTTTGTAAAGAAGATACTAAAGTTTATTTCTTTGGATTTGATTTAAAACCTTATTTTGTTTTAAAAGACTAGAAACCCTAAAATTTTAATCAAAAACCCTAGTTTCACTTGTGATTGACCGTTTTCTCAAATTTCTCACATTTTAACCGAAACCCTAAATTCAATTTATGGAATTGTAAAACCCTCACGTTTTCCTTAAAATTCCCTTTTATTTGGAAATTATTCATTTATAATAGCCTTACTACTCAATCATTCCAAAAATAAGTGCAAATGAACCTAGAAAGTAGGGTTTCACTTTTCGTTTTCAAGTTGGAGCAAGTTAGGGTTTTCACGTGTATCCGTAGTGTAATTATCCGGTACGGAGCAAGGATCAAATTTGGTGTTTAAGAGTGACTTTTAGGTGAGAAATAATATGTGATTAGAAACAATGATAAAAAGTTAGTGAATAGGAAGTAAAAACCCTAGTACGTGTGATTTAAGGAAAAATGTTGCGAACCGATGGGTACCGTACACTACCGATTGAACGCACCACTTGACCACTACTTTCCTACCATACAAGTTCATTAATATTTGAGCAAAATATTCTCTCATTTTCTAGCTAGCTTTGACCAAATTTTAGGGCTAAAAATGCAAGAAAGAAAAAGAAAATTTTGGTTGGTATTAGTGGTGACAAGTGTCACTCAACCATGGCTACTTAAACAAGCCAAAAGTCCAACCTTCCTATCATTCATTTTGTTCCATTTCCCTCCATTTTTCTGCTGCTTGGCCGAGACAAGAGAGGAGAGAAAGAGAGTAAGAAACAAACTTCCTTCTTCTTGAGTTGAGCCATCCAAGTGAGGACTTAAAATTCTAAACCGATTAAAGTGTGAGTTGTGAGCTTGAGAAGTTAGGGGAACCAAGAATTCCAGGAGGAGGTGAAGTATTACTCTTGCAAGCATCATTTGTTTAGGTATAAGGCTAAACCATGGCTTTGGTTCTTTTATTTTGGTTTAAGTTGTTGTGTAATTCATGATGTGGTTGGATTAGCAGTGATATAAGTTGTTATGATGATTTAAAGGTGATATAGGTGAGTTAGGGTTTGAGATATTTGCTGCCTATACTTGCTATATGGATGAGATATGTTGTATCTAAGCTTATATAAGTGGTCGTAGTGATGATTGGAGCAAGAAATCAAGAAAGTTTCATTGAATCCCAAAATTTCCAGATTTCTGGAAAATTTCAGTTCAGTTCTGTCCGGTTTTATTGCATCATGTTAGAGGCCAAATTAGGCTTAGAATAAAACATGAAATTTGTATAGAATGATATTTTATATGTGTCTACAAAATTTCAGCTCAATCGGAGCAACGTAGCCTGTGAAAAGACAAAAATACCCTCGCTGCCCTAGGATATTTCCAGTGATCCGTTTTGGACAGTTCATCCAATTGATTGTGTTTATTCACTATGATCCGTGCTGATTTAGCCATTTTCCAAAACATGAAAGTTTTATTACTCTGTCTTAGCTTTTAAACACCTCCAAGAACACCTTAAACGGACTTTGGTAGCCTGAGATATGACCATTTAAATGTAGTACGGTTAATTAGCCGATTTGTTGGAACCTGGTTCAGTGAACTGAGAATTTGACTGGGTTACACTAGAAATTGGACCAAGTGATCTTCGTGAAAATTGTAGGCTTTCATCTTAGCTTCGAAACGGTATAGGTTTCATCTCAATCCGATATGCATAGTATCGGTTGTGTCATTTCCGTAAAAACCCGTCAAATCTGTCTTTTGTTAAGTTTCATTTCCGCACTTGTTATTAACTTGAATTTTTGTCTTTGTATTGTCTTGAGCCTATTGGACGGCTATTGAAGTTAGATTGTTGTGTGTGTACCTTTGGGTTTGAATGAGAAAGATAATGAAGCCAAAATGGCTGGAAAATTAGGTAAACACAAAGGGCATGCTGCCCAAATTTACGCTCGAGGACTAAAGAAATACACTTGTAACTTGAGTAAGGGTTAAGAGTGATTACCACTTGAACTATCTAAGATATTTGCGTCTTCTTTTTTCGAGGTATATAAGTAAGGATTTGGCCAAACTTGTACCCTTGAGAAATACAACCATGACTACTAGAAATACGTTTTCCTTGTACTTTCGACTCAAATGGCATTTCCAAGTATAAATGATACAAAGTTATATAATTTGAAAAGCGAGCGAGTGTTTCACGAATATTCTCCAAGTGAATTTCTATTTCTTGATTCTTATTGAACGAAACGTCTAAGTTTCGAATCTTAGTCATGTTTCAAAGTTCTCAAACTGAGTTTTATCGCAGATTTGGACTCCGAACCCGGAGTACAACCTGAATGTGACCAGTAAAGACACTATATCTTTTGGTGAGTGTTTTCAAATACCGAAGTGAACCTGATACTTGTATTTGATACGTGACCAATATGATTACATGTTATATATGTGAATTGTTAGGGCGAGAGTGTACTTTATCGCACTTGCCCTTACGTGATATATACTTGTTTATTGTTGCAATTGATTTGATATACTTGTTTATGAGCTGCGCACTTCCTGGAATTCCAGAAACCCTGTGGCAAGTTACTCAAGTCGAGCCGGCAAGGGCTTGGTCGAGTAGGCAACGAACCCTGGGTTTGTTGTTTTGTCGAGTGGAGTGATATCTCCTCGACTAATCGGTATACTCGAGTATTACCATACGTGTTTATTGAGGATTTTGGGCCCAGTAGGGGGTGTGAATGGTGGGTGGAGAGTAGTGTAAGTGGTGCTCTACTGGATTGGTTACTTACTTGAAGGTTGACGGAGTGTCAACTATTCCTTGAGCAAGATTTGGTGATGCACTGGGAATTTGGCTCCTGAGAGCCTTCCGTATCCTTATACCTTGGAATGTTTATTGCTTATTGGATTATTGATTCTTCTGGAAAACTTTTACACTCGCTCACTTTGAAATTTACTACTTGAAGTGTTATTGTTCACTCTTATGAAGTTTTGATGCCCACTAACTTGCTACGTTGATATTCGTACTTTTAAAATGATCAATTTATTATTAGGAACCTCATTGGGCTTTTAGCTCATTCCACGCCATTTATTTTCCTTACAGGGGGTACGAGCGAGGCATGAGATATGTACAGACTAGCGAAGTTTAGTTGTTTTGAGTTTTTCTTTTGTACTCACGCTAGTACCCGATTAGGGTTGAATGTACTCGAAATGTAAACAGTTTGAAGTTTTTTTTTTTGTGTAGAAACTTTGTATCTGGATTTGAGCATCAATGTATATATTAAGTTGAAGTGGATATGTTATTCATTTTCTATGGATGCACGTTATTTTGCTTGAGTTATGAGTGAGTGCGTGAGTGAGTCCTGGCGAGAGTTGGGCAGGCGGTTTGCCGAGCCCTTTGGTTCGCCTTAGGGGAAGGTGGGGCCGTCACAGATGGTATCAGAGCTCCTATTGACCTCGTGCCGGGAGAGGGTTCTCGGACTGTGGGGATTGACTTGTTAAGTGTGGAACAATTGTCTATTGTTGGGGACCTTAGATATGTATGTTGGGTAGGAATCTCTAATACAGGTGATTTGCTCTTGAGTGGTGAATTATCATATTTTCGGATTCTCGTCCCCGAGTACCAAAGAGTGATACCTTTACGATAAGTTGAGATCTCGCGTAATATTAGGATAAGTTGGATGGTGAAAGTAAAGGCACGGGAGGATGCGAATAGTCTGGACTTGAAATATATTGAAGATATTTATGGGATTTGGGACCCTTATTATTCACATGCTTCAAATTTTGATTAAGTGTAGTGCTTGAGCAATATCTAGGGTTAATGCCCTATAGGTTATGTGACTTGTTTGCTATGTATTTAAAGAATTTGTTTATTATGTGTTTTATTGGCTTTGTTTATCCTTTTGCAACGTACTATATGAGACATACCTTACTTTATTATATGTTTATAGTTGGTTAAATTCAAACATGGAGGGTAGAAGAAGCCAAACCAGGGGAACTAACCGAGGACGCGGTCCTAGTCGGGGCTGAGGTAGACAAGCGCAGGACCGGTGCCAGAACCGAGAAAGGAGAGAGAGGCAATGATTGAGCCACAACCTGAACCCCAGGCTGCAGGGGGAGATCAAGTGGCAACTGCCATCCAGCAAATGACCAATATTCTGGCCCGTTTAGTGGAACAACAGGGTCAAGCCCCTGTACATCAACCTAGGGACCCTGATATGGGACAGGTTAGGGCCTTAGAGAGATTCCAAAAGTTCTCTCCACCCAAATTCTTGGGAGGACCAGACCCGGAGGGAGCTGAGAAATGGCTAGAGGTCATGATCAACATCTTTCCCGCTTTAAATTATACTGAGGAGAGGCAAGTGCAGTTCGCTGTTTTTCAGTTCGAGGGTCCGGCCAGGGCTTGGTGTAATGTGGTTCAAGCTAAGTGGGAAAGAGAGGGGACTGCATGTACTTGGGTGAATTTCGTGCGAGAGTTTAACGAAAAATATCTCCCACCTATCGTCCAGGAGAAGCGAGAGGATGATTTCATTAAACTCCGTCAGGGAATGTTGAGTGTAGCTGAGTATGAGACTCAGTTTACAAAGTTGTCCAAATTTGCACCCAAACTGATAGCTACGGAGCAAAGAAAAGTCCGGAGGTTTGTGCAAGGGTTCAATGTGGAGATACAAGAGGCCTTGGCGGCGGCCCAGACTAATACGTTTACGGAGGTTTTGGAGAAGGCCCAACGAATAGAAATTGCTAGGGCACAAGTGAGAGCTTTTCATGCAAAAAGGAGAGGTGCACTTAGTGGAAGTCAAAGACAAGGACAATGTGATTTAGATATGCCACCCTTTAAGATGGGTCGAGGAGATGGTGGTGAGAAAATTTCAGGGACATCTAAGGAGATTACTCCAAGAGGAGCCTCGCGTGGCAAGGAGCAAGCAAGAGGTGCCTCACAAAGAGGTCAAACTCGAGTATCTTGTGGGTACTGTGGCAAGGCCAATCATACGGAGAATGATTGTTGGCGAAAGGCAGGAAAATGTTTATGGTGTGGTAGTGCCGAGCACCAGCTTGCAACTTGTCCCCGTAGATCACACCTAAACCCTGAGCAAACAAATGTAGGAGGGACTAAGCCAAGAGTGCCAGCTAGAGTGTACGCCCTGGACCAACAGGCATTACCTGAACCATCAGAGATAGTAGAAGGTACGATTCGTGATTTCTATTGTTAAGCTAAATTTCGGCTACCGTGAGACCTGAGAGCTAGAAAAGGATATACAAGAAAATACCCAACGTTATTTAAGAGTGCATATATGAATTTCGAGGATAAAATTCTTTTAAGAAGGAGAGATTGTGATACCCCGAATATTAGGAGGTTGTTTGTAAAGAAGATACTAAAGTTTATTTCTTTGGGTTTGATTTAAAACCTTATTTTGTTTTAAAAGACTAGAAACCCTAAAATTTTAATAAAAAACCCCAGTTTCACTTGTGACTGACCGTTTTCTCAAATTTCTCACATTTTAACCGAAACCCTAAATTCAATTTATGGAATTGTAAAACCCTCACGTTTTCCTTAAAATTCCCTTTTATTTGGAAATTATTCATTTATAATAGCCTTACCACTCAATCATTCCACAATAAGTGTAAATCAACCTAGAAAGTAGGGTTTCACTTTTCGTTTTCAAGTTGGAGCAAGTTAGGATTTTCACGTGTATCCGTAGTGTAATTATCCGGTACGGAGCAAGGATCAAATTTGGTGTTTAAGAGTGACTTTCAGGTGAAAAATAATACTCCCTCCGTCCCACTTTGTTAGTCTTGTTTTCCTTTTTTGTCCGTCCCAAATTATAGTCCACTTTCCCATTAAGAAATATAGTAATCTTTCAAATTGTCTAAAATACCCTTATTAAATATCTTGTTATTAATACATTGTTATTAAATACTAACCCACTACATTGAATACATTGAGCTTTTCCAATACATTGAATACATTGACTACATTGATTAGCATAAGGGTATTTTAGGAAATTATTAATCTAAATTTATGTTTTCAACCAAATTAATTACACTTTCTTAATCTGTGTGAAAAAAAAACCAAGACTAAGAAAACGGGACGGAGGGAGTATGTGATTAGAAACAATGATAAAAAGTTAGTGAATAGGAAGTAAAAACCCTAGTACGTGTGATTTAAGGAAAAATGTTGCGAACCGATGGGTACCGTACACTACCGATTGAACGCACCACTTGACCACTACTTTCCTACCATACAAGCTCATTAATATTTGAGCAAAATATTCTCTCATTTTCTAGCTAGCTTTGACCAAATTTTAGGGCTAAAAATGCAAGAAAGAAAAAGAAAATTTTGGTTGGTATTAGTGGTGACAAGTGTCACTCAACCATGGCTACTTAAACAAGCCAAAAGTCCAACCTTCTTATCTTTCATTTTGTTCCATTTCCCTCCATTTTTCTACTGCTTGGCCGAGACAAGAGAGGAGAGAAAGAGAGCAGGAAACAAACTTCCTTCTTCTTGAGTTGAGCCATCCAAGTGAGGACTTAAAATTCTAAACCGATTAAAGTGTGAGTTGTGAGTTTGAGAAGCTAGGGGAACCAAGAATTCCAAGAGGAGGTGAAGTATTACTCTTGCAAGCTTCATTTGTTGAGGTATATGGCTAAACCATGGCTTTGGTTCTTTTATTTTGGTTTAAGTTGTTGTATAATTCATGATATGGTTGGATTAGTAGTGATATAAGTTGTTATGATGATTTAAAGGTGATATAGGTGAGTTAGGGTTTGAGGTATTTGCTGCCTATACTTGCTATATGGATGAGATATGTTATATCTAAGCTTATATAAATGGTCGTAGTGATGATTGGAGCAAGAAATCAAGAAAGTTTCATTGAATCCCAAAATTTCCAGATTTCTGGAAAATTTCAGTTCAGTTCTGTCCGGTTTTATTACATCATATTAGAGGCCAAATTAGGCTTAGAATAAAACATGAAAGTTGTAGAGAATGATATTTTATAGGTGTCTGCAAAATTTCAATTCAATCGGAGCAACGTAGCCTATGAAAAGACCAAAATACCCTCGCTGCCCTAGGATATTTCCAGTGATCCGTTTTGGACAGTTCATCCAATTGATTGTATTTATTCACTATGATCCGTGCTGATTTAGCCATTTTTCAAAACATGAAAGTTTTAGTACTCTGTCTTAGCTTTTAAACACCTCCAAGAACACCTTAAACGGACTTTGGTAGCCTGAGATATGACCATTTAAATGTAGTACGGTTAATTAGCCAATTTGTTGGAACCTGGTTCACTGAACTGAGAATTTGACTGGGTTACACTAGAAATTGGACCAAGTGATCTTCATGAAAATTGTAGGCTTTCGTCTTAGGTTCGAAACAGTGTAGGTTTCATCTCAATCTGATACGCATAGTATCGGTTGTGTCATTTCCGTAAAAACCCGTCAAATCTGTCTTTTGTTAAGTTTCGTTTCCGCACTTGTTATTAACTTGAATTTTTGTCTTTGTATTGTCTTGAGCCTATTGGACGGCTATTGAAGTTAGATTGTTGCGTGTGTACCTTTGGGTTTGAATGAGAAAGATAATGAAGCCAAAATGGCTGGAAAATTAGATAAACACAAAGGGCATGCTGCCCAAATTTACGCTCGAGGACTAAAGAAATACACTTGCAACTTGAGTAAGGGTTAAGAGTGATTACCACTTGAACTATCTAAGATATTTGCGTCTTCTTTTTTCGAGGTATATAAGTAAGGATTTGGCCGAACTTGTACCCTTGAGAAATACAACCATGACTACTAGAAATACGTTTTCCTTGTACTTTCGACTCAAATGGCATTTCCAAGTATAAATGATACAAAGTTATATAGTTTGAAAAGCGAGCGAGTGTTTCACGAATATTCTCCAAGTGAATTTCTATTTCTTGATTCTTATTGAACGAAACGTCTAAGTTTCGAATTTTAGTCATGTTTCAAAGTTCTCAAACTGAGTTTTATCGCAGATTTGGACTCCGAACCCGGAGTACAACCTGAAAGTGACCAGTAAAGGCACTATATCTTTTGGTGAGTGTTTTCAAATACCGAAGTGAACCTGATACTTGTATTTGATACGTGACCAATATGATTACATGTTATATACGTGAATTGTTAGGGCGAGAGTGTACTTTATCGCACTTGCCCTTACGTGATATATACTTGTTTATTGTTGCAATTGATTTGATATACTTGTTTATGAGCTGCGCACTTCCTGGAATTCCAGAAACCCTGTGGCGAGTTACTCAAGTCGAGCCGGCAAGGGCTTGATCGACTAGGCAACGAACCCTGGGTCTCTTGTTTTGTCGAGTGGAGTGATATCTCCTCAATTGATCGGTATACTCGAGTATTATCACCCTTGTTTATTGAGGATTTTGGGCCCAGTAGGGGGTGTGAATGGTGGGTGGAGAGTAGTGTAAGTGGTGCTCTACTAGATTGGTTACTTACTTGAAGGTTGATGGAGTGTCAACTATTCCTTGATCATGATTTGGTGATGCACTGGAAATTTGGCTCCTGAGAGCCTTCCGTATCCTTATACCTTGGAATGTTTATTGCTTATTGGATTATTGATTCTTCTGGAAAACTTTTACACTCGCTCACTTTGAAATTTACTACTTGAAGTGTTATTGTTCACTCTTATGAACTTTTGATGCCCACTAACTTGCTACGTTGATATTCGTACTTTTAAAATGGTCAATTTATTATTTGGAACCTCATTGGGCTTTTAGCTCATTCCACGCCATTTGTTTTCCTTACAGGGGGTACGAGCGAGACATGAGATATGTATAGACTAGCGAAGTTTAGTTGTTTTGAGTTTTTCTTTTGTACTCATGCTAGTACCCGATTAGGGTTGAATGTACTCGAAATGTAAACAGTTTGAAGTTTTTTTTTTGTGTGTAGAAACTTTGTATCTGAATTTGAGCATCAATGTATATATTAAGTTGAAGTGGATATGTTATTCATTTTCTATGGATGCACGTTATTTTGCTTGAGCTATGAGTGAGTGCGTGAGTGAGTCCTGGCGAGAACTGGGCAGGCGGTTCGCCGAACCCTTTGGTTCGCCTTAGGGGAAGGTGGGGCCGTCACAAGATTAGTGGATAAGTGTACCAAACGAGAGAGAAATTAGTGGTGCGAAACACTAGCGCGACACTATTGAAGGTTGACTTTGTGCACCAACTTCAAGCTAGCTTCTCCAACCCAATTCTTCATTCTTGCTCTCCAAGAATTGGATCACCAAACCCTTCTCCCTCTCATTCCATTCGGCCAGCCCTGAAGACAAGAAAGGGAAGAAGAGAACTCCTCGCTTCTAGCTTCCATTTTGCTTGCAAAACATCATCCAACCATCAAACTCCTTGGGTTCTTGCTCTAGCTTGAAGGGAAGAGAGGGGCGGCTGGTTAGGGGCTATTCTAAGGAGTTTCTCACGACAAAAATATAGGGTTTCTTCTTGGGTTTTGAAGGTATAAACATCTCTCACCAAAACTCTTGCTTTCTTGTTTCATTTCTTGGTTTTGAAACTTGTAGCTTCCTTCTTGTTGTTGTTGTTTGGATTTGGTTGGTTGAAGTGGGCTCTATGAACTCCCACTTTGGTTATATATGGGCTGCTATGATGTTTATGTTGTAAGGCCCAAAGACAACCTAAGAGGGGGGTGAATTAGGTTGATTAAAATCTTAATTAAATTTATGCACTTTTTCTTTTAATAAAAATTTACCTTCTTTTCTAGTAAAAATCAACCAAGTAGATTAGAAGAAGATAGCAATATTGATCAGAAAAACAAGTATAGATAAGCAATGAGAATTTTATTAAACAAAAAGATTAAGATAGAATATCAAACCGATTGTCTACCAAGCTTTCCTCAAACTTGAAAACCAATCACTAGGTTGAGCAACTTCTCTTTGATGAAAGATGATCAACTAGATGTACAATGGAGGGAGCACTTCCTCCTTGCCCTAAGCCTCGCTTAGTCACGCTAAGAAGTTTTACACTCACTCAGATAACCCTCAACAAAGCTACACTAATGAAACTTTCAACCACAAGAGAAATGCTCACAAGAAATTCACACCACTTGGAGAACAAATCTAGTTTTGGAGACTATTTTCTAACTAAAATATCTCTTGAGATCTTGTAAACAAAGTGTGCAAAAGTCCCTTCTTGGTTCAGAACAGTTTGTTTTTAAAGGGGACCAAAAATGGGCTTCATCAATGCTTCCAACGGATAGAAGGCAGATGAAGAGTCAGCTAGCCGTTGGGGCTGTCGGACGTCCGACGACCAAATCATCGTCCGAACCAATCGTCCGAAAACAGCCAAGTTGAAGTTCGGACGTCCGACAGACCAGTGTCCGATCGTTGGCAGAGAGTTGGCAAGTCATCTTGGAATTTTTCGGACGTCCGATGGGGTTGATGTGCGTCCGATCCTTCCGGACGTCCGATGCTTCCTTATGAGCGTTCGACAGAGCTTCCTTCTTGATGTTCTTTATCCTTTCGGACGTCCGACAGATTCCTTTCGGACGTCCAACATGAGTGTCCTGTTTTTGCTTCTTCTTTTGGTTGATTTGCAATTCATGACATATTCGTACCTGATTTTTTGATAGGCAAAAACACTTATATTTGAAGAAAATTAGATAAACATTTCAAAGTACTTTGTGATCATCAAAACCAAGAATAACATTCTCCCCCTTTTTGATGATGACAAAACAAAAGTTTGAAATGAGATTTGATGATTGCAATAAAAGCTCCCCCTTTCTCAATAGACAAGAACTCCCCCTTACTTAGTGAATCATAAAAAATTTTGAAAAAACTCCCCCTCACTTGGCTGCCCAACCGAATTAAACAATTATCCAAAAATATGACAATTAAGCAGCCAACATCCAACATTTTACCAATTCAATCTATCAGCCAATCCAAATTTAATTAAACCATCAATCACTCCAACATATCCAACATCATCAATCATCAATCAATCCAGTCCTCTCCCCCTTTTTGTCATCACAAAAGGGCAATCAATCACATCCATCTCATCCACAAACACATTCATTAATACAAACCAAAAAATCATTACATCCACACAGTCATCTATCAAAAATTACCAAAAGAAACATAAACATAAGCATAACCAAATGTTGAATTCATCTACATATCCATTGTTGAACACCACAAACACATAAAATAGACAAACATAATGCAAATGTCCTAAATGGTGAACTATGTGGATCCAGGTGTTCTTCGAGAGAGCTGATATTGGGAGAGGTCCTTCTCATCAGTTTCTTCATCATGTTCAGCAGTTTCTTCAATTGGTGTCTTGCCTTTGTTTGATGTGGAAGGGCCATGAGGAGTCACAGAAGTTGATGAGTTCGGATCTGAAATTGATGAATTTGGATCAGTGGTGCGAGGCTCTTTGCCATGTGAAGCTTCCTCAACCACAGTTGGGGGAAAAAGAAGGTTCTTTTTGTCTAGGTAGGCTGTTTGTTGCTCAGAGGACATGGTGAGTATTAGACCATGTTCCAGAAGAATAACATGCTGTTTGAGTTCACGAAGAAGCTCAATCACTTCATCATTGGAGGAGGAAGATGCCTTAGTGGCAGTCTTCCTGGGATAAATGGGAGTGAGTGCAACAGATGAAGGATCATGTGCAGCCTTAGACCTAGGTTCACTAGAAGATGCCCCCTTATAAGCCCATAGATTGTCCTTAAAGACAAGATTTTTTCTTTCAAAATATCTTTTGGTAAAGGCATAAGAGGATGCTTCTTTGGGACAAACACCTAGAATTGGTACTTTATAAAACTCAAAAATCTTTTGAAGAAATTTTCCATAAGATAATTTTCTGCGAGAATCAGTGGTATAGCGAAGTAAAAACTTGCACATGATAAAACCAAAATCAATACGAATCTTTTCTCGAAAACAGTAAAAGAGATACAACTCCATTTTGTTTGCATCAGTTCTATGGCCATCAGTAGGCACAAGCAGGTTTGAATTGATTGAAAAAGCAATTAGATTCACAGGGGCAAGATCATTCAGTTTAGCATCAGCAGGGGAGGAAAAACTTCTTTTAAAATAAGTCAACATTTTAGCCCCATCAAAATGATTATCAGCAGTAGGGTGCTCTTCATAGGAAAAGAAATTTTTGCAATTTTATCCTTGCATCCACGTTCAATAGTGGTATTTAAAATGGAATTCACAGTTTCAGAATCAAAGACTAAGCCTACCCCATTAACCCTGGACATGATCTCAGTTTGGTCAGTGCCTTTCCTAAGATTGGCAAAGAATTGATACAACATTTCAGGGTAATAAACATTAGGCATAGAAATGAGATGTGACCATTTCTGGAAAGCAAACAGACTCAGAATGGATTCTAAACCTATGTGGCGAAATTCAGAAGAGTTTACAGTGCGTTGAGGGATGACACCTTTCTGGGATATCCAGGAGTGTTTGTCTTTTGCAGCATCATCAAAGAATGTAGGGAGTGTGGTTGATTTTGGAGGCGGTTGAGATGAGGTTCCCTGTCCAGGTTCAGGCAGAGGGGTGGGTTGTGGTGTAAGCCGTGACATTTGACCCTTTACAGCTCCTCTCTTGAAGCGTTTGGATGACCGTTTGACCGTAGGAAGATCATCATCCTCATCCCTGAGTGGATGCTTGCGTCCGGCAGTAACCTTTCCCCCTCTCAGATTCACCATTGTGCAAAATGTGTGGAATGAAGGATGCAAATGATGTACACAATAGTATGGAAGTGAATTTCACAGAAATTTTGGGACAAAGAGGCCTTGAACAAGATTTGACAGAGCGGTTATGAGAAAGTAGGGTTTTGAGGGAAATTTGAGAATTTGCGAAATGTTATGCGATTCGGTGAAATGATCAGGAGAAATGAATCGCAATCGATCAGGAAAAGTTTTGTTCGAGTCAATTTGGGAATAAGAATTTCAGAGTGGTATGAATTTGAGAGTAAAAGATGAGAGAGTTTTCGTCCCAGAGGAAGTAGAAGAAGAAGAGTTTGAAGCAAATGAGGAAGAAAGTTGCTTTAAAAAGTTTACCGTTGCACTGTCGGACGGCCGAACGAAGTTGTGCGTCCGACAGTTTCGTCCGAACAGGTGCATTCTGGACAATAGCTGAAGAACATCGTCGGACATCCGTTCATCCTCTTTCGGACGTCCGAAGGCTATGAAAAATTTAAGATGATTTTTCGATTATCCCTAATTTTGATCTTAGATGAATGAATTGATCCAATGGCAAAGCTTTTATAAAAATATCAGCAAATTGATCTTTAGAACAAACATAATTTACACAAATTTTACCTTTTTGAACAAGATCACGAATAAAGTGGTGCTTTATATCTATATGCTTTGTCCTAGAATGCTGAATAGGATTTTTGGTCAAATTTATAGCACTAGTATTATCACAGAATACAAGCATGCAGTCATACAACAATCCAAAATCATTCAAGGTATGCTTCATCCATAAAAGTTGAGCACAACATGCACTAGCGGCAATATATTCCACTTCGATTGTAGACAAAGAGATTGCATTTTGTTTCTTGCTAAACCAAGAGACTAAACAATTTCCAAGAAAGTGACAAGTTCCACTAGTACTCTTTCTATCCACACGACAACCTCCAAAATCAGCATCCGAATAACCATATAGTGCAAACTCACTAGATCTAGCATACCAAAGATCATAGTCTAATGTACCTTTCAAATACCTAAAAATCCTTTTTACAACATTCAAATGTGATTCTTTTGGACAAAATTGAAATCTAGCACACAAGCAAACAGCAAACATAATATCAGGTCTACTTGCGGTTAAATAAAGTAGGCTTCCGATCATACCTCTATAGTGTTTTCATCCACATGATTACCTTATTCATCTTTGTCAAGTTTTGTAGAAGTGCACATTGGAGTTCCAACTTGCTTTGAGTCCTCCATGCCAAACCTTTTTTTTAGCAATTCCTTGATATATTTTGCTTGATTTATAAAAATTCCCTCAAGAGCTTGATGTATTTGAAGTCCAAGGAAGAAATTTAATTCTCCCATCATACTCATTTCAAATTTACTTTGCATAGTGGTGGAAAAATCCTTGCATAGATACTCATTAGTAGCACCAAAAATAATATCATCTATATATATTTGCACAATAAGAAGATCATTTAACACTTGCTTAGTAAAAAGTGTGGTGTCCACAATACCTCTTTTGAAACCATTTTCAATCAAGAAACCACTTAATCTTTCACACCAAGCTCTTGGAGCCTGTTTTAAACCATATAAAGCTTTAGATAGTTTAAACACATGACTTGAAAATTTTGTATTTTCAAAACCGGGGGGTTGATCCACATATACTTCTTGATCAATAAAACCATTTAAAAAGGCACTTTTAATATCCATTTGAAACAATTTGAAGCCTTTGAAGCAAGCAAAAGCAAGAAGCATTCTAATAGATTCTAATCTAACTACGGGAGCAAATGTTTCATAAAAATCAATTCCTTCTTCTTGTGCATATCCTTTAGCAACTAATCTGACTTTATTTCTTACAACAACACCTTTATCATCCAACTTATTTCTAAATATCCACTTTGTGCCAATGATAGGTTGATTTTGAGGTCTATCAACAAGTGTCCAAACCTTATTTCTCTCAAATTGATTAAGTTCCTCTTGTATTGCTAAAATCCAGTTTTCATCCTTTAAAGCATCATTGATATTTTTGGGTTCAAAAAGAGAAACTAAAGCAAAATTGTCTATCAATTTTCTAGATGAGAAACGAGTGTTTACCTTCTCGGATGGATCACCAATTATAAGTTCTTTTGGATGATTTTGGCTAAATTTCCAAGCCTTGGGAAGATCTTTGAATGGATCATCATTTTTGTCCTCATCTTCCCTTTCTTGATCTTCATGAGCTTCATTCTCCATTTCCTTTGCTTCCGGTTCAGAGTTTCCTCCATTTCCAATTTTTAGCTTTTCCATTCCTTCGCGAACACCTACATCATCATCCTCACACGAACTTTTGGAATTATCATCATTAGTTTCATCAAATGTTATGTGTATGGCTTCTTCTATCACAAGAGTCCGTCTATTAAAGACTCTATATCCTCTTTTGTTCTCACAATATCCCAAAAATATTCCTTCATCAGATTTTTTCTCAAACTTACCAAGATGTTCCTTTAGATTTAAAATAAAACATTTACAACCAAAGACCTTGAAATATCCAACCGTAGGTTTCTTATCAAAAATCAGTTCATAAGATGTTTTATTCAAAATGGGTCTCAAAAGGATTCGATTCATCACATAACATGCAGTGTTTACCGCTTCAGCCCAAAGGCATTTTGGCAAACTACATTCACTTAACATGGTTCTAGCAGCCTCTTGTAGAGTCCTATTTTTCCTTTCTACAACACCATTTTGTTGTGGAGTTCTTGCAATAGAAAACTCATGTGTTATTCCATTATGATCACAAAATTCTGGAAAATCACAATACTTGAATTCCGTTCCATTATCACTTCTAATTCTAACAATTTTTAAACCAAGGAGATTTTGCACTTTAGCAAACAATGAAGTGAAATTCTTGAACGCATCATCCTTATGAGCAAGAAATATTACCCAAGTATATCTAGAGTAATCATCCACAATCACAAAGCAGTATTTCTTACCTCCCAAGCTAGTGATTTGAGTATGACCAAATAAGTCAAGATGCAAGAGTTCTAAAGGTTTGGAAGTAGATACACACTTTTTTGGTTTAAAAGAAACTTTTGTTTGCTTTCCAAATTGACATGCATCACATATTTTATCCTTTTCAAAACTGATTTTTGGCAAGCCTCTAACTAGCTCCTTTTTCGAAATTTTCTTTAGTAAATCCATGTTAAAATGACAAAGTCTCCTATGCCACAACCAAGGATCTTCATTTGAAGCTTTAAGACATTTTAAGCTAGAAGAATCAATTTTATCAAGAACCACAATATATATGTCGTTAAACCTCTTTCCTTTGAACACAACATTATATTTGGAATCAAGCACAATGCATTCATGCTTTTTAAACAACACATTCAAGTCTTTATCACACAATTGACTAACACTAAGCAAGTTATAACCTAAGTTATCAACTAAGAGCACATTATGAACAAAAGTTTCACCGTCCTTACCAACATCACTTATTCCAATTGTCTTAGCTTTCACATCATCTCCAAATATCACCTTTCCACTTGATTTTGATTTCAGCTTTATGAACAAAGAGGGATCACCGGTCATATGCCTTGAGCAGCCGCTATCAATAAACCATTTGGACTTGTTTGAGCCTTTTTCCTGAAAAGAGAAAGTGTTTGGTACCCTTTTTAATTTTTGGGTCCACAATAGTTAGCATTGTATCTAACTAACCACATGCATTTCATCTCTTTGTTCAGATTTCTTTTCACATAGCAATCTCCTTTCAAATGCCCTTTTTGACAACAAAAACCACACATAATGGAAGAGTCCTTAACATGTAATAGTTTGACATATCTCAATCCACCTCTTCTATATGTTGTGAAACCATGTGCATTTTTGTTGTGTGCTAATGTTCTTTGATGAGCAGTAAGATAGGTAGATGACATGTTCCTTTTGAGAAAATCCTGCATTCTTGCTTTCAAAGTTTCATCCAAATAGTCCATTCTTTTCTTCAAATCACCATGTTTTTCCTTCAGCATTTCACAAATATTTGTCTTTCTATCAAGTTCATTTTGAACATCACATTCGGCTCTTACAAGACATTCATTGTCAGTCTTTAGTTGTTTATTTTGTTGAAAAAGACTTGTATTTTCTTGAATGAGAAAAGCAATTTTCTGTTTTAACTGCTTGTTTTTATCATAAGATTCCTTCAAGGCATTATGCAGTTTTTCAACAAAGGATTCAAGATCATCATCTTCATCATCATCACTTTCAGATTGAGAGTGTGTGGAAGTTACCTCATTATTTCCAATAGCCATGAAGGCCATTTGAGCTGATTCTTCCTCTTCTTCAACTTCCCCTTCGGAGTTGCATTCATTCCAAGTAATCTGGAAGTTGTTGAATCTCGGCTTTCGATCAGCTTTCCCATCTTTCATCTTCTTCATGGGGCATTCGTTTGCATAGTGTCCAGGCTGTCCACATTCATAGCATTTGTCCACTTGCTTCTTGTTGAATTCTTGTTTTCCTTTGTTCCTTGCATTTGATGAATAATTTTGAAATTGATTGCTAGGTCCTCCCTTTCTAAACTTCCTTTTATTCAAGATTCTCTTGAAGCCTCTTGTGATGAGAGCAAGGTCATTATCATCACCATCCGAGTCTTCATCATCCAAGTGAGCTGGATCATCTTCACCTTGAGTAGTCTTTAGAGCAATGTTTCTCTTTGCTCTAGCATCCTCTTCCTCCTGTACTTTAGATTTCAATTTCAACTCATAAGAGGTTAGTGAGTTAATGAGAGATTCAATAGGCACAGAATTTAAATCCTTGGCCTCCTCTATTGCAGTCACTTTATTTTCCCATTCTTTGCCCAATGCATTGAGAATTTTCCTGTTCTTCTCTCCCAAAGTGTACTCTTTGCCCAACACCTCGAGATCTTTGATCAAGTCATTGAACCTGCAATACATTTTGTCAATATCCTCAAGAGGTTCAATTTTAAATGATTCATACTTTGTGACCAAGATAGCCTTTTTCTGTTCTCTCACGTTGTCACCACCCTCATGGATTTCTCTTAACTTATCCCATATTTTTTTGGCCGATTTACAGCCTTTTACTCTAATTGATTCATTTGAATCTAAGGCACTATAAAGAACATTCATGGCCTTGGCATTCAATGTGAGGTTAGTCCTATCTTGAGCATTCATTTCAGTTCTCGTTTTTGACCGAAGCAAACCTGTATCTGCATCAAGAAAGTTAGCTTCATGCGGTCCTTCACTCACAATAAACCATAGCTCAATATCAATAGATTGCAAAAAGATAATCATCCTTTCTTTCCAGCTAACATAATTAAATCCACTAAACATGGGAGGCCTAGTAACAGATTGCCCCTCAACAAACATAGCATGACTGGTTGTCATCTTTACTCCAAGCCGCTTGAGCTTAATCTCTAGGAGATCAAGCTCTGATACCAATTGTAAGGCCCAAAGACAACCTAAGAGGGGGGTGAATTAGGTTGATTAAAATCTTAATCAAATTTATGCACTTTTTCTTTTAATAAAAATTTACCTTCTTTCCTAGTAAAGATCAACCAAGTAGATTAGAAGAAGATAGCAATATTGATCAGAAAAATAAGTATAGATAAGCAATGAGAATTTTATTAAACAAAAAGATTAAGATAAAATATCAAACCGATTGTCTACCAAGCTTTCCTCAAACTTGAAGACCAATCACTAGGTTGAGCAACTTCTCTTTGATGAAAGATGATCAACTAGATGTACAATGGAGGGAGTACTTCCTCCTTGCCCTAAGCCTCACTTAGTCAAGTTAAGAAGTTTTACACTCACTCAGATAACCCTCAACAAAGCTATACTAATGAAACTTTCAACCACAAGAGAAATGCTCACAAGAAATTCACACCACTTGGAGAACAAATCTAGCTTTGGAGATTATTTTCTAGCTAAAATATCTCTTGAGATCTTGTAAACAAAGTGTGCAAAAGTCCCTTCTTGGTTCAGAACAGTTTGTTTTTAAAGGGGACCAAAAATGGGTTTCATCAATGCTTCCAACGAATAGAAGGCAGATGAAGAGTCAGCTAGCCGTTGGGGCTGTCGGACATCCGACGACCAAATCATCGTCCGAACCAATCGTCCGAAAACAGCCAAGTTGAAGTTCGGACGTCCGATGCATTTTTATCGTCCGACAGACCAGCGTCCGATCGTTGGCAGAGAGTTGGCAAGTCATCTTGAAATTTTTCGGACGTCCGATGCGGTTGATGTGCGTCCGATCCTTCCGGACGTCCGATGCTTCCTTATGAGCATCCGACAGAGCTTCCTTCTTGATGTTCTTTATCCTTTCGGATGTCCGACAGATTCCTTTCGGACGTCCGACATGAGTGTCCTGTTTTTGCTTCTTCTTTTGGTTGATTTGCAATTCATGACATATTCGTACCTGATTCTTTGATAGGCAAAAACACTTATATTTGAAGAAAGTTAGATAAACATTTCAAAGTACTTTGTGATCATCAAAACCAAGAATAACATATGTGCGTGCTAGTGTGTTTGTGATGAGTTTTAATGGAAGAAACTAGAAGAGGAGAAAGAAAGAGAGAAACCGTGAGGAAGATGTGCTATCCGAAATTCTGTTCTTGTTTGGTCAGTGGTTATTTCAAAATTTTTTATGTTTGTTGGCTGTGAAATTGGTTGTTATATGTGGTATATTGTGTATACAAATTGTCGTTCGAAAATCATTTGATTTGGATGAACAAAACTTGGAATTTCGAAATTGAAAGAACACTGGAAATGGTGTTCAGGAAGCCCGAACAGTGCTTCTTTGATTGAACATATCTCTTTGTACAAAAGTCAAAATTGAATGCCGTTTGTGACATTTGAAACTAGACATCCGTAGCTTTCTAACGGTACAAACATTACTTGCTAGTTCGATTTGAGTGAACTGCAGTGAATTGATAAAATCGTCTGTTCTGTTCTGTTCTGTTCTGTTTGCCTATTCCATTCGAATGGACATGAGACGCTGCAACTTGTGACTTGAATTCGAACTACTTGTGAACTGATTTTGGAAATATTTTCTTCTGATGAAATGAATTATTTTGAACCTACTTTCCAACGCCACTAATCATTCATAATTTGAACTTGTATTGAGTGAGATATGGCCTAATTTTGAAAGTACGATAAAGCT
The DNA here is from genome assembly GCA_036785865.1 of Coffea canephora. Classification (NCBI taxonomy): domain Eukaryota; kingdom Viridiplantae; phylum Streptophyta; class Magnoliopsida; order Gentianales; family Rubiaceae; genus Coffea; species Coffea canephora. The sequence goes on along the minus strand of CM071920.1, from coordinate 29,781,085 downwards.
GAAAAACTGGAAAGCTTTTCCTTCTTACTGGCCAACTGGTCTAGCTTGTTGTGGAATGTTTTATTTCAAAAATTTTGATGTCAATCAACCATCAATTACTTGTTGAATGTTTGATTTCACCATGCAAAATGGTTGGAAGGAAAGAAAAGGGTGAGATGGCAGATTTCCTTTGGCAATTTCACGAAATTTGATTATTTTGTTAACTGCCTTCCCACATGAGTTTTCATATGAAATTTGGTAGAGATGTAGTTCACATATGGAAGATTATATGTACCAAATTTAGTGTATTTTAAATGCCATTTTGATGGCCAAATGGTACCTCAAAAATGCCTTCTCAAATCTGGAAAATGACTGGACAGGTCATGAAAGTCGACCAACTTTGGATTGATGTATCACGATATTCAAAACTCTAAATTTAGTTTTACTTGTTGTGTTTGAAACCTTGATTGGAACTTATATTGTATTATGAATTTCAGATCATGATTCGCTCTCTGTGAATTATGCTGAATTTCTAAATATTACCAAAAACCAAGACTGATCCTGTCTTACTTGTTTAAATCAGCAAATTTGAGCTGAAAAGTGGATACTTTCTGTTTAGAATATTGGAAAAATATCTTCGTGAAACTTTTAGTACTTTGGATCTAGTTTCCAACGGTACAAAGTTTTTCATTTTTTGACTTACGGGACTCGAGATACGATTTTTCAAATTAGTGTCACTCTAAACTGGAAAAATTTCTATTTTCAATCAAATTACTCCTTTAAGAACTTTCCACATTCCTTTGTGATTGTTGGACTGTTTTAAGTTTGTTTTCATGGTTTAATATAAGGTCTCTTTGGAACTTTGAACTTTCATTCCCGATCTTGGTTTCCGAAGGTTAAACCTCTCTTGATGCATTTACTTGGTCATATAACTCCCTTGATTAATGGTACTTCTCTTCATACTCAAATTAGGGACTTCAACCCCTATTCTTTTGGCCTTGATAATTGTACTAGAGTTGGCAATCATAAAAATATTTTAAAAGAATGATTTGAAAGGTTTCTTGTGAACGTAATTAGTAATACTCGGAATGTTTTGGCCGAGCTTCCAAGTAAAAATATGTTTATCTTCCATATTTGAAAACCAAAGCTTTTGCCGCCATAGTCTCTTGAGTATACGCTCTCAATTTAATTGTTGAATATGGACATTGAGTGAGGCTTTTATTAAAAGAGAACTTGAGAATTTTACTCGATTTACGAGTACAACTTGAATTGGTGGCTAAAGAAGTTAGTGAGCCGTTGGTGGCAGTTTTACTAGACTTTAACTATATGAGTTTGAAAAAAATGAGAAAGCTCACTTATACTTGAAACTTGGGCATTCAACTGGTGAATTTTGACAAGAAACTAATCCTCCAACTTTCTTGGTTTTTGTGCCAAAACTTAGAGATTTGTTTAATCTTCAACTTAGAAAATTTTGGACATGACTTGACTCGGATTAATATATTCTTAGATATTTTCAAATGCTACCCTCATAGATTAAGTTATTAAGTGATATTGTATTCGATTTGAACGCGTTATCTCTTAAATGAGAATAGCGGAAATACTACTAGACCTTGGTTGATTGCCTAGGTGATTTGTAATTGTACATATCTCAGGTGATCAAGAGGATTCCGAGAAACCCGTTTGATCTTACCTCGCTCTTGCTTTACACTTTTGATTTGGTGAGTGTTTCTTGTAGGTGTTTGTGACTTGAATAGTTTTGCTACATGTTTACCGCATATTTCTTGTGTGTTTAATTGTTTTGTATTATTTATAATTGCTCCTATGTAATTTTTCACCGTTTTAAAGCGAGTGTGTACTTTATATCACTCAACCTATTAAAATAATGAATTTCTACCGTTTAACCGTGAATTTCTACCGTTTATCGGTTTATTTGATTACTGGCGCATGTTGTAAGCTCTTAGCTGAATTGGGCCCTGCCCTTGGTTACTAATCTAATCGAACTAGGACTGAGCTCGGTCGGATAGGCTGAAACATTGGGCCACCGTATCGGTATAGTCGAGTATTACCACTGAAGGGATAAGGCGATAGCCAGACAAATCAGGGGAAATATTAAAGTGATAAGGTGCAGTTGACCGAAACAGTTCCACGTGAACACTATATCCTTTTAATGTGTGTTTATTTCTGTAAAATGTTAAATGTCTTGTTTTAATATGCCAATGTGACACCTTGAACTCTATGTGCGTTATGCTCAATTTACTTGATTTATTAGAACTGCTAGTGTGTTTTGGAACCTCAATGGGTTATTTAGCTCATTCCACGCTTTTGTTTTCCTTAACAGCGTTCAGGACTGAGAGTGCTCACAAATAGTTCTAAGTTATTTTCTTTTGGAGACGTCAACTTGTATTATAGCAATGACTGTAGTACATATTCATTTGGGTTGTATTTAAGTTTGAAAGTTAACTAATGGTAAGTATGAAATGTTTTGGAGTACTTTAAATGTATATTGAAATTATTCGAAATATTTCTAGTTTTGAATTATGGATTATAGTGAGCGCCGGCTAGGGCTGGGCAGGCATTCCGCGGATACCCTTGGGTTCACTCTTGGTAGAAGTGGGAGCGTCACAGGTGGTATCAGAGCCACTTCACGTGGTCTCTACGTGGGGGTGAGTTTGGCCCAAGTGGTGTTATGGTCCTTATGATGTGAATGGCTAAAGTCTTAAGTACTCTTCTAGAGAGTAATCTGTGAATCAAGAATGTGATAGGTATAAACACTTTATCTTGATACTTGGGAAAAATTAGATACATATGTTGGGTAGGAATCGTAAATATGGTGATTTACTCTTGGGACCGACGGGATCGAGTTGTGAATTATTTTATTTCGGATCCTTGTACCCGAGTACTTAAGAGTTGAGGGGCAATGCTAAGGACTTGAGGTCTCCATTTGCAGGGAATAAGAACCAATCGATATTTTACGTGAATAGTTACCGGAAACCAATACTCGTTTGGTTAGGATGACATAATAATTAAGAGAGAGAGGTGGAGAAGATTGTGGCCCAGAAGATCTTAGTGTTAGGGAACGAGAATCATCTAGTTTCAATTAATCTAGTGAAACATTACTTTTGATCTTTTGCAATGGGACGATGGGAATAAGAGTTAAGAGTTTGTGCCTTGAAGATGCATGTACTTTTGTTAATCACCTGTTTACTTTTGTTTAGTGACCTTGACTTGGTATGTACTTTACTTGACTGTAACTTATGTTATGATCTGATAAGTTTTAGTTGTGTTTGACTTGTATGGTGATAATATTATTTGTGCAGGTGATTTCATTTTTTCTTTAGAGTTGTTACTGGTATGTGTGTATAGTTCAGTTATGGTTTAGTGTGGGATTTATGCATGTACATCTAGATTAGCTGTGAACATGGAAACTAGAGGACAACGAAAGAGACGTCAACCCAGACAACCCCGAAATCAAAGGGTAGATAATGATTCTGCTACTGATCAAATTGCCAAACCAATGGCTATTTGAGGTTATGAAAGATATGAATTTCGAGAGCGCAATTCTTTTTTTTAAGGAGGGAAGATTGTGAGAACCCGAATTTTTTCTTATTTTTATTTTATTTTAGTGGTTTATTTAAATATTTATTCACCCGTTTACCCCAAATAATTTATTTCACCCATTTTAAGTCCATTTGTATGCAAAAATATTCCTTTTATAATTTTAAAACGTTTTGTTAGCAAATTTAATTTTTTCCGACTCGTTCAGCGAGAAATAATGAGTACACATTTTTTGAGATAATATTCGATTCGAGAGTGCTTTAGTTTTGGAGAATTAAGAATGATCAATAGTAGATTAAAAAAAGTTAATTGAGGGATTAGATGTAAGTGAGTTCAAATTAAACTTTTATCGCGCACGCGTCAACAGTTTTTGTAAAAGTCGCGCCAGTACGACTAATTGGAGATTTGAGAAATTAATACTAGACTACTAAGTGTGAGTAATTACCATATTAAAGGAGGTACCTTGGAAGATTAGTGCATAAGTGTACCAAACGAGAGAAAAATTGGTGGTACGAAACACTAGCGCGACACTATTGAAGGTTGATTTTGTGCACCAACTTTAAATTAGCTTCTCCAACACAATTCTTCATTCTTGCTTACCAAGAATTGGACCACCAAACCCTTCTCTCTCTCATTCCATTTGGCCAGCCTTGAAGACAAGAAAGGGAAGAAGAGAACTCCTCACTTCTAGCTTCCATTTTGCTTGTAAAACATCATCCAACCATCAAACTCCTTGGGTTCTTGCTCTAGCTTGAAAGGAAGAGAGGGGCGGATGGTTAGGGCTGTTTTAAGGAGTTTCTCACAACAAAAATATAGGGTTTCTTCTTGGGTTTTGAAGGTATAAACATCTCTCACCAAAACTCTTGCTTTCTTGTTTCATTTCTTGGTTTTAAAGCTTGTAGCTTCCTTCTTGTTGTTGTTGTTTGGATTTGGTTGGTTGAAGTGGACTCTATGAATTCCCACTTTGGTTATATAAGGGCTACTATGATGTTTATGTGCGTGTTAGTGTGTTTGTGATGAGTTTTAATGGAAGAAACTAGAATAGGAGAACGAAAGAGAGAAACCGTGAGAAAGAGGTGCTGTCTGAAATTCTGTTCTTGGTTGGTCAGTAGTTATTTCAATATTTTTGATGTTTTTTAGCTGTGAAATTGGTTGTTATATGTGGTATATTGTGTGTGCAAAGTGTTGTCCGAAAATCATTTGATTTGGTTGAACAACACTTGGAATTTCGAAATTGAAAGAAAACTGGAAATGGTGTTCAGGAAGCCCGAACAGTGCTTCTTTGATTGAACATATCTCTTTGTACAAAAGTCAAAATTGAATATCATTTAAGGCATTTAAAACTAGGCATCTATAGCTTTCTAACGTTATAAAAATCACTTTCTAGTTCGATTTGAGTGAACTGCAGTGAATTGATAAATTCGGCTATTCTGTTGTGTTCTGTCTGTCTGTTCCATTCGAATGGAAATAAGAAGCTGCAATTTGTGACTTGAATTTGAAATACTTGTGAACTATTTTTGGAAATATTTTCTTCTGATGAAATAAAGTATTTTGAACCTAGTTTCCAACGCTACCAACCATTCATAATTTGAACTTGTATTGAGTGAGATATGGCCTGATTTTGAAAGTACGATAAAGCTGGAAAACTGGAAAGTTTTTCCTTCTTGCCGGCCGACTGGTCTAGTTTGTTGTGGGATGTTTTATTTCAAAAATTTTGATGTCAATCAACCATCAATAACTTGTTGAATTTTTAGAGGACCTTGGTTCCAAAAATGAACCGAATTGGAATTAATTTCATTGTGCAAAATGTTTGGAAAGAAAGAAAAGGGTGAGATGGCAGATTTGCTTTAGGAATTTCACGAACTTTGATTATTTTGTTAACTGCCTTCCTACGTAATTTTTCGCATGAAATTGGTAAAGATGTAGTTCACATATGGAAGATTTAATGTAACAAATTTGGTGTATTTTTAATGCCATTTCGATGGCCAAATGGTACCTCCAAGATGCCTTATCAAATCTAGAAAATGACTGGATAGGTCATGAAAGTTGACCAACTTTGGACTGACGTATCTCGTTATTCAAAACTCTGAATTTAGTTTAACTTATTCTGTTTTAAACCTTGATTGGAACTTATATTGTGTTATGAATTTCAGAGCATGATTCGCTTTCTGTGAATTATGCCAAATTTCTAAATATTACCAAAAACTAAGACTGATCCTGTCTTACTTGTTTAAATCAGCAAATTTGACCTAAAAAGTGGATGCTTTCCGTTTAGAATCTTGAAAAAATATTTTCTAGAAACTTTTAATACTTTGGATCTAGTTTCCAACAATACAAAGTTTTTCATTTTTGGACTTACAAGACTCGAGATACAATTTTTCAAAGTAGTGTCACTCTAAATTGGAAAAATTTTTGTTTTCAATCAAATTACTCCTTTAAGAACTTTCCACCTTCCTTTGTGATTGTTGGACTGTTTTAAGTTTGTTTTCATGGTTTGACACAAGATCTCTTTGGAACTTTAAACTTTCATTTCCGATCTTGGTTTCCGAAGGCTAAAGCTCTCTTGATGCATTTACTTGGTCATATAACTCCCTTGGTTAATGATACTTCTCTTTGTACTCAAATTAGGGACTTCAACCCCTATTCTTATGACCTTGATAATTGTACTAGAGTTGGCAATCATACAGGTATTTTAAAAGAATGATTTGAAAGGTTTCTTGTGAACGTAATTAGTAATACTCAGAATGTTTTGGCCGAGCTTCCAACTAAAAATATGTTTATCTTCCTTATTTGAAAACCAAAGCTTCTATCACCATAGTCTCTTGAGTATACGCCTTCGCTTTAATCGTTGAATATGGACGTTGAGTGAGACTTTTATTAAAAGAGAACTTGAGAATTTTACTCGATTTACGGGTACAACTTGAATTGGTGGCTACAAAAGTTAGTGAGTCGTTGGTGGCAGTTTTACTAGACTTTAATTAAATGAGTTTGAAAAAAAATGAGAAAGCTCACTTATACTTGAAACTTGGGCATTCAATTAGGGAATTTTGGCAAGAAACTAATTCTGCATCTTTCTTGGTTTTCATGCCAAAACCTAGAGATCTGTTTAATCTTCAACTTGGAGAATTTTTACCATGACTTGACTCGGATTAATGTATTCTTGAATATTTTCAAATGCTGCCCTCATGGATTAAGTTATTAAGTGATATTGTATTCAATTTGAACGTGTTATCTCTTAAATGAGGGTAGCGGGAATACTACTAGACCTTGGTTAATTGCCTAGGTGATTTGTAATTGTACATGTTTCAGGTGATCAAGAGGATTCCGAGAAACCCGTTTGATTTTGCCTCGCTCTTATTTTAAACTTTTGATTTGGTGAGTGTTCCTTGTAGGTGTTTCTGACTTGAATAGTTTTGCTACATGTTTACCGCATATTTCTTATGTGTTAAGTGTTATCTATAATTGCTCATATATAATTTTTCACCGTTTTAAGGTGAGTGTGTACTTTATCTCACTCGACCTACTAAAATAATGAATTTTTATCGTTTAACCGTGAATTTGTGATGCCCCCACTTCTCCCTATGGTAAACCAAAGGGTATCGGCGGGACGCCTGCTCAACTCTCACCAGAACTCAGTACAATTCCAGTTCTAAGTTAAAGTATAATACTAACAAATGAAAGTCGGAACAAAAGTAAGGAGTAATTTCCATATTTAAATATTCAATCTTACATCACAAGTTCAAAATTACAATCACCTTCCCAAAATATACAACGTCCGAAATATGTCTAGTTGAATACAATCGAAACTTTAATACAAAAGTGCCTCAAGTCAGCTTCTCCCTAACTCTTTCCATTTCGGTTCCTGTTAAGGAAAACAAATCTAATGGGATGAGCTAACGCTCAGTGAGGCCAAGAAAACATGCAAAACACGTAATCCAAGTAGCAGTAATAATTAGTAAGTAAAGCCATAACGTTCAAATAATTAACATTTCAAGCAGGTGAACGTAAACAGAAACAATTCAAGGATATGGTAGCTCTCAGGAGCTAATTTTCACTTGTTTTGTCAACCTCGATCGAATACCTTCCCGCCATGACACCCCGTCAACCGGGTCGTTATTTTAAATCCATAGATCTCCACTTACTTTACAGTTCCGTCCACTTTACACCCCCACCGGACCCGAATATCTATAAAGGCGCTACTACTCGAGTAGGCCAAGCGTAATCTCTCCAATAGATCAAGCTTTTAGTTTTCTCATGGCTCACCAAGCTTCCCGACCAAGCCCTTACTGGCTCGAGTCGCAAGGTCAACCGATGAGTTTGGGCGTCCCCCAGTTCAGTTATAAGTCGAGGAGATTCACTCCAACGACATTCATACAGTTCAGTTATAAGTCGAGGAGATTCACTCCAACGACATGCAGCCAGTTTAAAATACAGTTTAGTTATGAGCAGTTCAGTTCAGTTGTTTAATCAGTGCAATAAAGTACACACTCGACTCAACATTTATAAACCATTCAATTCATAAGAAGCAATTCACATTATTTCAACAAATCATGCACTTGACACTCACCAAGACAAAAGTGAACAAGTGAGCAAGTAAGAAAGTCTTTAATGATCCGCTTTGGGATTCTCTTCGAAACCTCCTTGATCACCTGAAGAAATAACAATTAACAATCATTTATACATACTTACAAACTCCCCGCCAAACAAGGAAGAATGTACGTTCGTTTTCAAAATAATACAATGTTTCGAAAAGTCTCAATATTTCGAAAATCGATATTCAAAAGTGAGGGTTTAATAATACAAGAGAAACTGATTTTCTCTATGAAATCGAGTTGAAAACGATCAATCAATATTAAGAAAGAGTAATGAGTTTTAAAAAACTCATTTCATAAGAACTTATTCAATTTCAGCTTTGTATGACAATCTTTGAAAAATTAAATCTCGAGTTTGGCACATCCAAAAATGGAAAACCTTACACCGTTGGAAACTAGTTCCAAAGTACTAAAAGTTTCTAGAGATACTTTTCCAAGATTCTAAACAAAAGACATTCAAATTTCAGCCCAAAATAGCTGACTTAGACACACAAGACAGTTTCAGTTTTGTTTTTCGGCAAACTTTGGAAATTCGGCAAAATTTACAGAAAGTGAACTAACCTCTAAAATTCGTAACACAATAAGAATTCCAATAAAGGTTTCAAACACAACAAATAGAACAAAAATTGGAGTTTTTAGCATCAAGATATAGTAGTTCAAAGTTAGCTAAAAATGAGGACTGATTGAATATTTTCCAGATTTGGAAGAACAATTTTGGCACATCATTTGTATATCGAAATGGTCTTAGAATGACACCAAAATTGGTACAATAAAACTTCCATATGAGGGCTATTTCTCTATCAAATTTCATTTGAAAATTCATACGAGAAAGTAGTTAACAAGACCACCAAATTTCAAAAAATTTCCAAGGCAATCTGTCTCCTTGCTTCCTTTTCCTTTTTCAAACATTTTGGCCCATGAAATCAACTCCAATCTGACTCATTCATGAAACCAAGACCCAATAAACATTTCATATACATTTGGTAGGTGATTGACATCAGAATGTTCAAAACAACAAGTCCCAAGTCAAGTTAGGCCATTCGGCTAGCCAAAATTAGGGTTTTCCAGCTTTGGTACAGTTCGGGAATTGGGCTATATCTCACTCAATACAACTTGAAATTGAGCGTGGTTGGTGGCGTTGGAAACTAAAATCATAGGGATACATTTCATAAGGACACATCATTTTGAAATTCAATTTGCAAATGAGAGAAAACAGAGCCACAATTTGCAGTTTCCAACTTCCTCTTGGTTGGACTGACATAACAGGGCAGCTGAATGTGATCAATCACTACAGGTGACTCACTTCTAATTAGAAGGTTTATGATATACCGTTAGAAAAATACGGATGTCTAGTTTCAAATGCCACAAACGGCACTTGATTTTGACATCTGAGTAGAGAGTTATGATCGTTCAAAGTTGCTCTATCCAGCATACCTGGACAGTGTTTTTCCAGATTTGAAGATTTTCGAAATTCCAACTTTTACCCAACCAAACCAAATGATTTTTGGTGGAAACTTTCCACACATTCTACACAAAATATCTACATCAGATTCAAGATCATTTGAGCATCAAAAATTCGAATCAAAACTTCGAGAAAAACAGGGCAGATTTTTGGCCTCTTCCTATATAATTTTCCTTTCACTTTTCCAACAAATCTTATCTTGTTTATCACATAACTAACACAAACAACACTTAACATCATCATATCAGTCCTATATCATCAAGGTGGGATTTCATAGAGCCCACTCCAACCATTTAAATCCAAACAACAACAATAACAATGAAGTTACAAACTTCCTAGCAAAGATCAATCCACTAAAGCCAAGGTTAGATGGTTGGATGATTACCTCCTACTCCTTTGAGTGAAATCAAAAATTTTGCACCTCTAAAGCCCAATAAAAACATTGAGATGATGCCTTTCTTCTAGCTTAAGAGGATCTGCAAGAAATTTTGAGGTTGGATACAAAGTTTAAGGTAATTTGGAGTAGGATTTGGAGTGAAATTGTGAAGAGTTTTCTTCTTCTTCCTTGCTTGAGTATGGCTGGCCCTTGAGGACGAAGAAAGAGAGAAAAGGCTGATCAATGAAGCTTCTTGAGGAAGCTTAAGAATTTGTGGTTAGAATTCCCTCAAAAGTCAACTCTTAATCGTGCTCGCACGCGCGCGTTTTCTGTCCGTTTTCTCTCGGGTTTGTTTCACGTGTGCACTAAATCTCTAATGTACTTTCTCTAACATTATAATTATTTACTCTTAGTAGTCTATAATAAATTTGTTAAATTTCCATTTAACCGTTCTGGCTCGAAATACGCGAACTTCTGATTCACGCGCGATAAAGCGAAACTTTAAAGGAATTCATGTAACGATATTATAATTACCTAATACTAGGGTAAATAATTATAAAAGAACTATTTTAAAAATAAAAACATGAGTCCTCAAATGAGTCTTGTATTAATTTTTCATATCTCCAATTAATTTGTATCAGTGCATCTTTCGAAAGACTATCAACGCGCGAGCAGTATAAGTTTAATTTAACTCACTCACATCTAATTTCTCAATTAACTTTTCTTAGTTTATTATTGATCATTCTTAATTCTCCAAAATTATTGCACTCTCGAACCGAATTTTGTCTCAAAAAATATGTACTCATTATTCCCTACTAAACGAGCATCCGAAAAATCAATTTTGCTAACAAAATGTTTTAAAAACATAAGGGAGACATTGTTCCATACAAATGGACCAAAAATGGTTGAAATAAATTATTCGAAGAAAACGGGTGAATAAATAATTAAATAAGCCAGTAAAATAAGATAAAAATAAGAAAATTTTTGGGTCCTCACAGAATTTCTATCGTTTACCGGTTTATTTGATTACTTGTGCAAGTTGTAAGTTCTTAGTTGAACTGGGCCCTACCCTTGGTTACTAACTTACTCGAGTTGGAATTGGGTTCGGTCGAACAGGTTGGAACTCTATGCCACCGTATCGGCATACTCGAATATTACCATTGGAGGGATAAGACGATGGTCAGACAAACCGAGGGAAATATTGGAGTTATACGGTGCAGTTGACCGAAACAATTCCACGTGAATACCGTATCCTTTTAATGTATGTTTATTTTTTTAAAATGATAAATGTCTCATTTTAATGTGCCAATGTGACATCTTGAACCATATGTGCGTTACGCTTAATTTATTTGATTTATTAGAACTGCTAGTGTGTTTTGGAACCTCAATGGGCTATTTAGCTCATTCCACGCTTTTGTTTTCCTTAACAGCGTTCAGGACCGAGAGTGCTCACGAATAGTTCTAAGTTATTTACTTTTGGAGACTTCAACTTGTATTATAGCAATGACTGTAGTACATATTCTTTTGAGTTGTATTTAACTTTGAAAGTTAACTAATGGTAAGTATGAAATGTTTTGGAGTACTTTAAATGTATATTAAAATTATTCGAAATATTTCTAGTTTTGAATTATGGATTATAGTGAGCGCCGGCTAGGGCTGGGCAGGCATTCCGCGGATACCCTTGGGTTCGCTCTTGGTAGAAGTGGGCGTCATAGGTGGTATCAGAGCCATTTCGCGTGGTCTCTACGCAGGGGTGAGCTTGGCCCAAGTGGTGTTATGGTTCTTATTATGTGAATGAGTAAAGTCTTAAGTACTCTTCTAGAGCGTAATCTGTGAATCAGGAATGTGATAGGTATAAACCCTTTATCTTGATACTTGAAAAAAATTAGATACGTATGTTGGGTAGGAATCGTAAATATGGTGATTTACTCTGGGGACCGACGGGCTCGAGTTGCGAATTATCTTATTTTGGATCCTTGTACCCGAGTACTTAAGAGTTGAGGGCAATGCTAAGGACTTGTGGTCTCCATTTGCAAGGAATAAGAACAAATCGATATTTCACGCAAATAGTTACCGGAAACCAATAATCGTTAGGTTAGGATGGCACAATAATTAAGAGAGAGAGGTGGAGAAGGTTGTGGCCCAGAGGATCCTAGTGTTAGGGAATGAGAATCATCTAATTCCAATTAATGTAGTGAAACACTACTTTTGATCTTTTGTAATGGGACGATGGGAATAGGGGTTAAGAGTTTGTGCCTTGAAGATGCATGTACTTTTGTTAATCACCTGTTTACTTTTGTTTACTGACCTTGACTTAGTATGTATTTTACTTGACTGTAACTTGCATTATGATTTGATGAGCTCTAGTTGTGTTTGACTTGTATGGCGATAATATTATTTGTGCAAGTGATTTCATTTTTTCTTTAGAGTTGTTATTGGTATGTGTGTGTAGTTCAGTTATGGTTTAGTATGGGGTTTATGCATGTGCATCTAGATTAGCTGTGAATATGGAAGCTAGAGGACAACGAAAGGGACCTCAACCCAGACAACCCCGAAATCAAAAGGGTAGATAATGATTCTGCTACTAATCCAAACGCCGAGCCAAGGGTTATCTGAGGTTATGGAAGGTATGAATTTCGAGAACAAAATTCTTTCTTTTAAGGCGGGAAGGTTGTGAGAACCCGAATTTTTTTCTTATTTTTATTTTTATTTTGCTGGTTTATTTAATTATTTATTCACCTGTTTACCTTAAATAATTTATTTCACCCGTTTTAAGTCCATTTGTATGCAAAAATGTTTCTTTTATAATTTTAAAATTTTTCGTTAGTAAATTTAAAATTTTCGTGCGAGTTTACGTTTTTCGAGATAATATTCGATTTGAGAGTGTTTTAGTTTTGGAGAATTAGGAATGATCAATAGCAGACTAAGAAAAGTTAATTGAGAGATTAGATGTGAGTGAGTTCAAATTAAACTTTTACTCGCGCGTCAACAGTTTCCCGAAAGTCGCACCGGTACGACTAATTAGAGATTTGAGAAATTACTATTGAACTACTAAGGGTGAGTAATTACCATATTAAAGGAGATACCTTGGAAGTGTAGTGCAAAAGTGTACCAAACTAGAGAGAAATTGGTGAGCACGACACTATTGAAGGTTGACTTTGTGCACCAACTTTAAATTAGCTTCTCCAACACAATCCTTCATTCTTGTTCTCCAAGAATTGGACCACCAAACCCTTCTTTTTCTCATTCCATTTGACCAGCCCTCAAGATAAGATAAGGAAGAAGAGAACTCCTCACTTCTAACTTCTATTTTGCTTGCAAAACATCATCCAACCATCAAACACCTTGAGTTCTTGCTCTAGCTTGAAGGGAAGAGAGGGGCAGCTGGTTAGAGGCTATTTTAAGGAGTTTCTCACAACAAAAATAGAGAGTTTCTTCTTGGGTTTTGAAGGTGTAAACATCTCTCACCAAAACTCTTGCTTTCTTGTTTCATTTCTTGGTTTTGAAGCTTGTAGCTTCTTTATTGTTGTTATTGTTTGGATTTGGTTGGTTGAAGTGGGTTTTATGAATTCCCACCTTGGTTATATAAGGGCTGCTATGATGTTTATGTGCGTGTTAGTGTGTTTGTGATGAGTTTTAATGGAAGAAACTAGAAGAGGAGAAGGAAAGAGAGAAACTGTGAGGAAGAGGTGTTGTTCGAAATTCTGTTCTTGTTTGGTCAGTGGTTATTTCCAAATTTTTTATGTTTGTTGGCTGTGAAATTGGTTATTATATGTGGTATATTGTGTGTACAAAGTGTCGTCCGAAAATCATTCGATTTGGTTGAACAAAACTTGGAATTTCGAAATTGAAAGAAAACTGGAAATGGTGTTCAGGAAGCCCGAACAGTGCTTCTTTGATTGAACATATCTCCTTGTATAAAAGTCTAAATCAAATGCCGTTTACTGTATTTGAAACTAGACATCTGTAGTTTTCTAATGGTACAAAAATCACTTGCTAGTTCGATCCGAGTGAACTGCAATGAATTGATAAATTCGGCTGTTCTGTTCTATCCTGTCTGCCTGTTCCATTCTATTGGACATGAGAAGCTGCAATTTGTGACTTGAATTCGAACTGCTCGTGAACTGATTTTGGAAATATTTTCTTCTACTGAAATGAAGTATTTCGAACCTCTTCTCAAACACCACCAACCATTCAAAATTTGAACTTGTATTGAGTGTGATATGGCCAGATTTTGAAAGTGCGATAAAACTGGAAAACTAGAAAGCTTTTCCTTCTGGTTGGCCAACTGGTCTAGCTTGTTGTGGGATGTTTTATTTCAAAAATTTTGATGTCAATCACCCATCAATTACTGTTGAATGTTTAAAGGTCCTTGGTTCCAAAAATGAACCGAATTAGAACTGATTTTGTTGTGCAAAATGTTTGGAAAGAAAGAAAAGGATGAGATGGCAGATTTGCTTTGGGAATTTCACGAACTTTGATTATTTTGTTAACTAACTTCCCACGTGATTTTTCGCATGAAATTTGGCAGAGATGTAGTTCACATATGGAAGATTAAATGTACCAAATTTAGTGTATTTTCAAAGCCATTCGATGGCTGAAAGGTGCCTCAAAAATGCCTTCTCAAATCTGGAAAATGACTGGACAGGTCATGAAAGTCAACCAACTTTGGACTGATGTATCTCGATATTCAAAACTTTGAATTTAGTTTCGCTTATTGTGTTTGAAACCTTGATTGGAACATATATTGCGTTACAAATTTCAGAGCATGATTCGCTTTCTGTGAATTATGCCGAAGTTCTAAATATTACCAAAAACCAAGACTGATCTTGTCTTACTTGTTTAAATCTGCAAATTTGAGCGGAAAAATGGATGCTTCCGTTTAGAATCTTGAAAAAATATCTTCTAGGAACTTTTAGTAGCTTGGATCTAGTTTTCAATGGTACAAAGTTTTCCATTTTTGGACTTACGGGAATCGAGATACGAATTTTCAAAGTAGTGTCACTCTAAACTGGAAAAATTTCTGTTTTCAACCAAATTACTCCTTTAAAAACTTTCCACCTTCCTTGTGATTGTTGGACTGTTTTAAATTTGTTTTCATGGTTTAATACAAGGTCTCTTTGGAACTTTGAAATTTCATTTCTGATCTTTGTTTTCGAAGGTTAAATCTCTCTTGATGCATTTACTTGGTCATGTAACTCCCTTGATTATTGGTACTTTTCTTCGTACTCAAATTAGAGACTTCAACCGCTATTCTTTTGGCCTTGATAATTGTACTAGAGTTGGCAATCATACAAATATTTTAAAAGAATGATTTGAAAGGTTTCTTGTGAACGTAATTAGTAACATTCGGAATGTTTTGGCCGAGCTTCCAAGTAAAAATGTGTTTTTCTTCCATATTTGAAAACCAAAGCTTTTGCCTTCATAGTCTCTTGTGTATATGCTCTCAATTTAATTGTTGAATATGGATGTTAAGTGAGGATTTTATTAAAAGAGAACTTGAGAATTTTACTCGATTTACGGGTGCAACTTGAATTGGTGGCTAAAGAAGTTAGTGAGCCATTGGTGGCGGTTTTACTAGATTTTAACTAAATGAGTTTGAAAAAAATGAGAAAACTCACTTATACTTGAAACTTGGGCGTTCAACTAGGGAATTTTGACAAGAAACTAATCCTCCACCTTTCTTGGTTTTCATGCCAAATTTTAGAGATCTGTTTAATCTTCAACTTGGAGAATTTTGGACATGACTTGACTCGGATTAATGTATTCTTAGATATTTTCAAATGCTACCCTCATGGATTAAATTAATAAGTGATATTGTTTTCGATTTAAACGCGTTATCTCTTAAATAAGAGTAGCGGGAATACTACTAGACCTTGGTTGATTGCCTAGGTGATTTGTAATTATACATGTTTCAGGTGATCAAGAGGATTCCAAGGAACTCGTTTGATCTTGCGTCGCTCTTGCTTTACACTTTTGATTTGATGAGTGTTTCTTGTAAGTGTTTCTTGTAAGTGTTTGTGACTTGAATAGTTTTGCTACGCGTTTACCACATATTTCTTGTGTGTTTAAATGTTAAATGTTATCTGTAATTGCTCATATGTAATTTTTTACCGTTTTAAAGCGAGTGTATACTTTATCTCACTCAACCTACTAAAATTATTAATTTCTATCGTTTAACCATGAATTTTTACCGTTTATCGGTTTATTTGATTACTTGCGCATGTTATAAGCTCTTAGCTGAATTGTGTGATGCCCTGAAAGAATGAGTGTGAGAACTCGAAAATTTTTATATATTTTCGAGACATTATTTCGTTTTCTTGTCTATAATTTTATGCCTTTCTTCAATATATTAATTTCCTATACATTTTTATAAGGGAATATAGTTTTCAAATCATTTACTTGGTACAAGTTAGTCCACGTTAATTTTGAAGAGTATTATGAACGTGGGACCCGCTAGTGCGTAAATACAATATATTTTTGACAACTTGTTGGAGTTTTGTATTAAGTGATATTATTTTGCAAGGTGCTAAGTGGTAATTAGAGGATAGTTATCTAGATTAAGCTTGGTAGACAAAGGGATAAGAATACACTTAAGAAGGAGCCAAGTGTCATGAACCTATTGGATGTTGGATTTGACCAAGATCTTCTTAACTTTCCAAAAATCAATTTTGACTCAATTTTCTCTCATTTTTCTTGTGTCTTGGCTGAACCTCTTGAGGAGGAAAACAAGAGAGAGCTCTTCAATTTCTAGCTTCCAAATTTGCTCAAATCTTGAGTTTCAACCAACCAAATCACAAACTACACCATACAAGTGATCATTAGGGAAGGTTAAAGGTGTTGGTGGAGTTATTTTGGAAAAGGAACCATTAAGCTCCTACCTTTCTTGTGATTTTAAGGTATTTTGCCAAGAACATCCTCTTTACTTCAATTAATTGCTTATTAGTGGTTTTTAGTTGTTTTAGATGTTGTTTTGTAGAAGATTAGCACTTGAATGCATGAATTCCAGTTTTAGGGTTTCATCCTACCCTGTTCTACCCGAACCTGTTAGGCCATGATAGATGTCGAATTAGCTATTGGCAAAAACATGAAAGTTGTAGGAAATAATGTTTTATAGTTTCCTACAAAATTTCAGCTCAATCCGAGCACTGTAGAATGTGAAATGACCGAAATACCCTTGACTGTCCATGAACCCTGCTTCGCACCCAGATTTCTATTTTCGTGGAGATTTCCATTTTTGACCATGAAAATGTATGATTTGGCTTTTGAGGTCTTCATAAGAAATGTAGGTATATGTCTTGTCTTCGAAACGCCATAAGATTCGTTTCAATCTGATAAGGGTAGTTTCAGTTATGGATGTTGTGCCGAAAGATGTATTTGATGGTTTATAATGTGTATGTGGTTAATTTGAGATGAATTGGTGTTGCTTGTAGGTTGGAAATGAAGCATTTAAGGGGAAATGCTGTCCGAACTTATAGAGTGTATGATTGCTTTGAGGTTGTGAATTAGGGCTTGGATTCAGACAAGGTAATGATATATGATGGATGGTTCCTGAGTCGTGGAGGTGAGTGACCCTAAACTGTTTCCAAAGTTACTTTTGAACGTTTTCTTGTATTATTTACTCGATTTCATATCATGAGTGTTTGCATGTGAGTCCATGACATGATTTGGCTTAAATGAGTTCTTGGGGAGTCTTGTGCTGCATACCAACGTCTCCTCTACTATTTACCTGGAGCCAACGTCTCCACTACTTTCGTGAGTTCATGACATGATTTGGAGCACCAACGTTGCTCCCCCTTATTGTTTATCGTTAAATAATCTTTTTGAGCGTTGGGTGTTTAAGTGCAATGATTTCACTGGCTCACGAGAGCGATAAACGTACATTTGATCCTTGATTCATGACATCATTGAAGTGCATTATCTTGAAATATATTTGCTTACTGATTTTGCCGGTTACTCACTGAGATTTTAGCTCACCCCAAAACTATTTTATTCCCCTCCACAGGGCTCGTGGCGAAGGAAGGCTTGTAGTACTTATTCACGTGACTGGATGGCATATATCTTGTACAGTTTGGATTTGGAATCATTTTATGTATAGTTGGGATTTGTTTCCACTTCGCTTATGATATGTAATTATTGGAGAATTTGATGTATATATGAGATTTATCTTGTAATTTATTTGAGGACTGTAGTGATCGACTGAGTCCCGTTGAGAGTTGGGCAGGCGGCCCGCCAAGCCCTTTGGTTCGCCTTAGGGGGAGGTGGGGCTGTCACAACTTGGGCCCCGCCCTTGTTTACTAACCTGCTCGAGCCAAGATCGGGCTTGGTCGGGTAGGTTGGAACTCTGGTCCACCGTATCGGTATACTCGAGCATTACCACTGGAGGGATAAGGCGATGACCAGACAAATCGGGGAAAATATTGGAGTTATAAGGTGCAGTTGATCGAAACAGTTTCACGTGAACATCATATCATTTTAATGTGTGTTTATTTCTATAAAATGATAAATGTCTCATTTTAATGTGCCAATGTGACACCTTGAACCGTATGTGCGTTATGCTCAATTTATTTGATTTAATAGAACCGCTAGTGTGTTTTGGAACCTCACTGGGTTATTTAGCTCATTCCACGCTTTTGTTTTCCTTAACTGAATTCAGAACTGAGAGTGCTCACAAATAGTTCTAAATTATTTTCTTTTGGAGACTTCAACTTGTATTATAGCAATGACTATAGTACATATTCTTTTAGCTTGTATTTAAGTTTGAACGTTAACTAATGGTAAGTATGAAATGTTTTGGAGTACTTTAAATGTATATTGAAATTATTCGAAGTATTTTTAGTTTTGAATTATGGATTGTAGTGAGTCCCGACGAGAGTTGTGTAGGCGTTCCGTGGATAGCCTTGGGTTCGCCCTTGGAAAAAGTGGGGGCGTCACTGGTGGTATCAGAGCCACTTCGCGTGGTCTCTGTGCGAGGTGAGTTTGGACCAAGTGATGTTATGGTCCTCATTATATGAATGAGTAAAGGTTTAAGTACTTTTCTAGAGCATATGTTGTGAATCATGAATGTGATAGGTACAAATCCTTTATCTGGATACTTAGGAAAAATTAGATATGTATGTTGGGTAGGAATTTCAAATATGGTGATTTATTCTGAGGACCAGCCGGTTCGAGTTGCGAATTACCTTATTTCGGATCTTTATACCTGAGTACTTAGGAGTTGAGGACAATGCTAAGGCCTTGGGGTCCCTATTTGCAGGGAATAAGAACGAATCGATATTTCATGCGAATAGTTACAGGTAACCAGTAATCGTTTGGCTAGGATGACACAATAATTAAGAGAGAGAGGTGGAGAAAATCGTGGCCCAGAGGATCCTAGTGTTAGGGAACAAGAATCATCTAGTTCCAATTAATCTAGTAAAACACTACTTTTGATCTTTTGTAATGGGACAATGGGATAAGACTTAAGAGTTTGTGCCTTGAAGATGCATGTACTTTTGTTAATCACATGTTTACTTTTGTTTACTGATCTTGACTTGATATGTACTTTACTTGACTGTAACTTGTGTTATGATCTGATGGGCTCTAGTTGTGTTTGACTTGTATTGTGATAATGTTATTTGTGTAAGTGATTTTATTTTTTTCTTTAGGTTTGTTACTGGTATGTGTGTGTAGTTCAGTTATGGTTTAGTGTGGGGTTTATGCATGTGCATCTAAGTTACCTGTGAACATGGAAACTAGAGGACAACGAAAGGGATGTCAACCCAGACAACCCCAAAACCAAAGTGTGAGAATCTGAAATTTTCTCTATTTCTAGGCATTATTTTATTTCTTTGCATATGTTTTCTATATTTTCCTTATTATATTAATTTTCTAGATATTATTATAAGTCAATATAGTTTTGAATTATTTTTCTATTATAAGTTTGTTCATGAGATATTAGGAGTGCATATTGGACGTGGGACCCGCTAGTGCGTTAAGTTGAATAAAAGGATTAAATTACTAGGTGTTAGGAGATGATTGGAGGTTATCTAGATGATTTAACCATGGAGAGACAAGAAGATAGGTTTGAACTTAAAAGGGTGCTAGGTGTCGCGACATGAGTGGATGTGGACTTTGACCACTATTCCCCAACTTTACCAAATATCAAATTTGACCCAAAATTCATCTTCATTTTCTGCATCTTGGCCGAGCTTCTTGAGAGGAAAGAAGAGAGAGACCTTCAACTCATTTCTTCCATTTCTTGCACACAACTTGTGATTCAACCACTAAAACTTCAAATTTCTCCATAAAAGTCCTTTGTTAGGTAGGATTAAAGAAGGTGGTAGAGTGGTTTTAGAAGAATAGGTTCTAAGTTGCTATCTTTCTTGAGTTTATAAGATGAGTTGCTGAGAAATTTCCTTTTGTTCTTAATAAGGGTAGATTAGTGGTTTTATTGGCTAAATATGCTCTATTGTGGAAGATTTCATGATTTTAAGTAGAGTTTAATAAATTTCTGATTTATTAGTGATTTTTTCTGATTTTATATGATGATTGTTAGTTGGCCATGGAATGATGGCTTGATATGGTCTAAGGTGGAACTTTTGTGTGTTAGTTGTGGTTGTTGTAGACACTTACTATTTATTTCTTAGTTTTTATTTGTTATGTTAAATTTTATTCACTTTTTAGTTTCTTTTAGTTAGTTTTTTTTTATTATTTTTAAGGTTTTTAGCGTAGAATTTATCGAAAAGGAAAAGTCACTCACAAAAATATGTTTTATTTTCTTTTAGATTCAAATTTAATGTTTTTCTTATTGTTATTATTTTGTTTCAAATAATTATTTGAAAAAAAAAAGAAGGAAAATCATTCAAAAATATGCTTTAGTCGTTTTAATATAATGTTTTCTCGGGAAAAAGAAAAAAAAAAGAAAATTGTCCACAAAATATGTTTATTTCTTCTAAATTCAATATTTTGCATTTTGTTTATTTTTGTTAAGTTATTTTGAAAAAAAAAAGAGAAAAACGAGAAAAACGATGAAAATGGAAAATGAAAAAAAGGGAAAATTGGATTTGCATTTTGTTGTTTCTAATGTTAATTAAATTGTTTTTGTTTTTAATGTTTATTATTTTCAATTTTGTTATTTTAAAAAAAAAAAGATTTTTACATGCAAGCTGCGGAAACGCAGCTTGCAAGGACAGTCACGCACGCCCCATCGGAGGGCTAGATTTTACGGTAGTAACAAGCCCCTCATCCTCAACGTTGAGATGAGGATTTAGGGGATAGAGGTCCCCATATAAAAGGGAAGAGACAGCCGAGAGATGGGGGGAGGTTTTTTGGGACGGCTAAAACTAGAGAGAGCAGAGAGAGTTTGAGGGGTGGAGAAAGGAAAGCAAAAGGTGACAGGGGGGTAAGAAAATAAGAGAGAGGGAAGGCTAAAGGAAAACGGGAAAGTAAATCAGGGAGTGACCGAGAGAGAGTTGAGAAAGAAAAGAGTGGAGCGTGAGAAGGTGTTCTGTGACGACGGAGGAAAGGAAGACAGCGGAGGAAGGGAGGTGGCTGCGGGAAAGAAGGAGACTAAAGACCTCATCTTTTGATCGCATCAAGCTTCAGCCGAAAAAAAAAGAAACCCAAAGGTAACAGCTTTCCACTTTGGAGTTTGTTTATGAGTTGTTGGGCGATGTCAAAATGCTGAAAAGTTTCTGCCTTTACGCCTGTTGTCATCCTCCATGCGAGTTTTATTTGTAAATCTGCGTGGGTTGGGCTGGGATTTGGACGGGTATGATTTGCCTATGGGGGGTATACGATGAATCCGTAGTTTTATTTGATGGTCAAGGCCAATCTTCGTGCATATAGAAATTTCAGAAAATTAGAAATGGTTTCGGGCAAATCTGTTTTAATGTTTCGTTGGTCACTACTCTTCCTGTTCTTGTGGTTTGTTTGCGTGGCTTGGCGAATCTGAATACTTGCTGTTTTAATGTTTAATGTGTCAGGTTATGGCTGGGCACATGCCTGTTATGTAAGGTTGCTAAAAGCTCAAAGTTTCAGAAGATGAAAAGTTACAAGAAATCTGTTCTTATGCCACTCTCTGCCTTGTTTCCTTTCGTTGGCATGTGTAGTGAATGCTGAGTTTGGAGTCGTGTTTAAGATGTTTGGGTGACTAATAAGAAGCATTTGCAGAAGCCCAAACAACCAGAAATGAAGGAAATTTCACTTGATGCATGCATGAACACATGTTCTGCTAAGTTTCTTTGCTGCATTTTTGTCTTGGGCCTGGATCATCTCGTTTGGGATGGTTAGGGGGTAGGCATCCAGGTTTAAGCTGTGCTGAGATTTATGTTTACAGATGTGTGTGGGTTGGATTAATAAACAATAAGTCTTGTACATTCTTACCTATCATTGGCGTGAGTTGGAGATGTGAGCTTGCAACAGAAAATTGCAGCAAGAACGGACTGGTCTATTTTGCTTTTGCCGAAGTGTTTTCCCCATTCCCTCATCCTTGTAGTCGTATATCTTGTGGGTTTTATGTTATTGAGTCTTCAGCGAACGTTGCATTAGAGTTTGATATGTTGGGGGGTTGAATCCTGTGGATTTAGTAGACAGGTTTACATGTTTCTTTTGAGTTCATGTTCATGGCTGCCTTCCTGCGCATATAGAAGCTGAAACATTGCAGAAATGCACCCCTGAATAAGTTCAAGTTTGCTAGTTTCATTGCTATCTTTTTGTTTTGCATGTTAAAGCTCTATCTCAAATTTTTCTGAGCTATGTGAGCTGCCGAATGGTCTCAGTTGCGAAATGTTTCCTTGTGGTTGCTGCATCTTATGCTCAATTGTTTTGAGTAGATTTTCTGGGGTGTAAATGTTTGTGTTTGAAGTTAACAAGATGAATAGGAGGTCATGGCATTGGGAGGGTTTGATGGATAAATCCATAAGCTTCATTCCCAGCGTGCCGCATGATCAAATTTCTGTTGCATGTGAAAATTGCAGAAAATCTTGTTCCTCAAAGTCAGCATTTTGTCCTGATCATTTTTGTTGCATTTTTGAGTTCAAAACCTGTTTGATCCTACTCCTACCTTTGCTTCAAATCTCTGCATTTTGATTTGAGTGAAGATATACTTGGGTTATTTGCATGAATATAGATTCGGCCAAATAGGTAAGAAATTGAATGAGACTGCATAGCCGTGAGTTTGCAGAATGCATGAGTTTCTTTGTGTTTTTTTGCATGAGTTTCTTTCTATGTTTTGATTGTTTAGATGTTAAAGTTCCATATTCGGTTGCTGGGTTAGAGCTTTGATGTTTGGTGGGTAAAGTTTAGGTCAAAATTGAGCATGCAAATTGGAACTTGCGTTTGGGATTTGAAATTGCAGCAAAGATGTTAGCTGAAAATTTGCAGAAAGCATAAGCTATGTGGGTTGCATGAATTTGCATGAAATAAAATTCTGAATTTGCACTTTGACCCCCCAAGTCTCCCTTTGTTCCATTGTGGCCCAAATAATTAGAGAAATCAACCAATTTGACCCCTCAAACTTCCTTTTTCCTTTCAATTAGGCCCTAGCTTTGTGAACATGGATGTTTAAGTGGTGTAAGTGCTTTAACATTTGTGTGATTATTTGTGATTACTTGAACTTTTCATTACTTATGGGTTTTTGAAATTCCCAAATCGCTTCAATAGGCTTTGATTGATTGGTTAATGTTTTTAATTGGGTCCTTGTCTGCCTTAAACCTTTGAGTATAGGTTGTTTAGCCTATTTGGGTGTTTTAAGTGCTTCAATTTCGTGTTATATTCATTCCATGTGATTAATGACTTATTTACATTTCTATCATTAAATTGGTGCATTAATCCTTTGCTTTGAATGGTTTTAGCCCAAGTTATCCCGTTAATTGGTGATTTAGCCCAATTTAAGTCTTGTCCACTTTATTAGCAACACAAAGGGGGGAGGTATAATCTCTTTTATCTTTTTTCCGTCGCTTCTATGTGAATCAACGTGCTAAGTGAGAATTGCATGTCTACTTGCTTCCTTGCTTTTCCATAATCTCTTTCATTTATTTCATTTACTTTTGCTTTTTATTTAAGTTTCTTTATGGGGTATGTGTACACCTCTTGGCTTGTAATAGATAGGGCTTGGAAAGCACTTGATGAAGACCTATTGAACACACGTGCCTAGCTAGCAAATGTAATAGGTTCATTAGCTTGATTGCTTGCTTTGTTGCTATGTGTTAATTTGCTTTATTAGGCTCTTGCATCTAGTCGAGCATGCTAAGTGTTATGTGCTATGTGTTTATGAGTGTTTGGCATGTCTACTTGCTTTCTATAGCAATGGATGAATGTGATGGATGAATGTACGTCACCACACTAGTCCAATGCTAGTTGTGGCTCATTTATAGAAAGGGCTAGTCCAATGCTAGACCCAATAGGCCATCCCCCTTTCACTAGTGCATACTTGCATGTTCACTACATTTCATGCATTTTTCTTAGTTTTATCATTTGGCATGCTCGAACCCCTTTTCCCCTCATTTTAGGATTTTTGCACCTCATGCTAGTTATAGGATACATTTGCTTGAGAGTCCCCTTTCGATAAGGGAAACGAGCGAGTGTGGCTACAAAATAGCCTTAGCACGCTAGTTCTCCCTTCTAATCAAAGGGAAAATTAAAGTCACAAAGTTAGGAGTCCCCGTTCCCGTTTTGATGCATTCCTCTAGGGTTCATGCATTTTTTCACTATCACGTACACTTCTACTTTATATTCTAACCCTTTTTCCACATTCTCACTTCACACTACTTTTGCACATTTTCATTCAATTACTTACACTTTATAATATCACACGCACACATGCACTTTATGTTATCTCACATACATTTTCACATTATTTCTTTACTCACTTTGCCTTGTAAATACATTTGCACAACTCCACTTACATCCTATTATTTTTATTACTTTTCTCACTTCACACAAACTCACATTTTCACATGGCATGCATTCCACTCATTTTTACGTCATTTAGAATTATGTGTGACCTCTCCAAAGGATCATTATTGGGCTTCACAATTAATGTGATTGGCACCACTCAACCTTTGAAGAGAAATTTCCCCCATGTCCCCCTAGGTCTAGGTTTTTGCATTCATATAGTCATATCCAACACGCGATTCATACCTTGGGTAGAAAAGTAGAAAACGTGGGGCTAAGTCACGCAACTAGCTTTGGCTAGGGCAAGGGAGTGCCTTAGGCTCCGCCTTTGCCTTCTCCCTTACCAAATGTGACCCCCGATCCCTTTCTTTGGTTACGTAGACCTAAAAATTTTCAAAAAGGGTTTGTTTACTTTTTCATTCAAAAAATAAAAAATCATTTTTGGGTGACTTGGTACCCCCTAACTCTATACCAAGTGGCGACTCCATTTTTCATACAAAAAAACCCTTTTAAACTTTACTTGACCAAAACCGTCGCATTTCACAATCCCACGGTCTTTTCTTTCACTTCTACACACGTTCACACACACCACACACACTTCCACACACCATTATCAAAAATTGGGGGCGCGACAACTTGGCGACTCCACTGGGGACCTCCTAAGTGGGTCCAAGCATTTGACTTAGCCATTCGTTTCTTTTTCTACCCTTTTTATGTATGGCATGTGGATATTAGGATTGCATTTTCCCTTTTTAGGACTCTTTGCCTCACTCGCATCTCAAATTACTCCTTCGCTCACGAATGTATGATTGGTTGATTAGGTGTATGTTTACTTGTTTATCTCGCGCTTGCATTGCATTTGAGGGGGGTGTGTGTCACCTTTAGAGTCTCGCATGATTCTCAACCCTTTCCCTCAAAATAGGGAACACTTCATACGTGCACGTTTACTTATTGTTATCCCATTTTATTTTATTTTTCGTGGGCGCTATCCCACACCGCCTTGTAGGATTAGGATTGATTGCCTTGGGTAGGCGGATGGTGTGCACTGCGCCCATAGCGCTGCCTAAGGGATCACTCGAGCCACCGATCGAAAGCCTTGGGAGTGATGACCCTTGGCCTTTGGGTCTGAAGGCTTGGGGACCTTTTAAACCTTATCGAGTCTAGTTGCATTAGTGAACCCCAGCCTCATGTATCCATGTTAGAATTTTCCTAGGTTAGAGTCAGCCTCACCCTCTTTTAAGCACATTAGGCACGAGGGAAGGGGTTCCACCCCTTTTACTTGATTTTATTGTATTTCTTTTCTTGCTCCCAATATGTTTTGTGTACTATCAATTGCACTAACCATTCTCGTGTTTTCTTGGCTTGCATTCATTTGCCTTAGTACTAAGAGGCCTTTTTGGCACTCTTTTAGTGACTTACCCCACTAGATAACTCACATGTTTAAATTTCAGTCATTATACTTAATTTTCAATAAATACATTTCATTTTAGACATTTTCCCCCTAATACATTATTTATGTCCCTTAGGCCATATTTGTCATATATTTACATCGTTTTAATAAATGGCATCATGCATTAAACCTTAGAAGGAACGCCAATTAGGCAATTTCCATGTTAGGGAAGCCAACCCTAATCCCATGGGTACTTAACCCTATTTTTGGGATCTGCACGTTTACTTTTTGCAAATTAACCTAAAGGGTAAAATCCCAAGGTAACGGTATCTAAGTGAATTCCCCATCCAGATGACGCAGTGTCGAATGCTCAACCAAGTCCCCCGAGAGTTGAATCAGTGGAAGAATAACCTGTCTTACGAGATTGGAGGGCTGTTCCAATATGTGGGGCATTTACCAAGTCTTGTCGACATAATACCCAACGTGTCCGCTATTCAAGCACTGATCAATTATTGGGATCCAGATGCCTCGGTTTTCCGGTTTGGAATGTGCGAGCTCACCCCAACCCTAGAAGAGTTAGAGGGATTGTTGCAAGTGCCGGGAAAGGGCAGTCCTATGATATATCCGAGCGGGGGAACCAGAGAGCAGTTTTGCCGATTTTTAGGATTAAGGAACAATAGCCTAGATCAACACCCCGATGCTAGATTTTGTCCACTGAGGTTTCTATATGACCGGTTTGGGGAAAAGGAGTCCTTTGAACGCCATCAGATTGATTTCTTTATAACAAAGGGGCAATGGGAAGAGAAACGTGTACAAGCTTTTGGGTTGGTTTTGATCAACTTATTGCTATTCCCTCAAAGGCATGGAAAGGTGACATTTGCAACCATCAATATGATTCAAAATCTTTTCTTAGGAATTCAGGAAGCAACACCAACTTTGATACCCGTTGTCATAGCAGATATCTTCTCAGCCCTTACCAATTGCCAAAGGAAAGGGGGTTTCTTCTACGCTTCAAATTTGGTACTTCAAATGTGGATCATGGAATATTTGGCGAAGAGATCACTTAATCCTATGGGTTCTTGCCTCCCGGTTGAGAATTGGATTGATTCGCATCGAGAGAGAGTCAGCCGCTATTACCGCGTGATGTCGTCAAGCCAGTTTATTGAGGAGTTCAACAATTTGACACCAGAAAAGGTGCAGTGGGTTCTAGATTGGACCAAGGTTAGGGATCCAGCTTTTAGGACCACTCAACATGACTTCATCCCTCTAGCTGGAGTTAATGGTCTAGTCGCCTATATTCCGCAAAGGGTTATGAGACAGTTTGGCTACCCGCAAAGTATTCCTATGGTACAAGGGGTTGAAGATCTCAGATTGGATACGGTAACCGAGAGTCGGAGTATGATATTAGAGGCTTGGGGAAATTTGCAAGGACTTGAGAATTTGCAATTGGAAATGGTAAACAAAATGGCACCTGCGGTTATGTCTGGGTACAACGAGTGGATCAAGCAAAGGGTGGAACATGATAGGGCAAGGCAACAATCAGCATTAGCCAGTCCCGAAGAACGGATGGAGAGGCTAAGGAAAGAATTAGAGAAATCTCAAGCCCAGCTTATAATGGCCAACAGAGTTCTAGAAGATACCCAAGTGCAGCTGAGGAGGGAGAAGAAGAAGAATGAGAAGTTAGAGGAAGTCATAGACGCCTTTGATAGGATTAGGGAAGGAGCTCGTAAACTCAGTTTAGGGAGCTCTAGAGAATCACAAATTACAAGTCTCTCGAGACATAGGGATTTTGTAAACATGGTTACTAGGACCATTGACGAGGTTGTAAAGAAAGATTGAACTTTTCCACAATTTATGAGACGCTTTCCATTTCAAAGTTCTAAATTCACTAACAGGTTTGAAAATGGGATTTTACCCCGAAGGTTCGCATCATGCTAGGCCTACCCTTGGCCCAAAAAGGTCCCCCCATAGGACATGCATCCGAATTTTTTGAATAATTACTAACTCATGCCTTTTTCTTTTTCCCTTTTTGAATAAATTGCAAAAATCTAATAACGATTGGTTTATCTAAAGAAGTCTTTTGCATTCTCAGGTAAAATTTCAAAATAGCTTTTCGAAAAAGCCCCATTATTACGCGATCCCGAAGTAAGGCCCAAAGGAATCGTGTAGACATGAGTACTCAGCCAGAATCGTCCGATAAGGCCGTTGCAACTACCCAGCCGGAAACCGCAAGTCCTGAGGTTCAGTTGACTGAATTACTCACCAAGTTTGGGGAAATGGCATCCGAAATGGCTGCTCAAAAGAAGTTAATCGACGAGCTCATTAGTAGCGGAGTACAACCTGAGCCTGTGCCCGCCACACAACCACAATCCGAACCATTTGTTATTCCTTCCATTCAAACCACGTTACCATTTGTTATTCCTTCAATTCAAACCACGTTTGAGGGAACTGTCAACCCGCAATATGCTTATACTCAAAATCCTCCGTTCTATCCCCCTTATGGGCAAGGATTTCAGCCTCAAATCGACCCAAACATGTATCCGAATCCACAAACTTTTCACCAGACTACCGCAGAGCCCGTTGTGCCGGAGCACACTTTTCAAAACAAGCCAGAAATGGGAGAGTCGTCTACCCCAGTTGATATGAAGTTACTTAAACGCTTGGATCGTTTCGATGAATTCATCCGGAAAAGCCAAGGTTTAAGCAAATAAGGGGTGTTAGACTATGATGATTTATGCCTATTTCCGAATGTACAACTGCCAATAGGGTTCAAGACCCCTAAGTTCAACAAATATGATGGGACAGGCAACCCTAAAACACACCTGCGTTTGTTTGCCAACAAGTTGGGCAAACCGGTGGATGATGAGAACTTGCCATTGAGGTTATTTCCGGAAAGTCTAGAAGGGGATGCTCTCGATTGGTACTCAAACCTAAAGCCAGAAGAGGTGAAGACCTGGCTCGATCTGTCCAACGCTTTCATCAGACAATACGAGTATAACTGCGAGCTAGCACCAACCCGGACTACTTTAGAAGGAACGAAGAGGCGACCATCTGAAGATCATAAGACATATGCCAAAAGATGGAGAAAGATAGCTGCGAAAGTGGAGCCACCAATGACTGAGGAGGAAATTATTCGCACATTCATAAAGGCACATGATCCTCCATATTTCGAAGAGATTTTCCGTATGACCGGGTGTTCGTTTGCTGCAATTGTAAATAAACTCGAGGAGTTTGATGACTTTGTGAGAGCCAGGAAAATAGTCAATGTCTCTGCCCTGAAATCGCAATTGGAAGCTTTGCAAGGGCAAGGAAGCAATGTGAAAAAACCGCAGTTCAAAAAGAAGGAGGGGGATGCAACCTTTATCTGGAACCAAAACCCTTCACCCAGACCCCGATATCAATACAATCCAACCTACCAACCACCTTACTCTTATTATTCAAACCCGCATCCTGTATACTACCAACATCCACCACCCTCGACCTCGCCCAAACTATCTTAACCCACCTTCAGCTCCTTTTCAAATTTCTCAACCAAGTCCACCACAAAACCGACCTCGCCCTCCATATAACCCAAGATTTCCTCGACCAAATAGACCTGTTTACAATCATCCTCAACCTCCTGAACCTTACAATCGACCCCCTAGCCGTACATTTACCAATTTAGGCAGGCCTTTAGACCAATTGTATGATCAGTTAAAGGCCTCCGGGAAAATTGGTACGGTACCCCCTCCTACCTATCCATATGGCATGCCCGCTTGGTATAACCCGCAAACTGTCTGTGCTTATCATTCAGGGGCCGCCGGACATTCGACTATTGATTGCAAGGCTCTTAAGCATAGAAATCAAGATATGGTTGAATCTGGAGAGATTGTAATCCGAAAAAGGGAGGCACAAGGGCCGAATGTAAATAGGAACCTCCTGCCAGAACACGCTAATACTGTTGGGGTCATTCTGGATGATGCAGAGTACGTGGAACAAGTCAAAAAGATGGCAAGGGAAGCTGAAGTGTTTGGGGTCACAGACCAACCATTTGTCATAGAGTTGCCATTCGAAGAAGATAAAAAGCCTTTTATCCTGGATCTCACGCCAACCGAGAGTGAGGCTTTAGAGCCAGTAGTCATCGAATTCCCGAAGCAATAACCTGTTTTAAGTCTGCAGCAAGTGTCATGGAATTATGATGAACCCGCCATACAGATTGGGGAGAAGTCAATTGCAAAGAAGGAAGTGTCAGTGGTTACCAGATCGGGGAAGACTACCAGTCCATTTGAAACTACCATTCCGATTCAAGCAAATAACTCCGAGCCGCCTGCTAAGCCAACAATCACCGAGAAAAAAGCCTTGGATTTTCTCAAAAGGCTCCAGAGAAGAGAATACAATGTAGTCGAGAAGCTAAGCAAGTCACCTGCTCAGATATCCATGTTAGACCTGCTCTTTTCATCAGATATGCATAGGGACGCGCTGATCAAAGTATTGACTAAAGCTCGAATCCCTAAGGACATTTCAGTTGATAATTTCTCACATGTAGTTGGGAATGTGTTATTCACCAAGCAAATTGCTTTCTCAGACGATGAATTGCCGGCGGAAGGCATTGGACATAACAAGGCCCTGTACATAGTTGTGAGGTGCAACGGGAAAATACTGCAGAAGGTTTTGATTGACAATGGATCTGCGCTTAATATTTGTCCTTGGAGTACCTTGGAAAAGCTAGGATTGCAAGACATCAAGCTGAGGCCTTCAGGGACCATAGTCCGAGGTTTTGATGGAGCGCAAAGAGAGCCAATAGGAGAAGTTGATTTAGTAGTTGAAATGGGACCTGCCCAGTTTCAAGTAACCTACCAAGTCATGTACTTTCCTAGTGTTTACAATGTTCTGCTTGGCAGGCCGTGGATTCACAAGTCTGGGGCTGTGCCTTCTTCATTACATCAATTGCTGAAGTTTGTAGTAAATGACAAGCTGATAACTATATTTGCCGAGGAGGATTGCCTTGTAATCACCGATTCTGGGTCAAAAGAGGATGGAAGCCGAAACGTCACCATGACTCCTCATAGCACGGCTGATATCGTCTCTGTAAGTTGGATCAGAAACGAGGAGCGAGCTCTATCAAAGGCCAGTATCATGATGGCTAAAGAAATGATCCGTGGAGGCTATGAATTTGACAAAGGGTTAGGACGAGATTTGCAAGGAATTTTGAAACTAGTGGAGATTGTTGAGAAAAAGAATTGGTTTGGTTTAGGGTTCCGACCGACCGCTAAGGATATCAGAGAAATGAAGGAACGTAAGAAAGCGGAGAAAGAAGGAAGGCAAAGGGCTCTTGACATTCCACCCCTGCATTATACTTTCCCACGACCAGCCGAGGTGATCATGTCCGAAATTAACCCAGTTGACGAAATTGAAGCTAGTTTGGCCCAATTGTTCGTTGGGGCAACATTTGAAGATAGTTTTCCAGACGAAGCTGAATTTCCTGACATCCCTGAAGGATCAATTCCCAATTGGACAGCCAAGTTTCTGCCCATTCGGAAGGAGTTTCGGTAAACTGAAAGGGGTTTATCATTCATGTGAATTCATGAAAATACTTTTGCATCTGTAAATAGCCAATGAAAACAATTTTACTTTTTGACTAACGTTTACGCATGTAAATATTGTTAAGTTTTCATTTCCATTTGCTTTCAATCAAAGGTTTTATGAAAATGCACAAGTTGTTCTTGTCATGTTGTGTTGTTTATTCGCTTGTTTATATTCATATTGCTTGTCCATTTGTTTGTTGTATGTTTGTTTGCTTATCATCCCACATTCGTTAATTCTTTCAGATGGCCAAAAATAAAATTATTTGACCCTTTGGATATCACAATTCTGGAATTCAATAATGGCAATCTCTATATCACTCACGACTTGGAGGTCTGTGAATCCGAGCTCCAAAGCGAGAGTGATAATGAGGATGTATTCGATTCTTTTGCAAAGGACCTTGAACAATATGAAGAAAAATCAAAACCGAACCTGGAAGAAACAGAAAAGGTTAACATTGGCACTGAGGATGAGGTTAAGGAGGTGCAAATTAGTATTCATTTGAATGAGAGGCAGAAAAAGGAGATGCTTGAATTTTTGACTATGTTCCAAGATGTCTTTGCGTGGTCCTATGATGATATGACTGGCATTTCAACTGACGAGGTAGTGCATAGGTTACCCACAGACCCTTCTTTTCCCCCCGTAAAGCAAAAACCTCGAAAATTCAAACCAGATATGAGCCTCAAAATAAAAGAGCAAATTGAAAAATAACTCAAAACCAACATTATCATTGTTTCCCATTACCCAATTTGGCTTTCAAATCCAGTCCCTATTCCAAAAAAGAGTGGAGAGGTGCGAGTTTGTGTTGATTATAGAGACCTCAATAAAGCCAGTCCTAAAGATGATTTCCCTTTGCCAAATATTCACATTCTCCTGGACAATACCGCCGGGCATGAGATTGAATCTTCTTTTTGTGATTGCTTTGCTGGATACCACCAGATTTTGATGGCAGAAGAGGATAGGGAAAAGACTGCTTTTATCACTCCTTGGGGCACCTTTTACTACCGAGTCATGCCTTTCGGTTTAAAGAATGCCGGAGCTACCTATCAGAGGACCATGACCACCCTGTTTCATGATATGATCCACCGGGAGATGGAGGTCTACTTGGATGACATCATAATCAAGTCTAAAAGGGCAGAGGACCATTTGGTTGATTTGAAGAAGTTGTTTGAAAGGTTGCGGAAGTACAATTTGAAGCTAAATCCTGCGAAATGCGCCTTTGGAGCACCAGCGGGTAAGCTGTTGGGATTCATTGTCAGCAAGAAGGGTATAGAGATAGATCCAGCAAAAATCAAAGCAATTCGAGATATGCCAGTGCCGAAAACTCAGAAGGACGTGAAAAGTTTCTTAGGGAAGATCAATTTTATTGGGAGGTTCATTGCCCAGTTAACTGCCACATGCGAGCCATTGTTCAAATTATTGAGAAAGAATGTACCGTTGTATTGGAATGAGGAGTGCCAACAGGCTTTTGACAAGATTAAAGATTATTTGTTGCATCCACCAGTCTTGGTGCCACCGAAGTCGAGTCGACCATTAATCATGTACCTATCCGTGCTTGAAGGAGCAGTTGGTTGTGTCCTCGGGCAACATGATGACTCTGGAAGGAAGGAGCAAGCCATCTACTATCTAAGCAAGAAGTTCACGCAGTATGAGGCTAATTATTCATTCATTGAAAAAAACTGTTGTGCATTGGCCTGGGCAGCCCAAAAGTTGAGACACTACCTGTTGAGTCATACTACTTATCTTATTTCCCTATCTGATCCTTTGAAGTATCTCTTGGAGAAGCCGATGCTAACTGGACGTCTGGCAAAATGGCAGATAATTCTCTCAGAGTTCGATATTGTTTTCACTTCACAAAAAGCTGTCAAGGGGCAAGCTATAGCTGATCATTTGACGGAAAATCCAAGGGATGATGATTATCAGCCACTTCATACTTATTTCCCTGATGAGAAAGTTTTATTCGTAGGGGCTACAGATGATATAAGTGAGCAAAGCCCTGAATGGAGGCTTTTCTTCGATGGAGCTTCGAATTCTCTCAGAGTTGGAATTGGAGCTGTTCTGGTTTCACCCGAAGGGAAGCATTACCCTGCCGCTGCCAAATTGCAATTTGCCTGCACAAACAACATGGCTGAATATGAAGCCTGCATTTTTTGTCTCAAAATGGCTTTAGAAATGGAAATCAAAGAGTTGATAGCTTTCAGTGATTCAGATTTGCTCGTGCATCAAACCTTGAAGCAGTGGATAACCAAAGATTCAAAAATTCTGCCATATCATTGCAGTCTGCTCACTCTGGCCAAGCAATTTCAAAATTTGGAGTTCAGACATCTTCCACGAGCCCGAAACGCATTTGCCGATGCTTTGGCCACCTTAACTTCTATGATCCAATATCCTGATGAATTGGGGATCGAGCCAATTCTGATTCAACTTCAAGACAAGCCTGCCCACTGTTGGGTTGTAGACAAGTCCTCCGACAAAATTCCGTGGTATAATGATCTTAAGGAGATTCTCAAAACAGGATCTTACCCTTTGCATGCTAATACAAAGGACAAGAGTTTTCTGCGCAGAATGGCTTCAAAATTTTTCTTAAATGGAGAAGTGTTATACAAAAGAACCTCGGATTTGAACCTTTTAAGGTGCATTGATGAAGATGAAGCTCAATATATGATGAAAGAAGTGCATAGTGGCGTTTGTGGACCTCACATGAATGGCCATTTGCTAGCGAAGAAAATCATGAGAACCGGATACTTCTGACTTACTATGGAGCATGATTGTATAGACTTTGTCCGGAGATGTATAAAATGCCAAATGCACGGTGATATTATACGCGCTCCACCCACTGAATTGCATAGCATGACCGCCCCATGGCCCTGTTCAATGTGGGGTATGGATGTGATTGGTACAATTGATCCTCCCACTTCAAATGGACATCAATTTATATTGGTGGCGATCGAGTACTTTACTAAATGGGTTGAAGCGGAGTCATTCAAACATGTCACGAAGAAGGTAGTTGCCAATTTCTTGAGAGATCACATCATCTGTCGCTTTGGAGTACCCAAAACTCTTATTACAGACAATGCCAAGAATCTGAACAATGACATGGTAGATGGACTATGCGAACAGTTCAAAATCAAACACCGCAATTCTGCCATTTATAGGCCTCAGATGAATGGAGCTGTAAAAGCCGCAAATAAGAATTTGAAGAAAATTATCCGCAAAATGACAGAAAAGCATCGCGATTGGCATGAAAAGTTGCCTTATGCATTAATGGCATACCGGACTTCTATCCGGACATCGACTGGGGCAACGCCATATTCACTTATGTATGGAATGGAAGCTGTATTACCAGTGGAAGTTGAAATTCCTTCGCTGCGAATCCTCATGGAAGCTAAATTGGAAGGGGCTGACTGGATCAAGCAGCGCCATGAGCAATTGACTTTGATCGATGAAAGGCGATTCAATGCTATTTGTCATGGTCACTGTTATCAGAAACGTGTGGCCCGGGCTTACAACAAAAAAGTCCACCGGCGGGCATTCGAAGAAGGTGACAAAGTACTAAAGCGGATTTTGCCAATGCAAGATGAAGCTAAAGGCAAATTTGCTCCAAATTGGCAAGGGCCGTTCATTGTCCAAAAGGTATTACCTGGCGGAGCTCTTATTTTGGCAGAAATGGATGGACAGACTTTTCCTCAACTCATCAACTCAGATATGTGCAAAAACAACAATTTGGGCAGAATTTCCACAAGTTTTAGTTCATCAAATAAATTGGGGAAAAACCTCTAAAACATGCTAATCATCCATGATTCCACCACTATGATCAACTACTAAACTTAATTTAATAAAATTGAACGCACGAACTATTTTGGCTCTCTAGGGTTTTTCATGGCTTCATCGGAGGCCCCCCATCTGGGTGCTGGGGGGCAGCCTTCACCTGTGAAGTCTCAGCAGTCCTTCTCGGATCTGTTCAAGAGTCCGACGGCGCCTGCTTTCTCGGTTCAGGCGACGGCTTCCACACATCGTGGAGAGCCGGCTTTGATTTTTTCACAGGATGTGATTCACAAGTTGTCCGATCCATTTCGATATGCGCTGGTAGGGAAATTTCCTCGGGGTCGTCCTTCAATGGAGTTGGTTCGTAAATTTTTTGCAACGCTTGATCTCAAACAGCCTGTTTCTGTTGGGCTGCTTGATTCCCGCCACATCCTCATTAGGGTAGCCGATGAGAGGGATTTTCACCGTTTATGGCTTCGGGGAGTCTGGTATGTTCAGGGGCGGCCTATGAAGCTGCTCAAGTGGACACCAGCGTTTCATGTGGATCGGGAGCCGTCTGTGGTACCGGTGTGGGTTTCTTTGCCCAAACTTCCCATTCATCTTTTCAATCGAGAGTGTTTATTTCAGATTGTTGCTCTCTTGGGCGTTCCTCTCTATGTTGATGCTGCTACCGCAGCCATGTCCCGCCCGAGTGTGGCTCGGGTTTGCGTAGAGGTGGATCTCCTGAAGCCTTTAGTGTCTCGGGTTTGGATTGGGAATGGCGGACAGGAGGGGTTCTGGCAGAATCTTGACATAGAGCATCTACCGGCCTACTGCTCTGGATGCTTTCGACAGGGGCATTGCAAGGAGGATTGCGTACTGCTTCACCCGGAGTTGAAGGCCCAGGCTCGGCCCCTTGGGGAGGTGCGGCCTCCGGGACGTCGCAAGGGACGGCTGCCTGTTGCGGCTGTGGCGAGTGAGAAGGTTGCGGCGTCGGAGGAACTGGTCGCGGCTGCGTATGTGGGAGAGAAGCCCTGTGTGTCGGGGGGGAACTTGGGCCTGAAGCGACGGCTGGGCCTGGGTCGTGTGCCCAGGCTAAGGAGCCAGTGGAGGCAGCTGTCCTGGATGAAGGGGATGGGCAGGGTGTTTCGGTCCCTCCGGGGATGCAGGCTATTCACAAACGGACGTCGTTGGATCTGGATGCTGTGGTGGTTGAGGAGGCGTCGGAGGATGAAGTCCAGGATGGGCCGGAGATGGATGCGGTCCCCCTGTTGTCTCTTGCAATAGCAGGGCAGCAGGAGCCTGGTGCAGTGGTGGAGCAACTAGTGGAGGACACTATGGTTTCGGCTGCGGAGGCGATCATTGTGGACCTTGCTGACCAGGTGGCTGCAGAGGTGGTTGATGACGAGTCTGCTTTGTCGGTGCACATGCAGCAGGAGAAGGTTGTAATCTCAGAACTGAACCTTTCTCCACGCAAATCTGTTCCTCCCTTGGCGGCCATGGAGGCGCTTAAACGTCGGCGTGGTAACATGAAGCAGAGACAGCCTGGGGTGGTTGAGGCCCCGCCAGGTTTTCCCCCGTACTCTTTTTCTTCCCCTTTAAGTGATGCTTAAGACAATGTTTTGGAATGTTCGGGGTTTAGATAACTCCATTACTTTAGCTCGTTTACGTAAGCTGCGTCTTTTGCATAAATTCTCATTGTTAGGGGTCTGTGAACCCAAAATGGATGGCTCTCGTTTTGATTTGATCCGCCAGAGGTTGGGCTTTGATGCTTACTGCCCTTCTGACGATGGCCGTCTTGTTGTTTTTTATTCTACTGAATTCTCTTGCTCTATTGTGGGTCAATCCTCTCAGTATTTGGCCCTTCGCGTGAGGCATTCTCAGTTGCGAACTGAGGTGGTTGGGGTCTTTGTGCATGCGGCCTGCTCTGTCAGGGACCGCCGCGAGCTTTGGGCGGACTTACGGACACTGCAGGTGTTGGGGCTGCCTCTTATCTTTCATGGGGATTTTAATGTTATCTTGTATGCGGAGGAGAAGAGAGGAGGTCGGAATTTTTGCAGGGCTGGGTCGGACGACTTTCATGATTTCATACAGGATTTGGACTTAACAGATGTGGGTTTTTCTGGGAACCAGTTCACGTGGTGTAATAATCGTCAGGGTAGGGCGCGGGTCTGGAAGAGGCTGGATCGTGTCCTGGTTGATCGTGGCTGGTTGGGAAGTGGTGTGGTGCCGTCGGTTCTTCACCTGGCTCGCACTGCTTCTGACCATTCCCCGTTGCTGGTTTCTTACTTGCTTTCAGGCTTGTCCTCTCCGAGGAGTTTCCGATTCCAAGACGTTTGGCTTCGGCATGATAGTTTTCAGGGTGTAGTTCAGGAGGCTTGGTGTTCTGGTAGCTCTGGCCGACCGATGCGCCGTTTCTTGCATAAGCTGAAGGCAGTAAAGGCGGCTTTGACAGGTTGGAACAAAAATGTTTTTGGAAATGTCTTTGATGCCGTACAGCAGGCTGAGGAGGAGGTTGCTCATTTGGAGGCTGTGGCGGTGGCCCGACCTTCCCCGGAGGTGGACTTGCGGCTTGTTCAGGCTTCTTCGGTCTTGAAGGAAGCCTTGCTGCGTCAAGCCATATTCTGGCGACAGAAATCCAGGTTACGCTGGCTGAAGGAGGGTGATGCCAATTCTAAGTTTTTCCATTCTTATGTGCGTCAACGCAGGGTGAAGGTTCGGATTCATAGGCTTCAGAATTCTTCTGGTGTGTGGACTGAAGATGTTGGTTCTATTCATGCCATGGCGGAGACGTTTTTCTCAGACTTGTTTACCCAGGGGCCACTGGATCAGGTGACGGGAGATGAATTATCTCGAATTCCAACTCTTTTAATGGAGGATGATAATCGGGATTTGGAACGGCTTCCTTCAGTTGAGGAGGTTCGAGGGGCGGTCTTTTCTTTGGATAGGGACAGTTGTTCTGGGCCGGATGGGTTCCCTGGGTCTTTCTATCAGGATTGTTGGGATATTATAGGTGGGGACCTCTTTGCTGCAGTCGCGGATTTTTTTGTTGGTGCTGAACTCCCGTGTGGGATTTCGGCCACTTTGTTGGCATTGATTCCTAAGCAGTCGGCCCCCAAGTCCTTTGCTGACTTTAGGCCGATTAGTCTTTGTAATTTCTCCAACAAGATTATTTCCAAGATTCTTGCGGTTCGGCTAGACAAAGTTCTCCCCCGACTCATTTCCCCTCAGCAGAGTGGTTTTGTTAAGGGGCGGGCCATTGCTGATAATATTCTGCTTGCTCAGGAAATGATATCTAGGATTGGGAAAAAGGTCCGAGGTTCTAATGTGGTTTTGAAACTGGACATGGCCAAGGCCTATGATCGGGTTTCGTGGATGTTTCTTTTATCAGTAATGCGGAAATTCGGGTTTGGGGAGGTTTGGTTGGACATGGTTTGGCGGCTGGTTTCCTCTTGTCATTTTTCAGTATTGATCAATGGTGGTCCGGTTGGGTTTTTCAGGTCCACTAGGGGTTTGCGGCAGGGTGACCCGCTATCTCCGGCGCTCTTTATCATTATGGCGGAGTTCCTATCCCGTGGGCTGGAATCTCTTCCTTTGTCTTCTGGTTTTATCCCTTACTCGGTTCCTTCGGGAGGGTTTCCCCCTGTGCATTTAGGGTATGCGGACGACGTTATAGTCTTTTGCAATGGGGGGCGGGCTTCCGTGAGGAAAGTCATGGGGGTTTTATCTGGTTATCAGCGAGTGTCTGGTCAGCTAGTTAATGCCCAAAAGAGTTGTTGTTTGTTCTCAAAGAAGGTTTCTGGTCTTCGCAGTCGGAGGGTTGCGGAGGACACGGGTTTTGCTCGAAAGTCTTTGCCTATCACGTACTTGGGGTGCCCATTGTATGAGGGTCGCCGATCTAAGTCCTTGTTTGCTGGAATCATTGATAAAATTCAGGCTCGTTTGCTGGCCTGGCAGAATCGGTGGCTTTCCATGGGGGCGAGGTTGATTCTTATTCGGCATGTGCTTACGACTGTCCCAATTCACTTGCTGGCAGTTTTGGAGCCTACTCGTGGGGCAATTTGGGAGATTGAGAGGATGTTTGCGCGGTTTCTTTGGGGGGTTAATCATTTTCATTGGTGTGGTTGGGCCAAGGTGTGTTTTCCGGTGGAGGAGGGGGCCTAGGGGTTAGATCGTTGCAGTCTATCTCTAACGCTTTCTCCTGTAAATTGTGGTGGCGTTTTCGGCAGCAGGACTCTTTGTGGGCGAGGTTTTTGTCAGGTTTGTATCTCCGGGGAGGTCATCCTAATCAGGTGGTAGTAGGTCCGTCGAGTTCGGCAATCTGTAGGCGGATGTTCCAAGTACGTGAGCAGATGGAATTACAGATCCGTTGGGATGTTTCTCTCGGAGATTGTTATTTCTGGTGGGATAATTGGAGCGGATTGGGCCCCCTTGCCTGGCGGTTTCCAGCCCTCTCTTCTGACCATAAGGTTAGGGATTTTTGGCTTCAGGGGACTTGGGACTGGGCTCGTCTCTCGTCTTTCCTTCCACCGGAGGTTTTGGAGGTGATGGGGGAGACTTTTATGTGTTTTGGGGATTTACCAGATCAGCCCTGTTGGCAGTTGGCATCCTCGGGTTGTTTCTCCATGGCTTCGGCTTATCACCTGGTCCGTCGGGCTGGGTTGAAGTCGGTGGTATTCCGTTCGCTGTGGGATTCCTCAATTCCACTTAAGGTTTCTTGTTTTTCTTGGCGTTTGTTCTCTGGTAGGTTGCCTTTGGATGATGTGTTATGTGTACGGTGCCGGTTTGCGGGCCCCTCCCAGTGCCCGTTGTGCTTGGCTGCTCGGGAGACGGCTGATCATTTGTTTTCTTCCTGCTCGGTGGCCCAGGCCATCTGGTCATTCTTTGAGTCTCGGTTGGGGATTTCGCCGGCTTCTTGTGGGTATCGGCCTAGATGTATGGCATGGTGGTCTCAACCTGTGAGTAAGCTGTCGGTTCGGTGGCTGTACAGGATTTTGTCTATTCTCATTCTTTGGTTTTTGTGGAAGGCTAAGAACAAATGGCGTTTCGATGGCATTAAGTGGTCTGTCCGTACGTTGTGTTCTTCTATATTCCAAGAGCTCTCGCTTATTTGTTCTATCAAGTTTCCTGGGCGTTCACTTCCGCCCGAACTTGGGGATCTTGTGTCCGTTATTTCGGGGATCCAGCGTCCTTTAAAGTCTACGTTGGTTACTTGGGGATTCCCTCCAAGTGATTTTGTCAAGCTTAATACTGACGGGTCCTCCTTGCCCACAGTTGGTGCTAGTGGAATTGGTGGGATTCTTCGAAGGGCTGATGGGTCGTTCGTTGGAGCGTTTGCGGCCAAGTTACCTTTGGTGGATTCTTTGCAGGCGGAGGCTTATGCAATGCTGCAAGGGCTTCAATTATGTCAACGGCTGGGTTTCTCCATGGTACAGGTTGAGTCTGACTCGTTGGTTTTGGTACGGGTGGTGGCAGGGAGTTTTACGATTCCATGGGCGTTTCGGCCGCTTATCAGAGCGATCCGTGACATTTTGCCGTTGGACTTTCGCCTCTCCCATTGTTTCCGGGAGGCAAATACGGTAGCTGACTCTTTGGCAGCGGTAGGAGTTACTTGTAGCGGGCATTTGGACTTTCCTTCATTCATTTCTCTTCCACGTCTGTCTCGGTCCCTCTTTGTGCTAGATAGGGAGCAGGTTCCTAATTTCCGGTTTTCCTTTCTTAGATAGGCTTTGCTAGTTGGTTTTTCGCTTTGGCTTTGATGTTTTTGTTCCTTTGGACTTTGATTGGTTTTTAATAAAAGGTCGTAGTCACCGTCTGTTAAAAAAAAAAAAAAAAAAAAAAAGATATGTGCAAAAAGTTTTTCATTTGATCATGCAAATTTTCTTTAGAAATTCATGCAAATGGCGAAATGCAAGTCAGGCCATCTTCTTTTACACTAAAAATATTTTATCTCTACTTGTCTCCTTTGAGCCATCAGAATTGACAAATTTCGTTTGATAACCTTTGAGAATTGCAAACCTCACACTGGGGCAAATCTATTTTTTAAAGAAAGATGATCAAAAGAAAAGAACCCCACACTGGGGCAAATTTAGTTAACAAAAAAAATGAAAAAAAGAAAAGAAAAAAAAATTCAAAGAGAGAAAATCCGATCAAACTAGGGCAAATTTTCCTCAGGTTTCGTTCAAAATCAGAGTTATTTTCAAAAGAGTGCAATCTCAAGTTATTTCACCTCTCGTATCAAATCTGCTTTCAAGACTCAAACCTTTCTTGAAAAACACCCCACCTGACCTCATTACAAAAACCCAAAGTCCTGGCTTTCGTCACTTGCTGCATTTTTACTTGAAAGTTTGCTAATTAATTGGCAAGTGATGCCCATAATGCCTTCACCTAGAATTTATAAGGGAAGTGTATTTCACTGATGCCAACAATCTTTTAACCACATTTCTCAGTTGATCGAGAATGAGGTAGTTCTGCTACTCTATAGGTGAAAACCCGAAAGGGCGCCTCGAAAAAAAAAAAAGAGAGAGAGAGAGAGAGAAAAGCAAAAAGGGTGGGGGCAACCTTGGTGAAAACCCGAAAGGGCGCCAAGGCGGGTTTTTCACAACAGACGAGCACGAGAAGGGACAGCTGATGACCTGGTTCATTTAGACTTTTCCTCATGTTTGTGATACTTCTGCCAGTATCGGATTCCGAAGCGAAAATATCCAAAGTCTTGAATGTGATATTCGTCGGCCAAAATTTGTATCTTTCTTTATAAATATTCTTTTGCAAAATGTAAATCTCTTAGTTTCTTTCAATTATTTGCGTTTTACAGTTTGTAGTTGTCTGCATTCTTTTGCATGCTCATCTTTGCCTGAAATAAGAAATCATTTTACCTATATCATTGATTTATGTGACAAATTTTCATGCATCATTCTTTCATTATTGGATTCGAATGGATGATAAACCCTGAGGTTAGTGCAAAGATAGGGGATTCAGTCACCTATTACAGTGAGTAACATGCAACAAAGCTG
Organism: Coffea canephora; assembly: GCA_036785865.1. Classification (NCBI taxonomy): domain Eukaryota; kingdom Viridiplantae; phylum Streptophyta; class Magnoliopsida; order Gentianales; family Rubiaceae; genus Coffea; species Coffea canephora. Next base: position 29,738,535 of record CM071920.1, on the reverse strand, counting down.
CTACATAGATTTGGTGATGTGGTGAAGATGTATTTTATTAGTCTCAAGTATTGAAAGATTTCAATATTACAAGTTTGACTAAGGCAGACGCCGCAGAGCAGAAGCAAAAGCATCACAAGACTCATATTTACACGATTCTCAAGGCAAACCGGATCAAATGATGGTGGCGAGTCCATTATTTCTTCCTTTCTTGCAAGAACGTTGCACTTACAAACAAAAGAAGCCACTCTCCTTTTGGCACCTAAACCGATATCAGACAAAGCTTCCCAGTAAGCAAGGATAATGTCATTGGCAAAGTTTGACCATAAGAAACAACATCAGCCATCGCTTCGGCCACATAGATCCAAATCTCTTTCTTGGTACGAAAGTTTGAACCACTCTCAGGTAAAGACTCAATTCATTGTTTAAACTTCCTCAGTGAAGTCCCGTTTTAAATTCCTGTTCGAGCCAGTCCCGTTTTAAATTCCTGTTTGAGCCAGTCCCGTTTTAAATTCCCGTTCGGGTCAGTCCCGTTTTAAATTCCTGTTCGGGCCAGTCCCGTTTTAAATTCCTGTTCAGGTCAGTCCCGTTTTAAATTCTTGTTCGGGTCAGTCCCGTTTAAATTCATGTTCGGGTCAGTCCCGTTTTAAATTCCTGTTCGGGCCAGTCCCGTTTTAAATTCGTGTTCGGGTCAGTCCCGTTTTAAATTCGTGTTCGGGTCAGTCTTAAATTCGTGTTCGGGTCAGTCCCGTTTTAAATTCCTGTTCGGGTCAGTCCCAATTCTTGTTCGGGTCAGTCCCGTTTTAAATTCATGTTCGGGTCAGTCCCGTTTTAAATTTCTGTTCGGGTCAGTCCCGTTTTAAATTCATGGTCGGGTCATTCCCATTCTAGAATTCCTGTTCGTTGAGATCATTTTGTAGCCAAATAACACAGGTAAGTATTTGGTGTCTACTTCTTTGTCTCAAGTTTTTCCAAAACTCAGACAAAGAGGGGCAAACTGTAGACACCAAATTTTAGCGTGACTTCATTTACTATTTATTTCTTAATTTTTATTTGTTATGTTAAATTTTATTCACTTTTTAGTTTCTTTTAGTTAGTTTTTTTTTATTATTTTTAAGGTTTTTAGCGTAGAATTTATCGAAAAGGAAAAGTCACTCACAAAAATATGTTTTATTTCTTTTAGATTCAAATTTAATGTTTTTCTTATTGTTATTATTTTGTTTCAAATAATTATTTGAAAAAAAAAAGAAGAAGGAAAATCATTCAAAAATATGCTTTAGTGGTTTTAATATAATGTTTTCTCGGGAAAAAGAAAAAAAAAGAAAATTGTCCACAAAATATGATTATTTCTTCTAAATTCAATATTTTGCATTTTGTTTATTTTTGCTAAGTTATTTTGAAAAAAAAAAAGAGAAAAACGAGAAAAACGATGAAAATGGAAAATGAAAAAAAGGGAAAATTAGATTTGCATTTTGTTGTTTCTAATGTTAATTAAATTGTTTTTGTTTTTAATGTTTATTATTTTCAATTTTGTTATTTAAGTTAAAAAAAAAAAGATTTTTACATGCAAGCTGCGGAAACGCAACTTGCAAGGACAGTCACGCACGCCCCATCGGAGGGCTAGATTTTACGGTAGTAACAAGCCCCTCATCCTCAACGTTGAGATGAGGGTTTAGGGGATAGAGGTCCCCATATAAAAGGGAAGAGACAGCCGAGAGATGGGGGGAGGTTTTTTGGGACGGCTAAAACTAGAGAGAGCAGAGAGAGTTTGAGGGGTGGAGAAAGGAAAGCAAAAGGTGACAGGGGGGTAAGAAAACAAGAGAGAGGGAAGGCTAAAGGAAAACGGGAAAGTAAATCAGGGAGTGACCGAGAGAGAGTTGAGAAAGAAAAGAGTGGAGCGTGAGAAGGTGTTCTGTGACGGCGGAGGAAAGGAAGACAGCGGAGGAAGGGAGGTGGCTGCGGGAAAGAAGGAGACTAAAGACCTCATCTTTTGATCGCATCAAGCCTCAGCCGAAAAAAAAAGAAACCCAAAGGTAACAGCTTTCCACTTTGGAGTTTGTTTATGAGTTGTTGGGCGATGTCAAAATGCTGAAAAGTTTCTGCCTTTACGCCTGTTGTCATCCTCCATGCGAGTTTTATTTGTAAATCTGTGTGGGTTGGGCTGGGATTTGGACGGGTATGATTTGCCTATGGGGGGTATACGATGAATCCGTAGTTTTATTTGATGGTCAAGGCCAATCTTCGTGCATATAGAAATTTCAGAAAATTAGAAATGGTTTCGGGCAAATCTGTTTTAATGTTTCGTTAGTCACTACTCTTCCTGTTCTTGTGGTTTGTTTGCGTGGCTTGGCGAATCTGAATACTTGCTGTTTTAATGTTTAATGTGTCGGGTTATGGCTGGGCACATGCCTGTTATGTAAGGTTGCTAAAAGCTCAAAGTTTCAGAAGATGAAAAGTTACAAGAAATCTGTTCTTATGCCACTCTCTGCCTTGTTTCCTTTCGTTGGCATGTGTAGTGAATGCTGAGTTTGGAGTCGTGTTTAAGATGTTTGGGTGACTAATAAGAAGCATTTGCAGAAGCCCAAACAACCAGAAATGAAGGAAATTTCACTTGATGCATGCATGAACACATGTTCTGCTAAGTTTCTTTGCTGCATTTTTGTCTTGGGCCTGGATCATCTCGTTTGGGATGGTTAGGGGGTAGGCATCCAGGTTTAAGCTGTGCTGAGATTTATGTTTACAGATGTGTGTGGGTTGGATTAATAAACAATAAGTCTTGTACATTCTTACCTATCATTGGCGTGAGTTGGAGATGTGAGCTTGCAACAGAAAATTGTAGCAAGAACGGACTGGTCTATTTTGCTTTTGCCGAAGTGTTTTCCCCATTCCCTCATCCTTGTAGTCGTATGTCTTGTGGGTTTTATGTTATTGAGTCTTCAGCGAACGTTGCATTAGAGTTTGATATGTTGGGGGGTTGAATCCTGTGGATTTAGCAGATAGGTTTACATGTTTCTTTTGAGTTCATGTTCATGGCTGCCTTCCTGCGCATATAGAAGCTGAAACATTGCAGAAATGCACCCCTGAATAAGTTCAAGTTTGCTAGTTTCATTGCTATCTTTTTGTTTTGCATGTTAAAGCTCTATCTCAAATTTTTCTGAGCTATGTGAGCTGCCGAATGGTCTCAGTTGCGAAATGTTTCCTTGTGGTTGCTGCATCTTATGCTCAATTGTTTTGAGTAGATTTTCTGGGGTGTAAATGTTTGTGTTTGAAGTTAACAAGATGAATAGGAGGTCATGGCATTGGGAGGGTTTGATGGATAAATCCATAAGCTTCATTCCCAGCGTGCCGCATGATCAAATTTCTGTTGCATGTGAAAATTGCAGAAAATCTTGTTCCTCAAAGTCAGCATTTTGTCCTGATCATTGTTGTTGCATTTTTGAGTTCAAAACCTGTTTGATCCTACTCCTACCTTTGCTTCAAATCTCTGCATTTTGATTTGAGTGAAGATATACTTGGGTTATTTGCATGAATATAGATTCGGCCAAATAGGTAAGAAATTGAATGAGACTGCATAGCCATGAGTTTGCAGAATGCATGAGTTTCTTTGTGTTTTTTTGCATGAGTTTCTTTCTATGTTTTGATTGTTTAGATGTTAAAGTTCCATATTCGGTTGCTGGGTTAGAGCTTTGATGTTTGGTGGGTAAAGTTTAGGTCAAAATTGAGCATGCAAATTGGAACTTGCGTTTGGGATTTGAAATTGCAGCAAAGATGTTAGCTGAAAATTTGCAGAAAGCATAAGCTACGTGGGTTGCATGAATTTGCATGAAATAAAATTCTGAATTTGCACTTTGACCCCCCAAGTCTCCCTTTGTTCCACTGTGGCCCAAATAATTAGAGAAATCAACCAATTTGACCCCTCAAACTTCCTTTTTCCTTTAAATTAGGCCCTAGCTTTGTGAACATGGATGTTTAAGTGGTGTAAGTGCTTTAACATTTGTGTGATTATTTGTGATTACTTGAACTTTTCATTACTTATGGGTTTTTGAAATTCCCAAATCGCTTCAATAGGCTTTGATTGATTGGTTAATGTTTTTAATTGGGTCCTTGTCTGCCTTAAACCTTTGAGTATAGGTTGTTTAGTCTATTTGGGTGTTTTAAGTGCTTCAATTTCGTGTTATATTCATTCCATGTGATTAATGACTTATTTACATTTCTATCATTAAATTGGTGCATTAATCCTTTGCTTTGAATGGTTTTAGCCCAAGTTATCCCGTTAATTGGTAATTTAGCCCAATTTAAGTCTTGTCCACTTTATTAGCAACACAAAGGGGGGAGGTATAATCTCTTTTATCTTTTTTCCGTCGCTTCTATGTGAATCAACGTGCTAAGTGAGAATTGCATGTCGACTTGCTTCCTTGCTTTTCCTTAATCTCTTTCATTTATTTCATTTACTTTTGCTTTTTATTTAAGTTTCTTTATGGGGTATGTGTACACCTCTTGGCTTGTAATAGATAGGGCTTGGAAAGCACTTGATGAAGACCTATTGAAGACATGTGCCTAGCTAGCAAATGTAATAGGTTCATTAGCTTGATTGCTTGCTTTGTTGCTATGTGTTAATTTGCTTTATTAGGCTCTTGCATCTAGTCGAGCATGCTAAGTGTTATGTGCTATGTGTTTATGAGTGTTTGGCATGTCTACTTGCTTTCTATAGCAATGGATGAATGTGATGGATGAATGTACGTCACCACACTAGTCCAATGCTAGTTGTGGCTCATTTATAGAAAGGGCTAGTCCAATGCTAGACCCAATAGGCCATCCCCCTTCACTAGTGCATACTTGCATGTTCACTACATTTCATGCATTTTTCTTAGTTTTATCATTTGGCATGCTCGAACCCCTTTTCCCCTCATTTTAGGATTTTTGCACCTCATGCTAGTTATAGGATACATTTGCTTGAGAGTCCCCTTTCGATAAGGGAAACGAGCGAGTGTGGCTACAAAATAGCCTTAGCACGCTAGTTCTCCCTTCTAATCAAAGGGAAAATTAAAGTCACAAAGTTAGGAGTCCCCGTTCCCGTTTTGATGCATTCCTCTAGGGTTCATGCATTTTTTCACTATCACGTACACTTCTACTTTATATTCTAACCCTTTTTCCACATTCTCACTTCACACTACTTTTGCACGTTTTCATTCAATTACTTACACTTTATAATATCACACGCACACATGCACTTTATGTTATCTCACATACATTTTCACATTATTTCTTTACTCACTTTGCCTTGTAAATACATTTGCACAACTCCACTTACATCCTATTATTTTTATTACTTTTCTCACTTCACACAAACTCACATTTTCACATGGCATGCATTCCACTCATTTTTACGTCATTTAGAATTATGTGTGACCTCTCCAAATGATCATTATTGGGCTTCACAATTAATGTGATTGGCACCACTCAACCTTTGAAGAGAAATTTCCCCCATGTCCCCCTAGGTCTAGGTTTTTGCATTCATATAGTCATATCCAACACGCGATGCATACCTTGGGTAGAAAAGTAGAAAACGTGGGGTTAAGTCATGCAACTAGCTTTGGCTAGGGTAAGGGAGTGCCTTAGGCTCCGCCTTTGCCTTCTCCCTTACCAAATGTGACCCCCGATCCCTTTCTTTGGTTACGTAGACCTAAAAGTTTTCAAAAAGGGTTTGTTTACTTTTTCATTCAAAAACTAAAAAATCATTTTTGGGTGACTTGGTACACCCTAACTCTATACCAAGTGGCGACTCCATTTTTCATACAAAAAAACCCTTTTAAACTTTACTTGACCAAAACCGTCGCATTTCACAATCCCACGGTCTTTTCTTTCACTTCTACACACGTTCACACACACCGCACACACTTCCACACACCATTATCAAAAAGTGGGGGCGCGACAGTTGTTTGGGAAAAATTTCAGAATTATGCAAAAAATTTCAGTGTTAGGGTTTTAAATTTGGGGCTTTTCTAGAGTTTGTTCTGGAACTCTTGATTGGCCAAGATTGAAGGGTATTGTAACCCTAATAAGGTGTGTTGAATAGCTTATGAACTGTAGTTGTATTGGATGAAAATAAATGGTTGTTTGTAGGATGGAAAATCTGAAATTTTAGAAGAAATGCTGTCCAATTTTTAGTCTATGTGATTTCTTGTTTTGGCTTGCTTTGAGTGGAAATTAGTGACTTTGGGGTTGTCTAAATCTTTGGCACCAAGTGTTTCTTATTTTCACTTCCAAGTTCTTTTTGGCCTTACATTAGTAGTTATTGATTAGGTTTACGACTCGTGCCCGAATCTCAATTATGTTTTCTTGATTGTTATAGGACGTGCCGGTGATCCGAGGCATACATTGGGCGGAAACTTGTGAAATTTCTTTGTTTGAATTGGTGAGTGTACTACTTACATGATTATTATTTCGTGGCTTTATTGTACTTGAAATCCACTACTGGACTGCTTGTGATTACTGTTTATGTTAGATGAGACGAGGGTATACTTTATCACTCGTACTCTATGGCTTATTTGACCGTTTACTGTATCACTTGGAATTTTCTTGATAGTACTTGAATTTGGTGTCGTTTGGATGGGTATCCAACGACCTTTACTGTTAATTCTGAGTTCAACCTCAGTGGTAGTCAATTGAATCGAGCCAGCAAGAGTTTGATCGAGGGAAATTGACAAGCCATGGGGACTATTTCTGAGAATATTTGGGTATTGAGACTCTTGATTCCGGTATACTCGAGTATTACCATTTCTATTCAATTTGGTGTTCGGGCCCGGTAAGGGGTATGTGTAGTGGACGGAAAGCGGAGTAAAGTGGAGTCTACGGTAATGGTTACCCTTAAGCGTTGACGGAGAGTCAACGAGGTGAGATTAAGTACGGCAAAAGAGGAAAATGGCTCTTGAGAGCTGTCCGTATCCTTTTACTTTTAAATGATGTATGATGGTCGTTCCTGCTCATTTGATAAGTGTATTTGACATGAGTAGCATTGTATTTTGTGATCCTTGAATGCTTGAGTGACGGTACCTCATCGGGCGAAAATTCACTCCGTTAACTTTGTTTTATTTACAGAGAACCATCTTTTGGACCAATGATAATTTTGAAAAATGAGTGGAGCTAGTATAGATATTCTTTTGTATAGTTTCTCGGCAGTTGGAAAACCCTAAATGTATTTTGATCCGAATGCTTCCCTTTTGGATTTGTACATGTACAAACATGTGTATATAAAAATGCTAATCATGTTCATGTGTTATTTTGGCTTGGAAATGTTCTTTCCCTAGGGTTATATGAAGTTAATTGTTCTTGATTGGGTTTCGGACAGATTCGGATTTTGAACGATGAAAGAAAAAAATTTTTGGCGGGAGTTTCTACAGGAGAATCTGGCCGCAAATCCGGCTAGTTCTTGGCCGGATTGACAGGGAATTTTGAAATCCATTTGAGTTGGCTACTGCCTCCAATCCGGCCAGAATCCGGCCGGATTGTGACATGGCAGTCACTATTCACCTTCAGTTTCATTTTATTTTCCTGTTTCGTGGTTGTTGAACTGTTTAAATGCACTAATATATTCCGGAACACTTTAGTTGTGTATAATCGTCTTAGTAGTTCTGGCAAGAGTTAGACAGGCAGTTCGCTAACCCCTTTGGTATGCCATAGGGGAAGGTGGGGCTGTCACACAAAAGGTAGCTAATGATTCTGCTACTGATCAAAATGCCGAGCCAAGGGTTATCTGAGGTTATGGAAGGTATGAATTTCGAGCACGAAATTCTTTTAAGGAGAGAAGGTTGTGAGGAACCGAATTTTTTTCTTATTTTTATTTTATTTTACTGGCTTATTTAATTATTTATTCACTCGTTTACCCAAATAATTTATTTCACTTGTTTTAAGTCCATTTGTATGCAAAAATGTTCCTTTTATAATTTTAAAACGTTTCGTTAGCAAATTTAATTTTTCTACGGCTCGTTTAGCGAGAAACAACGAGTACACATTTTTCGAGATAATATTCGATTCGATAGTGCTTTAGTTTTGGAGAATTAAGAATGATCAATAGTAGACTGAGAAAAGTTAATTGAGGGATTAGATGTGAGTGAGTTCAAATTAAGCTTTTACCGCGCGTGCGTCAATAGTTTTCCGAAAGTCGCGCCGGTACGACTAATTGAAGATTTGAAAAATTAATATTAGACTACTAAAGTTGTGAGGGCTTGCAAATTCCTTGCATATTTCTCAAAAATTCCCTTTTATTTGAAAATTATTTGGAAATTATTATTTCATGTTATCCATGGTTCAATCACCCTAGAAAAGTGCCAATGACCATAGGAAATTAGGGTTTTCCTATTCGTTTTCAATTCAAGGTGAAATCGGATTTTTCGTGTAACCGCAGTATAATTATCCGGTACCGAGTAAGGATCAAATTTGGTGCTTAAGAGTGACTTTTAAGTGAGAAATAATATGTGGTTAGAAGCAATGATAAAAAGTTAGTGAATTGGAAGTAAAAACCCTAGTACGCGCGATTTAAGAGAAAACGCGTCACACCGACGTGTACCGCGTACTACCGATTGAACCACCACTTGACCACCACTTTCTTGCCATACAAGTTTATTACTAATGGAGCAAAATATCTCCTCTCTCATGATGACCTCTTGACCGAAATTTGTGGCTAAAATGCAAGGAAAGAAAGAGAAAATTTTGTGGTGGAAATCAAGCCAAGTGTTGCCTAAACTTGTGGTCCAAATTAATCCTAATCTTCTTGCTTTCTTATCTTACAAACTTAGCTCATTCTTCTTCATTTTTTCTTCTCCTTGGCCGAAATAAGAGAGAGAGAGAGAGAGAGACAAAGAGAGTTCATCTCATTCTCCTTCATTTCTTCTCCAAATCTTGAAAAGTTTCTTCTATTCGCGCAAATCTACTCCGATTAAGTTGTTATCTAGCTCAAGTGCTACCTACCGGTGTAATTTTCTTGAGGAACAAAGACCTTGAACATTTGTTTCTAGTTGCCTTGGAAAGGTATATATGCTAGAACCTTGATTCTCCGATTAAATGCATGATTAGTTGCTAAATATGTCACATATGGTTGAATTATTGAGGTATGTGGTGAAATAGAGGCTTGGGTCATGATTTTCCATTTTATTGGAATATTTTTCAGCTTTCCTATGATTTTTCTAGTGCTTAAAATTTGGGGCTTTGATGTTTAAAGTCTAATATGGGAAGTTAAGATGGTGAAGCAAGCCAAAAATAAAGAAATTAGCATTTGATTTCAAGAATTTCCAGATTTCAGGGACTTGAAAATTCAGTTCTGCCCGTTTCTATATCACCTAGTTAGAGGCCGAATTGGGCTTGGCATAAAACATGAAAGTTGTAGAGAATGATATTTTATAGTTTCCCACAAAATTTCAGCTCAATCGGAGCAATGTAGCTTGTGAAAAGACGAAAATACCCTCACTGATCTAGGTTACTTTCCAGAATTCCGCGTGGACAGTTTAGTCTCTTTGGTTGTGTTTGTTCACTATAATCCGTTCAGATTTAGCCAATTATTAAAACATGAAAGTTTTAGTGCCCTGTCTTAGCTTTCCAGTGCCGCCAAGAACGCCTTAATCGGACCTCGGTAGACTGAGATATGGTCATTTGAATGCATTACGGTTGATTAGCCGAATAGTTGGAACCAGGTTATATGAATTGAGGAATTTGATTAGATTACACTGAAAATTTGATTAAGTGCTCTTCATGAAAATTGTAGACTTTTGTTTTAGCTTCGAATTGGTATACGTTTCACCTCAATCCGATAAGCGTAGCCTCGGATGTGTTCTATACATGACCACACGTCAAATCTGTCTTTTGTAACTTCATTTCCGCACTTGATATTAGCTTAATTCTTGTTCTTGTATTGTTTTGAGCCTATGGAATGGCTATTGAATTGAAATTGTATTATAGATAATTTTGGGTTGGATTGAGTAAAAGAATGAAGCCTAAATGGCTGGAAAAGTAGGTAAACACAAAGGGCATGCTGCCCAAATTTTCGCTCGAGAACTAAGTTTTTATTTGAACTGGTATACTTACGTTTGGTCTATGAAACCCTAGTTATTTTGTCCACGGGTCTAAATGCCCTCGTTTCGCTTTAAAGTCTTTTATACATTCTACTCTATAATTGTCAAGTTTCTTGGATTGCACCTAATTGTTTGTGCTAGGTGAGCTGTAATATTCTTTTCGTTTAATCTTAGGTTTTCTCGGTGATTAAAGATAATATCCGGAAAGATATTTTGCCGTTGTTTTTCATACATAGGTGAGTGTTCTATATACGTTTTGTTTCTATGACTATGTGGATTGTTGGGTCTATGTGATTATTTGTGACTATTTGATTAAATGTTACTTGTTTTCTATGATTTCTAAAATGAATTTTTTTTCTAGGTGAGTGTGTACTTTATCGCACTCGACCTAAATAAATATGAAATTTTCAATGATTTAATGATGGAAACATTAGTTGCGCATGATGTAAGCCTTTTGGCTGAATTGGGCCCTGCCCTTCGTTACCGATCGACTCGAGCCAGAAGCGGACTCGGTCGGGCGATATGGTGACCCTGGGTGAATTTGGTATACTCGAGTATTACCTTGTAGTCCGGCTACGTCCGGATGGGTGGAGTCCGGCCAATGTCCGGATGGGTGGAGTCCGGTCAACGTCCGGAAAAGGGGATGAACGAACAAAAGGATGAACGAGAGATTCTACTTACAAAAAATGTATTTTCAAACGATTGGAGGAATAAGGGGAAATGTCAGGGGAACGAACGAACAAACAAATAGCTCCTCGTGAGCCTGTATCCTTTTAATGAATGTATTATCATTGCTTTATATTGAACATGTTTTCTGGATTAAATGTTATTACATGACTAATGTTCCTTGTTTAATTACTTGTTTATATATATAGAACCTCACTGGGCTTTTTAGCTCATACCACGTCAATTGTTTTCCTTAGCAGGGGAGGCGAGCAAGGACGAGAGTTCTGTATAGTCTAGTTGATCTAGTTCTTTGGCCTTGTAATGGTTCTCGACCTAGTGCTTGGCACGGGCTGGTTGTATGAGGAATGAGAACCTTCGTATATTCGATGTTTGTACTTGAATGGTAAAAACTTTGAAGACTTCTGGTGTGTAGAAGTTTCTTATCTTTTACTTGAGCATCTATTGTCTATGGATGTATATACATGATTTGAGTTCCATAGTGAGTGAGTCCTGGCGAGAGCTGGGCAGGCGACCCGCTGAACCCTGGGGTACGCCCTAGGGGGAGGTGGGGCCGTCACAAAAGTGAGTAATTACCATATTAAAGGAGGTACCTTGGAAAATTAGTGCATAAGTGTACCAAACGAGAGAGAAATTGATGGTACGAAACACTAGAGCGACATTATTGAAGGTTGACTTTATGCACCAACTTTAAGTTAGCTTCTCCAACACAATTCTTCATTCTTACTCTCCAAGAATTGGACCACCAAATCCTTCTCTCTCTCATTCCATTTGGCCAGCCCTCAAGACAAGAAAGGGAAGAAGAGAACTCCTCACTTCTAGCTTCCATTTTGCTTGCAAAACATCATCTAACCATCAAACTCCTTGGGTTCTTGCTCTAGCTTGAAGGAAAACGAGCGATGGCTGGTTAGGGGATGTTTTAAGGAGTTTCTCACAAAAAATATAGGGTTTCTTCTTGGGTTTTGAAGGTATAAACATCTCTCACCAAAACTCTTACTTTATTGTTTCATTTCTTGATTTTGAAGCTTGTAGCTTCCTTATTGTTATTGTTGTTTGGATTTGGTTAGTTGAAGTGGGCTTTGTGAACTCCCACCTTGGTTATATAAGGGCTGTCATGATATTTATGTGTGTGTTAGTGTGTTTGTGATAAGTTTTAATGGAAGAAACTAGAAGAGGAAAAAGAAAGAGAGAAACCGTGAGGAAGAGGCGCTGTCCGAAATTCTGCTCTTGTTTGGTCAGTGGTTATTTCGAAATTTTTTATGTTTTTTGGATGTGAAATTGGTTGTTATATGCGGTATATTGTGTGTGCAAAGTGTCATCTGAAAATCATTTGATTTGGTTGAACAAATTTTGGAATTTTGAAATTGAAAGAAAACTGGAAATGGTGTCCAGGAAGCCCAAACAGTGCTTATTTGATTGAACATATCTCTTTGTACAAAAGTCAAAATCGAATACAATTTGCGGCATTTGAAACTTGACATCCGTAGCTTTCTAACGGTATAAAAATCACTTGCTAGTTCAATCTGAATGAACTGCAGTGAATTGATAAACTTGGTTGTTCTATTCTGTTCTGTCTGCCCGTTCCATTCGAATGGACATGAGAAGTTGCAACTTGTGACCTGAATTCAAACTACTTGTGAACTGATTTTGGAAATATTTTCTTCTGATGAAATGAAGTATTTTGAACCTAGTTTCCAACACCACCAACCATTCGTAATTTGAATTGTATTGCGTGAGATATGGCCTGATTTTGAAAGTACAATAAAGCTAGAAAACTGGAAACCTTTTACTTCTTGCTGGCCGACTGGTCTAGTTTGTTGTGGGATGTTTTTTTCAAAAATTTTGATGTCAATCAACCATCAATTACTTGTTGAATGTTTAAAGGACCTTGGTTCCAAAAAATGAACCAAATTGGAACTGATTTCATTTTGCAAAATGTTTGGAAAGAAAGAAAAGGTGAGATCGCAGATTTGCTTTGGGAATTTCATGAATTTTGATTATTTTGTTAACTGCCTTCCCACGTGATTTTTTGCATGAAATTGGTAGAGATGTAGTTCACAAATGGAAGATTAAATGCAACAAATTAGGTGTATTTTTAATGCCATTTCGATGGCCAAATGGTACCTCAAAGATGCCTTCTCAAATCTGGAAAATGACTGGACAGGTCATGAAAGTTGACCAACTTTGGATTGATGTATCTCGATATTCAAAACTCTGAATTTAGTTTCGCTTGTTGTATTTGAAACCTTGATTGGAACTTATATTGTGTTACAAATTTCAGAGCATGATTCACTTTCTGTGAATTATGCCGAAGTTCTAAATATTACCAAAAACCAAGACTGATCCTATCTTACTTGTTTAAATCTGCAAATTTGAGCGGAAAAATGGATGCTTTCCGTTTAGAATCTTGAAAAAATATCTTCTGGGAACTTTTAGTACTTTGGATCTAGTTTCCAATGGTACAAAGTTTTCCATTTTTGGAATTACAGGACTCGAGATACGAATTTTCAAAGTAGTGTCACTCTAAACTGGAAAAATTTCTGTTTTCAACCAAATTACTCCTTTAAGAACTTTCTACCTTCCTTTGTGATTGTTGGACTGTTTTAAGTTTGTTTTCATGGTTTAATACATGGTCTCTTTGAAACTTTGAACTTTCATTTCCGATCTTGGTTTCCGAAGGTTAAAGCTCTCTTGATGCATTTACTTGGTCATATAACTCCCTTGGTTAATGGTACTTCTCTTCGTACTCAATTAGGGAATTCAACTCCTATTCTTATGGCCTTGATAATTGTACTAGAGTTGGCAATCATACAAGTATTTTAAAAGAAGGATTTGAAAGGTTTCTTGTGAACGTAATTAGTAATACTTGGAATGTTTTGGTCGAGCTTTCAAGTAAAAATGCATTTATCTTCCTTATTTGAAAACCAAGGCTTTTACCGCCATAGTCTCTTGAGTATACGCCCTTAATTTAATCGTTGAATATGGACGTTGAGTGAGGCTTTTATTAAAAGAGAATTTGACAATTTTACTCGATTTACGGGTGCCACTTGAATTGGTGGATAAAGAAGTTAGTGAGTCGTTGGTGGCAGTTTTACTAGACTTTAACTAAGTGAGTTTGAAAAAAATGAGAACACTCACTTATACTTGAAACTTGGGCGTTCAACTAGGGATTTTTGACAAGAAACTAATCTTTCAACTTTCTTGGTTTTGGTGCCAAAACTTAGAGATCTGTTTAATCTTTAATTTGGAGAATTTTGGACATGACTTGACTCGGATTAATGTATTCTTAAATATTTTCAAATTCTACTCTCTTGGATTAATTTATTAAGTGATATTGTATTCGATTTGAATGCATTATCTCTTAAATGAGAGCAGCGAGAATACTACTAGACCTTGGTTTATTGCCTAGGTGATTTGTTATTGTACATGTCTCAGGTGATCAAGAAGATTCTGAGAAACCCGTTTGATCTTGCCTCACTCTTCCTTTATACTTTTTATTTGGTGAGTGTTTCTTGTAGGTGTTTGTGATTTGAATAGTTTTGCGACATGTTTACCGCATATTTCTTGTGTGTTTAAGTGTTAAATGTTATCTATAATTGCTCCTATGTAATTTTTCACCGTTTGAATGTGAGTGTGTATTTTATCTCACTCGACCTACTAAAATAATGAATTTCTACTGTTTAACCGTGAATTTCTACCGTTTACCGGTTTATTTGATTACTAGCGCATGTTGTAAGCTTTTAGCTAAACTGGGGCCTGTCCTTGGTTACTAACCTGATCGAGCTAGGACTGGGCTCGATCGGATAAGCTGGAACTCTGGGCCACCGTATTGGTATACTCGAGTATTACCACTGGAGGGATAAGGCGATAGCCAGACAAATCCCAAAAAATATTGGAGTTATAAGGTGCAGTTGACCGAAACAATTTCACGTGAACACCGTATCCTTTTAATGTGTGTTTATTTCGGTAAAATGATAAATGTCTCATTTTAATGTGTCAATGTGACACATTGAACCGTATATGCGTTATGCTCAATTTGCTTGATTTGTTAGAACTGCTAGTGTGTTTTGGAACCTCAATGGGCTATTTAGCTCATTCCACGCTTGTATTTTCCTTTACAGGGTTCAGAACCGAGAGTGCTCACGAATAGTTCTAAGTTGTTTTCTTTTGGAGATTTCAACTTGTATTATAGTAGTGACTGTAGTATATATTTTTTAGGGTTGTATTTAAATTTGAAAGTTAACTAATGGTAAGTATGAAATATTTTGGAGTACTTTAAATGAATATTGAAATTATTCGAAGTATTTTTAGTTTTGAATTATGGATTGTAGTGAGCCCCGGCGAGAGTTGGGCAGGCGTTCTGCGGATACCCTTGGGTTCACCCTTGAAAAAAATGGGAGCGTCACAGGTGGTTTCAGATCCACTTCGCGTGGTCTCTGCGCGGGACAAGTTTGAGCCAAGTAGTGTTATGGTCCTTATTATGTGAATGAGTAAAGACTTAAGTATTCTTCTAGAGTGTAAACTGTGAATCAGGAATGTGATAGATAGAAACCCTTTATCTTGATACTTGGAAAAAATTAGATATGTATGTTGGGTAGGAATCTCAAATATGGTAATTTACTCTTAGGACCGGCCGGCTTGAGTTGTGAATTACCTTATTTCGGATCCTTGTACCCAAGTACTTAAGAGTTGAGGGGCAATGCTAAGGACTTGAGGTCTCTATTTGCAGGGAATAAGAACTAATCGATATTTCACGCGAATAGTTACCGGATATCAATAATCGTTTGGTTAGGATGACACAATAATTAAAAGAAAGAGGTGGAGAAGATCATGACCCTGAGGATCCTAGTGTTAGGGAACGAGAATCATCTAGTTCCAATTAATCTAGTGAAATACTATTTTTGATCTTTTATAATGGGACGATGGGAATAGGAGTTAAGAGTTTGTGCCTTGAAGATGCATGTACTTTTGTTAATCACCTATTTACTTTTGTTTACTGACCTTGACTTGGTATGTATTTTACTTGACTGTAACTTGTATTATGATTTGATGAGCTCTAGTTGTCTTTGACTTGTATGGCGATAATGTTATTTGTGCAAGTGATTTCATTTTTTCTTTAAAGTTGTTACTGGTATGTGTGTGTAGTTCAGTTATGGTTTAGTATGGGATTTATGCATGTGCATCTAGATTAGCTGTGAACATGGAAACTAGAGGACAACGAAAGGGAAGTCAACCCAGACAACCTACAAATCAAAAGGGTAGATAATGATTCTGCTACTGCCGAGCCAAGGGTTATCTAAGGTTATGGAAGGTATGAATTTCGAGAACGAAATTCTTTCTTTTAAGGCGGGAAGGTTGTGAGAACCCGAATTTTTTTCTTATTTTTATTTTATTTTACTGGTTTATTTAATTATTTATTTACCTGTTTACCTTAAATAATTTATTTCACCCGTTTTAAATCCATTTGTATGCAAAAATGTTCCTTTTATAATTTTAAAATGTTTCGTTAGTAAATTTAATTTTTTACGGCTCGTTTAGCGAGAAATAACGAGTTCACGTTTTTCGAGATAATATTCGATTTGAGAGTGTTTTAGTTTTGGAGAATTAAGAATGATAGATAATAGACTAAGAAAAGTTAATTGAGGGATTAGATGTGAGTGAGTTCAAATTAAACTTTTACCGGGCGCGGGTCAAACAGTTTCCCGAAAGTCGTGCTGGTACGACTAATTGGAGATTTGAAGAATTAATACTGGACTATTAAGGGTGAATAATTACCATATTAAAGGAGGTACCTTGGAAGATTAGTGCATAAGTGTACCAAACGAGAGAGAAATTGATGGTAAGAAACACTAGTGCGACACTATTGAAGGTTGACTTTGAGTACCAACTTTAAGTTAGCTTCTCCAACATAATTCTTCATTCTTGCTCTCCAAGAATCGGACCACCAAACCCTTCTCTCTCTCATTCCATTCGGCCAGCCCTCAAGACAAGAAAGGGAAGAAGAGAACTCCTCACTTCTAGCTTCCATTTTGCTTGCAAAACATCATCCAACCATCAAATTCCTTGGGTTCTTGCTTTAGCTTGAAGGGAAGAGAGGGGCGGCTGGTTAGGGGCTGTTTTATGGAGTTTTTCATGACAAAAATATAGAGTTTCTTCTTGGGTTTTGAAGGTATAAACATCTCTTACAAAAACTCTTGTTTTATTGTTTCATTTCTTGGTTTTGAAGCTTGTAGCTTCCTTATTGTTGTTGTTGCTTGGATTGGGTTGGTTGAAGTAGGCTCTATGAACTCCCACCTTGGTTATATAAGGGTTGTTATGATGTTTATGCGTGTGTTAGTGTATTATGTGATGAGTTTTAATAGAAAAAACTAGAAGAGGAGAAAGAAAGAGAGAAACTGTGAAGAAGAGGTGCTGTCCAAAATTCTGTTCTTATTTGGTCAGTGGTTATTTCAAAATTTTTGATGTTTATTGGCTGTGAAATTGGTTGTTATATGCAGTATATTGTGTGTACAAAGTGTCATCTGAAAATCATTTGATTTGGTCGAACAAAACTTGGAATTTCGAAATTCAAAGAAAACTGGAAATGGTGTTTAAGAAGCCCGAACAGTGCTTCTTTGATTAAACATATATCTTTGTACAAAAGTCAAAATTGAATGCCGTTTGCGTCATTTGAAACTAGACATCCGTAGTTTTCTAACGGTATAAAAATCACTTGCTTATTCAATCTGAGTGAACTGCAGTGAATTGATAAAATCAGCTGTTCTGTTCTGTTCTGTCTGCCTGTTCCATTCGAATGGACATAAGAAGTTGCAACTTGTGATCTGAATTCAAACTGCTTGTGAACTGATTTTGGAAATATTTTCTTCTGATGAAATGAAGCATTTTGAACCTAGTTTCCAACACCATCAACCATTCATAATTTGAACTTGTATTGAGTAAGATATGGCCTGATTTTGAAAGTAAGATAAAGCTGGAAAACAGGAAAGCTTTTCCTTCTTGCTGGTTGACTGGTCTAGTTTGTTGTGAGATGTTTTATTTCGAAAATTTTGATGTCAATCAACCATCAATTACTTGTTGAATGTTTGAAGGACCTTGGTTCCAAAAAAGAATCGAATTGGAACTAATTTCATTGTGCAAAATGTTTGGAAAGACAGAAAAGGGTGAGATGGCAGATTTGCTTTGGGAATTTCACGAACTTTGATTATTTTGTTAACTGCCTTCCCATGTGATTTTTTGCATGAAATTGGCAGAGATGTAGTTCACAAATAGAAGATTAAATGTACCAAATTTTGTGTATTTTTAATGCCATTTCGATGGCCAAATGGTACCTCAAAGATGCCTTCTCAAATCTGGAAATTGACTGGACCGGTCATGAAAGTCGACCAACTTTGGACTGATGTATCTCGATATTCAAAATTATGAGGACCCAAAAATTTTCTTATTTTCGTCATATATTACTGGTTTATTTAAATAGTTATTTGCTCATTTTCTCTGAATTATTTACTTCGACTACTTAAAATCCATTTATATGGAAAAATACCTCTCCTATGTTTTTAAAGTGTTTTGTTAGAAAATTTACTGTTCGAAAACTCGTTCAGTTCAGAACAACGAGTATACGTTTTTCGAGACTATATTTGAATCGAGAGTATATTAATTTTGGAGAAGCAAGAATGATTAATAGTAGATTAAGAAAAGTTAACTTGAGATTTGAGGAGTTAAAACTCGACTCATGTGAGGACTTCCAAAATTTATTATTTTAAATTCTATTTCGAGCTTGTTTAAATATTTAATTGCCCATTTACTCCAAATATTATTTTCTAGTTTATTTAGACCTAATTACATGAGTTTATAGTTTCGTTATAATTTTAAAATGACTCGTTTCAAAATTTAATTTTTGGAAACTCGTGAAGTGAAAATAGCGAATACGCGATTGGAGTTAATAATCGATTCGAGGATACACTAAGTTTGGAAAATTAGAGACTTGCAGGATGGACTTAAAATAGGTAATTTTATGTTTAAGTACTTAAGTGATAGTTATTAGTACTATCGTTATAAGAAATTATTGGAAGTTTCGCTTTATCGCTCTTAATTTGGAGACACGCGTTTTCACACGCGCGATTTTATTGAGAGACTTTAGACCCTCATTTTGGGACAATTAAGAGTGGACAATATTTATATGAATATGAGTGCATTAAAGGTTTAGTGCACTAGTGAAATAAACTCGAGAGAAATCGAGCACGAAGTGCGCATAGTTGACTTTTGGAGCATTTTGGGCCACACATTATTAAGTTTCTCATGGGTGCATTACACTAGATCATAATCCTTCAATTCATCATCTAAAGTGGCGTACAACACTCTCATTTTCCTCTCCAAGACAGCCGGCCACCATCCCAAAGAAGAACAACTCAAGTTCTTCAATTTTCTTCATCTAAACTTGCTCCAAATCATCACCATTTCACTTCAAATTTCAACCACACTTAGCTCAACACTTGGAGATTGCTTCTAGCTAAGAAAAGGAGCTGCTGTCCGCAATTTTTCTTGAGCCAAGGAGAGCCGAAATTTCTGTCTTGAACATCAAAGCGAGTGAGTGACGATCAACCCTTCAATTCTTGTTTTATGGGAGTAGTAGTGCACATTCAAACTCATGCATGGATATGGGTAGCTTGTTTATGATGGAAAATTATTGTGTGGGCTCTATGAACTCCCACTTTTATTGGATAGACTGATTTGATGATTGATGATGAAATTAATGATGGTTTAGTGCTTAAATTAGTAGATTAATGTTGTATTGTGGGTAGAAAATCAAAGGAGGTGCTTGGAGCAAAAGTGACCGTTTTACCCCTGCCTTGTTCGACAACTTTTGTGCAAAATTTTGAGGTTTTAATGGCTTTTTTATGTTTTTTACATGTTATATTAGTTGTGTAAAAAGTTTCGTTGAAAAATAACTTGATTTGGTCACCCAAATGTTGGATTTACGAAAGCTTAGAAATCTAGAAATTTATCCCGTATTCACCCAGGCAGTGTATTTGTTTCGGCTATATCTTTTTATTCCGAGGTCGGAATCGAGTACCGTTTGTAGCATTGGAAACTAGACATTCCCAGATTTCTATTGGTATAAAATTCATGTTCTGATTCCACTTGATCAAGCCAAACCATTCGTTTGAAATCCACTGTCCTGTTTCATTGCTTCCTAGAAGGCAGCACATGAGTTGCAACTTGATGCTCACGAATGAGTTGGTTATGGACAGATTTTGAAAATGGTTTCTTCCGATAAAATATAGCTTTATGAGTGTATTTTCTAATGCTACCAACCACGTTCAATTCTGAGTTGACTTGAGTGATTTATGATTGAAATTCAAAACTGACTTTGTAAACGAAAACAGTGTTTTGGACAGATTTGAAACTAACTACGGTTTGGGACTTGTTATCCAAAGCTTCTTATTGTAAATCATCTATCGAATGTACCTTGAACATATTTTGGACATTTCCTACTGGAATGAACCATGTTGGAGATGTTTCTTGACCAAATGTTTGGAAACGGCAAAACGGAAGTTCAAAGGCAGCTTAGCCTTAGAATTTCTTGTGATTTCAACGGTTTTGTTAACCCACTTTCTCTGCTTATTTTTCCATGAAATTTGGTAGAGGAACAACCCTTATATGGTAGTATTATACTGCTAATTTTTGTGTTATTCCGAGGCCTTTTTATTGCTCAACTAAACTTCCAAAGTTCGTGACTTGATTTTGGAAAACCCTTATTTAACAAGGAAATTTGGGTAACTTTGAGCTACCATATCTTGGTGCTCGAAACTTTAATTCTCATTCCGCTTGTTTTGTTTTAAACCTGGATTACAACTCTAATAGAGTTCCAAATTTCAGAGGCTAGCTCGAATTATATGAATTTTGCCGAATTTTCAAACTTTGTCGAAAATCAACCCAAATCTGTCTTGACTTTCTAAAACAGCAACTTTGGGCTAAATTTCGAATATTTTCCAATTAGAATCATGGAAAGTGTCTTCTAAGAACTTTTAGTACTTTGGAAGTAGTTTCCAATGGTACCAAGTTTTCCAATTTTGGACTTGTAAAGAATGAGATACGATTTTTCAAAATATGGGTGACAAATCTGAAATTTTCGAACTTAAAGGAAATTGAGGGTTGTGAACTCTCTATTTTCCTTCGATATTGTTAAGCCGTTTTACACTTGATTTCAAAGATGAAAATCAGATTTCGCTTGTGTTTTAAAACCCCGTTTTTGAGTCTTGATTTACGAGTAATTAAGGATCATTTTCGTGAAATTTTCTTAAATTATACAAGTGTACAATCTTCCTCGATAATTAGGGGTTTTAAGCGATAGTGTGTAATAGACAATTACCATTTGCTCAGGTGCTCAAGGAGACCTTCAAAAGGATCTCAAGGGGGAAAACCTAAAGGCTCGTTTACGTACTTACTCCCTTATTTCGATTGGTGAGTGTCAAGTGCATGAATTTGATGTTAAGTGGTTATCTGTTTCTTATCCGTTATGAAAATTTGAAATTTTGAGACGAGAGTGTACTTTACTGCACTCGTGCTCTTTCAAATGAAATTATATTCGAATTTTGCTATGTGAATTCATATCCGACTTGTACATGATAATGTGGATGTGATTCGTATTTGTTTTGATTCGTATATGTGATCCGTATTTGTGATTCCTATTTAGAATCGTCGATTTGAGCGTTGCTCGTCGACTTATATTCGTATTCGTATTTGTATTCATATTCGTATTCGTATTCGGGGGACGCCCAAACTCGTTGGTTAACTTTGCGAATCGAGCCAGCATGGGTTTGGTCGATAAGCTTAGCCAACCATGAGATATTCGTAGAGCATGATCTATTGGAGAGATCTTGCTCGGCTTTACTTGTGCAGTATTGCCATGATATACTCGAGTATTATCAAAAACTTTGATGAGCGGGCCCGGTAAGGGGGTGTAACGGTGACGGGATTCGAAAAAAAGTGGTGTATCTATGGATATACTTATGTGGTTGACGGAGTGTCAATGTAAAATGTGATCAAGACTTTGACTCGACTACGTGGAATTTAGCTCCTGAGAGCTACAGTATCATTGAATTGTTTCTGTTTATTTTTCCTATTCGAAATGTGAATTATTCGAACTTTATGGCTTTACTTACTATGTAATTTGTGGCTATTTGGATTATATGTTTGCATGTGTGTTTCTTGGCCTCACTGAGTATTGACTCATCCCATTAGTGTGTTTTCCTTAACAGGTTGGATTGGAAGATTTTGGAAAAGCCGACTAGATTATACTTTTGATTAGAATTTGGATTGTAAATGTTTAGTCAACTTTTAATGGTTGTATTTTGGGACTGTCGCGCCCCACTTTTTTTGGAAAAATAAAATGATTGTTTTTTTTTTGTGATTTTATTGATTTGGAAAAAGTGAATTTTTTGATAAAAATAAAAATGGGTCTAAATGGGACTTTTGAAAATGCGACGATTTGACCCAAAAAAATAGTTTAAAAAGGGTTTTTATATAAAAAAATGGAGTCGCCACTTGGTATAGAGTTAGGGTGTACCAAGTCACCCAAAAAATTGAATTGTTTAAAGTAAAATAGGAAAAAGTAAGAAACCCTTTTTAAACGACTCCTAGTCCACGTAAAACAAAGACAAAGGTTCGGGAGTCACATTTGACGAAGGGGAAGGCAAGGATAAAAATCCAAGGCACCCCTTCGACCTAGCCAAGGCTAGTTGCGTGATTTAACCCTTATTTTTCTCATTTTTTCTACCCAAGGTATGTATGCAAATTGGATATGACTAATGGATGAGAAATGCAATCTTAAGTCTAGAAATGTCTCTGATGAGGCTTTTGATCCCATTCACATGAATTGTGAAGGTCAATAAGGAAAGACCTCATAGAAAATCATGAATGATGCAAATGAGGACTCAAATAAGAGTGTAAGTGTGCAAGGTGTAGAAAAGTGCATGTGTGCAATTTGAGAAGAAGTGTTTGTGTGCAAATGGATGAAAATATAAGTGTTAGTGTGCAAATGGATGAAAATATAAATATATAGGTATAAATGGGTGCAAAGTGTGAGGTGAAAAGTAAAGAAAGTGAATAAGGCTGTGAATATGGCATGTGGATTTAAAATATATAATTAGTGAGGAAAATAGTGAGAAAATGATATGAAAATGCATGAACTTAGAGGAATGCATCAGGTCGGGTACGGGAATGACCTCTAGTTTTTGTGATTTTAATTTTCCCTTTGATTAGAAGGAAAAACTAGCGTGCTAAGGCTATTTTGAAGCCACACTCGCTCGTTTCCCTTACCCAAGGGGTTTCTCAGGCAAATGGACTCTATAACTAGCATGAAATGCAAAGGCCTAAAATGAAAGGGAAAAGGGGTTCGAGGGGCATGCAAAATGATAAAACTAAAGAAAGTTGCATGATATGTGGTGAACAAGCAAATGATGCACTAATGAAAAGAAAGGAAAAAGCCTATTGGGTCTAGCGTTGGACTAGCCCATTCTATGAATTCCGACTAGCGTTGGACTAGTGGAAACGATAAAAGAAGCCACAACTAGCGTTGGACTAGTGTGGTGACGTACATTCATCCATTCCATTCATCCACACTATGGAAAGCAAGTAGACATACCAAATACTCATAAACACGTAGCACGTAACATTTAGCATGCTCGACTAGATGCAAGGCCCTAATAAAGCAATTAACAAGTAACACATAGGCATGCAACTAAGCTAATGAACTTATTATATTCACTAACTAAAACAAAAGGGGAAGGGGAAAATGGACCAAATTGCTTGCTATGCCCTATCTATTACAAGCCAAGAGGTGTACACATACCCCATAAAGCATAACTTAAATAAAATAAAATAAAAAAAAACGAGAGTAAATGACATAAATAAAAGAAATTAAGAAAAAAAAACTAGTAAACAAGTAGACATGCATATTCACATAACACGTAGGAGCACGTAGGGTCAAATAAAGTGCAAATGAGGGATAGAGTGTACCTCCCTTGCAATGATAAGCAAATGAAGGAAAAATGGCTTCAAAACAATAAAGGGGTCAAGGCACCAATTTAAAAGTAAAATATAAGCAAAATCACCAAAGCCTTCCTAATTGCAACGTAAATGCAATCAAAGAATGCATAATTTCCAAGAAAGTAAAAACTATTGGTCAAACTTTTAAGATGGAAAAACTATCAAGGCCCCAATTGCAAAATTGACCAATCATTCAAGCTCAATTAACACATTTTGGGAAATTCACGAGCTCAAAAGCAAGGAAGGGGGCCAAGTCATGACTCAAATTGCAATTATTTTAGAACCCAATTGTAAGCTACTAGAACATAGTTGGGCCTTAGTAATATGCGGAGGAACATGGGGGACTGATTTGCAATTTTTTGAAACTTTTTACATGCCAAATTCATGCAACAAAGAAAACAACGTAAACAAGTTTCTGCAATAAACTTTCGGCAGCTTCCTCTTGTAAACTTCATGCCAGATTTTAAACAAACTAACTAACTAACACCAACTCTCAAACACCCTTGACAACTGAACATTCTTGTTAACTCAATCCCTTCATAAACAACCAACCCTTAAAATGAAATGAAAGATCAAATGATGAACCATATTGCGGCAGAAAATAGAACTTGCTGGAAATTTTATTTCCCAAAAACGCAAGTTCCCATCCAAATGCCCAATTTTGATCTAAACTTTGTTCCCCAGACACCAAAATAGAAAACTAAGCAACCAAAATAAGAACTTCCGCATCTAAAAAGGCTAAAAAACTTAACAGGATATCACGCCACATTCTGAAAGAAAAACATGCAAACATTTGATATTCAAAATCTGCTACAACTAAAGGAGAAGTCTGCTGCAGCTTCATTTACAAATGGGCTCTAGACAGCCTTAAGTATAACCATTTCATTTGTCTAAACTCTGGATTAAGCAATCAAAACAAATAAAACTCACATCCAACAAGCAAAACATAGAAGGAAATTATATAAAACACTTATGGAACTTTTAGGCAAGATGGAAAAAGATTGCTGTAATTTTATTGATTCACTTTGAGTTGAGCGCATATGATATAGCAAGGGTGAAATATCTTGAAGACTTTGCTGGACAGCCTCAATAATAGCCTTTGGTATATAAAAATCCTCCAAACACACACTAAACCCCTCGGAATACAGATTTTCCATCAACAAGGGTGTCAAAAAAAATTGAAGAATCTTAACACCTCCTTAGGACCTTTTGAGAAGAAAATAGATGTAATAACATCAATAAAAGTAGACTGCAATAGATCCCTATTAAAATCAAGTTTGACCAATTCGCTACTGTGAGTCAAGTATCTTTCTCCACTACACTCAAAGGAAGCAGGTAATGCAGTCTGGCCGAATTGATAAAAAATGCAGCAGAATTTCTGGCGTGAACTTTGCAGCTCAAATATTTTAGATGTTTAAACACTCAAACTCAACACCCAACCTTCCATTTCCTCTCTTCAAAACACAATTAAACATGCAGCTGAAGTACAAACTCAGAAAGCAGCCATGGAAAGAAACAGTAAGAAGAAAAATGCAGCAATTTTCTTGTTCATTTTTATTTCTTGCTTAACCGAACTAATGAACTGCATGCAAAGCTTAATCATCTTGTCTTAAGTTAGTTAAACACATAACCCAGTGAGAATCAAACACTTTCCAGCAAATCTCATTCTAAAATACCCATACAACTTCCCAAAACAACTTCATCGGCTAAGCTGGAAAAGTGTTTAGCAGTCCAACAACTTCTAATAAAAAAAAATCCAGCCATGCAATCAGATTCCTGGCCATAAGGTTCACATGCAACACCAAATAAAAAGGTTATCTATTAAATTGGATCCTCAATTAAGCTCAGATTATCACATGGAGTCAGAATTAAAATTACATGTCCCAAATTAGTTCATCGGCAGAGACATTTAGCCAAAACAGAATTTCTGCATGCTTCATAACATCATCCGAATGCACAGTTTAACATGCATGGTCTTAATCATCACAATTTCATTCGGCTAAGTACACTTAGATGCTCAGATTGTCCTAGAAAAACAGAAATACAGCTGCATTCTCTCATCAGTTTCTCGGCAGCAACACTTAGCTAAAACAGAAATTTCCTAATGGCTTGATTTCTATCCACCGACTGTACAAACCTCACATGCAACTCGCATATAGTTTCCTCCACTAGTAATCAACCGAAAAAGTCCAGAAATTACCTCACAGCAAGCTAAGCTCTTGCACAGAAAGTCTGAAAATTTTCTCCCTCTCGGCTCTCTTCTTCCGCGGGGTTTGCTGGTTCTGGTTTGATGAGTTGCGGCTGGAAATGGTGAAGTGCAGCTTGGTTGAGGTTGCAGCTGGTGGTTGTTGGTCTGAGGTTGACGAAGAAGGTGATGGTTCCCTGGTCTCTTCCCTCAGCTTACGGCAGAACAGAGACAGCAAAAGAAATTCCAGTTCGGCCTCTCCCTCTCTCTCGGTCGATACTCCAAGGAAGCTACTCACTCACGGCTCACGGCAGTCAAGGAAATGGACGTGTGGAGCCAATAATGACCACTTAGCTTGAAGCCTAAAACCCACGACTAGCAGCTGCAATCTTTTCTTCCTCTCGGCTATCCAGAAATGCCGCCTGCAACTCTCTCTCTCTGATTTCCTCTCTTCGATGATACCAAGGCAGGAGATGAAGTGAAATGGTATGGTGTTGTGAGTTTAAGGTGTGGTGATGTGGAGAGGAAATGGTGCACGGTTGAAGGAGGTTGAGTCTTCAAGTGTGTGGGTAGTGTAATGTATATAAGGTGAGGCTGTGAGTGGAGTTGGTCGGCAATATCAAATGGAAAAGGCTGGAATGACACATGGGAAATGGAACCGGCAGGAATTGGAATTTTTTTTTATTTTATTTTGTTTTTTTTCACCTTAATTATTTAACAAAAATAATAGTAAAACTAAATAATAATAAAAACAACAATTTTAATTACAAACACATCGAAATAAACAAACTAAAAATAACAAAATTACCATTTTCGATCTTTTCTTTCATTTTTCATCATTTCTCATCATTTTTTTTCTTTTTTTTTTTTTCCTCTTTTTTTTTTCACTTTCTCATTTTCATTCATTTTCCAAGAGATTCTATGCTAACAGCATAAAAATAAAAATAAAAATAAAACTAGAAACTAAAACTAAAAATCGAATAAAACTAAAATGAAAAAATTAAAAATAAACAGCAAATGAAATTACACCAAAATTTGGTGTCTACAGTTTGCCCCTCTTTGTCTGAGTTTTGAAAAAACTTGAGACAAAGAAGTAGACACCAAATACTTACCTGTGTTATTCGGCTGCAATGGACGCTTCTGAAATGAGGATCAACCTTTTTAACACAATTTTTTTTTTTTTTTTTTTTTTTTTTTTGAAATGGAATTGACCCAAACAGAAAATTAAAACAGGACTGACCCGAGCAGAAATTTAAAATTGGGACTGACTAGAGAAGGAAATTCAAATCATGGGACTGGCCCGAATAAGCTTTAATCACGGGACTGACCCGAATGAGCTTTTGAATCGTGGGACTGACCCGAATGAGCTTTTGATCGTGGGACTGACCCGAATGAGCTTTTGAATCGTGGGACTGACCCGAATGAGCTTTTGATCGAGGGACTGACCCGAAAATGCTTTTGATCGAGGGACTGACCCGAATGAGCTTTTGATCGAGGGACTGACCCGAAAATGCTTTTGATCGAGGGACTGACCCGAAAATGCTTTTGATCGAGGGACTGACCCGAAAATGTTTTTGATCGAGGGACTGACCCGAAAATGCTTTTGATCTAGGGACTGACCCGAAAAAGATTTTGATCGTGGGACTGACCCGAAAATGCTTTTGATCATGGGACTGACCCGAATAAGCTCTTGATCGTGGGACTGACCCGAATAAGATTTTGATCATGGGACTGACCCGAAAATGCTTTTGATAAAATTTGTGTTGATTTCTGATTGATAATTTTTCTTTTTGCTTTTCTTTTGACTTTTGAAAATCTTTCCAAGAAATTAATTTGCCCCAGTATGATGAATTTTTGCAATGTGAGTTCAGAGTTGATTCCATATCGCCATGCTATTGCATTTTTGATGAAATTTGCTTGCGACATTTTCAATCTGCCTTTGTTCACCGGAGGACTCTTTCCGACACCGATTCCAGTGCGAGGTGTGATTGTTTTCATCCATGCATGAAATTTCCTGCAAAAGAGAAAAAACAAAGGAATTGCCACCATTATTTGATCCGTTTGTCCTTGAGAATCGTGTAAACATGAGTCTTTGGATGCCTTCGTCAAAGTTGACCGTGGCATCTGACTTGGTTGGATTTGTCATTTCTAAACGTCTCTGATTTTTCCCGACTAACCGAGCGTGCATTTTGCCATATTGTGAAGCTTGCGTAACCGACCTTGCTGAATTTCAACCATTTTCGCAAGATGACTGAACCCAAGTATGCTTTGAATAAACCATGGGGTTGTCATTCACCAAAATTCGATGATTAAAAAGTAATTTCACCTATCATGCAGAAATGAATATGTGAAAGAATGCAAACACAAACCATTTGTGCTTAAAGCCTACAAAAATGCCATGAATACAAGCAATTGAGAAAAAATGAGCTTCCTAAGAATGAATTTGCTAAAGAAATATTTTTACAAAACGACACAGTTTTGGCCAACGGATGTCATATTCGAGTTCCTGAATATCTTTGTTCTGCAATCCAGCATTGGTAGAAGGATTATGAAGAGAAATTCCAAATGAACCAAGTCATCAACTGTTCTTCCTCGTGTTTGCTCATTGAAGAAACCTACCTAGCGCCCTTTCGGGTTTTCATCAAGGTTGCCCCCACCCCCCCTTTTTTTTTGTTTTGTTTTGTCTTTTCTCTTTTTTCTTTTTTTTTCTTTTTCTTTTTTTCCTTTTTGAGGTGCCCTTTCGGGTTTTTACGTAAGAAAGCAATGGAAGAGCTCAACCATAATCGCCTCAGAAGTATGAGTTAAAGATTTCTGACATCAGTAAAATGCACTTCCCTTGTAAGATTAAGCGAAGGCATTATGGACATCACTTGTCAGTTGATTAGCAAACTTTCCAATAGAAATATAGCAAGTGACGAAAGTCAGGACTTTGGGCTTTTGTAATGGAGTCAGGTGGGATATGTCAAGAAAAGTTAAGGCTTGAAAACAATTTGCTCTTATGAGAGGTGAAATAACCTGAGATTGCATCATTTGAAATCATCTTCAATTTCGAACGAAACTGAGGGAAATTTGCCCCAGTTTAATTGAATTTTCTCTCTTTGCTTTTTCCATTGCATCTTCCTCACTTTTTGCATTTTTCTTCAAAGCTAAATTTGCCCCAGTATGGGGTTCTCTTTTCCTTTTCATCTCTCTTTTTTTTTTTTTTTTTTCTTTTGGCCTTTTGCCATTCTTTTGAACTTTTTCAAAAATTTGTCCCAGTGTAGGGTTTTCTGCTTTTTCTTTCTCTTTCAAAATAAATTTGCCCCAGTGTAGGGTTTTCTTTTCTTTTTCATCTCTCTTTTCCAAAATAACTTGGCCCCAGTGTGGGGTTTGCTGCTCTCAGGGGCTGCCAAACGAAAATTACTGCTCTGATGGCTCAAAAAGGATAACTAGGGATGAAATGTTTTGATTGAAAAGGAAGATGGCCTGACTTTTACCTCGTCCCTTGCATGATTTCCAAAAGAAATTTGCATAATCAAAAATAAAGACTTCTTACACATGTCTGATTTGATAGGTTGAGAGAATGTTTACCCATCCATCTCTTCAAGGATAAGTGCTCCACTCGGTGGCACCTTTTTGAATGACAAATGTCCTTACCAGTTTAGATCAAATTCGTCTTTGACTTCATCTTGCATTGGCAAAACTCGCTTTAACTCTTTGTCCTCCTTCTCTAAAGGCTCGGAGGCGGACCTTTTTGTTATGAACACAGGCCACGCACTTTGATAACATTAGCCATGGCACATGGCGTTCAGCTGCTTTTCATCCATCAAAATCAATTGTCGGTGACGCTGCTTTAATCAATCAGCTTCGAACTTGGCAAAGAAAGGATTTTCTCAATGAAGAGATTTTTCAATGAAGGCTTCCTCAATGAACGAATTCTTAATAAAGGGATTTTTCAATGAAGGCTTTCTCAATGAAGGAATTCCTCAATGAAGACTTTCTCAATGAAGGGATTTTTCATGAAGGGGTCTCTCAAAGAAGAGGTTTTTGTCCTTCTCAAAGAAGGGATTTTTCAACGAAGGGATTTTTGGCATTTTCAAACGAAGGGATTTGTGGCCTTTTCAAACGAAGGGATTTTTGGCCTTTTCAACAAAGGAATTTTTGCCCTTTTCAACAAAGGAATTTTTCACGAAGAAATTTTTGAATGAATGGTATTATCGGAATCCAGAACAGTGATATTCAAATGGTCAAATAATTCCATCTTTGGCCATCTAAAAGAATTAAAAATTCGGGACAATAATCAAATAAACAGAAAAAACAAATTATGCATTTGATGGAAAAACTAGTCAAAACGGAAACAAGACAAAAACTTAGTTGCAAAAGATGTTTTCATTAAGCTATTCACATATGCAAGAAATGGTTTTCGTGAACCTTAGTAAATAACAACCCCTAGATTTACCGAAATTCCCTTCGAGAGGGAAGATACTCGGCCATTCAAATTATGCAAAGTTCCTTCAGGATTTTCAAATTTCGTCATTGGAGGTGGATGCTTCGAAGGTGTCCTTGTGTTCAGGGAAAGGATTTGTACTTATGCTCGGCCCTTGTTCACCTCTTTTCCTTAGCATTATTTCCCCTGCCTCGATCATGTCTTGGACTTTGTGCTTGAGTGCCCTGCAATCGACGGTTGAGTGACCAGGTACTCCCGAATGATAGGCACAAATAGCATGTGGATTGTACCCAACAGGCATACCATGAAGGTAAGTTGGAGGGGGAATCACGCCTATTTTGTTGGCAACCTTCAATTGCTCATACAATTGGTCCAAAGGTCTGCCTAGGTTGGCGAAGGTTCGGGTACGGCTTTGATTGTAGGTTTCAGTGGGTCGGGGATAGTTGTAGGTGGGTCTATTTGGTAGGGAAAATCTTTGGTGGTAAGGAGCCCGAGGACGAGCTTGTTGAAAGCTTGGTTGAGATATTTGGAAAGGGGTTGTAGGCGAGTTGGCATAATTTGGGCGAGGTCGAGGATGAGTGATATTGGTGTGGTAAACGGGATGATGGTTTGAATGGTAAGGATTTGAGTAGGTAGGGTATTGTCGAGGTCTGGGTCTTGGGACAGGGTTTTGATTCCAGGTGAAGGCAGTTTCCCCCTCTTTCTTTTTAAATTGCGGGTTCTTCTCACTAGTCCCCTGTCCTTGCAAAGCATCCAACTGGGATTTGAGGGCAGAGACATTAACAATCTTCCCAGCTTTCACGAAGTCATCGTACTCCTCAAGTTTATTGACAATGGCGGCGAACGAGCATCCAGTCATGCGGAAAATTTCTTCAAAATACGGGGGATCATGTGCTTTAATGAAAGTGCGTATGATTTCGTCCTCAGTCATCGGTGGCTCGACTTTGGCAGCTATTTTCCTCCACCTCTTGGCATAAGTCTTGTGATCCTCGGAGGGTTTTCTTTTTGTTCCTTCCAACGTGGTTCGTGTCGGAGCCAGCTCGCAGTTATACTCGTATTGCTTTACAAAAGCATTGGACAAGTCAATCCAGGTTTTTACTTCTTCGGGCTTCAAATTTGAGTACCAGTCGAGGGCATCCCCCTCCAGACTTTCCGGGAACAACCTTAGAGGCAGGTTCTCGTCGTCTACAGGCTTTCCTAACTTGTTAGCAAATAGTCGGAGGTGTGTCTTGGGATTACCCGTCCCATCGTACTTGTTAAACTTAGGGGTTTTGAACCCCTCAGGCAATTGCACATTGGGAAAGAGACAAAGCTCATCGTAGTCCAGGACTCCTTGCTTGTTCAACCCCTGACTCTTCCTCATAAACTCATCAAAACGATCAAGGCGTTTGAGCAGCTTTATATCAACGGGAGCAGAAGATTCCCCCATTTCTGCCTTGGTTTGAACAATATGGTCTGGTAGGAATGGCTCAGCAACAGGGTGATAAAAGGTATGTGGCTCAGGTGGTATATTTGAAGTGATTTGGGGTGGTGGACCTCGCGTGTGAGTAAGAAAAAATGAAGGATGAGGAGGGTAAGTGTATGGCAAATTTGTGGTGGGATAGGTGAAAGTTTCTTCGGGTGCAATAGGAAATGATGGAGTAACAGTGGCATGGGCCGAAGGTAGGACAAATGGCTCTTGCTCAGGCTGTCTGGCGGGTACAGGTTCGGGTTGAACTCCGCTGCTAATTAGCTCATCATTCAACTTCCTTTGGGCGGCCATCTCAGACGCCATCTCCCCGAACTTGGTAAGCATCTCAGTCAACTGAATCCCCAAACTTGCAGTCTCGGGTTGAGCGGTAGTAGCAGACCTATCTGACTGTTCCGGTTGTGAACTCATGTTTTCACGACTCCTCTGGGCTTGACTACAGGATCGCGTTATGATGGGGCTTCGACGAGAAGCTATATTTAAATATTACCTGAGAATTTTGAAAAGATTGCTTTTAGATTTAACCCTTGCTTAATTATTTCAATAAAAACAAAGAAAAAGAAAAGAAAAAACAAGAGTTAGTAGATATTCAGAAAATTCGGATGCATGTCCTATTTGGGGAACCCTTTTTGTGCCAAGGGTAGGCCTAGCATGAAAATGCAGTCCTCCAGAGCAGGCACTATACAATACCTGATGGATCCGATCGACTGATCGTGTGAAGAATGATTTGAAAAATTTGGCCACTTGGAGTGAGAAGAGACATTTGCCCTAAAACATGAGGACGAAGTCAGAACGGATTGCTTGCTTTGATCTACACATAAAATGATTTGTGAAAGGGATTGCCATGTCTCGATTAATTTATTCAAGGAACCCTAAAGGGAAAAAAGCGAGTCAAATGGATAAAATTGGTGATTTATTCAAAATCGACCGATTTACCCAAAAATTGGTAAGCTGATCAAATGTATCGGATAACATTGACGATTTATTCAAAATTGATCGAATAGATAGACTTGGTCAACTGAATTGAATGAAATTGATGATCTCTTCAAAATCAACTTGATTTCGCCCTAAAAATGGATAAATTGGCCAAATAAATGAAATGGAGTTAATGAAATCGGCCAAATCACCCTAAAAGGGTAAATTGGTCAAATGAATTGATGATTTATTCAAAAATCGACCGGATGACCCTAAAAAGGGTAAATTGGTCAAATGAATTGATTTATTCAAAAATTGACCGGATGACCCTAAAAAGGGTAAATTGGTCAAATGAATTGGATGAAATGAATTTATTCAAAAATGATTAGATTGAACTAAAATTGAATGAATTGACAAAAATGGATTGGATAAAATGGATGATTTGTTCAAAAATCGATTGAGTTCTCTACCCATTGGGTAGTTTCAAAAAATTACAATGCCTTAGTCTATGAGCCTTCTAAAATCAAGATTTGGCCTCCATTTTTATTGTCTCATCAATGGGGAATCATTTGTGAATTTTCTTCAAATTAATGTCCTTTTACGCAAGGAAATTTTACCAATTAGGTTTAAAAAATGGCCAAAAAGTGATTATTAGATGCTCATATTCCAAAGATCACTCTATGAAAATGATCGGATCCTACCTTACCTTGTGCACTACCCCTTTGGATGGTACAAAATGTAAACGTGCAAGTCTCACTGGATTAAGTATCCGAGACACAAGGTGGCTTATTCCTAACACGGGATCCCCTAAATGGCATTCCCTTTCTAGGGTTTATGCATGATGCCATTTATTAAAGCGGTAAAATGTGCAATTCGAAATGAAACGTGACCTAAGGAACCCTTTATCTGCCAGGGTAGGCCTAGAATGATATGCAATTATTAATCTATGAATGCAATATACCAAAATCTTTAAACGTGCAATAACCTATCTACGAGGGTAGGTTCTAAAAAAAGGTCATGCCAGACCTCTTATTTGATAGGGTTTGTGAATGCAATGGGGACATAAAACCAAGAAAAGTTAGTTCAGCCAGATAAATACACATAACACATTGTAGCAACGAAATCAATACAAAGAAATAAAGCAATAAAAGGGAGAAAGGGGTTGGACCCCTCCCCTCGTGAATAGTGTCCCTAGCTCAGGATAAGGCCGACTCTACCCTAGGCAATTCTAATATGAATGCATGAGGTTGTGGTTCGCTAATGCATCTAGACTCAATAAGCTCAGGTCCCCGAGCCTTCAGACTTAGAAACCAAGGGTCATCAATCCCAAGGTTCTTTGTCGGTGGCTCGAGCGATTCCCCAAACACCGCTACGCACACATCGTGTCGCGGCTACGTGTTTGAGTGAATCTATCAAAATCCTCAACCTTCGACTAAAAGCTAAAGGCAATCAACCCATAGCTTAAAGCGGAAGATTGAGTGACCCATTGGATCGTGCTACACACACATCGTGTCGTGATCACATGTCCAAATGGGTCACCTAATCCTAGTAGGGTGGAGTGGCGTGACAAGCCACTAAAAAAAAAAAATAAGAGAGAGATAAAAGAAGAAAGGCGTATGCTCGTATGCAAGTGCTCGTTTTGGAGGGGAGGGGTCAAGAACCAACGCGAGGCCCTAAGGTGACACACCCCCCCTCAAATACAATGCAAGCGCGAGATTACATACATAAACCATTCATCAATAAAAACAATCATACGCCAAATGAGTAAGTGAGAGAGTTGGTATACGTGAGATGCAAAAATCCTAATAAAAGGAAAAATGCAATCCTAAACACCCAAATGTGATATATGAAAAGGTTAAAAGAAGAAAAAGGTTGATTAAATCAAATTTGCTCGGACCCTCGAATTTTCCCCAGTGGAGTCGCCAACTGTCGCGCCCCATTTTTGATAAATAAATAAATGGTTTGAGAAAATGTATTTTTTTTTTTTTTTTTTGAATGGTTTTGATCAAGTTTTGGCATTAAGGTTGATATTTGCTTGTGAGAATGCAAGTTGCGGTTGATAGTTTGATTGCAGAAATGTTTTCTTGTTGCAAACAATCTCACGTTCATTTGCATGAGTTTGCATGAAATAATTTTTTTAAGATTTGCATTTTGACCCCTCAAGTTCCTTTTTGTTGCACTATGGCTCTAGAAATTGAAATATCCATCAATTTGATCCTTCAAATGTCTTTTTCATTTTTCATTTGGATCCCTATTTGACGAATATGGATTTGTTTGATTATTTGAAAGGCTTCAATGGTTCAATTTCGTATCTATTAGTGGTTCCTTAACTTTTGTTTTTGAATAATTTGTGTTGATTGATTTACCATTAAATTGGTACATTAATCCTTTGTTTAATGGTTTTTAGCTCAAATTAGAACCTTTTCCACTTATTAGCTTCACGAACAGGGGAGGTATAACTTTCTTTTATCTTTTGTTTCTCTCCTATGTGGACTAATGTGCTAATTGAAATTTGCATGTCTACTTGCTTTTCTAGCCACTCCTTATTTCATTTCATTTATTTCATTTACTTTCGATTTCTATCAATGGGGTATGTGTACACCTCTTGGCTTGTAATAGATAGGGCGTAGCAAGTAATTTGGTCCATTTTCCCTTTCCCCTTTGTTTTAGTTAGTAAATGTAATGGTTGCATGCCTATGTGTTATATGTTAAATGCTTTATTAGGATCTTGCATTTAGTCGAGCATGATAAGTGCTACATGATTTAAGTGATTTGCATGTCTACTCGTTTTTTTTTAGTATAGATGAATGGAATGGATGAATGTACGTCACCACACTAGTCTAACGCTAGTTGTGGTTTCTTTTATCGTTTCCACTAGTCCAACGCTAGTCGGAATTCATAGGAGGGGCTAGTCCAATGCTAGACCCAATAGGTTTTTTCTCCTTTTTCACGAAGTGCATGATCACCACATATCACGCATTTTTCCTTAGTTTATCATTTGGTATGTTCCTCAAACCCCTTCCCCTTCACTTTAGGACTTGCATCTCATGCTAGTTAGGGTTCATTTGCGTGAAAATCCCCTTAAATATGGGATATAGACGAGTGTGGCTTTTTCTAAGCCTTAGCACGCTTGTATTCCCTCTATAAAAGGGCAAATTGAGTCACGATTTAGGTCTCCCCGTACCCAATATGCATGAATTCCCTAGGCTCATGCATTTTCAAATCCACTCTACCATTTTATACCCTCATCACACTTTCATTTTTCCTCCCATTTTGCACACGTGCACCTTTATTTTTTTTCACTTGCACACGAACACTTTTATCATCACTTGCACACATGCACTTCATATTATCATTTCACATACCGTACCTTGCCCACTCACGTGCACATTTTCATTTACATATTTATTGTTTTTTATTACTTTTTCAAACTCATGTCCTCACATTGCATACATGCATTTCATTCATTTGCATCTCACTCGCATTATTCGTGACCTCTCCAAAGGGTCATTATTGGGCTTCACAATTAATGTGATTGGCACCATTCAACCTTTGAAGAGAAATTTCCCCCAAATACCCCTAGGTCTAGGGTTTGCATTCATATAGTACATCCAAATGTAATAAATTCTTTGGTTAAAATAAGAAAATATTTGATTAAATCACGCAACTAGCCTTGGCTAGGTCGAAGGGGTGCCTTGGATTTTTATCCTTGCCTTCCCCTTCGTCAAATGTGACTCCCGAACCTTTTTCATTGGTTTACGTGGACTAGGAGTCGTTCAAAAGGGGTTTCTTAATATTTTTTCCTATTTTTCTTTAAAAATTCATTTTTAGGTGACTTGGTACACCTTAACTCATTACCAAGTGGCGACTCCGATTTTTTATATAAAAAACCCTTTTTGAACTATTTTTCTTGGGTCAAATCGTCGCATTTTCAAAAGTCCCATTTAGACCCATCTTTCTTTTAAATCACAATTAATTTTTCAAATCACAAATTGAATCAAAAAAAAAAATAAAATAAAATACATTTTCTCAAACCATTTATTTATTTATCAAAAATGGGGCGCGACAGGGACTTGATGTATCTTTTGTGAACATGATGTAAGATTTGAATATTTAGTTAAGAAAGCGACTTTCCTTCATTTTGACTTGTAGTATTTGGTATGTATCGTTAAATTCGATTTGAATTGTCTTGAGTCCTGGCGAGAATTGGGCAGGCAAACCGGGGGAAATATTGGAGTTATAAGGTGCAGTTGACCGAAACAGTTCCACGTGAACACCGCATCCTTTTAATGTGTGTTTATTTCTGTAAAATGCTAAATATCTCATTTTAATGTGCCAATGCGACACCTTGAACTGTATGTGCATTATACTCAATTTACTTGATTTATTGGAACTGCTAGTGTGTTTTGGAACCTCACCGGGCTATTTAGCTTATTCCACGCTTTTGTTTTTCTTAACAGGGTTCAGGATCGAGAGTGTTCGCGAATAGTTCTAAGTTATTTTCTTTTGGAGGCTTCAACTTGTATTATAGTAATAACTGTAGTACATATTCTTTTGGGTTGTATTTAAACTTGAAAGTTAACTAATGGTAAGTATGAAATGTTTTGGAGTACTTTAAATGTTTATTGAAATTATTCAAAGTATTTCTAGTTTTGAATTATGGATTGTAGTGAACCCCGACGAGAGTTGGGCAGGCGTTCCGTGGATACCCTTAAGTTTGCCCTTTGAAAAAGTGGGGGCGTCACAAAATTGCCATCCAAAAGATCCCAAATTGTATATATAGTATCAATACTTGCCACAATAAAAAAATACACATACACACACACAAAACCCCATTGACAACTAATTTTATACCCTCATATTAAATATCAATGCTCAAATACCTTTTCAATATAAGTTAATTTGACCTAGAACCATCATTACTACTCTCCTATAGCCTTAAAAATATCAATATCTCAAAAGTAGAGAATAAATTCTACCTCCACTATAAAATCATAATAAAAAATTTCTAATCCTGTGAAAGAAATCATTATATAATTAGTGACATTTTATAAAAGTTTTTCTTAACAACAAACAAAATATGACAAATTTCACATCTTTAGTTCTTCTTCCTACTTCACTCATCTGTTTCATTATTTATTTCTTTATCATTGTGAATCTCTTAATTTCTTTCTAATTTGACACATTATCTACTCCCTTTGTAGATTTTGTAATTTTAATTTGCAAATATCCACAAAATCGAAGATAATAAAAAGAGATTATATTAACTAGAAAATAGACAAGAGGTAGGAAAATAGATTTTTTTAGGGTTTTGTAAATTTATTGCCTTAAATTTAAAATTGTCTACTAAGTGGAGGGCATTATAATTATTTTACTATGTCAAGAGAGGTAAGTGTAATTTCTTAAACCTGAGGGGAGCCAAGTGAAATTGTTAGAAACCTCAAGGGAGGTTTCTAAAATTATCCCATTTTTTAAAAGTGCCATTATAGCCCCTTTTCCCTTTATTTTGTGTATTTAAAAATCCATTCTTTTTATTCCATACTTTTTATTTTCAATATGTAGCGCGACAATCCAAATATATAATAACAAAAAAATACTACACCAAACAAACCATACTAAATTTGAAATGAAAATTCAATATATGATCATTACCAACAAGATGTTTTAAATTTGAAAAAAAAAGAAGATAAAGTGCAACCTATACATTTTGGAATTTGATTTCATAGCCTAACCACAATCATCAAATAAACTCATAGACCTTAATTACATAACAATTAATTAAAATTAAGCACACATGATACCTGTTCAACTGGGAATTGAGACTATGCGGCATTATTCTTTTTGTTAAGAATTGCAAAAACTTTTTCTGAATAACCTATCACCATAGCCCTTTTCTTGTAGTGCTAATTTAAGCAAATGATCTATGCAAGAACAACTAAAAGCAGACAAAATAGTCACAAATCACTTAGAAACAAATACATATTTACCAACTATAAAATAAACTAATAGGTAAATGATTTGCCTACATTGCTTTGTTTATTTTTTTCGTATATTAATACAAAGTAATAGTCATTATAGAATTCTAAAATAAAAGTTTAGAATAAAGAAAAAGTGATAAATTTACAACCATCATGAAACTGTAAATTAAAAGTTTTATAATAAGAATAATTGTTTAAATAATTATTAAGAGAGATTTAAATTACTACCAAAGAAATTCCAAAGTTAAAAGTAGTGTTATTACAAGGAATAACACTAACACATATAAAAATATGCAAATAAAGAGTCAACAAGACACTAAATACAACAAACAAGACACTAGACACAACAAAAACAAGAAAAATAAGTAAAAATGTCTAAACTAATAAAGTTGTTCTTAGCACCGATATTGACAAATCTTCCCCGGTAACGGTGCCAAAAACTTAACGAGCACGGGGTATACATATACAATTAGATCATCCGCAATCAAGTTTTACATTTATAAATTCTAAATACCTTACACACGATTTTCCATAAGTATACGAGTCGAAAGCAAGTATAGGGTATTAAGGGTCAAATCCACAGGGAAGATTTTCAATTACCGGTATTTTTTGAACTCTTTTATTATCTAGATTACCATAAACATAAAAGTAATGAAAATAACACTAGAAAGCTCCTAGAGATACGGAATTCCTTATTATTCTTGCAAATGAGATTACCGGTTAAGTGAATGCTATTATCTTGGCTAGTTATGGCGTAATTTCCTAATGTATGTGAAACTGTGACGCCCCCACTTCTCCCTAAGATGAACCAAAGGGTATCGGCGGGACGCCAGCTCTTGCCACGACTCACTACAAGGCGAATTCAACTTATGGATAAACAATCAATACTAAAAGTCGATGATATGAAGAAAAGTCGCTTCCAAAATAAACATTCAAATCTTACACCACAAGTTACCAAAAGTACATCAATATTCCCCAAAATATACAACCTCTGAAAGTTGTCTAAACAATTACATTGAAAACCATAATCAAAAGTCCATCAAGTTGGCTTCTCTAATTCTTTCCATTTCGGCTCCTGTTAAGGAAAACAAAGCTAATGGGGTGAGCGAATGCTCGTGAGGCCAATAAACACACATGCAAACACGTAGTCCAACTAGCAACAACATTTATACAGTAATTAAAACTGTAAAGTTCGAGTAATTAACATTCCAAGTAGGAAAAGTAAGCAGAAACAATTCAAGGATACTATAGCTCTCAGGAGCTAATTTCCATGTAGTCGAGTCAAGGTTTTGATCAAATTTCATGTTGACACTCTGTCAACCAAATAAGTATCAAAGCCGTAGAAACACCACTTTCCTCAAATCCTGTCACCGTTACACCCCCTTACCGGACCCGCTCATCAAGGTTTTGATATTACTCGAGTATATCGTGGCAATACTATGCTAGCATGCCAAGCAAGATCTCTCCAATAGATCAAGTTTTGTATTTGCTCATGGTTTACTAAGCTCCTTGACCAAGCCCACGCTAACTCGATTCGCAGAGTTAGCCAACGAGTTTGGGCGTCCCCTGAGTACGAATATAAGTCGAGGAGGTTCACTCCACTCGACAACACAACATTCACAACGATTACTATACTGATTATGAGTATAGTTTCAAGTATGAGCAAGTCGAGTAGCTAGTCGAGTAAATCGAGTAACGAGTCAAGTAAATCAAGTAACACGTCAAGTAAAGAGAGCGAGTGCGATAAAGTACACACTCGTCTCGACAAGTTACATTCACATATTCAATTAGATGCATTTCAAGTATTAGGCAACAAGTTATACACTTGACATTCACCAAGCCAAAAGTGCGTAAAATATCAAACAAGCTTTTAGGCGTCTGCTCCAAAATTCTCTTGAAAATTCTCTTGAGCACCTGAGCAAATAATGAATAACTTTTACTCACAACCATGCACTAATCAAGAAGGAATGTACACGTGTTTAGATTAAGTCAATGTCTTAAAAGAGAACCTTAATCTTTCAAAAATTGAGGTTCAAGTGAGGATTTAAAATCTCAAAAGAGACTTGCCTCTTCCATGAAATCGAGTTTAAAATGGTCTATCGATATCAAAAGAAAGTAACAAATTCTCAAAAACTCATTCCCTAAGAAATCAGAAATTTTCAGATTTGTGCGACAATTTTTGGATAATCAAATCTTGAGTTTTGCATGTCCAAAAATGGAAAAATTTATACCCTCGGAAACTAGATTTGAATTACTAAAAGTTCCTAGAAGAAACTTTTCCAAGATTCTAAAGAGAAAGCATTCATTTTTCAGCTCAAAGTTTCAGTTCCAAGAAGACAGATTTGAACCAGTCTTGGTTTTCCAGAAATCTTTGGAAATTCGGCATAATTCACGGAAAGTGAATCAGCCCTTGAAATTCATAACACAATAAGAGTTACAAACAAGGTTTTAAACATGACAAACAGAACTAAATTCAGAGTCTTGAGTACCAAGATATAATAGTTCAAATTCGGTTAATTTTCACTACTTGAACAGTGAATTTTCAGATTTGAAAAGCAATCTTTGGAACATCATTTGGATATAGAAATGGTCTTGAAATT
This sequence comes from Coffea canephora, assembly GCA_036785865.1. NCBI lineage: Eukaryota > Viridiplantae > Streptophyta > Magnoliopsida > Gentianales > Rubiaceae > Coffea > Coffea canephora. Next base: position 29,697,189 of record CM071920.1, on the reverse strand, counting down.
ACTCCAAATTTGGTACACTTAAACTTCCATATGTTCAATGACTCTCTATCAAATTTTATGCAAAAACTCATGTGGAAAGTCAGTTAACAAAATGAATAAAGTTCAAAAAAATGTTTCAAAGCTAATCTGCCCTCTTTCTTTTTCAAATGTTTTGCACAATGAAATTAGCCCCAATTCGATTCATTTTTGAAACCGAGGTCCTATAAGCATTTAATAAGCACTTTACAAGCAATTGACATCAAAATTTTTAAAACAAAACATCTCACAACAAACCTGACCATTCGGCCAACAAGAAGGGAAAAACTTTTCAGTTTTCCAGCTTTGTTGCACTTTCGAAATCAGACCATATCTCACTTAATACAAGTTCAAATTAAGAATGTTTTATGGTGTTGTAAACTAGGTTCAAAATGCTACATTTATTAGAAGGAATTGTTTCCAAAATCAGTTCACAAATGAGAGAAAATCAAGCCACAAAATGCAGCTTCTCCATTCCTATCGGACAGATAATCACAACAGGACAGCCAACTTTGCCGAATCACTAATGTTGATTCAAAATGAACTAGAAGGTGATTTTTATACCGTTGCAAAGCTATGAATTTCTAGTTTTGAATGCCACTAACGGCACTCAATTACGACTTTTATACAGAAAGATACGTTCGAACAAAGAGTTAATATTCGGACATCCTAATTACCATTTCCAGATTTCTTTTTGAACAACCAAATGAAACGATTTTCAGAAGACACTTTGTACACACAATATACCATATGTAACCATCAATTTCACAGCCAAAATAGCATCAAAAATTTGAAATTAAAACAGAACATCATAACGAGAAATTCGGCCAGCTCTCTTGCACCATTTCCATTCGATTTTTCCTTCACTTTCTAACCAATACCGTCTCATACAATACATAAACAACATCAATCAACCAATTACATCTCAAGTCAGCTACCTATAATCCACCTCAAGGCCGCTAGCCTAAAGATTAAAGCAAGAAATGAAACACCTCAAGTCCGCTAACCTATTCCTTGCTTAGGGTTGTAAACCCATGCAAACCAATCATGATTCTTGAAGAAATTTGAAAGATTGAAGAAGGTGAAGGGTTACCTCTTGAACCCTTGAAGAACCAGAATTTTTCACCACAAAACCTCCAAGAAATTCCACAAGATGATGCCTTTCACCAAGCTAGAACTAATCTCCAAGTAGTATGTGATTTGGGTGAGGATTTCCAAGTGAAATGGAAGCAAGAATGGAGCAAAATGAGAAGAGCTTTCTTCCTCCTTTTCCCTGGAGTGTTCGGCCAGCCAACAAGAGAGGAGAGAGAGTGTTTGTGTTGTGTGAAGCTTCCCTTGGAAGCTTGAAGAATTTGTGGCCAAAAGCTTTGCAAAAGTCAACTATGAATAGTGCGTGAATAGTATCCCATACTACCACTTTTCTCTCTTGTTTGTTTTACTTGTGCACTAATCCTCAAATGTACTTCCTTTAACACTATAATTATTAACTCTTAGTAGTCTAGTATAAATTTCTCAAATCTCCACTTAGGGTTTTTGATGCGAAATACGCGAACTTCCGATTCGCGCGGGATAAAATGAAATTTAAAAGCGATTCACGTAACGATAATATAATTAATTAATACTGGGATAAATAATTATAAAAATAACTATTTTAAGAATAAAAATATGAGTCCTCACAGAAACCTACTCTCATAGTTGTGAGGACCCGAAAAATTTCCTCATTTTATATTATTTTTTTTAATTCTTCGCATGCATTTTCTTTACTTTACTCTATTATATAAATTTTTCCAGGGATTTTTATAAGTGAAAATAGTTTTAAATCATTTTCTAGTAGAAGTTAGTTTATGTGATGTTCATAGTACATATGGGACGTGGGACCCACTAGTGCGTAAAGTGCGGTAAATTTTGACGATTTGGTGAAGTTTTGTATAAAGGGATATTATTATACAAAGTGCTATGAGATAATTAGAGGTTAGTTAGATAGATTAACCATTGGTAGATAAAAGGATGAGAATAAGCATAGGAAAGGACAAGTGTCATGAAATCAATGGATGTTAGACTTTGACCCAACTTTCTTTCACCTTTACTAAAACTCAAAATTTGACCAAAATCTCTTCACTTTCTTAGCTAGCTTGGCCGAAATTTTGAGGGAGAAAAGGAGAGAGAAATTTCATCTTGCACTTCACTTTCCAAGCTCAATCTTGAATTGTTACCATATTTTTTGCAAATCACTCCATAAAATTCCTAGCCAAAGTAGTTTCCAAGGTGGTTGTAGAGTAAATTTGGAAGGAAGAAGCCTAAGATATCATCTTTCTTGTGGTTATAAGGTAACTTGCCAAGAAAATCCCTCTTTACTTCTAATAATCGCATAATGGTGGTTTAAGGTTGTTAAGTGTGTAGTTTTGTGAGAGATTTCATGAGTTGAAGTGATATTATGGAGATTTTCAGTTTTTATCGTAAATTTTCTGCCCATATATGAAACTTAGAGGTTGGCCACGATTTCCTAGCTTTAGCATGTGAAATATTTATTGTTTATGTGTTATTTTACTTTGCCTAAAGAAATTTCCTGCTTGGATGCGTAAATTTCAGCTTTAGAGTTTCTAATTTGAGCATGATTAGGGTTAGTTTTGGAGCTACCAATTGACTATATGTGAAGGGTATTTGTCGCGCCCCATTTTTAAAATAAGAAAAAATAAAAGACGAGTTTAGAAAAATGGCTTTTGATTCAATTTTTATTGAAAAATGAATTTTTGATTTAAGAAGAAAATGAAAAATATGGATCTAAATGGGACATGAAAATGCGACGATTTGACCCAAAATATAATTTAAAAAGGGTTTTTTGAATAAAAAATGGAGTCGCCACTTGGTATAGAGTTAAGGTGTACCAAGTCACCTAAAAATGAAAAGAAAAAAAAACGTAGAAAACCCTTTTTAAACGACTCCAAATTTACGAAAATCAGAGAAAAAGATTCGGGAGTCATATTTGAAGAAAGGGAAGGTGAGGATAAGAATCCAAGGCACCCTTTCATCCTAGCCAAGGCTAGTTGCGCGATTTAATCAAAGATTTTCTTATTTTAACCTTAAGATTTATCACATTTGGATGTACTATATGCATGCAAACCCTAGATCTAAGAGGGTATTGACGGGTCAAAATTTCTCTTCAAAGCTCGAATGGTGCCAATCACATTAATTGTGATGCCCAATAAAGATTCTTCGAAGAAGTCACGAATAATGCAAGTCATGAGACTCGAAAGAAAGAAAAAGTAAAAAAAATAATAATATACAAATATGCATGACCTAAAGGAATGCATCATAATGGGTGCGGGGAAACTAATGCTCGTGACTCAATTTTCCCTTGAATAGAGGGAATACGAGCGTGCTAAGGCTAGAAAGCCAAACTCGTCCATATCCCATACTCAAGGGGTTATCTCTAGTCTAATCAGGCAAAAATGCACTAATCTACCCCCTAATTTCCTAAATGAAATGCAAATCTAAATGTTATATATATACATAGGGGTAAGGGATATTTTATTAGGAGGAAATATTATGTGAAAATAGTAAAGATCCTAAAAAATGGAAAAATATGCATGAAGTGTAATGTAATCATACAAATAAAATCTAACGAGGGAGGCCTCTAAGGGTCTAGTATTGGATTAGCCCATGTCTATAGATCCTCACTAGCATTGGACTAGTGGGAAATCAGAACAAAGAGCCACAACTAGCGTTGGACTAGTGTGGTGACGGGAAAGAAATCACAGCTAGCATTGGACTAGTGTGATAACATGCATTTATTACAGCCTAAGAAATCAGATAAAGCATAATAAAGCAAATAAACACATAAATCACATATAGCACATAGCACATAACACATAAGCATGATGTCTAGATGCAAGACCCTAGGAAAGCGATAACACATAGCAAGTAAGCATGCAAATCACACAGGGCAAATAAAGTAAAGGAAGCTCTATCTATTACACCTGGGAGGCCCTACTACAATCTGAGAGGGGGGAAAAAAGTAAGTAAAATGAATACCTAACTATTACATCTTGGCATTTGAATGCCCCTTAAATAATTACATTAGAATAAACCCACAAAATTAAAATAACTGAAATAACTAAAGAAATAAATAAATAAAAATAAAATAAAACATTCAAAATCATGCAATTACATACATAAAACACATAAAAACACATAAGATCAAATAAAAATGAAAAAAATAAAGGATAGAGTATACCTCCATTCGACTTGGAGCCCTAAGGAAATGGAATTACTCTCTTATTTACCCTCCTAAATAAATAAAAGAGTCAAGGCATCACTTTAATCAAGAAATAATCACATGAAATGGGAATAAGCATGAAATCCAAAGCGTTTAAAGGAAGGTGAACAACCCATGTAAAATTAAAACAAGTAATGACTTAATTGCAAAAGCTAAAGAAATTTGAGTGGTCAATTTGATTGATGTGTCCAACTGTTTGGGCCATGGTAGAATAAAGGGGGACTTGAGGGGTTAAAGGACAATTTTCGAAAGCTATTTTGCAAGCATGCAACGAAGCTCTCTTTGTTTTCGCTGGTTCCTTCCCTTTGCAACATACCAGGCTTCTCAAATGCAATCCTAACGTAGCTAGAATATCAGCCAATCAATCAAAACCGCAATACTAAACCAAAGACAACCACAACTCAACAGGCCCACAATTAAAAATAAAATTATGCAAGTTCTAGAAAAACTTTCATGCAAAACTTATGAAGAAGCTTAGATTTCTGCAATTTCCAGTCAATGTTGCTTCTGCAATTCGGCAATTTATAAATCCAACACAATCAATTCTACTTGAACTTGAATAAACAAAGCTACTACCTAAACCTTTACTTTGCAACATGAAAGTTCTAAATTTAAACCCCAAAAGTCAAACAAAAGAGCATGCAAACATGGAAACAACATTCTGCAATTTTCCGGCTACAAGCCGAAAGGTGATCATGCGAAGTAATGGGAATGAATGCTTAGTGATTAGTCCACCCAAACTCACATGAATTCCAAATCGTCAACTTTATCATAATTCACGCATAGTTGTCTATTATTAGTGATCCCAACAGGGTATCCAGGCAAGAAAACAAGAAGAACAGAATAAATGCTTAACCTTTGCGCAAAAACGTCAAACCAAAGCTTTTAGGCATGAAATGCAGCAAGGTAACATGAACTTGGAGCTAATGCTTCAACATGGTTAGATTATAGAAAATGATTAACTAACTAACACGAGCATGCGCTTTGCATGATGAAAAAGAAGAGCAACCATTAAAATCTCAATTCATAGTAAAACCGAAATATCTTAAACTAGATTCTGAGAGATCAACAAACTCCCTAAAACGCAAGAAAACAAGTACTGGGGCGAATGAACAAATAAGGGAAAGAACAATGACTCCAATATAACAAAAACTAATGGGCATGCGTAACCAAGGGAACCCCAAATCCTATCCATTTTTCTTATACAAACCTCGCAGACACTTTCTGCACTTTTAACCATAGTTGCTCACAATCCCATTCCAAAATCAGGTCATTCACCTACTTATCACCAATATCCAACAAGAATTTGTCTATGCAAAGATCCCACCCACTAGGGACCCTAACAGAAATGAATCAGGCCAAAACACAAACAGAAAACGCGAAACAGAGAGCCCTATCATAAAAACTTGAAACACCTAACTAAACATGTGAGGAATCATTATAAATTCTGAACTATGAAACAAACGAGATACTAGGCATCTGTACAAGAAGCTTCAAGGCCAACATAGACAAGTTAACACAAAATGAATAGCTAAGAGCCTAATACTCATTTGACTCCATAAAACCCACATAAACACACGACTAAATATGCTGCAGTGGAGGTTTAAGGTTGGGGGGAGGCAAAATAGGGATCTAGGAACAGACAAATCCTAAGTGAAACCATCCAAGAGCAATCATCAAACACATGAAAATCAAGGAAACAAACCGTAAAACAGCAAAAATCAAACAAGTAAACAGCAAAAATCAAACAAGTAAACAGCAAAAGAGACAACTTGGACCTTAGCCGAAAGCAAAAAGGAAGATCACAGCGGGTATCTTGCTGTGGAACTGTGCCTTCCAACAATGGTTGAAGCCGATGACGGTGGCGTTGGTTTCTCCTTCCGTTCGCTACCTTTCCTCTCAACTGCAGACCCTTGGCTTCCTTTCTCCTCAGCCGTCCCTTGCCTAGGCTTTTCTTCTTTGCTGTCTCCTCTATCCTCTCTGTTGTTGCCCTCAGCCCCCCTTTCTCTCTCTTCTTTCAGTTTTTCTTTCTACCCGTAACCTCCCTCAATCTCCTCTCACAGCCTTTTTCCTCTCAGTTTTCTGGTTCCCTCGGTCTCTCTGTTTTTCCCTTATGCAGCCGTCAATTGCTCCCCTTTTTCCCTTTTTCACTCCCTCTCTTTCGGTTTCTCTACTTATTTTTTCAGCCGCAACACACTCTTTTCTCCAGAGTTTTCATCCGCCGTTTTTTCTCCTCCCCCTCTGCTGCCCAACCTTAGCCGTTCTATTTATATCCAATACCCACTCTCAACCCTCACCTCAAAGGTCAGGATGAGATTTGGGATTTGCTAAATGTTTTTGAGCCGCCGGATGATCATCGGCAGAAGGAAAGAATCAAAAAAATCCTCCGTGGAAAAAATAGTGGTAAAAAAAATGTTATTTCTCCATGCCTTCTGTGATTCTATTGCATGCGCAGCCTCTCTTTTTTTTTTTTTTTTTTAAACAATAAACTTGCATAAAATAAAAACTAACAGAAATAAGGCATATTTTTTAGACCATTTTCCGGCAACTCTTAACACTAAAAAACCTTAAAATATAAGTAAACGACTAAATGATCAAAAATAAATATAAAAATAAAATAAAATAATAAAATAAATAATAATAATCTAAAATGTTATAAAATGCTAAAAGGTGCCTTAAAACAAAAAAATAGATAATAGTTACTACTAAAACAAAAAATAATAATAATAATAAAATAAATAAGTTAAAATTTTGATGTCTACAGTATTGTGACCCTAATTAGGTGTGTTTAATAGCTTGTTTTATATGTGAAATTGTGGCTGAATTGAGATGAAATTGGTGATTAATTGTAGGGTGAAAAAGCAGAGAATTAAGGGGAGGTGCTGTCCAATTGTTTAGGATGTTTGGTTCCTTTAAGTTTGAGTAGCATTTTGGTAGAAATGAAGGGTTTTGGGGGTTTTTCGTGTCCCTAGGACCAACTGTTACCTTTTTACTTAAAAGTTACATTTTATTTCTTTGTACTAGTAGTTAGCTCGGAGAGGCATACGACTTGTAGTCGAGACTCATTTCTGTATTCTGTTTACTGGATTTGTGGATGTGGGAACCATAATTATTTTATCTTGATTATTTTAGGATTTCTCGGTGATCAATGCCATACTTTGAGCGAAAACTTTTGGAATTATCTTTGTTTGAATTGGTGAGTGCACCACTTGCATGACTTGTTGCTTACTTGATTACTTGTACCTGCGATTCGTGACTTGAATGACTATAATATCTGTCTGGACAAGACGAGTGTGTACTTTATCGCACTTGTCTCTCTTGCCTATGCGACTGTTTACTGTATGAATTGAAATCTGTTACTGTACATGACCTGATGTCGTTTGGAGGTGTATCCGACAACCTTCTTGTTAAACCTGAGCTCAACCCCATGGGGAGTTAATGAAATCGAGCCAGCAAGGGCTTGGTCGAAGAAAATTGACAAACCATGGGGACTATTCCTGGGAAATCTTTGGGTATTGGAGACTCTGGGTTCCCGGTATATTCGAGTATTACCATTCTTGTTCTTGTTTGGCGTTTGGGTCTGGCAAAGGGTATGTTTGGTGAACGGGATTTGGCATAAGAGTGGTCTACGGACATGTTTGTTTCATTAAATGTTGACAGAGGGTCAACGAGTTTGGATCAAGTACTGCAACGGAAACTTTGGCTCTTGAGAGTCACCTGTATCCTTTCTATTTGAGATGTTTATTCATTTCGTTATTTGGCGTGGATATTTAATTGATTAAAGGCAAATAAAAGCAAATCTCTATGATTCTTGATTGCTTGGATTTTGGTACCTCATTGAGCGTAAGCTCACCCCTTCCCGTTACCTTTATTTTTCTTGCATGTTGGAAACCATGATTTTGAGGAAAAGAGTAGAGCTAGTGATAGACATCCCTTTTGATTATGCTCCTCTGCATAAGAACAAAACCTAATTGTACTTTGATCACTTGTGAATATTTCGACTTGTATTGCTAGTTAAACTCTTGAATCGTCCAATGTATATATTTCTAGGTGTTTAACCATGTAAATTCAGAGTATGAGATGGTACTTTTATTTGGCTTTAGTGAACTCTTCTTGTATCCGTTGGGAAACCAGGTGAGTGCAGAGTTTGATCGAGAAAAGAAAAATGTTGGCAGGAACACTATTCACACAATCTGGCCGTATATCCGGCCAGTTCTTGGCCGAATATCTAGCCAGATTAGCAGGGGTTTTTGAAAAAAAAATTAGGGTGCTCACTGCCTTGAATCAGCCAGATTGTGACGTGGCTGCGTTTCGTTTCGTTTTCGTTGAGGCATTTAGTTGAAGTTCCATTTCACCGTATGGTTTGATAATCATGTTTTCGACTTAGTAATCTCCGATTGTTGGTTCCTTGGGTTCTATAGCGTGTTACGTAGGGTTTACGAGTGTTTTGACTCCATAGTCCTGGCGAGAGATGGGCAGGCGGTCCGCCGAACTCTCTGGTTCGCCTTAGGGGGAGGTGGGGCTATCATAGTAGTGAATCAACTATACTTGTAATTAAACCATACCTACTCTCGTGGTCATGAAATTAACTACAAACTCATTTCTTCTATGAAATTATATGAAACAGGTCACTAAAACTATAAAAGGGCTCTTCTACTCTCGTGAGTGAACTCCCTAGGTTTATCGCTGACAAACGTGGGGTATACATATAACAATTAAGCTCATTCCATAGTCAAGTTTTACATTTATAAATCCTAAATACCTCACACATGATTTTTCGCAAGTATACGAGTCGTTTATTGAGCATAGGGGTATTAGGTGTCGATCCCATAGGGAAGATTGTCAATTACCGATATTTTTTGAACTCTTTTGTTATTTAGACTATCGAATGTACTAGATATTGAATCTAAACTATAAACAATGAGATAAAAATAATAAAAATAACAATAAAAAGCTCCTATAGATATGGAATTCCTTACTACTCTTGCAAATGAAATTACTGGTTAAGTGAATGCTATTATCTTGGTTAGTTATGGCGTAATTTCCTAATATATGTGATACCTGCTTTCGTCGGTGTATCAACTATACCTATAGTTAATTCATACCTATTTTCGTGGTTATGAAACTAACTATAAGTTTATTTCTTCTACGAAATTACATGAAACAAGTCACTAAAGCCACAAAGGTACATCTCTACTTTCGTGAATGTACTCCCTAGGTTTATCACTTCTTTGAACTAGTATTAAATCCCAATTTTTATTGCAAACTTAACATCTTAAGATTATCACAATTAATGGCCAATTAATCATGATTAGAAAAGCAAAAGTGATAAATAACTTGCTCAAAATAATATCATTAAATAACCAAGTAAACATCACTAACAAGATATAGCAAGTTCAACCATAAACGTAGGCATAAATTTTAGAAACACATATTAAAAACACAATTCCAAACTTGTATTATAGCTAAACATAAAATTTAATACAAGAGAAAAAGTAGTAGAAGAGATATCACCCTTGTCACATGAGATCAACCTTTCCATCTTTGCTCCTCAATCTTCATCCAAATTTAGCTACCAATACAAGAAGGATAAACTACACTACCTATACTATACTACTCTAACTAAGTGAAAGCTACAATTTTGGTGAGTTTCTCTAACCTTCCAAAGTTGTGAAAATATCCTCCAAAGGCTTCCATATATAGAAAACTTCTTGAAAGAGACAAAGTGTTAAATCATGTGTTGATCCCATAAACAAGTCAGAAATGAATTGTAAAGCTTCTTTTGCAGCTGTCTTGGGCTGTTTCCACCAATATTCCTGTAAGAAATGGGTCAAAAAGCTTGTGTGAACAAAACACAAGTTGCTGAGCAAGTTGCAGTCGAAATTGAGGAATACGCGACTTCAAGCCACGTATTCATGTAGTCACGTTTTCACTTCTGCACACTTAGCACCACTGCAACTGCTATTTTCTCACTGATGGAGGCCGAACTAACTCTTGTCCAAAACTTGAAATTTGTAGCACTTTGAGTTAGATTTCCAATGCCTTAATAATTATCTAATTTGGAGCTCTGTGGACCGAGATATGATCAAAATACCCACAACTGGTCAGAGCTCTGTTTCAACTTGCGACAGCAGAGTTGCACTTCTGTATTTCAACTTTTTGACTATCAAAACTACTGAACTGGACTTTGATATCTCCATACCAAATGTAGATCTATTTCTTAGTTTCAAAATGGTATAAAATTCATCTCAATCCAATACTTGTAGCTCAAGATATTGTTGAAATACCACAAGGTGCCAAAGCTGTGGAACTTGCTTCCTTTTGTTCTTGATTGCATTTCGTCTTTTGAATGTTTTGCACTTCATGTCTTCTCTAAATCACTTCAAATCATCAATAATCATCCAATTCTCTTCTCAAGTCACTCCATTTGATGATTGAATCATTAAACCTACAAAAACATGAAGTTTTCACCATTAAAATCCATAGAAATGCAATTTTCACACTTTAAACCATAATATGTGTATTTTCACTAGAATCCTAGTTAATTAACTATAAAAGTAACTAAAACACATCAAAACTAACTAATAAAACACACTAAAAATACGTAAAATATATACTTGACAATCACTGCCTTGAACTAGTGTTAAATTCTAATTCTCATTGCAAACTTAATACCTTCAGATTATCACAATTAATGGCCAGCTAATCATGATTAGAAAAGCACAAGTGACAAATAACTTACTCAAAATAATATCATCAAATAATCAAATAAATATTATTAACAAGGTATAGAAAGTTCATGCATACTCTAGGCATAAACTTTAGCAAAACATGAAAATAAGATCCAAACATGTATTATAGTTAAATATGAACTCAAATACAAAAGAGAAAGTGAAAGGAGAGAAGTCACCCTTGTCACATGAGCTTCAAACTCTCCATCTTTACTCCTCAATCTTCATCCAAATCTGACTACAAATACAGGAAGGGAAAACTACACTAACTACTCTATACTACCTTAACTAATGAATTAAGAAAATTCTAGTGAAGACTATATTTTTGGTTTAGTTTCTCTAGCCTTCCAAAGTTGTGAAAATATCCTCCAAGACTGCTATTTATAGAGGAATTCTATGCAAAAGACAGAGTGTTAAATCGTGTTAAGATTCCTCTTGAGCCCATAAACAAGCTAGATTTGAGTTGTAAAGCTTCTTTTGCAGCTATCGTGGGCTGTTTCCACCAATATTTCTTGCAGGAAAATGGGTCAAAAAGTTTGTGTGATCAAAACACAAGTTGCAGTAGAAATTGAGGAATACGCGACCTTGAAATACGTGACTTCAAGCCAAGCATTCAAGGGTCGTGTTTTCGCTTCTGTGAATTTGGCACCACTTCAACTGCTACTTTCTTGATGATGGAGGCTACTCTTGTGCGAACATGAAAGTTGTAGCCCTTTGAGTTAGCTTTCCAATGCCTTAAGAATTATCCCATTTGGAGCTGTGTAGACTGAGAAATAACCAAAAAACCTTCGACTGGTCAGAGCTCTATTTCAGCTTTTGACAATAGAGTTGCATTTCTGTATTTTGACTTTTTGATAATGAAAACGACTGAACTGGACTTCGATGTCTTCATACCACATGTAGATCTATCTCAATCACCTCAATCCAATGCTTGTAGCTCCAGATATAGCCGAAATACCACAAGATATCAAACTATCTTCACTTGCATTTCTTCCTTTGAATGTTTTACACTTCATCTCTTCTTTAAACCACTTCAAATTATCAATAATCATCCAATTCTCTTCTCAATTCATGCCATTTGATGATTGAATCATTAAACCTACAAAAACATGAAGTTTTCACCATTAAAATCTATAGAAATGCAATTTTTACCACTTAAACCATAAAATATATATTTTCACTAAAATCCTAGTTAATTAGTTATAAAACTAAATAAAGCACACCAAAACTAACCAATAAAACACGTAAAATATGCACTTATCAAACTCCCCCACACTTGAACCATTGATTGTCCTCAAACAAGAAGAAATACAAACCAACAATGAACCAAAATTTTGAAAATAAATATATGTGCACCATTCAACTTCCTTTTCTCAAAACAAGATAAATAATCATTATGCAGTCACTCAATTAAGTTCAAGTACTCATAATATCAAGTAAAGGAGAGTCAATTATACCATAATTTTAACAAGTTCAAAGTCAATTTCTCATCTTTACCCAATTTCACATGCAAGTAACTCATATGGTTAATAAAAATGCTACCTAAACTCATGATCATCCTCTTATTCATATTTAAAGAGGAATTTATTCATATATAATAGTTAAATATTACTCAAGTTGTGAAAGTGCTTTTTGATACGAAAAACAACATTTTTAGATGTAAATCGCCGGTTACTCAACATTTCACATACTCAAGTTACCTTGTATACTTTTAATTCAAGTACCGTTTTATGCGAAAAGTCAACATTTGTAGATGAATACTCTCGGTTACTAAGTAAAAGAACCATTAGAGTAGAACAAGTTTTATTCTCTCTTTTTTTTCTTCTTCTTTTTTTTTTCTTTTTTTTTCAAAGCAAAGATAGTAACATTCCCTCAAAAGAATAATCATGAGAACTTATTGACCATATTAATCACTTAACTATGTAAAATCAAGTAAAGAGAAGAAATTTCATCAAATTTGCAAAATATAACCATAATTTTCTCCACTTTACAAGATATACTTTCCTACAAATACATAAATTATGATCACATAATAGTCATTTCCATGTTAAATAAGAAAAGAAGGTTTCAAGTCACATATATTTATCTCAAAAGTTGAAGGAATTTGAGTTACTAATGGTGTGGAACTTGTTGCCGTTTGGATAAAATTGAAAAAATTTGAAACTTTTGGGCAAATTTACAAATTTGGACAAGATTTTGAAAAAATTTTGGCAGAATTTTTCCTTATAAATAGACTAAACTCTCTGTCAACAAACCCAAATTTTGAACAAATTAAAGCACAAGTCCAATATTTGCAATCAACAAGTCAATCACATACATGTATATAATCTCAATTCTCCCCCCACACTTAATATGCACATTGTCCTCAATATATAAAAGGGAAACCAAGATAAAGAAAGTAATACTCCCCTAATGTTGCGATTGATGTATCATGAAGTGTCACAATCCATTATCCGCTTGTCTCCAAAACTTCATGAGTTCCATTGGATAACCATTAGTAATAGAAACCTAAGAATTGAAAATGAGAAACAAAGGTGATAACAAAGGCATTAATAAACATATAACGACGATCAGTAACTCTACGCCTCTGTATTGTGATGTACCTATAGAAAATACACAACAAGCTACTCAAGGTATAAGGAAATACATGAGGAAAAGAAGAAGAAGAAAATGAACAAGGAACTTGCATTTTTCTTTAAAAAAAACCCTAAAAACGCGACTGCAGAAAACGTGAGCATGAGGTCGTGTTTTTGGGACCCACGTTTTTAGTTGAAAAATTGCAGGATCAAATACGCGGCTCTTGAAAATGCGACTTGGGGTCATGTTTTTGTAAACGCTTTTTTGTTGAAAATTTACAGAATGCAAAACGCGACTTGGAAATTGCGATATGAAGTCGTGTTTTGATACCTGCATTTTCTTCGTTCTGTAGTTTTTCTGCCGAAATTTCTTTATGTTTCAAAAATTATGCTTTTACCCCAATTACTCAAAATGCATCTTAGATCATTCTTTTGCCAAAATAATCAATACGCGCACATATAAAATGATCAAAACATGCATTTTACCCCTTTCTAACGAATAAAAAACAGCAATAACTCGAATCAAGGGGTTGAGTTCTTTGATCAAACTTCACTTTTTTCACATCATTTGGTCACCTTTATTTCTATTTTCAAAACCTAAAAATGAAAAATAACAAAACAACTTAAACATATAATTTAAATATAAAATCACACCAAAATAACATAAACTTAAACAAACATTAAGTTGCCTCCCAATAAGCACTTTCCTTTATAATCGTTGACTCGACTATTGAACCTTATTTTTCAAGGAGACTTTGTTAATGAATAATCCATTATTTTAGACCATGGTGGATCATTAAACGGTGACTCAATAGCAAAAGCCACATGTTCTAATGATATGCGAGGTGGCAGTGACTTATCTATATAAAGTGTTTCATAGATATTACCTTGAATATGCACCACTTGAGAACTCACCAACGGAACGTTCGCATGGCTTTCTTGGGGAATAATACATTTAAAACCTATACTCTCAACACATTCCTCAAGAGGGGTGTAAAATGAATCGTTAAGGGTTACTCTTGAGGTTTAAGGTTAACTCCAAAGGTACTATCATATGAAATGGATATTTTCTCATTAAAACACAATTGAGGTTTATCATTTTTATCAAAATGCAATCCATCTTCACTTGCAACATGCTCACAATTCATGCTAGGGTCATAGTGCATATCATTAGAGAAAATAACTTTACACAACTCATGCAATTGATCTTGTATTCTACAAAAATGAGAAGCTAATTTATCTAATCTTTCCTCAATCCTAGCAAAACGGTCGGAGGTTGCATTAGTTAGTTTTTCAACAGCTAATTCCCAATATGGCTTAGATTCAAATTAAACATATTCGGCTTGGTAATCACAAAAACATGGAGAAGCATTATAATTACATTGATTACGCCCATAAGCAGAAGAATTACCCCAATTAAAATCATATTGATCAAAATAAGGATTGCAATGCCCAAATTCATCAAAATAGTCCACATTTTGTGCTTGCCTACATGTATAAGTAGCATGATAACCTCCATACAAGTCACAAATCTATGATTAGAATTATACGCATTAAAATTCTTCTTTTGCTCAAGTTTATGCACAATGGTGTCCAATTGAACTTGTAACGTTATAACATCAAGTATAGCCTTTAAGCACCTTAAACTATTTTCAAATGACATACCGTCGGTAATTTCTTGGTTACCTCTATTCATGGATCTTTGCACATAATAACCATCCATTATCGATTTTCAACTTTTCATGCAACTTAAAAATAAGTTTAGTCAATGAGAATAGATGACTCAGCACATATAAAAATATACAAATAAAGACTCAACAAGATACCAAATACAACAAACAAGACACTAGATACAACAAAAACAAGAAAAATAAGTAAAAATGTCTAAACTAATAAAGTTGTTCTTAGCACCGATATTGAAAAATCTTCCCCGACAACGGTGCCAAAAACTTGACGAGCGCGGGGTATACATATACAATTAGTGTATCCACAATCAAGTTTTACATTTATAAATCCTAAACACCCCCTACACGATTTTTCACAAGTATACGAGTCAAGAGCGAGTATATGGTATTAAGGGTCGAACTCATAGGAAAGATTTTCAATTACCGGTGTTTTTCAAACTCCTTTATTATCTAGACTACCATAATCATAAAAGTAAATAATACTAGAAAACTCCTAGAAATATGGAATTCCTTACTACTCTTGCAAATGAGATTACCGGTTAAGTGAATGCTATTATCTTGGCTAGTTATGACGTGATTTTCTAATGTATGTGAAACCAACTCTCATAGCGAATCAACTATACTTATATCTAAACCATACCAACTCTCGTGGTTATGAAATTAACTACAAGCTCATTTCTTTTATGAAATTACATGAAACAAGTCTCTAAAGCCACGAAGGTGCTTCTCTATTCTCGTAAGTGAACTCCCTAGGTTTATCACTTCCTAGAACTGGTGTTAAATTTCAATTCTCATTACAAATTTAACACATTAAGATTATCACAATTAATGGCTAGTTAATCATGATTAGAAAAGCAAAAGTGATAAATAACTTATTCAAAATAATATCATCAAATAACCAAATAAACATCACTAACAAGTTATAGAAAGTTCATCCATACTCTATGCATAAACTTTAGGAAGAAATGCAAGTGAAGACAGTTTTGATACCTTGTGGTATTTCGGCCATATCTATTTTATTGGGAGATTCATTGCCCAGTTGACGGCCACATGTGAGCCGTTGTTCAAATTATTAAGAAAGAATGTGCCGTTGTACTGGAATGAAGAGTGCCCTTTTAGACTTTGTGTAGACACCAAATTTTGAATAATTTGTATGTGGCATCTACTTCATGATTTTGTTTGTTTTTAGATCGCTTGCATTTAGTTCATTATTGTGTGTTTTGCATTTCTAATTGTTTTTTTTATTTTAGTTTTAGTCATTTTGCCCTTTCAGTTTGTCTATTCATTTTTGTTTTGTCATTTTAGGTTTTTAATCACTTTTAAGTTTTAGATTTTAGTTTTTAGTTTTTAGTTTTTAGTTTTTAGTTTTTTTTAGTTTTTAAGTTTATAGAGTTTTTAGAAAGAAAAGAAAAATCATTTTAGTCATTTTGTTTTTATTCAATGCTTTCTTGAAAGAAAAATGAAAATGCAAAATCATAAAAAGGAGAAAAGAAGAAATTAATGAAAAAAAAGGGAAAAGAAAAAAAAGGAAAATTTGTTCATAAAAATATGTTTAATCTTTGGGCACTTTAGTTATTTTTATTAAGTTATTTTGAGAAAAAGAAGCAAAGAACAAAAAAAAAAAAAATCAAATTGGAAAATTAAAAATGGCCATTTTTGTTTAGTTTCTTTTGTTTAAAATTATTTTTGTTTTGTTATTCTTATTATTACCTGGTTTGTGTAATTTTGTTATTATTGTTATTGTTATTTTATTATTTATATTTTCTGTAATCTTCAAGTTGTTTTCGTAAAAAAAAAAAAAAAAAAAAAAACGTTTGCGGCAGGCAGGCTGCATTTGTTTTTGCAGTTTGCCAAGGACATTTCATGCGTGCCATGGAGGGGCAGGATGAAGGCAGAGGCTGGCCTTCATCCTGACCATTCAGTGGAGGGTTTAAGGAACTTGGAGTTCCATATAAAAGGGCAAAAGAAAAGCATCAGCCGCAGGAGGGATTTTTGAGGGAGAGCATCGAGGGGCAAACAGAAAAACTAAGCAAGGGTTTTAGAAAGGGGTTTTCAGGGCAAAAAAACAAGAAGGGAAGGCAGGGATATTTTAGGAGAATCGGGGAGAGCAACTACGGAGAAGTTACTGACGGCGAGGGATAGCAAGAGAGAACCAGGAAGTCTGGGAAAGTGAAGCCACGTGAAAAAGAAATCAAGCGAGAAGGAACCAAGGGAGGAGAAGCCACTTCATCAGCACAAAAGGCATCTAGTGGGCTCTCGATTCCAGGGACAGTGCGATAATCCTGAGGTAAATCCAGTTTAGCTTCATGAAGGTTTGAGTTCATCACATCTGTCTTGCATCTTTTAGTTCATCTTTTTCTGTAGTTTCTGAAGCTTTCTAAAGCTTTCGGGTAGGTAGATGTTCAATGATTGCATGATTTGTTTAAAAGGCAGCAACTTTTGATGAACCTAGCTTTTGTTTACCACAAGTTTCTTTCTTTTCTGCATTTCTGTGATTGGTAACATAGTTAGATCTTCGGGAATTAGACAATGTTATGAGGGTTGTGTGATTCTAAATAGGCTGAGATCATTACGGTGGATCTGTCTATTGTGAAGTTTGTCTGAGCTTTCTTTTCTCCTTCGCATGAGTAGACTTAGTTTTGATTGAAATGGCTGCAAAAGGTTTCCTTTGTGTATATGGATGGGGATTTGCTGTAATTTTGTTGCTTGGAGTTAGAGTATGACGTTCGGGTATCTCGTTTGGAGGTTGTATGAACTTAAATGCCTGAACTGAAAAATTGAAAAAAACGAAATCTGGTGCTCTTCAAGGCCAAAATTGCTGGTTGAGTTTCTTGCCGGTCCCATAAGCCACTAACCAGATGCGTGAACTGTCAAAACATTTCTGGTTTAATGTTTGAGATCGTAACTTTGCTGCTTGGCTGGAATTTGGCCGTGTTTTACATCTAATGATGAACATCATAAGCATAGCTAATCATAGCTGGGAAATTGCAGCCGGCTTCCTCTAGTTTGCTGCATTGGTATGGAAAAGAAAGTGCTTTAAGAATTTGTTTGTTTCTTTCTGCATTTGCATTCAGTGGATGTAGAAGTTAGGTGGGTCGTCACTAGTTCCATGTCTGCATGTTTAGGTGAATTGATGTTGCTCATATTCTGGAAAACCCGAATTGCTGCAGGTCTTATCTCCCATATTGCAGAAGTTTTTCTTTCATATTATCTTGCATGAAGTTGCATAAATTTCATGTGCTTGCATTTTAAATGCACTAGATCATCTTCTGATTTCTGGTATGAAGAGTTGCTAAAAACCTCACCATTGCTTGCTGCGTTTGATGTCTGCCTATTGTTGTGCCCGCTGCCACAAACCTTTGTCCCAGTTTTCCATTTGCTCAAGTAGCAACTTTCTTACCTCTCTGGGAAGCTTTATAGACATTGCTCAAGAGTTTTGTTTTGGATTTTCTGGGTTGCTATAAGCTACGAAAGTAGCAGCATAAATTGCAGAAGTAAAGGAGTCTTTGACATTTGTTTGCTTGCATGCAAAAATCAAGAACTTTGTCTAGATTATGCTAACTAAACGTTTGAGACATTTACTGGTTTTGGGTTGGTAAACCCATGAGCTTGGTGCAATTTTTTCTTTGTGTGTGAAGTTCGTGTGTGTGAAGCCGCAAGATCGCAACAGGAAGCCGCGAGTGTCATCCTTTCTTTTGCTGCATTTCATCTTCATCATTTGTTGTTTTCTTTTCTTCCCGTAACAACCCATACAAGTTGGTTTTTGATCATTTTTCCTTTTTTAGCTAAATCTGGTGTAACTAATTAAGGATAAAGTTGCATGTTTTCATCTGAAGCTACAAGGGTTTTGGTATAAATGTTTCACGATTTTCGGCTGCACAAACAAGAAGAAAGCATTGCAGGAATTTAAGCTCTCGTACCTTTGCATGGTCTTGCATGAAACTATTTTCTAAAATTGCATTTTGACCCCTTGGCTTCTAACCAATGCTACTATGACCCAACAAATAGAATAATTTCTTCAATTGGACCCCTGTGATTTTTGCAGTAATGTCACAAAAGCCCACCGATACTCTAAATTCTTGTAATTGGGTCATAAAATAGTTGCATTTTAACTCTTGCTTGACCTTCCGTGGTTCTTGGACTTTCAAAATTCCTAAAATGTCTCAATTGACTTTATTTGATTAGATTAGTGGTTGCATTTGGGTCCTTGGTTCACGATGGAGTCCTAAGTTTATTACAGTTTGAACCGTTGTTTGACATTCTATCGTTTGGAAATCTTTGAGACTTTTGAGCGTTTTCACTTGGACTTGAATGACTTCGTGTGTTTGCAATTAGGTCCTAAAACATTTGCACTTTTAACCCCCTAAGTTTCCCCCTTGTCTTGTTATGGTCCAATTAGTTGAATAATTTAATCACTTTTGTCACTCTAGAATCTTAATTGCTTTGGGTTTGCTTTGGCGTGATTTTGGGTAAGACGTTTAGTGAATTTTAGGATGTATTTTGAGGATCAATAAGTTTTAATAGAATTTTTTAATCACATTCTTGCATTTGATTTTTATGGGTCTCATCTTAAGTCATCAATCTTGGTATTTTATTTTACCTTTTTTTTTTTCAGAAATTTTCAGTCCTTCTGATTAAGTCCCTCTTGCATTAATAGCTTTGTACATGTTTGGTTTGTCTATGTAAATACTTTAGTTGACTCAATTAAGTGTTTAACTTTCGTTTTTCATATTTAATTTTTGTTTCATGTGATTTTTTTTGATATTTTAAGTGGTACCTTGACCTTTTTATTATTTTGGAGGGTAAGTTAGTAATTTCACTACGTTAGGGCGTCGCTTCAAGGGAGGTACACTCTATCCCTTATTTGCACTTCATTTGACCCTACGTGCTCCTACGTGTTATGTGAATATGCATGCCTACTCCGCTTTCCTTACCTCCTTGCGTGCGTTTACTTGCTTTTTACTTTTATTTATGCTTTTATGGGGTATGTGTACACCTCTTGGCTTGTAATAGATAGGGCTCGGAGAGCATCTGTCCATTTCCCCTTCCCCTTTATGCTTTTATGGGGTATGTGTACACCTCTTGGCTTGTAATAGATAGGGCTCGTAGAGCATCTGGTCCATTCCCCCTTCCCCTTGGTTGCTTGCTTTTATTGTTACATGTTAAATTGCTTTAGTAGGCTCTTGCATCTAGTCGAGCATGCTAAGTGCTACGTGCTACGTGTTTACGAGCGTTTTGGCATGTCTAATTGCTTTCATAGCCATGAATGAATGGAATGGATGAATGTACGCCACCACACTAGTCCAACGCTAGTTGTGACTTCTTTTATCGTTTCCACTAGTCCAACGCTAGTCGGAATTCATAGAATGGGCTAGTCCAACGCTAGACCCTTAGGGATTTCCCCTCATTAGCATATCATTTGCTTGTTCACCACATATCACGCATTTTCCTTAGTTTTATCATTTGGCATGATCCTCGAACCCGTTTTCCCTCCATTTTAGGATTTTTGCATTTCATGCTAGTTATAGGGTTCATTTTGCTTGAGTGTCCCCTTCTGATAAGGGAAACGAGCGAGTGTGGCTACTCGATAGCCTTAGCACGCTAGTTTTGCCTTCTAATCAAAGGGAAAATCAAGTCGAAAAGTTAGGAGTCCACCCCCGTACCCGACTTGTTGCATTCCTCTAGGGTCATACTTTCATTTTTATCACCTACATACTCTCTTAACCACATTTCTCCACATTTCTCGAACCATACTTTTTACTACATTTTACCTATCACTTGCTTATTTTCACTTCACAAATGAAATTCCACTTTACCTTATATATCTATTATTCTATTTTCATACACTTGCACACGAAAACACTTGAATTTGTTTTACAATTTCGCACACTTGCACTTGCATTTCTTGCATCTTTCATACACTTTCACACTTGCACGCTTGAATCTCATTTGCATTAATCGACCTCTATGAGGTTTTCCTTTGTTGGCCGCCACAATTCATGTGGTTTGGGACCAAAAGCCTCACAAGAGACATCGTAGAATTTGGGTTTGCATTTTTTCTTTCCGTTTTGCATTCATATAGTCATATCCAACGTGCGAACATATATTGGGTAGAAAATTAGGAAAGGTAAGGTTAAGTCGCGCAACTAGCCTTGGCTAGGTCAAAGGGGTGCCTTGGATTCTATCACTTGCCTTCCCCTTTGTCAAACGTGACCCCCGAACCTTTTTCTTTGGCTTACGTGGACTAGGAGTCGTTTTAAAAAGGGTTTTACTACTTTGTCTTTAAAAACACTTTTTGGGTGACTTGGTACACCCCAAATCTATACCAAGTGGCGACTCCGTTTTCCATATTTAAAAAAACCCTTTTTAAATTTCATTTGGCCAAATCGTCGCTTTCCAAAGTCCCATGGCCTTTTACTTTTAATTTTGCACACATTCACACCACACTTCACATCTCACATCACACACATTCATTCACTCATCAAAAAATGGGGCGCGACAGTTGGCGACTCCACTGGGGACTTCCTAAGTGGGTCCAAGCATTTGACTTAGCCATTCGTTTCCTTTTTCTACCCTTTTTATGCATTGCATTTGGATATTAGGATTGCATTTTTCATTTTTAGGACCTTTTGTCTTATGTACGTAATCAAACCAATTCCTCGACTTATGAATGTATGTTTGAATGAATGTTTACTTGTTATCTCGCGCTTGCATTGCATTTGGGGGGGTGTGTGTCACCTTTAGAGTCTCGCGTGGTTCTCACCCCTTCCCTCAAATAGGGGAACACTTCATACGTGCATGTTTACTTGCTTTATCCCATTTTATTTTTATTTTCGTGGGCGCCATCCCACACCGCCTTGTAGGACTAGGACCGATTGCCTTGGGTAGGCGGATGGTGTGCTCTGCGCCCATAGCGCTACCTAAGGGATCACTCGAGCCACCGACCAAAGGCCCTGGGAGTGATGACCCTTCGCCTGTAGGTCTGAAGGCTTGGGAACCGAAGCTTATCGAGTCTAGGCATTAGTGAACCCCAACCTCATGCATCCATATTAGAATGACCTAGGGTAGAGTCGGCCTCACCCTATTTTCAGCACATTAGGCACGAGGGAAGGGGTTCCACCCTTTTTACCTGCTTTATTGTATTTCTTTTCTTAATTACTCCCAATGTGTTATGTGTACTATTAATTGCACTAACCATTCTTTTGTTTTCTTGGATTGCATTCATGTGCCTTAGCAATAAGAGGCCTTTTTGGCGCTCTTTTAGTGACTCACCCGTTAGATAGCTCACATGTTTAAATTTCAGTTATTGCACTTAATTTTCAATAAGTACATTTCATTTTAGACCTTTTTTCCCCCCGATGCATTATTTATGTCCTTTAGATAATATTTGTCACATATTTACGTCGTTTTAATAAATGGCATCATGCATAAACCATAGAAAGGGAATGCCACATAGGGAATCCCGTGGTTAGGAATAAACCGCCTTGTGTCTCGGATACTTAATCCAACGAGACTTGCATGTTTACAATTTTGTTTGGCCTTCGGGGTAAAATCCCAAGGTAAGGTACTAAAAAGTGAATTCTTCCTCAGATGGCTCCATGCCGAATGTTAAACCGTATACCTCGTGAGCTGATAGATTGGAAGAACAACATGGCGCATGAGGTGAACCGATTGTTCCGATACATAGGGCATCTACCAAGTCTTTTGAACATAGCCCCAAACATAGCAATCATTGAAGCACTGCTTGAGTATTGGGATCCTAAAGGCTCCGTCTTTCGATTTGGGGAATGCGAGTTAACACTCACTCTGGAAGAGATAGAAGGCTTGTTGCAAATGCCTGGGAAAGGAAGCCCTATGGTGTACCCAACTAGTGGCACTAGAGAGCAGTTTTGCAAGTTTCTAGGATTGGGACGAGCTAGCATGAACCAGCACCCGGACGCAAAATCATGTCCACTGGAGTTCTTGTACGAACGATTTGGGAGAAGGGACTCTTATGATCAACACCATGACGACTTCTTCATTAGCAAAGAGGAGTGGGAAGGAAAGCGAGTCCAAGTCTTTGGACTAGCCTTGACTAGTCTACTTTTATTCCCGCAAAAGCATGGGAAGGTTACCTTTTCAACAATCAACATGATGCAAAGCGTGTTTCTAGGAATTAAGGAGAAGACCCCTACTTTGGTGCCTATCATCATTGCTGATATCTTCACTGCCGTTACTGAATGCCAAAAGAAGAGGGGGTTTTTCTATGCATCCAACCTGGTGCTCCAAATGTGGGCCATGGAACATCTGTCAAAAAGAGCGCTAAATCCATTGGGGTCCTGTCTTCCAACAGCAAACTGGGTCGAGTCGCACCGAGAGAGGGTTAGCAGATACTATCGAATAGCGTCTCCAAGCTTGTTTATTCAGGAATTCAATGCTCTGACTTCGGATAAGATACAGTGGGTTCTCGATTGGACGAAAGTAAGGGATCCAGCTTTCAAGACTACACAATTTGACTTCATTCCATTAGCAAGTACCAGTGGGTTGATTGTGTACATTCCACAACGAGTTATGAGACAGTTCGGGTACCCGCAGAGAGTGCCGACCATACAAGAAATGGGAAGTATCGAGCTTAATACAGTCACTGAGTGCCGGACTATGGTGTTAGAAGGCTGGGGGAATCTGTGTAGTTTGGACAACCTGCATTTGGACCAAGTGAATAAAGTAGAGCCTAGGGTCATCTTAGAGTACAACGAATGGATCAAATCAATGATAGAACAAGGGAGAGAAAGGACACCGTTGATTGCCGTTAGTCTCGAGGAACAGAATGGGAAGCTAAGGAAAGAGCTGGAGGATCATCAGTTGCAGATCATGGTGGCCGATCAAGCATTGGAGGACGCCCGCTCACAATTGAGGAAAGAGGCAAAGAAGACAGAGAAATTGGAAAAGGCATTGAGTGCATTTGATAAAATTCAAGATGAAATTCGAAAACTTAGTATCGGGAGTTCTAGGGAATCCCAACATACCAAACTAGCTAGACATGAGGACTTTGTAAGAATGGTTGGTCAAACCATCAATGACATTGTAAAGAAGGATTGAGTTTATCCATATTTTAATGAGAAATTCCGCTTCTATATTCACTTACAGGTTTGAAAATGGGATTTTACCCCGAAGGTTGCATCATGCTAGGCCTACCCTTGGCACAAAAAGGGTCCCCCCGTAGGACATGCATCCGAGTTGCTTAAATAATTACTAACTCATGCCTTTTTCTTTTTCCCTTTTGAATAAATTGCAGAAATCTAATAACGATTGGTTTATCTAAAGAAGTCTTTTGCATTCTCAGGTAAAGTTTCAAAATAGCTTTTCGAAAAAGCCCCATTATTACGCGATCCCGAAGTAGAGCCCAAAGGAATCGTGTAGACATGAGTACTCAACCAGAATCATCCGAAAAGTTCGTTGCAACTACCCAGCCGGAAGCCGCAAGTCCTGGGGTTCAGTTGACCGAGTTACTCACTAAATTTGGGGAAATGACATCAGAAATGGCCGCTCAGAAGAAGTTGATTGACGAGCTCGTTAGTAGCGGAGTGCGACCTGAACCTGTACCCGCTACACAACCACAATCCGAACCATTTGTTATTCCTTCATTTCAAACCACGTTTGAGGGAACTTTCAATCCGCAATATGCTTATACTCAAAATCCTCCTTTTTATCCCCCTTATGGGCAAGGATTCCAGCCTCAGGGTGATCCAAACATGCATGTAACTCCACCGACTTTCTTTCAGACTACCGCAGAGCCCGTTGTGCCGGAGCACGTTTTTCAAAATAAGCCAGAAATGGGAGATTCGTCTGCCCAGATTGATATGAAGTTACTTAAACGCTTGGATCGTTTTGATGAATTTATCCGGAAAAGCCAAGGTTTAAGCAAGCAAGGGGTGCTGGACTACGATGATTTGTGCCTATTTCCAAACGTACAACTGCCGGAGGGGTTCAAGACTCCGAAGTTCAACAAATATGATGGCACGGGCAACCCAAAGACGCACTTGCGCTTGTTTGCTAACAAGTTGGGCAAGCCAGTAAATGACGAGAATTTGCCGTTGCGACTATTTCCAGAAAGCTTAGAAGGGGATGCTCTCGATTGGTACTCCAACCTGAAGCCAGAGGAAGTGAAGACCTGGCTCGATCTG
This sequence comes from Coffea canephora, assembly GCA_036785865.1. NCBI lineage: Eukaryota > Viridiplantae > Streptophyta > Magnoliopsida > Gentianales > Rubiaceae > Coffea > Coffea canephora. The sequence continues at coordinate 29,671,743 of CM071920.1, read as the reverse complement.
TCCAATGCCTTCATTCGACAATATGAGTACAACTGCGAGCTAGCGCCGACCCGGACTACTCTGGAAGGAACGAAAAGGAAGCCTTCTGAGGACCACAAGACCTATGCCAAGAGGTGGAGAAAAGTAGCTGCGAAGGTGGAACCACCGATGACTGAGGATGAAATTATTCGCACATTCATCAAAGCCCACGATCCGCCGTACTTCGAAGAGATTTTCCGTATGACCGGATGTTCGTTTGCTGCAATTGTAAATAAACTTGAGGAGTTCGATGACTTTGTGAGGGCTGGGAAGATTGTCAATGTTTCCGCCCTTAAATCTCAGTTGGATGCTTTACAAGGTCAAGGAAGCAATGTGAAAAAGCCACCGTTCAAAAAGAAGGAGGGGGATACAACATTTGTTTGGAACCAAAATCCTTCACCCAGACCTCGATACCAACACAGCCCAATCTACCAAACCCATTACCCTTATTATCCAAACCCGTACCCTGTATATGCCACTAATATCCAGCACCCTAGACCTCGCCCAAGCTATCCTAACCCACCTTCAACCCCTTTTCAAATTTCTCAACCAAATCCACCCCAAAACCGACCACGCCTTCCATATAACCCAAGATTTCCGCCTCCAAATAGACCTGCTTACAACCAACCTCAACCTTCTGAACTTTACAATCGACCCCCTAGCCGTGCATTTACCAATTTAGGTAGGCCTTTAGACCAATTATATGAACAGTTAAAGGCCGCCGGGAAAATTGGTATGGTACCCCCTCCTACCTATCCATATGGCATGCCCGCCTGGTATAACCCGCAAGCCGTCTGTGCTTATCATTCTGGGGCCCCCGAACATGCAACTTTGGATTGCAAGGCGCTTAAGCATAAAGTTCAGGATATGGTTGAGTCTGGAGAAATCGTGATCAGAAAAAGGGAGCCACAAGGGCCAAACGTAAATCAAAACCCCTTACCAGAGCATGTTGGGGTTATTATGAATGATGCGGAGTACGAGGAACAAATCAAGAAATTGGCAATAGAAGCTGAAGTGTTTGGTGTCACGGACCAACCGTTTGTCATAGAGTTGCCATTCGAAGAAGATAACAAGCCTTTTGTCTTAGATCTCACGCCAGCGGAGAATGAAGCTTTGAAACCAGTAGTCATCGAATTCCCGAAGCAGGAGCCCGTATTAAGTCTGCAACAAGTGCCGTGGAATTACGATGAGCCTAGCATACAGATCGGGGAGAATTCAACCGCAAAGAAGGAAGTGTCAGTAGTTACCAGATCGGGGAAGACTGTAAATCCATTTGAGAATACTACTCCAATTCAAGCCAATAGTTCTGAGCTACCCATCAAACCAACAATCACCGAGAAAGAAGCCGTGGATTTCCTTAAACGACTCCAGAGGAGTGAATACAACATAGTGGAAAAGCTAAGCAAATCACCTGCCCAGATAACCATGTTGGACCTACTTTTCTCTTCGGACGTGCATAGGGATGCATTGATCGACGTATTAACAAGAGCTCAAATTCCGAAGGACATTTCTGTTGATAATTTTTCAAACGTGGTTGGGAGCGTATTATTCAACAAACAAATTGCTTTTTCTGACGATGAATTGCCGACAGAGGGCATTGGACATAATAGGGCGTTGTACATAACAGTAAGGTGCAACGGGAAAATGCTGCCGAAGGTGCTAATTGACAACGGGTCCGCGCTTAATATCTGTCCTTGGAGTACCTTAGAGAAACTAGGATTGCAAGACATTAAGCTGAGGCCTTCGGGGACTATCGTTCGAGGGTTTGATGGAGCTCAAAGGGAGCCGATAGGAGAGGCAGATTTAGTAATCGAGATGGGGCCCGCCCAATTTCAAATAACTTGCCAAGTCATGAACTTCCCGAGCATTTATAATATTTTACTTGGAAGGCCATGGATTCACAAGTCTGGGGCCGTGCCGTCTTCGTTGCATCAATTACTCAAGTTCGTGGTGAATGACAAGCTAATCACTATCTTTGCCGAAGAGGACTGCCTGGTAATCACCGATTCTGGATCTAAAGAGGAGGGAAGTCGAAGTGCCACCATGTCCCCTCATAGCACATCCGATATAGTCTCCGTAAGTTGGATCACAACGGAGGAACAAGCTCTCTCCAAAGCAAGTGTAATGATGGCTAAGGAAATGATTCGTGGAGGATACAAATTAGACAGAGGATTGGGGCGTGAACTGCAAGGGATCCTGAAGCCGGTGGAGATTATCGAAAAAAGGGATACGTTTGGTTTGGGTTTCCGGCCAACCACCAAGGACATCAAAGAGATGAAGGAGCGTAAAAGAGCAGAAAGAGAGGGCCGACAAAGGGTTTTTGACATTCCACCGCTACGGTATACTTTTCCCCGGCCAGCTGAAATAATCACATCAGAGGGTAATTCAACTGAAGAAATTGAGGATAGTTTGTCCCAACTGTTCATTGGGGCAATAATTGAAGACAATTTCCCGAACGAGGCCGAATTTCCTGACATCCCTGAAGGGTCGATTTCCAATTGGACAGCTGAATTTCTGCCTATTCGGAAGGAGTTTCGGTAAACTGAAAGGGGTTTATCATTCATATGAATTCATGAAAAATACTTTTGCATCTGTAAATAGCCAATGAAAACAATTTCCCGTTTGCGCATGTAAATATTGTTAAATTTTCATTTTTCACTTGCTTTCAATCAAAGGTCTTTATGAAAATGCACAAGTTGTTCTTGTCATGTTGTGTTGTCTATATCCATATTGTTTGTTCATTTGTTTGTTGTATGCTTATTTGCTTATTATCCCACATTCGTTAATTCTTTCAGATGGCCAAAAATAAAAATATTTGACCCTTTGGATATCACAGTTCTGGAATACGATAATGGCAATCTCTATATCACTCACGACTTGGAGGTCTGTGAATCCGAACTCCAAAGCGAGAGTGATAATGAGGAAGTATCCGATTCGTTTGCAAAGGATCTTGAACAATATGAGGAAAAACCGAAACCGAACCTGGAAGAGACAGAAACAGTAAACATTGGCACTAAGGATGAAGTTAAGGAGGTGCAGATAAGTATTCATTTGAATGAAAGGCAGAGAAAGGAGATGCTTGAATTCTTGACCATGTTCCAGGATGTATTTGCGTGGTCCTATGATGATATGACTGGCATTTCAACTGATGTGGTGGTGCATAGGTTACCCACAGACCCTTCTTTTCCACCCGTAAAACAAAAACCTCGAAAATTTAAACCAGATATGAGCCTCAAAATAAAAGAGCAAATTGAAAAACAACTCAAAACCAACATTATCATTGTTTCCCATTACCCAATTTGGCTTTCAAATCCAGTCCCTGTTCCAAAAAAGAGTGGAGAGGTGAGAGTTTGTGTTGACTATAGAGACCTTAATAAAGCCAGTCCTAAAGATGATTTCCCTCTACCAAATATTCACATTCTCTTAGACAATACTGCCGGACATGAGATTGAAACCTTTTGCGATTGTTTCGCTGGCTACCACCAAATTTTGATGGCAGAGGAAGATAGGGAGAAGACTGCTTTCATTACCCCTTGGGGCACATTTTGCTACCGAGTGATGCCTTTCGGTTTAAAGAATGCCGGAGCAACATATCAGAGGACCATGACAACCCTATTTCATGATATGATCCACCGGGAGATGGAGGTCTACGTGGATGATATTATAATCAAGTCTAAAAGGGCAGAAGACCACTTGGTTGATCTGAAGAAATTATTCGAGAGATTGCGGAAGTACAATTTAAAGCTAAATCCTGCGAAATGCGCCTTCGGAGCACCTGCGGGTAAGCTGTTGGGATTCATTGTTAGCAAGAAGGGCATAGAAATAGATCCGGCAAAAATCAAAGCAATTCGAGATATGCCAGTGCCAAAAACTCAGAAGGACGTGAAAAGCTTTTTAGGGAAGATCAATTTTATTGGGAGATTCATTGCCCAGTTGACGGCCACATGTGAGCCGTTGTTCAAATTATTAAGAAAGAATGTGCCGTTGTACTGGAATGAAGAGTGCCAACAAGCTTTCGACAAGATTAAAGATTATTTGCTGCAGCCTCCGGTCCTAGTGCCACCCAAACCGGGCCGACCGCTGATCATGTACCTATCTGTGCTCGACGGAGCAGTTGGTTGCGTTCTCGGGCAACACGATGACTCGGGAAGGAAAGAACAAGCCATTTATTATCTAAGCAAGAAGTTCACGCAGTACGAGGCTAATTATTCGTTCATTGAGAAGAGCTGCTGTGCGTTGGCCTGGGCGGCTCAAAAGCTGAGACATTACCTGTTGAGCCATACCACTTATCTTATTTCCAGATCTGATCCTTTGAAGTATCTCTTGGAAAAGCCAATGCTAACTGGACGTCTAGCTAAGTGGCAGATAATCCTCTCAGAGTTCGACATTATTTTCACTTCACAGAAGGCCGTCAAGGGGCAAGCTATAGCTGATCATCTGGCGGAAAACCCAAGGGACGATGATTATCAGCCACTTCACACCTATTTCCCTGATGAAAAGATCTTATTTGTAGGCGCCACGGACGATATAAGTGAGCAGTGCCCTGAATGGAGGCTTTTCTTCGACGGAGCTTCAAATTCTCTAGGAGCTGGAATTGGAGCTGTTCTGGTTTCGCCCGAAGGAAAACACTACCCTGCCGCTGCCAAGTTGCAATTTGCTTGTACCAACAACATGGCTGAATATGAAGCTTGCATTTTTGGTCTCAAAGTGGCTTTGGAAATGGAGATCAAGGAGTTGGTAGCTTTCAGTGACTCAGATTTACTCGTGCACCAAACCTTGAAGCAGTGGATAACCAAAGATTCAAAAATTCTGCCCTACCATTGTAGTTTGCTCACTCTGGCCAAACAATTTCAAAAATTGGAGTTCAGACACCTCCCACGAGCCCGAAATGCATTTGCCGATGTTTTGGCCACCTTAGCTTCTATGATTCAGTATCCAGATGAATTGAAAATTGAACCGATCCAGATTCAACTTCAAGATAAACCTGCTCACTGTTGGGTTGTAGACAAGTCCTCCGACAAAGTTCCTTGGTATAATGATCTTAAGGAATTTCTCAAAACTGGATCTTACCCCCAGCATGCTAGTACCAAGGACAAAAGTTTTCTGCGTAGAATGGCTTCCAAATTTTTCTTAAATGGTGAAGTGTTGTACAAAAGAACCCCGGATTTGAACCTTTTAAGGTGCGTTGATGAAGATGAAGCTCAATATATGATGAAAGAAGTGCATAGTGGCGTTTGTGGACCTCACATGAATGGCCATCTGCTAGCGAAGAAAATCATGAGAACCGGATACTTCTGGCTTACTATGGAGCATGATTGTATAGACTTTGTCCGGAGATGTATAAAATGCCAAATGCACGGTGACATTATACGCGCTCCACCCACTGAGTTGCATAGCATGACCGCCCCGTGGCCCTGTTCAATGTGGGGTATGGACGTGATTGGGACAATCGATCCTCCCGCTTCAAATGGGCATCGATTTATATTGGTAGCGATTGAGTACTTTACCAAATGGGTTGAGGCGGAATCATTTAAACATGTGACGAAGAAAGTAGTTGCCAATTTCTTGAGAGATCACATCATCTGTCGATTTGGGGTGCCTGAAACGCTTATCACTGACAATGCCAAGAATCTGAACAATGACATGGTGGATGGACTATGCGAGCAGTTCAAGATCAGACACCGCAACTCCGCCATTTATAGGCCTCAGATGAACGGAGCTGTAGAAGCCGCGAATAAGAATTTGAAGAAGATTATCCGCAAAATGACTGAAAGGCATCGCGATTGGCATGACAAGTTGCCTTATGCACTAATGGCGTATCGGACTTCTATCCGGACATCGACTGGGGCAACGCCATATTTACTGATGTATGGAATGGAAGCTGTATTACCAGCCGAAGTTGAAATTCCTTCGTTGCGAATCCTTATGGAGGCTAAATTGGAGGAGGCTGACTGGATAAAGCAGCGCCATGAGCAATTGACGTTGATCGATGAAAGGCGATTCAACGCTATCTGTCATGGTCAGTGCTATCAGAAACGGGTGGCCCGAGCTTACAACAAAAAGGTCCATCGGCGTGCATTTGAAGAAGGTGACAAAGTGCTAAAGCGAATTTTGTCGATGCAAGATGAAGCTAAAGGCAAATTTGCTCCGAATTGGCAAGGGCCGTTCATTGTCCAAAAGGTATTACCTGGCGGAGCCCTTATTTTAGCAGAAATGGATGGACGAGCATTCCCTCAACCCATCAACTCAGATATGTGCAAAAAGTTTTTCATTTGATCATGCAAATTTTCTTTAAGAAATTCATGCAAATGGCAAAATGCAAGTCAGGCCATCTTCTTTTACACTAAAAATATTTTATCTCTACTTGTCCCCTTTGAGCCATCAGAATTGACAAATTTCGTTTGATAACCCCTGAGAATTGCAAACCCCACACTGGGGCAAAATTTTAATTTTAAAAGAGAGAAGAGCAAAAGAAAGGGAAAAGAACCCCACACTGGGGCAAATTTAGTTTTCAAAGAAAAATGCAAGAGTGAGGAAAATGCAATGAAGAAAATGCAGAGAGTGAAAATCCGATCAAACTGGGGCAAATTTTCCCTGGTTTCGTTCAAAATCGGAAATGATTTCAAATAGGGCAATCTCAGTTTATTTTACCCTTGGCATCGAATTTGCTTTCAAGCCTTAACCTTTCTGGAAAAACACCCCACCTGACCTCATTACAAAACCCAAAGTCCTGGCTTCCGTCATTTGTCGCATTTCTATTAGCAAGATTTTGATAATCAACTGGCAAGTGATGTCCGTAATGCCTTCGCCTAATCTACAAGGGAAGTGCATTTTACTGATGCCTGAAACTTTTAACTCATATTTCTGAGTCGATCATGGTCGAGACGTGTCTTTATTCTTTAGGTGAAAACCCGAAAGGGCGCCTTGTAAAAAAAAAAAAAAAAATTCAAAAAGAAAAAGAAAGAGCAAAAACAAAAAGGGTAGGGGCAACCTTGGTGAAAACCCGAAAGGGCGCCAAGGCGAGTCTTTCGCAACAGACAAGCGCGGGGAGGAACAGCTGGTGACCTGGTTCATTTGGACTTTTCCTCATATTTGTGATACTTTTGTCAGTATCGGATTCCGAAGCAAAATATCCAAAGTCTTGAATATGATATTCGTTGGCTAAACTTGTATTGTTCTTTACAAATATTCTTTTGCAAAATGTATCTTTATGAATCTTTTGGTTGTTTTCAATTATTTGTGTATGACTGCTTATGATTGTCTACATTCTTTCGCATGCTCATCTTTGCCTGACATAGGAGATAATCTTGCATGTACATTGATCGTTATATGACAAGTTTTCACGCATCATTCTTTTACCATTGAATTCAAATGAGTGATAAACCCAAAGGTTTGAGCAAAAATAGGGGATTCAATCATCAGATACAGGGAGTAACATGCAACAAAGCTACCACCTGGATTGGGTGACGTGGTCAATCCGTATTTTATCAGTCTTAGAATTTGCAAAGTCACAAGTTCGACCAAGACGGATGCCGCGGAACAGAGGCAAAATAGTACAAGACTCATGTTTACACGATTCTCAAGGCAAACCGGATCAAATACTGGTGGCAAATCCATTATTATTTATTCTTTTCTTGCAGGAACACTGCGTTCACAAATGACAGCGATCATTCTCTTTTTCAAACCTAAAGCAATGTTATTTGCAAAGTTGGATTATAAGGACCAACACCAGCCATCGCTTCAACTACAGAGATCCAATCTCCCTCTAGGTACAAACATTTGAACTACTCTCAGGTAAAAATTCAATTCAGTGTCTCAAACTTCCCTAGTGAGTCCTGTTTAAACTCTTGTTCGGGTCAGTCCCGTTTAAATTTCTGTTCGGGTCAGTCCCGTTTTATTTTTCATGTTCGGGTCAGTCCCGTTTAAAATTCCTGTTCGGGTCAGTCCCGTTTAATTTTCTGTTCGGGTCAGTCCCGTTTAAATTTCTGTTCGGGTCAGTCCCGTTTTATTTTTCATGTTCGGGTCAGTCCCGTTTAAAATTCCTGTTCGGGTCAGTCCCGTTTAATTTTCTGTTCGGGTCAATCCCGTTTAAATTCCTGTTCGGGTCAGTCCCGTTTAAATTCTTGTTCGGGTCAGTCCCGTTTAAACTTTTGTTCGGGTCAGTCCCGTTTAAATTTCTGTTCGGGTCAGTCCCTTTCAAATTCTGTTCGGGTCAATCCCGTTTAAATTTCTGTTCGGGTCAGTCCCGTTTAAAATTCTGTTCGGGTCAGTCCCGTTTAAATTCTGTTCGGGTCAGTCCCGTTTAAATCTTGTTCGGGTCAGTCCCGTTTAAATTCTGTTCGGGTCAGTCCCGTTTAAATTCTGTTCGGGTCAGTCCCGTTTAAATTCTGTTCGGGTCAGTCCCGTTTAAACTCTTGTTCGGGTCAGTCCCGTTTAAATTCCTGTTCGGGTCAGTCCCGTTTAAAATTCTGTTCGGGTCAGTCCCGTTTAATTTCTGTTCGGGTCAGTCCCGTTTAAATTTCTGTTCGGGTCAGTCCCGTCTAAACTCCTGTTCGGGTCAGTCCCGTCTTATTTTTCATGTTCGGGTCAGTCCCGTAGTAGAATTCCTGCTCGTTGGAGTCTTTTGCAGCCCAATAACACAGGTAAGTATTTGGTGTCCACTTCTTTGTCTCAAGTTTTTTCAAAACTCAAACAAAGAGGGGCAAACTGTAGACACCAAATTTTGAATAATTTGTATGTGGCATCTACTTCATGATTTTGTTTGTTTTTAGATCGCTTGCATTTAGTTCATTATTGTGTGTTTTGCATTTCTAATTGTTTTTTTTTATTTTAGTTTTAGTCATTTTGCCCTTTCAGTTTGTCTATTCATTTTTGTTTTGTCATTTTAGGTTTTTAATCACTTTTAAGTTTTAGATTTTAGTTTTTAGTTTTTAGTTTTTAGTTTTTTTTAGTTTTTAAGTTTATAGAGTTTTTAGAAAGAAAAGAAAAATCATTTTAGTCATTTTGTTTTTATTCAATGCTTTCTTGAAAGAAAAATGAAAATGCAAAATCATAAAAAGGAGAAAAGAAGAAATTAATAAAAAAAAGGGAAAAGAAAAAAAAGGAAAATTTGTTCATAAAAATATGTTTAATCTTTGGGCACTTTAGTTATTTTTATTAAGTTATTTTGAGAAAAAGAAGCAAAGAACAAAAAAAAAAAAAAAAAAAATCAAATTGGAAAATTAAAAATGGCCATTTTTGTTTAGTTTCTTTTGTTTAAAATTATTTTTGTTTTGTTATTCTTATTATTACCTGGTTTGTGTAATTTTGTTATTATTGTTATTGTTATTTTATTATTTATATTTTCTGTAATCTTCAAGTTGTTTTCGTAAAAAAAAAAAAAAAAAAAAAAAAAAAAAAAACCTTTGCGGCAGGCAGGCTGCATTTGTTTTTGCAGTTTGCCAAGGACATTTCATGCGTGCCATGGAGGGGCAGGATGAAGGCAGAGGCTGGCCTTCATCCTGACCATTCAGTGGAGGGTTTAAGGAACTTGGAGTTCCATATAAAAGGGCAAAAGAAAAGCATCAGCCGCAGGAGGGATTTTTGAGGGAGAGCATCGAGGGGCAAACAGAAAAACTAAGCAAGGGTTTTAGAAAGGGGTTTTCAGGGCAAAAAAACAAGAAGGGAAGGCAGGGATATTTTAGGAGAATCGGGGAGAGCAACTACGGAGAAGTTACTGACGGCGAGGGATAGCAAGAGAGAACCAGGAAGTCTGGGAAAGTGAAGCCACGTGAAAAAGAAATCAAGCGAGAAGGAACCAAGGGAGGAGAAGCCACTTCATCAGCACAAAAGGCATCTAGTGGGCTCTCGATTCCAGGGACAGTGCGATAATCCTGAGGTAAATCCAGTTTAGCTTCATGAAGGTTTGAGTTCATCACATCTGTCTTGCATCTTTTAGTTCATCTTTTTCTGTAGTTTCTGAAGCTTTCTAAAGCTTTCGGGTAGGTAGATGTTCAATGATTGCATGATTTGTTTAAAAGGCAGCAACTTTTGATGAACCTAGCTTTTGTTTACCACAAGTTTCTTTCTTTTCTGCATTTCTGTGATTGGTAACATAGTTAGATCTTCGGGAATTAGACAATGTTATGAGGGTTGTGTGATTCTAAATAGGCTGAGATCATTACGGTGGATCTGTCTATTGTGAAGTTTGTCTGAGCTTTCTTTTCTCCTTCGCATGAGTAGACTTAGTTTTGATTGAAATGGCTGCAAAAGGTTTCCTTTGTGTATATGGATGGGGATTTGCTGTAATTTTGTTGCTTGGAGTTAGAGTATGACGTTCGGGTATCTCGTTTGGAGGTTGTATGAACTTAAATGCCTGAACTGAAAAATTGAAAAAAACGAAATCTGGTGCTCTTCAAGGCCAAAATTGCTGGTTGAGTTTCTTGCCGGTCCCATAAGCCACTAACCAGATGCGTGAACTGTCAAAACATTTCTGGTTTAATGTTTGAGATCGTAACTTTGCTGCTTGGCTGGAATTTGGCCGTGTTTTACATCTAATGATGAACATCATAAGCATAGCTAATCATAGCTGGGAAATTGCAGCCGGCTTCCTCTAGTTTGCTGCATTGGTATGGAAAAGAAAGTGCTTTAAGAATTTGTTTGTTTCTTTCTGCATTTGCATTCAGTGGATGTAGAAGTTAGGTGGGTCGTCACTAGTTCCATGTCTGCATGTTTAGGTGAATTGATGTTGCTCATATTCTGGAAAACCCGAATTGCTGCAGGTCTTATCTCCCATATTGCAGAAGTTTTTCTTTCATATTATCTTGCATGAAGTTGCATAAATTTCATGTGCTTGCATTTTAAATGCACTAGATCATCTTCTGATTTCTGGTATGAAGAGTTGCTAAAAACCTCACCATTGCTTGCTGCGTTTGATGTCTGCCTATTGTTGTGCCCGCTGCCACAAACCTTTGTCCCAGTTTTCCATTTGCTCAAGTAGCAACTTTCTTACCTCTCTGGGAAGCTTTATAGACATTGCTCAAGAGTTTTGTTTTGGATTTTCTGGGTTGCTATAAGCTACGAAAGTAGCAGCATAAATTGCAGAAGTAAAGGAGTCTTTGACATTTGTTTGCTTGCATGCAAAAATCAAGAACTTTGTCTAGATTATGCTAACTAAACGTTTGAGACATTTACTGGTTTTGGGTTGGTAAACCCATGAGCTTGGTGCAATTTTTTCTTTGTGTGTGAAGTTCGTGTGTGTGAAGCCGCAAGATCGCAACAGGAAGCCGCGAGTGTCATCCTTTCTTTTGCTGCATTTCATCTTCATCATTTGTTGTTTTCTTTTCTTCCCGTAACAACCCATACAAGTTGGTTTTTGATCATTTTTCCTTTTTTAGCTAAATCTGGTGTAACTAATTAAGGATAAAGTTGCATGTTTTCATCTGAAGCTACAAGGGTTTTGGTATAAATGTTTCACGATTTTCGGCTGCACAAACAAGAAGAAAGCATTGCAGGAATTTAAGCTCTCGTACCTTTGCATGGTCTTGCATGAAACTATTTTCTAAAATTGCATTTTGACCCCTTGGCTTCTAACCAATGCTACTATGACCCAACAAATAGAATAATTTCTTCAATTGGACCCCTGTGATTTTTGCAGTAATGTCATAAAAGCCCACCGATACTCTAAATTCTTGTAATTGGGTCATAAAATAGTTGCATTTTAACTCTTGCTTGACCTTCCGTGGTTCTTGGACTTTCAAAATTCCTAAAATGTCTCAATTGACTTTATTTGATTAGATTAGTGGTTGCATTTGGGTCCTTGGTTCACGATGGAGTCCTAAGTTTATTACAGTTTGAACCGTTGTTTGACATTCTATCGTTTGGAAATCTTTGAGACTTTTGAGCGTTTTCACTTGGACTTGAATGACTTCGTGTGTTTGCAATTAGGTCCTAAAACATTTGCACTTTTAACCCCCTAAGTTTCCCCCTTGTCTTGTTATGGTCCAATTAGTTGAATAATTTAATCACTTTTGTCACTCTAGAATCTTAATTGCTTTGGGTTTGCTTTGGCGTGATTTTGGGTAAGACGTTTAGTGAATTTTAGGATGTATTTTGAGGATCAATAAGTTTTAATAGAATTTTTTAATCACATTCTTGCATTTGATTTTTATGGGTCTCATCTTAAGTCATCAATCTTGGTATTTTATTTTACCTTTTTTTTTTTCAGAAATTTTCAGTCCTTCTGATTAAGTCCCTCTTGCATTAATAGCTTTGTACATGTTTGGTTTGTCTATGTAAATACTTTAGTTGACTCAATTAAGTGTTTAACTTTCGTTTTTCATATTTAATTTTTGTTTCATGTGATTTTTTTTGATATTTTAAGTGGTACCTTGACCTTTTTATTATTTTGGAGGGTAAGTTAGTAATTTCACTACGTTAGGGCGTCGCTTCAAGGGAGGTACACTCTATCCCTTATTTGCACTTCATTTGACCCTACGTGCTCCTACGTGTTATGTGAATATGCATGCCTACTCCGCTTTCCTTACCTCCTTGCGTGCGTTTACTTGCTTTTTACTTTTATTTATGCTTTTATGGGGTATGTGTACACCTCTTGGCTTGTAATAGATAGGGCTCGGAGAGCATCTGTCCATTTCCCCTTCCCCTTTATGCTTTTATGGGGTATGTGTACACCTCTTGGCTTGTAATAGATAGGGCTCGTAGAGCATCTGGTCCATTCCCCCTTCCCCTTGGTTGCTTGCTTTTATTGTTACATGTTAAATTGCTTTAGTAGGCTCTTGTATCTAGTCGAGCATGCTAAGTGCTACGTGCTACGAGTTTACGAGCGTTTTGGCATGTCTAATTGCTTTCATAGCCATGAATGAATGGAATGGATGAATGTACGCCACCACACTAGTCCAACGCTAGTTGTGACTTCTTTTATCGTTTCCACTAGTCCAACGCTAGTCGGAATTCATAGAATGGGCTAGTCCAACGCTAGACCCTTAGGGATTTCCCCTCATTAGCATATCATTTGCTTGTTCACCACATATCACGCATTTTCCTTAGTTTTATCATTTGGCATGATCCTCGAACCCGTTTTCCCTCCATTTTAGGATTTTTGCATTTCATGCTAGTTATAGGGTTCATTTTGCTTGAGTGTCCCCTTCTGATAAGGGAAACGAGCGAGTGTGGCTACTCGATAGCCTTAGCACGCTAGTTTTGCCTTCTAATCAAAGGGAAAATCAAGTCGAAAAGTTAGGAGTCCACCCCCGTACCCGACTTGTTGCATTCCTCTAGGGTCATACTTTCATTTTTATCACCTACATACTCTCTTAACCACATTTCTCCACATTTCTCGAACCATACTTTTTACTACATTTTACCTATCACTTGCTTATTTTCACTTCACAAATGAAATTCCACTTTACCTTATATATCTATTATTCTATTTTCATACACTTGCACACGAAAACACTTGAATTTGTTTTACAATTTCGCACACTTGCACTTGCATTTCTTGCATCTTTCATACACTTTCACACTTGCACGCTTGAATCTCATTTGCATTAATCGACCTCTATGAGGTTTTCCTTTGTTGGCCGCCACAATTCATGTGGTTTGGGACCAAAAGCCTCACAAGAGACATCGTAGAATTTGGGTTTGCATTTTTTCTTTCCGTTTTGCATTCATATAGTCATATCCAACGTGCGAACATATATTGGGTAGAAAATTAGGAAAGGTAAGGTTAAGTCGCGCAACTAGCCTTGGCTAGGTCAAAGGGGTGCCTTGGATTCTATCACTTGCCTTCCCCTTTGTCAAACGTGACCCCCGAACCTTTTTCTTTGGCTTACGTGGACTAGGAGTCGTTTTAAAAAGGGTTTTACTACTTTGTCTTTAAAAACACTTTTTGGGTGACTTGGTACACCCCAAATCTATACCAAGTGGCGACTCCGTTTTCCATATTTAAAAAAACCCTTTTTAAATTTCATTTGGCCAAATCGTCGCTTTCCAAAGTCCCATGGCCTTTTACTTTTAATTTTGCACACATTCACACCACACTTCACATCTCACATCACACACATTCATTCACTCATCAAAAAATGGGGCGCGACACTTTGTACATTTATTTTAGTTCAATTTGATTATTTGAAAGGCACTCGAATGCCAAATTTGTAATAGTTAGGTATTTATTATTTAATTCATTTCCCTTTTAGATTGTAATAGGGCCTCCCCAAGTGTAATAGTTAGGGGTTCCTTTACTTCATTTGCCTTGCGTGATTTGCATGCCTATGTGTTATGTGTTACTTGCTTTAATTAGGTTCTTGCATCTAGTCGAGCATGCTAAGTGTTATGTGCTATGTGTTTATAGGTTATTGACATGTCTACTCGCTTTCCATAGCCTGAATGAATGTGATGGATGAATGTACGTTTCCACTAGTCCAACGCTAGTCGGAATTTATAGAATGGGCTAGTCCAACGCTAGACCCTTAGGGATTTCCCCTCGTTAGTACATGTTTGCATGATTCATTACATGTCATGCATTCTTTTTAGTTTTATCATTTTGCATGCTCCTCTAACCCTTTCCCTTTCATTTTAGGTTTTGCATCTCATGCTAGTTATAGAGACATTTGCTTGACGAGTCCCCTTTCGATAAGGGAAACGAGCGAGTGTGGCTACAAAATAGCCTTAGCACGCTAGTTCTCCCTTCTAATCGAAGGGAAAATTAAAGTCACAAAGTTAGGACTCCCCGTTCCCGTCTTGATGCATTCTTATAGGATTCATGCATTTTACTCATTCACATACACTTCTACTTTATATTCTAACCCTTTTTCCACATTCTCACTTCACACTACTTTAATTTCGCACGTTTTCACTCAACTACTTACACTTTATAATATCACTCGCACACATGCACTTTATGTTATCTCACATACATTTTCACATTATTACTTTACTCACCTTATCTTGTACATCCATTTGCACACTTCCACTGTACATTCTTGTTTTTATCACTTTTTCACTTCACACAAACTCACATTTTCACATGGCATGTATTCATTTCACTCATTTTTACGTCATTTAGGATTATGTGCGACCTCTCCAAAGGATCGTTATTGGGCTTCACAATTAATGTGATTGGCATCACTCAAGCTTTGGAGAGAAATTTTACCCCCCATGTCCCCCTAGGTCTAGAGTTTGCATTCATGTAGTACATCCAAATGTAATAAATTCTTTGGTTAAAACAAGAAAATCTTTGATTAAATTACGCAACTAGCCTTGGCTAGGTCAAAGGGGTGCCTTGGATTGTATCCTTGCCTTCCCCTTTGTCAAATGTGACTCCCGAACCTTTTTCGTTGGTTTACGTAGATTAGGAGTCGTTTAAAAGGGGTTTCTTACTACTTTTTCCTATTTTTCTTTAAACAATTCATTTTTAGGTGACTTGGTACACCTTAACTCATTACCAAGTGGCGACTCCGATTTTTTATTTCAAAAACCCTTTTTAAACTATAATTTTGGGTCAAATCGTCGCATTCTCAAACCCCCATTTAGACCCATTTTTCTTTTAAATCACAATTCATTTTCCAAATCACAAATTGAATCAAAAAACATATTTTTTAACCATTTATTTATTTATCAAAAAATGGGGCGCGACAGTTGGCGACTCCACTGGGGACATTCGAGAGTCCGAGCAAATTTGATTTAATCAACCTTTTTCTTCTTTTAACCTTTTCATATATCACATTTGGGTGTTTTAGGGTTGCATTTTTTTCCTTTTTTAGGATTTTGCATTTCACGCGTATCCAACTACTCCCTCACTCGCGAATGTATGATTGGTTGATTGGATGTATGTTTACTTGCTTATTTCGCGCTTGCATTGCATTTAGGGGGGGGTGTGTCACCCTAGAGCCTCGCGTTGGTTTTTGATCCCTCCCCTCCAAACGAGCACTAGCATACGAGCATATGCTTTATTTTTTATCCCTTCATTTATTTTTCTTTTAGTGGCTTGTCACGCCACTCCACCCTATTAGGATTAGGCGACCCACTTGGACATGTGATCACGACATGATGTGTGTGTAGCATGATCCAATGGGTCACTCAATCTTCCGCTTTAAGCTATGGGTTGATAGCCTTTAGCTTTTAGTCGAAGGTTGAGGATTTTTGATAGATTCACTCAAACACGTAGCCGTGACACGATGTGTGCGTAGCGGTGTTTGGGGAATCGCTCGAGCCACCGACAAAGAACCTTGGGATTGATGACCCTTGGTTTCTAAGTCTGAAGGCTCGGGGACCTGAGCTTTTGAGTCTAGATGCATTAGCGAACCCCAACCTCATGCATCCATATTAGAATTGCCTAGGGTAGAGTCGACCTTACCCTATTAGGGACACCATTCACGAGGGGAGGGATCCCACCCCCTTTCCTTGTATATCTTTGTTGCTTTTATCTAAATTGTCCAATGTGTTATGTGATTATGTGTTGAACTAACTTTCCTTGTCTCTTGTCTTTTGCATTCACAAACGTTAGGAAATAAGAGGTCTGGCACGATCCTCTTTTAGGACCTACCCTTATAGATAGGTTATTGCACGTTTAGAAATTTCGGTATATTTTCATTCATAAATTAATAATACCATGCCATTTCAGGCTTACCCTGGCAAATAAAGGGTCCCTTAGGTCATGTTTCATTTCAAATTGCATATTTTTACTGCTTTAATAAATGGCATCATGCATAACCCTAGAAAGGGAATGCCATTTAGGGGATCCCGTGTCAGGAATAAACCACCTTGTGTCTCAGATACTTAATCCAAAGAGACTTGCACGTTTACATTTTGTACCATCCAAAGGGGTAGTGCACAAGATAAGGTAGGATCCGATCGTCTTCATAAGAGCGATTTTTGGAATATGAGCGTCTAATAATCACTTTTTGGCCATTTTATCAAAATTGGTAAAATTCCCTTGCGTAAAAGGACATTAATTTGAAGAAATTCACAAATGATTCCTCCTATTGAGACGATAAATAAATTGGGGCCAAAATTTGATTTTTAGAAGGCTCATAGGCTAAATGCATTGTAATAAATTTTTGAAACTACCAGTGGATAGCTTGATTTTTTAATAAGCTTCCAATTCCATTTCAATCCATTGGATCATTTCATTTATCAATTTCATCCAATCCATTTTATCAATTTGTTCATTTTTAGGGCAATTTTGTCGATTTTCGATAAATCATCAATTTCGTCCGATTCATTTGGTCAATTTACCCTTTTAGGGCGATCTGATCAATTTTGAATAAATTCTCGATTTCATTCAATTCATTTAGGATGATCCGGTCCATTTTGAATAAAATTGTCAATTTCATTTGACCAATTTCTTTTTAGGATGATTCGGTCAATTTTGAGTAAATTTTAAATTCCACTCAATTCATTTGACTAGTTTCCCTTTTTAGGGTAATCTGGTCGATTTTAAATAAATGGCCAATTTCATTCAACCCATTTGACCAATCAGGGTTTCAATGTCAATTTCAAATTGGGAAACTTAGTCGATTTTTGAGAAAACCATCCATTGCATCCGGCCATTTGATCAGTCGGGGTTTTGACCCGTGCTTCACTGAAAAAATTTGGTCAACGAATTCCAATCTCTTTGATAGGAAGTTCGTCAAGGTCAAACCCGTGCGTTTTTGCAAATTCTTGTATCGATCAAAAGTGATCAATCCATTCGGACGTTGACCTCATTTTGACAAAGTGTCTCTCGTCACTCCAATTGACCAAATTTTTTAAAATTATTTTTCACTCCATAAGCTGATTGGATCCATCAGGTATTGTATAGTGCCTACCCTAGAGGATTGCATTTTCATGTTAGGCCTACCCTTGGCACAAAAAGGGTCCCCCCATAGGACATGCATACCGATTTTATATTCTTTCTTACTAACTCAGGGTATTTTTCTTTTGTTTTCCCCCTCCCCTGCATTCATAAAAAATACTTCAATAAAAGGGAAAATATTTTTCTATATCTGATGGCACTTCCGATCTAGTAAAGTGTCAAAACTGCAAGTGTTATTTGATTCTTGAGCAGATCCTACAATGAAAACATAAATGATTTATCTGGAAACTCTACGCTAAAGCCTCTGAGAGATGTTGTAATTGTTTTCCAAAGGAAATTTTGTATATTTGATTTGTTAATACATTTTGTTCCAAAAGAAAATGAGATGAAAAGTGTATATGTGGAGCCTTTTACAAGTTTCTCTCTTCTCATTTGTATCATAATTGAACGAGAAATTTTGTTTCAAACTTTTTCAGCAATAAAGTTTTTGGACAATTATTGTTTTGTGTATATTTATGTATATTTCATTCTTTATTCTTATTCATTGGAGATTTCATGATGAATTTTGAGAAATAAGACCAAATTGAGATTTTTCAATCTATAGCCTGAATTTCACAAGTGTATACTCTCTAAAATCCTTATGTACGCTAGGTTGGTGATCCGAGCTATACAATAAGAGTGCTCAGAAAAAGGTGAATGGTCACTCCAAAGGCCTCATGAGATACATTTTCTCCTTCACTGTACAATTCACTGTACAAATTATATTTTGCCCATTTCATTCAACCCCAAAATAAATTCAGTCCCATTGATTGATAAATTGCAAATTGGGGCAACCTCTGCTTGAAAATGTTCACTGTGTCTAATTCACATCTAAGTGAAAGCAAAAATGTGCATTATTCTTGTTTGTTTTGAAAATTTGGAATGATATTTTGAGCATTCGTTTCTCTACCTATACACATTTTATCATTTGCTCTCCCATTTGAACCTTTGAAAGAGTAATTTTGTTTCAAATAAGAACCCTAATGATCACTACCCTTCATTGGAAAATTTTCAAATATCAAAAGAGGAATGGATTTTCAATGACCATTTCGCTACTTTGGTTGTCATGAGATGTAAGAATGATACTTTGGCCGTCATTTCTACAACTTAAACATTTTTTTATCCCTTGCATCCCCGTTTGAGCTAAAATTGGTGGTTCTTTTCAAAGCACCTACGATCGCACCCCATTTTGGGGGAAGGAGATTGGGGAGATTTGATTTTTTGGACTTCAATTTTGAAAAAAAAAAAAAAAAGAGAAGAGAAGAAAAAGAGAAAGGAAAGAAGAGTTGTCCGGTGGATTCTCTATGTTTCACGGATATGGGCGAACAAGGGTCTTCCTCAGTCAGTTAATTCAGATACATGCCAGAAATTTCCCATTAATGAAAGTTTCCATTCAAAGTTATTGTAAGGATCAGAATAAAAGTCAGGCCCTCTTCTTTTCCGATCAAGCATTCTATCCCTAGTTATCCCTTTTGAGCCTTCAGAATAAATTATTTCGTTTGGCAACCCCTGAGAATCGCAAACCCCACACTGGGGCAAGTTTGAGTTGAAAAGGAAAAAATTTCAAGAAGTGAAAAAGTGATAATGCTGCAAAATCAAAAGACAAAAGAAGAAAAGAGAACCTCAGTTCAAAAATGAACTGGGGCAAATTTTGTGAAAGTTCAAAAATGGCAGAAGGCCGAAAAATCGAAAGAAAATGAAAGAGGAAAAGCCTCAATTGAGCACAAGCTCTGGCAAATTTTGATGTAACCCTAAAATAGGGTTGGCACAACAATGCGATCTCAGATTATTTAAACCACTCTTGAAATCTGCTTTCAGGCCTTAACTTTTCTAAGCACCCCACCAGACCCCATTACAAAAGCCGAAAGTCCTGACTTCTGTTCTTTGCAATGGCCATGACAAGAAAATTTCTGATGCCGGAAAATTTTAACTGTATTTCTGAATTGCCTGGGTATAGGGTTGACGCTACTCACCAGGTGAAAATCCACCAAGTTGAGGGAAAGGAAAAAGAGGCAAAAAGCAAAGCAAGAAAAGTAAATGCAGAAAAATTCGACGCTGAAATCCCTGGTGGGTGATGAGAAAAATGCAAACAAAGTCTGAGATCTTTTGAGTTCAAAATAGGGGCAATTTTGGAAAAATACGATCTTCGGTGCAATGTCCTTGAAAGTTTTATTCTTTAGCTATCGTTTTCAAGCCAAATTACAAGCTAATAAAGTCCATCGTTGACTTATTCCTTCATGACAATCCAAAGTGAGGATCATGCTCATAAAAAATTCATCAAATCATTTGTGATCATGGGGGTATAACCAGTTTTCACAGGTTTAGCTATCGCTTCTACCCATTTTGTTGCAAGCCTATAAAGCTTATACGTTGACTAAGTTTTCTTAAGAAATAAGAGTGACAAACTCTTTGCTTTCACTAAAATGTCGTATTGAAGGAATTACATACAATTTGGGCACAAGAATAAAAACAAGTCCCGACTTCTCATTTTCCTTAGCCAATTCCAAATCAGAAATAACGCCCCACTTGATTGGTCCTGAAAGAGAGCCAACAGGAAATGGTGATCCATTACCCAAAGCATCGGTACTAAAGTGAAAAGAAAAAAAAAACCTTCTGCAATTTGGTGTTATTCTGAGAGATTCATCATGAAATTTCTGCATGAGCTCAAATCCAACGTTCAAATTTTTTCACATTGTACATATGATTACTTTCTAAGTTTTGGAAAATGCGATTTCTCTTGGTTCAAATAAATGGGAAATCATCTGAACAAATTTTTGCAATCAAGGGAGCCCACACTGGGGCAAAAAAAAATTTATTTGTGAGATTTCATGAAATAAGCCCATACTGGGGCAAATTTTTTGTAATACATTTGAGATTTTTGTCCAAAAATCAAATAATAACATTTTTCGAAACAATCCCGCGGCTCTTTTCATGAAATTTAAGTGCATGTCATGCTTTGTTAAGCCCCCCTGTGCAGGTATTCATGGTTCAAAATGACGAAAAGCATCCAGTGAGGCGGAAGGCCGATACTGCAAAGAGAAACAAGAAGAAGGAGGAAAATGGACTTGAAACTGGAGCAAATTATCTTTTGAAAAAAAATTAAAAAAAAAGCAAAAATCAAAAAATCAAAAATCAAATCAAGTTCATCACGGCAGGCTCGGGTTTTATCCCACTGACCGTTTTTATTTTCGGCAGGCTCGAGTTTTATCACACTGACCGCTTTTATCCTCGGCAGGCTCGGGTTTTATCCCACTGACCGCTTTTATTTTCGGCAGGCTCGGGTCAGGCCCATGATTTTCGTTTTATTTCGGGCCAGTCCCATGATTTTCAGTTCATTCGGGTCAGTCCCATGATTTTCATTTTATTCGGGTCAGTCCCATGATTTTCGTTTTATTTCGGGCCAGTCCCATGATCTTCAGTTTATTCGGGTCAGTCCCATGATTAAAAGCTTATTCGGGTCAGTCCCATGATTGAAAGCTTATTCGAGTAAGTCCCATGATTAAAAAGCTTATTCGGGTCAGTCCCATGATTGAAAGGTTATTCGGGTCAGTCCCATGATTGAAAGTTTATTCGGGTCAGTCCCATGATTAAAAGCTTATTCGGGTCAGTCCCATGATTGAAAGCATATTCGGGTCAGTCCCATGATTAAAAGCTTATTCGGGTCAGTCCCATGATTGAAAGCATATTCGGGTCAGTCCCATGATTGAAAGCTTATTCGGGTCAGTCCCATGACTTTATGTTTTATTAGTGTCAGTCCCATGTTTTTAAATTTCTGTCTGGGTCTATCCCATTTAAATTTCTGTCTGGGTCTATCCCATTTAAATTTTTGTCCGGGTCTATCCCATTTACATTTCTGTCTGGGTCTATCCCATTTAAATTCCTGTTCGGGTCAGTCCCGTTTTAAATTCCTGTTCGGGTCAGTCCCGTTTTAAATTCATGTTCGGGTCAGTCCCGTTCTAGAATTCTTGTTCGTTGGAATCATTTTGCAGCCGAATAATGCAGGTAAGTATTTGGTGTCTACTTTTTTGTCTCAAGTTTTTTCAAAACTCAGACAAAGAGGGGCAAACTGTAGACACCAAATTTTTGGTGTAATTTCATTTACTGTTTATTTTTAGTTTTATTCGATTTTTAGTTTTAGTTTCTAGTTTTATTTTTTATTTTTAAGTTTTTAGCATAGAACTTCTTAGAAAAAAAGAAAAAAAAAAGAAAAAAAGAGAAAAAGGGAAAAAACAATGAAAAATGGAAAATGAAAAAAAAGGAAAATGGAAATTGCATTTTGTTGTTTCTAGTTTATTTATTTTTATCTAATTATTATTATTATTATTATTTATCAATTTTGTTTAATTAATTAATTAGTTGAAAAGATTAAAAAAAAAATGGTGTCGCATGCATGCTGCATTTTTTTGCAGCTTTGCAAGGAAGGACTAGGCGGCTCCTTGGTTGCAAATATAGCAGGAACGGCTGGGTTTAGGTTTTGGTTGGGGCTCCCATATAAATAGCAAAAAGAAAGGCAGCCGGCAAGAGGGGAGGGGAGGATACAGAGAGTGAGATAGAAGTTGACGGGTGGTAGAGAAACTGAAAAGAGAGAGAGCAGCGGGAGAGAGCTAGCACACAGGAGAGGGTTTAAAGGCAAAAAACGAAACAGAGAGAAAAAAGAAGGAGAGATTGGTAAGTGACGGCTGGGTCCGGAGGAGAAAACAGAGGGCTGTGCAAAAGGTTAGAGCTTTGAGAGAGGTAAAAGCTGAGGAAAAGAGAGCTAGGGTGACGGTTAGAATCTGGGAGGTGAGGAGAGAAAGACTGGAAAGACTGGAAGGAACGGGAGACCCGCGAGTTTGAGGGAAACGAAAGAAAAATCAGAACTTGAGATTCGGAAGAAGGCAAGAGGAAAACCGAGGAAGCTGTAACCTGAAGCAACAAACCTGAGCAAAGGATTTGCTCACCTTCACGCCACCAGCAGAGGCGGATCTTCATGAAGAAAGCCTGAGTACTGTAAGTAGTTCCTTCCCTTTAGATCCCTGCATCTCTTTGAATAATGTTTAGTGACTTTGCTTATGGAAAGATCACTGCTTTGCTTGTCTACTCTGCCGCCCCTTTTGTTTCATGATCACCAAGAGTTTATTTCTTATCTGTGGGTAAAAGGTCCAGTCTTGTGGCTGTGGATGATGTCTATATGATAAAGAAAGGAACCAATGCTTGATGTTTACATGATAGAGGAGTCAGCGTCCAGTGTTTGCCATTTTGTTTCCAATGTCACTTGGTCCCTCTCTGTTTCATGTTTGACTGGTTTGAGTTTATGAATAAATTACTTTGCTGGCAACAAAAAATGAATACCGCTGATTTCTTTTGCTTGTTCCAGATTTGCATGCTCCTTTGTGAATATATTTTCCAGATTTGTATTTTACTCTCTTCGAAATTTTTGTGCTTAAGTCTAAGGAATTTGGCTGCCTAAAAGTATGAAGAATGCTTGACGATCCTCCTGTCTGGATTAGTTTTGCCCTGGACTGAGTTTCGTGCATGAAGCTTACTGCAATTAGTGTAAGATTCTCGGTTTGTTGCAGCAGTGAGGCTTGAAGTTCTCACCCGTAGCTTGGGGTCTATGGGCTGGATTGTAGCTGCTTGTGTAGTTTCGTGTCTTGCTTTCAGCAGTAAAATATTGAGTTGTGCATTTTTGCTAGCTTGGGTTTCATTTGCATGATATATGTGATCAATGAGAAAAGGAAAAACTATTGCGCTTAAAACATGCATGCTGCCGCAAGTCCCTTTTTTTTTTTTTTTCTCTTTCTTGTCATTGGTGCTGCAATTTTTGTCCTGCAACAGCTTTTGAAATTGGTTTTAGATATCCTTTGCTTGTTTCATTTGGTGTTGAAGGGATGAGAGGAAAGGTTTGGCATTGATGTTTGTGTGTGTAAGGAAAAAGTGGAACAAAATGCAGCAGCCTGCTTGTTTGTTGCAGGAACTCTAGCTGCATTTTTCGTTCTTTCTTTGTTGTTGGGCAGACCAGTTTTTCTTGTTGTCATGTGGTAATGGATGTTGTGTTCAATGGGATAAGTGAGGTTTGAGTTGGCATGTTTGAGCCTAAAATGTTTGAATCATGTTTGAGCATTTGCTGGAAAATGCTTTTCAGTTTGCTGAACCAGAAACTCACGGCCTTATCTTGTTGTTTTCTTCCATTTCGGTTCCAAGCTTTGCTGATTTTATTAAATAATACTTCCAGCATGTTTCTCTCTTAGTTTGTTTGCATGAATGTGTTTAATTTGAATAAGGAATTGGCATGAACATGGTTGCAAGGAAAGAGATTTGCTGAAGTTATAAAATGTTGCAGCAGTTCATTCATTTGAATTCATTGCAGAAAATTTTGCTTCCTACGTATACATGCATGCAGATACCTTTCAGGAAAAATTACATTCCAACCCCCCAAGTTCCCCTTTGTTTCACTATGACCCAACCAATTGAATAATCTCTTCATTTTGGTCCTTGGTAGTTTTAATTTTACAGCTTTATTGCTTGTTTGCTTCAATTAACTACTATGCTTTGTTTAAATTGTACTTCATGCATGAATTTAAGAGCTTTATTACCGTGTGAGCCCGTGTTTGCATGTTTTCTTTAATTTTTACAAATAAATTGGCACCTTGACCATTTCTTTTATTTTGGAGGGCAAATAAATAATTTCTCCTCATTAGGAGTGCCAATTCAAGGGAGGTACACCCTAATCCCTTATTTCTTACTTTATTTGACTCTATGTGCCTTATGTGCCTTTACATGCTTGATTGTATGCCTCTTGGATGTTTTTATTCATTTCATTTATTTATTTATTTACTTTATGGGCTTTGTACATTTATTTTAGTTCAATTTGATTATTTGAAAGGCACTCGAATGCCAAATTTGTAATAGTTAGGTATTTATTATTTAATTCATTTCCCTTTTAGATTGTAATAGGGCCTCCCCAAGTGTAATAGTTAGGGGTTCCTTTACTTCATTTGCCTTGCGTGATTTGCATGCCTATGTGTTATGTGTTACTTGCTTTAATTAGGTTCTTGCATCTAGTCGAGCATGCTAAGTGTTATGTGCTATGTGTTTATAGGTTATTGACATGTCTACTCGCTTTCCATAGCCTGAATGAATGTGATGGATGAATGTACGTTTCCACTAGTCCAACGCTAGTCGGAATTCATAGAATGGGCTAGTCCAACGCTAGACCCTTAGGGATTTCCCCTCGTTAGTACATGTTTGCATGATTCATTACATGTCATGCATTCTTTTTAGTTTTATCATTTTGCATGCTCCTCTAACCCTTTCCCTTTCATTTTAGGTTTTGCATCTCATGCTAGTTATAGAGACATTTGCTTGACGAGTCCCCTTTCGATAAGGGAAACGAGCGAGTGTGGCTACAAAATAGCCTTAGCACGCTAGTTCTCCCTTCTAATCGAAGGGAAAATTAAAGTCACAAAGTTAGGACTCCCCGTTCCCGTCTTGATGCATTCTTATAGGATTCATGCATTTTACTCATTCACATACACTTCTACTTTATATTCTAACCCTTTTTCCACATTCTCACTTCACACTACTTTAATTTCGCACGTTTTCACTCAACTACTTACACTTTATAATATCACTCGCACACATGCACTTTATGTTATCTCACATACATTTTCACATTATTACTTTACTCACCTTATCTTGTACATCCATTTGCACACTTCCACTGTACACTCTTGTTTTTATCACTTTTTCACTTCACACAAACTCACATTTTCACATGGCATGTATTCATTTCACTCATTTTTACGTCATTTAGGATTATGTGCGACCTCTCCAAAGGATCGTTATTGGGCTTCACAATTAATGTGATTGGCATCACTCAAGTTTTGGAGAGAAATTTTACCCCCCATGTCCCCCTAGGTCTAGAGTTTGCATTCATGTAGTACATCCAAATGTAATAAATTCTTTGGTTAAAACAAGAAAATCTTTGATTAAATTACGCAACTAGCCTTGGCTAGGTCAAAGGGGTGCCTTGGATTGTATCCTTGCCTTCCCCTTTGTCAAATGTGACTCCCGAACCTTTTTCGTTGGTTTACGTAGACTAGGAGTCGTTTAAAAGGGGTTTCTTACTACTTTTTCCTATTTTTCTTTAAACAATTCATTTTTAGGTGACTTGGTACACCTTAACTCATTACCAAGTGGCGACTCCGATTTTTTATTTCAAAAACCCCTTTTAAACTATAATTTTGGGTCAAATCGTCGCATTCTCAAACCCCCATTTAGACCCATTTTTCTTTTAAATCACAATTCATTTTCCAAATCACAAATTGAATCAAAAAACACATTTTTTAACCATTTATTTATTTATCAAAAAATGGGGCGCGACAGTTGGCGACTCCACTGGGGACATTCGAGAGTCCGAGCAAATTTGATTTAACCAACCTTTTTCTTCTTTTAACCTTTTCATATATCACATTTGGGTGTTTTAGGGTTGCATTTTTTTCCTTTTTTAGGATTTTGCATTTCACGCGTATCCAACTACTCCCTCACTCGCGAATGTATGATTGGTTGATTGGATGTATGTTTACTTGCTTATTTCGCGCTTGCATTGCATTTAGGGGGGGTGTGTCACCCTAGAGCCTCGCGTTGGTTCTTGATCCCTCCCCTCCAAACGAGCACTAGCTTACGAGCATATGCTTTATTTTTTATCCCTTCATTTATTTTTCTTTTAGTGGCTTGTCACGCCACTCCACCCTATTAGGATTAGGCGACCCACTTGGACATGTGATCACGACATGATGTGTGTGTAGCATGATCCAATGGGTCACTCAATCTTCCGCTTTAAACTATGGGTTGATAGCCTTTAGCTTTTAGTCGAAGGTTGAGGATTTTTGATAGATTCACTCAAACACGTAGCCGTGACACGATGTGTGCGTAGCGGTGTTTGGGGAATCGCTCGAGCCACCGACAAAGAACCTTGGGATTGATGACCCTTGGTTTCTAAGTCTGAAGGCTCGGGGACCTGAGCTTTTGAGTCTAGATGCATTAGCGAACCCCAACCTCATGCATCCATATTAGAATTGCCTAGGGTAGAGTCGACCTTACCCTATTAGGGACACCATTCACGAGGGGAGGGATCCCACCCCCTTTCCTTGTATATCTTTGTTGCTTTTATCTAAATTGTCCAATGTGTTATGTGATTATGTGTTGAACTAACTTTCCTTGTCTCTTGTCTTTTGCATTCACAAACGTTAGGAAATAAGAGGTCTGGCACGATCCTCTTTTAGGACCTACCCTTATAGATAGGTTATTGCACGTTTAGAAATTTCGGTATATTTTCATTCATAAATTAATAATACCATGCCATTTCAGGCTTACCCTGGCAAATAAAGGGTCCCTTAGGTCATGTTTCATTTCAAATTGCATATTTTTACTGCTTTAATAAATGGCATCATGCATAACCCTAGAAAGGGAATGCCATTTAGGGGATCCCGTGTCAGGAATAAACCACCTTGTGTCTCAGATACTTAATCCAAAGAGACTTGCACGTTTACATTTTGTACCATCCAAAGGGGTAGTGCACAAGATAAGGTAGGATCCGATCGTCTTCATAAGAGCGATTTTTGGAATATGAGCGTCTAATAATCACTTTTTGGCCATTTTATCAAAATTGGTAAAATTCCCTTGCGTAAAAGGACATTAATTTGAAGAAATTCACAAATGATTCCTCCTATTGAGACGATAAATAAATTGGGGCCAAAATTTGATTTTTAGAAGGCTCATAGGCTAAATGCATTGTAATAAATTTTTGAAACTACCAGTGGATAGCTTGATTTTTTAATAAGCTTCCAATTCCATTTCAATCCATTGGACCATTTCATTTATCAATTTCATCCAATCCATTTTATCAATTTGTTCATTTTTAGGGCAATTTTGTCGATTTTCGATAAATCATCAATTTCGTCCGATTCATTTGGTCAATTTACCCTTTTAGGGCGATCTGATCAATTTTGAATAAATTCTCGATTTCATTCAATTCATTTAGGATGATCCGGTCCATTTTGAATAAAATTGTCAATTTCATTTGACCAATTTCTTTTTAGGATGATTCGGTCAATTTTGAGTAAATTTTAAATTCCACTCAATTCATTTGACTAGTTTCCCTTTTTAGGGTAATCTGGTCGATTTTAAATAAATGGCCAATTTCATTCAACCCATTTGACCAATCAGGGTTTCAATGTCAATTTCAAATTGGAAAACTTAGTCGATTTTTGAGAAAACCATCCATTGCATCCGGCCATTTGATCAGTCGGGGTTTTGACCCGTGCTTCACTGAAAAATTTGGTCAACGAATTCCAATCTCTTTGATAGGAAGTTCGTCAAGGTCAAACCCGTGCGTTTTTGCAAATTCTTGTATCGATCAAAAGTGATCAATCCATTCGGACGTTGACCTCATTTTGACAAAGTGTCTCTCGTCACTCCAATTGACCAAATTTTTTAAAATTATTTTTCACTCCATAAGCTGATTGGATCCATCAGGTATTGTATAGTGCCTACCCTAGAGGATTGCATTTTCATGTTAGGCCTACCCTTGGCACAAAAAGGGTCCCTCCATAGGACATGCATACCGATTTTATATTCTTTCTTACTAACTCAGGGTATTTTTCTTTTGTTTTCCCCCTCCCCTGCATTCATAAAAAATACTTCAATAAAAGGGAAAATATTTTTCTATATCTGATGGCACTTCCGATCTAGTAAAGTGTCAAAACTGCAAGTGTTATTTGATTCTTGAGCAGATCCTACAATGAAAACATAAATGATTTATCTGGAAACTCTACGCTAAAGCCTCTGAGAGATGTTGTAATTGTTTTCCAAAGGAAATTTTGTATATTTGATTTGTTAATACATTTTGTTCCAAAAGAAAATGAGATGAAAAGTGTATATGTGGAGCCTTTTGCAAGTTTCTCTCTTCTCATTTGTATCATAATTGAACGAGAAATTTTGTTTCAAACTTTTTCAGCAATAAAGTTTTTGGACAATTATTGTTTTGTGTATATTTATGTATATTTCATTCTTTATTCTTATTCATTGGAGATTTCATGATGAATTTTGAGAAATAAGACCAAATTGAGATTTTTCAATCTATAGCCTGAATTTCACAAGTGTATACTCTCTAAAATCCTTATGTACGCTAGGTTGGTGATCCGAGCTATATAATAAGAGTGCTCAGAAAAAGGTGAATGGTCACTCCAAAGGCCTCATGAGATACATTTTCTCCTTCACTGTACAATTCACTGTACAAATTATATTTTGCCCATTTCATTCAACCCCAAAATAAAGTCAGTCCCATTGATTGATAAATTGCAAATTGGGGCAACCTCTGCTTGAAAATGTTCACTGTGTCTAATTCACATCTAAGTGAAAGCAAAAATGTGCATTATTCTTGTTTGTTTTGAAAATTTGGAATGATACTTTGAGCATTCGTTTCTCTACCTATACACATTTTATCATTTGCTCTCCCATTTGAGCCGTTGAAAGAGTAATTTCGTTTCAAATAAGAACCCTAATGATCACTACCCTTCATTGGAAAATTTTCAAATATCAAAAGAGGAATGGATTTTCAATGACCATTTCGCTACTTTGGTTGTCATGAGATGTAAGAATGATACTTTGGCCGTCATTTCTACAACTTAAACACTTTTTTATCCCTTGCATCCCCGTTTGAGCTAAAATTGGTGGTTCTTTTCAAAGCACCTACGATCGCACCCCATTTTGGGGGAAGGAGATTGGGGAGATTTGATTTTTTGGGCTTCAATTTTGAAAAAAAAAAAAAGAGAAGAGAAGAAAAAGAGAAAGGAAAGAAGAGTTGTCCGGTGGATTCTCTATGTTTCACGGATATGGGCGAACAAGGGTCTTCCTCAGTCAGTTAATTCAGATACATGCCAGAAATTTCCCATTAATGAAAGTTTCCTTTCAGAATTATTATAAGGATCAGAATAAAAGTCAGGCCCTCTTCTTTTCCGATCAAGCATTCTATCCTTAGTTATCCATTTTGAGCCTTCAGAATAAATTATTTCGTTTGGCAACCCCTGAGAATCGTAAACCCCACACTGGGGCAAGTTTGAGTTGAAAAGGAAAAAATTTCAAGAAGTGAAAAAGTGATAATGCTGCAAAATCAAAAGACAAGAAGAAAAGAGAACCTCAGTTCAAAAATGAACTGGGGCAAATTTTGTGAAAGTTCAAAAATGGCAGAAGGCCGAAAAATCGAAATAAAATGAAAGAGGAAAAGCCTCAATTGAGCACAAGCTCTGGCAAATTTTGATGGAACCCTAAAATTGGGTTGGCACAACAATGCGATCTCAGATTATTTAAACCACTCTTGAAATCTGCTTTCAGGCCTTAACTTTTCTAAGCACCCCACCAAACCCCATTACAAAAGCCGAAAGTCCTGACTTCTGTTCTTTGCAATGGCCCTGGCAAGAAAATTTCTGTTGCCGGAAAATTTTAACTGTATTTCTGAATTGCCTGGGTATAGGGTTGACGCTACTCACCAGGTGAAAATCCACCAAGTTGAGGGAAAGGAAAAAGAGGCAAAAAGCAAAGCAAGAAAAGTAAATGCAGAAAAATTCGACGCTAAAGTCCCTAGTGGGTGATGAGAAAAATGCAAACAAAGTCTGAGATCTTTTGAGTTCAAAATAGGGGCAATTTTGGAAAAATACGATTTTCGGTGCAATGTCCTTGAAAGTTTTATTCTTTAGCTATCGTTTTCAAGCCAAATTACAAGCTAATAAAGTCCATCGTTGACTTATTCCTTCATGACAATCCAAAGTGAGGATCATGCTCATAAAAAATTCATCAAATCATTTGTGATCATGGGGGTATAACCAGTTTTCACAGGTTTAGCTATCGCTTCTACCCATTTTGTTGCAAGCCTATAAAGCTTATACGTTGACTAAGTTTTCTTAAGAAATAAGAGTGACAAACTCTTTGCTTTCACTAAGATGTCGTATTGAAGGAATTACATACAATTTGGGCACAAGAATAAAAACAAGTCCCGACTTCTCATTTTCCTTAGCCAATTCCAAATCAGAAATAACGCCCCACTTGATTGGTCCTGAAAGAGAGCCAACAGGAAATGGTGATCCATTACCCAAAGCATCGGTACTAAAGTGAAAAGAAAAAAAAAACCTTCTGCAATTTGGTGTTATTCTGAGAGATTCATCATGAAATTTCTGCATGAGCTCAAATCCAACGTTCAAATTTTTTCACATTGTACATATGATTACTTTCTAAGTTTTGAAAAATGCGATTTCTCTTGGTTCAAATAAATGGGAAATCATCTGAACAAATTTTTGCAATCAAGGAAGCCCACACTGGGGCAAAAAAAAAATTTATTTGTGAGATTTCATGAAATAAGCCCATACTGGGGCAAATTTTTTGTAATACATTTGAGATTTTTGTCCAAAAATCAAATAATAACATTTTTCGAAACAATCCCGCGGCTCTTTTCATGAAATTTAAGTGCATGTCATGCTTTGTTAAGCCCCCCTGTGCAGGTATTCATGGTTCAAAATGACGAAAAGCATCCAGTGAGGCGGAAGGCCGATACTGCAAAGAGAAACAAGAAGAAGGAGGAAAATGGACTTGAAACTGGAGCAAATTATCTTTTGAAAAAAAAATTTAAAAAAAGCAAAAATCAAAAAATCAAAAAATCAAAAAATCAAAAATCAAATCAAGTTCATCACGGCAGGCTCGGGTTTTATCCCACTGACCGTTTTTATTTTCGGCAGGCTCGGGTTTTATCACACTGACCGCTTTTATCCTCGGCAGGCTCGGGTTTTATCCCACTGACCGCTTTTATTTTCGGCAGGCTCGGGTTTTATCCCACTGTCCGATTGTCAAAACATTTCATTTTCATTGCTACTAGAGCTGGGTTTGTCCCGCCAGTAAGCATTTCATTTTCATTGCTACTGGAGCTGGGTTTGTCCCGCCAGTAAGCATTTTGTTTTCATTACTACTGGAGTTGGGTTTGTCCCGCCAGTAAGCATTTCGTTTTCATAGCCACTAGCCGTGGGTTAGTCCCACTAGTGAGCATCCCATGATTTTCATTTCATTCGGGTTAGTCCCATGATTTTCATTTTATTCGGGTCAGTCCCATGATTTTCGTTTTATTTCGGGCCAGTCCCATGATTTTCAGTTCATTCGGGTCAGTCCCATGATTTTCATTTTATTCGGGTCAGTCCCATGATTTTCGTTTTATTTCGGGCCAGTCCCATGATCTTCAGTTTATTCGGGTCAATCCCATGATTAAAAGGTTATTCGGGTCAGTCCCATGATTGAAAGCTTATTCGGGTCAGTCCCATGATTAAAAAGCTTATTCGGGTCAGTCCTATGATTGAAAGCTTATTCGGGTCAGTCCCATGATTAAAAGCTTATTCAGGCCAGTCCCATGATTGAAAGCTTATTCGGGTCAGTCCCATGACTTTATGTTTTATTAGGGTCAGTCCCATATTTTTAAATTTCTGTCTGGGTCTATCCCATTTAAATTTCTGTCTGGGTCTATCCCATTTAAATTTTTGTCCGGGTCTATCCCATTTACATTTCTGTCTGGGTCTATCCCATTTAAATTCCTGTTCGGGTCAGTCCCGTTTTAAATTCCTGTTCGGGTCAGTCCCGTTTTAAATTCATGTTCGGGTCAGTCCCGTTCTAGAATTCTTGTTCGTTGGAATCATTTTGCAGCCGAATAATGCAGGTAAGTATTTGGTGTCTACTTTTTTGTCTCAAGTTTTTTCAAAACTCAGACAAAGAGGGGCAAACTGTAGACACCAAATTTTTGGTGTAATTTCATTTACTGTTTATTTTTAGTTTTATTCGATTTTTAGTTTTAGTTTCTAGTTTTATTTTTTATTTTTAAGTTTTTAGCATAGAACTTCTTAGAAAAAAAGAAAAAAAAAAGAAAAAAAGAGAAAAAGGGAAAAAACAATGAAAAATGGAAAATGAAAAAAAAGGAAAATGGAAATTGCATTTTGTTGTTTCTAGTTTATTTATTTTTATCTAATTATTATTATTATTATTATTATCAATTTTGTTTAATTAATTAATTAGTTGAAAAGATTAAAAAAAAATGGTGTCGCATGCATGCTGCATTTTTTTGCAGCTTTGCAAGGAAGGACTAGGCGGCTCCTTGGTTGCAAATATAGCAGGAACGGCTGGGTTTAGGTTTTGGTTGGGGCTCCCATATAAATAGCAAAAAGAAAGGCAGCCGGCAAGAGGGGAGGGGAGGATACAGAGAGTGAGATAGAAGTTGACGGGTGGTAGAGAAACTGAAAAGAGAGAGAGCAGCGGGAGAGAGCTAGCACACAGGAGAGGGTTTAAAGGCAAAAAACGAAACAGAGAGAAAAAAGAAGGAGAGATTGGTAAGTGACGGCTGGGTCCGGAGGAGAAAACAGAGGGCTGTGCAAAAGGTTAGAGCTTTGAGAGAGGTAAAAGCTGAGGAAAAGAGAGCTGGGGTGACGGTTAGAATCTGGGAGGTGAGGAGAGAAAGACTGGAAAGACTGGAAGGAACGGGAGACCCGCGAGTTTGAGGGAAACGAAAGAAAAATCAGAACTTGAGATTCGGAAGAAGGCAAGAGGAAAACCGAGGAAGCTGTAACCTGAAGCAACAAACCT
Organism: Coffea canephora; assembly: GCA_036785865.1. NCBI lineage: Eukaryota > Viridiplantae > Streptophyta > Magnoliopsida > Gentianales > Rubiaceae > Coffea > Coffea canephora. Next base: position 29,638,247 of record CM071920.1, on the reverse strand, counting down.
GAGCAAAGGATTTGCTCACCTTCACGCCACCAGCAGAGGCGGATCTTCATGAAGAAAGCCTGAGTACTGTAAGTAGTTCCTTCCCTTTAGATCCCTGCATCTCTTTGAATAATGTTTAGTGACTTTGCTTATGGAAAGATCACTGCTTTGCTTGTCTACTCTGCCGCCCCTTTTGTTTCATGATCACCAAGAGTTTATTTCTTATCTGTGGGTAAAAGGTCCAGTCTTGTGGCTGTGGATGATGTCTATATGATAAAGAAAGGAACCAATGCTTGATGTTTACATGATAGAGGAGTCAGCGTCCAGTGTTTGCCATTTTGTTTCCAATGTCACTTGGTCCCTCTCTGTTTCATGTTTGACTGGTTTGAGTTTATGAATAAATTACTTTGCTGGCAACAAAAAATGAATACCGCTGATTTCTTTTGCTTGTTCCAGATTTGCATGCTCCTTTGTGAATATATTTTCTAGATTTGCATTTTACTCTCTTCGAAATTTTTGTGCTTAAGTCTAAGGAATTTGGCTGCCTAAAAGTATGAAGAATGCTTGACGATCCTCCTGTCTGGATTAGTTTTACCCTGGACTGAGTTTCGTGCATGAAGCTTGCTGCAATTAGTGTAAGATTCTCGGTTTGTTGCAGCAGTGAGGCTTGAAGTTCTCACCCGTAGCTTGGGGTCTATGGGCTGGATTGTAGCTGCTTGTGTAGTTTCGTGTCTTGCTTTCAGCAGTAAAATATTGAGTTGTGCATTTTTCCTAGCTTGGGTTTCATTTGCATGATATATGTGATCAATGAGAAAAGGAAAAACTATTGCGCTTAAAACATGCATGCTGCCGCAAGTCCCTTTTTTTTTTTTTTTTCTCTTTCTTGTCATTGGTGCTGCAATTTTTGTCCTGCAACAGCTTTTGAAATTGGTTTTAGATATCCTTTGCTTGTTTCATTTGGTGTTGAAGGGATGAGAGGAAAGGTTTGGCATTGATGTTTGTGTGTGTAAGGAAAAAAGTGGAACAAAATGCAGCAGCCTGCTTGTTTGTTGCAGGAACTCTAGCTGCATTTTTCGTTCTTTCTTTGTTGTTGGGCAGACCAGTTTTTCTTGTTGTCATGTGGTAATGGATGTTGTGTTCAATGGGATAAGTGAGGTTTGAGTTGGCATGTTTGAGCCTAAAATGTTTGAATCATGTTTGAGCATTTGCTGGAAAATGCATTTCAGTTTGCTGAACCAGAAACTCACGGCCTTATCTTGTTGTTTTCTTCCATTTCGGTTCCAAGCTTTGCTGATTTTATTAAATAATACTTCCAGTATGTTTCTCTCTTAGTTTGTTTGCATGAATGTGTTTAATTTGAATAAGGAATTGGCATGAACATGGTTGCAAGGAAAGAGATTTGCTGAAGTTATAAAATGTTGCAGCAGTTCATTCATTTGAATTCATTGCAGAAAATTTTGCTTCCTACGTATACATGCATGCAGATACCTTTCAGGAAAAATTACATTCCAACCCCCCAAGTTCCCCTTTGTTTCACTATGACCCAACCAATTGAATAATCTCTTCATTTTGGTCCTTGGTAGTTTTAATTTTACAGCTTTATTGCTTGTTTGCTTCAATTAACTACTATGCTTTGTTTAAATTGTACTTCATGCATGAATTTAAGAGCTTTATGACCGTGTGAGCCCGTGTTTGCATGTTTTCTTTAATTTTTACAAATAAATTGGCACCTTGACCATTTCTTTTATTTTGGAGGGCAAATAAATAATTTCTCCTCATTAGGAGTGCCAATTCAAGGGAGATACACCCTAATCTCTTATTTCTTACTTTATTTGACTCTATGTGCCTTATGTGCCTTTACATGCTTGATTGTATGCCCCTTGGATGTTTTTATTCATTTCATTTATTTATTTATTTACTTTATGGGCTTTGTACATTTATTTTAGTTCAATTTGATTATTTGAAAGGCACTCGAATGCCAAATTTGTAATAGTTAGGTATTTATTATTTAATTCATTTCCCTTTTAGATTGTAATAGGGCCTCCCCAAGTGTAATAGTTAGGGGTTCCTTTACTTCATTTGCCTTGCGTGATTTGCATGCCTATGTATTATGTGTTACTTGCTTTAATTAGGTTCTTGCATCTAGTCGAGCATGCTAAGTGTTATGTGCTATGTGTTTATAGGTTATTGACATGTTTACTCGCTTTCCATAGCCTGAATGAATGTGATGGATGAATGTACGTTTCCACTAGTCCAACGCTAGTCGGAATTCATAGAATGGGCTAGTCCAACGCTAGACCCTTAGGGATTTCCCCTCGTTAGTACATGTTTGCATGATTCATTACATGTCATGCATTCTTTTTAGTTTTATCATTTTGCATGCTCCTCTAACCCTTTCCCTTTCATTTTAGGTTTTGCATCTCATGCTAGTTATAGAGACATTTGCTTGACGAGTCCCCTTTCGATAAGGGAAACGAGCGAGTGTGGCTACAAAATAGCCTTAGCACGCTAGTTCTCCCTTCTAATCGAAGGGAAAATTAAAGTCACAAAGTTAGGACTCCCCGTTCCCGTCTTGATGCATTCTTATAGGATTCATGCATTTTACTCATTCACATACACTTCTACTTTATATTCTAACCCTTTTTCCACATTCTCACTTCACACTACTTTAATTTCGCACGTTTTCACTCAACTACTTACACTTTATAATATCACTCGCACACATGCACTTTATGTTATCTCACATACATTTTCACATTATTACTTTACTCACCTTATCTTGTACATCCATTTGAACACTTCTACTGTACACTCTTATTTTTATCACTTTTTCACTTCACACAAACTCACATTTTCACATGGCATGTATTCATTTCACTCATTTTTACGTCATTTAGGATTATGTGCGACCTCTCCAAAGGATCGTTATTGGGCTTCACAATTAATGTGATTGGCATCACTCAAGCTTTGGAGAGAAATTTTACCCCCCATGTCCCCCTAGGTCTAGAGTTTGCATTCATGTAGTACATCCAAATGTAATAAATTCTTTGGTTAAAACAAGAAAATCTTTGATTAAATTACGCAACTAGCCTTGGCTAGGTCAAAGGGGTGCCTTGGATTGTATCCTTGCCTTCCCCTTTGTCAAATGTGACTTCCGAACCTTTTTCGTTGGTTTACGTAGACTAGGAGTCGTTTAAAAGGGGTTTCTTACTACTTTTTCCTATTTTTCTTTAAACAATTCATTTTTAGGTGACTTGGTACACCTTAACTCATTACCAAGTGGCGACTCCGATTTTTTATTTCAAAAACCCTTTTTAAACTATAATTTTGGGTCAAATCGTCGCATTCTCAAACCCCCATTTAGACCCATTTTTCTTTTAAATCACAATTCATTTTCCAAATCACAAATTGAATCAAAAAACACATTTTTTAACCATTTATTTATTTATAAAAAAATGGGGCGCGACAATATGTGTTTATTATGGCTGTTTAGTTGTGTTTTTTATTCTTGTATACTGTAGAATTTGTGAATATATGGAAGTGATTATTGTGTTCTATTGTTTTTTAGTTAAATTTGTCAAATAAAATCAGTGAAAGAATGTTTCAAGAAGTAAAAGATTAAAATTGAATCAAGAGTAATCAATATAGGCATTTTATTTTATCAGGTACTGCAAAAGTATATTTGACATTGATAAATTATTTGTTAAGAAATGAAAAGTGGAAATTATAGATAAGAGTAAACATAGTATTTCTAATACCATGGAAACAATTTTTTAGTTCCATCTTTGTTGTAAACCTGTACAATGAAGCTACTAGTTGTTTTTGGTATAAAAACTAGAGTTTCCAAATGCTGTAGTTGATGTGCCTGAGCAAAATTGTTCCAGTGAGTTGTGCATTTTCTTCCTTCCATTTGAACTTCAAAAGGTTTGTAGCTTGTCTTTAAAGTGAGATTTCAGGTTATATCTCCACTTATAAAATGCAAAAGAAGTTTTGGCACCTTCTAATGATAAGAACGAAGAAAGTTAGAGGTGTTATACATGGAAACATATTATAGAGTGAAATGCAGATGTAGTTAAACTTACAAATTTATCTTTGTTCTTGTTTTTGTAGACTTGATAAAAACAAATCGAATCACTGAGATTGTGATTCACGTTTGGTTTCATTGATGATGAAACATGTTGATATAGGATGTATTTGGCTTTTATATCTAATACAACAAACAAGGTTGATGTTTGTTAAAAATTTTGTATTGTTGAAATATTATAAGGGAAAAGGAAAAAGTACTTTGCATACCATCATTTTCTACTATAGTACATTGGTAAGAGGCAAAATCCATGGCAAACAAGGTTCCATCTTAAGTTGTGTGAAATTTATTAGATCAAATATTAGATTTCCATTGTGGTGTAGCAGTATGTAGCTTATGGGATCGATAAGGTTATCTTTTGTGAATTCACACCATCCTTCTTCAAAGCTATTGTGGGAAATTCTGATTTTCCAGGTTTTGTGGCTCTATTTAATGGTGACCTGTTTGTTGTGTAGCTTTAAGATAGTTGAAAATTCTTTGGGAATGGTCTGTACTTTTATTTTATTTAGTTTATTAAATATTAGGAATGAATTTATATTTGGAGAGATGAATAAAAGTGGAATTTATATAAAGTGGAATTTTTATAAAAGTGGGAAATTCTTATTTTCCAGGTTTTGTGGCTCTATTTAATGGTGACCTGTTTGTTGTGTAGCTTTAAGATAGCTGAAAATTCTTTGGGAATGGTATGTACTTTTATTTTATTTAGTTTATTAAATATTAGGAATGAATTTATATTTGGAGAGATGAATAAAATTGGAATTTATATAAATACATGATTACCTTTTTATTGTTGTTGCAACTTAAGCAAAAGCAGCATTGGATGGTAATGTTGATGACTGGTCTAGCATCCGATGAACTGGAAGGTTGTGAGTTAGATGCCATTGAAAATTGTATAGCTTTTTTTTGAAGAAAGAAAGGTTGATAGTAGATAAAGAGAATGCTTGCATATTAAAGTTATATATTTGTAATGGAATGTATAATATGTGAGGGACATGGGTTTTTATAACCCGTATATGGTTTGTGTGGGTATTTTCCTTGGGTTCAAAGATGAGTTAAAATACAATAGATATAGATTCATTGATTGAATTATATGAAATGGTAATAATAAAAGCAAATTGCATAGTGATTGGTTTGGATGCAAGTTGTTGTATAAGTGTACAACTTTAGTAGTAGGTCTGAAATGTTCTTGACAAGTATATATTTCAATAGGCATAGAATCATATCATTTGAATATCTATGATTTTATCTTTTGGACTCTTAACTTATCGAGCAAATCGCCAATAATGTCACTAAACTATAGACTAGTACTTGTTTATGTCTCTAAACTATTTTGTTAGCAAATAATGTCACCGAACTAACCAATGTGCACGTTTTGTAGCATTCTAATAATTTCACTGTGAAGACAAAAGTAATGAATGTCATGTGATCTGCAGGTGTAGGGTTTGAAGGGCAAAATTGTCTTAAAACTTTAAGCAAGCTAAAGAAAGCCACAATGGTCTGCCATTCAATTTAGACCGAAATTTTCAATTGAAAGGACAAAATTTAGATGTCATCTAAAACTTGAAAATCGACAGGATCAGAGTTCAAAAACTGAAGAAGCAAATTTGGTAGACAAGGTTCATCAGTCACATAAGCCATGAGTTGATTAATCACGATGAAGTGGATAAAGTGAATAAGGGATTAATATCTGGATCCGTATGAAGTATATGGTAAGAAATCGCTAAAAATCATGTGTTCGTCTTGATTTGGTTAATAATGCATGAATGGTATTGTTGAACTGCGTGGGGTAATATGCTTAGTGGGTTTAAGGGTTTTATATTTTGCTCTAGTTGGGAAGAAAGAGACATAAGAGCACAGGTGGAGTAGAAAAGGAAATTTCTTTATGGGATTCCTTTTGTTGTCATTGCAATAGGTTGCAAAGGGTCCTACAAGCGGAAATTTTTTCTGATAATTTATTGAAATTTATTGTAAATTGTGGTCCATATGTCGGATTGTTGTTGACTTTGTGTTCATTTTTAATTGTATGAACAATAAAAAATACTGATTAAGATGGTTTCTTTAGTATCTTTTTGTTAGTGTAGAAAATGGAAAAGGTGCATTTTCAATTAAACTTCATCATTAGGGTAAAATTAAGAGAGACAAGTACAAGAGTTATGAGGGAGGAGAGGTAGACTACTTTGGCATGTGCCATGCAAAATTTATGTCACTGCAAGTAATAAACAAAATGGTTGAGAAATGTAAACAGCAGGGACCCATGTTGTATTATTACATTGGCCCTAGAAGTGATTGAACCATGGACTAAAGGAACTTCAAACGGATGAAAATATGCGAGGATTCTGTGATTGGGTGTATGAGTACAAGTTGATGGAGGTTTATTGTGATCATTTGACATTAGAAGAAATATATGAGTTTGATAGGCAAAAGAAAGAGCAGATAGAGGAACTGTTGAGGAAGTCTACGGTTGTCATAGAGGAGATCGAAGATATTGCCGATGTAGCTCCAAAAAAACCAGCGAGACCTCGTGCTAGGAAAACTACTGTTGCTACTATGGAATGGAAGCATGACTGTCCAATTTGAGAGTCTGGAAATAGTACTTCAACTGTCGAACTAGTTGTAGAAGTGAATATGACGAATGAGCTAGGAAATGGTACTGTTGAAGAAGCCATTTAGAACGAAATGCATAATAGGGCTAAGTATGATTCGAGTTTTGATCATAGAAGAGATTTTGCTGATTATGATGAGTGTTGCCAAGATGAGCAAATGTAATAACGAGAGTATGAGCAGCACATGGAGACCCAAGACTCCTTTGCTGGGCCCCAAAAAAAAAGTCAATCAGGACTGCTACCTCCATCAGAGTCCCTTTAACATGATGAACCAACTGCAAAAAGTCATCATGAAAACTCTACCCGAGAACACGAGCCACCAGCCAAGGGCAAGAGGCAAGGAAGAAAATGGCAACAAACCAGAAATTCCACAACAAAGAGGCAAGAGTGGGATGAAGCACAATAGTCCCAAGTCACTGGTGTAGAAAATGAAGGTGAAGCAAGTGGACTCGAGCACAATCCGCTACTAGATGTTACCTTGTGTGAGGATCCGAAAATTTTCTTATTTTCATCATATATTACTGGTTTATTTAAATAGTTATTTACTCATTTTCTCCGAATTATTTAATTCAACTACTTAAAATCCATTTATATGGAAAAACACCTCTCTTATGTTTTTAAAACGTTTTGTTAGAAAATTTACTTTTCGAAAACTCGTTTAGTTCGGAACAACGAGTACACGTTTTTCGAGACTATATTTGAATCGAGAGTTTATTAATTTTGGAGAAGTAAGAAAGATCAATCGTAGCTTAAGAAAAGTTAATTTGAGATTTGAGGAGTTAAAACTCGACTCATATGAGGACTCGCAAAATTTATTATTTTAAATTCTATTTCGAGCTTATTTAAATATTTAATTGCCCATTTACTCCGAATATTATTTTCTAGTCTATTTAGACCTAATTACATGATTCTATAGCTTAATAATATTTTTAAAGTGATTTGTTTCAAAATTTAATTTTTGAAAACTCGTAAAGTGAGAATAGTGGTACGCGATTGGAGTAAATAATTGAATCGAGAATACAATAAGTTTGGAAAAATTGGAGACATGTACATTAGTCCTAAATTAGGTATTTTATGTTTAAGTGCTCAAATATTAGTTAGTAATATTATCGTTATAAGAATTTCTTGAAAGTTAAGCGTTATCGCGCAAAATTGAAAGTACGCGTTTTTACGCGCGCGATCAATTAAGGGACTTAAGGCCTTTATTTTTTGACCATTAAGAGTGAATAATAATAGTATGAATATAAGTGCATTAGAGGTTTAGTGCACAAGTGAAACAAACCCAAGAGGAAACGAGCACGAAACGCGCGCGTACACGCACTCTCCTTAGTTGACTTTTGGAGCATTTTGGGCCACACATTCTTAGGCTTCTCAAGGGAGCATCATACCAGATCAAAACCCTTCTCTTCTCACCTCAAGTGCCGGCCAAACACTCTCATTTCCCTCCCAAAACAGCCGACCAAACAGTAAACCAAACAGCAAAGGAAAGAAAGGAAGAAAAGCTTCTTCATTCTTGCACCAATCTTCCTCCATTTCATCTCAAAATTTGCATCCAACTCACAAACCACTTGGAGATTCACTTAGGCAAGGAGAAGAGCTTCATTTCCACGGTTTCTTGGAGCTTTCTTGTGGCCAAAAAAAAAAAAATCTGACCTTTAGCATATAAGAAGGTATATGATGATCAAGCCCTTAAATCTTGTCTTATGGAAGTAGTAAAGCATATATAAGCTCTTGCATGCATGTAGGTAGTCTTGTTTATGACGGATTTTTGTTTGGTGGGCTCTATGAACTCCTACCTTGGATATATGGACTGATTTGGTGATTGATGATGAAAGTAATGTTGGTTTAGTGCTTATATTGGTGGATTAATGTTGGGTTATTGATGGAAACTCAAATGAGGTGCAATAGAAAAAAGTGACCATTTTGCCCCTGGTTTGTTCGACCACTTGTAAGGCCTGGTGCAACCCAATGAGTACAAACAATTTCACAATGATGCACAAAAAATATCAAATTTAAGCACAATAAAGAAAACTTAATTAAAGAGACAAGATAAGAAATGCAAACCAAATATCAATCCAATAGCCTCTTCAATTGATGGCGATGCTAACCAAGATGTACAAGTGAAGGCTCACTCCTTCCTCACCCCAAACACACTTTGGTTGAGCCAAAGAGTTTTACAACAATTCTAGTTAACCCTCAACAACCTACACTTGAAAGATCACTCACCCAATTAAGAACTATTTTATACAAATGAGGCAACCTTCACCAAGGTTTTACCACTTCAAGTGATAGGTTCACCTTCACCAAGGTTTTACTGCTCCTAGAGAGTAACCTTCACTTGAGCAACCTCACAATCCAACTTCCCCAACCCCTTATACAACCAACAAAGAATCTTTCTACTCAAAAATCTCACTTGTAAGCTTGTATTTTGTGTTGGCAAAAGTCTTATGTCTTCTTGTGCTTTGGGGTGTTTATAGAAGGTGAGAAATGGCTCCAAAAGGCTCTCTAACGGTCAAATATTAAATGCTGTCAAAACTAGCCGTTAGCCTGTCGGACGTCCGAACCACCTGTCGGACGTCCGAACCCTGCGTCCGAACGTCGTCAGAGAGTCATCAAATCTTTGCGAAATTTCTCGGACGTCCGATGCTTTCTCACGAGCGTCCGACAGAGTTTCCTTCTTGATGTTCTTCATCCTTTCGGACTTCCGATAGCTTCCTTTCGGACGTCCGACATGAGTGCCCTGTTTTTGCTTCTTCTTTTGTGCCACAAGAATCTGTTCTAACAAATTACTCACATAAAAACATTAGCCCAAATCTACATTTTGGTTTGTTAATCATCAAAATCAAGGATTGATCGACCAAGGTCAACAATCTCCCCCTTTTTGATGATGACAAACAAAATGAAGATTTCTTTTATCAAATAAGTTCAATTAAAGCTCCCCCTTAGAAAGTGCCAACATACAAAGAAATTTCAATAAATCCTACTCCCTCTTTTGGCATCAATCCAAAAAACAAACTCCCCCTTTATTTTTCAAATCAAGACCATATTGAATATCAAAATTTTCAAATGAACTTACAACCATTTAGCACTTCTTGGATCAAATCTTCATGATGTACCTAAATATGAGAAATTTCATTTGGTACCTTTCTTTATAGGGTCCTTGGGAGTTAATACGACATGATCTAGCAATCCACATGGATTTCATGCATTTTCTCATATTTTTCTTTACATAGCAATCATTTTGCATATGTCCAAATTTGCAACAAAAGTGACACATGATAGAAGTATTTTGCACATAGGTGGATTTAATGCAACTAATTTTCTTACTTCTTATCATAGCAAACTTATTTGTGCCTTGAAAAGATTTGCTTTCTTTTGTTTGAGAAAACTTTTGTTTTTCATTTTGGAGAAACTCGTTCAAGTCATTAATTTTTTTCTTTAACAAATTTTGTTCCTCCAACATTTTTTCATAAAACTTTGTTTTCTTTTCCAACTTTCTTTTCAAATTATTTTTGCAATCAAAAACACCTTTTTGATTTTTTAAATCATCATTTTCCATTCTCAAACACTTGTTTGCTTGAAAAAGTTTGGAGTTTTCTTCCAACAAATCATTTATTTTTGTTTTCAAATCTTTATTTTTAGCATAAGATTTTCTCAAACTTTTATGCATTTTAATCATAAGAATTTTCACATCATCATTTTCATTATCTTCATCACAAAAAGAGTGATAAGAATTTACCTCATCTTCTCCAAAGGCCATTAGTGCCATTTGTGCCAACTCTTCTTTTTCTCTTTTTGAATTGCATTCATTCCATGTAATTTTGCAATCTCCTCTTGAACTTCTCTTGTTGAAGATTTTCTTGAAACTTTTGATGTGAGGAGTTATATCATTGTCCACTTCCACGTTTTCATTACCCATGAAGGATGGGTTATCCCCCACTTGAGATGCTTTAAAAGCTATGCCTCTCTTATACATTCTTGCATTTTCTTCCTCTTGCACTTTGAATTTCAGCTTTAATTCATAAGAGGTTAGGGAATTCACAAGAGATTCAATGGACATAGAATTTAAATCCTTTGCCTCTTCTATAGCATTTATTTTGTTTTCCCATTCTTTTGGCAAGGCATTCAAAATCTTTCTATTTTTCTCACCCAAAGAATATTCTTTTCCAAGCAATTTAAGATCTTCAATAATGTCACAAAATTTACTACACATCTTATCAACATTTTCAAGAGGATGCATTTTGAAAAATTCATATTGAGAAACAAGCAAAGATTTCTTTTGTTCTTTAATATCTTGGTTACCTTCATGAAATACACACAATTTATCCCAAATATCTTTAGCTGATTTACAACCTTTAATCCTACTAGATTCATTTACATCTAATGCATTGTACAATATACACATGGCCTTGGCATTCAAAGAAAGGTATCTCTTGTCTTTTTCATTCAATTCTTGTCTAGTCTTTAATCTACTCAAATTGGTGGTAGAGTCAACTATTCTGACTTCATAAGGACCATCTTCTACCACATACCATAATTCAATATACACGGATTGTAAGAAAATCATCATTCTTTGTTTCCACATGCTAAAATGAGAACCATTAAACATAGGTGGTCTATCAATAGATTGCCCTTCTAAAAAAGAAACTTTTATGGTTGCCATGATCTTTACTCTAAGCGGTTAAGCTTGATCAAAAGAGACCAAGCTCTGATACCAATTGTAAGGCCTGGTGCAACCCAATGAGTACAAACAATTTCACAATGATGCACAAAGATATATCAAATTTAAGCACAATAAAGAAAACTTAATTAAAGAGACAAGATAAGAAATGCAAACCAAATATCAATCCAATAGCCTCTTCAATTGATGGCGATGCTAACCAAGATGTACAAGTGAAGGCTCACTCCTTCCTCACCCCAAACACACTTTGGTTGAGCCAAGGAGTTTTACAACAATTCTAGTTAACCCTCAACAACCTACACTTGAAAGATCACTCACCCAATTAAGAACTATTTTATACAAATGAGGCAACCTTCACCAAGGTTTTACCACTTCAAGTGATAGGTTCACCTTCACCAAGGTTTTACTCCTCCTAGAGAGTAACCTTCACTTGAGCAACCTCACAACCCAACTTCCCCAACCCCTTATACAACCAACAAAGAATCTTTCTACTCAAAAATCTCACTTGTAAACTTGTATTTTGTGTTGGCAAAAGTCTTATGTCTTCTTGTGCTTTGGGGTGTTTATAGAAGGTGAGAAATGGCTCCAAAAATCTCTCTAACGGTCAAATATTAAATGCTGTCAAAACTAGCCGTTGGCCTGTCGGACGTCCGAACCACCTGTCGGACGTCCGAACTCTGCGTCCAAACCACCTGTCGGACGTCCGAACCCTGCGTCCGAACGTTGTCAGAGAGTCATAAAATCTTTGCGAAATTTCTCGGACGTCCGATGCTTCCTCACGAGCGTCCGACAGAGTTTCCTTCTTGATGTTCTTCATCCTTTCGGACGTCCGATAGCTTCCTTTCGGACGTCCGACATGAGTGCCCTGTTTTTGCTTCTTCTTTTGTGCCACAAGAATCTGTTCTAACAAATTGCTCACATAAAAACATTAGCCCAAATCTACATTTTGGTTTGTTAATCATCAAAATCAAGGATTGATCGACCAAGGTCACCACCACTTTCGTGCAAGATTTTGAGGTTCTAATGGCTTGTTTATGTTTTTTACATGTTATATTTGTCGCGCCTCATTTTTTTGTATAAGAAAAATAAAAGACGAGTTTAGAAAAAATGGCTTTTGATTCAATTTTTGATTGGAAAATAAATTTTTGATTTAAAAAGAAAATGAAAAATATGGGTCTAAATGGAACTTGAAAATGCGACGATTTGACCCAAAATATAGTTTAAAAAGGATTTTTTTAATGAAAAATGGAGTCGCCACTTGGTATAGAGTTAAGGTGTACCAAATCACCTAAAAATAAATTTTAAAGAAAAAAAGTAGAAAACCCTTTTTAAACCACTCAAAGTCTACGAAAATCAGAGAAAAAGATTCGGGAGTCATATTTGAAGAAAGGGAAGACAAGGATAAGAATCCAAGGCACCCTTTCAACCTAGCCATGGCTAGTTGCGAGATTTAGTAAAAAATTTTCTTATTTTAACCTAAAAATTTATCACATTTGGATGTACTATATGAATGCATACCCTAGACCTAGGAGGGTGTCGGGGGGTCGAAATGTATTTTCAAAGCATACTTGGTACCAATCACATTAATTGTGACGCTCAATAAAGACTCTTCGAAATAGTCATGAATAATGCAAGTCATGAGACTCGAAAGAAAGAAAAAATAAAGAAAATAATAATATACATGTGTATGACCTAAAGGAATGCATCATAATGGGTGCGGGGGACCTATACTCGTGACTTTCAATGTTCCCTTTAATAGAGGAAATACGAGCGTGCTAAGACTTAGAAAGTCAAACTCGTCCATATCCCATATTTAAGGGGTTACTTCCCTAGTCTAATCATGCAAATGTATTAGCCTAGTTCTAATTCTTAAATGAAATGCAAGTCTAATGTTATATTTTCATACCAAGGGGTAAGGAATATATATATACGGGGAAATACGGGATAAGGGCTATACATATAAGGAAAGTGTCATGCAACATGGTAAAGCCTTAAAAAATGAGAAATATGCATGAGATGAAGTGATTTTATCACACAATCATGATCTAACGCGTAGACGGTCCCTAAGGGTCTAGCATTGGACTAGCCCTTTACTAATGCTCTCTCACAAGCATTGGACTTGCAAGAGCTCGAGGGGAAAAGGCCATGACTAGCATTGGACTAGCCACGGTGACGTGCATTCATCCACATAAGCAGATATAATAATAAAAGCGAATAGACATGTAAGGCACATAGTTTCACATAACACGTAGCACATAAGCATGCTTATCTAGATGCAATGCCCTAAGAAAGCGGTAACACATAGCACGTAAGCATGTAAATCACGCAAAACAAATAAAGCGAATAAAACCCTAACTATTACATTCGGGGAGCCCTACTGCAATCTAAAGGGGAATGTGAAATAAAAATGAAATAAGGCAAGCCTAACTATTACAATTTGGCATTTAAATGCCTTTCAAATGATCAAAATTAAACTAAAAATGAATATACAAAACTAAAGCCAATAAAGCGAATAAATAAATAAAATAAAAACATTCAAAAAGTATGCAATTAAACATATAAAATCACGTAGGGCACGTAGGGTCAAATAAGATCAAAATAAGGGTTAGAGTGTACCTCCCTTGAGTTGATGCCCTAATGAAGTGAAATTACTTATTTATCCTCCAAAATAAAAGAAAAAGGTCAAGGCACCACAAATAACTATGAAATTGAACCATTAAAAAGCATTTAAACGACTAAACAGTCCATGTTGAATAAATAATGACTCAATTGGAAGCACTAACCAATCATTCAAGTCCAATTAAAACACTTTGGAAACTTCAAAGGCCCACAAGTAATGAAAAGGTCAAGTAATGATTCAAAATGCAATTACCCTAGGACTCAATTGCAATAAATTGGAACATAATAGGGCCTTAGTAGCATGAAGAGGAACAAGTGGGGGTGGATTTGCAATTTTTGGAAAACTTTTCCATGCAAAATCCATACAAACTTCATGCAAAGCCTCTGCAGCTCTTCGGTTATGCAATCTTTGCAACTTCTTACTCATTCGGCCGAGACAAAACATTCATGCCAATGACTCAACGCATTCCCCCTCATTCAAACACAACATACAAAGACTTGAAACAAAGGTAGGGGAAAGATCTAACCAGCTTTCGAACAACAAAAATAGAACGATATGATCTAGAAAAAAAAACATGCTGACTTTTGAAGAAAACAAGAACTTCTGCAGCTTTTTCGGTTTCTTATTCAAGTGACAAAATTGACTCCTTTCATTTTTGTCATGAGCAAAGGAACCTATATACAATCAAGCCATTCCAATGAATGGGTAAATGAATCCAAATCACAAATCAAAACATTGCAGTTTTACTTAGTTCAAGCATAACAGAGTACGAAAGACAAAAATGAGAAAGATCAAAACCACAATTTCCTTGCTAATTTCTGGTGGAAGAGAATTTTCTGTTGCTAAGGACATCATGTCCATTACGCACCCATTACACCATGCTACACCCAAAATAAGAGAAAGGACCAATGCAACCCAGGAATAGCAACAAATACTAAGAGTTGAACAAACAGAAGCAAACGTCAGCAACCCAAAAGAAGAAATAAATCTGTTCGTGTAGCTGTAATATGATCGAGGATGACTCTTGGCTCCTCTAAACTTCAAAGTAAGCATGTTTTAGAGTCAAAAACCTAGAAATGACTCAATACAAATCCTGACTTATTCCAGCACAAAACTGGGGATGAAGGGGAGAGGGAGGATTCAACAATGCTCCTGAGCATGAAATGCAGCAGGGCAAAGATATGGATTCACCCATCCCCAACTGAAATGCGGCAATATTAGAAAGAGATATAAACATCTGCTTGAATCCTAGCTCAGAACTTTCGAAACAACATTTTAAAATCTAACCAAGACGACAAACAAGGTACTAAGAATGAAATGGAAGGGAAAACAGCAAGAAAACAGCAATGAAGCACTATCGCACGTAAACAGCTAGAAGGAAACATCAATCAGACCTGCCCACAGTTGTATGCCATTCTTTCTGGATTTGCTTGTTCACACACACAAGAATCAGCCATAAACATCAAATGAAAACTCCATGGATTCATCGTATACCCCCATAAAAATCACAAATCCCTATCCTCCAAATCTAGGCCAAACCCACGCATCAACCGTAAACCGAAGGAGCAGAAATCAATGGGAAAACTAATGGAACTTCAACAAGAATCAAGGGAACTTAATCAAAAAACAAACACGAAAAATCTAGCTTAACCCACACCCATGGATTAGAGCCCTTCCTCCTTCCCTTAAGCCCAACCAGATTCACAAAGCAAAGCAGAAATTTTCTATGCGTGGATTCCAAATAAAGTTTGCAGCACATTATTCATATCTAATGACCTTCACAGTATCTCTTAGGTCTTTTCATTTCTTAATCAAACCAGATGCATCATACCCAGTAGACTCATTGAACTGGAATGAAAGCAGAGAAACAGATTAAGAGTTACATGAGGATGAATCTTAGTTGAGATGAAAACCAGGAGGATGATCAGAGGCTGCTTCCGAGTCCAGTTTCCTTCTTGCTTCTCTGACTTTCTTGTTTAGTCTTTGTTTTCCATTCCCCTCCAGAGCCTTTCTCCTTCTCCTTTGTCCAGTTTTCTTTCTCTCCCTTTCACGCTTGCTATCTCCCCCTCCACTGTTAGCTCATTCGTTGCCGTTTTCTTTTCTTTTCCGCCTCCCACTCTCTCTCGGTTTCTTCTCCAGTCGTCAAAAAACCTCCCCAGTTCTTTCTTCAGTTCTTCAAGCCGCTGTTGTTTTTCTCCCTCACACTCAACGCTGCCCCCTTTTTCAAAACCTAGCTTTTTCTCTCCACCGTCCAGTCTTGCTCTTACTCTCAGCTTAAGCCCCAAGTTTCAGCCGTTCTTCTATTCTCTCCGCCGTCACCCTGATTCTCTTTCACTCCCCCTTCCTTGCCCACAAAACTCTCCTTTTCAACCCTAGCCGTCATCCCAGTCCTCTCTCCAATCTCTCAGCCGTCACTCCTTTGGTCTCTTTTCCTCCCCTCTGTTTTTCTTTTCTTTTCCCCGTTCCCTTGCTCTCTCAAGCTCCCTCCTGCCCTCTGTGTTCCTTAGCCGCCCACTTTTTTTTCCTCCGTCCAAAGAAACCCCGTAGCTGCTAAAAAACCTCCTCCTCCAGAAAGCTCCTCACTTTTGCTTAGTTTCTCTCTAGCCGTCAGTCCTTCCTCTCACTCTCGATTCACTCCCCCGTAGCCTCTCTTCAGCCTTCAGCCGCTACCCCCCAGCTCTCTCTCTCGTTCT
Organism: Coffea canephora; assembly: GCA_036785865.1. Taxonomy (NCBI): domain Eukaryota; kingdom Viridiplantae; phylum Streptophyta; class Magnoliopsida; order Gentianales; family Rubiaceae; genus Coffea; species Coffea canephora. Next base: position 29,621,587 of record CM071920.1, on the reverse strand, counting down.
CTTTTTCTTTCCTTCTGTCACCCTTTTCTATCCCCCCTGGCTGCGTTTCTTTTCCAGCCTTTTTATATGGAACCCTTATCACCGAAACCTAGCATCTAAGGCACAGGAATAAACTCCATTCTTTTGCATTATTTACAACCTTAGATCCTCATGGTTTCTGATAAACCTTGGATCATGCCAAGTGTTTTCTGTTTAGATCATCAGACGGAGGAGGAAAAAAAATGAGTCAAACAATGGAGCTGGGAAAATTTTTTTTGTGTATCTGCGTTTTGCAGAAGAAAAAAAATGAGGAAGGGTTTTGATGCTATGCTTCTCATGGTTTGTGAGCCTGTCCCTTTTCTTTTTTCATTTTCGTCATTTTCATTCTTTTTTTAGTGAATCATTTAATTAAACCAAAATAATAATTTAAGTAAAAACCTGAATAAAATGAACAAAAACTCGGAACAAAAGATAAAAACAAAATGCTAAGATTTTTTTTTTTGTGTTTGATTAATGGTTTTTCCCCTTTTTCTTTTTCCCAATTAATAAACAAAAAACTTGAATCTAAAAGAAATAAAACATATTTTTCGAACCATTTTCTTTTTCCGACGAATCTTAATATTAAAAAGTCTTGAAATAAAATTAAACGACTAAATGAGCAAAAAATAAAAATAAAAATAAAATAAAAATAAAGAACTAGAATAAAATAATAATAATAATTTAAAATGCTATAAAACACTAAAAAGTGTCTAAAATAAAAATCATGAGATTAATAAATAAAGTAGATAATAGTTATTAAAAAAATAAAAAGTAAATGAAAAATTAAAATTAAATTAAAAATTTGGTGTTTAAAGTTTATCTCTCTTTGTCTGAGTTTCGAAGAAATTCGAGATAAGACGTAGACGCCAAATACTCTCCCGTATTTATTCTGCCTTGAACATGGAAATGGTCAGGGGGATAACACCCAGACCTGCCGTGACATCGGCCAGTGGGATAAATACCCGAGTCTGCCGAAATTTGAAATCCAACATGACAAAACGGTTAGTGGGATACTACCCAATCCTACCGACATTCCATATTTGGTGTGATAAAACGGTCAGTGGAATACAACCCAAGCCTGCCGACATTGGTGGCATAAAATCCAAGTCCAATGCGATGTTGGTGGTGCAAAATTCAAGCCCAACATGATGTGAATGATCAGTGGGATAAAACCTAATCCTGTCATGGTTGGTGGGATAAAACCCGATCCCAACGTGCCATTGGTCGGTGGATAGTATCCGAACCGCCTTCAATTGGTCAGTGGGATCAACACCCGAGCCTGCCTTTCACTTGGTCAGTGCGGTAATATCTGAACCAACCATACTATTGATTAGTGGGACAACAACCCGAGCCTGCCATAGTATCGGCCAATGAATAATATCCAAACTGCCATTCCATTAGTCAGTGGAATCCATACCCGAGCCTACCATTCATTGGTCAGTGGGATCAACACCCAAGCCTACCATCTATTGGTCAATGGGATCAACACCCGAACCTGTCTTCACTTGGTCAGTGAGATAATATCTGAACCAACCGTACTATTGATCAGTGGGATAATAACCCGAGCCTGCCATTCAATTGGTCAATTGGTCAAGGGGATCAACACTCGAGCCTGCCTTGACTTGGTCAATGAAATAATATCTGAACCAACCGTACTATTGATCAGTGGGATAACAACCCGAGCCTACCATAGCATCGGCCAGTGGATAATATCCGAACTGCTATTCCATTGGTCAGTGGGATCCATACCCGAGCCTACCATCCATTTGGTCAGTGAGATAATATTTGAACCAACTGTACTATTGATCAGTGGGATAACAACCCGAGCCTGCCATAGCATCGGCCAGTGGATAATATCCGAACTGCCATTCCATTGGTCAGTGGGATCCATAGCTGAGCCTACCATCCATTGGTCAGTGGGATCAACACCCGAACCTGCCTTCATTTGGTCAGTGAGATAATATCTGAACCAACCGAGAAAATCGGAAATAGAAAGGCACGCTAGTGGGATGAACCCAATGCTAACGGAGATAGATTAGAAACAACACACACGTTAGTGAGATAAACTCAATGCTAACAGTGGTAGAATAAAAACGCACATGTTAGTGAGATAGATTCGATGCTAACGGTGGTTGAATAAAAAGAGCACACGTTAGTGAGATAGACTCGATACTAATGGTGGTAGAATAAAAACGCACACGTTAGTGAGATAGACTCGATGTTAACGGTGGTTGAATAAAAACGCACACGTTATTAAGATAGATTCGATGCTAACGGTGGTAGTTAAATGTGGTTGTCAAGAAAGGAAGTAGAAGGGTGCGCGGCGAACGCTGAGACTTGCCAACAAGAAATTAAAATTTGAGATTGAAATTGATTTTTTCAAGAAATAAGAAGTTAAACCTAATTTTTGATTTTTCTTTTTTTTTTATTTTTCTGGTGATTTCTGGTTTTTTGAATTTTTTTGAGAGAATATTTTCAAAAATAATTTGCCCCAGTGTCGGGCCCTTTTCCTCTTTCTTCTTTCTTTTCTTTTCGGTATCGGCTTTCCACAGCACCAAATGCTTCTTCATCGATTTTAGCCATGAATACCTGTACAGGGGGCTTATCCAAGTACCACATGCACTTAAATTCCTCTCCTTTTTTTTTTTTTTGAAAATTAGTGCAACTATTACTCCTGAAAAGAGTAGCGTGATCGATTATTTGACTCTTGTGCGAAATCCTCAAATGTATTACAAAAATTTTTTGCCCCAGTATGGGTTTATTTTGTAAAATCTCACAATAAAAATTTGCTCTAGTGGGCTCATTTTGCAAAATCTCTCAAATGAAAATTTGCCCTAGTGTGGGACCATTTAATTGCAAAAAATTTGTTTGAATGACTCTCCATTTATTTGAATAAAGTAAGAAACTATGTTTCTTAACAGAAAATTTCATGATGAATTTCTCAAGATAATACCAAATTACAAGTGATTCCTTCCTCGTTTTAGCATTGATGCTTAGGGTAATGGGTCACCACTTCTTGTTAGCTCATCTTTCAGGACCAATCAAATGGGTATTATTTCTGATTTTGAGGTGACTAAGGAAAATGGGAGGTTAGGATCTGTCTTATTGTTGTGCCCAATGGTATGTAATCCATTCAATATCAGATCTTAGTGAAAGCAAATAGTTTATCACCCTTATTTCTTAAGTAAACTTGGTCAACATATAAGCTTTATAAGCTTGTAACATATGGGTAGAAACAATAGCTAAACATGCGGAAACAAGTCATAGCCTTAAGATCACAAATGATTGATGGATTCCTCAGAAGCATAATCCTCACTTCAAATTGTCATGAAAGATAAGTCAACGATAGACTTTATGATCTTGTAATGTGGCTTGAAAGCGATAGTTAAAGGAATAAAATTCTTAAGAACATTGCACTGAAGATCGCATTTTTCCAAAATTGCCCCTATTTTGAACTCAAAGATCTTAGATTTGGTGACTTTTATCATTACTTAACGGGGACTTTCAGCATCGAAATTTTTGCATTTCCTTTGCATTCATTTCACTTGCTTTTTTCTTCTTCTCTTCTTCCCTTTTTCTCTATTTTTTTCAAAGATGCCCTCACGGGCTTTCACATGAAAAGCAGTGTCAACTTTACATAATCAATTCAGACATATTTAAAAAATTCCTTGGCATCAGTATATGAGCATCACTTGCCAATTAGAAAATTTCTTGACAGAGATATTGCAAAGAACAGAAGTCAGGGCTTTTGGCTTTTGTAATGGGGGCTGGTGGGGTGCTTATAAAAGTTAAGGCTTGAAAGCGGATTTCAAAAATGGTTTAAATGATCTAAAATCGCATTATTGTGCCAACCCTATTTTTAGGGTTAAATCAAAACCTGTCCCAATTTATTCTCAACTGAGGCTCTTGTTTCTTTTATTTTCTTTTTTTCGGCCTTCTGTCATTCCTTTGAAATTTTCAAAATTTGCCCCAATTTATACTTAACCGAGATTCTCTTTTCTTTCATTTCCTTTCTTTTGGCCTTAGGCCATTCCTCTGATCTTTTCAAAATTTGCCCCAGTTTATGCTCAACCGAGGTTCTCTTTTCCTTTCTCTCTCTCTCTCTCTCTCTTTTTTTCTTTTTTTTTTGGCTTTTGCTTTTGTTGCTTTATCACTTTTCATCTCTTGAGACTTTTCTTTCCTTTTCAACTCAAACTTGCCCCAGTGTGGGGTTTGCGATTTTCAGGGGTTGCCAAACGAAGTATTTTATTCTGAAGGCTCGAAAGGGATAACTAGGGATAGAATGTTTAATTGAAAAAGAAAAAGAAGAGGGCTTGATCTTTTATTCCATTCTTTACATTAATTCTGAAAGAAAACTTTCATTATTGCGAAATTTCTTGCATATATCTGAATTAATTGACTGAGGAAGACTCCACATAGGTGATCCGCCGGACAATACTCTCCCTTTTTCTTCTTTCTTTTTGTTTCTTTTCAAAATGGAAGCCGAGGTAGAATCAATTTTCCCCAATTTGCAATTCCCTCTTTTCTTTTAATTTTAGCATTTTTTGCTTTTTCTCTTTTCTCTCTTTCTCCCGCAAAATTCTCCAATCTCCTTCCCCAATGTGGGGTGCGATCATAGGTACCGTTGAAAAGAACCACCCATTTTAGCTCAAATGAGGATGCAAGGGATAAATAGTGTTTAGATTGTAGAAACGACGGCCAAAGCATCATTCTTATGCTTCATGACAACCAAAGTAACGAAATAGTCATTGAAAATCCACTCTCTTTTTGATATCTAAGAATTTTTCAATGTAGGGTAGTGATCATTAAGGCTCTTAATGAAATTATTCTTTTAAAGGCTCAAATGGGAGAGCGAATGATAAAGATCTGTATGGGTAGAGAAACGAACGCTCGAAGTATCATTCCAAATTTTCAAAACAAACAAGAATAATGCACATTTTTGCTTTCACTTAGATGTGAATTGAATCAGATTAGACACAATGGGCATTTTTAAAGCAAAGATTGCCCTAATTTGTAATTTATCAATCAATGTGATTGATTTTATTTTGGGATTAAGGGAAGGAGAAAAGGTATCTCACTGGGCCTTTTGAGTGACCTCTCAGTTTGAGTGGCTTCTTTTAATTCCCAGCACTTTTATTGTACAGTTTGGATCACTAATCTTGTGAATTTTCAGGTAAGAGGTTGAGAAAATCTCAACTTGGTCTTATTTCTTAAAATTCATCATGAAATCTCCAATGAGCAAAAGAAAGAATGAAATGTACATGATTATATACAAAACAATAATTGTCTAAAAATTTATTGCTGAAAAAATTTAAAACAAAATTTCTCGTTCAATTATAATACAAATGAGAAAAGAAAAACTTCTACAGTGCTCCCCATATATACTTTTTGTCTCCTTTTCTTTTGGAAAAAATGTATTAACAAAATCAAATAAACAGAATTTTCCTTTGAAAAATAATTACAAAATCTCTTAGAGACTTTAGCCTAGAGCCTTCAGATGGATCTTCCATGTTTTCATTGTAGGATCTGCCCAAGAATCAAATAATACTTGTAGTTCTCAAATTTTAGCAGACATAGAAAAATATTTTCACCTTATTAAAGCATTTTTATGAATGCAGGGGAGGGGGGAAACAAAAGAAAAATACCCCGAGTTAGTAGGCAAGACTACAAAATTTGTATGCATGTCCTATGGGGGAACCCTTTTATGCCAAGGGTAGGTCTAGCATGAAAATGTAATTATCTAGGGTAGGCACCATACAATACCTGATGAATCCGATCAACTGATTGAGTGAAAAAATGATTTGAAAAATTTGACCAATTGGAGTGAGAAGAGACATTTGTCTGAAAAATGAGGACAAAATTCGAATGGATTGCTTGCTTTGATCAACATATGATATGTGAAAGAGCGCTTACTCTTGAAAGGATGGCAATGTCTTGACTAATTTATTCAGTGAACCTTAAACTTAAACCCTAAAGGGAATAAACAAGTCAAATGGATAGGATGAAATTAATGATTTATTCAAAATTGACTAGATTACCTTAAAAAGGGTAAACTGGTCAAATGCATTGAATGAAATTTGATTATTTATTCAAAAATCGACTAGATCACCCTAAAAAGGGTAAATTGGTCAAATAAATTGAATGAAATTGATGGTTTATTCAAAAATGGGTTGAATTGTCTACCCATTGGTAATTTTTAAAAATTCATTGCGATGCATTAGTCTACGAGCCTCCTAAATTCAAGATTTGGCCTCAATATATTTATCGTCTCAACAATGAGGAATCATTTGTGAATTACTTCGAGTTATTGTCTTTTACGCAAGGGATGTTTACCAATTATGTTAAAATGGTCAAAAGATGATTGTTAAATGCTCATATTCCAAAGATCGCTCTATGAAAATGATCGGATCCGACCTTACCTCGTGCACTACCCCTTCGGACAGTACAGGAAATATAAATGTGCAAGTCTCATTGGATTACATATCCGAGACACAAGGCAGTTTGTTCCTAACACGGGATTTCCTAAATGGCATTCCCTTCTAGGGTTTATGCATGATGTCATTTTATCAAAACGCGTAAATATGCAGTACACAAATGAAACATGACCTAGAGGAACCCCTTTTGGTATGCCGAGGTGAGCCTAAAATGAAATGTATTTATGCTACAAATGCGAAGCATTGAATTTAAACGTGTCACATCAAATAGGGTAGGCTCCTAAAGAGTACCATGCCAGGACTCTTATTTTCTAAGCTTATGAATGCAATGGAGACAAAAACCAAGAAAAGTTAGTTCAATCAGACAAATACACATAACACATTTGCATCAAAACAATACAAAGAGATAGAGTAATAAAAGGAATAGAAGGGTTAAATCCCTCCCCTCGTGAATAGTGTTCCTAATTTAGGGTAAGGTCGACTCTACCCTAGGTAATTCTAATATGGGTGCATGAGATTTGGCTCACTAATGCATCTAGACTCAATAAGGCTTCGGCTCCCAAGCTTTCAGACCTAAAGGTGAAGGGTCATCAATCCCAGGGCCTTCGGTCGGTGGTTCGAGTGATCCCTTAGGCATCGCTATGGGTGCAGTGCACACCATCCGCATACCTAAGGCAATCGATCCTAATCCTACAGGGAGATGTGGGATGGCGCCCACGAAAAGAGAAAAAAGTAGGGTAAATAAAACTATACATGCACGTATGAAGTGCTTCGTTTGGAGGGGAGGGATCGAGAACCAACGCGAGGCTCTAGGGTAATATACCCCCCTCAAATGCAATGCAAAGCGCGGGATCACATAAATAAATCATCCATCCATCACATCAATCGTACGCAAAGGGGTAAGGGAGTGAGTTGATACGCGTGAAATGCAAAAATCCTAAAAAAGGAAAAATGCAACCCTAAACATCCAAATGCGATATATGAAAAGGTTAAAAGAAGAAAAAGATTGACTAAATCAAATTTGCTCGGACTCTCTATTATCCCCAGCGGAGTCGCCAACTGTCGCGGCCCATTTTTTTGTATAAGAAAAATAAAAGACGAGTTTAGAAAAAATGGCTTTTGATTCAATTTTTGATTGGAAAATGAATTTTGATTTAAAAAGAAAATAAAAAACATGGGTCTAAATGGGACTTGAAAATGCCACGATTTGACCCAAAATACAGTTTAAAAAGGGTTTTTTGAATGAAAAATGGAGTCTCCACTTGGTATAGAGTTAAGATGTACCAAGTCACCTAAAAATGAATTTTAAAGACAAAAAGTAGAAAACCCTTTTTAAACGACTCCAAGTCTATGAAAATCAGAGAAAAAGATTCTGGAGTCACATTTGAAGAAAGGGAAGGCAAGGATAAGAATCCAAGGCACCCTTTCAACCTAGCCAAGGCTAGTTGCGCGATTTAGTCAAAAATTTTCTTATTTTAACCTAAAAATTTATCACATTTGGATGTACTATATGAACGCATACCCTAGACCTAGGAGGGTGTCGGGGGGTCAAAATGTATCTTCAAAACATACTTGGTACCAATCACATTAATTGTGACGCCCAATAAAGACTCTTCGAAGAAGTCACGAATAATGCAAGTCATGAGACTCGAAAGAAAGAAAAAGTAAAGAAAATAATAATATACATATGTGTATGACCTAAAGGAATGCATCATAATGGGTGCGGGGGACCTATACTCGTGACTTTCAATGTTCCCTTTAATAGAGGGAATACGAGCGTGCTAAGGCTTAGAAAGCCAAACTCGTCCATATCCCATATTTAAGGGGTTACTTCCCTAGTCTAATCATGCAAATGTACTAGCCTAGTTCTAATTCTTAAATGAAATGCAAGTCTAATGTTATGTTTTCATACCAAGGGGTAAGGAATATATATATACGGGAAAATACGGGATAAGGGCTATACATATAAGGAAAGTGTCATGCAACCTAGTAAAGCCCTAAAAAATGAGAAATATGCATGAGATGAAGTGATTTTATCACACAATCATGATCTAACGCGTAGACGGTCCCTAAGGGTCTAGCATTGGACTAGCCCTTTACTAATGCTCTCTCACAAGCATTGGACTTGCAAGAGTTCAAGGGGAAAAGGCCATGACTAGCATTGGACTAGCTACGGTGACGTGCATTCATCCACATAAGTAGATATAATAATAAAAACGAATAGACATGTAAGGCACATAGTTTCACATAGCACGTAGCACATAAGCATGCTTATCTAGATGCAAGATCCTAAGAAAGCGGTAACACATAGCACGTAAGCATGTAAATCACGCAAAACAAATAAAGCGAATAAAACCCTAACTATTACATTCGGGGAGCCCTACTACAATCTAAAGGGGAATGTGAAATAAAAATGAAATAAGGCAAGCCTAACTATTACAATTTGGCATTTAAATGCCTTTCAAATGATCAAAATTAAACTAAAAATGAATATACAAAACTAAAGCCAATAAAGCGAATAAATAAATAAAATAAAAACATTCGAAAAGCATGCAATTAAACATATAAAATCACGTAGGGTACGTAGGGTCAAATAAGGTCAAAATAAGGGTTAGAGTGTACCTCCCTGGAGTTGGTGCCCTAATGAAGTGAAATTACTTATTTATCCTCCAAAATAAAAGAAAAAGGTCAAGGCACCACAAATAACTACGAAATTGAACCATTAAAAAGCATTTAAACGACTAAACAATCCATGTTCACTAAATAAGGACCCAATTGGAAGCACTAACCAATCATTCAAGTCCAATTAAAACACTTTGGGAACTTGAAAGGCCCACAAGTAATAAAAAGGTCAAGTAATGATTCAAAATGCAATTACCCTAGGACTCAATTGCAATAAATTGGAACATAATAGGGCCTTAGTAGCATGAAGAGGAACAAGTGGGGGTGGATTTGAAATTTTTGGAAAAATTTTCCATGCAAAATGCATACAAACTTCATGCAAAGCCTCTATAGCTCTTCGGTTATGCAATCTTTGAAACTTCTTACTCATTCGGCCGAGACAAAACATTCATGCCAATGACTCAACGCATTCCCCCTCATTCAAACACAACATACAAAGACTTGAAACAAAGGTAGGGGAAAGATCTAACCAACTTTCGAACAACAAAAATGGAACGATATGATCTGGAAAAAAAAATGCTGACTTTTGAAGAAAACAAGAACTTCTGCAGCTTTTTCGGTTTCTTATTCAAGTGACGAAATTGACTCCTTTCATTTTTTGTCATGAGCAAAGGAACTTATATACAATCAAGCCATTCCAATGAGATTGGTAAATGAATCCCAATCACAAATCAAAACATTGTAATTTTACTTAGTTCGAGCATAACAGAGTACGAAAGACAAAAATGAAGAAGATCAAAACCACAATTTCCTTGCCAATTTCTGGTGGAAGAGAATTTTCTGTTGCTAAGGACATCATGTCCATTACGCACCCATTACACCATGCTACACCCAAAATAAGAGAAAGGAACAATGCAACCCAGGAATAGCAACAAATACTAAGAGTTGAACAAACAGAAGCAAACGTTAGCAATCCAAGAGAAGAAATAAATCTGTTCGTGTAGCTGTAATATGATCGAGGATGACTCTTGGCTCCTCCAAACTTCAAAGTTAGCATGTTTTTGAGTCAAAGACCTAGAAATGACTCAATACAAATCCTGACTTATTCCAGCACAAAACTGGGGATGAAGGGGAGAGGGAGGATTCAACAATGCTCCTGAACATGAAATGCAGCAGGGCAAAGATACGGATTCACCCATCCCCAACCGAAATGCGGCAATAGTAGAAGGAGATATAAACATCTGCTTGAATCCTAGCTCAGAACTTTCGAAACAACATTTTAAAATCTAACCAAGACGACAAACAAGGTACTAAGAATGAAATGGAAGGGAAAACAGCAAGAAAACAGCAATGAAGCACTATCGCACGTAAACAGCTAGAAGGAAACATCAATCAGACCTGCCCACAGTTGTATGCCATTCTTTCTTGATTTGCTTGTTCACACACACAAGAATCAGCCATAAACATCAAATGAAAACTCCATGGATTCATCGTATACCCCCATAAAAATCACAAATCTCTATCCTCCAAATATAGGCCAAACCCACGCATCAACCGTAAACCGAAGGAGCAGAAATCAATGGGAAAACTAATGGAACTTCAACAAGAATCAAGGGAACTTAATCAAAAAACAAACACGAAAAATCTAACTTAACCCACACCCATGGATTAGAGCCCTTCCTCCTTCCCTTAAGCCCAACCAGATTCACAAAGCAAAGCAGAAATTTTCTATACGTGGATTCCAAATAAAGTTTGCAGCACATTATTCATATCTAATGACCTTCACAGTATCTCCTAGGTCTTTTCATTTCTTAATCAAACCAGATGCATCATACCCAGTAGACTCATTGAACTGGAATGAAAGCAGAGAAACAGATTAAGAGTTACCTGAGGATGAATCTTAGTTGAGATGAAAACCAGGAGGATGATCAGAGGCTGCTTCCGAGTCCAGTTTCCTTCTTGCTTCTCTGACTTTCTTGTTTAGTCTTTGTTTTCCATTCCCCTCCAGAGCCTTTCTCCTTCTCCTTTGTCCAGTTTTCTTTCTCTCCCTTTCACGCTTGCTATCTCCCCCTCCACTGTTAGCTCATTCGTTGCCGTTTTCTTTTCTTTTCCGCCTCCCACTCTCTCTCTGTTTCTTCTCCAGCCGTCAAAAAACCTCCCCCAGCTCTTTCTTCAGTTCTTCACGCCGCTGTTGTTTTTCTCCCTCACACTCAACGCTACCCCTTTTTCAAAACCTAGCATTTTCTCTCCACCGTCCAGTCTTGCCCTAACTCTCAGCTTACGCCCCAAGTTTCAGCTGTTCTTCTATTCTCTCCGCCGCCACCCTGATTCTCTTTCACTCCTCCTTCCTTGCCCACAAAACTCTCCTTTTCAACCCTAGCCGTCACCCTAGTCCTCTCTCCAATCTCTCAGCCGTCACTCCCTTGGTCTCTTTTCCTCCCCTCTGCTTTTCTTTTCTTTTCCCCATTCCCTCACTCTCTCAAGCTCCCTCCTGCCCTTTGTGTTCCTTAGCCGCCCACCTTTTTTCCTCCGTCCAAAGAAACCCCTTAGCTGCTAAAAAACCTCCTCCTCTAGGAAGCTCCTCACTTTTGCTTAGTTTCTCTCTAGCCGTCAGTCCTTCCTCTCACTCTCGATTCACTCCCCCGTAGCCTCTCTTCAGCCTTCAGCCGCTACCCCCCAGCTCTCTCTCTCGTTCTCTTTTTCTTTCCTGCCATCACCCTTTTCTATCCCCCCTGGCTGCGTTTCTTTTCCAGCCTTTTTATATGGAACCCTTATCACCGAAACCTAGCATCTAAGGCACAGGAATAAACTCCATTCTTTTGTATTATTTACAACCTTAGATCCTCATGGTTTCTGATAAACCTTGGATCATGCCAAGTGTTTTCTGTTTAGATCATCAGACGGAGGAGGAAAAAAAATGAGTCAAACAATGGAGCTGGGAAAATTTTTTTTGTGTATCTGCATTTTGCAGAAGAAAAAAAAATGAGGAAGGGTTTTGATGCTATGCTTCTCATGGTCCGTGAGCCTGTCCCTTTTCTTTTTTCATTTTCGTCATTTTCATTCTTTTTTTAATGAATCATTTAATTAAACCAAAATAATAATTTAAGTAAAAACCTAAATAAAATGAACAAAAACTAGGAACAAAAGATAAAAACAAAATGCTAAGATTTGTTTTTTGTGTTTGATTAATGATTTTTCCCCCTTTTCTTTTTCCCAATTAATAAACAAAAAACTTGAATATAAAAGAAATAAAACATATTTTTCGAACCATTTTCTTTTTCCGACGAATCTTAATACTAAAAAGTCTTAAAATAAAATTAAACAACTAAATGAGCAAAAAATAAATATAAAAAATAAAATAAAAATAAAGAACTAGAATAAAATAATAATAATAATAATAATAATAATTTAAAATGCTATAAAACACTAAAAAGTGCCTAAAATAAAAATCATGAGATTAATAAATAAAGTAGATAATAGTTATTAAAAAAAATAAAAGTAAATTAAAAATTAAAATTAAATTAATAATTTGGTGTCTACAATATTGATTGTGTAAAAAGTTTCATGGAAAAATAATATGATTTGGTTGGTTAAATGAAGTGATTTCCAAAGTTTAGAAAACTGGAAAATGATTCCCGTCACTACCAGACAGTCTTCTTGTTTCGGCTATAACTCATCGCTCCGATGTCGGAATCGAGTACCGTTTGCGGCACTGGAAACTAGACATTCCCAGATTTCATTTGGTATAAAATACACATTCTGGTTCCTCTCGAGGGAGCCAAACCATTCGTTTAAAAATTGCTGTCCTGTTTCGTTTGTCACTAGGAAGCAGATTATGAACTGCGATTTGATGCTCACGTATGAGCTGGTTATGGACAGATTTTGAAAATGGTTTTTTCTAAGAAAATATAGACTTATGAATTTTTTTTCCAACGCCACCAACCAAGCTCAATTCTGAGTTGAATTGAGTGATTTATGATCAAAATTCGAAACTGGTTTTGTGAAGGAAAACCATGCATTTGGACAGATTTGAAACTAACTACGGTTTGGGACTTGTTATCCAAAGCCTCTTATTGTAAATCATCTATCGAATGTACCTTGAACATATTTTGGACATTTTCTACTGGAATGAACCATGTTGGAGATGTTCCTTGACCAAATGTTTGGAAACGGCAAAACGGAAGTTCAAAGGCAGCTTAGCCTTAGAATTTCTTGTGATTTCAACAGTTTTGTTAACCCACTTTCTGTGTTTATTTCTCCATGAAATTTGGTAGAGGAACAACCCTTATATGGTAGTATTATACTACTAATTTTGGTGTTATTCTGAGGCCGTTTCATTGCTAAACTAAACTTCCAAAGTTCGTGACTTGATTTTCGAAAACCCTTGTTTAACAAGGAAATTTGGTAACTTTGAGCTACCATATCTTGGTGCTCGAAACTTCAATTCTCATTCTGCTTGTTTTGTTTTAAACCTGGATTACAACTCTAATAGAGCTCCAAATGTTAGAGGCTAGCTCGAATTGTATGAATTTTACCAAATTTTCAAACTTTGTCGAAAATCAACCCAAATCTGTCTTGACTTTCTAAAACGGCAACTTTGGGCTAAATTTCGAATATTTTCCAATTAGAATCATGAAAAAGTGTCTTCTAGGAACTTTTAGTACTTTGGAAATAGTTTCCAATAGCACCGAGTTTTCCAATTTTGGACTTGTAGAGAATGAGATACGATTTTTCAAAGTATGGGTGACAAATCTGAAATTTCCGAACTTAAAGGAAATTGAGGGTTGCGAACTCTCTATTTTCCTTCGATATTGCTAAACCATTTTACACTTGATTTCAAAGATGAAAATCAGATTTTGCTTGTGTTTTAAAACCCCATTTTTGAGTCTCGATTTACGAGTAATTAAGGCTTATTTTCGTGAAATTTTTTTAGATTGTACAAATGTGCAATCTTCCTCGATAATTAGGGGTTTTAAGTGATAGTGTGTAATAGACAATTACTATTTGCTTAGGTGCTCAAGGAGACCTTCAAAAGGATCTCGAAGGGACCACCTAAAAGCTTGTTTACGCACTTACTCCCTTGTTTCGATTGGTGAGTGTCAAGTGCATGAACTTGATGTTAAGTGGTTATCTGTTTCTTATCCGTTATGAAAATTTGAAATTTTGAGACGAGGGTGTACTTTACTGTACTCGTGCTCTTTCAAATGAAATTATATTCAAATTTTGCTATGTGAATTCATATCTGACTTGTACATGGCAATATGGATGTGATTCGTATTTGTTTTGATTCATATATGTGATCCGTATTTGTGATTCTTATTTGGAATCATCGATTTGAGCGTTGCTCATCGACTTATATTCGTATTCGTATTCGTATTCGGGGGACCCCTAAACTCGTTGGCTAACTTTGTGAATCGAGCCAGCATGGGCTTGGTCGATAAGCTTAGCAAACCATGAAATATTCGTAGAGTATGATCTATTGGAGAGATCTTGCTCGGCATTACTCGCGCAGTATTGCCATGATATACTCGAGTATTATCAAAAATTTGATGAGCGGGCCCGGTAAGGGGGTGTAACGGTGACGGGATTCGAAGAAAAGTGGTGTATCTACGGATTTGATATTTATGTGGTTGACGGAGTGTCAACGTGAGATGTGATCAAGACTTCGACTCGACTATGTGAAATTTAGCTCCTGAGAGCTACAGTATCCTTGACTTGTTTCTGTTTATTTTTCCTATTCAAAATGTGAATTATTCGAACGTTATAGCCTTACTTACTATGTAATTTGTGGCTACTTGGATTATGTGTTTGCATGTATGTTTCTTGGCCTCACTGAGTATTGGCTCATCCTATTAGTTTGTTTTCCTTAACAGGTTGGATTGGAAGATTTTGGAAAAGCCGACTAGATTATACTTTTGATTGGAATTTGGGCTATAAATGTGTAGTCGACTTTTAATGGTTGTATTTTGGAAATTGATGTATCTTTTGTGAACATGATGTAAGATTTGAATATTTAGTTAAGGAAGCGACTTTTCTTTATTTCGACTTGTAGTATTTGTTATGTATCCTTAAGTTCGATTTGAATTGTCTTGAGTTCTGGCGAGAGCTGGGCAGGCGTCCCGCGGATACCCTTGGGTTCGCCCTTGGGAAAAGTGGGGGCGTCACACCTTGGATGTGGAGTTCCATAGCGATCCTAATACAAATGAAGGCAAGAAAGCTCCAGTGAGGTATACCAGCTTCAATATTGCCAAGAATACATGGACTCCACAATTTCATGTTGGTCAGAAATTTGGTACTAAAAAGGAGCTTAGAATTACCGTCAAAAAACTATGCAATCATGATTGGCAGATCAATCTATATGTATACAAGTGACAATACAAGATTTAGAGCTAAGTGTAGGCATCCTAATTGCAAGTGGTATAGGTATGCCTCCCAAATTCCAGCGTTAGGTACATTTGATTTTGTACTTAAGAGGATGCTTGATATGCATGGTAATTGTGGCCATGCATGGAGGAATAGGAATATGACCTCAGAGTGGGTGGCAGAAAGATTTGAATAGTCAGTCAGTACAAATATGAAAATGCCAGTTGGATAGTTGTTGCAAAACATTAATCAACAGTTCAATTGTGAATCACCAGAAACAAAAGGTACAAAGCATTGGCCGTAGCTAGAGCAAACATTAGAGGTTTAGCAGCTAAACAATATGCTCTTATTGGAATAAATGCAACAGAATTACAGAAAACATATCCAAATTAAGTTAGGGTTTTGGTGCATTTTGGTAGTGTGATCGATTGGTGAGGTGTGTGCATTAAATTTGGTGGATAAGAGCGGGTATTAAATAAGAGAAAGTATGTGATTAAAAAGTGCTAAGAGTAAGTTAGTGAATTATAAGTTAAACAAAAGTACAAGAGACTTAAGAAAGTAGGCTTGAACCGACTCGCGCCGTTTGTACCGGTCGAAGTCACTATTTGACCAATACTTTCTTACCTTAATCTCCTTACTTTTCTTTCATTATCCTTCCCTAATAATTATCTTAGTGTGGCTGAAATTTTTGACCAAAGAAAAGGAATAGACATTTCTCCTCTTATTGCCAATTGTCAACAAGCCCACAAAGTTTGACTAAAACTTGACCAAGACTAAGCTATCATTCCATCACCATTTTTCCTTCATTTCATCCTTGTCTTGGCCGAATTTTTGAAGGAGAAAAAGAGAGATATTTTGGTCAATAAATGGATATTATTTCTTGCCTTCACAAGTATCAATCAACTACCTAACTTTGGACCAAGACTTTGACTAAGATTAGTCTTGTCTTTACTTTGGAGTAAGCTTCTATTTCACTACAAAACTCAAGTTTTCTTTCCTCCTGATGGCTGAACTATTGAGAGAGAAAAGGAGAGAAAAAAAATAATTTCTAACCTTGATTTCTTGCTCAATCCATGAGAAATCCAAACACTAACCCTAATCCATACCAATTAATCTTGAGTTAAGTTTGGAGGGAAACTTTTGGTGGAGTTACTTGGGGAAAAAAGCTCTTGAGTTGCTTGTTATCTTGGGGTTTTGAGGCAAAATTTCTAGAAAACATCTCTTTTTACTTGTTTCTTGAGATTTATGCAAGATATGTTATGATTGAAGTTGAAGAAAGTATGTTTATGGTAATTTCATGATTTTGCTAGGGTTTGGTGAAATTGTTGCTAGGGTTTGGTTAATTTTCAGATTAGATATATGTTGGTTATAGCTAGTTTTGTGGTTAAAATAAGTACTCTATGTATCCTATACCTTGTGAACTTGATTTGAGGCTGTCTTGTGGTGAGAATGAAGTCTTGAAAATGGCTGGAAATTAGGGAAAATAAGGGGAAGTGCTGTTAAAAATTTTTCCGCAGGAGATTCTGAGCAGTCTTGGAAAATTTGTCATATCCTGGTGCAGAAAAATTCAAATTACGTTTCTATCGTGAAAATATCAGAAATTTTCTCAATTCCTATGAATATTTGTGATTTTTCAAATTTGACTGAATTTTCATTCCTGTTCTATCTTTCTACTGGATAAAGCAGCCGCTTGAAATTGGATTTTGACTGATTTGTGGATAGAATCTTGCAAAGATGTCTCTGAGAAATTGTAACCCTTTGAATCTATTTTCCAACGGTATAAAGTTTATAAATTTTAGACTTAAGAAGCTCGAGATATGATTTTTCAAATAGTATCGCGCAAAATTGAAAAAATTCTGTTTTCCTAAAATTGTCCTTACTTTCATTTCCAACTTTAAGTTGGAGTTGTTAAACCAATTTGAGCTTAATTTTTCTTTTGAAATAATGTGACTTGGCATAGTGGATCTCATGGCACTTTATAAATGTGATTTTAGGACGTGGAGGTGAGATCGGAAGTGCATATGACTCGAACACTTGAACTTGTACCGTGGTGAGTGTTCCTTGCATGTGTATGCTTTAAATGACTATGTGAAATGTTGTGAATATTGCCGGAATGCTAAATGCAGTCCAATGATTGCTAAATGGATTTTCGACGGGCAAGTGTGTATTTTATCGCATTTGACCCAAGCCAAAGTAAATTTTCAATGATTGAATACTACTTGTGCATGAATGTAATCTTTTTGGTTGAACTGGGACCTTGCCCGTCGTTGCCAGTCGACTCGAGCCAGAAACGGACTCGATCGGACAGCTGATGACCCTGGGACAATGTTTGATATACTCGAGTATTACTACGAAATCTAGTGGAGAACTGGCCAGTGAATTCAATGCAAAGATATCAATGAATGAGTGACAATAACTTGCAAACGTTTTCTAATGTTGGAGGGATAAGGAAAATGGTTGGCGAATGAATGAATGAATGATTTGAATGAATGGCTCCAAGTGAGCACGTATCCTTCCAATGATTGAATGTTTATTTCTTAAATGACTGGATATTATTGTACAAAGCGTTCAAACTATTAAATGCCATATTTCAATGGTTTCTCCACCTGATTGCTCATTTGGGAACCTCACTGGGCTTTTAGCTCATTTCTTTAGCTTTTTGGTTTTCCTTACAGGAATGGAGGTTCGAAATAATTAAGTGTGAACTAGAGTGTAAAACCCTCTTGTACTATTACTTTTGGTTGATAGGATATATTTCAATATTTGATGTTGTATCATACGTTTGGCTTTTGGATTGTAAATAAGTTTACATTTAGGTTGAATTGTAGAACATAAATGTTATTTTGAAGGCTTGAATGATTAATCTTGAGAGTTGAGTGAGTGAGTGAGTCCTGGCGAAAACTGGGCAGGCGATCCACCAAACCCTTGGGTATGCTCTAGAGGGAAGGTGGGATCGTTACAGGTTGTATCATAGCCACTTTGCGTGATCTCTGGGCAGAGTGAGTGTCGCGCCCCATTTTTTTGAAAAATAAAATTACAATTTTATGAATTTTGATTAATTTTGAGTGAAAATGAGTTTTTGATTTTTAGAGAATAAATAAAGAAAATGGGCCTAGATGGGACTTAAAAAGTGCGATGATTTTGACCAAAAATAAAAGTCTAAAAAGGATTTTTAAGAAAAAAATAGGAGTCGCCACTTGGTACTGGGTTAAGGTGTATCAAGTCATCCAAAAATATATTTCAAATAAAAAGTAGAGAAAAACCCCTTTTAAACGACTCCAAGTTTTCGAAAATCAAAAGAAATGGCCTCGGGAGTCACGGTTGAAGAAAGGAAAAGTAAGGATGAAATCCAAGGCACCATTCCAACCTATCCAAAACTAGTTGCGTGATTTAGTCAAAACTTTTCTTAATTTAACCTATAAAACTTATCACATTTGGATATTACTATATGGATGCAAACCTAGATCTCATGGATATCAGGAGGGTCAAAATATCTTTTTAAAACTAGATTGGTGCAAACTACATTAATTGTGATGCCCCATAAGTGAATCTTTAAAGAGGTCACGAATATGCAAAGAGTGAGACTCGAAGAAAAGAAAAATTATAGTATATAAGTATACGTGACCTAAAAAAGAGGAATACAACATAACGGGTGCGAGAAACTAAGATTCGTGACTTAGATTTTCCTTTTTATAGAGGAGATACGAGTGTGCTAAGATTAAGAAACCATACTCGTCCATACCCCATATTTAAAAGGTACCACCAACCTAATCAAGCAAATGAACTACCCTATTTCTATCACGCCCTCACTTCTCCCAAGGATGAACCCAAGGGTATCCACGGGATGTCTACCCAACTCTCATCAGAACTCAAGACAATACGATTCAAACTTAAAGATGCATACCGAATAATACAAGTCTAAAATAAAGAAAAGTCACTTCTTTAACTAAATATCCAAATCTTATATCATGTTCTCAAAAGATATATCAAGTTCCCAAATACAACCATTAAAAGTCGACTAAACATTTATAACCAAGATTCCAATCAAAAGTATAACCTAGTCAGCTTTTCCAAAATCTTCCAATCCACCTGTTAAGGAAAACAAATCTACGGGGTAAGCGATTGCTCGTGAGGCCAAAAAACACACATGCAGGCACATAGTTCAAGTAGCAACCACAATTTAGCAAGTAAAACAGTAATATTCAAGTAATTAACAATTCGATTGAGAAAAGTAAACAGAAACAATTCAAGGATATGGGAGCTCTCATGAGCTAATTTCCACTTGCTTTGCCAATGCTCAATCAATTACCTCCCCGCGATGGCATTTCGTCAACCGGGTCGGTATTTAGTCCGTAGAAACTCCACTTACCCGTTCCCTGTCCACCATACATACCCCACCGGACCCAAACTTCCATAAAGGCACTAGTATACAAGTAGGCCAAGCATAATCTCTCCAATAGATCAAGATTTTAGTTTTTTCTCAGAGCTCATCAAGCTTCCCGACCAAGCCCTTGCCGGCTCGAATCGCAAGGTCGGCCGGTGAGTTTGGGCGTCCCCTAGTTTAGTCGTTGTCGCGGCCCATTTTTTGATAAGAATAATAAAAGATGAGTTTAGAAAAATGGCTTTTGATTCAATTTTTGATTAAAAAAATGAATTTTTGATTTTAAAAGAAAATGAAAAACACGGGTCTAAATGGGACTTGAAAATGCGACGATTTGACCCAAAATATAGTTTAAAAAGGGTTTTTTGAATGAAAAATGGAGTCACCACTTGGTATAGAGTTAAGGTGTACCAAGCCACCTAAAAATGAATTTTTAAAGAAAAAAAAGTAGAAAAACCCTTTTTAAACGACTCCAAGTCTACGAAAATCAGAGAAAAAGATTCGGGAGTCACATTTGAAGAAAGGGAAGGCAAAGATAAGAATCCAAGGCACCCTTTCAACCTAGCCAAAGCTAGTTGCGCGATTTAGTAAAAAATTTTCTTATTTTACCCTTAAGATTTATCACATTTGGATATATTATATGAATGCATACCCTAGACCTAGAAGGGTGTCGGGGGGTCGAAATGTATCTTCAAAACTTACTCGAAACCAATCACATTAATTGTGACGCCCAATAAAGACTTTTCGAAGAAGTCACAAATAATGCAAGTCATGAGACTTGAAAGAAAGAAAAAATAAAGAAAATAATAATATATAAAATGTGTATAACCTAAAGGAATGCATCATAATGGGTGCGGGGAATTTATATTCGTGACTTCAATGTTCCCTTTAATAGAGGGAATACGAGCGTGCTAAGGCTAGAGAAGCCAAACTCGTCCATATCCCATATCCAAGGGGTTATCTCTAGTCTAATTAGGCAAAATGTACTAATCTACCCCCTAATTTCCTAAATGAGATGCAAATCTAAATGTTATATATACATAGGGGTAAGGGATATTTTATTAGGGAAAATATTATGTGAAAATGATAAAGATCCTAAAAAATGAAAAAATATGCATGAAGTGTAATGTACTCATACAAACATGATCTAGCGAGTGAGGTCCCTAAGGGTTTAGCATTGGACTAGCCCATGTCTATGGATCCTCACTAGCATTGGACTAGTGGGAAATTGGAACAAAGAGCCACAACTAGCGTTGGACTAGTGTGGTGACGGGAAAGGAATCACAGCTAGCATTGGACTAGTGTGATAACATGCATTTATTACAGCCTAAAAAATCAGATAAAGCATAATAAAGCAAATAAACACATAAATCACATATAGAACATAACACATGAGCATGATGTCTAGATGCAAGACCCTAGGAAAGCGAGTAACACATAACACATAGGCATGCAAAACACACAAGGCAAATAAAGCAAATAAAACCCTAACTATTACATTCGGGGAACCCTACTACAATCTAAAGGGGGAATAAATAATAATAATAATAAATACCTAACTATTACAAATTTGGCATTCAAGTGCCTTTCAAATGATCAAAATTGGACTAAAAGAAATATACAAAACTAAAGCCAATAAAGCAAACGAATAAATAAATAAATAAAATAATAATAATAAAACATTCAAGAGGCATGCAATCACACGTAAAGTCACATAGGGCACATAGACTCAAATAAAGTAAGAAATAAAGGATTAGGGTGTACCTCCCTTGAGTTGGGGCCCTAATGAAGGAAAAATAGCTTCAAAACAATAAAAGGGTCAAGGCACCAATTAAATAGTAAAGTATAAACAAAATCACTAAATCCCTCCCAATCGCAACTTAAATGAAATCAAATAATGCATAATTTTCAAGAAACGTAAATTATTGATCAAATTTCTAAAATAGAAAAACTACCAAGGACCCAATTGCAAATATTAACCAATCACTCAAGCCCAATTAACACATTTTGAGAACTTCAAAGGTCCAAAAGTAATGAAAAGGCCAAGCAATGGTTCAAAATGTAAATACTCTAGGACCTAATTGCAAGAAATTAGAACAAATTGGGCCTTTGTAGCATTATGGGAAACTTGGGGAGGCTAGATTGTAATTTAGAAAGTTTTTCATGCAATCTTCATGCAAGGTTACGAAGAACTTTTCTGCAACAAAGTTTGCTGTCTTCTTTAGTTCGCTACATTATTCCATTGAACTAGCCAAACATTTGCCAACTTATCACCACAAAAGGTAAAACAATCATATCAAGACCCATTCGAAAATCCCAGCAAAATCGTCAAAATGTTAACAAAGATCCACAACCTCAACTGGAAGGCACAGTCTATTGAACAAACCAGTGAATCATGAGAAAAGAAAATGCAGCAACAAAGATGCAACGGAGACCTCAAACAAGCTTAGCTAAGGAACCTAAATCCAGTCTAATTTCACATGTCTTGTCTTACCATTTTGAACAAAACGCAGATAGGACTTAACAATCCATAGCCATAATCATTCAACATCAAAAAACGCAGCATGGTCGAAGCTTTGCTTTCTTATTGCTAGTTTCTGGGTTCTACAACTTTGTAGTTTGTTAGCAACCACAGATAGTTTTGCAAAGACTTTAAACACTGCTGTGAAACCCAACTCCCATAAAACAATCATGACACACAAAATTAAACGTGCAAGCAAAGGAAATCTAAGATGATAAAACTGGCAAGTTCAGAATACATTCACAGGTTTCTTGCTGCAATTTTCCCTTTAGTTCATCAACTACCCGAAGCAATGGGTAGGCTAACAAGATCATACAATTCATGGGCCATACTTCTATTATTCAATCACCAAAGATTCACCAACACAACAAGATTCATGGGCGAAGAAAATCATCTAAAAACCAGCATAGCAAAGGGAAGGGAAATGGTTCAAAACCCAGCAACAAAAGCTCAACATTTCACGCATGATGGGATCCAGTTTTTCTAAAGGAATACGTTAAATTGACATGGAAAGGGACCATGTTTACCTGGGAACGAATTCTGAACGATGGTGAAGCAACGAGAAAGAACAAACGATGACTCGAATGAGACTTTCGCACAAATTGCAGGAGTATCGGTCAACCAGAGCTGTGGTTTTCGGGGGTAAATTCGAAGGCCTTTCCGATGTTTTCTCTCAGAGATTGCTGAACAAGAATTGCTCCTCTGATGTTGGAGAGTGTACAGAAACCAAAATCCAATCGAATTGAGCAACCCGAAAGGAGATAATCATGCCGCAAGATGTGCTGAAAATCAGCCCGTTCTGCCGAAAACTTTGTAGAAATTTCTTCTTCCCTTTCTTATTTTTTGTCCGCCGCCCCAACTCTTTCGCTGCCAAGTCTCTTCTTTTTCTTGCTTCGTTTTTCCTTTTCAGTTCTTTTGCTAGTTTTTTAATGTAACAGCCCCACCTTCCCCTAAGGCGAACCAAAGGGGTTAGCGGACTGCCTGCCCAACTCTCGCCAGGACTAACGGATCAGTTCACATCGATCTAATATGTTTCGGAACTTACCGATGCGCGTAACCAATTCAAAATCACAAAATAAAAATAAAAAAAATGAAGAAAAATCAAAGCCGATGATGAACAGTACCGGCCACGTCAGAATCCAAATACTAGGCCGAGAGTAGCCAAAATTTTTCTTTTGCCGTTTGAAATACGAGTTGATCCGAAATTCAACCAAATATCAACCAAATATACATACATTGAAATGTAACATTTTCAAGCCAAAGCGGCATATCAAACCATTCATTACGAATATACATGTTCGGTTTGCCAATCAAAAGAAAGTGAACCCAATACACATTAGGGTTTCATTCGAAGAGCTATTCAAAAGATACATTTACATGAGCTCAACTTGCTAGTACAACCCTTCCAAAAGTGATCATTTTCCTGTAAGGAAAACAAATGGAACGGAATGAGTTTAAGCCCAGTGAGTTACTACCACATAAGCAACAAAGATCACATAAGCATAATCTTTCATTTCAAGTACACAATTAAGAAGTAAAACAAGTCGGTAAAAGGATACGGACGGCTCTCAAGAGCCCATTTCCACGCTTACATTCTTGATCCAATCTCATTGACTCTCCGTCAACGTTTATAAGTGCCAACCGTAGACCCCACTTCACTCCATTCCTTCCACCAAACACACCCCAACCGGGCCCGCACTCCAATCAGTCATTTTGGTAATACTCGAGTATACCGGAACCAAGAGTCTCATTACTACAAGATTCCCCAGTACAGTTCCCGTGGCACGTCAATATTCACGACCAAGCTCTCGCCGGCACGATCCAATTGACTACCTACGGGGTTGAGCTCAGTAATACAGTAAGGCCGTTGGACATTCGTCCAAACGACACCAAATCAGTTTTCCATGAATGGAATTCAATATCTCATATAGCAAGTGCAGTATTTCAGTAAAACGGTAAACAATCATGAATGGAATCACAAGGGGGTGAGGGCGGTCAAGTACACCCTCACCTCAATCATTTTCAATAGCCATATTAGCCGTCAAGGCATCAAATTGACATATACCAAAGCCACATTGTAACATTTAAGTGAGTAGTATACTCACCAATCAATTAAGTGCTATTTCATGCACTTCCGTCAGGAGAATGTCGTGAACCACCGTCACGCCCTAGAACACGTAAGCAAGTACAATGAGACTCGATAACGAGTCATAAAGCAATGCCAATCACAACCCCAATAGGATTTTACAAACATATACAAGCATTATAGCAAACCAGAAAATCAGGAAATGTAACTCATTTGACCCAACAACAAAAACAGTTTTGGCCTCCTAATGCGGTAATGGCACAAAATGTGCTACGCTTATCGGATGAGGGTGTAAAACCCACCATATCGAAGCTAAAAGACAGGGCTACAACAATGTAGAAGGCCACTCAGTCCAAATCCTAGCACAACTAGGTCAAAAATGCAGAATACCAAACCAGAACCGTAATTGCAGGTTTACAAATCACACTATGCTGTAATTCGTACAACTCAGTCTATACAGGTCCAAATGCATTGATTCCAAAGGCATGTGGTAGCTAAGACATCCAGCTATATTTCATCAGAAGACACCAACATCCAAATCCAAAGCAATTCCAGTCAAAATAGCCAAATACAAATGCAGTTCTGCCATCCTGATCAACCCAGAACAGCAACAGTAAAATCGACATATCTCACTCTACACTACTCCAAATGACCTGAAATTTTACAGGCACCTCAAATCATCAATACCTACAACTTTCATGTTTTGAGCAAAAGCCAATTCGGCCTCTAACCCTATGATCCAAAGCCGGACAGAAAAGGGGGTTATGAAACCCTAACTTTTCTCATTTCAATCCAAACCCAAAATTGGTTGCAATTATCACTAATTCACACCTACTAGAGTCATTACCCCTCATTATCAACCATCATAGATGACCACAACATGACATTCATATTAAACCAGAAAATTCCTCAAAAAAAATAAAAACTTCACCAAATCACTTCAAACCAAGAAATAAACCACAAATATCATCACTTTAGCCACTACTAAGCATAACTTAAGCTTCATTAAGTGTAAGAGGGAATTCACACACCACTCACCTAGTAACCAAGAGAGGTAGAGGTATAGGACACCTTAGCTTCTTCAAGAACTTCACCAAACTAACCACTAACACCAAATGGTAAGATTGTATGGAGTAGAAACTAGTTTAAACACTTGGTTTGGTTGATTTGAGCTAGTTGGAAGCTTGAAATATTGAAGAGTTTTCTTCCTTCTTGAAAGAGAGAGAGCCGGCCACAATGGTAAGAGAAAATGGTGATTTTTGGTTAAATTTAAGATATTTAACCAATTTGGTCAAAAGTCAAAAAAATGGAATAGTAAATCTTAAGTCAAAACCAATGAAATGGTGACACTTGGCACTACCATTAATGCATTCCTATCCCTTCTTTTTCCTCTCACATCAATCATTTCACATACTCTACTTATCTCTTAACACCCGATAAATTTCACACAGTATCCGGAATTTAACCTAATTGGCCGAATTTTTCCGAACTTTTCGCACTAGTGGGTCCCACGTCCATTATATATTCTTAATTTTCTAAAAACTCTCCAAGGCTAGAAAAATCATCTAAAAACTATAATTACTTATAAAAATTCCTCAGGAAAATTTCCTAAGCCAGGAAATGCAGAAAACATGCTATTAAAGGAAATAAAACCCTCGGAAAAGATTAGGGTTTTTACGGGTTCTCACACTCTCTCCCCCTTAAAAGAATTTCGTCCTCAAAATTCCTTCTCATTGATTACTCCGGGATTAAATTGAGCACTATACTTAGCTAACAGATCGGTACCCCTTCATTGGCCAGATTCAGTAAATTATTACCTTCCACGTCCTCTAAGGGGTCAAAGACTTGATGTTGTTCTAAGGAGTACACCCGAGAGGACACTTTCGATCCATCCTTGTCCCCCTTCGGCTGGGTAGGGTTGGTCGTAGTTGGTGGCAGAGTCCCTTGCCGCTCGCGCAGGCGAGCTGGACAGTTAGCAATTTGATGTTCGGCACTCCCACAGAGCAAGCATTTTCCTCCTTTCCTCCAGCAATTGTCCTCCGAGTGGTTTAATTTTTCGCAATACCCGCAGGGTCCGCGTGCTACAGAAACCGAGCCTCCTCTTGACGGGCTCTCTTGTGACACTCCCGTCATCCTAACTCCTCCCGTTCCTCGTCCAAACTTGGGAGGGGTACTTTCATCCTCCTGCCCCGAACTACTTCCAGAAAATCCTCTCTTTTTCGCCTGAAAGGTTTTCACCTGGAGCCTAGCATTCTCTACTCGTTGTGCCGTCTCCACTGTTTCGCTGAAGGCATTAATTTGGGCTGTCGCGAGGTCCTTCTGGATTTCTACGTTCAGCCCCTGGACAAATCGCCGTATTCTTCGTTGCTCGGTCATGATGAGTTCGGGCGCGAATTTAGATAGGCGGGTGAATTGGCTCTCATATTCCGCCACAGTTTGAGCTCCTTGGCGGAGTCGAATGAACTCGTCTTCCTTCCTCTCCTGAACTAGAGGAGGGAAAAACTTCGCATTGAACTCTCTGATGAAGTTCACCCAAGTCCTAGGTGTCTGTTCTCGTTCCCACTTCTGCCGAATTACGTTCCACCAGGAACGGGCTGCCCCCTCAAGCTGAAACACGGCAAAAGTCACCTGCCGTTCGTCAGGGTAGTGTAAGGCTGCAAATATATCCGCCATCTTTTCAAGCCATCTTTCGGCAACGTCTGGGTCGGGTCCCCCAACAAACTTTGGCGGAGCGAACTTTTGAAAGCGTTCAAGAGCTCTATCTTCACTCTCAATATGGTTACCAGGGTTTCCGGGGTTAGGATTTGGGTTTTGGCCCTGTTGCTGCACCACTTGTACGAGCAAGTCTGTCATTTGCTGCATAGCAGCAGCTATTTGTACATTAGGGTTTACTTGCGGTTCCAGATTGGGTCCAGTAGAGGTTTCCCCCGTACCCCTAACCGGTGTGGGTTGCCTACCCCTGCGTCCACGGCCTCGACCACTTCGGGTGCCTTCCATCAATCTAAGTCAATCTAGGTCATCAAATAAATACACTGTTAAAGGGCACCTAACCCTTCCTTCCGTAGCACCAGACAGGAACAATGAAACAGGAATAAGTAACTCAAACAATTACCGTGAAGAGCATTTAAACACATAACACGTATACATAGATCACATAACCAGGTTAAGCAATTATACGGAACAGTCAGTTAAGTACATACGAAGTCATTCCATGAAACAAAAGGGTCTTCCAAAAGTACTATAGACACCTAGGTCACAAGTACAAAAGAACTCACGAAAAGCTTTTCCCTTTCTAGGGTTTCGTCCAAATATTTATATCTTAATCAAGGTCAATCACGCTTAACCACACCCGAACAAACCACACGAAATTCCATAGAATCGCCTTTCTAGTTCACCAAATCCTTTCTAACCTAGGCCCTCATATCTTTCGTATCCGGGCGCAAGAATCTCGTCTAAGATAATTCACATCTCGAGCCGGCCGGTCCCAAGAGTAAACCATCCTTATTAAA
The DNA here is from genome assembly GCA_036785865.1 of Coffea canephora. NCBI lineage: Eukaryota > Viridiplantae > Streptophyta > Magnoliopsida > Gentianales > Rubiaceae > Coffea > Coffea canephora. Next base: position 29,593,653 of record CM071920.1, on the reverse strand, counting down.
GATTCCTACCCGACATACATACCTAACTTTCTCGAGTCCCATGATAATGATTCGTACACTTATCACATGCCCGGTTCATAACTTACGCTCAAACGAGCACTTAGACATATTCATGAAATTAGGACCACAACACCACTTGGCCCAGTCTCACTCCGCGCAGAGACCACGCGAAGTGGCTCTGATACCACTTGTAACAGCCCCACCTTCCCCTAAGGCGAACCAAAGGGGTTAGCGGACTGCCTGCCCAACTCTCGCCAGGACTAACGGATCAGTTCACATCGATCTAATACGTTCCGGAACTTACTGATGCGCGCAACCAAGTCAAAATCACAAAATAAAAATAAAAAAAAATGAAGAAAAATCAAAGCCGATGATGAACAGTACCGGCCACGTCAGAATCCAGATACTAGGCCGAGAGTAGCCAAAATTTTTCTTTTGCCGTTTGAAATACGAGTTGATCCGAAATTCAACCAAATATCAACCAAACATACATACATTGAAATGTAACATTTTCAAGTCAAAGCGGCATATCAAACCATTCATTACGAATATACATGTTCGGTTTGCCAATCAAAAGAAAGTGAACCCAATACACATTAGGGTTTCATTCGAAGAGCTATTCAAAAGATACATTTACATGAGCTCAACTTGCTAGTACAACCCTTCCAAAAGTGATCATTTTCCTGTAAGGAAAACAAATGGAACGGAATGAGTTTAAGCCCAGTGAGTTACTACCACATAAGCAACAAAGATCACATAAGCATAATCTTTCATTTCAAGTACACAATTAAGAAGTAAAACAAGTCGGTAAAAGGATACGGACGGCTCTCAAGAGCCCATTTCCACGCTTACATTCTTGATCCAATCTCATTGACTCTCCGTCAACGTTTATGAGTGCCAACCGTAGACCCCACTTCACTCCATTCCTTCCACCAAACACACCCCAACCGGGCCCGCACTCCAATCAATCATTTTGGTAATACTCGAGTATACCGGAACCAAGAATCTCATTACTACAAGATTCCCCAGTACAGTCCCCGTGGCACGTCAATATTCACGACCAAGCTCTCGCCGGCTCGATCCAATTGACTACCCACGGGGTTGAGCTCAGTAATACAGTAAAGCCGTTGGACATTCGTCCAAACGACACCAAATCAGTTTTCCATGAATGGAATTCAATATCTCATATAGCAAGTGCAGTATTTCAGTAAAACGGTAAACAGTCATGAATGGAATCACAAGGGGGTGAGGGCGGTCAAGTACACCCTCACCTCAATCATTTTCAATAGCCATATTAGCCGTCAAGGCATCAAATTGACATATACCAAAGCCACATTGTAACATTTAAGTGAGTAGTATACTCACCAATCAATTAAGTGCTATTTCATGCACTTCCGTCAGGAGAATGTCGTGAACCACCGTCACGCCCTAGAACACGTAAGCAAGTTGTCGCGCCCCATTTTTTGATAAAATAAATAAATGGTTTAAAAAATGTATTTGTGATTGGAAAATGAATTGTGATTTAAAAGAAAAATGGGTCTAAATGGGGTTTTGAGAATGCGACGATTTGACCCAAAATGTAGTTTAAAAAGGGTTTTTGAAATCAAAATCGGAGTCGCCACTTGGTAATGAGTTAAGGTGTACCAAGTCACCTAAAAATGAATTTTTAAAGAAAAAATAGGAAAAAGTAGTAAGAAACCCCTTTTAAACGACTCCTAGTCCACGTAAACCAACGAAAAATGTTCGGGAGTCACATTTGACGAAGGGGAAGGCAAGGACAGAAATCCAAGGCACCCCTTCGACCTAGCCAAGGCTAGTTGCGTGATTTAATCAAAGTTTTTCTTGTTTTAACCAAAGAATTTATTACATTTGGATGTACTACATGAATGCAAACCCTAGACCTAGGGGTATTGGGGGAAATTTCTCTTCAAAAGTTGAGTGGTGCCAATCACATTAATTGTGAAGCCCAATAATGACCCTTTGGAGAGGTCACAAATAATGCAAGTGGAATGCTCAAACAAGGAGAGAAAACATGAGAGGTATGCAAAAAATGTCTTTGGACGTAAAATATACTCCAAGTGCAAGTGGGCAAAAATGCATATATGCAATTAGAGAAAAGTGTGAAAGTGTCGGTGTGCAAATGAAGATAAAAATGTTCGTGTGCAAGGGAAGGGACAAAAAGGTGTACATGTGCAAATTGGAGGAAAAGTGTTCGTGTGCAAGTGAAGGGATAAAAAGGTGTACGTGTGCAAATGGGAGGAAAAGTGTTCGTGTAATGATAGAGTGGACTTAGAATGCATGAGCCTAGGGAATTCATGCATATTGGGACGGAGAGACCTAAATCGTGACTCAATTTGCCCTTTTATAGAGGGAATACAAGCGTGCTAAGGCTTAGAAAAAGTCACACTCGTCTATATCCCATATTCAAGGGGACTCTCAAGCAAATGAACCCTATAACTAGCATGAAAGGCAAAAATCCTAAAATGAAAGGAAAAGGGGTTCGAGGGGCATGCCAAATGATAAACTAAGAAAATGCATGACATGTAATGATCACGCAATATGTACTAACGAAGGGAAATCCCTAAGGGTCTAGCGTTGGACTAGCCCATTCTATGAATTCCTACTAGCGTTGGACTAGCGGAAACGTACATTCATCCATCACATTCATTCAAGGATATGGAAAGCGAGTAGACATGTCAATCACATAGCACATAACACTTAGCATGCATATCTAAATGCCAAAACTGTCGCGCCCCATTTTTTGATAAAATAAATAAATGGTTTAAAAAATGTATTTGTGATTGGAAAATGAATTGTGATTTAAAAGAAAAATGGGTCTAAATGGGGTTTTGAGAATGCGACGATTTGACCCAAAATGTAGTTTAAAAAGGGTTTTTGAAATCAAAATCGGAGTCGCCACTTGGTAATGAGTTAAGGTGTACCAAGTCACCTAAAAATGAATTTTTAAAGAAAAAATAGGAAAAAGTAGTAAGAAACCCCTTTTAAACGACTCCTAGTCCACGTAAACCAACGAAAAAGGTTCGGGAGTCACATTTGACGAAGGGGAAGGCAAGGACAGAAATCCAAGGCACCCCTTCGACCTAGCCAAGGCTAGTTGCGTGATTTAATCAAAGTTTTTCTTGTTTTAACCAAAGAATTTATTACATTTGGATGTACTACATGAATGCAAACCCTAGACCTAGGGGTATTGGGGGAAATTTCTCTTCAAAGGTTGAGTGGTGCCAATCACATTAATTGTGAAGCCCAATAATGACCCTTTGGAGAGGTCACAAATAATGCAAGTGGAATGCTCAAACAAGGAGAGAAAATATGAGAGGTATGCAAAAAATGTCTTTGGACGTAAAATATACTCCAAGTGCAAGTGGGCAAAAATGCATATATGCAATTAGAGAAAAGTGTGAAAGTGTCGGTGTGCAAATGAAGATAAAAATGTTCGTGTGCAAGGGAAGGGACAAAAAGGTGTACGTGTGCAAATGGGAGGAAAAGTGTTCGTGTAATGATAGAGTGGACTTAGAATGCATGAGCCTAGGGAATTCATGCATATTAGGATGGGGAGACCTAAATCGTGACTCAATTTGCCCTTTTGATAGAGGGAATACAAGCGTGCTAAGGTTTAGAAAAAGCCACACTCGTCTATATCCCATATTCAAGGGGACTCTCAAGCAAATGAACCCTATAACTAGCATGAAATGCAAAAATCCTAAAATGAAAGGAAAAGGGGTTCGAGGGGCATGCCAAATGATAAACTAAGAAAAATGCTTGACATGTAATGATCACGCAAATATGTACTAACGAAGGGAAATCCCTAAGGGTCTAGCGTTGGACTAGCCCATTCTATGAATTCCTACTAGCGTTGGACTAGCGGAAACGTACATTCATCCATCACATTCATTCAAGGATATGGAAAGCGAGTAGACATGTCAATCACATAGCACATAACACTTAGCATGCATATCTAAATGCCAAAACTGTCGCGCCCCATTTTTTGATAAAATAAATAAATGGTTTAAAAAATGTATTTGTGATTGGAAAATGAATTGTGATTTAAAAGAAAAATGGGTCTAAATGGGGTTTTGAGAATGCGACGATTTGACCCAAAATGTAGTTTAAAAAGGGTTTTTGAAATCAAAATCGGAGTCGCCACTTGGTAATGAGTTAAGGTGTACCAAGTCACCTAAAAATGAATTTTTAAAGAAAAAATAGGAAAAAGTAGTAAGAAACCCCTTTTAAACGACTCCTAGTCCACGTAAACCAACGAAAAGGTTCGGGAGTCACATTTGACGAAGGGGAAGGCAAGGACAGAAATCCAAGGCACCCCTTCGACCTAGCCAAGGCTAGTTGCGTGATTTAATCAAAGTTTTTCTTGTTTTAACCAAAGAATTTATTACATTTGGATGTACTACATGAATGCAAACCCTAGACCTAGGGGTATTGGGGGAAATTTCTCTTCAAAGGTTGAGTGGTGCCAATCACATTAATTGTGAAGCCCAATAATGACCCTTTGGAGAGGTCACAAATAATGCAAGTGGAATGCTCAAACAAGGAGAGAAAATATGAGAGGTATGCAAAAAATGTCTTTGGACGTAAAATATACTCCAAGTGCAAAAATGCATATATGCAATTAGAGAAAAGTGTGAAAGTGTCGGTGTGCAAATGAAGATAAAAATGTTCGTGTGCAAGGGAAGGGACAAAAAGGTGTACGTGTGCAAATTGGAGGAAAAATGTTCGTGTGCAAGGGAAGGGACAAAAAGGTGTACGTGTGCAAATGGGAGGAAAAGTGTTCGTGTAATGATAGAGTGGACTTAGAATGCATGAGCCTAGGGAATTCATGCATATTGGGACGGGGAGACCTAAATCGTGACTCAATTTGCCCTTTTATGGAGGGAATACAAGCGTGCTAAGGCTTAGAAAAAGCCACACTCGTCTATATCCCATATTCAAGGGGACTCTCAAGCAAATAAACCCTATAACTAGCATGAAATGCAAAAATCCTAAAATGAAAGGAAAAGGGGTTCGAGGGGCATGCCAAATGATAAACTAAGAAAAATGCATGACATGTAATGATCACGCAAATATGTACTAACGAAGGGAAATCCCTAAGGGTCTAGCGTTGGACTAGCCCATTCTATGAATTCCTACTAGCGTTGGACTAGCGGAAACGTACATTCATCCATCACATTCATTCAAGGATATGGAAAGCGAGTAGACATGTCAATCACATAGCACATAACACTTAGCATGCATATCTAAATGCCAAAATTGTCGCGCCCCATTTTTTAATAAAATAAATAAATGGTTTAAAAAATGTATTTGTGATTGGAAAATGAATTGTGATTTAAAAGAAAAATGGGTCTAAATGGGGTTTTGAGAATGCGACGATTTGACCAAAAATGTAGTTTAAAAAGGGTTTTTGAAATCAAAATCGGAGTCGCCACTTGGTAATGAGTTAAGGTGTACCAAGTCACCTAAAAATGAATTTTTAAAGAAAAAATAGGAAAAAGTAGTAAGAAACCCCTTTTAAACGACTCCTAGTCCACGTAAACCAACGAAAAAGGTTCGGGAGTCACATTTGACGAAGGGGAAGGCAAGGACAGAAATCCAAGGCACCCCTTCGACCTAGCCAAGGCTAGTTGCGTGATTTAATCAAAGTTTTTCTTGTTTTAACCAAAGAATTTATTACATTTGGATGTACTACATGAATGCAAACCCTAGACCTAGGGGTATTGGGGGAAATTTCTCTTCAAAGGTTGAGTGGTGCCAATCACATTAATTGTGAAGCCCAATAATGACCCTTTGGAGAGGTCACAAATAATGCAAGTGGAATGCTCAACCAAGGAGAGAAAATATGAGAGGTATGCAAAAAATGTCTTTGGACGTAAAATATACTCCAAGTGCAAGTGGGCAAAAATGCATATATGCAATTAGAGAAAAGTGTGAAAGTGTCGGTGTGCAAATGAAGATAAAAATGTTCGTGTGCAAGGGAAGGGACAAAAAGGTGTACGTGTGCAAATTGGAGGAAAAGTGTTCGTGTGCAAGTGAAGGGATAAAAAGGTGTACGTGTGCAAATGGGAGGAAAAGTGTTCGTGTAATGATAGAGTGGACTTAGAATGCATGAGCCCAGGGAATTCATGCATATTGGGACGGGGAGACCTAAATCGTGACTCAATTTGCCCTTTTATGGAGGGAATACAAGCGTGCTAAGGCTTAGAAAAAGCCACACTCGTCTATATCCCATATTCAAGGGGACTCTCAAGCAAATGAACCCTATAACTAGCATGAAATGCAAAAATCCTAAAATGAAAGGAAAAGGGGTTCGAGGGGCATGCCAAATGATAAACTAAGAAAAATGCATGACATGTAATGATCACGCAAATATGTACTAACGAAGGGAAATCCCTAAGGGTCTAGCGTTGGACTAGCCCATTCTATGAATTCCTACTAGCGTTGGACTAGCGGAAACGTACATTCATCCATCACATTCATTCAAGGATATGGAAAGCGAGTAGACATGTCAATCACATAGCACATAACACTTAGCATGCATATCTAAATGCCAAAACTGTCGCGCCCCATTTTTTGATAAAATAAATAAATGGTTTAAAAAATGTATTTGTGATTTAAAAGAAAAATGGGTCTAAATGGGGTTTTGAGAATGCGACGATTTGACCCAAAATGTAGTTTAAAAAGGGTTTTTGAAATCAAAATCGGAGTCGCCACTTGGTAATGAGTTAAGGTGTACCAAGTCACCTAAAAATGAATTTTTAAAGAAAAAATAGGAAAAAGTAGTAAGAAACCCCTTTTAAACGACTCCTAGTCCACGTAAACCAACGAAAAAGGTTCGGGAGTCACATTTGACGAAGGGGAAGGCAAGGACAGAAATCCAAGGCACCCCTTCGACCTAGCCAAGGCTAGTTGCGTGATTTAATCAAAGTTTTTCTTGTTTTAACCAAAGAATTTATTACATTTGGATGTACTACATGAATGCAAACCCTAGACCTAGGGGTATTGGGGGAAATTTCTCTTCAAAGGTTGAGTGGTGCCAATCACATTAATTGTGAAGCCCAATAATGACCCTTTGGAGAGGTCACAAATAATGCAAGTGGAATGCTCAAACAAGGAGAGAAAATATGAGAGGTATGCAAAAAATGTCTTTGGACGTAAAATATACTCCAAGTGCAAGTGGGCAAAAATGCATATATGCAATTAGAGAAAAGTGTGAAAGTGTCGGTGTGCAAATGAAGATAAAAATGTTCGTGTGCAAGGGAAGGGACAAAAAGGTGTACGTGTGCAAATTGGAGGAAAAGTGTTCGTGTGCAAGTGAAGGGATAAAAAGGTGTACGTGTGCAAATGGGAGGAAAAGTGTTCGTGTAATGATAGAGTGGACTTAGAATGCATGAGCCCAGGGAATTCATGCATATTGGGACGGGGAGACCTAAATCGTGACTCAATTTGCCCTTTTATAGAGGGAATACAAGCGTGCTAAGGCTTAGAAAAAGCCACACTCGTCTATATCCCATATTCAAGGGGACTCTCAAGCAAAAGAACCCTATAACTAGCATGAAATGTAAAAATCCTAAAATGAAAGGAAAAGGGGTTCGAGGGGCATGCCAAATGATAAACTAAGAAAAATGCATGACATGTAATGATCACGCAAATATGTACTAACGAAGGGAAATCCCTAAGGGTCTAGCGTTGGACTAGCCCATTCTATGAATTCCTACTAGCGTTGAACTAGCGGAAACGTACATTCATCCATCACATTCATTCAAGGATATGGAAAGCGAGTAGACATGTCAATCACATAGCACATAACACTTAGCATGCATATCTAAATGCCAAAACTGTCGCGCCCCATTTTTTGATAAAATAAATAAATGGTTTAAAAAATGTATTTGTGATTGGAAAATGAATTGTGATTTAAAAGAAAAATGGGTCTAAATGGGGTTTTGAGAATGCGACGATTTGACCCAAAATGTAGTTTAAAAAGGGTTTTTGAAATCAAAATCGGAGTCGCCACTTGGTAATGAGTTAAGGTGTACCAAGTCACCTAAAAATGAATTTTTAAAGAAAAAATAGGAAAAAGTAGTAAGAAACCCCTTTTAAACGACTCCTAGTCCACGTAAACCAACGAAAAAGGTTCGGGAGTCACATTTGACGAAGGGGAAGGCAAGGACAGAAATCCAAGGCACCCCTTCGACCTAGCCAAGGCTAGTTGCGTGATTTAATCAAAGTTTTTCTTGTTTTAACCAAAGAATTTATTACATTTGGATGTACTACATGAATGCAAACCCTAGACCTAGGGGTATTGGGGGAAATTTCTCTTCAAAGGTTGAGTGGTGCCAATCACATTAATTGTGAAGCCCAATAATGACCCTTTGGAGAGGTCACAAATAATGCAAGTGGAATGCTCAAACAAGGAGAGAAAATATGTGAGGTATGCAAAAAATGTCTTTGGACGTAAAATATACTCCAAGTGCAAGTGGGCAAAAATGCATATATGCAATTAGAGAAAAGTGTGAAAGTGTCGGTGTGCAAATGAAGATAAAAATGTTCGTGTGCAAGGGAAGGGACAAAAAGGTGTACGTGTGCAAATGGGAGGAAAAGTGTTCGTGTAATGATAGAGTGGACTTAGAATGCATGAGCCTAGGGAATTCATGCATATTGGGACGGGGAGACCTAAATCGTGACTCAATTTGCCCTTTTATAGAGGGAATACAAGCGTGCTAAGGCTTAGAAAAAGCCACACTCGTCTATATCCCATATTCAAGGGGACTCTCAAGCAAATGAACCCTATAACTAGCATGAAATGCAAAAATCCTAAAATGAAAGGAAAAGGGGTTCGAGGGGCATGCCAAATGATAAACTAAGAAAAATGCATGACATGTAATGATCACGCAAATATGTACTAACGAAGGGAAATCCCTAAGGGTCTAGCGTTGGACTAGCCCATTCTATGAATTCCTACTAGCGTTGGACTAGCGGAAACGTACATTCATCCATCACATTCATTCAAGGATATGGAAAGCGAGTAGACATGTCAATCACATAGAACATAACACTTAGCATGCATATCTAAATGCCAAAACTGTCGCGCCCCATTTTTTGATAAAATAAATAAATGGTTTAAAAAATGTATTTGTGATTGGAAAATGAATTGTGATTTAAAAGAAAAATGGGTCTAAATGGGGTTTTGAGAATGCGACGATTTGACCCAAAATGTAGTTTAAAAAGGGTTTTTGAAATCAAAATCGGAGTCGCCACTTGGTAATGAGTTAAGGTGTACCAAGTCACCTAAAAATGAATTTTTAAAGAAAAAATAGGAAAAAGTAGTTAGAAACCCCTTTTAAACGACTCCTAGTCCACGTAAACCAACGAAAAAGGTTCGGGAGTCACATTTGACGAAGGGGAAGGCAAGGACAGAAATCCAAGGCATCCCTTCGACCTAGCCAAGGCTAGTTGCGTGATTTAATCAAAGTTTTTCTTATTTTAACCAAAGAATTTATTACATTTGGATGTACTACATGAATGCAAACCCTAGACCTAGGGGTATTGGGAGAAATTTCTCTTCAAAGGTTGAGTGGTGCCAATCACATTAATTGTGAAGCCCAATAATGACCCTTTGGAGAGGTCACAAATAATGCAAGTGGAATGCTCAACCAAGGAGAGAAAATATGAGAGGTATGCAAAAAATGTCTTTGGACGTAAAATATACTCCAAGTGCAAGTGGGCAAAATGCATATATGCAATTAGAGAAAAGTGTGAAAGTGTCGGTGTGCAAATGAAGATAAAAATGTTCGTGTGCAAGGGAAGGGACAAAAAGGTGTACGTGTGCAAATGGGAGGAAAAGTGTTCGTGTGCAAGTGAAGGGATAAAAAGGTGTACGTGTGCAAATGGGAGGAAAAGTGTTCGTGTAATGATAGAGTGGACTTAGAATGCATGAGCCTAGGGAATTCATGCATATTGGGACGGGGAGACCTAAATCGTGACTCAATTTGCCCTTTTATAGAGGGAATACAAGCGTGCTAAGACTTATAAAAAGCCACACTCGTCTTTATCCCATATTTAAGGGGACTCTCAAGCGAATGAACCCTATAACTAGCATGAAATGCAAGAATCCTAAAATGGAGGGAAAAGGGGTTCGAGGGGCATGCAAAATGATAAAACTAAAAAGAATGCATGACATGTGATGAACATGCAAACATGTACTAACGAGAGGAAATCCCTAAGGGTCTAGCGTTGGACTAGCCCATTCTATGAATTCCGACTAGCATTGGACTAGCGGAAACGTACATTCATCCATCACATTCATTCATGGCTATGGAATGCGAGTAGACATGCCAAACACTCATAAACACATAGCACATAACATCTAGCATGCTCGACTAGATGCAAGGCCCTAACAAAGCAAATTAACACGTAGCAACTAAGCATGCAAGACACATAAGACAATTAAATCCCTAACTATTACATTTGCTAGCTAGGCACATGACTTCGATAGGTTTTCATTGAATGCTCCTCCAAGCCCTATCTATTACAAGCCAAGAGGTGTACACATACCCCATAAAGAATAACTTAAATAAAAATCGAAAGTAAATGACATAAATGAAAGTAATTAAAGAAAAACAAGGGAAGCAAGTAGACATGCAATTTTCACGTAGCACGTTGGATCACATAGGAGAGACAAAAAGGGATAAAAGAAATTGTACCGCTCCCTTTTGTAGTGCTAAAAGGGTGGACAAGACTTAAATGGCTCATTTATCCTCCAAAATAAAAGAAATGGTCAAGGTACCAATTTATTTGGAAAAATTAAAGAAAATAGGCAAACACAAGCTCATTTGGACACAAAGTTCACAAATTCATGCAATAAGTACCACCTAAACAAATGAAAGCAAACGAGCAATCGAATTGCAAAGTTGAGGTTACCAAGGACTCCATTGCGAACGCTAACCAAGCACTCAAGCCTAATCAAACATTTTTAAGAGCTTCCGGGGTCCAAAGGCAAAGAAAAAGTCAAGTAATGGCTTAAAATGCATTATTCTAAAACCCATTTGCAAGAAATTAGAACATGCTTGGGCTTTTGTGGAACATGGAGAAACTTGAGGGATCAAATTGATTAAGTGTTCCAATTACTTGGGCCATAGTGAGTCAAGAGGGGACTTGGTGGTCAAAGTGCAATTATTCTAGGACTTAATTGCAAGAAATTAAAACATGACTGGACCATAGTAGGACAAAGGGGGATTTGAGGGGTTGGAATGCAATTTTTTGGAATTATTTTTCATGCAAAACCCATGCAAAAGCTTATTAAGAGAATGCTTCTGCAACAACGGAACAACCATTTCCAGCCGCAAGCTTCATTCACAAACATTCAACAAACCAAAACTTTAAAATAACTCTACCTTAAACACGTCTAAACACCCTTAATCAAGACAAATCTTAGAAGAAATTCATGCCAATTTCATGCAAAGAAAGAACTTTTGTAACCGAAAGACTGTTCTGCAATTTCTTACTCATTCAACCCAAAAATAATATTTATGCAACAACTTCACATAGCTGCAGGATGATTGAGGGGATTCTGGTTCCTTAGAGCTCCAATGTAATGACATAGAAAGGACTCAAAACATACAGCTTTGCTCGAAAACTTTGCAACAAAAATCATAATCCGTAACTAAACAACAAGATATAACTTCAACATCCAAACCAGCAAAACACATAGGAGGGGGTTGATGCAAAAATCTGGAAAGTATACAAGAATGGTTCAGCAATTTGGCTGTTCATTCTTTTAGCAAAGCATTGGAATATGATTCAAAAGTTTTAAAGACTCAACCGTGTAAACTCGAACCAAACCTCCACTGTCCTCTTCCCACACAATACTAAATAGCAAAGTAAGAAACGGCTAAAGTCTGGTGCATGTTCACAGAAAAGACAGACAGCAAAGAAGTTGCGACAACCTTTTGCTTTGATGCAATTTTCTGTTATAAATTCGTAGCTCCAACGTGCTTGAATAAATGCAGAAATGCAACGGAAAACACAAGGAGGGAAACTCACGACAAAAAGTGCACACCACATATCAACCCAAGCAAGACTTTAACAAACAAAGGAAGAAAGCAAGGTCCATCCACGCTGCTGCAACAAGCTGAAGGCTTTAAATTTGTTGCAGCAGCTTTGAATCATCTAACTCCAACTTAACAGAAATGCAAATTTTTACGAACTAAATCCAGCAACTTTATTTTTTAACTCTAGGAGTGAACATTTCTTTAGACAATCATCAAAATGACATGGGTTCCATGCTGCTATATGAGTCGCTACTGCTACTCCATGAAACAAAACCAAAACCAAAAGGTTATTTGAAACAGCCCATGTAAACATTGCTCACTTGCAGCAAAGTACCAAAATGTCCAGCCCGTTCTTTGCTTTCAGGAAGATCAAATAAGTTCTAGATACAACCACCAGCGAAGAACCATCAAACAAACAGAAAAAGAAAGGAAGCATCTTAAAAACAAAACAGATTAGAAAGTCATGCAATTCTGATAAAGGGAAAGAAAAATCTACAATTTTTTGCTAGGCATGCTTATCATGAACATCAACCATGAAAACCAAACAAAGGCATCTTAAATTCATGATAAAAAACCACCGAGGACTCCCCAAACTATTGTCCATGCATTCATCAACCATAAATCAAACATTAACGACATAAAAATCCAATCTTGGCGTGTATGACTGAAGTACCTTGGTGCAGCTTTGCCGAAGGCAATGGAGAAGAAAGAAAATGAAAGCCTCGGTCTCCACCTTAGCTCCTGTAATTTCCTTTGCTGGCTTTCTTTTTAGTTTCCCGTTGATAAGATTCCCCCTCTGCTTCACGTCTTCCTCCTTCGCTGGTGTTGCTTCGTTCTTCCGTCGTCAATGGAATGCTCTGTTTCCTTGCCCGATCGTTCTCTCTCTGTTTTCGACTCACCTCCAAACCACCCCTCAAACTCAGCCGTTAAAACTTTCTTTTATCAGCCCCCAGCTCGCTGATTTCTTTTTTTTTTCTCTTTCAAAACCCTCGCCGCTACTCTCTCTATCCTTCAGACCAAGCCCCAGCCGTTGGAAGCCTTCAGATTTTTCACTCCGCCGTAGCTGTCATTTCCTCCAAAACTCTTCCCCGTAGCTTCCTCGCCTTCCTCCCATTCGTTTCGGTTTCTGTCCAACACCTCTGCCGCTATCTCTCTTTGGGTTTTTCTTTTTGCCGTTCCCAATCTCCTCCCTCTGATGCAACCGCCCCCTCTGTTTTTCTTTTCTTTTCCAGAATTTTCCCGCCGTTACCTCTCTATTCCCGTATGCTCCCTTAGCCGCTGTTTTTCTTTCTTGCTGTTCCAAAACCCTCTCCCTTGCGGCTGTCCCCTCTTTTTCTATTTATACTAGAAACCCCCTCCTAAACCCTTAACAACTTCCTCTGTATTTGCAGCTAAGGAGCTGCCTCAAAGTTCCTTTGCAAGCTGCAAAAATGCAGCTTGCATGCACGTAGCTTCTTTTTTTTTTTTTAACTTAATAAATACAGAATATAAATAATAATAATAATAACAAAATGACAAAACCATGTAATAATAATGAAAACAAATAAATAAAAAAACAAACTAAACAAATAAAAACAACAAAAATGTCCATTTTTCAAATTTTCTTCATTTTTCCTTTTTTCTTTTTTCTTTTCTTTTCTCAAAATAACTTAATAAAAATAACTAAAGTGCCAAAAGAAAGAAATAAACATATTTTTGTGAACAAATCTTCCTTTTTTTCCTTTTTTCTTTTCTAAAAACTCCACGCTAAACTTAAAAAAAACTTAAAAACTAAAACTAAAAACTAAAACTAAAAAAAAGTGAATAAAACTAATATGACAAATAGAAAATGAAATAGACAAACTAAAAAGGCAAAAATGAACAACTAAAAGTTCAAAACAAACAATAATGAACTAAAATGCAAACAATCTAAAACAAAATCATGAAATAGATGCAACATACAAATTATTTAAAATTTGGTGTCTACACAAGTACAATGAGACTCGATAACGAGTCATAAAGCAATGCCAATCACAACCCCAATAGGGTTTTACAAACATATACAAGCATTATAGCAAACCAGAAAATCAGGAAATGTAACTCATTTGACCCAACAACAAAAACAGTTTTGGCCTCCTAATGCGGTAATGGTACAAAATGCGCTACGCTTATCGGATGAGGGTGTAAAACCCACCATATCGAAGCTAAAAGATAGGGCTACAACAATGTAGAAGGCCACTCAGTCCAAATCCTAGCACAACTAGGTCAAAAATGCAGAATACCAAACCAGAACCGTAATTGCAGGTTTACAAATCACACTATGCTGTAATTCGTACAACTCAGTCTATACAGGTCCAAATGCATTGATTCCAAAGGCATATGGTAGCTAAGACATCTAGTTACATTTCATCAGAAGACACCAACATCCAAATCCAAAGAAATTCCAGTCAAAATAGCCAAATACAAATGCAGTTCTGCCATCCTGATCAACCCAGAACAGCAACAGTAAAATCGACATATCTCACTCTATACTACTCCAAATGACCTGAAATTTTACAGGCACCTCAAATCATCAATACCTACAACTTTCATATTTTGAGCAAAAGCCAATTCGGCCTCTAACCCTATGATCCAAAGCCGGACAGAAAAGGGGGTTATGAAACCCTAACTTTTCTCATTTCAATCCAAACCCAAAATTGGTTGCAATTATCACTAATTCACACCTACTAGAGTCATTACCCCTCATTATCAACCATCATAGATGACCACAACATCACATTCATATTAAACCAGAAAATTCCTCAAAAAAAATAAAAACTTCACCAAATCACTTCAAACCAAGAAATAAACCACAAATATCATCACTTTAGCCACTACTAAGCATAACTTAAGCTTCATTAAGTGTAAGAGGGAATTCACACACCACTCATCTAGTAACCAAGAGAGGTAGAGGTATAGGACACCTTAGCTTCTTCAAGAACTTCACCAAACTAACCACTAATACCAAATGGTAAGATTGTATGGAGTAGAAACTAGTTTAAACACTTGGTTTGGTTGATTTGAGCTAGTTGGAAGCTTGAAATATTGAAGAGTTTTCTTCCTTCTTGCAAGAGAGAGAGCCGGCCACAATGGTAAGAGAAAATGGTGATTTTTGGTTAAATTTAAGATATTTAACCAATTTGGTCAAAAGTCAAAAAAATGGAATAGTAAATCTTAAGTCAAAACCAATGAAATGGTGACACTTGGCACTACCATTAATGCATTCCTATCCCTTCTTTTTCCTCTCACATCAATCATTTCACATATTCTACTTATCTCTTAACACCCGATAAATTTCACACAGTATCCGGAATTTAACCTAATTGGCCGAATTTTTCCGAACTTTTCGCACTAGTGGGTCCCACGTCTATTATATATTTTTTATTTTCCAAAAACTCTCCAAGGCTAGAAAAATCATCTAAAAACTATAATTACTCATAAAAATTCCTCAGGAAAATTTCCTAAGCCAGGAAATGCAGAAAACATGCTATTAAAGGAAATAAAACCCTCGGAAAAGATTAGGATTTTTATGGGTTCTCACATTTAACCCTCGGTTTCTTCCCGCAGCTGCTTTCTTTTTTCCTTTGGCGGCCTCCACTTTCTCTCAATCTCCTCCCATCACTACCCGTAGCCCTAGTTTTCTCCTTTCAGCTTGCTTTTCTTTTTCTGGATCTTTTTTTCCTGCTTTCTCTGGTCTTTCTAGCCCTCCGCCGCCAAGAACTCTCTCTTAGCCGCGCACCAGATCCTTCTCCATAGCCATCGCCCTTTCTCTCAAGCCGTCAGCCTTCTCCTTCTCCCCCGTTTTCTCAGCCGCCGCTATCCTCTCTATAGCCGTCCTGTGACAGCCCCACTTTCCCCTAAGGCGAACCAAAGGGGTTAGCGGACTGCCTGCCCAGCTCTCGCCAGGACTACGGATCAGAGTAGAGCTATTAATAGCGATCCGGAACTTACAAACGAGCGTAAACAAGTCAAGATGGTAAAATAACCCAAAACAAAAAAAAATGAAATCCGGAGTCGGCCATGAATAGTAACCGACCCGTCAGAACGCAACCGAAAGAGCACGTAAACATTCACATCTGAACTTTAGCGATTACAATCCAAAAGGACATACAAAAGTTTTCAAAAGTTGATACATATACACGGTTTGCCAAATCAGAAGAGAAAACGCCCCAAAAGTACACTTAGGGTTTTAATACATGAGCTATACAAAAGATATGTTCGACTAGCTCAATTTGGCAGCCATTTGTCAAATCCAGACCAAAAGGGGTTTATTTTCCTGTAAGGAAAACAAAAGGAACAGAAAGGGGTGAGCTTGCGCTCAATGAGGTACCAAACATATAGCAGAAAAATCATGGCATTTCACATTTTACAAAATCAGATACACATGCTAGATGTAAAGCAAAGGAACCAAGGATTCAAATCAGAAGGATACGGGTGGCTCTCAGGAGCCAAATTTCCAGCGCCGTACTTGATCCAAATCGGTTGACTCTCCGTCAACGTATATAGAACCAATGCGTCCGTAGACCCCTCTTTACACTGAATTCCGTCCACCAAACACCCCTTTACCGGGCCCGCTCACCGTAACCGAACAGAAATGGTAATACTCGAGTATACCCGGAATCAAGGGTCTCAATACCCAAAATCCCCGAACAGACTACTGTGGTTCGTTATCTAATCGTCCAGGCCCTTGCCGGCCCGACTCGAATAACTTAGCCACATGATTGAGCTCATAGGTCATAGAAATCCGAACAGATGCAGACATAGATAACAGATTCAAATTTTGCATAGTAAATTGGCATATGATCAGACTAGAGAACGAGTGTGATAAAGTACACCCTCGTCTCGAACAAATAAACAGATTGCAGAGCAAAATCAAGTTAAACAACAATGAAGGGGAGTGGTACACTCACCGATTCAACTTCAAAAAGTTTCACTTCAGATTGGCCTTAATCGCCAAGAAACCCTAAAATAATCAAAATAAACCAATTGAAGGTTTTACTTCCAGAATCGAGTAAACAGAATGCACATGTGAGGCTCGACTACACGTCGTACGCCTTGCCAAATAAATACTAATGCAAGGGTGCAAAACATGATTTTCTTGGAAACGAAAAGGTAGCATGAAGACCTAGGCGCAACCATCCCAAAAGCCTTTCATTCTACCAAAAGGCAAACCCAACTTAAAGGAACCAAACGGCCTAGAAAATCGGGCAGCACTTCCCCTAAATTTCTTACTTTTCCAGCCATTAAGGCTTCATTCTATCCTCAAATCAGTCCCAACATCTCACACAAAATTCATCTCATTTCCCAAAAGCCGTTCACTAGGCTCAAAGTGGTACAAGTACAAAAGTTAACTAGGAAACAACCGA
Source organism: Coffea canephora (assembly GCA_036785865.1). Classification (NCBI taxonomy): domain Eukaryota; kingdom Viridiplantae; phylum Streptophyta; class Magnoliopsida; order Gentianales; family Rubiaceae; genus Coffea; species Coffea canephora. Next base: position 29,576,195 of record CM071920.1, on the reverse strand, counting down.
AATGAAAGCAAGCCCTAAAAGAGACTCGATAACGAGTCATAAACCAATGCCAACCACAACCTCAATAAGGTTTCATATGCATATATAAGCATCATAGGTAACCAGAAATTAAGAAATGGCTTTAACTTAGGCCTTAACAAAAAAAACGTATTTGACCTCATAATACGGTAATGACACCACCTTCACTACGGATATCGGATGGGGGTGCAAGACCCACCGTTTCGAAGCTATGAAATAGAGCTACAACAATGTAGAAGGCCACTCAATCCAATTCCTAACACAACTAGGTCAAATATGCCAAATACTAACCCAGAATTCCCAAAACAGGTTTGCAAAACACAGAAAACTGTAATCGGTATATCTCAGTCCATACACGTCCAAATGCCGAAATTCCAAAGGCATATGTTAGCTAAGACATTCAGATACATTGGATCAGAAGACACCAACTTCAAAATCCAAACCAATTCCAGTCAAAAGGGCCAATTACTATCGCAGTTTTCGCATTCTGATCAAAGCAGAACAGCTACAGTAAAAATGGCATAACTCACTCTACACTCATCCAAATGACCTGAAATTTTACAGGCACCTCAAACACATCAATACCTACAACTTTCATGTTTTGAGTAAAGTCTAATTCGGCCTCTAACCACATGATATAAAACCGGACAGAAATTGGGGATGATAGAACCCTAACTTTCATTTTTCCTTCCAAATCCAAAATTGGTTGCAATTATCTATCATTCACACCTACCATAGTCATTACCCCTCATTATCAACCATCATAAACAACCACAACACCATGATCATATTAAACCAGAAAATTCCTAAAAAAAATAAAAACTTCACCAATTCATCACAAACCAAGAAATAAATCACATAATCCATCACTTTAGCTCCCATTAGGCACAAATTAAACATCATTAAGTGTAGGAGGAAGTTCAAGTACCACTTACCTAGTAAACAAGAGAGAGATAGTGGTGGAACACCTTAGCTTCTCCAAAAACTTCACCAAGTCACTTACTAGCTCCTAATGGAGTGATTTTATGGAGCAAATCTAAGTTTAATTGGTTGGAATGGAAGATTGAGATAGTTTGAAGCTTGTAAATTGAAGAAGTTTTTCTTCCTTGTCCAAGAGAGAGAATCGGCCAACAAGAGGTAAGAAAGAATGAATTTTTAGTCAATTTTTGAGATATTTAATCCATGATAAGAAAAGTCAAAAATGTCCAACAAGTGGACCAATCACATAGTGCCACTTGGCACTTCATTTAATGCCTTCCTATCACTTGGTTCCTCTCACATCAATGCCATGTCACCCTCTACTTATCTCTTAACACCCGATAAATTTCCACCAGTATCCGAAACTTAACCTTATTGGCCGAATTTTTCCGTACTTTTCGCACTAGTGGGTCCCACGTCCAAAATATATTCTTAATTTTCTAAAAACTCACCAATACTAGAAAAATCATTTAAAAACTATAATTACTCATAAAATCTACCAGAAAAATATTCCTAGGCCCGAAAATGCAGAAAACATGCAATTAAGGGGGAAATAAACCCTAGGAAAAATATTAGGGCAAAACGGGTTCTCACACTCTCTCCCCCTTAAAAGAATTTCGTCCTCGAAATTCCTTATCAGCAGAATCCATCAAATCTAAGGTACCCAACGGATCGTACCTTCTACGTCCTCAGACGAGTCAGGGACCTGATGATGCTCCAGGGAATATACTCGAGCCGGTACTTTCGCTCCAGTCCCTTCTCCTTTCGACTGTCCAGGGTTGGTCTTAGCTGGTTGCTGAGAGTTAGTCTTGGTTGGTGGCGGAGTCCCTCTCCCTTCGCGCAGTCGTGCTGGACCGTTAGCAATTCGATGTTCGGCGCTACCACAGCGCAAGCATTTTCCTTCTTTCTTCCAACAATTTGCCTCCGTGTGCTTTGGCCCTCCGCAGTATCCACAGGGACCTCGAGTAGCAGTGCCTGATCCTCCCGATGAGACACCACTGGCCACCCCCGGTTGTCGTACTCCCCCGTTCCCTTTTCCACTCTTAGGGGGTGTGCTCTTATCTTCCTGTTCCGAGCTGCTCCCAGGAAAGCCCCTTTTCTTGGTTTGGAAGTTTCTAACTTGTAGCCTCGCATCTTCAACCCGTTGAGCTTTCTCCACAGCGTCACTAAAGGTACTAAGTTGAGCTACAGCCAAATCCTTTTGAATCTCAACATTTAGCCCCTGAATAAAACGCCTTATCCGTCTTTGTTCGGTTATGATCAGTTCAGGCGCAAACTTAGACAACCGAGTAAATTGACTCTCATACTCGGCTACGGTTTGTGTTCCCTGGCGAAACCGAATAAATTCATCTTCCTTCTTTTCTTGGATGAGAGGAGGGAAAAACTTGGCATTAAATTCTCTCATAAAGTTCGCCCACGTCCTCGGAGTTTGTTCTCTTTCCCATTTCATTCGAATGACATTCCACCAGGAACGGGCGGCTCCCTCTAGTTGAAAGACAGCAAATGTCACCTGTCTCTCCTCGGTATAGTGTAAGGCAGCGAAAATATCGATCATCTTCTCCAGCCATTTCTCAGCTAGGTCAGGATCAGGGCCTCCAAGAAATTTGGGTGGGGAGAACTTCTGAAATCTCTCAAGGGCTCTATCCTCGCCCTCCATGTGATGACCAGGATTCCCAGGGTTAGGGTTAGGGTTTTGACCTTGTTGGTGCACCACTTGGGCTAGCAAAGCAGTCATTTGCTGCATGGCAGCAGCTATTTGGACATTGGGGTCAACCCTAAGTTCAGGGTTTGGTCCAGATGAGGTTTCCCCAGTACCCCTTTCAGGCGTAGGTTGCATATTTCCACGCCCACGGCCCCGTCCACTCCGTGTACCTTCCATGAGTTTTACTTGGTCTAGGCAATAATACTAAACCAAAATAAGCACGATGCATGTAAGTAACACTCAAAACTTTTATGATAACACACATTTATACATTCCAAACAAGATCAAAACATGTATATACAAGCCGGTCAAAATTAAGCCACACACATACATACAGCCAGTTAAGTCAGGTACAAACATAGACGATCCACCGAGGAATGGCCTTTCTAGTTCACCAAATCCTTTCTAACCTAGGCCCTCATATCTTTTGTATCCGGGCACAAGAATCCCATCTAAGATAATTCACAACTCGAGCCGGCCGGTCCCAAGAGTAAACCATCTTTATTAAGGATTCCTACCCTGCATACATACCTAGCTTCCTCGAGTCCCATGGTAATGATTCGTACACTTATCACATGCCCGGTTCATAACTTATGCTCAAACGAGCACTTAGACATATTCATGAAATTAGGACCACAACACCACTTGGCCCAGTCTCACTCCGCGCAGAGACCACGCGACGTGGCTCTGATACCACTTGTGACAGCCCCACTTTCCCCTAAGGCGAACCAAAGGGGTTAGCGGACTGCCTGCCCAGCTCTCGCCAGGACTACGGATCAGAGTAGAGCTATTAATAGCGACCCGAAACTTACAAACGAGCGTAAACAAGTCAAGATGGTAAAATAACCCAAAACAAAAAAAAATGAAATCCGGAGTCGGCCATGAATAGTAACCGACCCGTCAGAACGCAACCGAAAGAGCACGCAAACATTCACATCTGAACTTTAGCGATTACAATCCAAAAGGACATACAAAAGTTTTCAAAAGTTGATACATATACACGGTTTGCCAAATCAGAAGAGAAAACGCCCCAAAAGTACACTTAGGGTTTTAATACATGAGCTATACAAAAGATATGTTCGACTAGCTCAATTTGGCAGCCATTTGTCAAATCCAGACCAAAAGGGGTTTATTTTCCTGTAAGGAAAACAACAGGAACAGAAAGGGGTGAGCTTGCGCTCAATGAGGTACCAAACATATAGCAGAAAAATCATGGCATTTCACATTTTACAAAATCAGATACACATGCTAGATGTAAAGCAAAGGAACCAAGGATTCAAATCAGAAGGATACGGGTGGCTCTCAGGAGCCAAATTTCCAGCGCCGTACTTGATCCAAATCGGTTGACTCTCCGTCAACGTATATAGAACCAATGCGTCCGTAGACCCCTCTTTACACCGAATTCCGTCCACCAAACACCCCTTTACCGGGCCCGCTCACCGTAACCGAACAGAAATGGTAATACTCGAGTATACCCGGAATCAAGGGTCTCAATACCCAAAATCCCCGAACAGACTACTGTGGTTCGTTATCTAATCGTCCAGGCCCTTGCCGGCCCGACTCGAATAACTTAGCCACAGGATTGAGCTCATAGGTCATAGAAATCCGAACAGATGCAGACATAGATAACAGATTCAAATTTTGCATAGTAAATTGGCATATGATCAGACTAGAGAACGAGTGTGATAAAGTACACCCTCGTCTCGAACAAATAAACAGATTGCAGAGCAAAATCAAGTTAAACAACAATGAAGGGGAGTGGTACACTCACCGATTCAACTTCAAAAAGTTTCACTTCAGATTGGCCTTAATCGCCAAGAAACCCTAAAATAATCAAAATAAACCAATTGAAGGTTTTATTTCCAGAATCGAGTAAACAGAATGCACATGTGAGGCTCGACTACACGTCGTACGCCTTGCCAAATAAATACTAATGCAAGGGTGCAAAACATGATTTTCTTGGAAACGAAAAGGTAGCATGAAGACCTAGGCGCAACCATCCCAAAAGCCTTTCATTCTACCAAAAGGCAAACCCAACTTAAAGGAACCAAACGGCCTAGAAAATCGGGCAGCACTTCCCCTAAATTTCTTACTTTTCCAGCCATTAAGGCTTCATTCTATCCTCAAATCAGTCCCAACATCTCACACAAAATTCATCTCATTTCCCAAAAGCCGTTCACTAGGCTCAAAGTGGTACAAGTACAAAAGTTAACTAGGAAACAACCGAAATGAAAGCAAGCCCTAAAAGAGACTCGATAACGAGTCATAAACCAATGCCAACCACAACCTCAATAAGGTTTCATATGCATATATAAGCATCATAGGTAACCAGAAATTAAGAAATGGCTTTAACTTAGGCCTTAACAAAAAAAACGTATTTGACCTCATAATACGGTAATGACACCACCTTCACTACGGATATCGGATGGGGGTGCAAGACCCACCGTTTCGAAGCTATGAAATAGAGCTACAACAATGTAGAAGGCCACTCAATCCAATTCCTAACACAACTAGGTCAAATATGCCAAATACTAACCCAGAATTCCCAAAACAGGTTTGCAAAACACAGAAAACTGTAATCGGTATATCTCAGTCCATACACGTCCAAATGCCGAAATTCCAAAGGCATATGTTAGCTAAGACATTCAGATACATTGGATCAGAAGACACCAACTTCAAAATCCAAACCAATTCCAGTCAAAAGGGCCAATTACTATCGCAGTTTTCGCATTCTGATCAAAGCAGAACAGCTACAGTAAAAATGGCATAACTCACTCTACACTCATCCAAATGACCTGAAATTTTACAGGCACCTCAAACACATCAATACCTACAACTTTCATGTTTTGAGTAAAGTCTAATTCGGCCTCTAACCACATGATATAAAACCGGACAGAAATTGGGGATGATAGAACCCTAACTTTCATTTTTCCTTCCAAATCCAAAATTGGTTGCAATTATCTATCATTCACACCTACCATAGTCATTACCCCTCATTATCAACCATCATAAACAACCACAACACCATGATCATATTAAACCAGAAAATTCCTAAAAAAAATAAAAACTTCACCAATTCATCACAAACCAAGAAATAAATCACATAATCCATCACTTTAGCTCCCATTAGGCACAAATTAAACATCATTAAGTGTAGGAGGAAGTTCAAGTACCACTTACCTAGTAAACAAGAGAGAGATAGTGGTGGAACACCTTAGCTTCTCCAAAAACTTCACCAAGTCACTTACTAGCTCCTAATGGAGTGATTTTATGGAGCAAATCTAAGTTTAATTGGTTGGAATGGAAGATTGAGATAGTTTGAAGCTTGTAAATTGAAGAAGTTTTTCTTCCTTGTCCAAGAGAGAGAATCGGCCAACAAGAGGTAAGAAAGAATGAATTTTTAGTCAATTTTTGAGATATTTAATCCATGATAAGAAAAGTCAAAAATGTCCAACAAGTGGACCAATCACATAGTGCCACTTGGCACTTCATTTAATGCCTTCCTATCACTTGGTTCCTCTCACATCAATGCCATGTCACCCTCTACTTATCTCTTAACACCCGATAAATTTCCACCAGTATCCGAAACTTAACCTTATTGGCCGAATTTTTCCGTACTTTTCGCACTAGTGGGTCCCACGTCCAAAATATATTCTTAATTTTCTAAAAACTCACCAATACTAGAAAAATCATTTAAAAACTATAATTACTCATAAAATCTACCAGAAAAATATTCCTAGACCCGAAAATGCAGAAAACATGCAATTAAGGGGGAAATAAACCCTAGGAAAAATATTAGGGCAAAACGGGTTCTCACACGTCCCCCTTTCACGAAGCTCCCCCCCAAAACCTAGCCGCCACTCTATTCCCTCTGTTTTTCTTAGTTTTTCCCTCAGTCCCCTAAGCTCTCTCCCCAGATTTCCTGTCCAGGTTCCTTCCCTTTTCTCTCTACTCAGCCGCTGCTATCCTCTCTATGGTCGTCCCCCCTTCACGAAGCTCCCTCCAAAAAACCTAGCCGCCACTCTATTCCCTCCTGTCTTTTTTTCTCTCGCGGAGCTCCTTCGATCTTCCCCTCTCTCCGTTTCTTCTCTAGCCGTCTAAAACCTACCCTCCTTCACGTTCTCCTTTCTTTTTTTTTTCAGCCGCTGCCAACCCCCCGTTCTGGTTGTGTTTTCATCTATTTAAAGGTCCCAAAACCTATGATGAAAGGTTTAGATGGCCCTGCTCAAAAAATTAGTTTATGTGGTTCATTGCTGCCCCTTGGATCTTGTTCTTGAGTGATGAGCCGGGTTGGTACTAGGAATGTTTGGAGAGAAAAAAAACCGTAATGGGAACGAATGAAATTGGAAGAAAAGCCATCCGCAATGTTGAACCATGCTGCTTCCTTTCGTATGAAACCCGGAGGATGATGAATAGTGCACGTCCAAACATGCGCACGGATCTCTTTCTTTCTTTTTTCTTTTTCTGTACTTGATTTTTTGTTTTTTTTCCTTTTCTGATTTTCTTTTCTTTGCAATAACTCAGTTAATTAATAAAATGGAAATAGAAAAAATAACAATTTAAATAAAATCGAATGAAATTATCAAAACCAGGAATAAAAGATAAAAATAAAATGCTAACATTTTTTTTTTGTGTTTGATTGATGATTTTCTTTTTTCAGTGGATTAATTAATAAAAACAAAAACAAATTTCTTAACAAAAAATGAGAATGAAATAAACTAAGCAAGAAATAATAATAAAAATAAAATAAATAAATAAACAAAAATCACCTAGAATAAATAAAAGGACAGGCTAAAATTTTGGTGTCTACAGTTTGCCCCTCTTTATCTGAGTTTTGAAAAAACTTGAGACAAAAAAGTGGACACCAAAATATTTACCTATGTTATTCGGCTGCAAACTACTCAGAGGACTGACCCGAACAAAAAAATTAAAACGGGACTGACCCGAACAAAAATGACATTGGTCAGTGGGATACAACTCAAGTCTGCCGAGGTTGGTGGTACAAAATCCAAGCCCAACGGGATGAAGTGAAATGAAATGAAGTGTTAGTGGGACTGACCCATGTCTAACGATAAGATGTAATGTACATTAGTGGGATTAACCCGTGTTTAATGGCAATGATGAATGAAATGCCTTGATAATCGGTCAGTGGGATTAAATCCAAGCCTGTCTTGAAAATAGAAAGGCACGTTAGTGGGATGAACCCAATACTAACGGAGATAGACTAAAAACAACACACGTTAGTGAGATAAACTCGATGCTAACGGTGGTGGATTAAAAACGCACACGTTAGTGAGATAGACTTGATGCTAACGGTGGTAAAATAAAAACGCACACGTTAATGAGATAGACTCGATGCTAACGGTGGTGGAATAAAAACGCACACGTTAGTGAGATAGACTCGATGCTAACGGTGGTAGAATAAAAACGCATACGTCAGTGAGAAAGACTCGATGCTAACTGTGGTGGAATAAAAACGCACACGTTAGTGAGATAGACTCGATGCTGACGGTGGTGGAATAAAAACGCACACGTTAGTGAGATAGACTCGATGCTAACGGTGGTTGAATAAAAACGCACATGTTAGTAAAATACTCGATGCTAACGGTGGTTGAATAAAAACGCATATGTTAGTGAGATAGAATCGATGCTAACGGTAGTTGAAATCAGTGAATTAAATGTGGTTGTCAAGAAAGGAGATAGAAGGGTGCGCGGCGGACGCTGAGACTCGCCAACAAGAAATTAAAATTTGAGATTGAAATTGATTTCTTCAAGAAATAAGAAGTTAAACCTAATTTTTGATTTTTTCTTTCATTTTTCCTTTTTGTTTGGGAGAAACTTTTCAAGAAATAATTTTGCCCCAGTCTCCACCAATTATTTTGCAACCGATTATTTGATTTGCATTATGACAGGGTTGCTTCTCCTTAAAATTTTGATTCACCTCTTCTTTGGTCCGAACCCTTCAATTCTTGGGTGATACTCCACAGTCATATAAAAATTGCCCCAGTGTGTTGTTATTGGACCATTGGACCTACAAAAAGTAAAAATAATGGTAATGATAGATAATGTCACCACCATCCGATCAATCTTACTTTCAAGAAATGTGTAAACATGAGTACTTGGACATTTTTCCGATATAGCGAAAACTTCACTTTACTCTGTGAACTGTGTCAAGTTTCCTCAACTTCAAACGCTAACAAGACCCTTGGTATCTAGTCAATCATAGAGGTTGCCATTTGATAAATTCTTGATCCAACTTCGCTCCTCGAATCCCATTTGATCTTCTTGACTTCTAATGCTAATAAGACACTTGGTATCCAGGTAATTCCAATAAATCACAGGGATTGCCATTGGATAAATCCAAAAAATAAATGAGACCATGAAACAAATGAAAGAATATTATATTTACACAATCAATGATGAAAATCTTCGTAATTTGAAAACAAAAATTAATTTAAGAAAACTGAATCTGTAAACTTAACAATTTATATTGGATAAACCAAAACCCTTTAATCTCAAACAAATTATCACCGTTGACTCTTTGGATATCATCCTTCCAAAATTCAATATCGGCAACCGAACCACAAGGTGAATAGAAATTTTAACGAACTGAGTCACCAGCCTTTCAAATCCAAGCTTACTTCTCCTTATAAAATCCTACCCTAGTGCCTTTTCGGGTTTTCACTAAGGCTATCCTAACCTTTTTATTTTTCTTCCCTTTCTTTTTCTTCTTTTTTTCCTTTTTCTAAAGGTGCCCTTTCGATTTTTCACCTGATGAACAACGCCTACCAATAGCCTTTATCAATTTAGAAATATGCTTTAAGAAATGATGGCATCAGTGCGACAATCCTTCCCTTGCAAAATTGGTGAAGGCGTATTGACATCATTTGTCATTTGATTAAGAAAATTTCCTTAAAGAGGTGGTGCAAAAAATGGAAGTCAGGACTTTTGGCTTTTATAATGGGGTCTGGCGGGGTGATAAGAAAAGGTTAAGATTTGAAGGCAGATTTTATGAATGGTTTAAATGATCTGAGATTGAATTCTTACGCCAACCCAATTTTAGGGTTAAACCAAAACTTGCCCCAGTTTATTCTTAATTGAGACTCTCTTTTCTTTCATTTTTCTTTTCTTCCTTTTTTTTTCAGCCTTCTGCCATTTCATTGAAATTTTCAAAATTTGCCCCAGTTTATTTTTTAATTGAGGTTCACTCTTTTCCTTTTCTTTTATTTCCCTTTCTTTCGGCTCAAACTTACCCCAACGTGGGGTTTGCAATTCTCAGGGGTTGCCAAACGAAGTAATTTATTCTAAAAGCTCAAAGGGACAACTAGGGATAGAATGTTTGATCGGAAAGGAAGAAGACCTAACTTTCATTCCATTCTTCACATTAACCCTAAAAGGAAACTTCCATTTATCAGATGAAAATTTCTTACACATCTCCAAATTGATTGGCTGAGGGAACAAGTGCTCCACCAGGCGATACCTTTTTAATAATAAGAGCACCTTACCAATTCGCGGCAAACTTTTCTTTTGGCTTCATTTTGTACTAACGAAAACCACCTTAATGCTTTGCCTTCTCGTCTGAATGGTCATGATTTGACCCTTTAATGGTAATCACGGACCAACCCTTTTGATCATATTGACCATGACGGACTGTGTTTGACTGCTTCTTATTCCTATTCTTGATCCCGATTCGGCTTGAACTTCTTTTATTCCATTCGGGTTTCTTTGAAATATTTTCAAATGTCTCTTCCCCACTCCTCTCATTTGAACTTCAAATTCATATTCGTGAGATCGCTGCCATCAAATTTTTGAACAGTGATATCCAAAGGGTCAGAAGGTTTTATTTTGGGCCATCTGAAAAGAATGTGTAAGTCACAATATATAAAACCGTACATTTTATTGAATTTTCAGACAAAAACCAAACTTAATATTCATGAAACGTGTCTTTAGCAGTCACTTGATTGAAAACTATTTACAAAAAACATAGTTAAACAAAAGACACATGTATGAATGATTTATATTGGTTTTAACCAAAACAACTCCCCAAATTTATCGAAACTTCCCTTCAAGAGGAACCTCACTAATTCAACCATTTCCAGGATTTTCAAATTTCTTCATTAGGGGTAAATGCTTCAAAGGTGTTCTTGTGTTCAGGAAAGGGATTCATACTTATGTTCGGTCCTTGTTCTTCCTTTTTCCTTAACACTATATCTCCTGCTTCGATCATGTCCTGGATTTTATGTTTTAGTACCCATGTGAGAACCTGTATTTTTTCATTTTCTAGGTTTTATATTTTTTTCATGGCTTTTTTTTTGCATTTTCGTGCTTAGGAAAAATTTCTAAATATTTTTAATGAGCAGATATAGTTTTTAGATGATTTTTCTAGTATCGAATAGTTTTTGAGAAATTAAGAGCATATACCGGACGTGGGACCTACTAGTGCGAAAAGTTTCGAAAAATTCGGCCAACTAGGTTAAGTTTTGGATATTGGAAATAATTTACCGGGTGTGAAGAGATAATTAGAGGATGTTAAGTGGATTGGTATAAGAGAGACAAGTTAGGTAAGCATTTAATAAAAGGTGACAAGTGTCACCATTTGAGTGGGTTTACCTTAAGACCACTATTCATGGTCTTACCAATTGACTAAATAAAAAAAAAACTACCAAAATTTCTCCATTTTCTCTTCTCTTGTGGCCGGCTTTCTCTCTCAAAAAGAAAGAAAGAAACTCTTCAAGTTTTGCTTCCATTTAGCTCAAATCCATCCAACCAACCATTGAAACTTGAAATTTCTCCATAAAACCTCTTTAATTAGTGTTAGTGAATTGATTTGTGGGGTTATTTGAAAAGCTAAGAGGACCTATTGCTCCCTCTCTCTTGTTTCTAAGGTGAGTTGTGAAGAACCACTTTCCTTCCTCTAATGATGCTTAATTTGTGATTAGTGGTAGTATAAGGTGCAATATTATGGATTACATCTTGATTTGTGGTTGAATTAGTGAAGTTTTCTATTTATTGATGATTTTTCTGTTTTAATATGAACATAATTGTGTGGCTATCTATGATGATTGGAAATGGTATGTAATGACTCTAGGGGGTGGAAAAAGTGATTAATTGCAACCAATTTCTGTTTGGAAGAAAAATTGACAAGTTAGGGTTTTTGTGAAGAACATTCTGTCCGGTTTTGTAGCTCCTAGTTAAAGGCTGAATTGGGCTTAGCTTAAAATATGAAAGTTGTAGGGAATGACATTTTAGAGGTGTCTGCAAAATTTCAGGTCAATTGGAGTAGTGTAGAATGAGAAAAGTTGAAATTACCCTTGCTGTCCTGGTTTTATCCGAATGTAAGAATTGCGCCTGTAATTGGTTGTTTTGGCTGGAATTGCTTTGGAGTTGGTTGTTGAGGTCTTCTGATGAAATGTAGCCCTATTTCTAAGCTTTCGATTGGCTTTGGAATTTCTGGATTTGGACTTGTGTAGTCTGAGTTATGATGTTTACACCAGAATGCGTTTTGTGAATCTGTTTTTACTGTTTTGATGTAGTATCTTGCATTTTTGACCTGGTTGCACTCAAAACTGGGTTGAGTGACCTTCTGAAATGTTGTAGCCCTATCTTTTAGCTTCGAAACAGTGTATCGTACACCTTCATCCAGTAATCGTGGTGCCTTTGGTGCCATTACCGCAAAAAAAGGTTAAAAACTATTTTTTCAGGGCCAAAGCTAATTGCATTTCCGAATTTTCTGGTTTCCTCTAATGTGTGTGTATGCTTATGGAACCCTATTGGGGTTGTATTTGGCATTGGTTTATGAATCGTTATCGAGTCTCATTGTACTTGTTTGCATGTTTTAGGGCGTGACGGTGGTGCACGACGTTCTTTTGATGGAAGTGCATGAAACACCATTTGCAAGCTTGGTGAGTGTACTACTCACTTGTGTGTTAATATATGGCTTTGATACTTGAACTTGGTGCTTTGAATGTTAATTGCTTGAAGTGAAAGTGTATTTTATCACTCTCACTTATTGTTTATCATGTTATTGGAATGTTATATGAAATGCTACATGAAATGAAAGTACATGGCTTGGTGTCGTTTGGACGAGCATCCAACGACTACAATTGTTATCCTTGAGCTCAACCCCATGGGTCGTTGATTGAATCGAGCCGGCGAGGGTTTGGTCGTGCCAATTAATGTGCCTTGGGGAAGTGTTATATGGAATCTTGTAGTATGAGAGACTCTCGATTCCGGTTTACTCGAGTAATACCACAATGCAAGTATTTGGATTTCGAGCCCGGTAGGGGAATGTTAGGTGGAAGGAATGGAAGTAAAGTGGAGTCTACGATTGGTTATTTTTGAACATTGACGGAGAGTCAATGACGTCGGATCAAGAAATGCAAACGAGGAAAGAGGGCTCTTGAGAGCCATCCGTATCCTTTTATCACCACCATTAATGTGTGCCTTTGTTTACTTTTGGTGAATTGAAATGAAAAGTTTTATGTTTACATGAACTTGGCTGCTTAAGTGATAGTATCTCACTGGGCAATTAGCTCACACCGTTCCTTTTGTTTTCCTTACAGGAATATGACTCTTTTTGGAATGAATCTTGATAGATGGTTGCTGAATGAACTAGATGAATATCTCTTTTGTATTGTATATGAAGTGGGACCCTAAATGTATCTTTAGGGCCGTTTTCACTTTAATTTGGCAAACCAAACATGTAGTAACTTTTGGATTACTTTTGTATGCCACTGTGGCTTGTAATTGCAAAATGTCAAGTGTATATGTGTTTTTAATGTTTGGTTGGGTTCTGACGGGTCGGTTACTATTCATGGCCGACTCCGGATTTCATTTTTTTTTATTTTGGGTTATTTTGCCATTTTGACTTGGTTACGCGCATTTGTAAGTTCCGGAACGCAATAGATCGCTCGAAACTGCACCGTTAGTCCTGGCGAGAGTTGGGTAGGCAGTCCGCTAACCCCTTTGGTTTGCCTTTGGGGAAGGTGGGGCTGTCACAGGTGGTATCAGAACCTAGGTTTGAATTAGCTTGGGTGTAATAGAAATGCTCGGTGTGAGGGTTCTTTGTTTATGACCTTTAAGCTTATTTATCGTTAATTGCTCTTTTGGTGTAGGATGGCCGGACAGGGTGAGCCTAGTGATAGTCCTTCGGGCGAGAGACCTCGTGGAGCACTCCCAGTGATACCATACCAGATACGGCCAGGAGGGGCCGTCGTGCGTTGGAGCCCGTCTAACCGCCTTAGACAGTGCGAGTGTCGACATAAGTATGCCTACCCTAACGCTCTAGTGTTTGCAGTGGCCGAGGAGCCTAAGGAATTGGCCAGAGATAATGCGAGACTTGAGGCCGAGATGACCCAGCTTAGGGCGGCCAATGACAGACAGGTCGAGCGCATTAATGGTCTGAAGTATGATGTGCTTGAGGCAGAGGATAGGGTTGATGACCTCTGCACTCAGCTGAGGGAAGTCCATGAGCGCGAGTCCAAGCGAGCTCAAAAGGTGAAGAATCGAGCCGCTTCGATCCTGAACCTCTGCTCGGAGGTGGTCGAGGGCGTGAGTTACGAGAACTCATGTGCGAGGGCCGAAGCTGGGACTAGATCTACCCCGTCGGGTGAATCCACCCCGTCGAAGGGGTCTACTAGCCTATCGACGGACTAGGTCTCAACTTTTAGTATCTTTTGGGATAGTTTTGTTTTGTATATAGGCGGATAGGGCAAAGAGCCTTAGCTAATCATTTTGTACGTCTAGATTAGCTACGTGTATATTTCTTTTGTTGAGGCCATTCCCTTTGGGATTGTCCATGTGTGTATTTGGCTTGACTGTACGTGACTTGACTGATTGTATATATGTGTGTTGCTTGCCTTGCTTGGAATGTATATGTCTGTTTGTAAAAGTTTTGGATTTTACTTACATGCATTGTTTTATAATGGTTTAGTACCATTGTTTAGACCAAGTGAAGTTATGGAAGGAACATGTAGTGGACGGGGACGTGGGCGCGGAAATAGACAACCCACATCGGATAGGGGTATTGGGGAAACCTCTACTGGACCTAACCCTGACCCCAATGTGCAAATCGCTGCTGCTATGCAGCAAATGATTAACCTGCTAGCACAAGTAGTGCAGCAACAAGGCCAGAACCCAAACCCTGACCCCGGAAACCCTGGCAACCATGTATGTTGAGAGCGAAGACCGAGCTCTCGAACGATTTCAAAAGTGTGCTCCGCCCAAATTCATTGGGGGACCAGATCCGGATGTTGCTGAGAGATGGTTCGAGAAGATGGTCGATATTTTTGCGGCCTTGCACTACATCGATGAACGGCAGGTGACTTTTGCCGTTTTCCAGTTAGAAGGGGCGGCCCGTTCCTGGTGGAACGTGATACGACAAAAATGGGAACGGGAACAAACGCCCAGGACTTGGGTGAATTTCATCAGGGAATTCAACGAGAAATTTTTCCCTCCTCTAGTTCAGAAGAGGAAGGAAGATGAGTTTATTCAACTCCGCTAAGGGGCTCAATCGGTGGCGGAATACGAGAGTCAATTCACCCTTCTGTCCAAATTTGCGCATGAGTTGATCATGACCGAGCAGCGGCGGATCAGGCGTTTCATCCAGGGCCTGAACGTCGTAATCCAGAAGGATCTCGCAGTGGCTCAAATCAATGCTTTTAGCGAGGTCGTAGAAAAGGCTCAAAGGATATAGAGTGCTCGATTGCAAGTCCGGAACTTCCAGGCGAAAAAGCGGGGCTTTCCTGGAAGCAGCTCTGGACAAGGGGACAAAGGTACTCCCTCCAAATTTGGACGCGGAGTTGGAGGTGGACGACAGTCAGGTTCTGGCAGAGGGGCTCAGTCTAGGGGCGGCCCAACCAGGAGAGGGCAAGGTGGAAACTTCCAAAAAGGTTCACGTTCGGCGTCCCGTGGACCTTGCGGGTACTGCGGGAAGTCGAATCACTCTGAAGACAATTGCTGGAAGAAGGGAGGTAAATGTCTGCGTTGCGGAAGCGCAGACCACCAGCTTGCTACCTGCCCACTCTTAACGCAAGACGGAAGGGGAGTTCAAACCACGTCCAAGACCAATACGGGACCGAATATGGAGAATGAGGCGAAACCTAAGGTGCCAGCTCGAGTCTATTCAATAGAACCTCGACAGGTCCCGGATTCCTCAGAGGTCGTAGAAGGTACAATCCCTATTTTCCACTCATTCTTTTGTTAACCCTGATTTCATGTGTGGCATCGATATAAAACCTGCTAGTTTACCATACGATTTAGAAGTTAGTACACCTACGGGAATCAACGTTTGGTTACTAGTATGGTTTATAGGGATTGTGAAGTGTGGGTAGGAGAGAAAAGATTGTTAGGGGACTTGATAAGTTTGGTTATTAAAGGGTATGATGTGATATTGGGTATGGACTGGTTAGCCAAGTATAATGCCCAACTGGACTGTAAAACAAAAGTGGTTGAATTTCGCATTCCTGGTGAGGCGACCTTATGGTTGGACATAAGGGGTAAGTTAGCCTCAACTGCTTTGATTTCGGGCATTCAAACTAGGAAATTGCTAAGTCGAGGGGCGCAAGGATTTTTGGTGTTTTTGATTAACACCCCCACGGATAAGTTGAAAGTGGAGGATGTGCCCATAGTGAAGGAATTTCCGGACGTGTTTCCTGATGAATTAGTAGCCTTACCTCCGGAAAGAGAAATTGAATTCAAAATAGACCTGCTACTGGGATCCTCACCTATCTCAAAGACACCATACCGAATGGCCCCTGCGGAGCTCAAGGAGCTAAAGTTGCAATTACAGGATCTTTTGGAGCGGGGATTCATTCAAGAGAGTGGGTCTCCTTAGGGAGCTCCTGTACTATTTGTAAAGAAAAATGATGGTGGTTTGAGGATGTGTATCGGAGCCTGAATAATATTACAATTAAAAATAAGTATCCACTGCCCCACATAAATGAGCTATTTGATCAGTTGCAGGGAGCAGTGGTCTTCTCGAAACTGGACCTCCGCTAAGGGTGCTACCAGCTATTAATCAAGAAGGAGGATATTCCGAAAACCGCCTTCAACTCGAGATATGG
The DNA here is from genome assembly GCA_036785865.1 of Coffea canephora. Taxonomy (NCBI): domain Eukaryota; kingdom Viridiplantae; phylum Streptophyta; class Magnoliopsida; order Gentianales; family Rubiaceae; genus Coffea; species Coffea canephora. Next base: position 29,559,434 of record CM071920.1, on the reverse strand, counting down.
GCATTACGAGTTCGCAGTTATGCCCTTCGGACTGACCAATGCTCCTGCCGCCTTCATGGACCTAATGCATAGGGTTTCCAAGCCCTACCTGGATCGATTTGTAGTGATCTTCATCGATGACATCCTGGTCTATTCCAAGACCCGTGAAGAGCATGAGCAACACTTGAGCATTGTCTTGCAAACCCTGAGAGACCATCAACTATATGCCAAGTTCAGCAAGTGCGAATTTTGGCTGGAGAAAATTACTTTTCTGGGGCACGTAATTTCTCATGAGGGAATTTCCGTTGACCCGGCGAAAGTAGAGGCTGTGACTAATTGGAAGAGGCTCGAAAGTCCCACAGAGGTTTGCAGCTTTCTAAGACTGGTTGGATATTATCGGCGTTTCATCAAGAACTTTTCTAAACTGGCCGGTCCTTTAACCGACTTGACAAAGAAACATGGTCGGTTCATTTGGAATGCTCGAAGTGAGACAAGTTTTCAAGAGTTAAAGAAGAGATTGACCATGGCTCCAGTTCTAGTCTTACCTAACGGAGGTGACGGGTTTGTTGTATATACGGACGCGTCACGAGAAGGCCTGGGTTGTGTATTAATGCAGAACCGAAATGTGATCTCTTTTGCCTCAAGGAAGTTAAAACCTCACGAGCAGAATTATCCAACCCATGATCTGGAGCTAGCTGCAGTTATTTTTGCTCTGAAGAAGTGGAGACACTACCTATATGGGGTAACCTTCGAGGTTTACTCCGATCACAAAAGCTTGAGGTATCTCTTCTCACAGAAGGAATTAAACATGAGGCAGCGATGATGGATGGAATTTCTGGAGGATTACGACTGTACCATCAACTACCATCCAGGAAAGGCGAACGTAGTGGCCGATGCCCTAAGTCGCAAAGCTCAGGTCGCAAGCTTAATGATTAAAGAGTGAAATTTGCTCGAATCGGTTTGCGAGTGGAAACCCTGCCTTGGGAGCCATAAGGTGATTTTTTGCAATATTAAAGTGACTTTCACCCTGTTGGAGAGAATTAAAGAAGCTCAAAATGAAGATCTAATGGTACAGAAGTGGGGGAGAGAAAGTGGAAAAAGGAGGAACCACTGATTTCACTTTTGGTCCTGAGGGTATTTTAAAATACCGAAACCGGTTAGTAGTGCCGAAAGATGAATCATTGAAAACGGAGATTCTAGAAGAAGCCCATCGATCCAAGTATACAATCCATCCGGGTAGTAGCAAGATGTATCAAGATCTGAAAGGAACCTATTGGTGGGACAATATGAAAAAGGAAATCGCTCTGCACGTGCAGAAATGCCTCGTGTGCCAACAAGTTAAAGCAGAGCATAAAAAATCATCGGATTTGTTACAACCCCTTGAGATACCTGAATGGAAGTGGGAAAATATCACCATGGACTTCATTTCGGGTTTACCACGAACGCAAAGAAGGCACGATGTCGTCTGGGTGATCGTCGATCGATTAACCAAATCGGCCCATTTCTTGCCGGTGAACATGAAGTATTCCATGGACAAGTTGGCCCAACTGTACATGGACGAGATTGTAAAGCTGCACGGTGTTCCGGTGAGCATCGTCTCCGATCGAGATCCACGTTTCGTATCTCGATTTTGGCAAAAGTTCCAGGAGACTCTAGGGACGAAACTCAACTTGAGCACAACCTATCACCCTCAGACGGATGGACAGTCAGAGCGAACTATCCAAACTCTCGAGGACATGCTACGAACTTGCATTCTGGATTTTGGAGGCAACTGGGGTCAACACATGACCTTAGTAGAGTTTGCATATAACAATAGCTACCATTCGTCAATTCAAATGGCTCCATATGAAGCACTATATGGATGGAAATGCCGATCATCGATTTACTGGGATGAAGTTGGCGAGAGGAAGGCATTAGATCCAACCACTATTCCATTGATGGAAGAGGCTCGAGAAAAGGTCAAGTTGATACGGCAACGACTCCAAACTGCTCAAAGCCAAAAAAAGAGTTACGCAGACAACCGAAGAAAAGACTTGGAGTTCGAAGTTGGAGACCATGTTTTCCTCAAGGTTACACCGTTACGGAGTGTCACGGCGAGTAGAGGAAAGAAATTGCAACCGAGATTCGTCGGACCTTACAAGATCCTGCAGAGGATAGGCGCGGTAACATATAGACTAGAGCTGCCGTCAAGTCTCTCGAGAATTCATGACGTCTTCCACGTTTTGATGCTCAAGAAGTACTATCCCGACCTCTCCCACATCTTACAACCAGAGGAGATCGACGTAGATGAATCGCTTGCTTACGAAGAAAAACCCGTCCAAGTGCTTGACCGGAAAGTCAAAGAGCTCAAAAACAAATAGATTCCGTTAGTGAAGAAACTGTGGAGAAACCATGGGGTAGAGGAAGCTACCTGTGAAGTAGAAGAAGAAATGCGAAAGAAGTACCCTGAACTTTTCGTGAGTTAAGGTAAGAAATTTCGAGGGCGAAATTCTTTTAAGGGGGAGAGAGTGTGAGAACCCGTATTTTTTCATTTTCTAGGTTTTATATTTTTTTCATGGCTTGTTTTCTGCATTTTCGTGCTTAGGAAAAATTTCTATATATTTTTAATGAGCAAATATAGTTTTTAGATGATTTTTCTAGTATCGAATAGTTTTTGAGAAATTAAGAGCGTATACAGGACGTGGGACCCACTAGTGCGAAAAGTTCAGAAAAATTCGGCCAACTAGGTTAAGTTTTGGATACTGGAAGTAATTTATCGGATGTGAAGAGATAATTAGAGGATACTAAGTGGATTGGTATAAGAGAGACAAGTTAGATAAGCATTTAATAAAAGGTGACAAGTGTCACCATTTGAGTGGGTTTACCTTAAGACAACTATTCATGGTCTTATCAATTGACTAAATAAAAAAAACACTACCAAAATTTCTCCATTTTCTCTTCTCTTGTGGCCAGCTTTCTCTCTCAAAAGGAAAGAAAGAAACTCTTCAAGTTTTGCTTCCATTTAGCTTAAATCCATCCAACCAACCATTGAAACTTGAAATTTCTCCATAAAACCTCTTCAATTAGTGTTAGTGAGTTGATTTGTGGGGTTATTTGGAAAGCTAAGAGGACCTATTGCTCCCTCTCTCTTGTTTCTAAGGTGAGTTGTGAAGAACCACTTTCCTTCCTCTAATGATGCTTAATTTGTGATTAGTGGTAGTATAAGGTGCAATATTATGGATTACATCTTGATTTGTGGTTGAATTAGTGAAATTTTCTATTTATTGGTGATTTTTCTGTTTTAATATGAACATAATTGTGTGGCTATCTATGATGATTGGAAATGGTATGTAATGACTCTAGGAGGTGGAAAAAGTGATTAATTGCAACCAATTTTTGTTTGGAAGAAAAATTGACAAGTTAGGGTTTTTGTGAAGAATATTCTGCCTGGTTTTGTAGCTCCTAGTTAGAGGCTGAATTGGCCTTAGTTTAAAACATGAAAGTTGTAGGGAATGATATTTTAGAGGTTCCTACAAAATTTCAGGCCAATTGGAGTAGTGTAGAATGAGAAAAGTCGAAATTACCCTTGCTGTCCTGGTTTTATCCGAATGTAAGAATTGCGCCTGTAATTGATTGTTTTGGCTGGAATTTCTTTGGAATTGGTTATTGAGGTCTTCTGATGAAATGTAGCCCTATTTCTAAGCTTTCGTGTGGCTTTGGAATTTTTGGATTTGGACTTGTGTAAGCTGAGTTATGATGTTTATACCAGAATGCATTTTGTGAATATGTTTTTACGGTTTTGATGTAATATCTTGCATTTTTGACCTGGTTGCACTCAAAACTGGGTTGAGTGACCTTCTGCAATGTTGTATCCCTATCTTTTAGCTTCGAAACGGTGTATCGTACACCTTATCTGGTAATCGTGGTGCCTTTGGTGCCATTACCGCAAAAAGAGGTTAAAAACCATTTTTTCAGGGCCAAAGCTAATTGCATTTCCGAATTTTCTGGTTTCCTCTAATGTGTGTGTATGCTTATGGAACCCTATTGGGGTCGTATTTGGCATTGGTTTATGACTCGTTTTCGAGTCTCATTGTACTTGTTTGCATGTTTTAGGGCGTGACGGTGGTTCACGACGTTCTTTTGACGGAAGTGCATGAAACACCATTTGCAAGCTTGGTGAGTGTACTACTCACTTGTATGTTAATATATGGCTTTGATACTTGAACTTGGTGCTTTGAATGTTAATTGCTTGAAGTGAAAGTGTACTTTATCACTCTCACTTATTGTTTATCATGTTATTGGAATGTTATATGAAATGCTACATGAAATGAAAGTACATGGCTTGGTGTCGTTTGGACGAGCATCCAACGACTACAATTGTTATCCTTGAGCTCAACCCCATGGGTCGTTGATTGAATCGAGCCGGCGAGGGTTTGGTCGTGCCAATTAATGTGCCTTGGGGAAGTGTTATATGGAATCTTGCAGTATGAGAGACTCTCGATTCCGGTTTACTCGAGTAATACCACAATGCAAGTGTTTGGATTTCGGGTCCGGTAGGGGAATGTTAGGTGGAAGGAATGGAAGTAAAGTGGAGTCTACGGTTGGTTATTTTTGAACATTGACGGAGAGTCAATGACATCCGATCAAGAAATGCAAACGAGGAAAGAGGGCTCTTGAGAGCCATCCGTATCCTTTTATCACCACCATTAATGTGTGCCTTTGTTTACTTTTGGTGAATTGAAATGAAATGTTTTATGTTTACATGAACTTGGCTGCTTAAGTGATAATATCTCACTGGGCAATTAGCTCACATCGTTTCTTTTGTTTTCCTTACAAGAATATGACTCTTTTTGGAATGAATCTTGATAGATGGTTGCTGAATGAACTAGATGAATATCTCTTTTGTATTGTATATGAAGTGGGACCCTAAATGTATCTTTAGGGCCGTTTTCACTTTAATTTGGCAAACCAAACATGTAGTAACTTTTGGATTACTTTTGTATACCATTGTGGCTTGTAATTGCAAAATGTCAAGTGTATATGTGTTTTTAATGTTTGGTTGGGTTCTGACGGGTCGGTTACTATTCATGGTCGAATCCGGATTTCATTTTTTTCATTTTGGGTTATTTTGCCATTTTGACTTGGTTACGCGCGTTTGTAAGTTCCGGAACGCAATAGATCACTCGAAACTGCACCTTTAGTCCTGGCGAGAGCTGGGCAGGCAGTCCGCTAACCCCTTTGGTTCGCCTTTGGGGAAGATGGGGTTGTCACAACCCAACAGTTACTGGTCGAGTGACCGGGCGCTCCAGAATGGTAGGCACAAGCGGCTCGAGGGTCGTACCCCGAAGAGAGACCTCGACGAGAGTAGTTTGGAGGAGGTATGTCATCAATTTCACCGGCGGCCTTGAGCTATTCGTACAGTTGGTCAATGGGTCGGCCTAAGTTGGTAAAAGTTCGAGATCGACCAGGTTTTTGTATTTTATTGGTTTGAGGAGGGTTGTAAGTCTGTTGGTTTGGTGGAGCAGGTCTGGGATTATAAGGTAGACGAGGTTGAATTTGAGGATTGTTTTGAGATATTGGAAATGGTATTGTAGGTGGGCTTGCATAGTTTGGCTGAGGTCGAGGGTGATTGGTAGTAGTATGGTAAACAGGGCGTGGGTTTGGGTAGCGAGATGAATATATGTGGTAACGTTGGGATCTGGGTCTTGAAAACGGTCCTTGGCCCCACACAAAAGTAGTTTCCTCCTCTTTTTTCTTCAGTTGAGACTCCCTTCTGTTATTACTCTGACCTTGCAAGGCGTCCAACTGTGATTTTAAAGCTGATACATTGACAATTTTCCCTGCTTTGACGTATTCGTCATATTCCTCCAACTTATTGATAATTGCTCCAAATGAACACCCGGTCATGCGAAAAATCTCCTCAAAGTAGGGCGGGTCATGAGTTTTGATGAACGTACGAACAATCTCATCTTCAATCATAGGGGGCTCTACCTTGGCGGCTAATTTCCTCCATCTTTTCGCATATGTCTTGTGGTCCTCGGATGGTTTCCTCTTGGTTCCCTCCAATGTGGTCCTCGTTGGAGCCAACTCGCAATTGTATTCGTATTGCCTTACAAAAGCGGTTGATAAGTTCAGCCATGTCCTCATATCCTCGGGCTTCAAATTGGAATACCAGTCCAGTGCATCGCCTTCTAAGCTTTCAGGAAACAAACGAACTGGTCGATTCTCGTCATCTATTGGCTTGCCCAACTTGTTGGCAAACATTCGGAGATGCGTCTTGGGGTTACCCGTTCCGTCATACTTGCTAAACTTGGGTATTTTGAAACCCATGGGCAATTGCATATCCGGAAATAGGCACAGCTCGCTGTAGTCCAGACCTCCTTATTTGTTCAAACCTTGGCTTTTCCTTATGAACTCCTCCAACTGATCCAATTGCTTTAGCAAATTCTTATCCATCGACGCGGATGACTCCCCAGCTTTTGCTTTCCCTTGGGTGGCGGTATCCATGTTGAATGGCTCAGCGATGGAGTAATAATGTGGTCCCTGAGGTTCGACTGGCTTATTCAGACTAATGTGTGGGTAATTTTGGGGAATTTGAGGGTGAGGAGGATTGGTTTGGATAGCGGGTGCCTGGGTATGGAGTAGGCCATGAGTGGGATAGATAAAAGTTTCTTCATGCGGATTTACAAACTGTGGGGTAAAGGGGGTTGGAGTATAGGGTAAAAGTATTGGTTGCGGTTCAGGTTGGTTAGCAGGTAAAGGCTCAGGTTGACCACCGCTACCATTACCAGCAACCAACTGGTCGATCATGTGCTATTGTGTGGTCATTTCCATATTCAGCTCATTGAATTTATTCAAAACTTCACTCAGTTGAGCTTCTAGGTTTGCCAAATCAGCTAACGGGGCCGTTACAGGCCTGTCGGATGATTCCGGGTGTGTACTCATGTTTACACAGTTTCTCAAAGCCTGACTGCGAGATCATGTAACGATGGGGCTTTTTGTGTAGCTATATTTGAAAAACACCTGAAAATTTAGGAAAAATCCCTATTTAGACTCCTTTTCTGGCTTAACTGCTATTAAAAGAAAGAAAAAAGAAAGAGAAAAAAAACACGAGTTAGTAAAAATTAAAGTAATTCGGATGCATGTCCTATGAGGGAACCCTTTTTGTGCCAAGGATAGGCCTAGAATGAGAATGCCATCCTCCAGAGCAGGCACTATATAATACCTGATGGATCCGATCAACTTATTGAGTGAAAAATAATTTGAAAAAATTTGTCCAATTGGAGTGAAAAAGGGACATCTGTCCAAAAAATGAGGACAAAGTCCGAATGGATTGCTTGTTTTAATCGTCACACAAAATGATGTGTGAAAAAAAAAGTCTACTCTTAAAAGGATTACAATGTTTGGACTAATTTATTCAATGAACCTTAGACTTAAACCCTAAAAAGGGAACAAGCGGGTCAAATGGATAGGATGAAATTGATTATTTATTCAAAATCGACCGAATTGCCCTAAAAAATGGGTAAGCTGGTCAAATGAGTGAAATGGAGTTAAGGATTTATTCAAAAATGATTAGATTGTCCTAAAATTGAATGAATTGACAAAATGGATTGGATGAAATTGATGGTTTATTCAAAAATCGATTGAATTATCTGCCCATTGGTAGTTTCAAAAAAATCATTGCAATACATTAGTCTATGAGCCTCCTAAAATCAAAATTTGACCTCTATATATTTATCGTCTCAACAATGAGGAATCATTTGTGAATTACTTCGAGTTATTGTCCTTTACGCAAGGGATGCTTACCAATTATGTTAAAAATGGTCAAAAGATGATTGTTAGATGCTCATATTCTAATGCGTAAAAATTGATTTGCCGTCTTCGAAAAGATCGGATCCTACCTTACCTTGTGCACTACCCATTCAGACAGTACAAAAAATATAAACGTGCAAGTCTCATTGGATTATATATCCGAGACACAGGTCGGTTTATTCCTAGCGCGGGATCCCCTAAACGGCATTCCCTTTCTAGGGTTTATGCATGATGCCATTTATCAAAACGAATAAATATGCAGTACACAAATGAGACGTGTACTAAAGGAATCCTTTTTTGTATGTCGAGATGAGCCTAAAATGAAATATATTTATGCTGCCAATGCGAAGCATTGAATTTAAACGTGTCATATCAAATAGGGTAGGTTCCTAAAGAGTACCATGCCAGGACTCTTATTTTCTAGGGCTTATGAATACAATGGAGACAAAACCAAGAAAAGTTAGTTCAATTAGATACATACACATAACACATTTGTAGCAAAGCAATACAAAGACATAAAGCAATAAAAGGAATAGAGGGGTTGGATCCCTCCCCTCGTGAATGGTATCCCTAATAGGGTAAGACAGACTCTATCCTAGGTAAACTATCATGGATGCATGAGACTGTGGTTCACTAATGCATCTAGACTCGATGGGTTTTAGGTCCCCGAACCTTCAGACTTGGAAACCAAGGGTCATCAATCCCAAGGTTCTTTGTCGGTGGCTCAAGCGATTCCCCAAACATTGCTACGCACACGTCGTGTTACGGCTACATGTCTGAGTGAATCTATAAAAAATCCTCAATCTTCAACTAAAAACTAAAGGCTATTAACCTAAAGCTTAAAGCGGAAGATTGAGTGACCCTCGAATAATGCTACGCACACGTCGTGTCGCGATCACACGTCCAAGTGGGTCGCCTAATCCTAATAGGGTGGAGTGGCGTGACAAGCCATTAAAGAAAAATAAAAGAGGGATAAATAACAAAGCGTATGCACGTATGCTAGTGTTACGTTTGGAGAGAAGGGATCGAGAACCAACGCGAGACTCTAGGGTAGTACCCCCACCCAGATGCAATGCAAAGCGCGGGATAAACATAAATAAACCATCCATCCATCAAAATCAATCGTACGCAAAGGGTGACGGAGTAAGTTGATATGCGCAAAAATGCAAAAATCCTAAAAAGGAAAAATGCAACCCTAAACATCTAAATGCGATATATGAAAAGGTTAAAAGAAGAAAAAGGTCAACTAAATCAATATGCTTGGACTCTCTAGGTCCCCAGTGGAGTCGCCAGCTGTCGCGCCCCATTTTTTGATAAGAATAATAAAAGATGAGTTTAGAAAAATGGCTTTTGATTCAATTTTTGATTAAAAAATGAATTTTTGATTTTAAAAGAAAATGAAAAACATGGGTCTAAATGGGACTTGAAAATGCGACGATTTGACCCAAAATATAGTTTAAAAAGGGTTTTTTGAATGAAAAATGGAGTCACCACTTGGTATAGAGTTAAGGTGTACCAAATCACCTAAAAATGAATTTTTAAAGAAACAAAGTAGAAAAACCCTTTTTAAACGACTCCAAGTCTACGAAAATCAGAAAAAAAGATTCGGGAGTCACATTTGAAGAAAGGGAAGGCAAAAATAAGAATCCAAGGCACCCTTTCAACCTAACCAAATCTAGTTGCGCGATTTAGTCAAAAATTTTCTTATTTTACCCTTAAGATTTATCACATTTGGATATATTATATGAATGCATACCCTAGACCTAGGAGGGTGTCGGGGGGTCGAAATGTATGTTCAAAGCTTGATACCAATCACATTAATTGTGACGCCCAATAAAGACTCTTCGAAGAAGTCACAAATAATGCAAGTCATGAGCCTTGAAAGAAAGAAAAAGTAAAGAAAATAATAATATACAAATGTGTATGACCTAAAGGAATGCATCATAATGGGTGCGGGGAATTTATATTCGTGACTTCAATGTTCCCTTTAATAGAGGGAATACGAGCGTGCTAAGGCTAGAGAAGCCAAACTCGTCCATATCCCATATCCAAGGGGTTATCTCTAGTCTAATCAGGCAAAATGCACTAATCTACCCCCTAATTTCCTAAATGAGATGCAAATCTAAATGTTATATATACATAGGGGTATGGGATATTTTATTAGGAAAAATATTATGTGAAAATGATAAAGATCCTAAAAAATGAAAAAATATGCATGAAGTGTAATGTAATCATACAAATATGATCTAGCGAGTGAGGTCCCTAAGGGTTTAGCATTGGACTAACCCATGTCTATGGATCCTCACTAGCATTGGATTAGTGTGAAATCGGAACAAAGAGCCACAACTAGCGTTGGACTAGTGTGGTGACGGGAAAAGAATCACATCTAGCATTGGACTAGTGTGATAACATGCATTTATTACAGCCTAAAAAATCAGATAAAGCATAATAAAGCAAATAAATACATAAATCACATATAGCACATAACACATAAGCATGATGTCTAGATGCAAGACCATAGGAAAGCGAGTAACACATAACACATAGGCATGCAAAACACACAAGGCAAATAAAGCAAATAAAACCCTAACTATTACATTCGGGGAACCCTACTACAATCTAAAGGGGGAATAAATAATAATAATAATAAATACCTAACTATTACAAATTTGGCATTCAAGTGCCTTTCAAATGATCAAAATTGGACTAAAAGAAATATACAAAACTAAAGCCAATAAAGCAAACGAATAAATAAATAAATAAAATAATAATAATAAAACATTCAAGAGGCATGCAATCACACGTAAAGTCACATAGGGCACATAGTGTCAAATAAAGTAAGAAATAAAGGATTAGGGTGTACCTCCCTTGAGTTGGGGCCCTAATGAAGGAAAAATAGCTTCAAAACAATAAAAGAGTCAAGGCACCAATTAAATAGTAAAGTATAAACAAAATCACTAAATCCCTCCCAATCGCAACTTAAATGAATCAAATAATGCATAATTTCCAAGAAAAGTAAATTATTGATCAAATTTCTAAAATAGAAAAACTACCAAGGACCCAATTGCAAATATTAACCAATCACTCAAGCCCAATTAACACATTTTGAGAACTTCAAAGGTCCAAAAGTAATGAAAAGGCCAAGCAATGGTTCAAAATGTAAATACTCTAGGACCTAATTGCAAGAAATTAGAACATAATTGGGCCTTTGTAGCATTATGGGAAACTTGGGGAGGCTAGATTGTAATTTAGAAAGTTTTTCATGCAATCTTCATGCAAGGTTACGAAGAAATTTTCTGCAACAAAGGTTGCTGTCTTCTTTAGTTCGCTACATTATTCCTTTGAACTAGCCAAACATTTGCCAACTAATCACCACAAAAGGTAAAACAATCATATCAAGAACCATTCGAAAATCCCAGCAAAATCGTCCAAAATGTTAACAAAGATCCACAACCTCAACTGGAAGGCACAGTCTATTGAACAAACCAGTGAATCATGAGAAAAGAAAATGCAGCAACAAAGATGCAACGAAGACCTCAAACAAGCTTAGCTAAGGAACCTAAATCCAGTCTAATTTCACATGTCTTGTCTTACCATTTTGAACAAAACGCAGATAGGACTTAACAATCCATAGCCATAATCATTCAACATCAAAAAACGCAGCATGGTCGAAGCTTTGCTTTCTTATTGCTAGTTTCTGGGTTCTACAACTTTGTAGTTTGTTAGCAACCACAGATAGTTTTGCAAAGACTTTAAACACTGCTGTGAAACCCAACTCCCATAAAACAATCATGACACACAAAATTAAACGTGCAAGCAAAGGAAATCTAAGATGATAAAACTGGCAAGTTCAGAATACATTCACAGGTTTCTTGCTGCAATTTTCCCTTTAGTTCATCAACTACCCGAAGCAATGGGTAGGCTAACAAGATCATACAATTCATGGGCCATACTTCTGTTATTCAATCACCAAAGATTCACCAACACAACAAGATTCATGGGCGAAGAAAATCATCTAAAAACCAGCATAGCAAAGGGAAGGGAAATGGTTCAAAACCCAGCAACAAAAGCTCAACATTTCACGCATGATGGGATCCAGTTTTTCTAAAGGAATACGTTAAATTGACATGGAAAGGGACCATGTTTACCTGGGAACGAATTCTGAACGATGGTGAAGCAACGAGAAAGAACAAACGATGACTCCAATGAGACTTTCGCACAAATTGCAGGAGTATCGGTCAACCAGAGCTGTGGTTTTCGGGGGTAAATTCGAAGGCCTTTCCGATGTTTTCTCTCAGAGATTGCTGAACAAGAATTGTTCCTTTGATGTTGGAGAGTGTACAGAAACCAAAATCCAATCGAATTGAGCAACCCAAAAGGAGATAATCATGCCGCAAGATGTGCTGAAAATCAGCCCGTTCTGCCGAAAACTTTACAGAAATTTCTTCTTCCCTTTCTTATTTTTTGTCCGCCGCCCCAACTCTTTCGCTGCCAAGTCTCTTCTTTTTCTTGCTTCGTTTTGCCTTTTCAGTTCTTTTGCTAGTTTTTTAACCCTCGGTTTCTTCCCGCAGCTGCTTTCTTTTTTCCTTTGGCAGCCTCCACTTTCTCTCAATCTCCTCCCATCACTACCCGTAGCCCTAGTTTTCTCCTTTCAGCTTGCTTTTCTTTTTCTGGATCTTTTTTTCCTGCTTTTTCTGGTCTTTCTAGCCCTCCGCCGCCAAGAACTCTCTCTTAGCCGTGCACCAGATCCTTCTCCATAGCCATCGTCCTTTCTCTCTAGCCGTCAGCCTTCTCCTTCTCCCCCGTTTTTTCAACCGCCGCTATCCTCTCTATAGCCGTCCCCCTTTCATGAAGCTCCCCCTCCAAAACCTAGCCGCCACTCTATTCCCTCTGTTTTTCTTAGTTTTTCCCTCAGTCCCCTAAGCTCTCTCCCCAGATTTCCTGTCCAGGTTCCTTCCCTTTTCTCTCTACTCAGCCGCCGCTATCCTCTCTATAGCCGTCCCCCCTTCACGAAGCTCCCCCCCAAAAACCTAGCCGCCACTCTATTCCCTCCTGTCTTTTTTTCTCTCGCGGAGCTCCTTCGATCTTCCCCTCTCTCCGTTTCTTCTCTAGCCGTCTAAAACCTACCCTCCTTCACGTTCTCCTTTCTTTTTTTTTTTCAGCCGCTGCCAACCCCCCCGTTCTGGTTGTGTTTTCATCTATTTAAAGGCCCCAAAACCTACGATGAAAGGTTTAGATGGCCCTGCTCCAAAAATTAGTTTATGTGGTTCATTGCTGCCCCTTGGATCTTGTTCTTGAGTGATGAGCCGGGTTGGTACTAGGAATGTTTGAAGAGAAAAAAAACCGTAATGGGAACGAATGAAATTGGAAGAAAAGCCATCCGCAATGTTGAACCATGCTGCTTCCTTTCGTATGAAACCCGAAGGATGATGAATAGTGCACGTCCAAACATGCGCACGGATCTCTTTCTCTCTTTTTTCTTTTTCTGTACTTGATTTTTTGTTTTTTTTTCCTTTTCTGATTTTCTTTTCTTTGCAATAACTCAGTTAATTAATAAAATGGAAATAAAAAAAAATAACAATTAAATAAAATCAAATGAAATGATCAAAACTAGGAATAAAAGATAAAAACAAAATGCTAACATTTTTTTTTTTGTGTTTGATTGATGATTTTCTTTTTTCAGTGGATTAATTAATAAAAACAAAAACAAATTTCTTAACAAAAAATGAGAATGAGATAAACTAAGCAAGAAATAATAATAAAAATAAAATAAATAAATAAACAAAAATCACCTAGAATAAATAAAATGACAGGCTAAAATTTTGGTGTCTACAGTTGTGTATCGAGAAGATTCACTCCAACGATATGTATACAGTTCAGTTAAAGGTCGAGAAGATTCACTCCAACGATATATGCAGCCATAGCATATAATTCAGTTCAATTCAGTTCAGGTAATTCAATTCAATTCAGGCAATTAAATTTCGATTCAATTAAATGAGAATGAGTGCGATAAAGTACACACTCGACTTAGCAGTTATAAATTTTCAGTCCATAAGAAGAAATTCACATAATTGCAACAAAACATGCACTTGACACTCACCTAGTCAAAATAATAGAGTAGTGCACAATCAAGTGTTTGAGCGTCCGCTGTGAGGTCCTCTTGTAGGTCCCCTTGAGTGCCTGGGCAAAAATAATTGGCTATTACGTGTTACCACTTAAAAACCCTAGCTATTGGAGAGGATTGTACCCTTGTACAATACTTAAGAAAATATCGTGAAAAGAGCCCTAATTACTCGTAAATCGAGACTCTAAAGTGGGGTTTAATATTACAAGGAAAAACTGTTTTCCTTCAAGAAATCAAGTCTAAAATGGTCATTCAATATCGAAGGGTAATGAAGGGTTTCTAAAAACTCAATTCCCTTCAAGTTCAAAAATTTCAGTTTTAAGGAGCAATTTTTGAAAAATCATATCTTATACTCTGTAAGTCCAAAATTGGAAAACTTGGCACCCTTGGAAACTAGTTTCAAAGTACTAATAGTTCTTAAAGACACTTTTCTAAAATTATAAATGGAAGACACTCAAATTTCAGCTTAAAGTGGCTGACTTGTATCTCCAAGACAGTTTCAGTTTTGGTTTTCGGCAAATTTTTGAAATTCGGAAAAATTCATAGAAAGTGAACTAGCCTTTGAAATTTGTAAATCAATTAGAATTCCAACCAAGGTATAAAACACAACAAACGGAACTAAAATCGAAGTTTTGAGCATTGAGATATAGCAGCTCAAAGTTGGTCGCATTTTATAAACCGTTCAGTCATTTTCCAGATTTGAAAGGCTATCATTGAAGTATTATTTGGCCATCGAAATGGCGTTGAAAATACACCAAATTCGGTACACTAAATATTTCATATATGAACTATATCTCTACCAAATTTCACACAAAAACTCACGTGGAAAGACAGTTAACAAAATGACTGAAGTTTACGGAATTTCCAAAACAAATCTGCCTTCTCACGTTTCCTTCTCTTTTAAAAGCTTTGTTCCACACAATCTGTGAGAACCCAGAAGAAAAAAAAAATTATTTTTTTATTATTTTATTCCTGTGCACCGTTTTCTTTTATTTTCTTTATTTTATTACTTTTATCAGCATTTTATCAGTAAATATAGCTTTTAAATTGTTTTTCTAGTGTTAGTGAGTTCGCGAGAAATTAGGAACGTATTTTGGGCGTGGGACTCGCTACTGCATTAAGTGAGAGAAATTCGGCCGATTAGGTTAAATTTTGCGTAAAGGGATTTTATTACTAGGTGTTGGGAGATAATTAGAGGTTACCTAGATGGATTAACTCTGGAGGGACAAGAGGATAACTCTAAACAAAACAAAGTGACAAGTGTCAAAGTGTTATTGGACCAAACTACCTAACTTTGCCTAACTTTCTTGTCATTACATAAAAGTCAAAAATTGGACCAAATCATCTTCATTCTTCATTCCTTCTTGGCCGAAATTCCTCCAGCAAGAAAAGGAAAAATTCCTCAACCTTCTCTCTCCAAATCCTTGCTCAATCTTGAAAATCAACCGATTGTTTCTTGAATTAGTTCGTAGAATCATCTTGCTAGGAGTGTTGGAAGACCTTGGTGGTGTTATTTTGGAAGGAAACCCTCTAAGCTTCAACCTTTCTTGAAGATCTAAGGTATCTTGCTTGAAACTCATCTTTTGTTTCTAATTTTGGCCAATTGGTGCCTTATAGTAGCTATTTATGCGATTTTACGGAAGATTTGGTGGATTGGAGTGAAATTTCCTAATTTTCTGATTTTTCTGGATTTTTTTCTGGAATTTTCTGTTTTCCTATGATGGATATGATTGAGTTTGATTTGGTGGTTCTAAATGGTGTTTTATAGCTCTCTTGTACGTTAATTGTAGTTAATTGCGAAAAATTTCCGCTTGTGGCGAAAATTTCAGATTTAGGGTTTCAAATTGGGGGTTTTCTATTGTTGATTGTTGAACTTCTAATTGGCTATAATTGAAGGGTATTGTGACCCTAATGACGCATATGGAATGGCTTATATATTGTTTGGGTGCTTGTGGTTGTGTTGGATGGCTTTTATTGGTTGTCTTGTAGGTTGGAAAAGCTGAAATTTTAGGGGAAATGCTGTCCAAGTGTCTAGGGTATTGGATTCTTATGTGTTGGGTTGAGATTTGATAGAAATGAACGGTTATAGGGTTTGTTTCTACCTTTAGCCCTAAATGTTATGTATTTTCATTTCCAAGCTATATTTGGGTCTTGCCTTGATAGTTCCTATTAAAAGGTATTCGACTTGTGTTTGGGTCTTAATTGTACTTTTTTGATTATTATAGGGCGTGCCGGTGACCCGAGGCTCACGTCGGGCGAAAACTTGTGAAATTTCTTTGTTTGACTTGGTGAGTGTACTACTCACATGTTTGTTATTCCGTAGTTTTCTTGTACTTGAATTCTGTGATTTGGACTAGGTGAGGCGAGGGTGTACTTTACCACTCTCGTACTCTCTGGCCTCTTGATTGTTTATTATATCACTTGAATACCCTTGAATGTACCTGATTTGGTGTCGATTGGATACCATTGTTTACTGTATCTCTGAACCTTTACTGTTCACTCTGAGCTCTACCTCATTGGAAGTCAATGGACTCGAGCCAGTAAGGACTTGGTCGGGGACATTTGACAAGCCATGGGGACTGTATTTGGGAATCTTTGGGTATGAGACCCTTGATTCCGGTATACTCGAGTAATACCAATTCTGTACTGTTTGGTGTTCGGGCCCGGTAAGGGGAATGTGAGGTGGACGGATAATTGGAGTAAAGAGGAGTCTACGGTCATGATTACCTGATATACATTGACGGAGGGTCAATGAAATGAGATCAAGTATGGCAAAGCGGAAAAGGGCTCCTGAGAGCCACCCGTATCCTTTATTCCTTACACTTGCGTGTGGTTACTATTGCTTACTTGACATGCGTATTTGGATTGAATATTTCTTGTGTTTACGTGCTCTTGGTATATGTACGTGATAGTACCTCATTGGGCGAAAGCTCACTCCGTTAATTTTGTTTTCCTTACAGGAAATTATCTTTTGGACTTTTGATTTTGAAGAATGAGTTGAGTAGAGCTAGTCAAGAGATTTTGTATAGCTCCTCAATAGTTGGAACCGTAATTGTACTTGGATTTAATACTTCCTTTTGGCTTGTAAACATACGAATGTGGTTTGTAATAGTGAGCGTACTCTTGTCCAATGTATTATATTTGGCTTGTATATATTCTTTTTAGTGAATGTTAGATTACCTGTATTCGATTGGGTCTTGGCGGATGGTGACGTGGCAGTCACTATTCACCCTACGTTTTGACTTTTGTTGTCCGTTTTACGATTGTTGGGTTGGCTTAGCGCGCTAATAGTTTCCCGAACGACTTGAGTCAGGATTTGACATTTTAGTAGTCCTGGCGAGAGTTGGGCAGGCAGTCTGCTAACTCCTTTGGTACGCCTTAGGGGAAGGTGGGGCTGTTACAAGTGGTATCAGAGCCTGGCTAGAAATAACCTGGGCGAACCTGAAACCTGTTTCTTAGAACTCTTGGGGATTGTGTTTAGACACCATTAAGTGTGAATATATTGTTTAAGCTATAAACCTTTGCTATCTTTGTAGGTTATGGCAGGTACCAGTGGAGCAGGCGGAGGCGAGCCACCTCAGAGGCGCCCCCGAGTCATCGACTATCAGGAGAGACCCGGAGGTCCGATCCGGCTATGGTATACTGCTAGCCGGACCCGCCGCTGTAGGCGTTGCCAGTTTTACTCCTACGCGGACCACGTGGTTGAGGCGGTACTTGCCGAGCGACGGAGGCTTAGATGTGACGCCGCCAGGGAGCGTACTGAGACCCTTAGGCTTAGGGGCCTCATGCGGATGCAGGCCGATAGGATCGGAGAGCTCCAGGGGGACGTGGCCATGGAGCAGGAGAGGACGAACGCTCTGAGAGAGCAGCTGCAGGTGGTTAATGACCGCCTTACTCGAGTAGTCCGGGAGGTGAGAGATCGGTCCGGCGCTATTATCGATGAGTTTGGGGCACTCATCCAGGGAGTGATTGGCGCCAATGCGCCAGGGGGAGTTCCAGGTGGCGGAGCTCCAGGTCAGGGAGGCGCCCCTAGCTCTAGCTCTGGGGGGAGTCGGTTGGCTCTGTCGAGGACTAGATTAGGGTTTTGAGCCTTGTTTTGATCCCGTGTGAGGGATACCTAGGAAAAGCTTTTGGTTAGTTGTTTTGTACCTTTTGGACCCTAGGTTGTACAGTGTATTTTGGTAGACCCTCTTTTGGCTTCACGGGAGTACCCATGTATATATTTGCTTGACTGCTCATGTATGACTGTTTGACACAGTTATGTGTTCCATGTATAAATGCTCTATGTGTATACATGCCTTATGTGGTGTTTACTTTTGGTTCTTTGTTCATGCTTTTATGACTATATTTATATGCACTTTTAATATTAACTTTGTGCCTCGACTTTAGATTGACTTAGAGAATGGAAGGCACTCGTAGTGGACGAGGCAGCGGGCGCGGGGTTAGGCAACCCACAACTGACGAGGGTATTAGGGATACCACGACTGAACCAAATCCTGAACCTAGGGTTGACCCTAGTGCCCAGATAGCTGCTGCTATGCAGCAAATGACTGACCTGTTGGCCCACGTAGTGCAACAGCAGGGCCAACCTCCTATCCAGCAACCTGGGAACCCTGGCCATGTAATAGAGAGTGAAGATCGGGCCCTAGAGAGATTTCAGAAGTTCTCTCCACCAAAATTTCTGGGCGGGCCAGATCCGGACGTGGCCGAAAAGTGGTTAGAGAAAATGATAGATATTTTTGCCACCCTACACTATTCAGAGGAAAGACAGGTTACTTTCGCTGTCTTTCAATTGGAAGGGGCCGCGCGTTCTTGGTGGAACATGATACGAATGAAGTGGGACCGGGAACAAACACCAAGAACATGGGTAAACTTTATGAGGAACTTTAATGCGAAATACTTTCCTCCTTTGGTTTAGGAAAAGAAGGAAGACGAGTTTATTAGGCTCCGTCAGGGGACTCAATCAGTGGCTGAGTACGAAAACCAGTTTACTAGTTTATCTAAGTTCGCCCCTGAACTCATTCTAACGGAGCAAAGGAGAGTTCGGCGTTTTACTCAGGGGCTCAATGTGGAAATTCAAAAGGATCTGGCGGTAGCCCAGATCCATACTTTTAGTGACGCCGTGGAGAAAGCTTTGCGAGTTGAAAATGCAAGGCTTCAAGTAAGGAATTTTCAGGTAAAAAAATGGGGGTTCTCTGCGAGTAGTTCGACCCAAGGGGATAAAGGGACCCCTCCCAAGTTTGGAAAAGGAGCCGGTGGAGGAAGGCAACCGGGGATGACACGAGGGACTCCGCCAAGGGGTGGTCACAATGGACGGGGCCCACAGAAAAGCACCTCACAAGGAAGTTCGGCCTCAGTTGCACGCGGACCCTGTGGATTTTGTGGAAAACCAAACCACACTGAGGACAACTATTGGAGGAAGGAGAGAAGATGCTTGCGCTGCGGGAGTGCAGAGCATCAAATAGCTAACTGCCCAGTGTTACCTCGGGAGGCGAGAGCAACCACCCAATCGTCAAAGGCCAACTCGGGACAGTCCAAGGTAGAAGGGACAAAGCCAAAGGTGCCAGCTCGGGTTTACTCCCTTGAGCAACAACAAGTTCCTGATCCCTCTGGGGTTGTAGAAGGTACGATCCTTGTTTTCCACCGTCTAGCTAGGATTTTGATCGACCCTGGTGCTACCCATTCCTTTGTTAACCCCGATTTTATGTGCGGCATTAATATAACCCCTGTTAGCTTGCCTTATGATTTAGAAGTTAGTACTCCTACGGGTGACCAATGTTTGATTACTGGTTTGATGTATGCGAATTGTGAAATATGGGTAGGAGAGAGAAAGCTTTTGGGGAATCTTATAAGTTTGGCCATTAAGGGGTACGACGTTATATTGGGTATGGACTGGCTAGCTAAGTACGATGCACAGCTCGATTGTAAGAGAAAAGTAGTGGAATTTCGTATACTGGGGGAGGCGACCTTAAGGCTAGATGTAAGAGTTAGTTTAGCCTCATCTGCATTGATCTCGGGTATTAGGGCTAGGAAATTTCTGTATAGAGGGGCCCAAGGGTTTCTAGCTTTTCTGATAAACACTCCCACTGATAAGTTGAGGGTGGAAGATGTGCCTATTGTAAGTGAATATCCGGATGTGTTTCCTGATGAATTAGTAACTTTACCTCCGGAGAGAGAGATAGAGTTTAAGATTGACCTATTGCCAGGAGCGTCACCTATCTTTAAGACCCCCTATCGAATGGCACCTGCTGAACTCAAGGAGCTGAAGTTGCAGTTGCAAGACCTGTTGGAGCGTGGCTTTATTCGTGAGAGTGGATCTCCTTGGGGGGCTCCGGTACTATTTGTTAAGAAGAAGGATGGAACTTTAAGATTATGTATCGACTATCGGGGATTAAACAATATGACCATTAAGAATAAATACCCACTTCCCCATATCGATGAATTGTTTGACCAGCTGCAAGGCGCAGTGGTCTTTTCAAAGTTAGATCTCCGACAGGGTTACTATCAGTTGCTAATTAAGAAAGAAGATGTACCCAAGACTGCTTTCAATTCTAGATATGGGCACTTTGAGTTTGCGGTCATGCCCTTTGGGTTGACCAATGCCCCTGCCGCCTTTATGGATTTGATGCATCGGGTTTTCAAACCCTACCTGGACCGATTTGTTGTCGTGTTTATTGACGACATTTTGGTTTATTCTAAAACCCGTGAGGAACATGAGCAACATTTGAAGTTAGTGTTACAAACCCTGAGAGATCATCAGCTATACGCCAAATTTAGTAAGTGTGAATTTTGGCTGGAGAAAATCTCTTTCTTGGGACATGTGATTTCATGGGATACTAAGTGTGAAACTAGTTTTCAGGAGTTGAAGCGAAGGTTAACCAGAGCTCCCGTTTTGGCCTTGCCTAGTGGGAAGGACAATTTCACTGTTTATACCGATGCTTTGAAGGAAGGTTTGGGGTGTGTGTTAATGCAAAATAAGAACGTGATTGCCTTTGCCTCTAGGAAACTAAAAACCCATGAACAAAACTACCCGACCCATGACTTGGAGTTAGCTGCTGTGGTCTTTGCTCTGAAAAAGTGGAGACACTATCTCTACGGGGTTACTTTTGAGGTTTATTCAGACCATAAAAGTCTTAAGTACCTTTTTTCTCAAAAAGAGTTGAATATGAGGCAACGCCGGTGGATGGAACTCTTAGAAGATTACGCTGCACGATCAACTACCATCCGGTAAGGCTAACGTAGTAGCGGATGCCTTAAGTCGGAAGGCTCAAGTAGCAGGGTTGATGGTCAAGGAGTGGGAGATGTTAGGAGCAGCTAGTGAGTGGAACCCTAGCTTGGGATGCGAGAAAATAACTTTTGAAAATATTCGGGTAACATCTACTATTCTTGATCGAATTAAAGAAGCCCAGGAAAAGGACCCGATGGTACAAAAGTGGAAGGAAAAAGTAGAAAAGGAAGCATTACCTGATTTCAATTTGGGTCCTGAAGGGATTTTGAGGTATAGAAACCGAGTAGTGGTGGCCAATGATGAAAACCTGAAAAGGGAAATTTTAGAGGAAGCCCATCGATCGAAATACACGATCCATCCTGGTAGTAATAAAATGTACCAAGACCTGCAACGGTTGTACTGGTGGGATAAAATGAAAAGAGAGATTGCTCAATATATCAAAACCTGTTTGATTTGCCAGCAAGTCAAGGCTGAACACCAAAAACTCTCCGGACTGTTACAACCTCTTGAGATACCCGAATGGAAGTGGGAAAATATCACGATGGATTTTGTTTCTGGACTGCCAAGAACTCAAAAAGGACATGATGCCGTTTGGGTGATCGTTGATCGGTTGACCAAATCGGCTCATTTCTTACCTGTGAATGTGAAGGATTCCATGGATAAGCTGGCTCGATTGTACCTGAATGAAATTGTGAGGTTACATGGGGTTCCAGTGAGTATAGTTTCCGACCGAGATCCTCGTTTTGTATCGAGGTTTTGGCAAAAGTTTCAGGAGCACTTAGGAACTAAAATCAACCTTAGTACCACCTATCACCCCCAGATGGATGGACAGTCAGAGCGAACAATTCAAACCCTCGAGGATATGTTACGGACATGTATTCTGGATTTTGGGAGTAATTGGGGTCAACATATGACTTTGGTAGAGTTTGCCTACAATAATAGTTTCCATTCGTCTATTCAAATGGCACCATATGAAGCTCTCTACGGACGAAAGTGTCGTTCACCCATCTATTGGGATGAAGTAGGGGAAAAGAAAATTTTAGATCCAACAACCATTCCCTGGATGGAGGATGCACAATAAAAGGTTAAATTGATCCGTCAAAAACTCCAAACAGCTCAAAGCCGACAAAAGAGCTACGCCGATAACCGAAGGAAAGATTTGGAGTTCGAAGTTGGAGACCGTGTTTTTCTTAAGATCACGCCACTACGAAGTGTCACTGTGACGCCCCGGAAAAAAATGAGTTTGAGAACCCGAAAATTTTCTAATTTTCTAGGGTTTATTTTATTTAATCGCCCGCATTTTCTACATTTTCTTGATTAGAAAAATTCCCCAGATAAAGTTTATGAGCAAAGATAGTTTTAAAATGATTTTTCTAGTATCGGTTAGTTTTTGAGAAATTAAGAGCGTATTTTGAACGTGGGACCCGCAAGTGCGGTAAATGTAATATATTTTTGATAACTTGTTGGAGTTTTGTGCTAAGTGATATTTTTCTACAAGGTGTTAAGAGATATTTATGGATTGGTGTGAGAGGGAACAAAGAGATAGAGATTCATTATTTAAGTGACAAGTGTCGCTTGGCCATTGGGTGGAATTTTTGACTTTTATGCCACGTCTTACCATTTGACTTAATAAACTAAAACTTTACCAAAAATTTGCTCCATTTCCAAGCTTCATGGCCGAACCTCTCTCAAGAAAGGAAGAAAGGAAAGCTTTCATCTTACTTCTTCATTTCTTGCTCCAATCAAACAATTTAACCGATTAAACTTGGATTTGCTCCATAAAAACCTTTCTCTTGGTAGTATTAAGGTGTGTAGTGAAGTGGTTTGAGAAGCAAAGGTGCTAAGTTGGGTCTTTTCTTGGGTTTGTAAGGTAAGTGACTAAGGAACCTTTCCTTTGATCTTGATAATGTTCAATTAGTGATTGGTGGTGGTTGAATAAGTGATTTTATGGTTGATTTCCTGATTTTGGTTGAAAATGATGAAGTTTTATTATTTTTGGGGATTTTTCTGTTTTCATATGGATATGATTGTGTAGCTATATATGATGATTGGAAATGATGTTTAAGGACTCTATGAGGTGGAAAAAGTGATTAATTGCAATCAATTTCTGTTTTGGAAGAAATTTCAGAAAATCAGGGTTTTGTGATGAACATTCTGTCCGAATTTTTAGGTCCTAGATAGAGGCCTAATTGGCCTTTGCTTAAAACATGAAAGTTGTAGGGAATGACATTTTAAAGGTGCCTACAAAATTTCAGGTCAATCGGAGCAGTGTGGAATGAGAAAAGTCGAAATTACTATTGCTGTTCTGGTTTTACCCGAAATTGAGAAGTGCGTCTGTAATTGGTTGTTTTGGCTGGAATTGCTTCTGAATTAGTTGTTGAGGCCTACTGATGAAATTTAGCCCCGTTTCTTAGCTTTCAGCTGGTTTTGGAATTTCTGGATTTGGATTTGGAGAGCCTGAGTTATGATGTTTCCGCTAGAATGCGTTTTGTGAATCTATTTTTGTGATTCTGGTGTGGTATCTTGCATTTTTGACCTGGTTACACTCGAAATTGGGTTGAGTGACCTTCTACAATATTGTAACCCTATCTCTTAGCTTCGAAACGGTGTATCTTGCACCTTCATCCGACAATCGTAGTGCCTTTGGTACCACTACCGCAAAATGACGTCAAAACCTGTTTTTCTGGTTTTGAGCTTAACTTTCATTTCCACACTTTTCCTAGTTTGACTTGTCTTTGTATTACTTGGAGCTTGCTGAATGACTATTGGATGAACTTGTTGTTGTGTGTGTACCTTTGGGACTGGTTGAAGAAATAATGAAGCCATGATGGCTGGAAAAGTTAGCAAATTCAGGGGAAGTGCTGTCCGAACTTTGAAGGGACTTGTTTGCATTGAGTTTGTGATCTAAGACTTGGATTTGAGCAATGCAATGTTATGTGATGGATGATTTCTGAGCCATGGAGGTGAGTGACCTCAAACTACTTCAAAAGCTATTTATGAACCGTTTCTTACATTATTTACTTTTGAACTGTTTCCAAAGTTACTTTTGAAATGTTTTCTTGCATATCATGTGTGCTGGCATTTGAGTGTGCCTTGTTTGCTATATTTCTTGACTTCATGACTTGTATTTTGGTTGATAACGTGTTAAGCGCTTATAATGATTTCCAAAACGAGTTTTCGAGGCGAGTGTGTACTTTATCGCACTCGACCTCGATAAATGTGAAATTTTCGATTGAAATGTTACTTGCGCATGAATGTAAGCCTTTTGGGCTGAACTGGCCATTGCCCCTTGTTACCGGTCGTCTTGAGCCAGAAGCGGACTCGGTCAGGCGATTAGGAACTTGGGTGAACGTTTGGTATACTCGAGTATTACCTATGTAGGTTGGTGGAGCCTGGCCAAAAGCCAGGGACGGGGTGAATGAAATGAAGTGAATGACCAAATGAGCGAGGAAATGTCAGGAGAATGAATGTATCCTTTCATGAATGTTACTATCGCTTTCCATTGTAAATGTTTCTTGAATTATTGATAATCCATATTTACTGTTTTGCAAATGATGTAGTTGTTTCCGGATTTATCATTTAATTTATGACATCATTGCTATATGACATCATTGAAATGAACTATTGTGAAACCGATTTGATTAATGATTTTCTGGTTACTCGCTGAGCTTTTAGCTCACCCCAAAAATGTTTTATTTCCCCCCCAGGACTCAAGGCGAAGAAAAGCTTGGAGTGCTTATTCACGTGACTGGATGGCTTATATCGTGTACAGTTTAAGTTTGGATCTATTTTATGTACGAGTTGGTCTTGTATAAATATTTGAAATTGATATGGATGTAAGGATACGTTCCACGATTGGAATCAGTTTCCGCTGCATTTGTAATATGTAATCATCGGAGAATTTGATGTAATTTTGAGATTTATATTGTAATCTGTTTGAGGAATGTAGTGAACGACTGAGTCCCGGCGAGAGCTGGGCAGGCGACCCGCCGAACCCTGGGGTACGCCCTAGGGGGAGGTGGGGCCGTCACAGTTGGTATCAGAGCCATATGCCGACGGTTGGGACTCTACGTCCTTTTACTGGAAAAGCCCCGAGCCTCTCGTTCGTGAAGAGTCACGAAGCGAAACTCTCCGTAGGGGATGCCCGCGTGTGGGTGGCAAGCTGATAGGTACCTTGTGATGTGACCCTGAGAACTGTCACAGTTGGTATCAGAGCCTAGGTTTCAGATCTCTGTAGTGTATCCTAGGCTTGAAGTTTAGGATGCTGGACTGTGGGTTTGGTTTGCAATAGTAGTGATTCTTGCGGGATGTCTTGACTTGATTGGTACAAGAGGGAATGTCGAGGACGACATTCTTTTAAGGAGGGGAGATTGTGACGCCCCGGAAAAAAATGAATTTGAGAACCCGAAAATTTTCTAATTTTCTAGGGTTTATTTTATTTAATCGCCCGCATTTTCTACATTTTCTTGATTAGAAAAATTCCCCAGATAAAGTTTATGAGCAAAGATAGTTTTAAAATGATTTTTCTAGTATCGGTTAGTTTTTGAGAAATTAAGAGCGTATTTTGAACGTGGGACCCGCAAGTGCGGTAAATGTAATATATTTTTGATAACTTGTTGGAGTTTTGTGCTAAGTGATATTTTTCTACAAGGTGTTAAGAGATATTTATGGATTGGTGTGAGAGGGAACAAAGAGATAGAGATTCATTATTTAAGTGACAAGTGTCGCTTGGCCATTGGGTGGAATTTTTGACTTTTATGCCACGTCTTACCATTTGACTTAATAAACTAAAACTTTACCAAAAATTTGCTCCATTTCCAAGCTTCATGGCCGAACCTCTCTCAAGAAAGGAAGAAAGGAAAGCTTTCATCTTACTTCTTCATTTCTTGCTCCAATCAAACAATTTAACCGATTAAACTTGGATTTGCTCCATAAAAACCTTTCTCTTGGTAGTATTAAGGTGTGTAGTGAAGTTGTCGCGCCCCATGTTTTTGGAAAAAAATAAAATGTTTTGTTTTTGTTGGATTTTATTGATTTGGGAAAAATGAATTTTGTTGATAAAAACAAAAATGGGTCTAAATGGAACTTTTAAAAATGCGACGATTTGACCCAAGAAAAATAGTTCAAAAAGGGTTTTTTATATGAAAAATGGAGTCGCCACTTGGTATAGAGTTAGGGTGTACCAAGTCACCCAATAAGTGAATTTTTTAAGGAAAAAAGTAAGAAACCCTTTTGAACGACTCCTAGTCCACGCAAACAAAGAAAAAGGTTCGGGAGTCACATTTGACGAAGGGGAAGGCAAGGATAAAAATCCAAGGCATCCCTTCGACCTAGCCAAGGCTAGTTGCGTGATTTAACCCTTATTTTCCTATATTTTCTACCCAAAATATGTATTGCAAGTTGGATTGACTAATGAATGAGAAATGCAATCCTAAATCTAAGAAATGTTTCCTTATGAGGCTTTTGGTCCCATTCACACGAGTCGTGACGGCCAATAAAGAAAGCCTCATAGAAAATCGGGAATGATGCAAATGATGACTCAAAAATGAAAGTGTAAGTGTGCTTGGTGTAGGAAAAGTGCAAGTGTGCATTTTGAAAATGTTTGTGTGCAAATGAATGAAAATATAAATGCTCGTGTGTAAGTGAATAAAAATAGTAAATATATAAGTAAAAATGGGTGCAATGTGTGAAATGACAAAGTAAAGAAAGTGAAGAAGTGTGTGAGTATGACATGTGCATTTAAGATATATAATTAGTGAGGAAAATAGTGAGGAAATAAAAATGCATGAAACTTAGAGGGATGCATCAAGTCGGGTACGGGGATGACCTCTAGTTTTATGATTTTAATTTTCCCTCGGATTAGAAGGTAAAACTAGCGTGCTAAGGCTATCGAGTAGCCACACTCGCTCGTTTCCCTTATCAAGAGGGGATTTTCACGCAAATGAACCCTAACTAGCATGAGATGCAAGTCCTAAAGTGAAGGGGAAGGGGTTTGAGGAACATACCAAATGATAAACTAAGGAAAAATGCGTGATATGTGGTGATCATGCACTTAATGAAAAAGGAAAAAACCTATTGGGTCTAGCATTGGGCTAGCCCATCCTATGAATTCCGACTAGCGTTGGACTAGTGGAAACGATAAAAGAAGCCACAACTAGCGTTGGACTAGTGTGGTGACGTACATTCATCCATTCCATTCATCCACACTATAAAAAGCGAGTAGACATGCGAATCACTTATAAACACGTAGCACATAACACCTAGCATGCTTGACTAGATGCAAAATCCTAATAAAGCATTTAACATATAACACATAGGCATGCAACCATTACATTTGCTAACTAAAACAAAGGGGAAAGGGAAAATGGACCAAATTACTTGCTACGCCCTATCTATTACAAGCCAAGAGGTGTACACATACCCCATTAATAAAAATCAAAAGCAAATGAAATAAATGAAAGGAAATAAGGAGAGGCTAGGAAAGCAAGTAGACATGCAAATTTCAATTAGCACATTAGTCCACATAGGAGAGAAACAAAAAGATAAAAGGAATTATACCACTCCCTTTTGTAGTGTTAAATGGACGAAACTTAAACTGGGCTAAGTCACCAACTAACGGGATAGCATGTGCTAAAACCATTCAAAGCAAAGGATTAACGCACCAATTTAATGATAAAAAATGTAAATAAATCAAATGACATCTATCAAACCATCAAAAAGAAATTTCCTACTAAGGACTCAAACATAACCCTTACCCAAACATTCGAATCAATCGAACATTTAAGAACTTTAAAGGTCCAAAACAAAGCAAGGGTCAAGCAATCAAACACATAAACATGGAATTGAACAATTAGAAGCGTTTAAATGCCTAAGATTTCCATATTCGTGAAATAAAGATCCCAACTATTGATTGAATCATCAAAACATCCAAGGTCCACACAAATGCACATTACCACATGAATCTAAATGAAACTCTTGAAACTCTTTGAATTCACCCTAAATCCCCTTACCAATCTATCCAAGAGTCAACCCAAAACATATAACCATCAATCAAAATCCTAGAACGGCAAGGTTAATCAAATAATTCAAGTAATTGAGCCATGGTGGAACTAAGATAGACATGGAAGTTACGTTGCCGTTGTTTTAGGACCTAATTGCAAACACATGAAGTCATTCAAGTCCAAATGAAACGCTCAAGAGTCTCAAAGATTTCCAACGATAGAATTCCAAACAACTGTTCAAATTGTAATAAACTTAGGACTCAATTGCAAACCAAGGACCCAAATGCAACCACTAATCTAATCAAACAAGGTCAATTGAGACATTTAGGAATTTTGAAAGTCCAAGAGCCAAGGAAGGTCAAAGAGCAAGAAAGAGGTCAAGGCCCATTTATTTCAGAAAATTTCAAGAAAGAGGCAACCACATAATCATTTAGACACCAAGTTTCACAATCCATGCATTAAGCATCACCTTAGCAAAATATGATAATCAATGAAGGCAAGCAAGCAATTGAATTGAAACATTAGTGCTGCCAAAGACTCAATTGTGAACACTAACCAAGCATTCAAGCTTAGTCAAACACTTTTAAGAATTTCAAGAGTCTAAGGGCAAAGAAAAAACCCAGCCATGGTTCAAATGCAAATATTTTAGGGCCTAATGGCAAGAAATCAACACATATTTGGGCCTTTGAAGAAATGATTGGGAAATTAGGGGTTAAAGCATAAATTTCAGAATTGTTTCATGCATGCAACGTAGAAGATTTCTGCATTTTGAAGCTTTCTACAACTAAACACATGTCTGCTGCATTTTTATTTCTAAGCTTTGCGGCAATTTCCAGCTGCAACTACATCCATTTCATCATACAAACAAATTCAGAAATTGTTGACCAAATCAAAACATTGAAATTTTGTTTGCAAAAACTAAGATAGCACATCTGATCTGATTGACAACACAAGAAGGAAAAAAAACTGCAGCCAGATTTCTTTCGACAATCACAGACTAAGCAACCTATTGACCTCTGCTGCTAAACTCCCAAACTCTCTCAAAACGGATAAATCAAACATTTTAAACAGCACAAAAAACTTCAGCAGCCAAAAGTGCAGGCCTGCTGCATTTCATCTTCGAACATGAACTTCAGAATCTAATACAACTTTGATCAAAACTCGATTCACCAGACATCAAAACTCTAAACTAAGCAAACAAATCAA
The DNA here is from genome assembly GCA_036785865.1 of Coffea canephora. NCBI lineage: Eukaryota > Viridiplantae > Streptophyta > Magnoliopsida > Gentianales > Rubiaceae > Coffea > Coffea canephora. The sequence goes on along the minus strand of CM071920.1, from coordinate 29,530,105 downwards.
GAACTTCAGCATCTAAACAGGCTAGAAACTTAGCAAAATGTTATGTAAAAAATCTGGAAAAACATGCAAACATTTGATGTTCGAAAGCTGCTGGAATTTTCTTACTTACTCGGCCGAGAAAACATTCATGAAAACGACCCCATACATTTCCCATCATTCAAACACTGTGAGGCCCCAGTTCGTACTACGTTGATATATTCATTAATTTGGCGGTAACGTTTGGTTTTGGGAGTATTTCGAAAACCCTAAGTAGGGAGTAAGATTTAAACCCTAGTTTTGTATTCGAACAAGTTTGAGTGGTGATTAAAGTTAGTTATGTTAATGTGTGTTTTAGTGTGGGTAAGTATAGGATTTAATCCATTTTGTATAGATTAATTAAGTTTAAGAAGGTTAGAAACCCGAAGTGAACAAAAACCCTAATTTCCGGTTAAGATTGGAAACTCGTCTTTTCTACATTTTTCTGTATTAGAAAAATTCCCCAGATAATTTTTATTGAGTAAATGGAGTTTTTAGATGATTTTTCTAGTATTAGTTGGTTTTTGAGAAATTAACAACGTATATCGAACGTGGGACCCACGAGTGCGAAAAGTTCGGAAAATTTCGGCCGATTAGGTTAAGTTTCGAATACTGGGTTTAATTTACCGGGTGTTAAGAGATAAGTAGAGATTGCAATTTGGATTGATATGAGAGAGAAAAGTTAGGTAGATATTTCATAAAAAGGTGACAAGTGTCACCATAAGATTAACTCTTACAATAAGATTTACTATTCCATTTTTTGACTTTTGACCCAATTGGTTAAATATCTTAAAATTAACCAAAAATCACCATTTTTCTCTTACCTTTGGCCGGCCCTCTCTCTTGCAAGAAGGAAGAAAACCTCTCTCAATTCCTTGCTCTAATCTTGCCCAAATCAACAACTTAACCGTTTAATCTTGAATTCCTTCCATAAAACCTCTTAGTTTAGTGCTTGTAAGGTGTTGTGTGGAGTTGTTTGGAAGCTTAAGGTGCTAAGTGGTCTCTCTTCTTTGGTTCTAAGGTAAGTGACTATGGAACCCCTCTCTTCTATCTAAAGATGCTTAATAAATGACTTGTGGTTGCTATGAGTGTGATTTTGTGGACTATTTCTTGATTTTAGTTAAGATTGATGAAGTTTTCTTTTTATTTGGAATTTTTGCTGGTTGCATATGATCACTATGATGTGGCTATGTATGATGATTGGGAATGAGGGGTAATGACTCTAGTAAGTGCAAATGAGTGATAATTGCAAGTAATTTTGGATTTGGAGGAAATTTCAGCAACTTAGGGTTTCACCACCCCCTTTTCTGTCCGGTTTTGTATCTCCTACATAGAGGCCGAATTGGCCTTTGCTTAAAACATGAAAGTTGTAGGTATTGATGTGTTTGAGGTGCCTGTAAAATTTCAGGTCATTTGGAGTAGTGTAGAGTGAGATATGTCGATTTTACTGTTGCTGTTCTGGGTTGATCAGAATGTGAAAACTGCACTTGTAATTGGTTGTTTTGGCTGGTATTGCTTCAGAATTAGTTGTTATGGTCTTCTAATGAAATGTAGCTTGATGTATTAGCTACCATATGCCTTTGGAATTTCTGGATTTGGACTTGTGTAGGCTGAGTTATGATGTTTGCACTAGAATACGTTTTGTGAATCTGTTTTTGCGATTCTGGTATAGTATATTGCACTTTCGACCTGGTTTGACTCGATACTTTTGGAGAATGTAATTATAACTCTTTTGGGGTTGTATATATTGTTTTTGGTGCTCCTTCGAACTTTAAGTTTTGAGTCCTGGCGCGAGCTAGGCAGGCGGCCCGCCGATACCCTTGGGTTCGCCCTTGGGAGAAGTGGGGTCGTCACAAACACAACATACAAAGACTTGAAACAAAAGTAGGGGAAATATCTAACCAGCTTTTGAACAACAAAAATGGAACGATATGATTTGAAAACATACTGACTTTAAAAAAACAAGAATTTCTGCAGCTTTTCTTTGCAAATCCAGCATGTTAACACGCATTTACATGACCCAAGGAAACCTGGAAATGCCTTACTCAATATCCCAGAACTTCAACCCAATCTACTTTAGACTAAACAGCGAAATTATAAGTTCAATCATTGTCCTCCTCCCCCACAAAAAAAATCAGAAGCAAAAGATGTAAACTTTGGCTATTTTCAGCAGTAAACTTCAGACCGTGCATTACCAGATTGCAACATAAGCATAATCATTGAATGACAACCAAGAACATGCGGCCTGCTAACCAGATTCTACAGCATTTAAGTAAGCAAACAAAAACCATGATACAAACAATAGCAGCAAAAGGCAACAGCTTTAGACTGTCCAATGAAAGGGACCGCACAAAAATAGCATCTGTCTAGCAACCAAAACCACAACGCATGAATCCAGAATCTCTGGTCTACTAAGCTTGAAGCCTCAGGGAAATGACACAAGACTAACTAAAGGAAAGGATGGATTTACCTGAGGATGCTAGCGTAACCGACGAAGGTGAGGTATTTCAGGGAGATCACAAAGCCGCCAGAACGAAACCAGAAATTATGCTGCGGCGATTTCCAGTGATGCAGAACCCGTTACTTCAAACTTCAATCTATTGGCCTGGGAGATAATTTCAGCCGCCTATTGTTGACCAAAGCTTGTTCCTTCTCTGGTTTCTTTTCACTCTCGAAGCTTTCCCTCACTCTTTCTAGTTTTTGGTTCCTATTTTCCTTTGTTTCTCTCTCGCTCCAAGGCTCCAACCCCCCCAGATTTTCAACCGTCAATCACCCCCAGTCTTCTCTCTCAATTGTCGGCCCTCCCTTTCTCTCAAACTCCTCTGTTTTTCTCTTACGGAAGCCTCTCTCTCGCTTTCCTCACCCTCCAAACCTTCTCTTCGGTTCTCTCCTTCTTTTTTTCCAAACTCAGCCGCTAATTCCTTTCTTCTCTCAAACCCCTCCTCTTCAATCTCTCGGCTGTTGTTCCCTTTTATAGGAGACTCCAGTCTTAAACCCTCACCTCAACGTTGAGGATGAGGGACTTGTTACTTCCATCAAATCTAGCCCTCCGCTGGGGGCGTGCGTGACTGTCCTTTGCACGCTGCAAAAATTTGCAGCGTGCATGCTGCGGCTCTTTTTTTTTTTTTTTTTTTTTTTTTTTTAAAATTAATTAAACAACAAAAATAATAATAATAAAACAATAATAATTAATGATGAAAACAACTTAATTAACATTAGATAAAAATAAACTAAAAGCAACAAAAATGCAATTTTCCATTTTTCCATTTTTCTCATTTTTCAACTTAATAAAATAAAATGCCAAAAAGCTGAATTTAAAAGAAATAAACATATTTTTGTGAACAAATTTTCCTTTTTTTCCTCTTTCTTTTTTTTTCATTTTTCCAATCCAACTAAAGCCTATTTTTCAATTTTTCTTCTTTTTTCCTATTTTTCTTTAATTTTCTCTTTTCTCCTTTTTTTTTTCTTTTCTTTTTCATTTTTCCTTCGAGAAAGCATTGAATAAAAACAAAATGATTAAAACATATTTTTAATGTTTTCCTTTTCTTTTCCTAAAAACTCTATGCTAATTTTAAACTTAAAAACTAAAACTAAAAACTAAACTAAAAGTAAATAAAAATAAACAGCAAATGAAATAGGTCAACTAAAAAGGCGAAAATGAATAAAACCAAAATATCATAACAACTAATAGTGCAAAACACACAATAACGAACTAAAATGCAAGCAATCTAAAATGAAAATCATGAAATAGATGCTACACAAAATTATTCAAAATTTGGTGTCTACAGTTTGCCCCTCTTTGTCTGAGTTTTGAAAAAACTTGAGACAAAGAAGTAGACACCAAATACTTACCTGTGTTATTGGGCTGCAAAAGATTCCAAGGAACAGGAATTACAACACGGGATTGACCCGAACATGAAAAATAAAACGGGACTGACCCGAACAGAATTTAAACGGGACTGACCCGAACATGAAAAATAAAACGGGACTGACCTGAACAGAATTTAAATGGGACTGACCCGAACAGGAATTTAAACGGGACTGACCCGAACAGGAATTTAAACGGGACTGACCCGAACAGAAATTAAACGGGACTGACCCGAACAGGAATTTAAACGGGACTGACCCGAACAGAATTTAAACGGGACTGACCCGAACAGAATTTAAACGGGACTGACCCGAACAGGAATTTAAACGGGACTGACCCGAACAGGAATTTAAACGGGACTGACCCGAACAGAATTAAACGGGACTGACCCGAACAGGAATTTAAACTGACCCGAACAGGAATTTAAACGGGACTGACCCGAACAGGAATTTAAACGGGACTGACCCGAACAAGAATTTAAACGGGACTGACCCGAACAGAAATTAAACGGGACTGACCCGAACAGGAATTTAAACGGGACTGACCCGAACAGGAATTTAAACGGGACTGACCCGAACAGGAATTAAACGGGACTGACCCGAACAGGAATTTAAACGGGACTGACCCGAACAGAATTTAAACGGGACTGACCCGAACAGGAATTTAAACGGGACTGACCCGAACAGAAATTAAACGGGACTGACCCGAACAGGAATTTAAACGGGACTGACCCGAACAGGAATTTAAACGGGACTTCACTGGGGATATTTAAACAATAAATTGAGTTTTTACCTGAAAGTAGTTCACACTTTTGCAGCAAAAGGGAGTTTTGATTTTTGTGACTGAAACGATAACTGATGTCGTTCTTTATGCTCAAATTTCGTTAACAACTTTATCACTTCACCGTTGCTTACTGGGGAACCAGTTCCGACGTTGATTTAAGTGCGGGAAATAGAATGTTTGCAATGTTCCTGCAAGAAAAGAAGAAATAATGGACTTGCCACCATTATTTGATCCGATTAACCTTGAGAATCGTGTAAACATGAGTCTTGTGATGCTTTTACTTCTGCTTTGCGACGTTTGCCTTAGTCGAACTTGAAACCTTTCAGATTCTGAAACTGATAAAATACGGATCTACCACGTCATCCAATCCAGGTGGTATCTTTGTTGCATGTTGCTCTCTGTAGCTGATGATTGAATCCCTTATCTTTGCCCAAACCTTAGAGTTTATCATTCATTTGAATTCAATGGTGAAAGAATGGTGCATAAAAATTTATCACATAACAATCAATGTATATGCAAGATTATTTCCTATGTCAGGCAAAGATGAACATGCAAAAGAATGCAGACAACCATAGATAGTAGAATGCAAATGGATTAAAGAAACCAGGAGATTTACATTTTGTAAAAAAGTGTTTATACAGAAAATACAAGTTTAGCCAATGAATATCATATTCAAGACTTCGGATATTTTCGCTTCGGAATCCGATACTGGCAGAAGTTTCACAAATATGAGGAAAACCCTCAATGAACCAGGTCACCAGCTATTCCTTCTCGAGCTTGACTGTTGTGAAAACCTACCTTGGCGCCCTTTCGGGTTTTCACCAAGGTTGCCCCCACCCTTTTATTTTTGCTTTTGTTTTTCTTTTCTCTTTTCCTTTTCTTTTTTCTCCTTTCTTTTTCTCTTTTTCTTTTTTCTTTTCTCTTTCTTTTTCTCTTTTCTTTTTTTCTTTTCTTTCGAGGTGCCCTTTCGGGTTTTCACCTAAAGAAGATTGAAATATCTCGACCATGATCGACTCAGAAACATGAATTAAGGATTTCTGGCATCAGTAAAATGTACTTCCCTTGTAAAATTAGGCGAATACATTACGGACATCACCTGCCAGTTGATTAACAAATTTTCTAATGGAAATGCAGCAAGTGACGAAAGCCAGGACTTCGGGCTTTTATAATGAGGTCAGGTGGGGTGTTTTTCAAGAAAAGTTGAGGCTTGAAAGCAAATTTTGATATAAGAGGTGAAATAACTTAAGATTGCACCTTTTTTTTTTTTTTTTTTTTTTTTTTTTTTTGAAAACAATTCCCAAACCGAGGGAAATTTGCCCCAGTTTGATCAGCTTTTCTCTCTTTGCATTTTTCATTGCATTTTCCTCACTTTTGCATTTTTCTTTGAAAACTAAATTTGCCCCAGTGTGGGGTTCTCTCTTTTTCTCTTCTTTCTTTCTCCTTTCAAAATAAATTTGCCCCAGTGTGGGGTTTGCAATTCTCAAGGGTTATCAAATGAAATTTGTCAATTCTGATGGCTCAAAGGGGACAAGTAGAGATAGAATGTTTTTAGCGTAAAAGAAGATGGCCTGACTTGCATTTCGCCATTTGCATGAATTTCTTAAAGAAAATTTGCATGATCAAATGAAAAACTTTTTGCACATATCTGAGTTGATGGGTTGAGGGAATGCCCGTCCATCCATTTCCGCCAAGATGAGCGCTCCGCCAGGTAATACCTTTTGGACAATGAACGGCCCTTGCCAATTTGGAGCAAATTTGCCTTTAGCTTCATCCTGCATTGACAGAATCCGCTTCAGTACCCTATCACCTTCTTCAAATGTCCGCTGATGGACCTTTTTGTTATAAGCTCGGGCCACCCGCTTCTGATAGCATTGACCATGACAGATAGCGTTGAATCTCCTTTCATCGATCGAAGTTAATTGCTCATGTCGCTGCTTCAACCAGTCAGCCTCCTCCAACTTAGCTTCCATAAGGATTCGTAGCGACGGGATCTCAACCTCAGCTGGCAAGACAGCTTCCATTCCATACATAAGTGAATACGGCGTTGCCCCAGTTGATGTTCGGATAGAAGTCCGATATGCCATTAGTGCATAAGGCAGCTTCTCATGCCAATCACGATGCCTTTCAGTCATTTTGCGTATAATCTTCTTCAAATTTTTGTTCGCAGCTTCCACGGCTCCATTCATCTGAGGCCTATAAATAGCAGAATTACGGTGTCTGATTTTGAACTGCTCACATAGTCCATCTACCATGTCATTGTTCAGATTTTTGGCATTGTCTGTAATCAGTGTCTCGGGTACTCCGAAGCGACAAATGATGTGATCCCTCAAGAAATTGGCCACTACTTTCTTCGTTACATGTTTGAATGACTCCGCTTCAACCCATTTGGTAAAGTACTCGATTGCCACCAATATAAATCGATGCCCATTTGAAGCGGGCGGGTCAATCGTGCCAATTACGTCCATACCCCACATTGAACAGGGCCACGGGGCGGTCATGCTATGCAACTCAGTGGGTGGAGCGCGTATAATATCACCGTGCATTTGGCATTTTATACATCTCCGGACAAAGTCTATACAATCATGCTCCATGGTAAGCCAGAAGTATCCGGTTCTCATGATTTTCTTTGCTAGCAAATGGCCATTCATGTGAGGTCCACAAACACCACTGTGCACTTCTTTCATCATATACTGAGCTTCGTTTTCATCAATGCACCTTAAAAGGTTCAAATCCGAGGTTCTTTTGTATAACACTTCTCCATTTAAGAAAAATTTTGAAGCCATTCTACGTAGAAAACTCTTGTCTTTTACACCAGCATGTTGAGGGTAAGACCCCGTTTTGAGAAATTCCTTAATATCCTTATACCAAGGCATGTTATCAGAGGACTCGTCTGTGACCCAACAGTGGGCAGGTTTGTCTTGAAGTTGAATTTGGATTGGTTCGATTTTCAATTCATCTGGATACTGGATCATAGAGGCTAGAGTGGCCAAAGCGTCGGCAAATGCATTTCGGGCTCTCGGGAGATGTCTGAACTCTAAATTTTGAAATTGCTTGGCCAAAGTGAGCAAACTACAATGGTAAGGAAGAATTTTCGAATCCTTGGTTATCCACTGCTTCAAAGTCTGGTGTACGAGCAAATCTGAATCACTGAAAGCTATCAATTCTTTGATTTCCATTTCTAAAGCCATTTTGAGACCAAAAATGCAAGCTTCATATTCGGCCATATTGTTTGTGCAAGCAAATTGCAATTTAGCAGCGGCAGGGTAGTGCTTCCCTTCGGGTGACACCAAAACAACTCCAATTCCAGCTCCGAGAGAATTCGAAGCTCCATCGAAGAAAAGCCTCCATTCAGGACTTTGTTCACTTATATCGTCTATAGCGCCTACAAATAGGACCCTCTCGTCAGGGAAATAAGTACGGAGTGGTTGATAATCATCATCTCTTGGATTTTCCGCCAAATGATCAGCTATAGCTTGCCCCTTGACTGCCTTTTGTGAGGTGAAAACAATATCGACCTCCGAAAGAATTATTTGCCATTTGGCCAATCTTCCAGTCAGCATCGGCTTCTCCAAAAGATACTTCAAAGGATCAGACCGGGAAATAAGATACGTGGTATGGCTCAACAGATAGTGTCTCAACTTCTGGGTTGCCCAGGCCAATGCACAGCAGCTTTTCTCAATGAATGAATAATTAGCCTCGTACTGCGTGAACTTCTTGCTTAGATAGTAAATGGCTTGTTCTTTCCTTCCGGATTCATCGTGTTGACCTAGAACACACCCAACTGCTCCTTCAAGCACGGATAAATACATAATCAAAGGTCGGCCCGGTTTGGGCGGCACTAAGACTGGTGGATGCAACAAATAATCTTTAATCTTGTCGAAATGGCCATTCATGTGAGGTCCACAAACACCACTGTGCACTTCTTTCATCATATACTGAGCTTCGTTTTCATCAATGCACCTTAAAAGGTTCAAATCCGAGGTTCTTTTGTATAACACTTCTCCATTTAAGAAAAATTTTGAAGCCATTCTACGTAGAAAACTCTTGTCTTTTACACCAGCATGTTGAGGGTAAGACCCCGTTTTGAGAAATTCCTTAATATCCTTATACCAAGGCATGTTATCAGAGGACTCGTCTGTGACCCAACAGTGGGCAGGTTTGTCTTGAAGTTGAATTTGGATTGGTTCGATTTTCAATTCATCTGGATACTGGATCATAGAGGCTAGAGTGGCCAAAGCGTCGGCAAATGCATTTCGGGCTCTCGGGAGATGTCTGAACTCTAAATTTTGAAATTGCTTGGCCAAAGTGAGCAAACTACAATGGTAAGGAAGAATTTTCGAATCCTTGGTTATCCACTGCTTCAAAGTCTGGTGTACGAGCAAATCTGAATCACTGAAAGCTATCAATTCTTTGATTTCCATTTCTAAAGCCATTTTGAGACCAAAAATGCAAGCTTCATATTCGGCCATATTGTTTGTGCAAGCAAATTGCAATTTAGCAGCGGCAGGGTAGTGCTTCCCTTCGGGTGACACCAAAACAACTCCAATTCCAGCTCCGAGAGAATTCGAAGCTCCATCGAAGAAAAGCCTCCATTCAGGACTTTGTTCACTTATATCGTCTATAGCGCCTACAAATAGGACCCTCTCGTCAGGGAAATAAGTACGGAGTGGTTGATAATCATCATCTCTTGGATTTTCCGCCAAATGATCAGCTATAGCTTGCCCCTTGACTGCCTTTTGTGAGGTGAAAACAATATCGACCTCCGAAAGAATTATTTGCCATTTGGCCAATCTTCCAGTCAGCATCGGCTTCTCCAAAAGATACTTCAAAGGATCAGACCGGGAAATAAGATACGTGGTATGGCTCAACAGATAGTGTCTCAACTTCTGGGTTGCCCAGGCCAATGCACAGCAGCTTTTCTCAATGAATGAATAATTAGCCTCGTACTGCGTGAACTTCTTGCTTAGATAGTAAATGGCTTGTTCTTTCCTTCCGGATTCATCGTGTTGACCTAGAACACACCCAACTGCTCCTTCAAGCACGGATAAATACATAATCAAAGGTCGGCCCGGTTTGGGCGGCACTAAGACTGGTGGATGCAACAAATAATCTTTAATCTTGTCGAAAGCCTGTTGGCACTCCTCATTCCAATACAACGGCACGTTCTTCCTCAATAATTTGAACAACGGCTCGCATGTGGCAGTTAACTGGCCAATGAACCTCCCGATAAAATTGATCTTTCCTAAGAAGCTTTTCACGTCCTTCTGAGTTTTTGGCACTGGCATATCTCGAATTGCTTTGATTTTTGCCGGATCTATTTCTATGCCCTTCTTGCTAACAATGAATCCCAACAGCTTACCCGCAGGTGCTCCGAAGGCGCATTTTGCAGGATTTAACTTCAAATTGTACTTCCGTAGTCTCTCGAACAGTTTCTTCAGATCAACCAAGTGGTCCTCTGCCCTTTTAGACTTGATTATAATATCATCCACGTAGACTTCCATCTCCCGGTGGATCATATCATGAAATAGGGTTGTCATGGTCCTCTGATATGTTGCTCCGGCATTCTTTAAACCGAAAGGCATGACTCGATAGCAAAACGTACCCCAAGGGGTAATGAAAGCAGTTTTTTCCCTATCCTCCTCTGCCATCAAGATTTGGTGGTAGCCAGCAAAACAATCGCAAAAGGTTTCAATCTCATGTCCGGCAGTATTGTCTAAGAGAATGTGAATATTTGGTAGAGGGAAATCATCCTTAGGACTGGCTTTATTAAGGTCTCTATAGTCAACACAAACTCTCACCTCTCCACTCTTTTTTGGAACAGGGACTGGATTTGAAAGCCAAATTGGGTAATGGGAAACAATGATAATGTTGGTTTTGAGTTGTTTTTCAATTTGCTCTTTTATTTTGAGGCTTATATCTGGTTTGAATTTTCTGGGTTTTTGTTTTACGGGTGGAAAAGAAGGGTCTGTGGGTAACCTATGCACCACCACATCAGTTGAAATACCAGTCATATCATCGTAGGACCACGCAAATACATCCTGGAACATGGTCAAGAATTCAAGCATCTCCTTTCTCTGCCTTTCATTCAAATGAATACTTATCTGCACCTCCTTAACTTCATCCTTAGTGCCAATGTTTACTGTTTCTGTCTCTTCCAAGTTCGGTTTTGGTTTTTCCTCATATTGTTCAAAATCCTTTGCAAAAGAATCGAATACCTCTTCATTATCACTCTCGCTTTGGAACTCGGATTCCTCCAAGTCGTGAGTGATATAGAAATTGTCATTATTGAATTCCAGAACAGTAATATCCAAAGGGTCAGATATTTTTATTTTTGGCCATCTGAAAGAATTAACGAATGTGGGATAATAAGCAAATAAGCATACAACAAACAAATGAACAAACAATATGAATATAGACAACACAACATGATAAGAACAACTTGTGCATTTTCATAAAGACCTTTGATTGAAAGCAAGTGAAAATGAAAATTTAACAATATTTACATGCGCAAAAGGAAAATTGTTTTCATTGGCTATTTACAGATGCAAAAGTATTTTTCATGAATTCATATGAATGATAAACCCCTTTCAGTTTACCGAAACTCCTTCCGAATAGGCAGAAATTCAGCTGTCCAATTGGAAAGCGACCCTTCAGGGATGTCAGGAAATTCGGCCTCGTTCGGGAAATTGTCTTCAAATATTGCCCCAATGAACAGTTGGGACAAACTATCCTCGATTTCTTCAGTTGAATTACCCTCTGACGTGATTATTTCAGCTGGCCGGGGAAAAGTATACCGTAGCGGTGGAATATCGAAAACCCTTTGCCGGCCCTCTTTTTCTGCTCTTTTACGCTCCTTCATCTCCTTGAAATCCTTGGCGGTTGGTCTGAAACCCAAACCAAACGTATCCCTTTTTTCTACTATCTTCACTGGCTTCAGGATCCCTTGCAGTTCACGCCCCAGCCCCTTGTCTAATTTGTATCCTCCACGAATCATTTCCTTAGCCATCATTACACTTGCTTTTGAGAGACCTTGTTCCTCCGTTGTGATCCAACTTACGGAGACTATATCGGATGTGCTATGAGGGGACATGGTAACACTTTGACTACCCTCCTCTTTAACTCCAGAATCGGTGATCACCAGGCAGTCCTCTTCAGCAAAGATAGTGATTAGTTTGTCATTTACCACGAACTTGAGTAATTGATGCAACGAAGACGGCACGGCCCCAGACTTGTGAATCCATGGCCTTCCAAGTAAAACATTATAAATGCTCGGAAAGTTCATGACTTGGCAAGTTATTTGAAATTGGGCGGGCCCCATCTCGATTACTAAATCTGCCTCTCCTATTGGCTCCCTCTGCGCTCCATCAAACCCTCTAACGATAGTCCCTGAAGGCCTCAGCTTGATGTCTTGCAATCCTAGCTTCTCCAAGGTACTCCAAGGACAGATATTAAGTGCGGACCCGTTGTCAATTAGCACCTTCGGCAGCATTTTTCCGTTGCACCTCACTGTTATGTACAACGCCTTATTATGTCCAATGCCCTCCGTCGGCAATTCATCATCAGAAAAGTCAATTTGTTTGTTGAATAATACGCTTCCAACCACGTTTGAAAAATTATCAACAGAAATGTCCCTCGGAATTTGAGCTCTTGTTAATACGTCGATCAATGCATCCCTATGCACGTCCGAAGAGAAAAGTAGGTCCAACATGGTTATCTGGGCAGGTGATTTGCTTAGCTTTTCCACTATGTTGTATTCACTTCTCTGGAGTCGTTTAAGGAAATCCACGGCTTCTTTTTCGGTGATTGTTGGCTTAATGGGCGGCTCGGAACTATTGGCTTGAATTGGAGTAGTAGTCTCAAATGGATTTGCAGTCTTCCCCGATCTGGTAACTACTGACACCTCCTTCTTTGCGGTTGAATTCTCCCCGATCTGTATGCTAGGCTCATCGTAATTCCACGGCACTTGTTGCAGGCTTAATACGGGCTCCTGCTTCGGGAATTCGATGACTACCGGTTTCAAAGCTTCATTCTCCGCTGGCGTGAGATCTAAGACAAAAGGCTTGTTATCTTCTTCGAATGGCAACTCTATGACAAACGGTTGGTCCGTGACACCAAACACTTCAGCTTCTATTGCCAATTTCTTGATTTGTTCCTCGTACTCCGCATCGTCCATAATAACCCCAACATGCTCTGGTAAGGGGTTTTGATTTACGTTTGGCCCTTGCGGCTCCCTTTTTCTGATCACGATTTCTCCAGACTCAACCATATCCTGAACTTTATGCTTTAGCGCCTTGCAATCCAAAGTTGCATGCCCAGGGGCCCCCGAATGATACGCGCAAACAGCTTGCGGGTTATACCAGGCGGGCATGCCATACGGATAGGTAGGAGGTGGTACTGTACCAATTTTTCCGGAGGCCCTTAACTGGTCGTACAGTTGGTCTAAAGGCCTACCTAAATTGGTAAAAGTACGGCTTGGGGGTCGGTTGTAGGGTTCAGTGGGTTGAGGATAGTTGTAAGCAGGTCTATTTGGAGGAGGAAATCTTGGGTTAAATGGAGGTCGAGGTCGGTTTTGGGGTGGATTTGGTTGAGAAATTTGAAAAGGGGGTGAAGGTGGGTTAGTATAGTTTGGGCGAGGTCGAGGGTGGTAGATGTTGGTAGTATATACAGGGTTTGGGCTTGAATAGTAGTAAGGGTAAGGTTGCTGGTAGGCTGGGTCGCGTTGGTATCGGGGTCTGGGTGAGGGGTTGTGGTTCCAAACAAAGGTTGTATCTCCTTCTTTCTTTTTGAATTGTGGTTTCTTTTCACTGCTTCCTCGCCCTTGCAAAGCTTCCACTTGCGATTTCAGGGCGGATACATTAACAATTTTTCCGGCTCGTACAAAGTCGTCAAATTCTTCAAGTTTATTTACAATTGCCGCGAATGAACATCCAGTCATACGGAAAATCTCTTCAAAGTATGGAGGATCATGGGCCTTGATGAAAGTACGGATGATTTCTTCCTCGGTCATTGGAGGCTCAACCTTGGCAGCTATCTTTCTCCACCTCTTTGCATAAGTCTTGTGATCTTCGGAAGGTTTTCTTTTGGTTCCTTCCAAGGTGGTTCTAGTCGGTGCCAACTCACAATTATACTCATATTGCCTTACGAAAGCCTTGGACAAGTCAATCCAGGTTCTTACGTCTTCAGGTTTCAGATTTGAATACCAGTCAAGTGCGTCCCCTTCCAGACTTTCAGGGAACAACCTTAGAGGCAAGTTTTCATCGTCCACAGGCTTTCCCAATTTGTTTGCAAATAATCGGAGGTGCGTCTTGGGATTACCCGTCCCATCGTACTTGTTAAACTTAGGAGTTTTGAACCCCTCAGGCAGTTGCACATTCGGAAAGAGACACAGCTCATCGTAATCCAAAACTCCTTGCTTGTTCAGCACCTGACTCTTCCTCATGAATTCATCGAAACGGTCCAGGCGTTTTAATAACTTCACATCAATGGGAGCAGAGGATCCTCCCACCTCTGGTTTGGTTTGGATAAAATGGTCTGGCAGATAGGGCTCAGTGGTGGGGTAATAAAAAGCTTGTGTCTCAGGTGGTATATTTGCAGTGACTTGAGGTTGTGGGCCTTGCATATGAGTAGGGAAAAATGAAGGATTAGAAGGGTAAGTGTATGGCAGATGAACGGTGGGGTAGGTGAAAGTCCCTTCGGGTGGACCTTGCATGGGATCAGTAGTTTGAACTGTAGGAATAACAAAGGGTTCAGATTGCAGTTGTATTACGTGCGGAAGCTCCGGCTGTACCCCGCTACTGACAAGCTCATCTATTAATTTCTTTTGGGCGGCCATTTCAGAGGCCATTTCCCCAAACTTAGCAAGCAACTCGGCCAACTGGACTCCAGGACTCGTGACTTCCGGCTGTGTAGTCGCTGTAGTCTTGTCGGATGATTCTGGTTGAATATTCATGTTTACACGATTCCTTTGGGCTCTACTTCGGGATCGCGTAATAATGGGGCTTTTCCGAAAAGCTATTTTGAAAAATTTTACCTGAGGAGGCAAAAACTGCTTTAGATAAACCAATCGTTATTGAATTTCTGCAATTTATTCAAAAGAGAAAAAGAAAAAGACATGAGTTAGTAACTATTTGAACAATTCGGATGCATGTCCTATTTGGGGGGCCCTTTTGTGCCAAGGGTAGGCCTAGCATGATGCAAGCCTTCGGGGTAAAATCCCATTTTCAAACCTGTAAGTGAATATAAAAGCAGGAATTCTCATTAAAATATGGATAAGCTCAGTCCTTCTTTACAACGTCATTGATGGTTCGACTGACCATTCTTACAAAATCTTCATGCCTAGCTAGTCTAGTGTGTTGGGATTCCCTAGAACTCCCAATACTAAGCTTTCGAATTTCATCTTGGATTTTATCAAACGCACTCAATGCCTTTTCCAACTTCTCGGTCTTCCTTGCCTCTCTCCTCCATTGCGCACGGGCTGCTTCCAATGTTTGGTCGGCCACCATGATTTGCAGCTGATGGTCTTCCAATTCTCTCCTCAATTTCTCATTCTGCTCTTCTAAAGTAATAGCGACTGACGGTACCCTTTCTCTTCCTTGTTCTATTATTGATTTGATCCAGTCGTTGTACTCCAAGACGACCCTAGGCTCTTCTTTATTCACTTGGTCCAAATGCAGGTTGTCCAAACTACACAGATTCCCCCAAGCTTCCAACACCATACTTCGGTATTCAGCAACTGTATTGATTTTGATACGTCCCATTCCTTGTATGGTTGGCACTCTCTGCGGGTACCCGAACTGTCTCATAACTCGTTGTGGAATGTACATAACCAACCCACTAGTGCTTGCTAACGGAATGAAGTCAAATTGTGTGGTCTTGAAGGCTGGATCCCTTACTTTCGTCCAATCGAGAACCCACTGTATCTTATCTGAAGTTAATGCATTGAATTCCTGAATAAACACACTAGGAGATGCCACTCGATAGTATCTCATAACTCTTTCTCGGTGCGATTCAACCCAGTTTGCTGTTGGAAGACATGACCCCAATGGATTCAGTGTTCTCTTTGACAGATGTTCCATCGCCCACATTTGAAGCACTAAGTTGGATGCATAGAAAAACCCCCTCTTCTTTTGGCATTCTGTAACAGCGGTGAAGATATCAGCAATAATGATAGGCACCAAAGTAGGGGTCTTTTCCTTGATTCCTAGAAACACACTTTGAATCATGTTAACTGTTGAGAAGGTAACCTTTCCATGTTTTTGTGGGAATAGTAGTAAACTGATCAAGGCTAATCCTAAGGCTTGTACTCGTTTTCCTTCCCATTGTTCTCTGCTAATGAAAAAGTCGTCGTGGTGTCGGTCGTAAGAATCCCTTTCCCCAAATCGTTTGTACAAGAATTCGAGTGGACATGATTTTGCATCCGGGTGCTGATCCATGCTATCTTGCTTCAAACCTAGAAACTTGCAAAATTGCTCTCTGGTTCCATTAGTTGGGTACACCATAGGGCTACCTTTCCCAGTCATTTGCAATAACCCTTCTATCTCCTCTAGAGTGGGTGTTAACTCACATTCCCTAAATCGAAAAGTGGAGCCATTGGGATCCCAGTACTCGAGCAGTGCTTGAATGATTGCTGTGTTCGGGGTTATATTCAAAAGATTTGGTAGATGACCTATGTACGGGAACAGTCGGTTCATTTCATGCCCCATGTTGTTCTTCCAATCAATCAGCTCACGAGGTATATGGTCTAACATTCGACACGGAGCCATCTGAAGGAGAAATTCACTTTTTAGTACCTTACCTTGGGATTTACCCCTTAGGTTAAATTGCAAAAAATAGACGTGCAAAATCCCCAAAGGTCGGGTTAAATACCCATGGGATTAGGGTTGGCTTCCCTACATGGAAATTGCCTAATTGGCGTTCCTTCTAAGGTTTAATGCATGATGGCATTTATTAAAGCGATGTAAATATGTGACAAATATGGCCTAAAGGACATGAATAATGCATCGGGGGGAAAAAGGTCTAAAATGAAATGTATTTATTGAAAATTAAGTGCAATGACTGAAATTTAAACATGTGAGTTATCTAATGGGTAGGTCACTAAAAGAATGCCAAAGTGGCCTCTTATTGCTAAGGCACATGAATGCAAGCCAAAACAAAAGAATGGTTAGTGCAATTGATAGTACACATAACACATTGGGAGCAATTTAGAAAAGAAATATAATAAAGCAAGTAAAAGGGGTAGAACCCCTTCCCTCGTGCCTAATGTGCTTAAAAGAGGGTGAGGCCGACTCTAACCTAGGAAAATTCTAATATGGATGCATGAGGTTGGGGTTCACTAATGCGACTAGACTCGATAAGGTTTTAAAAGGTCCCCAAGCCTTCAGACCTAAAGACCAAGGGTCATCACTCCCAGGGCCTTCGATCGGTGGCTCGAGTGATCCCTTAGGTAGCGCTATGGGCGCAGTGCACACCATCCGCCTACCCAAGGCGATCGATCCTAATCCTACAAGGTGGTGTGGGATAGCGCCCACGAAAAATAAAATAAAATGGGATAACAATAAATAAACGTGCACGTATGAAGTGTTCCCTATTTTGAGGGAAGGGGTTGAGAACCACGCGAGGCTCTAAAGGTGACACACACCCCCCCCCCAAATGCAATGCGAGCGCGAGATAACAAGTAAACATTCATTCAAACATACATTCGTGAGTCGAGGGATTGGTTTGATTATGTACATAAGACAAAAGGTCCTAAAAATGAAAAATGCAAACCTAATATCCAAATGCAATGCATAATAAGGGTAGAAAATGGAAAAGAATGGCTAAATCAAAAGCTTGGACCCACTTAGGTAGTCCCCAGTGGAGTCGCCAACTGTCGCGCCCCATGTTTTTGGAAAAAAATAAAATGTTTTGTTTTTGTTGGATTTTATTGATTTGGGAAAAATGAATTTTGTTGATAAAAACAAAAATGGGTCTAAATGGGACTTTTAAAAATGCGACGATTTGACCCAAGAAAAATAGTTCAAAAAGGGTTTTTTATATGAAAAATGGAGTCGCCACTTGGTATAGAGTTAGGGTGTACCAAGTCACCCAATAAGTGAATTTTTTAAGGAAAAAAGTAAGAAACCCTTTTGAACGACTCCTAGTCCACGCAAACAAAGAAAAAGGTTCGGGAGTCACATTTGACGAAGGGGAAGGCAAGGATAAAAATCCAAGGCATCCCTTCGACCTAGCCAAGGCTAGTTGCGTGATTTAACCCTTATTTTCCTATATTTTCTACCCAAAATATGTATTGCAAGTTGGATTTGACTAATGAATGAGAAATGCAATCCTAAATCTAAGAAATGTTTCCTTATGAGGCTTTTGGTCCCATTCACACGAGTCGTGACGGCCAATAAAGAAAGCCTCATAGAAAATCGGGAATGATGCAAATGATGACTCAAAAATGAAAGTGTAAGTGTGCTTGGTGTAGGAAAAGTGCAAGTGTGCATTTTGAAAATGTTTGTGTGCAAATGAATGAAAATATAAATGCTCGTGTGTAAGTGAATAAAAATAGTAAATATATAAGTAAAAATGGGTGCAATGTGTGAAATGACAAAGTAAAGAAAGTGAAGAAGTGTGTGAGTATGACATGTGCATTTAAGATATATAATTAGTGAGGAAAATAGTGAGGAAATAAAAATGCATGAAACTTAGAGGGATGCATCAAGTCGGGTACGGGGATGACCTCTAGTTTTATGATTTTAATTTTCCCTCGGATTAGAAGGTAAAACTAGCGTGCTAAGGCTATCGAGTAGCCACACTCGCTCGTTTCCCTTATCAAGAGGGGATTTTCACGCAAATGAACCCTAACTAGCATGAGATGCAAGTCCTAAAGTGAAGGGGAAGGGGTTTGAGGAACATACCAAATGATAAACTAAGGAAAAATGCGTGATATGTGGTGATCATGCACTTAATGAAAAAGGAAAAAACCTATTGGGTCTAGCATTGGGCTAGCCCATCCTATGAATTCCGACTAGCGTTGGACTAGTGGAAACGATAAAAGAAGCCACAACTAGCGTTGGACTAGTGTGGTGACGTACATTCATCCATTCCATTCATCCACACTATAAAAAGCGAGTAGACATGCGAATCACTTATAAACACGTAGCACATAACACCTAGCATGCTTGACTAGATGCAAAATCCTAATAAAGCATTTAACATATAACACATAGGCATGCAACCATTACATTTGCTAACTAAAACAAAGGGGAAAGGGAAAATGGACCAAATTACTTGCTACGCCCTATCTATTACAAGCCAAGAGGTGTACACATACCCCATTAATAAAAATCAAAAGCAAATGAAATAAATGAAAGGAAATAAGGAGAGGCTAGGAAAGCAAGTAGACATGCAAATTTCAATTAGCACATTAGTCCACATAGGAGAGAAACAAAAAGATAAAAGGAATTATACCACTCCCTTTTGTAGTGTTAAATGGACGAAACTTAAACTGGGCTAAGTCACCAACTAACGGGATAGCATGTGCTAAAACCATTCAAAGCAAAGGATTAACGCACCAATTTAATGATAAAAAATGTAAATAAATCAAATGACATCTATCAAACCATCAAAAAGAAATTTCCTACTAAGGACTCAAACATAACCCTTACCCAAACATTCGAATCAATCGAACATTTAAGAACTTTAAAGGTCCAAAACAAAGCAAGGGTCAAGCAATCAAACACATAAACATGGAATTGAACAATTAGAAGCGTTTAAATGCCTAAGATTTCCATATTCGTGAAATAAAGATCCCAACTATTGATTGAATCATCAAAACATCCAAGGTCCACACAAATGCACATTACCACATGAATCTAAATGAAACTCTTGAAACTCTTTGAATTCACCCTAAATCCCCTTACCAATCTATCCAAGAGTCAACCCAAAACATATAACCATCAATCAAAATCCTAGAACGGCAAGGTTAATCAAATAATTCAAGTAATTGAGCCATGGTGGAACTAAGATAGACATGGAAGTTACGTTGCCGTTGTTTTAGGACCTAATTGCAAACACATGAAGTCATTCAAGTCCAAATGAAACGCTCAAGAGTCTCAAAGATTTCCAACGATAGAATTCCAAACAACTGTTCAAATTGTAATAAACTTAGGACTCAATTGCAAACCAAGGACCCAAATGCAACCACTAATCTAATCAAACAAGGTCAATTGAGACATTTAGGAATTTTGAAAGTCCAAGAGCCAAGGAAGGTCAAAGAGCAAGAAAGAGGTCAAGGCCCATTTATTTCAGAAAATTTCAAGAAAGAGGCAACCACATAATCATTTAGACACCAAGTTTCACAATCCATGCATTAAGCATCACCTTAGCAAAATATGATAATCAATGAAGGCAAGCAAGCAATTGAATTGAAACATTAGTGCTGCCAAAGACTCAATTGTGAACACTAACCAAGCATTCAAGCTTAGTCAAACACTTTTAAGAATTTCAAGAGTCTAAGGGCAAAGAAAAAACCCAGCCATGGTTCAAATGCAAATATTTTAGGGCCTAATGGCAAGAAATCAACACATATTTGGGCCTTTGAAGAAATGATTGGGAAATTAGGGGTTAAAGCATAAATTTCAGAATTGTTTCATGCATGCAACGTAGAAGATTTCTGCATTTTGAAGCTTTCTACAACTAAACACATGTCTGCTGCATTTTTATTTCTAAGCTTTGCGGCAATTTCCAGCTGCAACTACATCCATTTCATCATACAAACAAATTCAGAAATTGTTGACCAAATCAAAACATTGAAATTTTGTTTGCAAAAACTAAGATAGCACATCTGATCTGATTGACAACACAAGAAGGAAAAAAAACTGCAGCCAGATTTCTTTCGACAATCACAGACTAAGCAACCTATTGACCTCTGCTGCTAAACTCCCAAACTCTCTCAAAACGGATAAATCAAACATTTTAAACAGCACAAAAAACTTCAGCAGCCAAAAGTGCAGGCCTGCTGCATTTCATCTTCGAACATGAACTTCAGAATCTAATACAACTTTGATCAAAACTCGATTCACCAGACATCAAAACTCTAAACTAAGCAAACAAATCAAGAACTTCAGCATCTAAACAGGCTAGAAACTTAGCAAAATGTTATGTAAAAAATCTGGAAAAACATGCAAACATTTGATGTTCGAAAGCTGCTGGAATTTTCTTACTTACTCGGCCGAGAAAACATTCATGAAAACGACCCCATACATTTCCCATCATTCAAACACTGTGAGGCCCCAGTTCGTACTACGTTGATATATTCATTAATTTGGCGGTAACGTTTGGTTTTGGGAGTATTTCGAAAACCCTAAGTAGGGAGTAAGATTTAAACCCTAGTTTTGTATTCGAACAAGTTTGAGTGGTGATTAAAGTTAGTTATGTTAATGTGTGTTTTAGTGTGGGTAAGTATAGGATTTAATCCATTTTGTATAGATTAATTAAGTTTAAGAAGGTTAGAAACCCGAAGTGAACAAAAACCCTAATTTCCGGTTAAGATTGGAAACTCGTCTTTTCTACATTTTTCTGTATTAGAAAAATTCCCCAGATAATTTTTATTGAGTAAATGGAGTTTTTAGATGATTTTTCTAGTATTAGTTGGTTTTTGAGAAATTAACAACGTATATCGAACGTGGGACCCACGAGTGCGAAAAGTTCGGAAAATTTCGGCCGATTAGGTTAAGTTTCGAATACTGGGTTTAATTTACCGGGTGTTAAGAGATAAGTAGAGATTGCAATTTGGATTGATATGAGAGAGAAAAGTTAGGTAGATATTTCATAAAAAGGTGACAAGTGTCACCATAAGATTAACTCTTACAATAAGATTTACTATTCCATTTTTTGACTTTTGACCCAATTGGTTAAATATCTTAAAATTAACCAAAAATCACCATTTTTCTCTTACCTTTGGCCGGCCCTCTCTCTTGCAAGAAGGAAGAAAACCTCTCTCAATTCCTTGCTCTAATCTTGCCCAAATCAACAACTTAACCGTTTAATCTTGAATTCCTTCCATAAAACCTCTTAGTTTAGTGCTTGTAAGGTGTTGTGTGGAGTTGTTTGGAAGCTTAAGGTGCTAAGTGGTCTCTCTTCTTTGGTTCTAAGGTAAGTGACTATGGAACCCCTCTCTTCTATCTAAAGATGCTTAATAAATGACTTGTGGTTGCTATGAGTGTGATTTTGTGGACTATTTCTTGATTTTAGTTAAGATTGATGAAGTTTTCTTTTTATTTGGAATTTTTGCTGGTTGCATATGATCACTATGATGTGGCTATGTATGATGATTGGGAATGAGGGGTAATGACTCTAGTAAGTGCAAATGAGTGATAATTGCAAGTAATTTTGGATTTGGAGGAAATTTCAGCAACTTAGGGTTTCACCACCCCCTTTTCTGTCCGGTTTTGTATCTCCTACATAGAGGCCGAATTGGCCTTTGCTTAAAACATGAAAGTTGTAGGTATTGATGTGTTTGAGGTGCCTGTAAAATTTCAGGTCATTTGGAGTAGTGTAGAGTGAGATATGTCGATTTTACTGTTGCTGTTCTGGGTTGATCAGAATGTGAAAACTGCACTTGTAATTGGTTGTTTTGGCTGGTATTGCTTCAGAATTAGTTGTTATGGTCTTCTAATGAAATGTAGCTTGATGTATTAGCTACCATATGCCTTTGGAATTTCTGGATTTGGACTTGTGTAGGCTGAGTTATGATGTTTGCACTAGAATACGTTTTGTGAATCTGTTTTTGCGATTCTGGTATAGTATATTGCACTTTCGACCTGGTTTGACTCGATACTTTTGGAGAATGTAATTATAACTCTTTTGGGGTTGTATATATTGTTTTTGGTGCTCCTTCGAACTTTAAGTTTTGAGTCCTGGCGCGAGCTAGGCAGGCGGCCCGCCGATACCCTTGGGTTCGCCCTTGGGAGAAGTGGGGTCGTCACAGTTGGTATCAGAGCTTAGGCTTCAGAT
Organism: Coffea canephora; assembly: GCA_036785865.1. Classification (NCBI taxonomy): domain Eukaryota; kingdom Viridiplantae; phylum Streptophyta; class Magnoliopsida; order Gentianales; family Rubiaceae; genus Coffea; species Coffea canephora. The sequence continues at coordinate 29,507,442 of CM071920.1, read as the reverse complement.
CTCTGTAGTGTATCCTAGGCTTGAAGTTTAGGATGCCGGACTGTGGGATACTTGGCTATTAAGGTAAATATTTAATGCTAAGATTTTGATATTGACTTTTGTAATTTTTCCATAAGGCAAAGTGGGGATTGAGTTGATTGCACTTGGAGATGGCCAGTCCCAGTGTGAATCGATTTGGTTCTTACTTAATATTGAAGTTAGCTATTTGGACCTATTCTTTAGGTTTGCACCCTAGGGCCGCCGGGGCGGTGCTAGTGGATTAGGTAGGTTCCGTAGGGGAGGCGCGTAGGGCCGTTGATGGGATTTCCTTTTGACTATCTGATATGTTTATTTTGTTATATCTGCCATGTTTATTTTGTTATAACCAGCATGCCTGGTTTCTTTTGTTACCCGGTGATTGACTACATTTTTGGAGCCGTAGTGCTCACGTAAATAATGGATTTTGCACCAACCGGATGTCGGATAACTTGTATATTTTTAGTGTGACTTTGTAAAAATATGTATATTTGAGTATAATCTTTTGAACTTATTTGTTTGAACCCGGCTTTTGAACTTATTCGTACTTGTGTGGTTGTAGACCGGCTACTACTCGAGTGGTTGAACTTTTGAGGCATTGCCTGTTGTGTACTTGACTGCTTTTGAGGATTATTTGATCTGATTAGTGCAAGTTGGAATTTCGAGGACGAAATTCTTTTAAGGAGGGGAGATTGTGAGGCCCCAGTTCGTACTACGTTGATATATTCATTAATTTGGCGGTAACGTTTGGTTTTGGGAGTATTTCGAAAACCCTAAGTAGGGAGTAAGATTTAAACCCTAGTTTTGTATTCGAACAAGTTTGAGTGGTGATTAAAGTTAGTTATGTTAATGTGTGTTTTAGTGTGGGTAAGTATAGGATTTAATCCATTTTGTATAGATTAATTAAGTTTAAGAAGGTTAGAAACCCGAAGTGAACAAAAACCCTAATTTCCGGTTAAGATTGGAAACTCGTCTTTTCTACATTTTTCTGTATTAGAAAAATTCCCCAGATAATTTTTATTGAGTAAATGGAGTTTTTAGATGATTTTTCTAGTATTAGTTGGTTTTTGAGAAATTAACAACGTATATCGAACGTGGGACCCACGAGTGCGAAAAGTTCGGAAAATTTCGGCCGATTAGGTTAAGTTTCGAATACTGGGTTTAATTTACCGGGTGTTAAGAGATAAGTAGAGATTGCAATTTGGATTGATATGAGAGAGAAAAGTTAGGTAGATATTTCATAAAAAGGTGACAAGTGTCACCATAAGATTAACTCTTACAATAAGATTTACTATTCCATTTTTTGACTTTTGACCCAATTGGTTAAATATCTTAAAATTAACCAAAAATCACCATTTTTCTCTTACCTTTGGCCGGCCCTCTCTCTTGCAAGAAGGAAGAAAACCTCTCTCAATTCCTTGCTCTAATCTTGCCCAAATCAACAACTTAACCGTTTAATCTTGAATTCCTTCCATAAAACCTCTTAGTTTAGTGCTTGTAAGGTGTTGTGTGGAGTTGTTTGGAAGCTTAAGGTGCTAAGTGGTCTCTCTTCTTTGGTTCTAAGGTAAGTGACTATGGAACCCCTCTCTTCTATCTAAAGATGCTTAATAAATGACTTGTGGTTGCTATGAGTGTGATTTTGTGGACTATTTCTTGATTTTAGTTAAGATTGATGAAGTTTTCTTTTTATTTGGAATTTTTGCTGGTTGCATATGATCACTATGATGTGGCTATGTATGATGATTGGGAATGAGGGGTAATGACTCTAGTAAGTGCAAATGAGTGATAATTGCAAGTAATTTTGGATTTGGAGGAAATTTCAGCAACTTAGGGTTTCACCACCCCCTTTTCTGTCCGGTTTTGTATCTCCTACATAGAGGCCGAATTGGCCTTTGCTTAAAACATGAAAGTTGTAGGTATTGATGTGTTTGAGGTGCCTGTAAAATTTCAGGTCATTTGGAGTAGTGTAGAGTGAGATATGTCGATTTTACTGTTGCTGTTCTGGGTTGATCAGAATGTGAAAACTGCACTTGTAATTGGTTGTTTTGGCTGGTATTGCTTCAGAATTAGTTGTTATGGTCTTCTAATGAAATGTAGCTTGATGTATTAGCTACCATATGCCTTTGGAATTTCTGGATTTGGACTTGTGTAGGCTGAGTTATGATGTTTGCACTAGAATACGTTTTGTGAATCTGTTTTTGCGATTCTGGTATAGTATATTGCACTTTCGACCTGGTTTGACTCGATACTTTTGGAGAATGTAATTATAACTCTTTTGGGGTTGTATATATTGTTTTTGGTGCTCCTTCGAACTTTAAGTTTTGAGTCCTGGCGCGAGCTAGGCAGGCGGCCCGCCGATACCCTTGGGTTCGCCCTTGGGAGAAGTGGGGTCGTCACAAACACAACATACAAAGACTTGAAACAAAAGTAGGGGAAATATCTAACCAGCTTTTGAACAACAAAAATGGAACGATATGATTTGAAAACATACTGACTTTAAAAAAACAAGAATTTCTGCAGCTTTTCTTTGCAAATCCAGCATGTTAACACGCATTTACATGACCCAAGGAAACCTGGAAATGCCTTACTCAATATCCCAGAACTTCAACCCAATCTACTTTAGACTAAACAGCGAAATTATAAGTTCAATCATTGTCCTCCTCCCCCACAAAAAAAATCAGAAGCAAAAGATGTAAACTTTGGCTATTTTCAGCAGTAAACTTCAGACCGTGCATTACCAGATTGCAACATAAGCATAATCATTGAATGACAACCAAGAACATGCGGCCTGCTAACCAGATTCTACAGCATTTAAGTAAGCAAACAAAAACCATGATACAAACAATAGCAGCAAAAGGCAACAGCTTTAGACTGTCCAATTGTAGACACCAAATTTTTTGAATTAATTTTGTTTGTTTGGTTTTAGTGATAATTGGTTGATTTTTGTTTAGACGGTTTGCATTTTAGTTCATTTTCGTTTGTCTAGTTTTTTTAGGTTTTATTTTATTTTTATTCCCTTTTTAGTTTTTTGTAGTTGTTAATTTATAAGTTTTAGCGTAGATCTTTTTAGAGAAAAAGAGGAAAGTGAAAACAAGAAAAAAGGAAAAAAAAGAAAATTGTTCACAAAATATGTTCAAATTCAATCTTTGGGCACTCTAGTTATTTTTATTAAGTTATTTTGAGGAAAAATGAAAAATTTAAAAATGGCCATTTTTGTTTAGTTTTTTGTTTAAAATTATTTTTGTTTTGTCATTATTATTATTACCTGGTTTTTGTCAATTTGTTATTATTATTTTATCATTTCTGTATTTATTAAGGTGAAAAAAAAAAAAAAAAAAAAAAAAGAGAAAAGTGCTAGGCACGGCAGGCTGCAATTTTTGCAGCTTGCAAAGGAGGACCTGTGCAGCCCTTAGCTGCAAATAAAGCTGGAGTGTTTGAGGGTTTAGAGGGTTAGGATTTCCGATATAAAAGGAAAGGAAACAAGCAGCCGCAAAGGGAGAGGAGGAGGATTCTAGGTTTCACGGAAAAGAGAGGAAAAGGGGGCTCTGGGGGGAGGAGGTAAAAGAAAAAACAGCGTAGGAAAGGTTTTCAGGGAGTGAACGGCAAAAGACAAAGACAAGAGAGAAAGGGGGAGAGAAGAACATACGAGAGGGAGGTGATAGCCGCAACTTGGAAAAACAGAAGAGAGAGTTTTGGAGGAGAATCAGCAAGGCTGAGAGTGGAAGGGAACGGGCTTTGAACAGGAACAAAAAGAAGGAAGCTTCGGGTAGAGCTAGAGGAGAAGGAAACTGGGAAGGGAATTTGAAGAAAAAACCGAGAGTTGATCTTGGGTAAAGAGAGAGCGGTAAACGGAAAGGCGACGGCAGCTAGCAGCAACTACGGAATCAAAGGAAGAACCCGAAGCCACCATCATCGCCTTCAATCTTCATCAAGAAAACACAAGTACAGTAAGTTGTTTTCCTTTTTCTCCTGTAAATTCCAGTATTTCTCCATATAACACATACGTATTTAATGTTTCCAAGACACGAGTTTTCGGATCTTTACTTATAGAAATCTGTTGTTGATTGTCTACCCTTCTGCCCTTTTTGTTTTATGTCCCCCAAGATTTCGTTTTCTTTGTTTATGATCGAAAAGCCAAGCCTTGTAGATATGTGTGGGTCATGTTTTGAATTGGTATCGTGGAAAGTTTATGATTTAAAAAAAAAGGGGCCATCAGCTTTGCATTTTCTGTTCCAAAATTTAATGGATATGGTCCGTGTTGATTATTGGGTGATAACCGATGTCACAAAGACTGGATTTTTATGGTTCGAAAAGGGTTGAATCTTTATTGATGACTGAAGCTTGTTGGTACCGCATGAAGTTACTAAATTTCGAAGCATCAGAAATTGCAGACACTTCCTTCCAATTTGCATGTTCACAAACCTGTTTTATTTCCTCTGATTGCGATCTCTTTGTGATGACTTGATTTTGTCTTCAGTTTTTTAAGGTTTCCTTCCTCATTTTGGGTCTGCCATTTCTTTGCATGTGTACTAAGTTTTTAGATGAAAGAATGCTGTCTGTTTAGCTTTCATCACTTGCGCTTAGCATGACATTGAAAAGTGAAAGTCGCAGCTAATCCTGTTGCTATAAAAAGCTTCACCAATTGCCAAAACTTGCTATTGCCGAAATTTTCTTTAAGTCTGCATGAAAGTTTCATAAGGATTTGTATAGTCTTCTGCTATGTTTTCGATTGATTGGCTGTGAAAGTTGTTGTCTTTGCTGCTTAGTTTGAAGTCTGGATAAATCTCCACTTATGAAACGAAATGCAGCAAGTTTCATATCAGTTGTTGCAGAAACTGTTTTGTAGTTGTCATTGGCATGAGGTACTTTCTATAAATTGCATTTGCCAGAGTTGTTTTGCCATGTTTGCTGACTGTATTAGTATCAAAGCCTCATATGACTCTTGCTGGCAGAGAGTTCCGTGAGTTGCAAAATTTGTTTGAATGAAAATTGCAGCAGGGCAAGGTTGCCGTGTCTACTTTGCTGTTTTCTTTCATTGAAATCATACACCAGGCTTTGTTTCTCTTCTAATCTATTGGTTAGCCTTGTGTAAAAAGGGCAGGGGAAGATGGGTTTGCATGATTGAATCTGAAATGTTAGAATCAGGTTTGAGCATTTGCTAGAAAAATTCAATCAGGATTGCCGAACCTCTCACATAGAATTTTCCAGCGTTAGCATGATTGTTTCTTCTACATTTTTGATTTGTTTGAATGTTGAATTTGTGTGTTATGATGCTCAGATTAGTTTTTGGATGTTTGGTTAAAAGGTTGTGATCAAATTGGTGCTGAAGTTTGATGTCCGTTTGCAAAAAAAAGTGCCATTTGCGGCGATGTTCTTGATTGCAGAAAAATTTCTTCATGGCCGATCCTGTTTCACGTTCTTGCATGAAGAATTGCATGAAATAATTTTTCAAAATTTTCACTTTGACCCCTCAAGTCCTTTCTTATTCTACTATGGCCCAAGCAATTGAAAAGATCAATCAATTTGGTCCTTCGAATTTCCTTTTCCTTTCAAATTGGAAGTTTATTTGATGAATAGGGACTCGCTTTGTTTATTTGAAGGGTTTTAATGGATAAATTTCATAGCTATTTGTGGTTCCTTGTCTTTCTTTTTGAAGGATTTGGTGAATTCGAATTGTTTTGTTCATTTTTTTTACTATTAAATTGGTGCATTGATCCTTTGTTTGGTGGTTTTAGCCCAAGTTAGGACCTTTTCCTTTTTGCTAGCTTCACAAACGGGGGAGGTATAACCTTCTTTCATCCTTTTTTGTCTCTCCTACGTCCTCCTACGTGTTATGTGAATATGCATGTCTAATTTGCTTTCCTTGCCTATCTTTAATTCCTTTATTTCATTTACTTTCGCTTTTTATTCAAGTTATTCTTTAATGGGGTATGTGTACACCTCTTGGCTTGTAATAGATAGGGCGTAGCAAGTAATTTGGTCCATTTCCCCTTTCCCCTTTGTTTTAGTTAGCAAATGTAATGGTTGCATGCCTATGTGTTATATGTTAAATGCTTTATTAGGATTTTGCATCTAGTCAAGCATGCTAAGTGTTATGTGCTACGTGTTTATAAGTGATTCGCATGTCTACTCGCTTTTTGTAGTATAGATGAATGGAATGGATGAATGTACGTCACCACACTAGTCCAACGCTAGTTGTGGCTTCTTTTATCGTTTCCACTAGTCCAACGCTAGTCGGAATTCATAGAATGGGCTAGTCCAATGCTAGACCCAATAGGTTCTTTTTTCCTTTTTCATTAAGTGCATGATCACCACATATCACGCATTTTTCCTTAGTTTATCATTTGGTATGTTCCTCAAACCCCTTCCCCTTCACTTTAGGACTTGCATCTCATGCTAGTTAGGGTTCATTTGCGTGAAAATCCCCTCTTGATAAGGGAAACGAGCGAGTGTGGCTACTCGATAGCCTTAGCACGCTAGTTTCACCTTCTAATCCGAGGGAAAATTAAAATCATAAAACTAGAGGTCATCCCCGCACCCGACTTGATGCATCCCTCTAAGTTCATACATTTTCATTCATTATTCTCCTCATTAATTTTTTTTTAATCCATATGCCATGTTCACACACCTATTCACTTCCTTATTTTTCACCTCACACATTGCACCTATCTTTTCACTTATATATATTTACTATTTTTGCTCATTTGCACACGAGCACTTATATTTTCATTCATTTGCACACAAACACTTTCAAATTGCACACATGCCCTCCTCTACACTTCGCACACTTACACTCCTATTTGAGTCCTCATTTGCATCATTCACGATTTTCTATGAGGTCTTTCTTATTGGCCTTCACAATTCATGTGAATGGGACCACGAGCCTCATAAGAGACATTTCTTAGATTTAGGATTGCATTTCTCATTCATTAGTTTTGTCCAAATTGCAAATATATACTTTGGGTAGAAAAAAATTAGGAAAATAAGGGTTAAATCACGCAACTAGCCTTGGCTAGGTCGAAGGGGTGCCTTGGATTTTTATCCTTGCCTTCCCCTTCGTCAAATGTGACTCCCGAACCCTTGTTCTTTGTTAGCGTAGACTAGGAGTCGTTCAAAAGGGTTTCTTACTTTTTTCCTTAAAAATTCACTTTTTGGGTGACTTGGTACACCCTAACTCTATACCAAGTGGCGACTCCATTTTTCATATAAAACCCTTTTTGAACTATTTTTCTTGGGTCGAATCGTCGCATTTTCAAAAAGTCCCATTTAGACCCATTTTTATTTTTATCAAAAATTCACTTTTTTCCAAACCAATAAAATCACAAAAAAAATCATTTTATTTTTTCCAAAAAAAGTGGGGCGCGACAGTTGGCGACTCCACTGGGGACTACCTAAGTGGGTCCAAGCTTTTGATTTAGCCATTCTTTTCCATTTTTCTACCCTTATTATGCATTGCATTTGGATATTAGGATTGCATTTTTCATTTTTAGGACCTTTTGTCTTATGTACATAATCAAACCAATCCCTTGACTCACGAATGTATGTTTGAATGAATGTTTACTTGTTATCTCGCGCTTGCATTGCATTTTGGGAGGTATGGGTCACCCTAGAGCCTCGCGTTGGTTCTTGACCCTTCCCCTCCAAAACGAGCACTAGCATACGAGCATACGCTTTACTTCTTTTATCCCTTTTATTTTTCTTTAGTGGCTTGTCACGCCACTCCACCCTATTAGGATTAGGTGACTCACTTGGACATGTGATCACGACACGATGTGTGTGTAGCATGTTCCAATGGGTCACTCAATCTTCCGCTTAAAGCTATTGGTTGATAGCCTTTAGCTTTTGGTCGAAGATTGAGGTTTTGATAGATTCACTCAAACACGTAGCCGTGACACGATGTGTGCGTAGCGGTGTTTGGGGAATCGCTCGGGCCACCGACAAAGAACCTTGGGATTGATGACCCTTGGTTTCTAAGTCTGAAGGCTCGGGGGCCTATGACCTATCAAGTCTAGATGCATTAGTAAGCCAAACCTCATGCATCCATGCTAGAATTGCCTAGGGTAGAGTCAACCGTACCCTAAATTAGGAAACACTATTTCACGAGGGGAGGGGTCCCACCCCTCTTTCTTTATATGTCTTTGTTGTTTAATTGTCCAATGTGTTATGTGATTATGTGTTGAGCTCACGTTTCCTTGTCTTTTGTCTTTTGCATTCACAAACATTAAGAGATAAAAGGTCTGGCATGACCTTCTTTTAGGACCTACCCTTGTAGATAGGCTATTGCACGTTTGACGAATTATGGTTTATTTTGTTCATAAATTCATAATGCCATATCATTCTAGGCCTACCCTGGCAAAATAAAGGGCTCCTTAGGTCGCGTTTCATTTCAAATTGCATATTTTATTGTTTTAATAAAATGGCATCATGCATAAACCCTAGAAAGGGAACGCCACGTAGGGAATCCCGTTTTAGGAATTAAACCAACCCTTTTGTGTCCCATGGGTATTTAACCCTTCAAGGGACTGCACGTTTAAATTATCGCACAACTGGAGGAATGAGACTCGTAGGTAAGGTAATTGACAAACTGCCTTCTTCATTATCAGATGGCTTGCCCTCGCCGCATCTACCAATTGTTAATACCGTCAACTGAGGTTCAACAATGGCCCACCTTCATGTTACCTAGTGAACTGAATCAAGTAGCCCAATTTTTAGGACCAATTGGAGACTTTAAGCAGATCAAATCCAACAACTATTTGGTAGAGGCTTTAGTTCATCTTTGGGACCCCGAGTGTACTGCTTTTAGAATAGGCAATAGGCAAATGACTATAACACTCGAAGAAGTAGCTGGCCTCCTTGGTTTACCCACACGAGGAACTGCCTTGGTGTTTCCGTTTGCTTCCGACAAGGCCGAATTTTGTCAAATTATAGGATTGAAAGAGTCCGTGCTACGAGGGTCAGATCAGGGCGTCGCCGTGAGTATCCTGTTTGAACGATTTGCGCCACGCGATGGATTCGAGAGGCATGTGACGGATTTTGTGTTCACTTCCAAAGCCGTATGGGAGCGCAAAAGGCTACTAGTATATGGGGTAGTTATGGCTGGGACCTATCTCTTTCCGCGAAAAGATCAAAAGATAGCCTTTAAATCAGCAAAAATTGTGAATGACCTTTTCTTAGGAATTCAGGGTAAGCAATGTTCTATAGTCCCGACCATTCTCGCAGATATTTTCTTAGCTTGTACTGGTTGTCGAAAGGGAGAAAAGTTTTTCCATGGGGCGAACTTGGTTTTATACATATGGGCTACGGAACATTTTAAGAGACAAGCATCAGTTGCCGATAGTTTGCCGGTGGTTGGATATAATTGGGTAGTCACACATCCCAAAAGAGTCAACGAGGGAGACCTACCAAAGAACGCATCCGAATGTGTGGACTACTTGGAAAAATTGCAAGATTTCAACATTAGGTGGGTATTAGATTGGACAGACTGTTTCGAGCCGATACTTCGCACTAAGGAATCCGAACGTGTTCTCTTGCTGGGTACTCAAGGAATCATCTCGTATACCCCGAAGAGATTTCTCAGACAACTAGGTCGCATTCAGGGGCCGCCACCGATTTCCGAGTTTAGTGAAGTCACCATTTTCTTTGATCAGGGGGTATGCCCAAAAGAGATCCCTATGAAGAGCCAAATCACTGAATCTTGGAGAACAATATCCGACGATAGAAGCATTAGTTATCTTCCGGAGCTCAAACAGAAGGGGGTAATGACCGCACCATACGAGGATTGGTTGAAAGACTCCACCACGCAAGGGTTGCAACATGAGCCGTATGAGGAAATTGAGAAGCTGAGAGCCATCATTAAAGCCAAGGACATGGAGGTGGTACAGTTGAAGAAATCCATCGAATCGCACAAAGAAAAGGCAGAAGAAAACAAGAGGTTATATGAGAAGGAGCGAGAAAGGCGCCAAGAGATGAAGCGGAAATGTGGGGAATTATATGATCAAGCCGAACGTGTCCAGATGCCATATGCTAGAGAAAGTAAAGACTCTGTACTAGATAGGCTTAGGAACTTTGGTGATCTTGTACGAAATCGCCTTCGCAATATGATGTAAACAGATGTATTTGGTTTCTGCAATGAAATGAATCCCTTTTCACAAAGTGTTTGTCAAATAACAGGTTTGATTAATGGGTCTCATTCCGAAAGTGTTGCATCATGCTAGGCCTACTCTTGGCACAAAAAGGGTTCCCCAAATAGGACATGCATCCGAATTGTTTGAATAGCTACTAACTCATGTCTTTTTCTTTTTCTTTTTCTCTTTTTGAATAAATTGCAGAAATTCAATAACGATTGGTTTATCTAAAGAAGTCTTTTGCATTGTCAGGTAAATTTCAAAATAGCTTTTCGGAAAAGCCCCATTATTACGCGATCCCGAAGTAAAGCTCAAAGGAATCGTGTAAACATGAATATTCAACCAGAATCATCCGATAAGACTACAGCAACTACACAGCCGGAAGTCACGAGTCCTGGAGTCCAGTTGGCCGAGTTACTTGCTAAGTTTGGGGAAATGGCCTCTGAAATGGCCGCCCAAAAGAAATTAATAGATGAGCTTGTCAGTAGCGGGGTGCAGCCGGAGCTTCCGCACGTAATACAACTGCAATCTGAACCCTTTGTTATTCCTACAGTTCAAACTACTGTTCCCATGCAAGGTCCACCCGAAGGGACTTTCACCTACCCCACCGTTCATCTGCCATACACTTACCCTCCTAATCCTTCATTTTTTCCTACTCATATGCAAGGCCCACAACCTCAAGTCACTGCAAATATACCACCTGAGACACAAGCTTTTTATTACCCCACCACTGAGCCTTATCTGCCGGACCATTTTATTCAAACCAAACCAGAGGTGGGAGGATCCTCTGCTCCCATTGATGTGAAGTTATTAAAGCGCCTGGATCGTTTCGATGAATTCATGAGGAAGAGTCAGGTGCTGAACAAGCAAGGAGTTTTGGATTACGATGAACTGTGTCTCTTTCCGAATGTGCAACTGCCTGAGGGGTTCAAAACTCCTAAGTTTAACAAATACGATGGGACGGGTAATCCCAAGACGCACCTCCGACTATTTGCAAACAAATTGGGAAAGCCTGTGGACGATGAAAACTTGCCTCTAAGGTTGTTCCCTGAAAGTCTGGAAGGGGACGCACTTGACTGGTATTCAAATCTGAAGCCTGAAGACGTAAGAACCTGGATTGACTTGTCCAGGGCTTTCGTAAGGCAATATGAGTATAATTGTGAGTTGGCACCGACTAGAACCACCTTGGAAGGAACCAAAAGAAAACCCTCCGAAGATCACAAGACTTATGCCAAGAGGTGGAGAAAGATAGCTGCCAAGGTGGAGCCTCCGATGACCGAGGAAGAAATCATCCGTACTTTCATCAAGGCCCATGATCCTCCATACTTTGAAGAGATTTTCCGTATGACCGGATGTTCATTCGCGGCAATTGTAAATAAACTTGAAGAATTTGACGACTTTGTACGAGTCGGGAAAATTGTTAATGTATCCGCCCTGAAATCGCAAGTGGAAGCTTTGCAAGGGCGAGGAAGCAGTGAAAAGAAACCACAATTCAAAAAGAAAGAGGGAGATACAACTTTTGTTTGGAACCACAACCCCTCACCCAGACCCCGATACCAATACAACCCAACCTACCAGCAACCTTACCATTACTACTATTCAAACCCAAACCCTGTATATACTACCAACATCCACCACCCTCGACCTCGCCCAAACTATACTAACCCATCTTCAGCCCCTTTTCAAATTTCTCAACCAAATCCACCCCAAAACCGACCTCGACCTCCATTTAACCCAAGATTTCCTCCTCCAAATAGACCTGCTTACAACTATCCTCAACCCCCTGAACCCTACAACCGACCTCCAAGCCGTACTTTTACCAATTTAGGTAGGCCTTTAGACCAACTGTACGACCAGTTAAGGGCCTCCGGAAAAATTGGCACAGTACCCCCTCCTACCTATCCGTATGGCATGCCCGCCTGGTATAACCCGCAAGCTGTTTGCGCATATCATTCAGGGGCCCCTGGGCATGCAACTTTGGATTGCAAGGCGCTAAAGCATAAAGTTCAGGATATGGTTGAGTCTGGAGAAATCGTGATCAGAAAGAGGGAGCCGCAAGGGCCAAACGTAAATCAAAACCCCTTACCAGAGCATGTTGGGGTTATTATGGACGATGCGGAGTACGAGGAACAAATCAAGAAATTGGCAATAGAAGCTGAAGTGTTTGGGGTCACGGACCAACCGTTTGTCATAGAGTTGCCATTCGAAGAAGATAACAAGCCTTTTGTCTTAGATCTCACGCCGGCGGAGAATGAAGCTTTGAAACCGGTAGTCATCGAATTCCCGAAGCAAGAGCCCGTATTAAGCCTGCAACAAGTGCCGTGGAATTACGATGAGCCTAGCATACAGATCGGGGAGAATTCAATCGCAAAGAAGGAGGTGTCAGTAGTTACCAGATCGGGGAAGACTGCAAATCCATTTGAGACTACTACTCCAATTCAAGCCAATAGTTCTGAGCCACCCATCAAACCAACAATCACCGAGAAAGAAGCCGTGGATTTCCTTAAACGACTCCAGAGAAGTGAATACAACATAGTGGAAAAGCTAAGCAAATCACCTGCCCAGATAACCATGTTGGACCTACTTTTCTCTTCGGACATGCATAGGGATGCATTGATCGATGTATTAACTAGAGCTCAAATTCCGAGGGACATTTCTGTTGATAATTTTTCAAACGTGGTTGGGAGCGTATTATTCAACAAGCAAATTGCTTTTTCTGATGATGAATTGCCGACGGAGGGCATTGGACATAATAAGGCGTTGTACATAACAGTGAGGTGCAACGGAAAAATGCTGCCGAAGGTGCTAATTGACAACGGGTCCGCACTTAATATCTGTCCTTGGAGTACCTTGGAGAAGCTAGGATTGCAAGACATCAAGCTGAGGCCTTCAGGGACTATCGTTAGAGGGTTCGATGGAGCGCAGAGGGAGCCAATAGGAGAAGCAGATTTAGTAATCGAGATGGGGCCGGCCCAATTTCAAATAACTTGCCAAGTCATGAACTTCCCGAGCATTTACAATATCTTACTTGGAAGGCCATGGATTCACAAGTCGGGGGCTGTGCCGTCTTCGTTGCATCAATTGCTCAAGTTCGTGGTAAATGACAAACTAATCACTATCTTTGCTGAAGAGGACTGCCTGGTGATCACCGATTCTGGAATTAAAGAGGAGGGTAGTCAAAGTGTTACCATGTCCCCTCACAGCACATCCGATATAGTCTCCGTAAGTTGGATAACCACGGAGGAACAAACTCTCTCAAAGGCCAGTGTAATGATGGCCAGAGAAATGATTCGTGGAGGATACAAATTCGACAAGGGGTTGGGGCGTGAACTGCAAGGGATCCTGAAGCCAGTGGAGATTATGGAAAAAAGGGATACGTTTGGTTTGGGTTTCCGGCCAACCACCAAGGACATCAAAGAGATGAAGGAGCGTAAAAGAGCAGAAAAAGAGGGCCGACAAAGGGTTTTTGACATTCCACCGTTACGGTATACCTTTCCACGGCCAACTGAGATAATCACAACAGAGGGTAATTCAACTGAAGAAATCGAGGATAGTTTGTCCCAATTGTTCATTGGGGCAACATTTGAAGATGATTTCCCGAGCGAGGCCGAATTTCCTGACATCCCTGAGGGGTCTATTTCTAATTGGACTGCCGAGTTCCTGCCTGTTCAGAAGGAGTTTCGGTAAATCTAGGGGGTTTGTCATTCATATGGATTCATGGAAAAGTACTTTTGCATCTGTAAATAGTTAATGAAAGCATCTTTACTTTTGGCTAAAATTTGCATATGTAAATATTGTTTCCGTTTGCTTTCTTTTGTTTTACTTTCAATCAAAAGTTTTATGAAATGCACAAGTTGTTCTTGTCATGTTGTTGTTTATTCGTTTGTTTATATTCATATTGTTTGTTCATTTGTTTGAATTGTATGCTTATTTGCTTATTATCCCACATTCGTTAATTCTTTCAGATGGCCAAAAATAAAAATATTTGACCCTTTGGATATCACAGTTCTGGAATACGATAATGGCAATCTCTATATCACTCACGACTTGGAGGTCTGTGAATCCGAACTCCAAAGCGAGAGTGATAATGAGGAAGTATCCGATTCGTTTGCAAAGGATCTTGAACAATATGAGGAAAAACCGAAACCGAACCTGGAAGAGACAGAAACAGTAAACATTGGCACTAAGGATGAAGTTAAGGAGGTGCAGATAAGTATTCATTTGAATGAAAGGCAGAGAAAGGAGATGCTTGAATTCTTGACTATGTTCCAGGATGTATTTGCGTGGTCCTACGACGACATGACGGGCATTTCAACCGATGTGGTAGTGCATAGGTTACCCACAGACCCTTCTTTTCCACCCGTAAAACAAAAACCCAGAAAATTCAAACCAGATATAAGCCTCAAAATAAAAGAGCAAATTGAAAAACAACTCAAAACCAACATTATCATTGTTTCCCATTACCCCATTTGGCTTTCTAACCCAGTTCCCGTTCCAAAAAAGAGTGGAGAGGTGCGAGTTTGTGTTGATTATAAAGACCTCAATAAAGCCAGTCCTAAAGATGATTTCCCTCTACCAAATATTCACATTCTCTTAGACAATACTGCCGGACATGAGATTGAAACCTTTTGCGATTGTTTTGCTGGCTACCACCAAATTTTGATGGCAGAGGAGGATAGGGAGAAGACTGCTTTCATTACCCCTTGGGGCACATTTTGCTACCGAGTGATGCCTTTCGGTTTAAAGAATGCCGGAGCAACATATCAGAGGACCATGACAACCCTATTTCATGATATGATCCACCGGGAGATGGAGGTCTACGTGGATGATATTATAATCAAGTCTAAAAGGGCAGAGGACCACTTGGTTGATCTGAAGAAACTGTTCGAGAGACTACGGAAGTACAATTTGAAGTTAAATCCTGCAAAATGCGCCTTCGGAGCACCTGCGGGTAAGCTGTGGGGATTCATTGTTAGCAAGAAGGGCATAGAAATAGATCCGGCAAAAATCAAAGCAATTCGAGATATGCCAGTGCCAAAAACTCAGAAGGACGTGAAAAGCTTTTTAGGGAAGATCAATTTTATCGGGAGGTTCATTGGCCAATTAACGGCCACATGTGAGCCGTTGTTCAAATTGTTAAGAAAGAATGTGCCGTTGTACTGGAATGAGGAGTGCCAACAGGCTTTCGACAAGATTAAAGATTATTTGTTGCATCCACCAGTCTTAGTGCCGCCCAAACCGGGTCGACCTTTGATTATGTATTTATCCGTGCTTGAAGGAGCAGTAGGGTGTGTTCTAGGTCAGCACGATGACTCTGGAAGGAAAGAACAAGCCATTTACTATCTAAGCAAAAAGTTCACGCAGTACGAGGCTAATTATTCATTCATTGAGAAAAGCTGCTGTGCATTGGCCTGGGCAGCCCAAAAGTTGAGACACTATCTGTTGAGCCATACCACGTATCTTATTTCCCGGTCTGATCCTTTGAAGTATCTTTTGGAGAAGCCGATGCTGACTGGAAGATTGGCCAAATGGCAGATAATTCTATCAGAGTTCGACATTGTGTTTACCTCGCAAAAGGCGGTCAAGGGACAAGCTATAGCTGATCATTTGGCGGAAAATCCAAGAGATGATGATTATCAACCACTCCGTACTTATTTCCCTGACGAGAGGGTCCTATTTGTAGGCGCTATAGACGATATAAGTGAACAAAGTCCTGAATGGAGGCTTTTCTTCGATGGAGCTTCGAATTCTCTCGGAGCTGGAATTGGAGCTGTTTTGGTGTCACCCGAAGGGAAGCACTACCCTGCCGCTGCCAAATTGCAATTCGATTGCACAAACAATATGGCCGAGTATGAATCTTGCATTTTTGGTCTCAAAATGGCTTTAGAAATGGAAATCAAAGAGTTGATAGCTTTCAGTGATTCAGATTTGCTCGTACACCAGACTTTGAAGCAGTGGATAACCAAGGATTCGAAAATTCTTCCTTACCATTGTAGTTTGCTCACTTTGGCCAAGCAATTTCAAAATTTAGAGTTCAGACATCTCCCGAGAGCCCGAAATGCATTTGCCGATGCTTTGGCTACCTTAGCCTCTATGATCCAGTATCCAGATGAATTGAAAATCGAACCACTCCAGATTCAACTTCAAGACAAACCTGCCCACTGTTGGGTTGCAGACGAGTCCTCTGATAATATGCCTTGGTATAAGGATATTAAGGAATTTCTCAAAACGGGGTCTTACCCTCAGCATGCTAGTTCAAAGGATAAGAGTTTTTTGCGCAGAATGGTTTCCAAGTTTTTCTTAAGTGGAGAAGTGTTGTACAAAAGAACCTCAGATTTGAACCTTTTAAGGTGCATTGATGAAAATGAAGCTCAGTATATGATGAAAGAAGTGCACAGTGGCGTTTGTGGACCTCACATGAATGGCCATTTGCTGGCGAAGAAAATCATGAGAACCGGATACTTCTGGCTTACCATGGAGCATGATTGTATAGACTTTGTCTGGAGATGTATAAAATGCCAAATGCACGGTGACATTATACGCGCTCCACCCACTGAGTTGCATAGCATGACCGCCCCGTGGCCCTGTTCAATGTGGGGTATGGACGTAATTGGCATGATTGACCCGCCCGCTTCAAATGGGCATCGATTTATATTGGTGGCAATCGAGTACTTTACCAAATGGGTTGAAGCGGAGTCATTCAAACATGTAACGAAGAAAGTAGTGGCCAATTTCTTGAGGGATCACATCATTTGTCGCTTCGGAGTACCCGAGACGCTGATTACAGACAATGCCAAAAATCTAAACAATGACCTGGTAGATGGACTATGTGAGCAGTTCAAGATCAGACACCGCAACTCCGCCATTTATAGGCCTCAGATGAACGGAGCTGTAGAAGCCGCGAATAAGAATTTGAAGAAGATTATCCGCAAAATGACTGAAAGGCATCGCGATTGGCATGAGAAGCTGCCTTATGCACTAATGGCATATCGGACTTCTATCCGAACATCAACTGGGGCAACGCCGTATTCACTTATGTATGGAATGGAAGCTGTATTACCAGCTGAGGTTGAAATTCCGTCGCTACGAATCCTTATGGAAGCTAAATTGGAGGAGGCTGACTGGATAAAGCAGCGCCATGAGCAATTAACTTCGATCGATGAAAGGAGATTCAACGCTATCTGTCATGGTCAATGCTATCAGAAGCGGGTGGCCCGAGCTTATAACAAAAAGGTCCATCAGCGGACATTTGAAGAAGGTGATAAGGTACTAAAGCGAATTTTGTCAATGCAAGATGAAGCTAAAGGCAAATTCGCTCCAAATTGGCAAGGGCCGTTCATTGTCCAAAAGGTATTACCTGGCGGAGCGCTCATTTTGGCGGAAATGGATGGACGGGCTTTCCCTCAACCCATCAACTCAGATATGTGCAAAAAGTTTTTCATTTGATCATGCAAATTTTCTTTAGAAATTCATGCAAATGGCGAAATGCAAGTCAGGCCATCTTCTTTTACACTTAAAAAATATTTTATCTCTACTTGTCCCCTTTGAGCCATCAGAATTGACAAATTTCGTTTGATAACCCCTGAGAATTGCAAACCCCACACTGGGGCAAAATTTTAATTTTGAAAGAGAAAATGAGCAAAAGAAAGGGAAAAGAACCCCACACTGGGGCAAATTTAGTTTTCAAAGAAAAATGCAAAAGTGAGGGAAATGCAATGAAGAAATGCAAAGAGTGAAAATCCGATCAAACTGGGGCAAATTTTCCCCGGTTTCGTTCAAAATCGGAAATGATTTCAGAATAGAGCAATCTCAGCTTATTTTACCCCTGGCATCGAATTTGCTTTCAAGCCTTAACCTTTCTGGAAAAACACCCCACCTGACCTCATTACAAAGCCCAAAGTCCTGGCTTCCGTCATTTGTTGCATTTCTATTAGCAAAATTTGATAATCAACTGGCAAGTGATGTCCGTAATGCCTTCGCCTAATCTACAAGGGAAGTGCATTTTACTGATGCCTGAAACCTTTAACTCATATTTCTGAGTCGATCATGGTCGAGATGTGTCTTTATTCTTTAGGTGAAAACCCGAAAGGGCGCCTCGTAAAAAAAAAAAAAAAAAAGGAAAAAAGAAAGCAAAAAGAAAACAAAAAAAGGAAAAGAAAAAAGAAAACAAAAAGAAAAGTCAAAAAGAAAAAGAAAGAGCAAAAACAAAAAGGGTAGGGGCAACCTTGGTGAAAACCCGAAAGGGCGCCAAGGCGGGTCTTTCACAACAGACAAGCGCGGGGAGGAACAGCTGGTGACCTGGTTCATTTGGACTTTTCCTCATATTTGTGATATTTCTGCCAATATCGGATTCCGAGAAGCAAAATATCCAAAGTCTTGAATATGATATTCGTTGGCTAAACTTGTATTGTTCTTTACAAATATTCTTTTGCAAAATGTATCTTTATGAATCTTTTGGTTGTTTTCAATTATTTGTGTATGACTGCTTATGATTGTCTATATTCTTTTGCATCTTTGCCTGACATAGGAAATAATCTTGCATATACATTGATTGTTATATGACAAATTTTCACGCATCATTCTTTTACCATTGAATTCAAATGAGTGATAAACCCAAAGGTTTGAGCAAAAATAGGGGATTCAATCATCAGATACAGGGAGTAACATGCAACAAAGTTACCACCTGGATTGGGCGACGAGGTCAATCCGTATTTTATCAGTCTTAGAATTTGCAAAGTCACAAGTTCGACCAAGACGGATGCCGCAGAACAGAGGCAAAAATAGTACAAGACTCATGTTTACACGATTCTCAAGGCAAACCGGATCAAATAATGGTGGCAAGTCCATTATTTATTCTTTGCTTGCAGGAACACTGCGGTCACAAATGAAAGCAATCATCCTCTTTTTCAAACCTAAAGCAATGTTATTTGCAAAGTTGGATTATAAGGACCAACACCAGTCATCGCTTCAACTACCAATCTCCCTCTAGGTACAAACATTTGAACTACTCTCAGGTAAAAATTCAATTCATTGTCTCAAATTTCCCCAGTAAGTCCCGTTTAAATTTCTGTTCGGGTCAGTCCCGTTTAATTTCTGTTCGGGTCAGTCCCGTTTAATTTCTGTTCGGGTCAGTCCCGTTTAATTTCTGTTCGGGTCAGTCCCGTTTAAATTTCTGATCGGGTCAGTCCCGTTTTAATTTCTGTTCGGGTCAGTTCCGTTTAATTTCTGTTCGGGTCAGTCCCGTTTAATTTCTGTTCGGGTCAGTCCCGTTTAAATTTCTGATCGGGTCAGTCCCGTTTTAATTTCTGTTCGGGTCAGTCCCGTTTAATTTCTGTTCGGGTCAGTCCCGTTTAATTTCTGTTCGGGTCAGTCCCGTTTAATTTCTGTTCGGGTCAGTCCCGTTTAATTTCTGTTCGGGTCAGTCCCGTTTAAATTCCTGTTCGGGTCAGTCCCGTTTAAATTCCTGTTCGGGTCAGTCCCGTTTTAATTCCTGTTCGGGTCAGTCCCGTTTTAATTCCTGTTCGGGTCAGTCCCGTTTTCATTTCTGTTCGGGTCAGTCCCGTTTTATTTTTCATGTTCGGGTCAGTCCCGTGTTATAATTCCTGTTCGTGGGAATCTTTTGCAGCCCAATAACACAGGTAAGTATTTGGCGTCTACTTCTTTGTCTCAAGTTTTTTCAAAACTCAGACAAAGAGGGGCAAACTGTAGACACCAAATTTTTTGAATTAATTTTGTTTGTTTGGTTTTAGTGATAATTGGTTGATTTTTGTTTAGACGGTTTGCATTTTAGTTCATTTTCGTTTGTCTAGTTTTTTTAGGTTTTATTTTATTTTTATTCCCTTTTTAGTTTTTTGTAGTTGTTAATTTATAAGTTTTAGCGTAGATCTTTTTAGAGAAAAAGAGGAAAGTGAAAACAAGAAAAAAGGAAAAAAAAGAAAATTGTTCACAAAATATGTTCAAATTCAATCTTTGGGCACTCTAGTTATTTTTATTAAGTTATTTTGAGGAAAAATGAAAAATTTAAAAATGGCCATTTTTGTTTAGTTTTTTGTTTAAAATTATTTTTGTTTTGTCATTATTATTATTACCTGGTTTTTGTCAATTTGTTATTATTATTTTATCATTTCTGTATTTATTAAGGTGAAAAAAAAAAAAAAAAAAAAAAGAGAAAAGTGCTAGGCACGGCAGGCTGCAATTTTTGCAGCTTGCAAAGGGGGACCTGTGCAGCCCTTAGCTGCAAATAAAGCTGGAGTGTTTGAGGGTTTAGAGGGTTAGGATTTCCGATATAAAAGGAAAGGAAACAAGCAGCCGCAAAGGGAGAGGAGGAGGATTCTAGGTTTCACGGAAAAGAGAGGAAAAGGGGGCTCTGGGGGGAGGAGGTAAAAGAAAAAACAGCGTAGGAAAGGTTTTCAGGGAGTGAACGGCAAAAGACAAAGACAAGAGAGAAAGGGGGAGAGAAGAACATACGAGAGGGAGGTGATAGCCGCAACTTGGAAAAACAGAAGAGAGAGTTTTGGAGGAGAATCAGCAAGGCTGAGAGTGGAAGGGAACGGGCTTTGAACAGGAACAAAAAGAAGGAAGCTTCGGGTAGAGCTAGAGGAGAAGGAAACTGGGAAGGGAATTTGAAGAAAAAACCGAGAGTTGATCTTGGGTAAAGAGAGAGCGGTAAACGGAAAGGCGACGGCAGCTAGCAGCAACTACGGAATCAAAGGAAGAACCCGAAACCACCATCATCGCCTTCAATCTTCATCAAGAAAACACAAGTACAGTAAGTTGTTTTCCTTTTTCTCCTGTAAATTCCAGTATTTCTCCATATAACACATACGTATTTAATGTTTCCAAGACACGAGTTTTCGGATCTTTACTTATAGAAATCTGTTGTTGATTGTCTACCCTTCTGCCCTTTTTGTTTTATGTCCCCCAAGATTTCGTTTTCTTTGTTTATGATCGAAAAGCCAAGCCTTGTAGATATGTGTGGGTCATGTTTTGAATTGGTATCGTGGAAAGTTTATGATTTAAAAAAAAAGGGGCCATCAGCTTTGCATTTTCTGTTCCAAAATTTAATGGATATGGTCCGTGTTGATTATTGGGTGATAACCGATGTCACAAAGACTGGATTTTTATGGTTCGAAAAGGGTTGAATCTTTATTGATGACTGAAGCTTGTTGGTACCGCATAAAGTTACTAAATTTCGAAGCATCAGAAATTGCAGACACTTCCTTCCAATTTGCATGTTCACAAACCTGTTTTATTTCCTCTGATTGCGATCTCTTTGTGATGACTTGATTTTGTCTTCAGTTTTTTTAAGGTTTCCTTCCTCATTTTGGGTCTGCCATTTCTTTGCATGTGTACTAAGTTTTTAGATGAAAGAATGCTGTCTGTTTAGCTTTCATCACTTGCGCTTAGCATGACATTGAAAAGTGAAAGTCGCAGCTAATCCTGTTGCTATAAAAAGCTTCACCAATTGCCAAAACTTGCTATTGCCGAAATTTTCTTTAAGTCTGCATGAAAGTTTCATAAGGATTTGTATAGTCTTCTGCTATGTTTTCGATTGATTGGCTGTGAAAGTTGTTGTCTTTGCTGCTTAGTTTGAAGTCTGGATAAATCTCCACTTATGAAACGAAATGCAGCAAGTTTCATATCAGTTGTTGCAGAAACTGTTTTGTAGTTGTCATTGGCATGAGGTACTTTCTATAAATTGCATTTGCCAGAGTTGTTTTGCCATGTTTGCTGACTGTATTAGTATCAAAGCCTCATATGACTCTTGCTGGCAGAGAGTTCCGTGAGTTGCAAAATTTGTTTGAATGAAAATTGCAGCAGGGCAAGGTTGCCGTGTCTACTTTGCTGTTTTCTTTCATTGAAATCATACACCAGGCTTTGTTTCTCTTCTAATCTATTGGTTAGCCTTGTGTAAAAAGGGCAGGGGAAGATGGGTTTGCATGATTGAATCTGAAATGTTAGAATCAGGTTTGAGCATTTGCTAGAAAAATTCAATCAGGATTGCCGAACCTCTCACATAGAATTTTCCAGCGTTAGCATGATTGTTTCTTCTACATTTTTGATTTGTTTGAATGTTGAATTTGTGTGTTATGATGCTCAGATTAGTTTTTGGATGTTTGGTTAAAAGGTTGTGATCAAATTGGTGCTGAAGTTTGATGTCCGTTTGCAAAAAAAAGTGCCATTTGCGGCGATGTTCTTGATTGCAGAAAAATTTCTTCATGGCCGATCCTGTTTCACGTTCTTGCATGAAGAATTGCATGAAATAATTTTTCAAAATTTTCACTTTGACCCCTCAAGTCCTTTCTTATTCTACTATGGCCCAAGCAATTGAAAAGATCAATCAATTTGGTCCTTCGAATTTCCTTTTCCTTTCAAATTGGAAGTTTATTTGATGAATAGGGACTCGCTTTGTTTATTTGAAGGGTTTTAATGGATAAATTTCATAGCTATTTGTGGTTCCTTGTCTTTCTTTTTGAAGGATTTGGTGAATTCGAATTGTTTTGTTCATTTTTTTTACTATTAAATTGGTGCATTGATCCTTTGTTTGGTGGTTTTAGCCCAAGTTAGGACCTTTTCCTTTTTGCTAGCTTCACAAACGGGGGAGGTATAACCTTCTTTCATCCTTTTTTGTCTCTCCTACGTCCTCCTACGTGTTATGTGAATATGCATGTCTAATTTGCTTTCCTTGCCTATCTTTAATTCCTTTATTTCATTTACTTTCGCTTTTTATTCAAGTTATTCTTTAATGGGGTATGTGTACACCTCTTGGCTTGTAATAGATAGGGCGTAGCAAGTAATTTGGTCCATTTCCCCTTTCCCCTTTGTTTTAGTTAGCAAATGTAATGGTTGCATGCCTATGTGTTATATGTTAAATGCTTTATTAGGATTTTGCATCTAGTCAAGCATGCTAAGTGTTATGTGCTACGTGTTTATAAGTGATTCGCATGTCTACTCGCTTTTTGTAGTATAGATGAATGGAATGGATGAATGTACGTCACCACACTAGTCCAACGCTAGTTGTGGCTTCTTTTATCGTTTCCACTAGTCCAACGCTAGTCGGAATTCATAGAATGGGCTAGTCCAATGCTAGACCCAATAGGTTCTTTTTTCCTTTTTCATTAAGTGCATGATCACCACATATCACGCATTTTTCCTTAGTTTATCATTTGGTATGTTCCTCAAACCCCTTCCCCTTCACTTTAGGACTTGCATCTCATGCTAGTTAGGGTTCATTTGCGTGAAAATCCCCTCTTGATAAGGGAAACGAGCGAGTGTGGCTACTCGATAGCCTTAGCACGCTAGTTTCACCTTCTAATCCGAGGGAAAATTAAAATCATAAAACTAGAGGTCATTCCCGCACCCGACTTGATGCATCCCTCTAAGTTCATACATTTTCATTCATTATTCTCCTCATTAATTTTTTTTTAATCCATATGCCATGTTCACACACCTATTCACTTCCTTATTTTTCACCTCACACATTGCACCTATCTTTTCACTTATATATATTTACTATTTTTGCTCATTTGCACACGAGCACTTATATTTTCATTCATTTGCACACAAACACTTTCAAATTGCACACATGCCCTCCTCTACACTTCGCACACTTACACTCCTATTTGAGTCCTCATTTGCATCATTCACGATTTTCTATGAGGTCTTTCTTATTGGCCTTCACAATTCATGTGAATGGGACCACGAGCCTCATAAGAGACATTTCTTAGATTTAGGATTGCATTTCTCATTCATTAGTTTTGTCCAAATTGCAAATATATACTTTGGGTAGAAAAAAATTAGGAAAATAAGGGTTAAATCACGCAACTAGCCTTGGCTAGGTCGAAGGGGTGCCTTGGATTTTTTATCCTTGCCTTCCCCTTCGTCAAATGTGACTCCCGAACCCTTGTTCTTTGTTAGCGTAGACTAGGAGTCGTTCAAAAGGGTTTCTTACTTTTTTCCTTAAAAATTCACTTTTTGGGTGACTTGGTACACCCTAACTCTATACCAAGTGGCGACTCCATTTTTCATATAAAACCCTTTTTGAACTATTTTTCTTGGGTCGAATCGTCGCATTTTCAAAAAGTCCCATTTAGACCCATTTTTATTTTTATCAAAAATTCACTTTTTTTCCAAACCAATAAAATCACAAAAAAAATCATTTTATTTTTTCCAAAAAAGTGGGGCGCGACACCAATGAAAGGGACCGCACAAAAATAGCATCTGTCTAGCAACCAAAACCACAACGCATGAATCCAGAATCTCTGGTCTACTAAGCTTGAAGCCTCAGGGAAATGACACAAGACTAACTAAAGGAAAGGATGGATTTACCTGAGGATGCTAGCGTAACCGACGAAGGTGAGGTATTTCAGGGAGATCACAAAGCCGCCAGAACGAAACCAGAAATTATGCTGCGGCGATTTCCAGTGATGCAGAACCCGTTACTTCAAACTTCAATCTATTGGCCTGGGAGATAATTTCAGCCGCCTATTGTTGACCAAAGCTTGTTCCTTCTCTGGTTTCTTTTCACTCTCGAAGCTTTCCCTCACTCTTTCTAGTTTTTGGTTCCTATTTTCCTTTGTTTCTCTCTCGCTCCAAGGCTCCAACCCCCCCAGATTTTCAACCGTCAATCACCCCCAGTCTTCTCTCTCAATTGTCGGCCCTCCCTTTCTCTCAAACTCCTCTGTTTTTCTCTTACGGAAGCCTCTCTCTCGCTTTCCTCACCCTCCAAACCTTCTCTTCGGTTCTCTCCTTCTTTTTTTCCAAACTCAGCCGCTAATTCCTTTCTTCTCTCAAACCCCTCCTCTTCAATCTCTCGGCTGTTGTTCCCTTTTATAGGAGACTCCAGTCTTAAACCCCCACCTCAACGTTGAGGATGAGGGACTTGTTACTTCCATCAAATCTAGCCCTCCGCTGGGGGCGTGCGTGACTGTCCTTTGCACGCTGCAAAAATTTGCAGCGTGCATGCTGCGGCTCTTTTTTTTTTTTTTTTTTTTTTTTTTAAAATTAATTAAACAACAAAAATAATAATAATAAAACAATAATAATTAATGATGAAAACAACTTAATTAACATTAGATAAAAATAAACTAAAAGCAACAAAAATGCAATTTTCCATTTTTCCATTTTTCTCATTTTTCAACTTAATAAAATAAAATGCCAAAAAGCTGAATTTAAAAGAAATAAACATATTTTTGTGAACAAATTTTCCTTTTTTTCCTCTTTCTTTTTTTTTTCATTTTTCCAATCCAACTAAAGCCTATTTTTCAATTTTTCTTCTTTTTTCCTATTTTTCTTTAATTTTCTCTTTTCTCCTTTTTTTTTTCTTTTCTTTTTCATTTTTCCTTCGAGAAAGCATTGAATAAAAACAAAATGATTAAAACATATTTTTAATGTTTTCCTTTTCTTTTCCTAAAAACTCTATGCTAATTTTAAACTTAAAAACTAAAACTAAAAACTAAACTAAAAGTAAATAAAAATAAACAGCAAATGAAATAGGTCAACTAAAAAGGCGAAAATGAATAAAACCAAAATATCATAACAACTAATAGTGCAAAACACACAATAACGAACTAAAATGCAAGCAATCTAAAATGAAAATCATGAAATAGATGCTACACAAAATTATTCAAAATTTGGTGTCTACAGAAGTGGTTTGAGAAGCAAAGGTGCTAAGTTGGGTCTTTTCTTGGGTTTGTAAGGTAAGTGACTAAGGAACCTTTCCTTTGATCTTGATAATGTTCAATTAGTGATTGGTGGTGGTTGAATAAGTGATTTTATGGTTGATTTCCTGATTTTGGTTGAAAATGATGAAGTTTTATTATTTTTGGGGATTTTTCTGTTTTCATATGGATATGATTGTGTAGCTATATATGATGATTGGAAATGATGTTTAAGGACTCTATGAGGTGGAAAAAGTGATTAATTGCAATCAATTTCTGTTTTGGAAGAAATTTCAGAAAATCAGGGTTTTGTGATGAACATTCTGTCCGAATTTTTAGGTCCTAGATAGAGGCCTAATTGGCCTTTGCTTAAAACATGAAAGTTGTAGGGAATGACATTTTAAAGGTGCCTACAAAATTTCAGGTCAATCGGAGCAGTGTGGAATGAGAAAAGTCGAAATTACTATTGCTGTTCTGGTTTTACCCGAAATTGAGAAGTGCGTCTGTAATTGGTTGTTTTGGCTGGAATTGCTTCTGAATTAGTTGTTGAGGCCTACTGATGAAATTTAGCCCCGTTTCTTAGCTTTCAGCTGGTTTTGGAATTTCTGGATTTGGATTTGGAGAGCCTGAGTTATGATGTTTCCGCTAGAATGCGTTTTGTGAATCTATTTTTGTGATTCTGGTGTGGTATCTTGCATTTTTGACCTGGTTACACTCGAAATTGGGTTGAGTGACCTTCTACAATATTGTAACCCTATCTCTTAGCTTCGAAACGGTGTATCTTGCACCTTCATCCGACAATCGTAGTGCCTTTGGTACCACTACCGCAAAATGACGTCAAAACCTGTTTTTCTGGTTTTGAGCTTAACTTTCATTTCCACACTTTTCCTAGTTTGACTTGTCTTTGTATTACTTGGAGCTTGCTGAATGACTATTGGATGAACTTGTTGTTGTGTGTGTACCTTTGGGACTGGTTGAAGAAATAATGAAGCCATGATGGCTGGAAAAGTTAGCAAATTCAGGGGAAGTGCTGTCCGAACTTTGAAGGGACTTGTTTGCATTGAGTTTGTGATCTAAGACTTGGATTTGAGCAATGCAATGTTATGTGATGGATGATTTCTGAGCCATGGAGGTGAGTGACCTCAAACTACTTCAAAAGCTATTTATGAACCGTTTCTTACATTATTTACTTTTGAACTGTTTCCAAAGTTACTTTTGAAATGTTTTCTTGCATATCATGTGTGCTGGCATTTGAGTGTGCCTTGTTTGCTATATTTCTTGACTTCATGACTTGTATTTTGGTTGATAACGTGTTAAGCGCTTATAATGATTTCCAAAACGAGTTTTCGAGGCGAGTGTGTACTTTATCGCACTCGACCTCGATAAATGTGAAATTTTCGATTGAAATGTTACTTGCGCATGAATGTAAGCCTTTTGGGCTGAACTGGCCATTGCCCCTTGTTACCGGTCGTCTTGAGCCAGAAGCGGACTCGGTCAGGCGATTAGGAACTTGGGTGAACGTTTGGTATACTCGAGTATTACCTATGTAGGTTGGTGGAGCCTGGCCAAAAGCCAGGGACGGGGTGAATGAAATGAAGTGAATGACCAAATGAGCGAGGAAATGTCAGGAGAATGAATGTATCCTTTCATGAATGTTACTATCGCTTTCCATTGTAAATGTTTCTTGAATTATTGATAATCCATATTTACTGTTTTGCAAATGATGTAGTTGTTTCCGGATTTATCATTTAATTTATGACATCATTGCTATATGACATCATTGAAATGAACTATTGTGAAACCGATTTGATTAATGATTTTCTGGTTACTCGCTGAGCTTTTAGCTCACCCCAAAAATGTTTTATTTCCCCCCCAGGACTCAAGGCGAAGAAAAGCTTGGAGTGCTTATTCACGTGACTGGATGGCTTATATCGTGTACAGTTTAAGTTTGGATCTATTTTATGTACGAGTTGGTCTTGTATAAATATTTGAAATTGATATGGATGTAAGGATACGTTCCACGATTGGAATCAGTTTCCGCTGCATTTGTAATATGTAATCATCGGAGAATTTGATGTAATTTTGAGATTTATATTGTAATCTGTTTGAGGAATGTAGTGAACGACTGAGTCCCGGCGAGAGCTGGGCAGGCGACCCGCCGAACCCTGGGGTACGCCCTAGGGGGAGGTGGGGCCGTCACAGTTGGTATCAGAGCCATATGCCGACGGTTGGGACTCTACGTCCTTTTACTGGAAAAGCCCGAGCCTCTCGTTCGTGAAGAGTCACGAAGCGAAACTCTCCGTAGGGGATGCCCGCGTGCGGGTGGCAAGCTGATAGGTACCTTGTGATGTGACCCTGAGAACTGTCACAGTTGGTATCAGAGCCTAGGTTTCAGATCTCTGTAGTGTATCCTAGGCTTGAAGTTTAGGATGCTGGACTGTGGGTTTGGTTTGCAATAGTAGTGATTCTTGCGGGATGTCTTGACTTGATTGGTACAAGAGGGAATGTCGAGGACGACATTCTTTTAAGGAGGGGAGATTGTGACGCCCCGGAAAAAAATGAATTTGAGAACCCGAAAATTTTCTAATTTTCTAGGGTTTATTTTATTTAATCGCCCGCATTTTCTACATTTTCTTGATTAGAAAAATTCCCCAGATAAAGTTTATGAGCAAAGATAGTTTTAAAATGATTTTTCTAGTATCGGTTAGTTTTTGAGAAATTAAGAGCGTATTTTGAACGTGGGACCCGCAAGTGCGGTAAATGTAATATATTTTTGATAACTTGTTGGAGTTTTGTGCTAAGTGATATTTTTCTACAAGGTGTTAAGAGATATTTATGGATTGGTGTGAGAGGGAACAAAGAGATAGAGATTCATTATTTAAGTGACAAGTGTCGCTTGGCCATTGGGTGGAATTTTTGACTTTTATGCCACGTCTTACCATTTGACTTAATAAACTAAAACTTTACCAAAATTTGCTCCATTTCCAAGCTTCATGGCCGAACCTCTCTCAAGAAAGGAAGAAAGGAAAGCTTTCATCTTACTTCTTCATTTCTTGCTCCAATCAAACAATTTAACCGATTTGATTAATCAAGAAATTTAACCGATTTCTTGCTCCAAGGAAGAAAGGATACGTTCCACGATTGGAATCAGTTTCCGCTGCATTTGTAATATGTAATCATCGGAGAATTTGATGTAATTTTGAGATTTATATTGTAATCTGTTTGAGGAATGTAGTGAACGACTGAGTCCCGGCGAGAGCTGGGCAGGCGACCCGCCGAACCCTGGGGTACGCCCTAGGGGGAGGTGGGGCCGTCACAGTCACTGCGGGTAGAGGAAAGAAACTTCAACCACGGTTTGTGGGGCCATACAAAATTCTCCAACGAGTTGGGAAAGTAGCGTACCGACTCGAGTTGCCGCCAAGTTTATCTCGTATTCATGACGTCTTCCATGTGTCGATACTGAAAAAGTACTATCCTGACCCCACCCACATTGTGCGACCAGAGGAGATTGAGTTAGATAAGGCACTCACTTACGAAGAGAGACCTGTACAAGTACTCGATCGAAAGATTAAGGAACTGAGGAATAAACAAATTCCATTAGTGAAGGTTTTATGGAGGAATCATGGAATAGAAGAGGCAACCTGGGAGATGGAGGAAGAGATGCAAAAGAAATACCCTGAGCTGTTTAGTAACCCAGGTGAGCAATTTCGAGAGCGAAATTTCTTAAGGGGGAGAGGATGTGAGAACCCAGAAGAAAAAAAAATTATTTATTTATTATTTTATTCCTGTGCACCGTTTTCTTTTATTTTCTTTATTTTGTTACTTTTATCAGCATTTTATCAGTAAATATAGCTTTTAAATTATTTTTCTAGTGCTAGTGAGTTCGCGAGAAATTAGGAACGTATTTTGGGCGTGGGACCCGCTACTGCATTAAGTGAGAGAAATTCGGCCGATTAGGTTAAATTTTGCGTAAAGGGATTTTATTACTAGGTGTTGGGAGATGATTAGAGGTTACCTAGATGGATTAACTCTGGAGGGACAAGAGGATAACTCTAAACAAAACAAAGTGACAAGTGTCAAAGTGTTATTGGACCAAGCTACCTAACTTTGCCTAACTTTCTTGTCATTACATAAAAGTCAAAAATTGGACCAAATCATCTTCATTCTTCATTCCTTCTTGGCCGAAATTCCTCCAGCAAGAAAAGGAAAAATTCCTCAACCTTCTCTCTCCAAATCCTTGCTCAATCTTGAAAATCAACCGATTGTTTCTTGAATTAGTCCGTAGAATCATCTTGCTAGGAGTGTTTTGAAGACCTTGGTGGTGTTATTTTGGAAGGAAACCCTCTAAGCTTCAACCTTTCTTGAAGATCTAAGGTATCTTGCTTGAAACTCATCTTTTGTTTCTAATTTTGGCCAATTGGTGCCTTATAGTAGCTATTTATGCGATTTTACGGAAGATTTGGTGGATTGGAGTGAAGTTTCCTAATTTTCTGATTTTTCTGGATTTTTTTCTGGAATTTTCTGTTTTCCTATGATGGATATGATTGAGTTTGATTTGGTGGTTCTAAATGGTGTTTTATAGCTCTCTTGTGCGTTAATTGTAGTTAATTGCGAAAAATTTCCGCTTGTGGCGAAAATTTCAGATTTAGGGTTTCAAATTGGGGGTTTTCTATTGTTGATTGTTGAACTTCTAATTGGCTATAATTGAAGGGTATTGTGACCCTAATGACGCATATGGAATGGCTTATATATTGTTTGGGTGCTTGTGGTTGTGTTGGATGGCTTTTATTGGTTGTCTTGTAGGTTGGAAAAGCTGAAATTTTAGGGGAAATGCTGTCCAAGTGTCTAGGGTATTGGATTCTTA
The DNA here is from genome assembly GCA_036785865.1 of Coffea canephora. Classification (NCBI taxonomy): domain Eukaryota; kingdom Viridiplantae; phylum Streptophyta; class Magnoliopsida; order Gentianales; family Rubiaceae; genus Coffea; species Coffea canephora. The sequence goes on along the minus strand of CM071920.1, from coordinate 29,476,780 downwards.
TGTGTTGGGTTGAGATTTGATAGAAATGAACGGTCATAGGGTTTGTTTCTACCTTTAGCCCTAAATGTTATGTATTTTCATTTCCAAGCTATATTTGGGTCTTGCCTTGATAGTTCCTATTAAAAGGTATTCGACTTGTGTTTGGGTCTTAATTGTACTTTTTTGATTATTATAGGGCATGCCGGTGACCCGAGGCTCACGTCGGGCGAAAACTTGTGAAATTTCTTTGTTTGACTTGGTGAGTGTACTACTCACATGTTTGTTATTCCGTGGCTTTCTTGTACTTGAATTCTGTGATTTGGACTAGGTGAGGCGAGGGTGTACTTTACCACTCTCGTACTCTCTGGCCTCTTGACTGTTTATTATATCACTTGAATACCCTTGAATGTACCTGATTTGGTGTCGATTGGATACCATTGTTTACTGTATCTCTGAACCTTTACTGTTCACTCTGAGCTCTACCTCATTGGAAGTCAATGGACTCGAGCCAGTAAGGACTTGGTCGGGGACATTTGACAAGCCATGGGGACTGTATTTGGGAATCTTTGGGTATGAGACCCTTGATTCCGGTATACTCGAGTAATACCAATTCTGTACTGTTTGGTGTTCGGGCCCGGTAAGGGGAATGTGAGGTGGACGGATAATTGGAGTAAAGAGGAGTCTATGGTCATGATTACCTGATATACATTGACGGAGGGTCAATGAAATGAGATCAAGTATGGCAAAGCGGAAAAGGGCTCCTGAGAGCCACCCGTATCCTTTATTCCTTACACTTGGGTGTGGTTACTATTGCTTACTTGACATGCGTATTTGGATTGAATATTTCTTGTGTTTACGTGCTCTTGGTATATGTACGTGATAGTACCTCATTGGGCGAAAGCTCACTCCGTTAATTTTGTTTTCCTTACAGGAAATTATCTTTTGGACTTTTGATTTTGAAGAATAAGTTGAGTAGAGTTAGTCAAGAGATTTTGTATAGCTCCTCAATAGTTGGAACCGTAATTGTACTTGGATTTAATACTTCCTTTTGGCTTGTAAACATACGAATGTGGTTTGTAATAGTGAGCGTACTCTTGTCCAATGTATTATATTTGGCTTGTATATATTCTTTTTAGTGAATGTTAGATTACCTGTATTCGATTGGGTCTTGGCGGATGGTGACGTGGCAGTCACTATTCACCCTACGTTTTGACTTTTGTTGTCCGTTTTACGATTGTTGGGTTGGCTTAGCGCGCTAATAGTTTCCCGAACGACTTCAGTCAGGATTTGACATTTTAGTAGTCCTGGCGAGAGTTGGGCAGGCAGTCCGTTAACTCCTTTGGTACGCCTTAGGGGAAGGTGGGGCTGTCACACAATCAATCTCAATTAATTCAAATATTGAAACCAATGTTCCATAAAAATCCAATAAACAATTTAGAAGTAATTGACATCAAGGTTTTCGAAATATAACTTCCCAAAATAGATTTGACCATTCGGCCAAGAGAAAAGGAAAAGTTTTTTAGATTCGAAAAGCAACTTTGGGACATCATTTGTATATCGAAATGGTTTTAGATTGACACCTAAATTGGTATAATTCAACTTCTATATGAGGATTACTCCTCTACCAAATTGCATTTGAAAATTCACATGAGAAGGTAGTGAACCAAACTACCAAAGTTCAAGAAAATCCCAAAACCAATCTGCCTTTTGCTTTCTTCTTCCTTTTCAAACATTTGTCCAATGAAAAAGACTCAAATCTGGCTCATTTATGAAACAAAAGTCTAAGAAACATCCAATATACATTTGGTAGGTGATTGACATCAAAAGTTGCAAAACAACAAGTCCCAAATCAAGCTAGGCCATTCGGCTAGCCAAAATTAGGGTTTTCTATCACTGGTGCAGTTCTGTAATTTGGCCATAACTCACTCAATTCAACTTGGAATTGAGTATGGTTGGTAGCGTTGGAAACTAACTTCATGAGGCTACAATTCATCAGAAGAAAGCATTCTGAAATTCAGTTCATAGCTAGCTCAAATTCAAGCAACAACTCTCAGCTCATCACTGACTCTCGAGCACAGCCATAAAACAGGATAGGTAAATTTGAAGAACTACTATGGCTCACTCAGTTTGAATCAATGGATACATTTTATACCTTTAGAAAATAGAAGTGTCTATTTTCAAATGCCATAAACGACACTTGATTTTGACATCTGAGCAAAGAGTTATGATTATTCAAAATTTACTGCTAGAGAGCCCCTGTTACCCGTTTTCCAGATTTGAGGATTTTCGAAATTCTAACTTTTACCCAACCAAATCAAGTGATTTTTGGTGAAAACTTTCCACACATCCTATACAACATATCTACATCAAATTCAAGGTCATTTGATCCCAAAAAAATTGAACCAAGGGCTCAGCAAAAATAGGGCAGAATTCGGCCTCTTCCCATGCTACTTCCCTTTGGTTTTCCTTCCTCTTTTCTAACTTATATCCACTTGTTTAACACTTAATCAACATAAATAACAACCATAATCATCATATTAGTCCAACATGTCCATTGTGGGATTTCATAGAGCCCACTCTACTTATTTTCAACCAAATAAAGACACCCACATGAAGCTACAAGCTTCAAGGTCAAATTTAACCTACTAAAACCAAGTTTAAAGGGTTTGGATGATTACTACCTCTTAGATTATGAAAAACCAGAAATTTTGAATCACCAAAAGCTCCAAGAAACTTGGCTAGAAGACCTCCTTCTCCAAGCCAAGATGAATCTCCAAGTGTCTGTGAGTTTGTGTGAGAAATTTGGAGTGAAATGGTGAGAAGATTGGAAGTGAAATGGAGTGAAGCTTCCTTCTTCCTCCTTGCTAAGTGTTTCGGCCAGCCTTGAGTGAAGAGAGAGAGAGAGAAAAATCTGATGACTAAAGCTTCTCTTGGAAGCTTGATAAAACTTGGGGCCAAAGTTTGATGAAAGTCAACTATCAATAGTAATCGCGCGTGCGTGTTTCGTGTCCGTTTCTCTCGGGTTTGTTTCACTTGTGCCCTAAACCTCTAATGCACTTCCTTTAACATTATAATTATCCACTCTTAGTTGTCCAGATTAAGTTTCTTAAATCTCCACTTAGTCGTTCCTGCTCAATATACGTGAAATTCTAATTCGCACGCAATAAGGCAAAATTTACGAGAAATTCATATAACGATTATATAATTAACTACTACTAATGTAATTAATTATGAAATAACCATTTTAGAAATAAAACATGAGTCCTCACACAAGTATTAATTCCTCAAATCCCCAATTAGTTTGTACTGACGTGACTTTCGAGAATCTTTCGACGCCGCGTGCACGGTATAAGCTTAATTTTTTACTCACTCATATTTAATCACTCAATTAACTTTTCTTAGTCTACTATTGATCATTCTTAATTCTCCAAAATTATTGCACTCTCGAATCGAATTTTGCCTCAAAAAGCATATACTCGTTATTTCTCACTAAACGAGTCTTCGAAAAATAAATTTTTCTAACGAAACATTTTAAAAACATAAGGGAGACGTTGTTCCATATAAAATGGATTTAAAATGGTTGAAATAAATTATTCGGAGAAAACAGGTGAATAAATAATTAAATAAGCCAGTAAATTATAATAAAAATAAGAGAATTTTCGGATCCTCGCAACTTCTAATTTCCTAAATGAAATTCAAGTCTAAATGTCATGTTTTGCACACATAGGGGTAAGGGGTATACATATAGAGAAGATATCATGCATAATGATAAGAATCCTAAAAAAGTAAAAAAGCATGCATGACATATAGTAATTGTCATACAAACATGATTCTAGGGCATGGACTGCCTAAAGGGTCTAGCATTGGACTAACCCATTTCTACAAGTCTTCACTAGCGTCGGACTAGTGAGAAGTCGGGGAAAAAGGCCACAATTAGCATTGAACTAGTGTGATGACGTCGTGCATTTATTATAAATAAATCATATCAAGTACAACTAAAGCAAGTAAAAACATAATGCACATACACCACATAACACAGGCATAATTTCTAAATGCAAAAACCTAATGAAAGCAAGTAAACACATAATCACACAAGCATGCAAGCACACAAGCAAATAAGAGCAAATAGAGTCCTAACTACTACATTCGGGGCCCTAATTACAATCTAAGAGGGAAAAGAATAAAATAATAAAACTAACTATTACATTTATCTAACTAATTACAGTTTTAATAAGAATTAAAACCTATCTATTATATAATCTATCTAAATACATGTCTTGAACCCCCTATCTATTACAATTTGGCATTTAAATGCCTTTCAAATAACCATTAAAATTAAATTAACTATATGAAACTTAAAACAAATAATGAATAACTAAAAGGAAAATCACTCAAAAACATGCAATTTACACACATAAAAGCACATATGAGCACATAAAGATTTTAAATAATAAAAGAAAATACCTCCCTTTGAAGTAGTAGCTAATGGGGGATTGGACTTGTCCTATTTAACTCCAAAATTAACAAAAATCATCAAGGCACCAATTTAATTAACAAATGAATGCAATAACATGTAAAGAAATGGAAATAATCATGAAATTTATCAATTAGAGCATTTAAATGAAACATAATTACTAATTAAAGAAGATGAACAACATATATTTAAGAAATTAAAACAAGCAAGGACCTGATTGAAAAAATAAAAAAAAATTTGGGGGTCAAATCAAAGTAAAAGAAAGCGCTAAAAAAACTAATTAACCTCTAATTATCTCCTTAAACCAGAAAATAAACTTGTCTAAAACATGACTAAAACTTAAGAAAATGATTGAATTTCAAAAAGGTAAAATTGATTGATTTTTCCATATTTTTGGGACACAATAGAATTAAGCAACAATTTGGGGGTCAAAATATAATTTTTGGAAATATTTCATGCATTCTTCGAAGAAGCTTTTGCAATCCGAGAAGCTTTCTGCAACTTCTTTCTGGGTTTTCATTTTTTGGCAAGAAATTCTACCAAATATGCAAGTCTAGAAGCAAAATAAGAAAATAATGAAACCCCCAACAACATGCAAGTCTCCTTTATTCAAACATCACATTTAATCACAAGTCAACATGGAGGAATCTTCGTCCCACTACTCAGGAATTGAAACAGCAAGAGCAAACAACAACAACGACCAAGAAACTCAAGATCACGACCCAACAATGAATGAATATGAAAGGAACTGAGACATCAATCTAGGGGGGTACCTGATGTAGCTTTTTGGATCGAAATCAGGACAAGAAATGTGTGAAAAAGCTGCTAGAATTGCTTCGAACCCGCACCAGTGAAACCAAGTAGTGGGTTTTGGGGCTGAATTTGGGAGCCCTCTCAACGTTATTTGCAAAAGTAATCTGAACAAAACTCCTTCTCCTAATTACCTAGTGTTTGCAGAAACAGAAATCTACTCGAATCAAGCTAAAATGAACGACATAATTTCATCATAAGATGCCTGAAAATCAGCCATTTTTCCTAAAAATTCTGCAGCTTTTCTTTTTTTCTTTTTTATGTCTTTCTGGTCTCTCTTTCTCCTTCTTTCTTTCTTTTTTCTTTCTGTTTTTCTTCCCGATTATCCCCCAGATCCTCCCCTCTCCTTTCTTTCTCTTCTCCTTTTCTTTCTTTCTTCCTCGAAACCCTTTTTCTTCCTTTCCTTCTTGTTTTTTTTCACTCCCAGTTTCTCTCGTTTTTCCTCTCTCTCTGCAATTTCTCCCTCCCTTCCTTGCTTTCCTGATTCACTATTGTTTCCCTCTCCCAGTTTTTTCTTTCTTTCCTCCCTATTTTTTGTTCTTCAGCCTTTCTTTTTTTCTTTCTTCTCCTTCCCGCAGCCCTCTCTTGCTCTTTCTCAGCCCCAAACCCTCTTTCCCTCCTCCCTTTTCTTTCTTTCTTCCCTCTACTACCCGTAGCTTCCTTCCTTCCCTTTTTCTTGTTTTTCAAATTTTTCCTCCAACCCCCACATGTCTTACCACCTAGCCTTTGTATATTGTGGTGTGCAAAATGCCAAAACCACATGGTTAATGCTCACCTATCCTACTTAGCTACTATGCATGCCTTCCACCTATCTTGTTTTTCCTTTTTTTATTATTTTTTATTTTTTTATTTTTCAAAACAAATTTAGGGTAAACAAAATGTTAATTCCTAATTGAGATTGCCTTACAAAAATTTCATTTTATTTGGAAGAAATTGAGTTCGAAAAGATTAAAAATAAATTTTTATGAGAATTTTCTTTTTTGGAAATTTAATACAAAAATGTTTTAAAAAAGAAAAATGACGAACCTAATTTACTAAAATAAACAAAAAATACAAAACTAACTATCATTTTGCAAACTTATTTAACTAAAATAGAATAAAATTAAATTAAATTTTGGTGTCTACAGTGAATTTGGGCCAAGTGGTATTATGGTCCCTATTATGTGAATGAGTAAAGGCTTTAGTACTTTTTTAGAACATAAGTTATGAATCATGAATGTTATAGGCGTAAAACCCTTATCGTGATACTTGAAGAAGATAGATATGTATGTCAGGTAGGAATCTCTAATATAGGTGATTTACTCTTGGGACTGGCCAGCTCGAGTTGTGAATTATCCTATTTTTTTATTCTTGTACTCGAGTATCAAAGAGTTGATACTTTTATAACGGTTATGAATGAAATTGAGGTAAATGTGGAAGATGCGATTAGGTCATGCTTATATCAATTGTTTCTGAATCGAAAGAATAGGTTATTATCTTGGATTGGCATTACTAATGATGTATTTGAATTTGTACCTGCAATTGAAGCGGTTTATCCTTTGACTAATTGAGATGCTTGTGGATGAGGTAATATAAGTGAACATAGCCAAGGGAGGTCAAGGGTATGTAGGCCCTAATGAACTTAACCTTGAGCCAAAAGTAGGGCAACCAGCGTTCCAAGGAGAAGTAGAATCAATTGGTTCGATAATGACCTAGGTTAGAGACTCGAGAATGCAGGATGTGGGTGTAGGTAACTGGGATGACAAGCCATTTCTTATTCTACCACTATATGTATGTTGCTAGTGACGTGTCAATGCTAATGTGTATCGTATCTACTTTGTCTTACGCACTTAGTTTTGATCAAGATGATATGTAAAATATCTTTGTAACTTGATGAATGATATTGAAATGCTATAAATGTACTAAGTGCATTTCTTTATCTTTGAGTGTGTGATTTAAAACTGTCTTTCTTTTACTGCTATAGTCAATATATTTTGCTTATATACTATATAGTCTATTTTGACCAAAAAAAAAAGAGAGAGAGAGAAGGGTATGGAGGGAAGACGAAGTCAAAGACGAGGGGCTAGCCGTAGACGTGGAGGTAGGCAAGTAGAAGAACCAAGAGAAACAAAAGACGCAGTGGCAGAACAGCAACAAGAACCAAGGGCCGAAGCAGGGGATCAAGTAGCAACAACAATACGACAAATGGCTAATATCTTAGTGCAATTGGTAGAGCAACAAGGTCGAGCTCCAATGAATCAGCCTAGGAACCCTGAAAATGGAGAGGACAGGGCTCTAAAGCGTTTTCAAAAGTTTGTTCCTCCTAAGTTCCTTGGAAGGCCTGATCCAGAGACTGCTGAGCATTGGTTGGAGGTTTTGGTTAATATTTTTACGGCCTTGAATTATACGGAGGAAAGACAAGTGGCATTTGCTATCTTTCAGATTGAGGGACCTGTCGAGGGTGGTGGAATGTTATCAGGGCAAAGTGGAAGAGAGAACAGACGGCATGCACTTGGGTAAACTTTATGAGAGAGTTTAATGAGAAATACTTTCCATCTCTGGTCCAAGAGAATAGAGAAGATGATTTTATTAGGTTACGTCAGGGAACCTTAAGCGTAGCTGAATGTGAAACCTAATTCACTAAATTGTCTAAGTTTGGTCCTCAACTAGTCGTTACGGAGCAGAGGAGAGTGAAACAGTTTATACAGGGGTTGAATCTGGAGATCCAAGAAGCTTTAGCAGCAGCTCAAGTTAATACTTTTACTGAAACTCTTGAGAAGGCCTAAAGGATTGAGAATGCAAAGGCACGGGTAAAAGTTTTTCACGCATGCAAAAGGAGTGAACCTAGTATTATACATAGAGAATTTAGAGAAAATGCAACACTTTCCAAAGTAAAGAGAGCAAACCATTCACCCTATCCATCATGGACACTAGGAACGCTAGAAGAAGGTTCTACAAGGGGATGTGAAGTGGAAAAAGGATAACAAGAGGGAATTCCTGGAGAAAACCAAAAGGTGGATTCTCGTTTGACCTGTGGATACTGTAGGAAGACAAATTACACTGACGATGATTGTTGGAGAAAGGGACGAAAGTGCTTAGTTTGTGGGGGTACCGACCATCAAATTAGCAACTGCCTGAAGAAGCAGTCACGAGCGAATAGTGCTCAACAAGTGGATAGAGCCAAAGCTAAACAAGCTAATGAAATAGAGAACTGATCAAAAGTACCAGCATGGGTATATGCCTTAGACAAGTAACAAGCTCCGGAGTCATCTAAGGCAATGGAAGGTAAAAATTTCTAGAACGAAATTTTCTTAAGGGGGAGAGAGTGTGAGGACCCGAAAATTTCTTTAGAATTTCCTCATATTTTTGAAATATTAATTTATATTTCCTTCTATATCTCTTTACTTGACTATTGAACTATTTACTAGCCCTAAATTTCATGGTGATTTTCATTAGTTGAATCAAGAGTTTTACTTTTACTTTTAAAGTTAGAGTAAGTTAGGGTTTTGGTGCATTTTGGTAGTGTGATCGATTGGTGAGGTGTGTGCATTAAATTTGGTGGATAAGAGTGGGTATTAAGTAAGAGGAAGTAAGTGGTTAAAAAGTGCTAAGAGTAAGTTAGTGAATTATAAGTTAAAACAAAAGTACAAGAGACTTAAGAAAGTAGATTTGAACCGACTCGCGCCATTTGTACCGGTCGAAGGCACCACTTGACCAATACTTTCTTACCCTAATCTTCTTATTTTTCTTTCATTTATCCTTCCCTAATAATTATCCTAGTGTGGTCGAAATTTTTGACGAAAGAAAAGGAATAGACATTTCTCCTCTTATTGCCAATTGTCAACAAGCCCACAAAGTTTAACTAAGACTTGACCAAGACTAAACTACATTCCATCACCATTTTTCCTTCATTTCTTCCTTGTCTTAGCCGAATTTTTGAAGAAGAAAAAGAGAGATATTTTGATCAATAAATGGACATTATTTCTTGCCTTCACAAGTGTCAATCAACTACCTAACTTTGAACCAAGACTTTGACTAAAATTAGTCTTGTGTTTACTTTGGAGTAAACTTTCATTTCAGCACAAAACTCAAGCTTTCTTTCCTCTTGATGGCTGAACTATTGAGAGAGAAAAGAAGAGAAAAGAAACCAATTTCTAACCTTGATTTCTTACTCAATCCATGAGAAATCCAAACACTAACCCTAATCCATACCGATTAATCTTGAGTTAAGTTTGGAGGGAAACTTTTGGTGGAGTTACTTGGGGAAGAAAACTCTTAAGTTGCTTGTTATCTTGGGGTTTTGAGGCAAAATTTCAAGAAAATATCTCTTTTTACTTGTTTCTTGAGATTTATGCAAGATATGTTATGATTGAAGTTGAAGGAAACATGTTTATGGTAATTTCATGATTTTGCTAGGGTTTGGTTAATTTTCAGCTTAGATATATGTTAGTTATAGCTAGTTTTGTGGCTAAAATAAGTACTCTATGTATCCTATACCGTGTGAACTTGATATGGGGCTGTCTTGTGGTGAGAATGAAGCCTTGAAATGGCTGGAAATTAGGGGAAATAAGGGGAAGTGTTATTGAAAATTTTTCCGTAGGAGACTCTGAGCAGTATTGGGAAATCTATTATATCTTAGTGTAGAAAAATTCAAATTGCATTCTGCTTTTGCATTTGAAAATTGATTTAGAGTACTTTATACCGTGAAAATTTCAGAAATTTTCTCAATTCCTATGAATATCTGTGATTTTCCAAAGTTGACTGAATTTTCATTCCTGTTCTATCTTTCTGCTGGATAAAGCAGCCGTTTGAGATTGAATTTTGACTGACTTGTGGGTAGAATCATGCAAAGGTGTCTTCTGAGAAATTGTAACCCATTGAATCTATTTTCCAACAGTACAAAGTTTATAAATTTTGGACTTAAGAAGCTTGAGATATGATTTTTCAAATAGCATCGCGCAAATTTGGAAAAATTCTGTTTTCTTAAAACTGTCCTTACTTTCATTTCCAACTTCAAGTTGGAGTTGTTGAACCAATTTGAGCTTGATTTTTCTTTTGGAATAATGTGACTTAGCATAGTGGATCTCATGACGCTTTATAAATGTGATTTTAGGACGTGGAGGTGAGGTCGGAAGTGCACATGAGGTGAACACTTGAACTTGTATCGTGGTGAGTGTTCCTTGCATGTGTATGCTTTAAATGACTACGTGAAATGTTGTGAATGTTGCCGGAATATTAAATGCTGTCCAATGATTGTTAAATGAATTTTCGATGGGCGAGTGTGTACTTTATCGCACTTTATCCAAGGCAAAGTGAATTTTCAATGATTGAATGCTACTTATGCATGAATGTAAGCCTTTTGGCTGAACTGGGAGCTTGCCCTTCGTTGCCAGTCGACTCGAGCTAGAAGCGAACTCGGTCGGGCGGCTGGTGACCCTGGGACAATGTTTGGTATACTCGAGTATTGCCATAAAATCTAGTGGAGAACTGGCCAATGAATTCAATGCGACGATATCAATGAATAAGTGACAAGAACACTGAAAGAGTTTTCACTTGCAAACGTTTTCTAATGTTGAAGGTATAAGGAAAATGGTTGGCAAATGAATGAATGAATGATTTGAATGAATGGCTCCAAGTAAGCACGTATCCTTCCAATGATTGAATGTTTATTTCTTAAATGACTGGATATTATTGTGCAAAGTATTCAAACTGTTAAATACCATATTTCCATAGTTTCTCTACCTAATTGCTTGTTTGGGAACCTCACTGGGATTTTAGCTCATTCCTTTAGTTTTTTTGTTTTCCTTACAGAAATGGAGGTTCGAAGCAATTAAGTATGAATTAGAGTGTATAACCCTCTTGTACTATTAGTTTTGGTTAATAGGATATATTTTAACATTTGATGTTGTATCATACGTTTGACTTTAGGTTTGTAAATAAGTTTACATTTAGGTTGAATTGTAAAACTTAAATGTTATTTTGGAGGCTTGAATGATTAATCTTGAGAGTAGAATGAGTGAGTGAGTTCTGGCGAGAGTTGGGTAGGCGGTCCGCCAAACTCTTGGGTACGCCCTAGGAGGAATGTGGGGTCGTCACATGATCCCCAAAGCAACCCTAAGTTCATGAGATTCTACTGTTGTTTGGGAGCACTAAAAATGGGTTTCAAAGAAGGATGCAAGCCTCTTACTGCCCTGGATGGCTGCCATACCAAAGAGCTATACACTAGCCAACTGTTGATTCCTATTAGGGTTGATCCCAATAATGGATGGTGGTCAATGGTTTGGGCTATTGTTGAAAAAGAGGCAAGGGAGCAATGGCATTGGTTTTTAAGTTTGTTTCATTGAAGATTTGGACATACCTCATGGAAGTAGTAAATATACGTTCATTTCAAACCAACAGAAGGTGAGTCCCTTTACTATCTTGATATGTACTGCTTTATTGTCTTGATACATTCATTTCAAGCCAACTAATATGTGTTGTTGTGTTATCTTGATATTGGTAGGGTCTTGATAGTGCTTTGCTTGAGTTGTTGTCATGTGCTGGACATAAATTTTGCATACAGCACATATACAGAAATTTTAAGAAGAAGCACCTTGGGAAGATCCTTAAGCAAAAATTTTGGAACATTGATGCAGCTACAATAGTCAAATTTCATGCTACGGCTTTGGAGAAGTTGAGAGAATTTGACCAATAGGCTCATGCACGGGTTTAAAGGGTAGCACCACCCCAACATTGGTGTAAGACTTTTTTTTCCATTTGACTTTAAATTTGACATACTTGTTAATAATTTGTCTGAAACCTTTAATTCACATATATTGAATTATAGAGACTTACCAATCATTAGATTGTGTGAGGGGATTAGAGGGTTTCTTATGGAAAGAATAGAAAGTAGGACTGCTTGGATGAGAAAATGTAGTGATCCCATTGGTCCAACAATAAGGGTTTTGATTGAAGAAACAGAAAAACTTTCTAGGAGTTGGCATCCAATTTCAAATGGTAAGGGAGGGTATCAAATCAGTAGATCAAGGGGAGAATAGTTTATTTCCTATATAGTTAAAAGATAAAACATGTACTTGTAAATTGTGACAAATTAGTGGCCTTCCATGTTGTCATGCAATCTCAGCCAGGATTAAAATTTTGGGAAGGAAAGGACCCTTGTGAATTTGCACATCATTGTTGCAGTAGAGATGCATTTTTCACCATCTATGATAATGTGCTCTATCCAAGTAGTGGCAAGTCCCTATAGCCTGAGAGCGATATTCTTGCCTTAGATTCCCCACACCATGTGTTCAACATGATCGGCCCAAAAGATCAAGAAGGAAGGATAGTACTGAAACAAGGAGTGGTGTCCATGTTGGAACGGACAATGTGCAAAGGTTGAGGAAACATATAATCATACACTGCAGAAAATATGAGTAGGCAGATCACAATAGTGTTACCTACAAACATGTTCTAGAAACTGGTGTTATTGGTCCATCTCAGTCTACTGGCACTATCAAAACTGCCAAAAGATTTGGTTGAAGTAGTTCTAGGAATATTGCTATAGGTGTTGAATCTGGTTTACATAAAGGTGATTCAACCGCAAATATTCACCAAGATAAAGCATTTACACAGTCTGAAACTTTGGCAAGAGAAATGGGCAATCAAAAAACACTAATACCGCTCCTGTTATGCCTTCACAAGCCGATAGTGTAGGACATATGGAAACTTGTAATGCTGAAAATGAACAAAGATCAACTGCTGGTGCTACAACAACTAAGCAAAAACACAATATTAGGAAGACTACTGCACCAGTTAGTTCTCAATTTTGGTCCTCCTATTTTGACATTTTTCTTACTTTTTTTAACTTACAATGAGCTCATACTGTCTATATTTGCTGCTCATAAATGAGGAGGATTAGACCTACAACTATTGATCAAGATAAAAGAGGCATAGCTGGACATTTAAATTCTGGTGTTCAAAAAAAGACATGACAAGGCAAGAGAAAGTTGAGTGACATAGACAAAATTATGATTAACACTAACTACGAATACTTGGGTAAAGAACCTCCTTTTGCATGGTATCAGTTGTCTGAAATTGATAGATTTAGGAGGCTTGACATGCTTAAACAAATTGCAACTTTATGTTGGAGGTTTAGTGTTGACTTGATACTTTTGTCAATTGATTATAATTATGGTCAAGTAACAAAGGCTGAAATACTGATTGATACTTTTGTCAATTGTTGATATATATGCTGATTTTGCCTTCTCCAATTATGTTGATTTGCATTTTACCATGTATAACACCAAAGGAACAGCTCATGTCTAAATTCACAACTATAACATTCTAGTGAAAGAACATTTCCATTCTAAAATGGTGAATAAGACTGACAAAATGAGGTGAAATATCCGTATTACATATAACAATATGTACAACAAACAAAACTACCTATAAGAAGCTACCTGCTATAATAGTGTCCTAATATCCATCGATTTGCAACTTGCCAAACCAATGTACATTTCTAGGCACCCCAATCCATATCAATACAGTCACAATTGGCTAGACTGCAACAACAAAAACTATGATCAATTTTTTCCTCAGCTTACTCCCATGTTTCTCTTTCAACTTTCTAACTTTGACCTCCATTTTTTCAGTTCATTGTTGTTATCTTCAAACATCTTCTCACAATGCTTCATTCTCCAGTTCTAGCCTATTTCCTTTTCTCAAAAGACCAAGTATTACTTGTTTTGAACAAGCACACATTTCATCATCATACCACTCCCAATAGCCATATCCATCAATCTAACCAAAATTATTTGTCCCATCAATTGTAAAACACACCCTTTAATTTCTCAACTTTAATCTCCAAAAAAAAACTCACCTCATCACGAGCACATTCAAGTTATCTCCTTGCTGGGCTTCTATCAGTCCATGAATTCTTTAAAATGATATTTGTTCCACATTGACAAATCGAAGTTGCTTCCTTCCATCTTGACATTGTGGAGCTTCAACCTACCCAACAAAGTAGAGATTCCAAAATCGTTGCTAAACTCACCTAAGATCTGGCCATAAAATCTCAAGAGAATGATGGGTTCAAGAAAAGTTAGGGACAAGATATTGTGATTCGATCATTTATAAAGACATGAGCTGCCAAAGAGGTGAACTGGCGATTTTGCCTCTCTAAAATCAAGCTCGCAAGTGGAGATAAAGGAATTCTATTTGTCTTCATGGTGAAATTTAACAGAATGCTACAAAACATGTACTTTGGTTAGTTTGGTGACACTTTTAGCTAACAAAATAGTTTAGCGACATGAACAAGTACAAGTGCATAATTTGGTGATATTTTACAAGATTTGCTCTAACTTATCAAGTACATTAGCACATTGTCTCCCCTTCCTATAGATTCATGGGAATCAAACTGTTCTTCGCTTACATGAAAGACACTACAATCCAAAGACTAAAAGTGAACTTGAATCTCTTGGTCTCCTCGCAACCTGTGAGTGTGAGACTGACTATGTGCTTATTTCAAATACCATCTGTATATCTTTTCTACTAAACAGGAAACTTCAAATTAAAAACAAACATTGCTTTTGTTTCTAGAGTCTGAGCTTAACATATGCATCTGAAAAGATCATCTAGATTTCTAATGGCCATAAATAATCATGGCGGAATCAATTCATACTAACAAAAGTTTTCATGGGTTAGTAATTCCCTTGACATTTTCACATCTATTTTTTCAACAAAAAGCAATAAAAATTAGAAACAAAAAGCACAAATGCAGAATTCAAAGGAAAAAGAACAAACTTGATAGTGACCAAGATCATTAGGTATGAATCCCAAATTGGTACTTAATAAATCACCTTTGTACAAAACTCAACAACAATAATCTATCTTTCTATTCCAATAGAATCCCACAATAGAAAATTAAAAAATACTTTTCCATTCAAGATAAATTCTCCATCAATCAATTAAGCTAAATATAACTTTTCAATTTAAATTTACTACTTCCAACTAAAATGATGATTTATCCAAAAAATTAACTAAATTTCCAAACTAAACAAAAAAAAAGCTCTGGAAATACACTATTGAAGGTCATGCCAAAATTGCGGAGTAACAATTGTTGCTTAAGGTAAACTATTTAAAGGTTGATACGCATAAATATTTAGTCATGACTTGATGGTAGACAAAAGTCTAGCAGTAGGTTCTGTGAGGACCCGTAAATTTCCCTAATTTTATATTATTCATTTTATTTCCTCGCTTGCATTTTCGTCATTATACCATATTATATTTATATTTCTGAGATTTTATAAGTAAATATAGTTTTTAAACTATTTTTCTAGTATAAATTAGTTCCTGAGAAATAAAGAGTGTAAATTGGATGTGGGACCCACTAGTGGCGTTAAGCGCAATAAATTCGACCGATTAGGTTATGTTTTGTACACCGGGATTAATATACTAGGTGTTAAGAGATAATTAGAGGTTACCTAAATGGATTACCATTGGTAGACAAAAGGATAAGCTTAAAACCCTAAAAGGAGCCAAGTGTCACCATGCTATTCGAAATTGGACTTTTGACCAAGGTTGGTCACTTTACTAAAATCAGATTTTTGACCAAAATTCATTCATTTTCTTGTCTCCTTTGGCTGGAATTAGTGAGAGAGAAACCAAGAGAGTTCTTCATCTTCCACTTCAATTTCTTGCCCAAATCTTGAGTTTCAATCGATTAATTTGTAAACTACTCCATAAATACTTCCCAAGTAGTTTCCAAGGTGTTTGTGGAGTTATTTTTGAAGGACAAAGCGTAACCTACCATCTTTCTTAGGGAGATAAGGTATTTTGCCAAGAACCTCTTCTTTACTTCAATTAATTGCTAATTAGTGGTTTAAAGTTGTAGTTTTGGTAGTTTATGAGCATATTTCATGGTTGAAAGTAGTATTATGGAAATTCCAGGTTAGGGTTTACAATTTTCCCCTATTCTGACCGACACTATTACCCATAGTTAGAGGCCGATTTGGCCTTAGCACAAAACATGAAAGTTGTAGAGAATGATGTTTTATAGTTGTATGTAAATTTGCAGCCCAATCTGAGCTTGGTAGCTTGTGAAAATTCGGAAATACCCATACTAGCCTGGGTAGGAGTTTAGCGATCAGGGTTGTCATTTCACCCAATCGGATCGTGACTTTTCACACTGATCCTTACTGAATTAGATTTTGGCCAAAACATAGAAGTTGTAGAAACTGGTGTAAACTAGTTTCCTACAAAATTTCAGCTCGATCCTAGCACTGTAGCTTGTGAAATGACCGAAATACCCTTGACTGCCCAAGAACCCTGTTTCGTTCCCAGATTTCTGTTTTCGTGGAGATTTTTATTTTTGACCATGAGGATGCATGATTTGGCTTTGGGGTCTTCATACAAAATGTAGGTTTATGTTTTGGGTTCGAATCGCCATAAGATACACTTCAATCGGACTTCGATAGCCTGAGTTATTATCATTTACGCATAACGCGGTTAACTAGCCCGAATGTGAGATTTTGGTTCTGTAATCTGGACCTTTGACTTAGATACACTATGAACTGGACTAAGTGATCTTCATCAAAGTTGTAGCTCTCTGTCTTATCTTCGAAAAGGCGTAAATTACACCCCAATCCGATAAGTGTAGCTATAGTTGTGTCCATTCCGTTAAATGACGTCAAAACTGTCTTTTGGTTTTAGGACATAAACTTCATTTCCGGATATTGTCCTAGCTTGAATTTGTACTTGTACCACTTGGAGCCTAGTGAACGGCTATTGAAATGAGATTATTTTGTGTGTGACTTTGGGGTTTGATTGAGGAAAAAGGAAGCCTTGATGGCTGGAAAAGTAAGCAAATTTAGGGGGAATGCTGTCCAATTTTCTAGGCCGTTTGGTTCCTTTAAGTTTGATTTGCCTTTTGGTAGAACTGAAGGGCTTTTGGGTTGTTTGAGCCCTAGGTCTTCATGTTATCTTTTCGTTCTCAAAAATCATGTTTTGCACCTTTGCATTAGTAATTATTTGGCGAGACATACGACTAGTAGTCGGCTCTCACATGTGCATTTTGTTTACTCGATTTTGGAAGTGGAACCTTCAATTGTTTTACTTTGGTTCTTTTAGGATTTCTTGGCAATTAAAGCCACTTTGGCGTGAAACTTTGAAGTATTTGTACTTGAGCCGGTGAGTGTACCACTCCCCTTACTTGTTGTGTAACTTAGTTTCTGTATATGAAAACTGTAATTTGACTCTGTATGAAACGAGGGTGTACTTTATTCTCTCGTTTCTCTCATCTGTTACTTGTTTCTTGCATACTATATAAGTCTGTATTTGCTCTCTATATCTGTTATTTGTATCTGTTCTCTGTATAAGTCCGCGACCTCTGAACTCAACACCTGTGACTAGTTACTCAATTCGAGCCGGCAAGGGTCTGGTCGATTAGATAACGCACCACAGTAGTCTGTTCTAGAAATCTTTGGATATTGAGACCCTTGATTCCGGTATACTCGAGTATTACCACTTCTGTTTCTGTTTGGTGTTCGGGCCTGGTAAGGGGTATGTTTGGTAAATGGGATTTTGGCGTTAAAGTGGTGTTCTACTCGACTGGTTCCTTTGTTAGAACGTTGACAGAGGGTCGACGAGGCTGGATCAAGTTCTGCAACGGAAATTTGGCTCCTGAGAGCCATCCGTATCCTTTCTATTGTGATGTTCATTTATTTCCCGTATTTGATATGAATAAGTGCTTTAGAAGTGATTTCTCATGATTTCTACTATTCATAATTTTGGTACCTCATTGAATTTCTAGCTCACCCCGTCCCGTTATCCTTGTTTTCCTTACAGAAAATCATCTTTTGGGCCAATGATCATTTGGAGAATGAATTGAGCTTGCACAAATACCCCTTTATATAGTCCCTTGAAGTTGGAAACCCTAAATGTATCTTAATACAATGTTTCCTTTTGGTTTGTAAACTTACTACTATGTATATTTTGAAGCGTTTTCTCATGTTTATGTGACATATATTTGGAAATGTACATCCTCTTATGTCAAACAACGTTTAGTTGTACTTGGTTGGATTGTGAAGTGGCAGCGACACTTCTATTTCATTTTGATTTTTTTTTGTGGGAACGTTGTACCAAAGAGTTATTGTATCCTTTAGTTGGGCTCAATTGGGTTCTCAACGTTTATTTCTCGAAGTTCTTTGGAGCGTTTGGTAGGGTTTACGTCTATTCCGGATCCGTAGTCCCGGCGAGAGTTGGGCAGGCAGTCCGCCGAACCCTTTGGTTTGCCTTAGAGGGAGGTGGGGCTGTCACAGGTTCTATAATGGTTGTCATATTTAGCCATTAGATACAAGTTGGAGAGTCATTGAAGTATTAGTTAATGTTACAAAAGTTAACAATGGTTAAGCCTACTATATTTAGGCATTAGGTATGAGTTAGAGTCATTAAAACTCTAGTTAATAATACAAAAGATGATAGTGATAAAGTTTGGCAGAGATTTGTAATAGTCAGTTAAAGAGGTCATTTCAACTTCCATTTCTTTGAAGAGCTCTGATACTACAAATTTCTATTCAGTAACTTTTTCTGCCAGTTCGAATCTTTCAACAAGAGATACATGCACTTTGGATGAGGAACTTTTGGTATCTATGTAAAAAGCACAACAAATAAATGTTTTACTCAATATTTTAATTATTTGATGTATATATAGAGAAAAAAGGAATTGTTTTACAATTTACTGACTATATGTAAACTGGATAGTGGTTATTATTGTAAATAAAAGGTACAAAGGGTAATATATATATATATAATGTTTTGAACTTAATATCAGAAGTTATTCTTTTACAAATAATAGATATTGTAGTATGCATTATTTTAAGTTGTGAATTAATATTATTCTATTGAACTCAATCTTTAAAGTTCAATGGACAAAAAAATTTTTATTAGAAAAAATTATAACAAAATCCATCTTTTTTCAATGAAAAAAAATTCAGCAAATAGTATATAGGGAAAGCAATAGCTTAATTTGCAAAAACAAATAACAATGTTGATTTATGGAAGAACTAGGACTTGCCATGTCAAAGGTATAGAAGATAGTTATAATTATGTGTTATAGTTACAATAACCTGTAGGTTGAAGTTAAGAAGTGTTATGTTCAGAAGTTGGTGCGACTATCTGAAAAGTACATATTAGACTGTCTCCTAGTGAAGTCTATGCTCTGTTCTCCTCCTCATACTAAATGAAGATATAGCGCTGTTTTCCATCAGCTGAAGTCTTTGGTGCTGGTTTAATCTTAGCTATGAAGATTTTTGACTTGAGATCTTCATGAAGTCTTTCAAGCGGAAGTTCGGCATTCTGAAAAAGTATTGTAAGAAATGTTGTAAAATTTTTACATATATGATAATAAAGTAAAACTAATAGTCAGAATTTAAATGGATGTATGCTAACCTACTCATACTACTCCATAACTTCTAAAGCAGAATGCTCTAATAGCCTCTCAGCTAAATCTGCAAAGATAGAAGCTGTAATTTTGCATGTGTCATCCTCAAGATCTACATCAAAGTGCCATCTATAAATGTATAGAAAATATGTTTTAATATTAAATCTGGATAACTCATACAAGTTAAATGCTATTATGCATAGTATATGTTTTTATAAGTTAGGAATACCTTCGTTCAACTTGATGTTGTTGATTACAAAAGTGGCACCATATATGTAACTAATGTTGATTGATGACAATTTTTTCATGCCATATACCAGTACTTTTGGAGGATTTGTTGGAAGGAAAACTTAACTTTTACCCAACAATTCTGAAACAAAAAACAAGAGTTATGATGTGATATATAGAGTCTAATTGCTTAACTTTTAAATATATGTAGCATGAATTTGTAACCTTTTGCTCTACACTAAGATTCATAGGTAGGGTGATTTGTTTTTCTCCATTGTAGTAAAGTTGAGAGTTGAAAGTGGCAAAGTTTCCCTTTGGCCTATATAGTTCAACAACTAGCATTTTTTTATAGCCCTGCATATATATAGAAGTAGGTACTATAATGAAATCAGTAGTTTCATTAATCAGAAATGAATAAATAAATATATCTATTGAATACCATTTTTTAAATTCCCTGGCTTGCTGTATTAGTAGATCAATGGTGATTGTAGAGTCATATCTTGTTGAAATTGCAACACCTAGATGAATAACAATAGAATTAACTATTATGCATTAGTAAATGAAATTGGTGTATTAGATATATTTATCTGTGTTACAAAGGGTGTATATTTTTTGTACCACTGTAAAAGTTGACTTTAACTCTTCTGCAAACAACTATAGGGTATGTTTGTAGATTTTTAGTAGTTCGATGTCCTTCATTGTGGATGAAGTCATTCCTATAGACAGCATGATAGGTTCAAGTCTAAATTAGAGGCAAAAAATTAGGAAAGAAATAATTATTAGTATGCTGATAAGGTAGCTAGTAAAATTCTATGTAGAAGCTGTCGTGTACTTACTCTTGATCTACAATCATTAATTTTTGCACAGTCATGTTCTTGTTCTTAATGGTAATTGGTCTAGGTGGAAATACTCGAACAGCAACAGCGATCACATCTACTATAATGAAAAAATACATAAGAGGTACTTGATAATATAGAAAATTGTGTATATATAATAGTGTTTGTTCTATTGTTTGATACCAACCGACTGAGTTGTTATCTAGATGTGTAAATTGAGCTAGATTAGCAAACTCAGTGAAGCTGTATTGAGCAAGTATCAATTGATTATCATCTGGTAGTTCTTCAATGACAGTTCTTCTAGTGATAACCCACTAATTTGTAACTATGTCATACTGGAATTCATTGTCAAGAGGTCTAACCTCAGCATTGTTAATCATGTATCTTTTTCATGACTGAAATTTTGGAGCCATCCTCAACATGCCAGCATTGAAAATGATTCCTTCAACTTTTGATCCTTGCTTAAGATGGATTTAATAAGTAATGGTTATGAAATTTTGACTGGAATTACACATATTGATTTTTTTTGTCGATATATAACATCTCAAGTAATGGATTTGCTATAAGAAAGTGAGAAATAAGAAATATACCTCTGAGTCGATGAGAACTATCTTTTGATATTTAGTTGGACTTGAAATTGAGGTGTTAATTTGCCATTTTTCTTGTACAGCAACAACAACTATCCAATTCTTCACTTTTTTCTTTATCTCCTTAATTGATAATAAGAATATAGCTAATGAAAGTTAATGATGAATTAAATAGTACAATATATGTAATTTAACTGTGGAAGAACAAAAAGCTAGCATTTTAAATACCTCAAGCAATTCAAAAATCTAAGCATTTGCTAATTGTAGAACTTCTTGGCACGCAACATTTATGGTTTTACAATCATTTTTTCTATCAGAAAATGTTCTAGGATATATTAGAACTTTAACACCATCTAAACTTTTGGCCCTAGATAGTGCGACGTAAAGCTGGTCATGAGAAAATACTAGCTCATGAAGATAGATTCCTATGTAGTGAAGACTTTGACTTGGGCTTTATTTATAGTCATGGAAAAATGAAGCCTAACAGAAAACTGGATCCTTTTGAAAGGAATTCCATTTTTTTGGCCATCTTGAGTTTGCAAAGGAATTTTTGGAAGAAATACTTTCTTTCCTTTATTTTGGCCTACAACTATTTCGGCACAAATAGTATGTCTTCTCAACTCTCTGCATATAAGCCTCATTCCATTTCAGAGCCCTTCAGTTGGAGCAAGGTTTCTAATGAGAATGATAGGACAATTCTGTGAGAACCCAAAAGTTATTTTTAAATTTTTTTCCTATTTTTGAAAAATTAATTTATATTTCCTTTTAATTTTACTTTATTTGCTTATTTGCTAGCTTTAATTTGATGGTGATTTTAAAGTTTAATTTAAGATTTTATCATTCCTTTTTTTATATTTTAGTGCATGTTAAGCTTCGTAGAGTACTATGGTAATTTGACCAACTAGTGAGATGTGTGCGTTAAATTTGGTGGACAAGAACGAATGTGGTACGAGAGGAATTATGTGATTAGAAATGTTAAAAATGTATTTGTGACGCCCCCTACTTCCCCCAAGGACGAACCCAAGGGTATCGGCGGGACGCCTACTCAACTCTCACCAGGACTCGATACAATTCCAATTCAAACTTAAAGGATAACAACTAAATATAAAAGTCGAAGTAAAGAAAAAGATCGCTTCCATACACAAGTATTCAATCTTACATTACAAGTTTCAAAATACATCAACTTTCCCAAAATACACAGCTTCCAAAAGATGTCTAGTCAAATACATTCAAAACCCTAAATTACAAGTCCATCAAGTCCACTTCTCCACAATTCTTTCCATTTCTGTCCCTGTTAAGGAAATCAGAGCTAATGGGGTGAGTGAATGCTCATGAGGCCAAGAAACACATATGCAATCACGTAATTCAAGTAGCAATGACACTTATACAAGAAATAAAGCGATAACATTCAAGAAATTTCCAAAATAACATAAAACACACTTGAGAAGGGTATAGGAGCTCTCAGGAGCTATATTCCACTTGCTTTGCCAATACTCGATCCAATACCTCCACGAGTTGACACTCCGTCAATCGAGTAGGTTTTAGGTCCGTAGAACCCCACTTACTTCGCACTTCCAATCACCATTACACCCCCTGCTCCAAGCCCGCACTTCTTTTATATAAGGGGATACTACTCCAGTATGCCAAGCGAGATCTCTCAAATAGATCACGCTTATCAATTTTTTTTCTCATAACTCACCAAACTTCACTGTGAGGACCCGTAATTTTCTTAATTTCTAGGGTTTTATTTTCTTTTAATTGCACGTTTTTCCACATTTTTTTTATTCGAAAAATTTTAAAAATAATTTTTATGAGTAAAGTTAGTTTTAAATGATTTTTCTGGTATCGGTTAGTTTTTGAAAAATTAAGAGCATATACCGGACGTGGGACCCACTAGTGCGATAAGTGCGGTAAATGTTGTTCATTTGGAGCAGCTTTGTATACATGGATTATATTACATGGTGTTATGAGATAATTAGGTTTGGCTAGTTCAGTAATTCTTGCAAGACAAAAGAAATGAGATAAGCTTGAGATGGACACATGTTGCATTGTGATTGGAGCTTGGCATTTGACTAGTCTTTCTTTACCTTTACTAAACCAATTTTGACCAAAAATTAGCTTCCATTTTCATCCTTTTGGCCAGCCACTCTTGGAGAGAAACAAGAGAAAACTCTTCAACTTTTGCTTCCTTTTCTTGCCTAAATCTCGAAATCCAACCGTTTATTTCTCAAATTCCTCCATAAAACTTACTTGCTAGGAGTGATTGAAGTGCTTGGTGGTTTTTGTTTGGAGGGAAAGACTCTCATCTACCTTGTATCTAGTGTTTGTAAGGTAAGTGGTTAAGAAATTGTTTCCTTGTTGGTTATGAGGTGAAATTAGTAGGTGTGGTAGTTGAAGATGAAATTTTGTGGAGTATTTCATGACTTTTGGTGGTGTTTGATGGATTTTTTATTTTATGCATAATTTTTCTGTTTTATATGATTCATGTGGTGTGGCCATGTATGATGATTGAAAATGATCTAGAATGAAGCCTTGGTGTGTGAATGGTAGCTAATTGCAGAAAATTTCTGTTTTGGAAAGAAAATTTGAAAGTTAGGGTTTCATTCCTCTTATTTCTGCCCGGCCCTATTCATCATAGTTAGAGACCGAATTAGCCTTGGGTTAAAACATACAAGTTGTAGGTAATGATATTTTAGAGATGTCTGCAAAATTTCAGTCCAATCGGAGTAGCGTAGCTTGTGAAAAGACCGAAATACCCTTGCTGCCCTGTTTCTACCCGAACTTGAGAATTGCTTCTGTAATTGGCTAATTTGATTGGGAATATGACTGATTTGGTTGTTGAGATCTTCTGATGAAATGTAGCCTGATGTCTTAGCTTTCGGATAGCTTTGGAATCACTTGATTTGGATTTAGGCAGACTGAATTACAATTCGTTAACCAGAATGCAGTTTGTTCACCTGTTTTTGCGGTTCTGGTTTAGTATCTTGCATTTTTGACCTAGTTTCACTTTGAACTGGACTGAGTGATCATCTGAAACATTGTATCTTTATCTCTTAGCTTCGAAACGGTGGGTCTTGCACCTCCATCCGATAATCGTAGTGCCAATGGAGCCAAAACCGCTATATGATGTCAAAAACTGTTTTTTTGGGTTTAGAACTTAACTTTCATTTCCGGTCATTTTCCTAGCTAAATCTTGTACTTGAATGACTATGAACCTATTGAATGGCTGTTGTGATGAATTCATATTGTGTGTGACTTTGGGGTTGATTGAGGAAGATAATGAAGCCATGATGGCTGGAAAAGTAAGCAAATTTAGGGGAAATGCTGTCCAATTTTCTAGGCCGTTTAGTCTCTTTAGGTTTGAGTTGCCTTTTGAAAGAAATGAAGGGATTTTGGGTCATTCAAACCCTAGGTCCTCTCGTTACTTTTGTTTCCAAAACATCATGTTTTGCACCCTTGCTTTAGTAATTATTTGGCGAGGCATACGACTTGAAGTCGAGCCTCACTTGTGTATTCTGTTTACTCGATTTTGGATGTGAAACCTTCAATTATTTTACTTTGGTTCGTTTAGGGTTTCTTGGCGGTTAAAGCCAATCTGAAGTGAAAACTTTTGAAGTATCTGTACTTGAACCGGTGAGTGTACCACTCCCCTCACTTGTTGTTTAACTCGGTTTCTGTACCTGCAATCTGTGATTTGAACGTCTGAACTATCTGTTTCTTTTGGCTTGAGACGAGAGTGTACTTTATCACACTCATTCTCTTGTCTGTTCATATGCCAATTTTGGGTGCGAATCTGAATCTTTTATCTGTATCTGTATCTGTTCAGACGTCGTTTGGAAGCTTGTCTCCAACGACCTTTCTGTGACCTCTGAGCTCAACATCTATGGCTAGTTACTCGAGTCGGGCCGGCAAGGGCTTGGTCAATTAGGTAACGAACCACGATAGTCTGTTTTGGGATCTTTGGGTATTGAGACCCTTGATTCCGGTATACTCGAGTATTACCATTTCTGAACTGATTGACGTTCGGGCCTGGTAGGGGTGTGTCTGGTGGACAGAAATTGGTGTAAAGTGGGGTCTACGGATATGTTGGTTCTAGGTACGTTGACGGAGAGTCAACGGGTTCGGATCAAGTACTGCAAATGGAAATCTGGCACTTGAGAGCCACCTGTATCCTTTCCCTTTTAATCACTGTGTCTAACTGCTTTCCTTTATATCTGGTATATGTATCTAACTGGTTAACGTGAAAGGCCATGATTTTTCCCCTATATGATTGGTACCTCATTGAGCATAAGCTCACCCCTTTCTGTTGTTTTTGTTTTCCTTACAGGAAATTGAGTACTTTTGGATGGCTTGATAGTTGGTTGCCGAGTTGAGCTAGTTGTGAATACATTTTGTATAGCTCCTCGAAGTATGAAACCCTAAATGTATTTAGACCCGTTCTCCTCTTTTGAATTGTAATTTCCAAACCGTACATGTATCGACTTATGGAATAGCTTTTATATGCTATTTGGGCTTGTAAGTGTTAAATTTCAAGGTGTATATGTTTGATCGATTTCTAGATGGATTTTGGACAAGTTCGGATTTCAAACGGCGAACGAAAATTTTTTTGGTGGGAAAAGCAGGGTCGAATCTGGCCAGAAATTGGCCGGATTAGCGGCCGGATTGCCCTGGAATTTTTGAGAAATCCAGTCTTGCTCTTTGGCCAGTATCCGGCCAGGAATCCGGCCGGAAGTCCGGCCAGATTCTGACGTGTCACGCACTATTCATGTTCGGCTCCGATTTTCATTTTTTTTATTTTGTGATTTTGACTTGTTTACGCGCGTTTGTATGTTTCGGAACGTATTAGATCGATGTAAACTGAACCGTTAGTCCTGGCGAGAGCTGGGCAGGCAGTCCGTTAACCCCTTTGGTTCGCCTTAGAGGAAGGTGGGGCTGTCACATTCACGACCAAGCCATGATGGCTCGAGCTGCAAGGTCGGCTGATGAGTTTGGATGTCCCCCATTATTATCACTATAAGTCGAGAAGATTCATTCCAATCGACATATGCAAACATAGCATAATTCACTATTGCAACACTTCACTTAATTCACTTAGCAATTCACTTCAACCAATTCAAATACACTTCACTTAATTCACTTAACAATTCACCCTAAGCAATTCAAATACACTTCACTTAAATGAGAACGAGTGCAATAAAGTACACACTCGACTCCACACTTCCAAAATACTCAATCAATGACAACAATTAAACACGTAACAACACTTTATGAGATTCTCTAACAAGTCAAAACTTAACAACACTTTCAAAACATGAGATTCATAACAACACTTCACGTAACAAGTCAAAACAAAAGTAAGTGAGTGAGCAATTAAGCCTTTAGGCGTTTGCTTCGAGATTCTCTTGAAGATCTCCTTGAGCGCCTGAACAAATAACAAGTACTTTCACTCACAACCATGTATTAACCAAGAAAGAAGGCACACTTATTTAGACTAGTCAATGCCTCAAAAGAGAACCTTAATCACTCAAAAATAGAGGTCCAAAAATGAGGATTTATTAACACAAGAGAAACTGATTTCCTCCATGAAATTGAGTTTTAAAACAATCAATCAATATCAAAGGATAGGGAAAAGTTTCCAAAAACTTATTTCCCATCAAGTCGAAAAATTTCAGTTTTGTGCGTCAAGTCTAGAAAAATCAGATCTTGCACTCGGTAGGTCCAAAAATGAAAAACTTTATACCATTGGAAACTAGATCCAAAATACTAAAAGTTCCTAGAAGACACTTTTCCAAGATTCTAAACAAAGGGCATTCATTTTTTTTCAACTCAAAGTTTCAATTCCAATAGGACAGGTTTAAACCAGTCTTGGTTTTGCAATCATCTTCGGAAATTCGGTGTAATTCACAGAAAGTGAATCATGCTCTGAAGTTTGTAACACAATGAGAGTTCCATACAAGGCTTCAAATACGACAAACAGAACTAAATTTCGAGTTTTGAGTATCAAGATATAAAAGTCTAAAGTCAGCTGAATTTGTACCACTGTACAGAAATTTTCCAGATTTGAAGAGCCAACTTCGGGGTGTTATTTAGGTATATCAAAATGGTATTGAATTTCCACCAAATTTGGTACACTTAAACCTCTATACATGGACTACCCATGTATCAAATTGTATGCAAAAACTTACGTGGGAAGGCAGTTAACAAAATGACTAAAATTTGTAAAATGTTTCAAGGCTAATCTGCCTTCTAGATTTTATTTCTTTTCCAAACATTTTGCACAATGAAATCAGTCCAAATTCGATCCGTTTTTGAAAGCAAGGTCCTAGAAACCTTTAATAAACACTTGATGGTTGATTGACATCAAAATTTTTGAATTAAAACATCCCACAAGTTTCAAAAACCCATTTCCTAGAAACCCATTTCCAGATTTCTTTCAATTTCGAAAACTCAAGTTTTGCTCAACCAAATTAAATGATTTTTGGACGACACTTTGTACACTCAACATACAACATATAACCATCAATTTAACAGCAAAACAAGTACCAAAAATTCGAAATAATCACGGATCAACAAGGACAGATTTTCGGCCAGCTCTAGTGCGCCACTTTCCTTCGATTTTTCCTTCACTTTCTAACCGTATTCATCCCAAATAACACGTAAACAACCATAATCAACTAATTACACCTCAAGGCAGCTACCTAAAGGCATCATCAACTCCACCAGCCTAGAGTTAAAACAAGATAAAATGGGTTTCCTCAAGTCCTCTACCTATTTCATGCTTTGGGTTATCAAACCCATGAAATCTAAGCTTGATTCTTGAAGAAAAATGGAAAGATTGCAAGAGGTGATGGTTACCTCTTTACCCTTGAAGAAACCAGAAATTTTCACCACAAAACCTCTTAGAAATTTCCACTTGATGATGTCCTCCTCCAAGCTAAAGTTAATCTCCAAGTAGTTTTGAAGTTGGGTGCAAATTTGGAAGTGAAATGGAAGCAAGATGAAATGAAGCTTTTCTTCCTTCTTCCTTTGCTGGTTTTGGCCGAGACTATGGAGAGGAGAGAGAAGGGTTTTTGTTTTATAAATCTTCCCTTGGAAGCTTGTTGAATTTCCGGCCAAAAGTTGTACAAAAGTCAACTAGGAATAGTGCAAAAATAGTGTCCCGTACTACCACTTTTCTCTCTTGTTTGTTGCACTAGTGCACTAATCCTCAAATGTAATTCCTTTAACACTATAATTATTCACTCTTAGTAGTCTAATATAAATTTTTTAAATCTCCACTTAGTCGATTTGACGCGAAATACGCGAACCTCCGATTCAAGCGTGATAAGGCGAAATTTAAAAACGATTCATATAATGATAATATAATTAACTAATTCTAGGGTAAATAATTATAAAAATGATTATTCTAAGAATAAAAACATGAATCCTCACCGTATTAAAGAAACCCTAGATACTTTGGAGATTAGAAACACAAAAGAGACAAAGAGGTAGGTTTGAATCATGTGATGCCATTTGTCACTCATCCTTCAAAGTTTGACTAAGACCCTTTGACCAAGACTTCTTCTATTAGTTATCTTGCAATTTAGCCAACATTTCCTCCATTTTACATCACCTTGGCCAAAATTCTAGGGAAAGAAAAGAGAGAAAAACTTCCAAAAATTCCATCTTGATTTCTTGCTTGATTCTTGAGAAAATCAACGTGAAACTCGAATCCACTCCGATCAATCTTGGAGAAAGCTTGAAGGTGAGATTGGTGGAGCTTTTGGGAGGAACAAAATTCTTGTCTTGCAACTTATTTTGGGGGTTTTGAGGTATTATACTAAGAACCTCTCTTTTTCCTTCTTATTTTGCCATTTAACTAACATATGGCTTGATTATGATGGATTTTATGGAAGATTTCATGATTTTGCTTACTAGGTCGTAATTTTCAGCTTTGAAATGTATTGGACAGCTTTGATATGAATGGTTTAGTTTTGTTATGAGGTTGGATATGAAATTTTAGCTTTGATATGAGGTTATCTAGCTCCTATATTCAAATTTCCAGCTTTAGGGTTAATTTTCAGCTTTGCTATGTTAATTTGCACCCTTGGAATGCCAATTTCAGCTTTGGTGTAAGTGATTTAGAGATTGATATATATGTTTAAAGCTGATAGCTTTGTGGCCTTGATTGAGGTTCATTTACTATGAAACTAAAGTTTGAATTGGATGGTTAACTTGAAACAAAAATGGAGACATATTGCTGGATTTTCTCCTTGTTGGTCAAGTGACGGTTGAGGTGCGAACTTAGGGCATTTTGTCTTCCTCTTGCATATGATTTTACTTAAAACACTTGTTACAAGCTATTTCTTTGCATGTGTGTTATTTTCCAGCCAAAACAAAGAAGTTTGAGAAGGGAAAAATCTAGTTTTCTAAACTAATAATTTGCTGGAAAATTTTCACAGGAAGCCCTGCGCAGGTTTGGAAAATTGACTATAACTTCGTATAGGAAAGTTGGAATTAAGTTCCATTTGTTGCGTTTGAAACTAGACTCATAGGGTTTTCAACGATATAAAATTCAGGGCTTGGTTCAACTCCTATAAATACCAGAAAATCTGCAAAGTTTCTCAAAAACCATGACTATTTTGTTTTTGCACATGAGACAGCAGTGAGTTTGAATTGAAATTTGACTAACCTATGAGCTGAATATTGTCGCACTCCATTTTTTTGAAAAATAAATAATTACGGGTTTATAAAATGAATTTTGATTAATTTTGATTGAAAAATGAATTTTGATTTGTTAGAGAATAAGGGCCTAAAATGGGACTCAAAAAGTGCGACGATTTTGGCCCAAAATAATAGTTTAAAAAGGATTTTTAATAAAAAATAGGAGTCACCACTTGCTATTGAGTTAAGGTGTATCAAGTCACCTAAAATGAATTTAAATAAAAAGTTGAGAAAACCCCTTTTTAAATGACTTCAAGTCTTTGAAAATGAGAGAAAAGTGTTCGAGAGTCACATTTGAAAAAAGAAAAGGCAAGGATAAAATCCAAGACACCCTTTCAACCTAACCAGAGTTAGTTGTGTGATTTAGTCGAAAAATTTTCTTAGTTTAACTTATAAAACTTATCACATTTGGATGTTACTATATAAATACAGACCTAGACAATATGTCTCTTTGAATTTTAATTGGTGCAAATCGCATTAATTACGATACCCAAAAGTGATTCTTTGAAGAGGTCACGAATATGCAACAATAAAACTTAAAAAAATAGAAAAATTATAATATACAAGAGAGGGATGCAATATAACGGATACGGGGGCTAAGATTCGTGACTCAATTTTCCCTTTTATAGAGGGAATATGAGCGTGCTAAGACTAGAAAGCCATACTCGTCTATATCCCATATTCGAGGAGTACTCCCTAACCTAATCAAGCAAATGTACTAACCTGTTTCTAACTTTTTTTAAATGAAATGCAAGTCTAATGTCATGTCTTACACAAAAGGATAAGGGATATACATATAGCGAAAATATCATGTAAAATGGTAAGAATCCTAAAAGTAGAAAATATGCATGAAATGTAATGATTTGTCACACAAGCATGATCTAGCGCGTGGATGGTTCCTAAGGGTCTAGCATTGGACTAATCCATGTTTATCAATTCTCACTAGCATTGGACTAGCGAGAAATCGAGAAAAAGGACCACAACTAGCGTTAGACTAATATGGTGACATCATACATTTATTATAACTAAACAAATCATATAAAACATAATAAAAGCAAGTAAATACATAAAACACATAGCACATAAGCATGATATCTAGATGCAAAGATCCTAAGAAAGCGAATAAACACATAAACACACAAGCATGCAAACACATAAACAAATAAAAGCGAATAGAGACCTAACTATTACATTTGGAGGTCCTAACTACAATCTAAAGGGGTAAAGAATAAAATAATAATCTAACTATTAAAATTTTCCATTTAAATGCCTCTCAAATAACAAAAAATTAAATTAAAATAAATATACACAATTAAAAACAAATAAAGTGAATAAAATAAATAAATAAATAATATTCAAAAAACATGCAATTACACACATAAAATCACATAGGAGCACATAGGATTTTTAAATAATAAAAGAAAATACCCCCCTTGAAGTAGTAGCTAATTGGGTATGGATGTTACTATATAAATACAGACCTAGACAATATGTCTCTTTGAATTTTAATTGGTGCAAATCGCATTAATTACGATACCCAAAAGTGATTCTTTGAAGAGGTCACGAATATGCAACAATAAAACTTAAAAAAATAGAAAAATTATAATATACAAGAGAGGGATGCAATATAACGGATACGGGGGCTAAGATTCGTGACTCAATTTTCCCTTTTATAGAGGGAATATGAGCGTGCTAAGACTAGAAAGCCATACTCGTCTATATCCCATATTCGAGGAGTACTCCCTAACCTAATCAAGCAAATGTACTAACCTGTTTCTAACTTTTTTTAAATGAAATGCAAGTCTAATGTCATGTCTTACACAAAAGGATAAGGGATATACATATAGCGAAAATATCATGTAAAATGGTAAGAATCCTAAAAGTAGAAAATATGCATGAAATGTAATGATTTGTCACACAAGCATGATCTAGCGCGTGGATGGTTCCTAAGGGTCTAGCATTGGACTAATCCATGTTTATCAATTCTCACTAGCATTGGACTAGCGAGAAATCGAGAAAAAGGACCACAACTAGCGTTAGACTAATATGGTGACATCATACATTTATTATAACTAAACAAATCATATAAAACATAATAAAAGCAAGTAAATACATAAAACACATAGCACATAAGCATGATATCTAGATGCAAAGATCCTAAGAAAGCGAATAAACACATAAACACACAAGCATGCAAACACATAAACAAATAAAAGCGAATAGAGACCTAACTATTACATTTGGAGGTCCTAACTACAATCTAAAGGGGTAAAGAATAAAATAATAATCTAACTATTAAAATTTTCCATTTAAATGCCTCTCAAATAACAAAAAATTAAATTAAAATAAATATACACAATTAAAAACAAATAAAGTGAATAAAATAAATAAATAAATAATATTCAAAAAACATGCAATTACACACATAAAATCACATAGGAGCACATAGGATTTTTAAATAATAAAAGAAAATACCCCCCTTGAAGTAGTAGCTAATTGGGTATGGAGTTACCCTATTTAAAGCTCCAAAACTCAACAAAGTAGTCAATGTACCAATTTAATTAACAAATAAAAGGAGTAATATGTAAAGAAATGGAAATAATCATGAAATTGAACAATTAAAGCATTTAAATGAAAGTAAACAACCTATATTCAGGAATTTA
This sequence comes from Coffea canephora, assembly GCA_036785865.1. Classification (NCBI taxonomy): domain Eukaryota; kingdom Viridiplantae; phylum Streptophyta; class Magnoliopsida; order Gentianales; family Rubiaceae; genus Coffea; species Coffea canephora. The sequence goes on along the minus strand of CM071920.1, from coordinate 29,444,102 downwards.
AAAACAAGCAAGGACCTAATTGAAACAATTATAAAAGTTTTAGGGGTCAAATTATTATTATAAAATTTTAGGGGTCGAAATTAAAGGAAAAATGAAATTAAGGGCTCTAAATAAAGCCAACCAAACTTAATGCTAAAAATTCACAAAGATAAATCAAAATCCACTTGCTAAACCTAAATACAAAATATTACCCAAATCTAAACTATTTTTACAAAACCCAACAAACAAAGAAAAATAAATAAATAATATTTAACTCTAATTATCCTAAATTCTAGAATTAATATACCCAATGATAGGGTTGAGATTAACTAACAATAAATATTTTTTTAACTCTAATAAATAATAGGGTTGAGATTAACTCTAATTAACTAACAATAAATTAACTATTTTTTTAAACTGTTTTTTTCAATATGATAGGGTTGAGACCTAAGGATTAGGGAGGAAATAATAAGTTAACTCGGGAAAAGATTAATTTTGAGTTTATCATTCCTATATGTAGCCCACGTGTAGGGTAGTTGGTCACCAGAACCTATCACAATATGGGATTAGGAAAATGGGTTAAGATAGTTGTCAGATATAATTGTGTTAAATGATTTACGATTCAAATTTAGTTAACAGTGCAAATTTTGAAAATTGTATGGCTCAAATCATGTCACGTAATTTTGATATAATCGACATATGCAGGCCCATGTAAAAGAGTACCTAAATATAACATGGATATTACGAAGTTGTTTTAATAATTTTTGCCCCTCTCTTACTTATTACGCAGTAATTATAGAGATAAAGCTCTTTTTTCTTTCGGAGGTAGAGATAAAGCTCTTAATTTCAAGAATTCTTCCTAGCATAGAACAAATAAAAGCGAGAACCAACTTCCGTTCGCGTAGGGAATTAGATGGACCTAAATGGGCCTACAGAACATTTAGTCATGTATGCCTTATTGGGCCTGGCCTTTGTTAATTTATAGCACCGTTGACTAAAATCCTTTGGGTTCTCCAGCAGTTCAACCGGATACTGCATGACATTTTAAATAGATGCTGAATTGACACATTTACACCTTCGTTCGGACAATCTTTGGGTAACTTAACACATGGGCCGAATCGCACCACAGTTGATTGTTCATGGGGTTAATCGTGCACCTTGGATGCCACAATTGTTTGTTCATGGGGTGATCAAAGGCACTATGTAATTAATCGAGAGAAGCCGCATGTTTTAGTACTCCTATTTTGCAACTTGAGTTTCAAAAATGTTAGTTTTTTTTTTTTGATGAAAAAAAATTGGATGGATTCAGCTATTATCATCACCAAGGTCTAGGATATATTCTCAGGGCCATCAATCACATATAAAGTTCATACAAATTGGCTACTAACATAATTCTTACATTAGCAGTGAAATTTGAACACACAAATTTTCGTTTGGAAGTAATCAACCAATTGAACCAACTTATATTAACAATACCAAAAAACCTTAGATGAGCTTCGGCTATTGTTTGTTGGGTGCATTATTATTTTAATCTACACTAGGAGAGGAACTAATTAGGTCAAGGAGGATTAGAGGGAGGAGATCCCACTTCTAGATCAAATGAGTGTATTACTACACACCCTTTGAATTCTATTGTTAGTACAGAAATTCAAACACCTAATGTGCAGTAACCTATGGTGAATTATAATTTAGCTGATGAATCACCTAAGACGAGTTAGTTTACTAAATGGTCTATTAGGTGTTAGGAAAACAAAAATGTCATAGGCGGTGTGATTTTAAAAGTTAAAGATCACTTTTAACCACTAATTTTCGGAACCTATCGTTATTCTATATTTCTAAATTTTAGGCATTTCCAACCCCACGATTTTAGACACTTTTACGAATATTTAGAATTCCAAATAATAGAACTAATGATTGAGGAAGTTTTATATGTATTTGTAACATTCAACATAGACAAAATTCTATGTTAAAAATAAGGCATCAAAATCCAAGTAAGGCATTAGTAATTTCTCTTTTTTTTTAGTATAAGTGAGAGGTTTCGAATTCAAAATTTCTCATTTACATTCTCTTCATGTACCATCCAACTCATTCCTCTCCCAAGACATTAGCAAGAACAAATGCTAAACTTTTGTTTAATCTGCTAAAAAATTCAATTAATTGAACACCTGCAGAACATGAGCAGTGAAGATATACAACGGATATAAAAGAGAATATGCTTCACTAATACATCCTAATCCCATTCATGAACCAAGAGAAGCACTCGCATGCCAAGCGAAGGTTCATTGAGCCAAATATGGGTGCTATAAACGAGTCGAGTTCGAGTATCAGAAGTAAATACTTGAGTACTTGACGAGTTTAATCGGATATTTATATTATTTATATATTATATAATTTAATTATGAAATGACTATTATGGGTTTGTATTTTAATAAATTTTACATGAAATAATGTTTAGTAAAAAAATATGATGGATGGCAAAAATGTAATCTGATAAATCTAAAATGTAAAAAATTTAAAACAAGAAAAGAAAAATTCAAGCTTGAATTCGAGTAATTCGAACTTGATAAGGCTTGCAATTTACTCGAGTTCAAACGAGTCGAGTTCGAAGTTTGTAGACACCAAATTTTTGGTGTAATTTCATTTACTATTTATTTTTAGTTTTTTATTTTGTCGTGTTAGTTTTATTCGATTTTTAGTTTATAGTTTTATTATTTTTAAGTTTTAGCATAGAATTTCTCGAAATGAAAAGAAAAGCATTCAAAAAAAAATAATAATATGTTTTAATTGTTTTGATTTAAATTCAATGTTTTCTTGGGAAAAATGAAAAAAATGAAAATTGAAAATGAAAAAAAAGGAAAAAAAGAAAAATGATAAAAATTGCAACTTTGCTGTTTATTATTTCTAGTTTATTTATTTATTTTTATCTGATGTTAATCAAATTGTTGGTTTTTACTTAATTTTATTATCATTTTTGCTAAATTATTTAAAAAAAAGAAAAAAAAAGGGAAAAAGAGGAGAGAAAAAGAAAAGAAAATTAGCATTTCATTTTTATCCTTTTATGTCTATTTCCGCTCATTGTATTTAATTTTTTCTTCATTAGTTTTTTTTATTAATTAGTTATCTATATTTTGTTAAGTTGTTTAAAAAAAAAAAAAATTGCAATGCGGCATGCAAGCTGCGTTTTATCGCAGCTTGCAAAGAAGGACTCAGGGCAGCTCCTTAGCTGCAATTTAGGAGAGATGGCCGAGAGAGTTTAGGGTTGATGTTCCATATAAAAGCCAAGAGAGGTTGATAGCCGAAAAGGGGGAAGGAACGAACAAACGGCAAAAGAAAAACCAGAGAGAGTTGGGACGGCGGCTAAAAAAAAGAAAACCAGGGGGCTGTGGATGGTGGCTGTTTTAGGTAAGGAAATCACGAGAAAGCTCTAGAGTTCTCGGGGGTTAGAGAGATAGGACAACTAGTGAAGAGAGTAGAGAGTGGCGGATGAGAAGCTGAGAGAGAACCAGAGAGAGCTGGAGTTGCAGAAAACTAGAGAGAGCAGAAGGAGGTTGAGAGGGATTCTAAGCAAAAGAAAAAGGGGAGGTAGAAAGTGAAGGAGAAGGCCACCGCCTCTATTGTCGGGTTCCACCATCATTGAAAGGAAAGGCTACTCACTGAAGATTTTTCCCATTCGTTTCTGTTTCCTTTGCTGTGCAGGTATATTATTTCTTATCTATCTGTTTGGTATTGACGTTGTAATTTGGCCATGCTTATAATTTTGATGCTCTCGGTACAGTCTATGAAGAAACCATGGGTTTTGTTGAATGTTTATAGTTATTCTCGCACGTTTGATAAGCCCAAAATTAGGAAGAATGGCATAAACAAGATGGAACCTTTGGCTCTTTACAACAGTATTCAGTAATGTTTTATAATTTTCTTACTTTTCGGTTGCTGAGGTAGCGGTTGTGTGATATTGGTTTGCTGTTCGATAGAAAGGTTGTAGCTTTGTCCATTATGGTGATTTAAAGGCTGCATTTTTTTTGGTTCCTTCTGTCTCATATCGTAGAGTCTGTCAGGGTCTTTGGAGTTTGCTTGGCTGCAACGAGCTTGGAGGTCTTGGTTGATTGTAGTAGTTTTTCTTTTCCTTTGGGCTGTTGAATTGGAGTCTAGTTCAAGGTTCTTGTTTCTGTTTGTACGTTGGCCATGGCATCATAAACACATCTGTTTTTTTTTCTCCCACATCTTATGGTATGAAGTTTTGTTTTCCTTTTGCTTATGTTGGTTTTGGAGGGGATGGTGGCGTCTTCAATGAGTTTAACCATGTGGGCTGCTGAAGTTCTTTTGGGTGTTGTTTGAAATGTTTGCTTTGTCCGTTGTGAAAGTGTTTGGGAGTTTAGCAATAGGAGCCAGCAGGTTGCTTGGCTTGTGGTTGTCAAAATAAAAAATCTTGCTGCAGTTTCCTTTCCTTCTTGTGTTGTCGATCATATCAGATTTTGCCATCTTAATTTTGCAAACAAAATTTCATGCTTTGATTTAGTTAACAATTTCTGGTTTGATAAACTTGTTTGCATGATAAAGTGGGTAAAGTTGCGGCTGGAAAATTGCTGCAAGCCTGGAAATAAAAATGCTGCAGACTTCCCTTTCGGTTGTAGCAGCTTTTGTTCTTCAATGTTTGCATGATTTCCTCCTATGTCTTTGTTGGTTTGAGATGTCAAATTTATGTTTTTGCTGTCTAGTTTAAAGGTTTGGATGTTAGATCAAGGAAGCTTTGGTTAAGGCATGTGATTAAATCTGAAGTTGGTGTTTTGTCAATGAAAAAATGCAGCAGTCTTGCTTGTTTCTTTAATGCAGAAATTATCCTCGTATGCATGCATGGAACTTTCTGAAATTTTCATTTTTAGCCCCCCAAGTCTCCCTTTGTTGCACTATGACCCACTTAGGTGCTGATTTCTTGCAATTGAGTCATGGAGTAATTGCACTTTGAACCATTTCTTGACTTTTCCTTTGCCCTTGAACCCTTGAAGTTCCTAAAATGTTTGATTAAGCTTGAATACTTGGTTAGTGTTCACAATTGAGTCTTTGGCAGCACTAATGTTTCAATTCAATTGCTTGCTTGCCTTCATTGGTTATCATGTTTTGCTAAGGTGATTCTTAATGCACGGATTGCGAAACTTGGTGTCTAAATAAGTATGTGGTTGCCTATTTTCTTGAATTTTCTGAAATAAATTGGTTAATTGACTTTTTCATGCTCATGGACCTTTTGAGTTCTAAAACGTTTCATTTGGCTTTGAATGGTTGATTAATGCTTGCATTTGGGTCATTGGTGGATTCCTTTATTGGAAATTATGTATAGTTTGATTTCATTTAAATTGCAATTAAGAGAGTTTTAGTGACTTTGTTATACTTTACTATTTGAGGTTCCGTGACTTTTTTATTGTTTTGAAGCCATTTTTCTTTCATTTGGACACCATTCAAAGGGGGCGGTATAATTTCTTTATCCCTTTTGTGTCTCCTATGTGATCCAATGTGCTAAGTGAATTGCATGTCTACTTTGCTTTCCTAGCTTTAATTCCTTTTACTTATGTCATTTACTTTTTGTTTTCATTAAGTTATTCTTTTAATGGGGTATGTGTACACCTCTTGGCTTGTAATAGATAGGGCTGTGGCGAGCAATTTGGTCCATTTTCCCTCTCCCCTTTTGTTTTAGTTAGTGAATGTAATGGTTGCATGCCTATGTGTTATATGTTAAATGCTTTATTAGGATTTTGCATCTAGTCAAGCATGCTAAATGTTATGTGCTACGTGTTTATAAGTGATTCGCATGTCTACTCGCTTTTTGTAGTGTGGATGAATGGAATGGATGAATGTACGTCACCACACTAGTCCAACGCTAGTTGTGGCTTCTTTTATCGTTTCCACTAGTCCAACGCTAGTCGGAATTCATAGAATGGGCTAGTCCAACGCTAGACCCTTAGGGATTTTCCCTCGATAGTACATCATTTGCTTGTTCACCACATATCACGCATTTTCCTTAGTTTTATCATTTGGCATGATCCTCAAACCCCTTTTCCTCTCATTTTAGGTTTTGCATCCCATACTAGCTATAGGGTTCATTTTGCTTGAGTGTCCCCTCCGATAAGGGAAACGAGCGAGTGTGGCTACTCGATAGCCTTAGCACGCTAGTTTTGCCTTCTAATCAAAGGGAAAATCGAAGTCGAAAAAGTTAGGAGTCATTCCCATACCCGACCTGATGCATTCCTTTAGGTTCATTCATTCTCAATTTTTCACTTACTCACTTTTTCAATTCACATTTTCTCATTACTTTTTCCTTTCCTTATTGTTCAATTTTGATTTCTACTTCACAAAATTGCACTTAATTACGATCTATATACACTTATCACTATATTTCATACACTTGCACACAAACACTTGAATTTCCATACAATTGCACACATGCACCTTTTATACACTTGCACACTTGCACTTTAGCCATCATTTGCATTAATCGACCTCTATAAGGTTTTCCTTTATTGGCCGCCACAATTCATGTGGTTGGGACCAAAAACCTTACAAGAGACATTTTAGAATTTAGGTTTGCATTTTTTCCTTCTTTTTGCATTCATGTAGTGCATCCAAATGTAATAAATTCTTTGGTTAAAACAAGAAAATCTTTGATTAAATCAACGCAACTAGCCTTGGCTAGGTCGAAGGGGTGCCTTGGATTTTTATCCTTGCCTTCCCCTTCGTCAAATGTGACTCCCGAATCTTTTTCTTTGTTTGCGTGGACTAGGAGTCGTTCAAAAGGGTTTCTTACTTTTTTCCTTAAAAAAATTCACTTTTTGGGTGACTTGGTACACCCTAATTCTATACCAAGTGGCGACTCCATTTTTCATATAAAAAACCCTTTTTGAACTAGTTTTCTTGGGTCAAATCGTCGCATTTTCAAAAGTCCCATTTAGACCCATTTTTCTTTTAAATCACGATTCATTTTCCAATCACAAAAATACATCTTTCTCAAACCATTTATTTATTTATTCAAAAAATGGGGCGCGACAGTTGGCGACTCCACTGGGGACATTCGAGAGTCCAAGCAAATTTGATTTAATCAACATTTTTCTTCTTTTAACCTTTTCATATATCACATTTGGGTGTTTAGGGTTGCATTTTTTTTCCTTTTTTAGGATTTTGCATTTCTCGCGTCCCAAACTACTCCCTCGCCCACGAATGTATGATTGGTTGATTGGATGTTTACTCACTTATCTCGCGCTTGCATTGCATTTGGGGGGGGGTGTCACCTTTAGAGCCTCGTGTGGTTCTCAACCCCTTCCCTCAAAATAGGGAGCACTTCATACGTGCACGTTTACTTATTGTTATCCCATTTTATTTTATTTTTCGTGGGCGCTATCCCACACCGCCTTGTAGGATTAGGATCGATTGCCTTGGGTAGGCGGCTGGTGTGCGCTGCGCCCATAGCGCTACCTAAGGGATCACTCGAGCCACCGATCGAAGGCCTTGGGAGTGATGACCCTTGGCCTTTAGGTCTGAAGGCTTGGGGACCTTTTTAAACCTTATCGAGTCTAGTCGCATTAGTGAACCCCAACCTCATGCATCCATGTTAGAATTTTCCTAGGTTAGAGTCAGCCTCACCCTCTTTTAAGCACATTAGGCACGAGGGAAGGGGTTCCACCCTTTTATTGCTTTCATTGTATTTCTTTTCTTAATTGCTCCCAATGTGTTATGTGTACTATCAATTGCACTAACCATTCTTTTTGTTTTCTTGGCTTGCATCCATGGGCCTTAGCAATAAGAGGCCTTTTGGCACTCTTTTAGTGACTTACCCACTAGATGACTCACATGTTTATATTTTCGTTATTACACTTGATTTTCAATAAATACATTTCATTTTTAGACCTTTTCCCCTCGATGCATTATCTATGCCCTTTAGGCCATATTTGTCACATATTTACATCGCTTTAATAAACTGGCATCATGCATTAAACCCTAGAAAGGGAATGCCACTTAGGGGATCCCGTGTTAGGAATAAACCACCTTGCGTCTCGGATACTTAATCCAATGAGACTTGCACGTTTACATTTTGTACCATCCAAAGGGGTAGTGCACAAGGTAAGGTAGGATCCGATTATTTTCATAGAGTGATTTTTGGAATATGAGCATCTAATAATCACTTTTTGGCCATTTTATCAAAATTGGTAAAATTCCCTTGCGTAAAAGGACATTAATTTGAAGAAAATTCACAAGTGATTCCTCCTATTGAGACGATAAATAAATTGAGGCCAAAATTTGATTTTTAGAAGGTCATAGACTAATGCACCTAAATAATTTTGAAATAACCAATGGCCGGACAATTCAACCAATCCATTTTGTCAATTCATTCATTCATTTGACCAATTTACCCTTTTTAGGGTCACCTGGTCGATTTTGAATAAATCGTCAATTCATTTGACCAATTTCCCCTTTTTAGGGTCATATTTACCCTTTTTTAGGGTCATCCGGTCAATTTTTGAAAAATCATCCATTCATTTGACCAATTTACCCTTTTTAGGGTCACCTGGTCGATTTTGAATAAATCATCAATTCATTTGACCAATTTACCCTTTTTAGGGTCATTTGACCAATTTACCCTTTTTAGGGTCATCCGGTCGATTTTGAAAAATCGTCAACTCATTTGACCAATTTACCCTTTTCAGGGTCATTTGACCAATTTATCATTTTTAGGGTCGTTCGGCCAATTTTTGAATAAATCACTAATTCAATTTCATTCATTTGGCCAATTTATCCATTTTTAGGGCAACCGAGCCGATTTTGAATAAATCAAGTTGCGTTCAATCTATTTGATCAATTTACCCTTTTTAGGGTGATCTGATTAATTTTGGATAAGTTAAATTTCATTCAATTCATTTGACCTGTTTCCCTTTTTAGGGTAATCCGGTCGATTTTAAATAAATGGTCAATTTCATTTGACCAATTAAGGTTTCGATGTCGAAATTCAAATATGAAAATTTAGTCGATTTTGAGAAAACCATCCTTTGCATTTGATCAGTTGGAGTTTTGACCCGTGCTCCACTAAGAAAAGTTGTCAAAATGAATCTCTTCGATAGGAAGTTCGTCAAGGACAAACACGTGCGTTTTTGCAAATATCGATCAAAAGTGATCAATCCCTTCGGACGAGGTCCTCTTTTTGACAAAGTGTCTCTCGTCACTCCGATTGACCAAATTTTTCAAAAATTATTTTCACTCAATGAGTTGATCAGATCCATCAGGTATTGTATAGTGCCTACTCTAGCGGATTGCATTTTCATGCTAGGCCTACCCTTGGCACAAAAAGGGTTCCCCCATAGGACATGCATACCGATTTTGCAGTTTTGCCTACTAACTCTGGGTATTTTTCTTTTGTTTTCCCCCCTTCCCTTGCATTCATAAAAAAAAAAAAAAAAAAAAAAAAAAAAAACACCTTCAATAAAAGGGAAAATATTTTTCTATATCTGATGACACTTCTGATCTAATAAGGTGTCAAAATTGCAAGTATTGTGTGATTCTTGGGCAGATCCTACAATGAAAACATAAATGATCTATCTGGAAGCTCTACGCTAAAGCCTCCGAGAGATGTTGTAATTGTTTTTCAAAGGAAAATTTTGTATATTTGATTTGTTAATACATTTTGTTCCAAAAGAAAAGGAGACAAAAAGTGTATATGTGGAGCTCTTTACAAGTTTCTCTCTTTTCATTTGTATCGTAATTGAACAGGAATTTTTGTTTCAAACTTTTTCAGCGATAAAATTTTTGGACAATTATTGTCTTGTGTATATGTACATTTCATTCTTTATTCTTGCTCATTAGAGATTTCATGATGAATTTTGAGAAATAAGACCAAATTGAGATTTTTTCAACCTATAGCCTGAATTTCGCAAGTGTATACTCTCTAAAATCCTCATGTACACTAGGTTGGTGATCCGAGCTATACAATAAGAGTGTTCAGAAAAAAGGTGAATGGTCACTCCAAAGGCCCAATGAGATACCTTTTTCTCCTTCACTTAACCCCAAAATAAAATCAGTCACATTGATTGATAAATTGCAAATTGGGCAACCTTGGCTTGAAAATGTCCGATGTGTCTAATTATATTCAACTCACATCTAAGTGAAAGCAAAAATGTGCATTATTCTTGTTTGTTTTGAAAATTTAGAATGATACTTCAAGCGTTCATTTCTCTATCCATACAGATTTTATCAGTTGCTCTCCCCTTTGAGCTTTTGAAAGAATAAATTCGTTTCAAATAAGAGCCTTAATGATCACTACCTTACATTGGAAAGTTTTCAAATGGATTTTCAATAAGCAATTCGCTACTTTGGTTGTCATGGAGCGTAAGAATGATACTTTGGCCATCGTTTCTACAACCCAAACACAATTTACCCCTTGCATCCTCATTTGAGCTAAAAATTGGTGGTTCTTTCCGAGTGCACATATGATCGCACCCCACAGTGGGGAAGGAGATTGGGGAATTTTTAAAAAAAAAAAAGAGGAAAAAAAGAAAAAGAGGAAAGGGAACCGCGAATTGGGGAAATTTGATTCCATTTGGGTTCCAATTTTTTGGAAAAAAGGAAGAGTTTTGTCCACGTGGATCGCCTATGTCTCACAAATATGGATGAACAAGGGTCTTCCTCAGTCAGTAATTCAGATACATGCAAAAAAAAAAAAAAAAAAATTCACATTAACGAAAGTTTCCTTTCAGAGTTATTGTAAGGAACGGAATACAAGTCAGGCCATCTTCTTTTCCAATCGGACATTCTATCCCTAGTTTTCCCTTTTGAGCCTTCAGAATAAAATACTTCATTTGGCAACCTCTGAGAATCGCAAACCCCACACTGGGGCAAGTTTGGGTTGAAAAGGAAAATTTCAAGAAGTGAAAAGGTGAAAAGCCACAAAATCAAAAGACAAAAGAAGAAAAGAGAACCTCAGTTCAAAAGTAAACTAGGGCAAATTTTGTGAAAGTTCAAAAGAATGGCAGAAAGCCGAAAAAATCAAAAGAAGAAAGAAAATGAAAGAGGAAAAGCCTCAATTGAGCACAAGCTCTGGCAAATTCTGATTTAATCCTAAAAATGGGGTTGGAGCAACAATGCGATCTCAGATTTTTCAAACCGTTCTTGAAATCTGCCTTCAAGCCTTAACTTTTTTTAAACACCCCACCAGACCCCATTACAAAAGCCGAAAGTCCTGACTTCTGTTCTTTGCAATGGCCTTGTCGAGAAAATTTCTGATGCTGAAAATTTTAGCTGTATTTCTGAATTACTCGGGTATGAGGAAACCCATCAGCTCGAGGGAAAAAAGAGGCAAAAAGCGAAGCAAGAAAAATAAATGCCAAAAAAATATCGACTCTGAAATCCCTGGTGAATGATGAGAAAAATGCAAACAAAGTCTGAGATCCTTGAGTTCAAAATAGGGGCAATTTTGGGAAAATGCGATCTTCGGTGCAATGTCCTTGAAAGTTTTATTCTTTAGCTATCATTTTCAAGCCACATTACAAGCTAACAAAGTCCATCGTTGACTTATTCCTTCATGACAATCCAAAGTGAGGATCATGCTCATAAGAAATTCATCAAATCATTTGTGATCATAAGGGTATAGCCCGTTTCCACATGTTTAGCTATCACTTCTGCCCATACGTTGCATGCTTAGAAAGCTTGTATGTTGACTAAGTTTTCTTGAAAAATAAGGGTGACAAACTCTTTGCTTTCACTAAGATGTGGCATTGAAGGAATTACAAATTTGGGCACAAGAACCAAACAAATCTCGTCTTCTCATTTCCCTTAACCCCCTCAAAAATTAGATCACTTGATTGGTCCTGACAGATGAACCAACAAGAAATGGTGACCCATTACCTAAAGCATTGATGCTAAAGTGGGGAAGAAATCTTTCGTAATTTGGCATTATTTTGAGAAATTCATCATGGAATGTGTTATATCAGTTTAAGCAAGACATTCAATTTTCTTCATGTTAGGAAAAACAATTGCTTACCCTGTGCAAATAAATGGAGAAGCATCCAAACCAATTTTTGCAATCAAATGGGCCCACACTGGGGCAAAATTTTTATTTGCAAAATTTCGCAAAACAAGCTCACACAGGGGCAAATATTTTAGTCCAATTGAGGATTTCGTCCAAGAATCAAATAATGCATCTTTCAAATCAATCACGCTGCTCTTTTCATGTAAATGTGAATGCATGTCATATTTTGGTAAGCCCCTGTGCAGGTATTCATTGTTGAAATCGACGAAAGAGCATCTGGTGATGTGGAAGGCCGATGCCGAAAAAAAGGAAAAAAAGGGAAAAGGGCCCTACACTGGGGCAAATTATTTTTGAAAAAGATTCTTACAAAAAAATCAGAAAAATTCAAAAATTTCAAAAATAAAAAATCAAGTTCACCTCGGCAGGCTCGGGTTTTATCCCACTGACCGCTTTTATTTTCGTTAGGGCACGGGTTTTATCCCTCCGACCTCGGCAGGCTCGGGTTTTATCCCACTGACCTCTTTTATTTTCGTTAGGGCACGGGTTTTATCCCTCCGACCTCGGCAGGCTCGGGTTTTATCCCACTGACCTCTTTTATTTTCGTTAGGGCACGGGTTTTATCCCTCCGACCTCGGCAGGCTCGGGTTTTATCCCACTGACCGCTTTTATTTTCGTTGGGCATGGGTTTTATCCCTCCGACCTCGGCAGGCTCGGGTTTTATCCCACTGACCGCTTTTATTTTCGTTAGGGCACGGGTTTTATCCCTCCGACCTCGGCAGGCTCGGGTTTTATCCCACTGACCTCTTTTATTTTCGTTAGGGCACGGGTTTTATCCCTCCGACCTCGGCAGGCTCGGGTTTTATCCCACTGACCGCTTTTATTTTCGTTAGGGCACGGGTTTTATCCCTCCGACCTCGGCAGGCTCGGGTTTTATCCCACTGACCGCTTTTATTTTCGTTAGGGCACGGGTTTTATCCCTCCGACCTCGGCAGGCTCGGGTTTTATCCCACTGACCGCTTTTATTTTCGTTTGGCACGGGTTTTATCCCTCCGACCTCGGCAGGCTTGGGTTTTATCCCACTGACCGCTTTTATTTTCGTTTGGCACGGGTTTTATCCCTCCGACCTCGGCAGGCTCGGGTTTTATCCCACTGACCGCTTTTATTTTCATTGCGCTTTTATTTTCGTTGGGTATGGGTTTTATCCCTCCGACCTAGGCAGGCTCAGGTTTTATCCCACTGTCCGATTATCAAAATCATTTTATTGCTACGGGAACTGGGTTTGTCCCGTCAGTAAGCATCTCATTCTCATTGCTATTGGAGCTGGGTTTGTCCCGTCCGTGAGCATTTTCTTCTCCACTAACCGTGGGTTAGTCCCACTAGTGAGCATTTCTTTTCATTCGCCATTAACCGTGGGTCAGTCCCACTAGCGAGCTTTTCATTTGCATTATTAACAAACATGGGTCAGTCCCGTTTTAAAATTCTATTCGGGTCAGTCCCGTTTTAAATTTCTGTTCGGGTCAGTCCCGTTTAAATTTCTGTTCGGGTCAGTCCCGTTTAAATTCCTGTTCGGGTCAGTCCCGTTTAAATTCTGTTCGGGTCAGTCCCGTTTAAATTCTGTTCGGGTCAGTCCCGTTTAAATTCATGTTCGGGTCAGTCCCGTTTAAATTCCTGTTCGGGTCAGTCCCGTTTAAATTCTGTTCGGGTCAGTCCCGTTTTCAATTCTGGTTCAGGTCAGTCCCATTTTATTTTTCATGTTCGGGTCAGTCCCGTGTTATAATTCCTGTTCGTTGGAATCTTTTGCAGCCCAATAACACAGGTAAGTATTTGGTGTCTACTTCTTTGTCTCAAGTTTTTTCAAAACTCAGACAAAGAGGGGCAAACTGTAGACACCAAATTTTTGGTGTAATTTCATTTACTATTTATTTTTAGTTTTTTATTTTGTCGTGTTAGTTTTATTCGATTTTTAGTTTATAGTTTTATTATTTTTAAGTTTTAGCATAGAATTTCTCGAAATGAAAAGAAAAGCATTCAAAAAAAAATAATAATATGTTTTAATTGTTTTGATTTAAATTCAATGTTTTCTTGGGAAAAATGAAAAAAATGAAAATTGAAAATGAAAAAAAAGGAAAAAAAGAAAAATGATAAAAATTGCAACTTTGCTGTTTATTATTTCTAGTTTATTTATTTATTTTTATCTGATGTTAATCAAATTGTTGGTTTTTACTTAATTTTATTATCATTTTTGCTAAATTATTTAAAAAAGAGAAAAAAAAAGGGAAAAAGAGGAGAGAAAAAGAAAAGAAAATTAGCATTTCATTTTTATCCTTTTATGTCTATTTCCGCTCATTGTATTTAATTTTTTCTTCATTAGTTTTTTTTATTAATTAGTTATCTATATTTTGTTAAGGTGTTTTAAAAAAAAAAAAAAAAAAATTGCAATGCGGCATGCAAGCGCGTTTTATCGCAGCTTGCAAAGAAGGACTCAGGGCAGCTCCTTAGCTGCAATTTAGGAGAGATGGCCGAGAGAGTTTAGGGTTGATGTTCCATATAAAAGCCAAGAGAGGTTGATAGCCGAAAAGGGGGAAGGAACGAACGAACGGCAAAAGAAAAACCATAGAGAGTTGGGACGGCGGCTAAAAAAAAGAAAACCAGGGGGCTGTGGATGGTGGCTGTTTTAGGTAAGGAAATCACGAGAAAGCTCTAGAGTTCTCGGGGGTTAGAGAGATAGGACAACTAGTGAAGAGAGTAGAGAGTGGCGGATGAGAAGCTGAGAGAGAACTAGAGAGAGCTGGAGTTGCAGAAAACTAGAGAGAGCAGAAGGAGGTTGAGAGGGATTCTAAGCAAAAGAAAAAGGGGAGGTAGAAAGTGAAGGAGAAGGCCACCGCCTCCATTGTCGGGTTCCACCATCATTGAAAGGAAAGGCTACTCACTGAAGATTTTTCCCATTCGTTTCTGTTTCCTTTGCTGTGCAGGTATATTATTTCTTATCTATCTGTTTGGTATTGACGTTGTAATTTGGCCATGCTTATAATTTTGATGCTCTCGGTACAGTCTATGAAGAAACCATGGGTTTTGTTGAATGTTTATAGTTATTCTCGCACGTTTGATAAGCCCAAAATTAGGAAGAATGGCATAAACAAGATGGAACCTTTGGCTCTTTACAACAGTATTCAGTAATGTTTTATAATTTTCTTACTTTTCGGTTGCTGAGGTAGCGGTTGTGTGATATTGGTTTGCTGTTCGATAGAAAGGTTGTAGCTTTGTCCATTATGGTGATTTAAAGGCTGCATTTTTTTTGGTTCCTTCTGTCTCATATCGTAGAGTCTGTCAGGGTCTTTGGAGTTTGCTTGGCTGCAACGAGCTTGGAGGTCTTGGTTGATTGTAGTAGTTTTTCTTTTCCTTTGGGCTGTTGAATTGGAGTCTAGTTCAAGGTTCTTGTTTCTGTTTGTACGTTGGCCATGGCATCATAAACACATCTGTTTTTTTTTCTCCCACATCTTATGGTATGAAGTTTTGTTTTCCTTTTGCTTATGTTGGTTTTGGAGGGGATGGTGGCGTCTTCAATGAGTTTAACCATGTGGGCTGCTGAAGTTCTTTTGGGTGTTGTTTGAAATGTTTGCTTTGTCCGTTGTGAAAGTGTTTGGGAGTTTAGCAATAGGAGCCAGCAGGTTGCTTGGCTTGTGGTTGTCAAAATAAAAAATCTTGCTGCAGTTTCCTTTCCTTCTTGTGTTGTCGATCATATCAGATTTTGCCATCTTAATTTTGCAAACAAAATTTCATGCTTTGATTTAGTTAACAATTTCTGGTTTGATAAACTTGTTTGCATGATAAAGTGGGTAAAGTTGCGGCTGGAAAATTGCTGCAAGCCTGGAAATAAAAATGCTGCAGACTTCCCTTTCGGTTGTAGCAGCTTTTGTTCTTCAATGTTTGCATGATTTCCTCCTATGTCTTTGTTGGTTTGAGATGTCAAATTTATGTTTTTGCTGTCTAGTTTAAAGGTTTGGATGTTAGATCAAGGAAGCTTTGGTTAAGGCATGTGATTAAATCTGAAGTTGGTGTTTTGTCAATGAAAAAATGCAGCAGTCTTGCTTGTTTCTTTAATGCAGAAATTATCCTCGTATGCATGCATGGAACTTTCTGAAATTTTCATTTTTAGCCCCCCAAGTCTCCCTTTGTTGCACTATGACCCACTTAGGTGCTGATTTCTTGCAATTGAGTCATGGAGTAATTGCACTTTGAACCATTTCTTGACTTTTCCTTTGCCCTTGAACCCTTGAAGTTCCTAAAATGTTTGATTAAGCTTGAATACTTGGTTAGTGTTCACAATTGAGTCTTTGGCAGCACTAATGTTTCAATTCAATTGCTTGCTTGCCTTCATTGGTTATCATGTTTTGCTAAGGTGATTCTTAATGCACGGATTGCGAAACTTGGTGTCTAAATAAGTATGTGGTTGCCTATTTTCTTGAATTTTCTGAAATAAATTGGTTAATTGACTTTTTCATGCTCATGGACCTTTTGAGTTCTAAAACGTTTCATTTGGCTTTGAATGGTTGATTAATGCTTGCATTTGGGTCATTGGTGGATTCCTTTATTGGAAATTATGTATAGTTTGATTTCATTTAAATTGCAATTAAGAGAGTTTTAGTGACTTTGTTATACTTTACTATTTGAGGTTCCGTGACTTTTTTATTGTTTTGAAGCCATTTTTCTTTCATTTGGACACCATTCAAAGGGGGCGGTATAATTTCTTTATCCCTTTTGTGTCTCCTATGTGATCCAATGTGCTAAGTGAATTGCATGTCTACTTTGCTTTCCTAGCTTTAATTCCTTTTACTTATGTCATTTACTTTTTGTTTTCATTAAGTTATTCTTTTAATGGGGTATGTGTACACCTCTTGGCTTGTAATAGATAGGGCTGTGGCGAGCAATTTGGTCCATTTTCCCTCTCCCCTTTTGTTTTAGTTAGTGAATGTAATGGTTGCATGCCTATGTGTTATATGTTAAATGCTTTATTAGGATTTTGCATCTAGTCAAGCATGCTAAATGTTATGTGCTACGTGTTTATAAGTGATTCGCATGTCTACTCGCTTTTTGTAGTGTGGATGAATGGAATGGATGAATGTACGTCACCACACTAGTCCAACGCTAGTTGTGGCTTCTTTTATCGTTTCCACTAGTCCAACGCTAGTCGGAATTCATAGAATGGGCTAGTCCAACGCTAGACCCTTAGGGATTTTCCCTCGATAGTACATCATTTGCTTGTTCACCACATATCACGCATTTTCCTTAGTTTTATCATTTGGCATGATCCTCAAACCCCTTTTCCTCTCATTTTAGGTTTTGCATCCCATACTAGCTATAGGGTTCATTTTGCTTGAGTGTCCCCTCCGATAAGGGAAACGAGCGAGTGTGGCTACTCGATAGCCTTAGCACGCTAGTTTTGCCTTCTAATCAAAGGGAAAATCGAAGTCGAAAAAGTTAGGAGTCATTCCCATACCCGACCTGATGCATTCCTTTAGGTTCATTCATTCTCAATTTTTCACTTACTCACTTTTTCAATTCACATTTTCTCATTACTTTTTCCTTTCCTTATTGTTCAATTTTGATTTCTACTTCACAAAATTGCACTTAATTACGATCTATATACACTTATCACTATATTTCATACACTTGCACACAAACACTTGAATTTCCATACAATTGCACACATGCACCTTTTATACACTTGCACACTTGCACTTTAGCCATCATTTGCATTAATCGACCTCTATAAGGTTTTCCTTTATTGGCCGCCACAATTCATGTGGTTGGGACCAAAAACCTTACAAGAGACATTTTAGAATTTAGGTTTGCATTTTTTCCTTCTTTTTGCATTCATGTAGTGCATCCAAATGTAATAAATTCTTTGGTTAAAACAAGAAAATCTTTGATTAAATCAACGCAACTAGCCTTGGCTAGGTCGAAGGGGTGCCTTGGATTTTTATCCTTGCCTTCCCCTTCGTCAAATGTGACTCCCGAATCTTTTTCTTTGTTTGCGTGGACTAGGAGTCGTTCAAAAGGGTTTCTTACTTTTTTCCTTAAAAAAATTCACTTTTTGGGTGACTTGGTACACCCTAATTCTATACCAAGTGGCGACTCCATTTTTCATATAAAAAACCCTTTTTGAACTAGTTTTCTTGGGTCAAATCGTCGCATTTTCAAAAGTCCCATTTAGACCCATTTTTCTTTTAAATCACGATTCATTTTCCAATCACAAAAATACATCTTTCTCAAACCATTTATTTATTTATTCAAAAAATGGGGCGCGACAGTTGGCGACTCCACTGGGGACATTCGAGAGTCCAAGCAAATTTGATTTAATCAACATTTTTCTTCTTTTAACCTTTTCATATATCACATTTGGGTGTTTAGGGTTGCATTTTTTTTCCTTTTTTAGGATTTTGCATTTCTCGCGTCCCAAACTACTCCCTCGCCCACGAATGTATGATTGGTTGATTGGATGTTTACTCACTTATCTCGCGCTTGCATTGCATTTGGGGGGGGTGTCACCTTTAGAGCCTCGTGTGGTTCTCAACCCCTTCCCTCAAAATAGGGAGCACTTCATACGTGCACGTTTACTTATTGTTATCCCATTTTATTTTATTTTTCGTGGGCGCTATCCCACACCGCCTTGTAGGATTAGGATCGATTGCCTTGGGTAGGCGGCTGGTGTGCGCTGCGCCCATAGCGCTACCTAAGGGATCACTCGAGCCACCGATCGAAGGCCTTGGGAGTGATGACCCTTGGCCTTTAGGTCTGAAGGCTTGGGGACCTTTTTAAACCTTATCGAGTCTAGTCGCATTAGTGAACCCCAACCTCATGCATCCATGTTAGAATTTTCCTAGGTTAGAGTCAGCCTCACCCTCTTTTAAGCACATTAGGCACGAGGGAAGGGGTTCCACCCCTTTTATTGCTTTCATTGTATTTCTTTTCTTAATTGCTCCCAATGTGTTATGTGTACTATCAATTGCACTAACCATTCTTTTTGTTTTCTTGGCTTGCATCCATGGGCCTTAGCAATAAGAGGCCTTTTGGCACTCTTTTAGTGACTTACCCACTAGATGACTCACATGTTTATATTTTCGTTATTACACTTGATTTTCAATAAATACATTTCATTTTTAGACCTTTTCCCCTCGATGCATTATCTATGCCCTTTAGGCCATATTTGTCACATATTTACATCGCTTTAATAAACTGGCATCATGCATTAAACCCTAGAAAGGGAATGCCACTTAGGGGATCCCGTGTTAGGAATAAACCACCTTGCGTCTCGGATACTTAATCCAATGAGACTTGCACGTTTACATTTTGTACCATCCAAAGGGGTAGTGCACAAGGTAAGGTAGGATCCGATTATTTTCATAGAGTGATTTTTGGAATATGAGCATCTAATAATCACTTTTTGGCCATTTTATCAAAATTGGTAAAATTCCCTTGCGTAAAAGGACATTAATTTGAAGAAAATTCACAAGTGATTCCTCCTATTGAGACGATAAATAAATTGAGGCCAAAATTTGATTTTTAGAAGGTCATAGACTAATGCACCTAAATAATTTTGAAATAACCAATGGCCGGACAATTCAACCAATCCATTTTGTCAATTCATTCATTCATTTGACCAATTTACCCTTTTTAGGGTCACCTGGTCGATTTTGAATAAATCGTCAATTCATTTGACCAATTTCCCCTTTTTAGGGTCATATTTACCCTTTTTTAGGGTCATCCGGTCAATTTTTGAAAAAATCATCCATTCATTTGACCAATTTACCCTTTTTAGGGTCACCTGGTCGATTTTGAATAAATCATCAATTCATTTGACCAATTTACCCTTTTTAGGGTCATCCGGTCGATTTTGAAAAATCGTCAACTCATTTGACCAATTTACCCTTTTCAGGGTCATTTGACCAATTTATCATTTTTAGGGTCGTTCGGCCAATTTTTGAATAAATCACTAATTCAATTTCATTCATTTGGCCAATTTATCCATTTTTAGGGCAACCGAGCCGATTTTGAATAAATCAAGTTGCGTTCAATCTATTTGATCAATTTACCCTTTTTAGGGTGATCTGATTAATTTTGGATAAGTTAAATTTCATTCAATTCATTTGACCTGTTTCCCTTTTTAGGGTAATCCGGTCGATTTTAAATAAATGGTCAATTTCATTTGACCAATTAAGGTTTCGATGTCGAAATTCAAATATGAAAATTTAGTCGATTTTGAGAAAACCATCCTTTGCATTTGATCAGTTGGAGTTTTGACCCGTGCTCCACTAAGAAAAGTTGTCAAAATGAATCTCTTCGATAGGAAGTTCGTCAAGGACAAACACGTGCGTTTTTGCAAATATCGATCAAAAGTGATCAATCCCTTCGGACGAGGTCCTCTTTTTGACAAAGTGTCTCTCGTCACTCCGATTGACCAAATTTTTCAAAAATTATTTTCACTCAATGAGTTGATCAGATCCATCAGGTATTGTATAGTGCCTACTCTAGCGGATTGCATTTTCATGCTAGGCCTACCCTTGGCACAAAAAGGGTTCCCCCATAGGACATGCATACCGATTTTGCAGTTTTGCCTACTAACTCTGGGTATTTTTCTTTTGTTTTCCCCCCTTCCCTTGCATTCATAAAAAAAAAAAAAAAAAAAAAAAAAAAAAAAACACCTTCAATAAAAGGGAAAATATTTTTCTATATCTGATGACACTTCTGATCTAATAAGGTGTCAAAATTGCAAGTATTGTGTGATTCTTGGGCAGATCCTACAATGAAAACATAAATGATCTATCTGGAAGCTCTACGCTAAAGCCTCCGAGAGATGTTGTAATTGTTTTTCAAAGGAAAATTTTGTATATTTGATTTGTTAATACATTTTGTTCCAAAAGAAAAGGAGACAAAAAGTGTATATGTGGAGCTCTTTACAAGTTTCTCTCTTTTCATTTGTATCGTAATTGAACAGGAATTTTTGTTTCAAACTTTTTCAGCGATAAAATTTTTGGACAATTATTGTCTTGTGTATATGTACATTTCATTCTTTATTCTTGCTCATTAGAGATGTCATGATGAATTTTGAGAAATAAGACCAAATTGAGATTTTTTCAACCTATAGCCTGAATTTCGCAAGTGTATACTCTCTAAAATCCTCATGTACACTAGGTTGGTGATCCGAGCTATACAATAAGAGTGTTCAGAAAAAAGGTGAATGGTCACTCCAAAGGCCCAATGAGATACCTTTTTCTCCTTCACTTAACCCCAAAATAAAATCAGTCACATTGATTGATAAATTGCAAATTGGGCAACCTTGGCTTGAAAATGTCCGATGTGTCTAATTATATTCAACTCACATCTAAGTGAAAGCAAAAATGTGCATTATTCTTGTTTGTTTTGAAAATTTAGAATGATACTTCAAGCGTTCATTTCTCTATCCATACAGATTTTATCAGTTGCTCTCCCCTTTGAGCTTTTGAAAGAATAAATTCGTTTCAAATAAGAGCCTTAATGATCACTACCTTACATTGGAAAGTTTTCAAATGGATTTTCAATAAGCAATTCGCTACTTTGGTTGTCATGGAGCGTAAGAATGATACTTTGGCCATCGTTTCTACAACCCAAACACAATTTACCCCTTGCATCCTCATTTGAGCTAAAAATTGGTGGTTCTTTCCGAGTGCACATATGATCGCACCCCACATTGGGGAAGGAGATTGGGGAATTTTTAAAAAAAAAAAGAGGAAAAAAAGAAAAAGAGGAAAGGGAACCGCGAATTGGGGAAATTTGATTCCATTTGGGTTCCAATTTTTGGAAAAAAGGAAGAGTTTTGTCCACGTGGATCGCCTATGTCTCACAAATATGGATGAACAAGGGTCTTCCTCAGTCAGTAATTCAGATACATGCAAAAAAAAAAAAAAAAAAATTCACATTAACGAAAGTTTCCTTTCAGAGTTATTGTAAGGAACGGAATACAAGTCAGGCCATCTTCTTTTCCAATCGGACATTCTATCCCTAGTTTTCCCTTTTGAGCCTTCAGAATAAAATACTTCATTTGGCAACCTCTGAGAATCGCAAACCCCACACTGGGGCAAGTTTGGGTTGAAAAGGAAAATTTCAAGAAGTGAAAAGGTGAAAAGCCACAAAATCAAAAGACAAAAGAAGAAAAGAGAACCTCAGTTCAAAAGTAAACTAGGGCAAATTTTGTGAAAGTTCAAAAGAATGGCAGAAAGCCGAAAAATCAAAAGAAGAAAGAAAATGAAAGAGGAAAAGCCTCAATTGAGCACAAGCTCTGGCAAATTCTGATTTAATCCTAAAAATGGGGTTGGAGCAACAATGCGATCTCAGATTTTTCAAACCGTTCTTGAAATCTGCCTTCAAGCCTTAACTTTTTTTAAACACCCCACCAGACCCCATTACAAAAGCCGAAAGTCCTGACTTCTGTTCTTTGCAATGGCCTTGTCGAGAAAATTTCTGATGCTGAAAATTTTAGCTGTATTTCTGAATTACTCGGGTATGAGGAAACCCATCAGCTCGAGGGAAAAAAGAGGCAAAAAGCGAAGCAAGAAAAATAAATGCCAAAAAATATCGACTCTGAAATCCCTGGTGAATGATGAGAAAAATGCAAACAAAGTCTGAGATCCTTGAGTTCAAAATAGGGGCAATTTTGGGAAAATGCGATCTTCGGTGCAATGTCCTTGAAAGTTTTATTCTTTAGCTATCATTTTCAAGCCACATTACAAGCTAACAAAGTCCATCATTGACTTATTCCTTCATGACAATCCAAAGTGAGGATCATGCTCATAAGAAATTCATCAAATCATTTGTGATCATAAGGGTATAGCCCGTTTCCACATGTTTAGCTATCACTTCTGCCCATACGTTGCATGCCTAGAAAGCTTGTATGTTGACTAAGTTTTCTTGAAAAATAAGGGTGACAAACTCTTTGCTTTCACTAAGATGTGGCATTGAAGGAATTACAAATTTGGGCACAAGAACCAAACAAATCTCGTCTTCTCATTTCCCTTAACCCCCTCAAAAATTAGATCACTTGATTGGTCCTGACAGATGAACCAACAAGAAATGGTGACCCATTACCTAAAGCATTGATGCTAAAGTGGGGAAGAAATCTTTCGTAATTTGGCATTATTTTGAGAAATTCATCATGGAATGTGTTATATCAGTTTAAGCAAGACATTCAATTTTCTTCATGTTAGGAAAAACAATTGCTTACCCTGTGCAAATAAATGGAGAAGCATCCAAACCAATTTTTGCAATCAAATGGGCCCACACTGGGGCAAAATTTTTATTTGCAAAATTTCGCAAAACAAGCTCACACAGGGGCAAATATTTTAGTCCAATTGAGGATTTCGTCCAAGAATCAAATAATGCATCTTTCAAATCAATCACGCTGCTCTTTTCATGTAAATGTGAATGCATGTCATATTTTGGTAAGCCCCTGTGCAGGTATTCATTGTTGAAATCGACGAAAGAGCATCTGGTGATGTGGAAGGCCGATGCCGAAAAAAAGGAAAAAAAGGGAAAAGGGCCCTACACTGGGGCAAATTATTTTTGAAAAAGATTCTTACAAAAAAATCAGAAAAATTCAAAAATTTCAAAAATAAAAAATCAAGTTCACCTCGGCAGGCTCGGGTTTTATCCCACTGACCGCTTTTATTTTCGTTAGGGCACGGGTTTTATCCCTCCGACCTCGGCAGGCTCGGGTTTTATCCCACTGACCTCTTTTATTTTCGTTAGGGCACGGGTTTTATCCCTCCGACCTCGGCAGGCTCGGGTTTTATCCCACTGACCGCTTTTATTTTCGTTAGGGCACGGGTTTTATCCCTCCGACCTCGGCAGGCTCGGGTTTTATCCCACTGACCGCTTTTATTTTCGTTGGGCATGGGTTTTATCCCTCCGACCTCGGCAGGCTCGGGTTTTATCCCACTGACCGCTTTTATTTTCGTTAGGGCACGGGTTTTATCCCTCCGACCTCGGCAGGCTCGGGTTTTATCCCACTGACCTCTTTTATTTTCGTTAGGGCACGGGTTTTATCCCTCCGACCTCGGCAGGCTCGGGTTTTATCCCACTGACCGCTTTTATTTTCGTTAGGGCACGGGTTTTATCCCTCCGACCTCGGCAGGCTCGGGTTTTATCCCACTGACCGCTTTTATTTTCGTTAGGGCACGGGTTTTATCCCTCCGACCTCGGCAGGCTCGGGTTTTATCCCACTGACCGCTTTTATTTTCGTTTGGCACGGGTTTTATCCCTCCGACCTCGGCAGGCTTGGGTTTTATCCCACTGACCGCTTTTATTTTCGTTTGGCACGGGTTTTATCCCTCCGACCTCGGCAGGCTCGGGTTTTATCCCACTGACCGCTTTTATTTTCATTGCGCTTTTATTTTCGTTGGGTATGGGTTTTATCCCTCCGACCTAGGCAGGCTCAGGTTTTATCCCACTGTCCGATTATCAAAATCATTTTATTGCTACGGGAACTGGGTTTGTCCCGTCAGTAAGCATCTCATTCTCATTGCTATTGGAGCTGGGTTTGTCCCGTCCGTGAGCATTTTCTTCTCCACTAACCGTGGGTTAGTCCCACTAGTGAGCATTTCTTTTCATTCGCCATTAACCGTGGGTCAGTCCCACTAGCGAGCTTTTCATTTGCATTATTAACAAACATGGGTCAGTCCCGTTTTAAAATTCTATTCGGGTCAGTCCCGTTTTAAATTTCTGTTCGGGTCAGTCCCGTTTAAATTTCTGTTCGGGTCAGTCCCGTTTAAATTCCTGTTCGGGTCAGTCCCGTTTAAATTCTGTTCGGGTCAGTCCCGTTTAAATTCTGTTCGGGTCAGTCCCGTTTAAATTCATGTTCGGGTCAGTCCCGTTTAAATTCCTGTTCGGGTCAGTCCCGTTTAAATTCTGTTCGGGTCAGTCCCGTTTTCAATTCTGGTTCAGGTCAGTCCCATTTTATTTTTCATGTTCGGGTCAGTCCCGTGTTATAATTCCTGTTCGTTGGAATCTTTTGCAGCCCAATAACACAGGTAAGTATTTGGTGTCTACTTCTTTGTCTCAAGTTTTTTCAAAACTCAGACAAAGAGGGGCAAACTGTAGACACCAAATTTTTGGTGTAATTTCATTTACTATTTATTTTTAGTTTTTTATTTTGTCGTGTTAGTTTTATTCGATTTTTAGTTTATAGTTTTATTATTTTTAAGTTTTAGCATAGAATTTCTCGAAATGAAAAGAAAAGCATTCAAAAAAAAATAATAATATGTTTTAATTGTTTTGATTTAAATTCAATGTTTTCTTGGGAAAAATGAAAAAAATGAAAATTGAAAATGAAAAAAAAGGAAAAAAAGAAAAATGATAAAAATTGCAACTTTGCTGTTTATTATTTCTAGTTTATTTATTTATTTTTATCTGATGTTAATCAAATTGTTGGTTTTTACTTAATTTTATTATCATTTTTGCTAAATTATTTAAAAAAGAGAAAAAAAAAGGGAAAAAGAGGAGAGAAAAAGAAAAGAAAATTAGCATTTCATTTTTATCCTTTTATGTCTATTTCCGCTCATTGTATTTAATTTTTTCTTCATTAGTTTTTTTTATTAATTAGTTATCTATATTTTGTTAAGTTGTTTTAAAAAAAAAAAAAAAAAATTGCAATGCGGCATGCAAGCGCGTTTTATCGCAGCTTGCAAAGAAGGACTCAGGGCAGCTCCTTAGCTGCAATTTAGGAGAGATGGCCGAGAGAGTTTAGGGTTGATGTTCCATATAAAAGCCAAGAGAGGTTGATAGCCGAAAAGGGGGAAGGAACGAACGAACGGCAAAAGAAAAACCATAGAGAGTTGGGACGGCGGCTAAAAAAAAGAAAACCAGGGGGCTGTGGATGGTGGCTGTTTTAGGTAAGGAAATCACGAGAAAGCTCTAGAGTTCTCGGGGGTTAGAGAGATAGGACAACTAGTGAAGAGAGTAGAGAGTGGCGGATGAGAAGCTGAGAGAGAACCAGAGAGAGCTGGAGTTGCAGAAAACTAGAGAGAGCAGAAGGAGGTTGAGAGGGATTCTAAGCAAAAGAAAAAGGGGAGGTAGAAAGTGAAGGAGAAGGCCACCGCCTCCATTGTCGGGTTCCACCATCATTGAAAGGAAAGGCTACTCACTGAAGATTTTTCCCATTCGTTTCTGTTTCCTTTGCTGTGCAGGTATATTATTTCTTATCTATCTGTTTGGTATTGACGTTGTAATTTGGCCATGCTTATAATTTTGATGCTCTCGGTACAGTCTATGAAGAAACCATGGGTTTTGTTGAATGTTTATAGTTATTCTCGCACGTTTGATAAGCCCAAAATTAGGAAGAATGGCATAAACAAGATGGAACCTTTGGCTCTTTACAACAGTATTCAGTAATGTTTTATAATTTTCTTACTTTTCGGTTGCTGAGGTAGCGGTTGTGTGATATTGGTTTGCTGTTCGATAGAAAGGTTGTAGCTTTGTCCATTATGGTGATTTAAAGGCTGCATTTTTTTTGGTTCCTTCTGTCTCATATCGTAGAGTCTGTCAGGGTCTTTGGAGTTTGCTTGGCTGCAACGAGCTTGGAGGTCTTGGTTGATTGTAGTAGTTTTTCTTTTCCTTTGGGCTGTTGAATTGGAGTCTAGTTCAAGGTTCTTGTTTCTGTTTGTACGTTGGCCATGGCATCATAAACACATCTGTTTTTTTTTCTCCCACATCTTATGGTATGAAGTTTTGTTTTCCTTTTGCTTATGTTGGTTTTGGAGGGGATGGTGGCGTCTTCAATGAGTTTAACCATGTGGGCTGCTGAAGTTCTTTTGGGTGTTGTTTGAAATGTTTGCTTTGTCCGTTGTGAAAGTGTTTGGGAGTTTAGCAATAGGAGCCAGCAGGTTGCTTGGCTTGTGGTTGTCAAAATAAAAAATCTTGCTGCAGTTTCCTTTCCTTCTTGTGTTGTCGATCATATCAGATTTTGCCATCTTAATTTTGCAAACAAAATTTCATGCTTTGATTTAGTTAACAATTTCTGGTTTGATAAACTTGTTTGCATGATAAAGTGGGTAAAGTTGCGGCTGGAAAATTGCTGCAAGCCTGGAAATAAAAATGCTGCAGACTTCCCTTTCGGTTGTAGCAGCTTTTGTTCTTCAATGTTTGCATGATTTCCTCCTATGTCTTTGTTGGTTTGAGATGTCAAATTTATGTTTTTGCTGTCTAGTTTAAAGGTTTGGATGTTAGATCAAGGAAGCTTTGGTTAAGGCATGTGATTAAATCTGAAGTTGGTGTTTTGTCAATGAAAAAATGCAGCAGTCTTGCTTGTTTCTTTAATGCAGAAATTATCCTCGTATGCATGCATGGAACTTTTTGAAATTTTCATTTTTAGCCCCCAAGTCTCCCTTTGTTGCACTATGACCCACTTAGGTGCTGATTTCTTGCAATTGAGTCATGGAGTAAATGCACTTTGAACCATTTCTTGACTTTTCCTTTGCCCTTGAACCCTTGAAGTTCCTAAAATGTTTGATTAAGCTTGAATACTTGGTTAGTGTTCACAATTGAGTCTTTGGCAGCACTAATGTTTCAATTCAATTGCTTGCTTGCCTTCATTGGTTATCATGTTTTGCTAAGGTGATTCTTAATGCACGGATTGCGAAACTTGGTGTCTAAATAAGTATGTGGTTGCCTATTTTCTTGAATTTTCTGAAATAAATTGGTTAATTGACTTTTTCATGCTCATGGACCTTTTGAGTTCTAAAACGTTTCATTTGGCTTTGAATGGTTGATTAATGCTTGCATTTGGGTCATTGGTGGATTCCTTTATTGGAAATTATGTATAGTTTGATTTCATTTAAATTGCAATTAAGAGAGTTTTAGTGACTTTGTTATACTTTACTATTTGAGGTTCCGTGACTTTTTTATTGTTTTGAAGCCATTTTTCTTTCATTTGGACACCATTCAAAGGGGGCGGTATAATTTCTTTATCCCTTTTGTGTCTCCTATGTGATCCAATGTGCTAAGTGAATTGCATGTCTACTTTGCTTTCCTAGCTTTAATTCCTTTTACTTATGTCATTTACTTTTTGTTTTCATTAAGTTATTCTTTTAATGGGGTATGTGTACACCTCTTGGCTTGTAATAGATAGGGCTGTGGCGAGCAATTTGGTCCATTTTCCCTCTCCCCTTTTGTTTTAGTTAGTGAATGTAATGGTTGCATGCCTATGTGTTATATGTTAAATGCTTTATTAGGATTTTGCATCTAGTCAAGCATGCTAAATGTTATGTGCTACGTGTTTATAAGTGATTCGCATGTCTACTCGCTTTTTGTAGTGTGGATGAATGGAATGGATGAATGTACGTCACCACACTAGTCCAACGCTAGTTGTGGCTTCTTTTATCGTTTCCACTAGTCCAACGCTAGTCGGAATTCATAGAATGGGCTAGTCCAACGCTAGACCCTTAGGGATTTTCCCTCGATAGTACATCATTTGCTTGTTCACCACATATCACGCATTTTCCTTAGTTTTATCATTTGGCATGATCCTCAAACCCCTTTTCCTCTCATTTTAGGTTTTGCATCCCATACTAGCTATAGGGTTCATTTTGCTTGAGTGTCCCCTCCGATAAGGGAAACGAGCGAGTGTGGCTACTCGATAGCCTTAGCACGCTAGTTTTGCCTTCTAATCAAAGGGAAAATCGAAGTCGAAAAAGTTAGGAGTCATTCCCATACCCGACCTGATGCATTCCTTTAGGTTCATTCATTCTCAATTTTTCACTTACTCACTTTTTCAATTCACATTTTCTCATTACTTTTTCCTTTCCTTATTGTTCAATTTTGATTTCTACTTCACAAAATTGCACTTAATTACGATCTATATACACTTATCACTATATTTCATACACTTGCACACAAACACTTGAATTTCCATACAATTGCACACATGCACCTTTTATACACTTGCACACTTGCACTTTAGCCATCATTTGCATTAATCGACCTCTATAAGGTTTTCCTTTATTGGCCGCCACAATTCATGTGGTTGGGACCAAAAACCTTACAAGAGACATTTTAGAATTTAGGTTTGCATTTTTTCCTTCTTTTTGCATTCATGTAGTGCATCCAAATGTAATAAATTCTTTGGTTAAAACAAGAAAATCTTTGATTAAATCAACGCAACTAGCCTTGGCTGGGTCGAAGGGGTGCCTTGGATTTTTATCCTTGCCTTCCCCTTCGTCAAATGTGACTCCCGAATCTTTTTCTTTGTTTGCGTGGACTAGGAGTCGTTCAAAAGGGTTTCTTACTTTTTTCCTTAAAAAAATTCACTTTTTGGGTGACTTGGTACACCCTAATTCTATACCAAGTGGCGACTCCATTTTTCATATAAAAAACCCTTTTTGAACTAGTTTTCTTGGGTCAAATCGTCGCATTTTCAAAAGTCCCATTTAGACCCATTTTTCTTTTAAATCACGATTCATTTTCCAATCACAAAAATACATCTTTCTCAAACCATTTATTTATTTATTCAAAAAATGGGGCGCGACAAAGTTGATTTCCATTATGTTGAGTCGAATTCAAGTTCAAATTTATATACTCATTCGAGCTTAACCTCGAGGTTAAATAGCACTAATAGTGATCAAATTCGAATTCGAGTATAATGCTACTTGAAATCAACTCGACCCGATAGCACCCCTAAAGCCCAGTCACGGACCAACGTGAAACCTCAAATATCACCATCCCAGAATCCTCATTAAATAATTGGCTTAATTTCAAGGCACGGAAGGTGTATTGACATATATTCTTTAAAAACTGAAACCATGAAGAAAGTTACTCTTAGGTCCCCAATCAATCATGATTCATGAATGGCACCTTAAGTTTGTGTCCTAGCTCATGGTCCACCAAGTTTGGGGTCTCTGTAATTGTGGACTCTGGTCAATAAAAATTAATAAACAATATTTTAATTGTACTACGTGATAATCATCGGATTAGGATTGACATTGTCTGTAATTTTCTTAAACTTTTGGTCCTATCATGTGACCCACGATAATTGAATGCCCAAAAACATGAATTACCTTATTCCCTTTCTTTAAAGCACCACAGAAATTCAAAACCTTCAAGCGACAAAAAGAATATCAATCCAGAAAACAATAGATCTCCAAGATCCAGTATTGCACGCTAGCAATCTAAACCCAATTATAATCCTTTGAAACTTCAAACGTAAGAATACGTGACTTGCACGGTTACACCACTCCCTTTCTTTAAATCGCCATAGGAATTCGTTTCTTCTCATGCGTCAAAGAGATTAATTGATTAAATAGTAGATCTACTAGATCCAGTCAATCGGACACCCGTAATCTAAAACCAATTGTAATCCTTCAAAACTTCTAACATAACAAATTATTTGCTCCAAACTTTAACGATTCAGATTCAAAGTCTGATATTAAAGCTCTGATATCACTTGTATTTCCAATTTCATAATATCATATATTTGATTCAAAATCTGATATTGAATCTCTGATACTAATAATCTAGTAGGCATTACCGATTAATATTTGTTTTAACGGGACAAAAAAGACCAACTACACTCAATTAGGAAAGCCCACTAACCCAGAGAATAGCTTCCAAGCAAGGTGCCAAATTAGAACTTCATTTTTATATTTAGACCTTGCTCATAAAAACTCTAAGACTAGCCATTTATACTTCGAGTTCCAAGTGAAATATCAATCTGTCTCTTAAGTCTTAACTCAACATTTCTAATAATCAAATATTTGCAAATTGTACAATTTTTCTCTACCTTCTCTCTATCGTTCTTCTTCCATAGGAGAGAGATCTTGGCTTCAAGTCAAAGTTTCTCTTCATCTTTTTCTGTTTTTGTTTTATGTTTAATAAAGCCACTTCTATGATATTCTAGTGAGAGTTTTCTCTCTCCTAGCATTTAGTAGTAAGAGCTTTCTTTTCTCCTAAACTATCCCAATGGGAGTCTTGTTTATTTGTTTATTAGTTTTTCTCAAATCTAAGAGTTTTTTTTATATCTATATAATAGATTCGGAATATTTTGGGTCATCTCGTTATATCTTAATATCAATTTTGAACTTGAATCAATTAGATAGCAGATCTCAGGGAATAGACATGCACCATGCATAGATATTTATGGAGCAAATTTATAATTTTTGTGATTCACAGTATAATCTTTCTTATTTTGTAACTCTGTTAAATCTAATAATTTTTTAGATCAAATATACCTGTGATATATTCTATATATTTTCTCCATTGGTGTAGTTTTTTTCTGTCAAGCAAATTATGTTGAACGATTTTCAACTAACTTGTTACTAATATTGGTTTCTATTTTATCAAAAAGAAATTTTGCAACCTACAGAATAGGAATATCCCGGCCCAACGAATCCTAACCCACATGCAAAAATTCCATGTGACTAATTTGAGGCGTCCGAGTTTTATTTCCATGCATATGGTAGAACAATTTATTGCTATGGCCAGGGGTGGAGCCAAAAAAATTTTCGGTGGGGGTAAAAGCAACTCCAAAATTTTTTATCTAATCCTTTTTTTAGTTTTTTAAGGAAAAAAATATTCACCAACAAGTACAAATGATGCATATGTTTCATGAAAAATATTGAAAAACAAACTCAAAATTATTAATGTAATAATAATTTTATTTCAAAAGCAAACTAAATTATTTACAATTGCTCATGACGAGTTTTCATATTTTGATAACGGTTTACAACCTTTTCATTTTGAATTTCACGAAACATATTTTTCTTAATATAAGTAACTAAACAATTATTCATTCAAGTGTCTTCCATTTTATTTTGTAACCGATTCTTCACTATATTCTTTTTTTTTTTTAAACAAACTTTTATTGCCTTAAAAGAGAGACATCGCTGGAGGGGGGGCCATAGACCTTGCCTCCAAGGAGTACAACGAAATATTAAGCTACTTGGCTGGGGAAGAGAACTCGCTCACAATCCTACGAAGGACCCTAGCACTTTCGAAGGGAAGGGAGACCAATCTTGTCCAGCCTAAAGGGGCCTCGAACCTGAGAAGGGAGATCCGATAGCTGGAGGTAGGTTCTGGTACACCCATCAGCACAGCCAATATTAGATAAGCCGTCCGCCACTTGATTACCCTCTCGCAAGCAATGGGAGATGCTAACGACATGGGCCGACAGTTGCCGAAGAGACCGGATCTCCGAGTCAATACTCCACGGGCAATGAGCTACTCGCTGCAGGACCTGAACGAGCACCAAGGAATCCACTTCAAGTTGCACCCTCGCATATCCACGGGAGATGCATAAGTTAACCCCGAAGAGAAGGGCCTTCGCCTCAGCTTGGATGCTAGTGCAATGACCGAAGAACGTGGAAAAGGCGAACAGGATCCCCCCCTCACTATTACGCAGCACCCCACCCCCTCCAGCCCTTCCGGGATTGCCTTTAGAGCAGCCATCCGTGTTGAGTTTAAACTCACCCGGTTTCGGCCTCAACCACTTCACCAGCCTGAACGACTCCGGCTTACGCAAAGAGGTGAGAGCAGCATAAAAACCAAACCATGTCGGGAAGGTCCAAGAATATCCCGGGAACTTCAGACTAAAAAGGTACCGTACGTCATCCAGAATAAACCCACAGATAGCGTTAGGAGAGTAAACTTTGTCATCAAACCGCGCTCTGTTTCTCGCCTTCCAAATGTTCCAACAAATCAAGGAGGGGATAATCTGGTGGGCAACCTGCAAGGCCGCATTTGTGCACGAGGAGAACCACCAACGGGCCATGTGCCCCCGTACAGAGGCCCCCACATACAAGACCCCCGCAGGTGATTCTTCACTATATTCATTATCGAAAAAACCCTTTCTACGGTAGATACACAACTCCAGGGGGTACACTTGAAATTACATCAAATTTTTATAGGTATTATAGAAATTTAAGGGGGACAGTGGGGGCCTATAAACCAATAGATACACAAAATTTCAGGGAGTACAGTTGAAATTACATCAAATTTTTATAGGTATCATAGGAATTTAAGGGGGTAGTGGGGGCACAGTGTAAATCCGCCGGTGGCTATGGCCAACCACGAACATAAGGGTGGCGGACAGGGGCAGACGGTCCCAAAGAATTTTCAAAAACTATATATTTGGAGTATTAGATTTAAATTTGAACTCTATCATTTTAGATCCTTAACAAGTTTTTCTTATTAGTTAATATGTTTATCTCCTCAGGGGCTTCTTTCAAAAGAGGTTTGGAATTTTGGAGTCTTATTCCTCTATGGTGTCAGCAATGGTTTTGCCGAGGTTTGGGTCGAACTCTTTGGTAATGCGGGACCACATAAGGGCGGTTATCCCTATAGTAGTTCTTTGGTTTCTCTGGAAAGCTAGGAACAAGGCGCGTTTCGATGGAGCATGTTTTGAGGCTCGTAGGGTAATCACCTTGGTAGACGACTTTATGGGCCAGCTAGGGTTGGCCTCCAAGCTCTCGGTGAGACATTTTAGGGGTGACTATGAAGATCCATGGGCTCGTCTTGGTGTCCAGTTGTCAAGGAAGAAGGAGGGATATGTGGTTTCTTGGAAGCGGCCACCGTCGAACTGTGTCAAATTGAACACTGATGTTGGTGTCTCTCACAATCAAGCATATGGGGGGGCAGATTGCTCCAAGACTTGGAAGGCCGTTTAATTTTTGGTTTTTACAAGGAATTTGAGCAAATGGATGTGTTGAGGGCGGAAAGCTTATCATTGTTGCATGGCCTTCACTTGCGTAAAGAAGTAGCCATGGGTTCTTTGCTGGTGGAGATAGACTCTGAGAGTTTGGTTCGCATGCTAAATGCCGGGGGTGCATCAAAATGGCCACTATGCAATACACTGAGAAGCATAAAAGCACTATTAAATGCATTGCCAGCTTCCATATCTCGTGGTACGAGAAGCGAACTCTTCGGCAAATAAGTTAGCGGGGTTGCGATTGCCGTCTAAACTATATTGTACTTTGTATCCGCAGCTTCCAGGAATAGTTAGGACCTTGATAAAACTAGATAGTAGGGAAGTCTCTTACCTACGTTGGTGGTTTGTAAGGGATTAGAGCCCTATTTGCTAGCTCATTGTGGATAATACCTTTCACTCTTTGTACTATTTCACTTTAAACAATAAATTAGGGGGCTGGCATCCCCACCCCGTGAATTGGGTTTGCCCTTAAAAAAAACCTTAATATATTTAGTGTATCCTTAAATTAATGAAGGTAAGGAAACAAATAATTGACAAATAAAAGGAAATTTAATCATTTTTTTATACATGATTGACTTGATGTATTAGTCAAAAGCCAGCACCTAAATGAACATGCATCAATCTTTCCCAAGTTCGTTCAATTCATTTCAAACATTCACTCTTCCCAAAACTTTATTTTTTCAAGGCAAGTCCAATTGTTTTCTCTATAATTCCTTTATATTTTGATTCATATTCATTCATTATCTAGACACATACACTTATTTTAAATTTGTGATTTAGATTTTTTTTATGATTTTTAATTTGTCAATTGTTCTTTTTCTAAATTTGTATTTTAAATTTTTTTTTGTTAATTTGTATAGGGTTAATGTCTATTTATTGAATTTAGTTAATGTTTATATGATTTTGGTCCGTGAGTTAATTTTCATCGTTTGCTTCATGTTTTGTCTCTTATTATTAAAAGCATTTAGTGTTTAGTTATCATCTATTAAACTTTGGTTTTAAGACTTTGATTCTAGGTTAGTGTGCATCATTTGTTTTGATAATTTTTTCTTACTCGTTGTTTGATTGTTTGCTCCCCTAAATCAAAATTCCACATCCATCACTGGCTAAATTCCGCACCCATCACTGGGTATGGCGGCTGTAACACCTTTATCTCAAATTTCCAAATACCAAACTTCGTTGTACAAAAAATTTGACCCACTTGTTGAAATTTTGACGACAGTGCTGTTGCAGACTCCGCTGTTATGAATATAATTAAGCCATGAGGGGGCTTGTTAATTTGGACTTGGATTTGCGGATAAAAGTGTGGTACGAAACAATTAATTATCCGTCCTACACATGTTAATCACATTGATGCTGTTTAGAAAAGTGTAAAGGCTAGCTTTTTATCATCTAATTGCTTTTTTGAGCATGTTTTGCATGGCCCTGAGCCGCTGTGAGAGTAGGATTTTTTGTCTTGATAATTTTGTCCACAAGGCTTAGCAAATCCTGACTTGAACGTTTTCAGTATTTCTTTTCATTTCTTTTCTCTTGTTTAATTTGTTTCTTTTTTCATTTTTTGTATCTTTAGTTTTAGAGGAAAGCTAGGAGTCCAATGACTATTTTCGATATGGAACCTTTTTTTGATGAAAGATAAAATTTCATTCCATTAAATAGCACTAATGGCAGAAAAAACACTGAAAATGTCACAAAAACATTTAATCTGAAAAATTACTAGATTTAATATATTTATAAAATACCATCAAATGTGCTATCCAACTCGTTTAAGCGCAAAGTTGATGCTGAGATATGATGAAATAACCCAAGAAATCACAGATCTGAGAGATTCGCAAAAACATTTTTAGATCCAATAAACAAACAGCCAAAAAAAAAAACTAGTCAGCTCCAAAAAACTAATTGTACTTTCAATATTTTCAATATGGAACTTGGATTTTAAGTTTATAAAAAATTGAAGTATCTGATACTACTTTTGTCCCAAGTATGAACTACTTGGTACTTTTTTTTTTTTTTTTTTGGTGTCTTATAGAGCTCTAGGGGGTCGTAACCCCTATACAATCAGCTCCAAGTAGCTCTAGTAATTCCTCTGGTGGATACCGTATTGCTTGGTAGTTTTCATTTTGGTTGCTATGAAATTTAGATTTGCTTATTCTCTGTTCTTATAGAAAACTAAAGTTATTTTTCCTTTAAAACTCTTTATTAGCTTTATATCCCATGCTAAGCATGGAATTATAAATACTTGAAAACAATTTGAATTTTCAAAATAAAGTAAGGATTTAGGCATTTAATTTTATGTCCCATATTATATTGAGATTTGAAGTTTGAATTTAGTAAACAATAGCCACTGGATATCATCAATCAAATTTATTAAAAATTTTAATAATCTTAGAAAATGATTAGAAACATCTCAACTGGAGAAAGATATACATATATATATAGATTGATTGGTTCCAATGATTAAATCTTAAGCTTCATTTCTTTGCCTATTAGTTGTTTTACGTGGATGAAAGTTTAGGTAGATTTTCCACGTCAAAAGCCGGATAAAATATTAAAATTGTTTACCTTATCCTTTAAACTATAAAAGAATCGGAAATCATTGCCACTTCATGTTGAAAGTATTACAATGAACTGCCAAACAAAGTAACAAGAATTGGTTTCAAATCTTGATTGTATATCACTTTTCTTTAGACTTTATTTGTCAGGTATAATGTGCAACCTTGGAGAAATATTTTTTAGAATAAGATGAAGCTTGTTTATATTAATCTCTTGCAAACTATGGAGTGCTTTTGAGAGAATTCAAAATAGTAGAAAAGTGATTTTCTACCGCAAAGCACTCTTTACTTGACTTTTTTATGTAGGAGAGATTGTTTAAAACACAAATGAATTTAATAAATACTTGTATGAATAGATTCAAGGTATTATGTACAAATTCATGTACTTTAATTTATGCATCACATGATCGTATGATCAAAGACATGAATATATCCTTTTTTTTTTTTTAAGTATAGAAACCTATATCAAATACCTGACTTTAGCAACATAATTCTTCACATTTATTATCTACAACAAGATCAAAATTTTAATCCTATTTAGGATTTGAAGAAAATTCAAACTTGTGGGCCTAGAGGTCCTTTCCTCCATAGTGGAGTGTTGTCACTTCCACAAGCGGTGCATTTCTTTGGGAATTCCCTTGAGCTGCTTGCATCATTTGATCCAAATATGGTGAAATGCTTGTTAGATGAATTCTCTTCTCCATCTCCCTTTAACCAATTTTCTTTTTCCTTTCCCCCCTTTTTCCTGAACCAGTACATGGAAACATCACTAAACACAAGCACGCCGGCGCTCAAGAAGCACGGAAGTTAGGATAGCCAAGCCTATCCAACCTAAGGTCTCCTCGAACCAAACGCGGCAATTGCGCAAACGAGTTATAGATAACAGTAGAGCCGGTATCTGTCCCAATCTTAGAAAGCCGATCTGCTGGCACATTCGCTTGGCGATAACAGTGGGAGACAGCTTGAAAAGCATTCCGAAAGGCAAGCAACTCGTCCAGCTCTCGTTGCAAGGCCCATGGGCAACTACCAACCCCTGTGACCATTTGGACTAAAAGAATGGAATCAGACTCCAGGTGCAAGCAACAAAAGCCTCGCGTGACACACAACTTAATCCCAAATAACAAGGCCTTCAATTCTGAATGTAGGCTCGTCGTCTCTCCCCAATAACCCGCAAAACCAAGTCTGAAAATTCCTGCACTATCTCGTAAAATCCCACCACCTCCACTCCTCCCCGGATTCCCTAAGGAGCACCCATCAGTGTTCAGTTTTAGGAGGGTAGAAGCCGGAGGCAGCCACCTGACTAATGTGACCCTCATTTCCTTCTTCCCCATCAGCGAAATGTGTAGTCGATGCCACGAATAACGTCCCACTCCCATATCCTTAAAGTGCACCTGAAGAATATCACAGAGATCCGAAAGAATAAAGCCATGTACCTGTATCGCTGACAACACCTTTCCTTCCCACACCGCCACATTCCTAGCCTTCCAAAGATGCCAACAAATAAGCGAAGGCAATATCTGATACAACAATTTCATCAACTTGTTCTTAGCCGGGCGCATCCACCATTGAATGACTGCATGTTTTACCGTTGAGACATGTGCAAAGTCTCCTGCCTCTACCTGAAAAGAATTCCATACCCACCGTGGGACATCTCCAGCACAAAAGACATGATCAACTGACTCCACCGCTGGGTTGACACAGCAAGACCACCGAGATGGACCGCAGACACCCCCCGCCTCTGCAGCGATTCCATCACAGGCAGGCGGCCCGATAACATCCTAATCATAAAAAAAAAGATTTTTACAGGCAAAGCTGACAACCAAATATTAGAGGAGAAGATGGAAATGTTGGAATCCTGTCGGACCAAATTATATGCAGATGAGAAGGAGAAGGAACCAGTTGTCTCCAAGTCCCACACCATCCTATCTGGGCGTGTAGAAAAAATATCAGGAGGGCGTATTTGCATAATCCTAGAAACAATGCTATCAGGTAGCCATTGATAAAGCATCGAAACGTTCCAGCTCCCATTCGACACGAAGTCCGCTACGACGTGATCACCAAAATTCTCAACCTGTTGACACAACGACCCTACACCCATCCAATTCTCATGCCAAAAGTCCACCATTCCATTCTGCAACACCCACTGGATATGGGAATCTGCCAGAGCCTGGCACCTGACCAGCCTCCTCCAGGTGGGAGATTGAAAGCGCTGAAGTTCCGCTTCACACGCATGACCGCCATGGAGGTATTTAGCGTGCATAAATTCTGCCCAGAGGGATAAACATTGCCTGAGGGACCACCATAGCTTCACTGAAAATGTCTCCAACACATCCGCCAGGGACCGCACGCCAATCCCCCCTTCATCAAGCGGTTTGCACATAGTCTCCCATCTAATCCAATGGTAGCAATTACCCCCCTCAGACCTTCCCCAAAGGAAATTTGCAAAAACCTTCTCGAGGGTATGAAGCACACCCTTTGGAGGATCCGTGACAGCAAGGATGTGTAGAGGCAACGACGACAAAACACTCCTGATTAAAACCAAACGCCCACCAGGCGACAATAACTTTTCCTTCCACGATAGAACCCGCTTTGCAACTGAGGAGCAGATGTCCAAGAAGTAGCTACATCTCCATCTTCCGGAATAGAGAGTACATCCCAGATACTTAAGTGGGAGGGACTTGGCCTGAAAACCAGAAACTTGTGACACCACACGTCGACGAGCAGGGCTCAACTTATCATGAGTAACAAAGCAACTCTTCAGACAATTTACCTGCTGCCCAGACATACTACAATACATCCCCAATACCCTCATAACATGCCGCAAAGTACTCTTAACCCCGCTACAAAAAATAATTACGTCATCTGCAAAAGCTAGATGTGTAATGGCAGGACATCTGGAATGAATCTTAAACGGCAGGAATCCGCGCTGGCCAACCAAAGAGTTAAGCAACCTAGACAGGACCTCTGCCCCAATAACAAAAAGAGCCGGTGAAATGGGGTCACCTTGTCGGAGCCCCCTAGTTGATTGGAAAAAGCCACAAGGAGAGCCGTTGACCAGAACCGAAAACCAAACATTGGAGATTAACCGCCAAATCATATCAATCCACCTCTCCGTGAAACCAAATCGACGCAGTACTTGTAACAAGAAAACCCATGAAATGCGGTCGTAAGCCTTGGCCATGTCCAACTTTAACACCACATTCCCTCCCCTATTAGAGCGACGAATTCCAGATATAAGCTCCTGAGCCAACAGAAAATTATCAGAGATATGCCTTCCTTTCACAAAGCCACTCTGCTGAGGGGAAATAATCTTTGGCAAGATCCATGCTAATCTGTCCGACAAGACCTTGGATATCACCTTATTGATAAAGTTACACAAGCTAATCGGACGGAATTGGGTAAAATCCTGCGGAGACTGGACCTTCGGAATCAGCACTATTGAAGTGGAAGATATACTCCTAGGCAGCACCTCTCCACAGAAGAAACTTACCACAGCCGCATGGACATCCTCTGCCACAATGTCCCATGCACACGTAAAAAACCCTACCCGAGAACCCATCCGGCCCAGCCGCACTCCCACCATCCATTGCAAAAATCACTGACTTAACTTCTTCCTTAGAAGGGATCTCGTCTAGCATGTCATTATCCTGGTCCGTCAGCAATTTCGGTATAACGTCAAGAGCATTAAAGGATGCACTAGGAGACTCTGCCGTAAATAACCGTTTAAAAAAGGATTCGGCTTCACTCTCAATGTCATCCGCAGACTCCAGCCAATCCCCAGAGGATGATTTAATCCGATGGATTACCGACCGTTGGTGGCGCTCTGCCACCACTGCATGGAAATATCTCGAATATATGAATATTCCCACATATATGAATATATTCTTGAATGAATATACATTTATCACAATGTATGCACATCTTAAAATTATTTGATTCATAATACAATACATATATGTACATTCTAAAATCACTAGATACAAATTTTGAAAATTTCCAATACTTCAGCTCCTGAAGATTATCATTCATGTGAGTTTCACATGAGCAATAATGGTCTTAAGGGATTCTTCTAAATTGTGATCATGTGGGAGGATCAATTAATCATATTATAGAGACAGTTCATTTATATTTTCTATTACAAAAAAGAGTTTCAAATTTTGAATTATGTTCCAATGTATGGTTAAGTGAATTTGATGGCAGGAAAAACTCTAAATACCGTCCTTCAACCATTAGTCCAACCTATGGTATACCTTTATATTGTCAATTCAACTGTTTTTTCTTTTAGTAATTTACAGAAGGTGAATTGAGTTTGATTTTTGGAGTTGATTAGTTCTTATAATTTGAGAAGGGAAAACGTGTCACAAATTAAAGAGAGTACTTGTTACAAACATATCTTATTAAACTATATACAATTATACATAAAGAGGGAGGGAGGTGAAGGGTGTAAATAAATTGTATCATTTAATGTATTGTCTAATCTATCCTAATTTCTAAAGGCAATTGTACCATTTTAACTACCCACCTCCTTATAACCACACCAAATCTGTTGAATTAACTACCGCTTCTTTAACAAAAAACTACCATTTTTCTAAAATACTAAAATGTAGTTGAACCATTCTAAACTATTACTTTCCAACAAAAGAATAATTCTAATATTTTTTGGTATCTTTTTCTTAGTTGTACACACATTAGGTGTACCTCAACCACTAGTCAATAATAATGTGCAACGAAGAAATGAAGTTTTAGTTCCCAATCTTCAATCTATATGCTGTTTTAGTTCTTAAAGTTCTGGTAAAAGTAAATTTGGCCCTCAATGTTTAGCAAATGTACAATTTTAGTCCCAAACATTTTGATAAGAGCAAATCTAATTCTCAATTTTTCCAATTCAAAGCAGATTTACGACATTTGAAGATTTTTTTTCCAAATTACAGAAGGAATTTTCATGTCTAGATATGTGTCCATGAAATTAAATTTCAAAATAAAGAAGCAAAATAGTAGCTAACTTTGTACAACAAGAACTAATAACTACGATGCTAATTAATTACCTAGCAAAAAGAAGAAATTTTTTTGTTTGAGAAACTAAAGGGCAATAAATTATATGGCCCTCAAATTATTAAGTTGGTCGACTTTTAGTCCTTCAACTATTAAGTGCATATATTTTATCGCTCGAACTTGTAAAAGGATATATTCTCCACCCTTTTAGCTGGGGATAATTTTATAAACCTCCTAGAGATTTATGTTAATATTACTTTGCATCTCTAAAGTTTCAAAAAAATATCAATAACCTGTCCTAAAACCATACTTTTTGTAACAACCTTACTCTTGCATCATTAAAAATTCTTATAATAATCATTTAAAGAGAAAGAGATATTTTTCGCCCAATTCTATCCTTTTGTGTTGTCTTATATAGAATTTTCTACCAAATTGATTATAATGTAAGATTTACATATTTTGCCTAAAACTTTTCTTTTCCATAATGTTTTCCCTAAAAATTGTTCAAGTAGTAACAATAATTTTGTCAATATGTATACTATGATACTAATTAGTGGTCCTATCTCACTAATATGGAAGTTAAGTGATATTTTTGAAACTTCAAAGGTGCCTAGTGATATTACCATAAATATTAGGGGAGGGTTCTAAAATTATCTCTAGCTGAAAAGGTGAAAAGGATACCATTTTACAAGTTTAAGAGGCAAAAGTGTGGATTTAATAGTTGGAGGCTAAAAATCAACCAACTATATAGTTGAAGGCCATTCAGATTTTTGCCCAAAACTAAATGTAGTCAAAGCACTCAGTTCATTGATTCATAACTTACTTTCACTCTCTATCCCAACTTATTAAAAAATTGTAATATTTAATTTTTCCATATAGATTAACAAATTTCTTTTCTTTTTTTGTTTCTTGATTGATTAATTATTAGCATACCATCATGTGAGTTATTTTTATTGTTCAATGGTGCTCATTTTTCTTTTATTTCTTTTATAGTTGCTTAATTTAATAAACATGAGAATGCACATAACAGATTCTGTCAATATTTGGAAAAATTCACCAATTATCCTAAATCTGCTTTAAATTGATAACATTCGGGACCAGATTTGATTTGACGAAACTTTAACAACTAAAATTGTACTAGGTACCAAACATTGGAAACTAGATTTGTTTTTGCTGAAACTTTAGAGACCAAAACTGTACAAGTGCCAATCATTGAGGATCAATTTTGCGTTTCCCTCTAGGGTGTAATAAGAAAAAAAAATCTACGAATACTGTTCAACAATTGAAGCCAGTGAAGATAAAATAAGAATAATATACATAGGTAAGCAAAATTGTTGGATACTTACATTAGCAATATAGCATCATAAAGTTACCTGGTCTTTTAAGGGAAAGTTAGGTAAAACGTGAAAATATTGTTCGTTTATGCCAAGTTCCCACCATAGCGACTGAAGGATTGTTTTGTATGTTTTCTTGCATGATTGTGAAGAGCAGAAGAAAGTGTCAAGTATGTCTGTAAAAGAAAGAAGCAAGAAATGAAGGAAGAATTTAAAAAGAGAAAGGGATCAAGCGGTCTTGTTTGTTTTTCCCTTTTGTTTTGTCAATAAAAGTTACTAGTGATCAATAATGTGAAACTTAAAATCTGGTGTTACTTGAAATTTGGCAGTACCATATGTATTTCATGTAGGTTTCAACTTACAAGTAATTAACAAAATTACAGATTATCGCTCTATATATTATTCATAGATGAGTATTCACTAACTTCCTACACTGTTTTTAGCAACTCCGAATTAAGGTCAAGGGACTACCTTATATTAAAATTTTGAATTATAGTTGACCTAAATAATAATAGAGCATCAATTCAAAAATTG
Organism: Coffea canephora; assembly: GCA_036785865.1. NCBI lineage: Eukaryota > Viridiplantae > Streptophyta > Magnoliopsida > Gentianales > Rubiaceae > Coffea > Coffea canephora. The sequence goes on along the minus strand of CM071920.1, from coordinate 29,400,992 downwards.
GCGTAATTTTTCAAAATATCTATGAGTAGTCTAACAAGCCAATGTAATTAATCCTTCAATACTGTATGGGCAAAAAAATGGACAAAATGAAAAGAACAAAAACTAAAAAAAAAAAAATGAATCATGAGGTGCCTTAAAAACAATTCTTGAAGTTCCAAAAAAATTTCATTAACAAAATTAGTAGTTCATTAAGAAGATTGAGCGACTTACACGCTTACCTTTAGGACATATACAATCTCTTTTCATGTAAACAAATATGCTACAGAAGAAAATTATGGTTTTTTTTTTTATCTCTATTAGATGTTTAACACTTCATTTTACTATCATGGAGACATGAGAGACGAATCCATTTGTTGTACGAGGATGCCAATGCGAGTTTGGACAACACATCTTGATAAGTGACTAATTTACGTAATAATTGTATGATATTTTATATTATTTTTAGTCACTTTGGGTATATTATTGGAAGAAAATAATTCATTTTGGCTATAATTGGTATAAAATACTTTTGTTCAATTAAATGAGGTTTTTATCACTTTTTACTTGGATTTTGTGTATTTTGACAGTTTTGATACATTTTCATATTTCGGCTATAACTTAAGCTACAATGATCGGATTGGGATGATTCTTGAACCCATTTGAAGATAAGAGATAGATCTACAACTTTGGTGAAGGCATTCGAATCCATTTTGAAGGTTTTCCAGGTCAAAAAAGCCGAAATACAGAGTCAATTGCTATTGGTCGAAACTGGAACAAGGCATGGAGCAGGCAAGGGTATTTCAGTCATATCTCAGCCTACACAGATCCAAATGAGGTGATTCTTGATGCATTGGAAAGATAAATCAAAAGGCTACAACTTTCGTGTTTTAGGCATGAGCTGGTTCAGCCTCTAACATCAAGAAAAGATCGGTTGAAGTTGGGCCAAAAACAGAGCAAGTGATCCACACTCGGATCCACTATTCATCCGAACCCTCGGCTGTTTCTGGGTTAGTGGATCCGAGCTCGGATCCATACGGATACGAGGCACTGTAGCAGCTCGGATCACTGGTCAGAAAAGGCTGCTTTATACGCGTAAAACTCAATTTCACCTCCACCAACTCACATGTGATGCTAGACATGTGAGAGACATTACCAGCTGTAAGGAGAAAGTGTAAAGCTTCATTTCTTGACCACCTTTCATCATTAAATAGCCAAATTCATTGCAAAATGGAGAGAGGGGAGTCCATAGCAGAAAAATAGAGAGTGAGCTACGGGAGAAAGCTTGAAGCTGCAGAAATGTAGCTCTTTCATCTCCCTAGTGTTAGTTTAGCTTAGTATAGAGTAGTGTAACTCTTCCATTCTTGTTTATTATCTAGATTAGGATGAAGATGGAGGATGAAGAAGGCAAGGAAGAAAGCTCATGTGACAAGGGTTGTATTCCTTCCAAACTCTTTATCTTTTGTATTTGATTCCAAGTTTAGTTAATATACAAGTTCTGGATTTTGTGTTATTTATGTGTCTCTAAAGTTTATGCCTTGGGTTTGGTTGAACTGTCTATGATTGTTAGTGTTTATTATTTGGTTATTTGATTGCTATGATTTGAGCAAGTTATTTAGCACTTTGACTTCTTAAATCATGATTAATCTGGTACCATTGATTGTGATTATCTAAGGTGATGTTTCTGCAATGAAAATTGAGATTTAACACTAGTTCAAGAAGTGCTAAACATAGGGAGTACACTCACGAAAGTAGAGGTGCACTTATGTGGTTTTTAGTGATTCATTTCATGTAATTTCATTGAAGAAATGAACTTGTAGCTAATTTCATAACCATGAAAATAGGTATGGATTAGTTATGAGTATAGTTGATTCACTACGAAAGTAGGTTTCACATGTTTAAGGAAATTACACCATAACTAGCCTAGATGTAGTATTCAATGATCAAAATATAGCACTTGCATGAGTAGTTAGGGATACCACAACCTAAGGAGCTTTTATTTGTTATTTTGTATAATTTGAGTAGGTAAAATTTGTTATAATTCATTGATAGTCTAAATAATAGAGAAGCTTTAGTAGTACCGGTAATTGCAATCTTCCTTGTGGGATCGACCCTTAATACCCTATACTCGCTCACGATTCGTATACTTGCGATAAATCGCGTGTGGGGTGTTTAGGAGTTTATAAATGTAAAACTTGATTAGAATGAGGTTAAATTGATATGTATACCCTGCGCACGTCAAGTTTTTGGCGCCGTTGCCGGGGAAGATTTGGCAATATCGGTGTGAAGAGCAACTTTATTAGTTTAGACATAATATTAGTTATAATGTGAATGTTATTTTCTGTTATTTTTGTATTTTATGTGTATGTGTTTCATTACCTATTTGTCTTACTAATTTTGCTTTTGAGGTTGTTTAAAAGCAATTTTAGGTGATGAGAAGGATAGGTCAATTTGGAGGACAATGCTTGAGAAGTGGAAGATTGGAAATGGATGGTTACCAAGTGCAAAGCTCCTTCAACAGAGGTAACCAAGAATTTACTGAATGTATGTCTTTTGAAGATGGTTTAAGGTGCTTAAAGACTAAATTTGATGTTATGATGTTACAAGTTCAAATGGACACAATTATGCATGAAATTGGGCAAGGGAGGAATGTTAATACTTTTAATTCTTATCATGTGATTTGTGACTTGTGTGGAGGTTATCATGCTACTAATACATGTATGCAAGCACAAAATGTGGATTATTATGATGAATTAGAGCATTACAATCCTTGTTTTGATCAAAATAGTGCTAATTGGAGCAATTCTCCTGCTTATGGTTGGGATAATCAATTTACTTATAGTAATTCTTCATATTTTAACGATTACCAACCTGAATGTGTCCAATATGAATCAAAACCATCTTGGGAGTTGGCAATTGAAATGGTAGCTAATGATTCTAAGCCATCTTGGGAGTTAGCTTTAGAAAAATTAGCTAATGCAACTTCCGACCGTTTTGATAGGGTTGAAGAAAGAATAGATGAACTGACTTCTCACTTTAGTAGAATACATGAGCAATTGAGTGCATTGTGTGAAGTTATTTCCTCTAATAATGTGCAAAATGATCCTAGCATGAATGGTGGGAATGTTGTATGTGAAAATGGGTTGCATTTTGATGAAAATGATGAATCTCAATTGTGTTTCAATGAGCAAATGTCCATTTCACATGATAATATCTTTGGAACTAACTTTGAACCTCAAGAGGTGAGTTTTAATGACTCATTTTTCACCCCTCTTGAGGAGTGCATTGAAAGTATAGATTCTAAAGGTATTCCTGCCCAAGATACTCTCATGACATTTCCTTTGGTAAGTTCTCAAGTGGTGTATATTCAAGGTAATATCTATGAAACACTTGGAATATGTAAGTCACTTCCATCTCTCACATCATTAGATCATGTGGCTTTTGCTATAAAGTCACCTTTTAATGATCCACCACGGCCTAAAATGGTGGATTATTCGTTAACTAAGCCTCCTTGAAAAAATGAGGAGAAATAGTCAAGCTATTGACTTTAAAGAAGCGCTTATTGGGAGGCAACCCAATGTTTGTTTAAGTTCATGTTATTTTGGAGTGATTTTATGATTAAAGTATGAGTTTGAGTTATTTTGTTATTTTTCATTTGTAGGTTTTGGAAAAAGATGCAAAAGTGACCAAATGAGGTGAAAAGGGCGAAATTTGATCAAAGATCTCAATACCTCAAATTCAGTAATTATGGTTTTTGATGCATTAAAGAGGTTTAGAATGCATGTTTAGATCATTTTACATGTGCGTGAACGATTTATTTTGACATAGAAATGATCTATGGTGTATTTTGGAGAATTGGGGTCAAACTGAAAAATTGAAAAAATTCTGCAATAAGTGCAGATTCAATGGATCCGAGGCCTCGGATCCACTTCTGCAATCAGAGAAAAACTTCGAGCTTCTTGATCCGAGCTCAATCATCATGATCCGACCTCGGATCCTTTTAAAAACGAAGGCTTGGATCACTTTTCAACTCCACTTTTCGTCTTGTTGGCTTGTTTTTAGTAAGTTTTAGTTGTTCGATTAATGTTTTTTTTGTGTTTTGTAGGTGGCAATGGCAAGAGTTCATGCAAATGATCTCAATTGCAAAGGTGTTTATATTAAGGCAAAGGGAGTTTTCATGTTCAATTGCTGCATTTCATGCATTTAAAGTGTTTCATGTTTAAGTTATATTCATGCATGATCATGTTAAATTTGAATTTTATTCAAAGAACATGAAGTAGGTTGAATGTGGAAGGTTGGCCAAGCAAATTTGGAGGAAAAACTGCAGAAAACAGCTTTTTCTGCAGCAAATCCGGCCATAAATCCGGCCAACATTTGGCCGGATTGAAGGCTGGATAGTCAGGGGAGAAAAGAAAATTTTTTCGAGCATTCTGGACAGAATCCGGTCGAAAATCCGGCCTGAAATCCGGCCAAAAACTGGCCGGATTATAAAAAAAAAAAAAAATCTGTCCACTGTAGCAAATCCGGCCAAGAATCCGGCCGGAAATCCGGCCAAGAATCCGGCCGGATATGCAACAGTAAAAAAAAAAAAAAAAAAAAAAATTCTTCCCAGAATCCCTCCACGAATCCCTCCAATTTCTAGCCGGGTTGTGAACAGTAACCAGCGTAAGATGAATCCGTTTCACGGATTCCTCATAATTTTTCTCCCTTCTTCTTCAACCCAACTCACACACTAACACCTCAAACACACACCACTCACTAAAACACCACTTTTCACCATTTAATCTTCAAATAACCTTCACCAAATCACTTTCTCCTATCCTCTAGAGTGAATTTCATAGTTCATATTTTTTCAAAAACAACTCTAAAGTGGTTTCAAGCTTACCATTAGTTAGGGTTCTACCTTCTTGAAATCACTCAATTGAGGTCAAATTGGAGTAAGTTTCTTGAGGGTTTTCACATCATATTGATCTCTAAACATCACCAAACCACCTTGAGGTAACAATTCTTCACCTAACTTTGTTATTTGAATTTTGCCATGATTAAATATTTTCTATTTTTAGGCAATTTTTAATATGTGAAGTTAGGTGCATTTATTTGAGCTTATTGATGCTATTGGTGATTGTTAGTGATAACTATATTTTGTGATTTGCATTTATTGTACTTATTTGGTGAATTCTTGCTAGTTTTATGCTTAATTTGGCTTGGGGACAAAGTTGCATATTAAGTAGTCAAATGTAGCATTTTAACTAGCTTAGTGGGAGTATTTTTTTTATATTTATGTGAGTGATTTAGATTATCTAATGAATGAAAAGGTGCCTGAAAGAATGATTTTGTGAATTCTTAGGTAATTCTAAAAGAAGAGGTGAATTGAAGATGACCTTAATTGATGAAATTCATAAATGCACTTACAATTTTTGTGGTTCAATAGTTTTTAGTATTTCATGAATTCTCACGAAGGTCATTTATATTTTGGTTTGGTGTGTTTGTCTCCATTTTGAGATTACTTTTGTACTTGCAGGGATTTGATCATTGATGACAAAATGTATAAATGGAACTTATTTTGTTCATGATTGTGGATTTTTTATGTGAAATTAGCTTCCCTTTGCTTTGGATACTAATGCATATATTTGATTAGCAAAGATTAGCTCATTTCATATTTTTATCCCTTGAACATTGTATGGTTCCACATGCTTGATCATTTTTCCTTTTTCCTTGAATTGCATGATTTTGTTGATTGCAACCTTTTATTTTTAAGAAATTTATTTGTTTTGATTTTGTCTTTTTCAGGGTGCAATAAGTGAACTCTCCATTCTTTCTCAAATACGGTTGGAAATTCATCACTTGGACATGGATTCGGATTGCGCAAGTTCAATTGAGCAGTATTTTCTTTTACTCCTTATTTATTTTCCTTTTCTCACATTGAGGACAATGTGAAGTTTAAGTGTGGGGGAGGAAATATTTGAACTTGCATTTTAAGCCTATGTGATGATATTTTGTGGATTTAAATGCTTAGAAATATTGCAATTATGTTTGAAATGTTTGTCATGTGGATAATTTGCTTGAAATTGGGTTTGTTGGCAGGGAGTTTTCTTCCATTTATAAGGAGAAAATCTGTAAAAAATTTTCTAAAATCTTTTCCAATATTTCACTATGGCCCAAAAGTTCTTCAAATTCTTGCATTTTCATTCAAAAAGGGCAATTTGTTCCAACCTTAAATGTTTAAATTCTTCCAATTGTTGAAACTTTATGTGTATTTTGGAAAGTTTAGTCCTCATTTAACTTGGAAATGGTTATTATGCAATTAGGATTTTTACATTTTAGAAAGTATATTCGGTAAAGTGAGGAAAATTACGCCTATAATTTTACATGTTTAATGAAATTTCTTCTCTTTACTTAAATTTATAAATAAGTGATTGATATAGTTGATAAAAGGTTATACTCCTCCTTTGATTATTTCTATATATATATATATATATATTTTCTATGAGGGGAAAAAAAAAAGAAAAAAAAAAGAGAAAAAAAAAGAGAAAAAAAAAAGAAAAAAAAAGAGAAAGTAAATAAAAATTGTTCTACTCCAATGATTCATGTACCGAGTAACCGGGGGTTGGCATCAACAAATGTCGACATTCGCGTAAAAAGGTACTTGAATTAAGAGTATGCATAGCAACTTGAATAAGTGAAATGTTGAGTAACCGGGAATCTTCACCTAAAAGTGTCGATTTTCGCGTAAAAAGGCATTCTCAATATTTAAGTAAAATTTGTGTGAATAAATCCCTCTTAGTTATAGAATTTTGAGAAAAAGATGATTATAGGAGGAGGAAAGTTATAAATTGACTATGTGATTTGCTTATTTGTAAAATTAAGTTAGGGTAAGAGATTAAGTTTAACTTGTTGAATTTAGGGTATAATTATCTTTCCTTTACTTGATATTATGAGTATTTAGTGTAAATTGAATAATTGTATAATGATTATTTTCCAAGTCTTGAGGAATTAAATTGGACAAAGTGCATATATTGTTTCACCTCTTGAATCATTGCATTTGATTATGTGTGAATTGCTTGAGGACAAGCAATGATTTAAGTGTGGGGGAGTTTGATAAGTGACTAATTTACGTAATAATTGTATGATATTTTATATTATTTTTAGTCACTTTGGGTATATTATTGGAAGAAAATAATTCATTTTGGCTATAATTGGTATAAAATACTTTTGTTCAATTAAATGAGGTTTTTATCACTTTTTACTTGGATTTTGTGTATTTTGACAGTTTTGATACATTTTCGTATTTCGGCTATAACTTAAGCTACAATGATCGGATTGGGATGATTCTTGAACCCATTTGAAGATAAGAGATAGATCTACAACTTTGGTGAAGACATCCGAATCCAGTTTGAAGGTTTTCCAGGTCAAAAAAGCCGAAATACAGAGTCAATTGCTATTGGTCGAAACTGGAACAAGGCATGGAGCAGGCAAGGGTATTTCAGTCATATCTCAGCCTACACAGATCCAAATGAGGTGATTCTTGATGCATTGGAAAGATAAATCAAAAGGCTACAACTTTCGTGTTTTAGGCATGAGCTGGTTCAGCCTCTAACATCAAGAAAAGATCGGTTGAAGTTGGGCCAAAAACAGAGCAAGTGATCCACACTCGGATCCACTATTCATCCGAACCCTCGGCTATTTCTGGGTTAGTGGATCCGAGCTCGGATCCATACGGATACGAGGCACTGTAGCAGCTCGGATCACTGGTCAGAAAAGGCTGCTTTATACGCGTAAAACTCAATTTCACCTCCACCAACTCACATGTGATGCTAGACATGTGAGAGACATTACCAGCTGTAAGGAGAAAGTGTAAAGCTTCATTTCTTGACCACCTTTCATCATTAAATAGCCAAATTCATTGCAAAATGGAGAGAGGGGAGTCCATAGCAGAAAAATAGAGAGTGAGCTACGGGAGAAAGCTTGAAGCTGCAGAAATGTAGCTCTTTCATCTCCCTAGTGTTAGTTTAGCTTAGTATAGAGTAGTGTAGCTCTTCCATTCTTGTTTATTATCTAGATTAGGATGAAGATGGAGGATGAAGAAGGCAAGGAAGAAAGCTCATGTGACAAGGGTTGTATTCCTTCCAAACTCTTTATCTTTTGTATTTGATTCCAAGTTTAGTTAATATACAAGTTCTGGATTTTGTGTTATTTATGTGTCTCTAAAGTTTATGCCTTGGGTTTGGTTGAACTGTCTATGATTGTTAGTGTTTATTATTTGGTTATTTGATTGCTATGATTTGAGCAAGTTATTTAGCACTTTGACTTCTTAAATCATGATTAATCTGGTACCATTGATTGTGATTATCTAAGGTGATGTTTCTGCAATGAAAATTGAGATTTAACACTAGTTCAAGAAGTGCCAAACATAGGGAGTACACTCACGAAAGTAGAGGTGCACTTATGTGGTTTTTAGTGATTCATTTCATGTAATTTCATTGAAGAAATGAACTTGTAGCTAATTTCATAACCATGAAAATAGGTATGGATTAGTTATGAGTATAGTTGATTCACTACGAAAGTAGGTTTCACATGTTTAAGGAAATTACACCATAACTAGCCTAGATGTAGTATTCAATGATCCAAATATAGCACTTGCATGAGTAGTTAGGGATACCACAACCTAAGGAGCTTTTATTTGTTATTTTGTATAATTTGAGTAGGTAAAATTTGTTATAATTCATTGATAGTCTAAATAATAGAGAAGCTTTAGTAGTACCGGTAATTGCAATCTTCCTTGTGGGATCGACCCTTAATACCCTATACTCGCTCACGATTCGTATACTTGCGATAAATCGCGTGTGGGGTGTTTAGGAGTTTATAAATGTAAAACTTGATTAGAATGAGGTTAAATTGATATGTATACCCTGCGCACGTCACATCTAATTAGTCAACACGGACCAATGTCAATCTTACATTCTTAATCCCATTCTTTATCATAAAATAATTCTGCAATTCCATCCTAATAGCCTGTCGATAGACAGATTGTTAAATACTCAAAATGAGGGGGCATGATAATTTTGACTTGTAGTTACGGATAAATTAAGTGAGGTACGAGACAATTATCCATCCTACACAGCATGTTAATTATCACATTGATGTTGTTTGCAAAAGTGTAAAGGTTAGGTTTTCATCATCTAATTGCTCTTTTGAGCATGTTTTGCATGGATCTGAGCCACCGCAAGTGTAGGGTTTTTTGTGTTGATAATTTTGTCCATGAGGCTTAATGAATCCTGACCGGACCATTTTCAGTATTTCTCTTGTTTTTTTTTATTTTTTATATCTTTGGTTTTGGAGCAAGGTTGGGAGTAGCATGACTATTTTGAATATGGAACCCTTTTTTGGATAAAAGATAAAATTTCATTTAATGAAATCTACACTAATGGTAGAAAATAAGCTGAACATGTCACAAAAATATTTAATCTAAAAAAATCTCTAGATTTAACATATTTAGAAACTAACAGAAATTACACTGTAAAATTTTAACAGATCAAATAAGTCACGAGTAGCTCAATAAACATATGTGCATGTTAATACCATTAGATCTTCTATCTGACTGGTTCAAGATTAAAATCGATGCTGAGATATGATGAAATGATCCAAGAAATCCCAAATTTGAACAAAAATCTTACCCTAATAAACAAATGAAGAAACCTGATGGCACTTTCAATATTTTCAATGTGGAACTTGGATTTTAAGTTCATGAAAATTTGAAGTATCTGATGCTACTTTTGTCCCAACTATGTCATATTTGGTAGATTTTTTTTTTTTTTTTTTGGATCTTATGGAGAGCCTAAGGCCCTATCTATTGCAAGCAACAAATCTTGGAGGAGTAATCCCTATACAATCAGCTCAAAGTAGCTCTAGTAATTCTTCTAGTGGATCCCGTAGTACTTGGTAATTTTCCGGTTTGGTTGCTATGAAATTTAGATTTGTTTATTCTCAGTTCTAACGAAAAACTAGAGTTAATTTTCCTGTATATCCATCTCTTTACTACTTTTACTAGCATTTTGACCCGTGTTATGCATGCATTTATATTTCAGTTCAAAACAATACTTATATATTATAGTATAGGATAAAGTATATGAAAAAGGCAAAAAAATTCAAAGCAGTGTATGCTTAACATGTTAAAAAAGTTTATTTTGTAAATACAAAATAGACTTTCTTAATTTTAATATCTTAAATAAATTGAAACCAAATTTTGTTAACCTATTGTTTCAATATACGATAACAATTTGAATAAAATAATTTAATTTATAATGATTTACATGATAGAGCAATTGTAAGCTTATTTATCAATACATCATATTAAACCCATATATCAAAATTTTTAACATTAAAAATATAAAGTATAACTAATTCATTTTCCCCAATTTTAGTAAATTATTTCTTCCATCTTGTAATTCTAAAATTGTTGAGTGCTTATAGAATAATGTTTTTCATAAACTTTAATATAGATTTAAAATAATCTTTGTGAGATGTGTTTTTAAAATTTTTAAATTTGTTAAAAACTATCACCCTTTCCATCTTCTTTTACCTATTATCTAGCTATCTACTGTTTTTAATAACTTTCAGATCTCTTACCACAATGTCATCCTTCCTGTCATATCCGCAAAATCCCTTCCTTTCTTCTCCCCTCTCTCTGTCCAATCTTGTAATAGTTCACCTTCATTTTTTAATTTTTCCCACCACTCTTTAACTTCTTGTTATTGTTTTTCCCTCGCCTATAGTTAGCCTCTAGCTTTCTATCATTGCCATCCAATTTTCTATTAGTTTCCCTTCACCATTCTCCCAAATCCTTTAAATCCATAATTTGTGTTTTTAGGCTAGTAGTAGGCTAGTACTACTTTGTTTTTTATTCAGTGATTTCATAATTTAGGATTCACAAATTGTACCATTGTTGATATTTTAAATTCACGACCAATGAATATTATTTTCTTTTTGTTTTCTATATAATTTGTCCTTTCAGTTAGGATTACTAAGTTGAAGGGTAAAATATTATATTTTCTTTTTTACTTTTAATAGGGTTGGTGATTTTTTTTCTCTTTATTTACCCTAACATTAATAGATTCCAAATCAAATTCCTATATAAGTGGATTACTTCTTACTTTTAAATTCAAAAGACAGGAAAGTATATATAATAATTTAAAAAATTCAAAATTCTATATAAAAAAAAAATGAGGAGTTATAAGTATTTTGATCTAGCCATTCTAAAAATCCTCCCTACAATACATATAAATATAGATGTTTCATGTACGTGCATGGCACGGAATTGTAAATAATTCAAAACAATTTAAATTATTAAAATAAAGTAAGGATCTAGACATTCAAATTTACTTCCCGTGTTATGTTGGGATTTGAAGTTTGAATTTAGCAAACAATAACCATTGGATAATATTAAATTTGTTAAAAATTTAAAACAATTAAATAATCTTAAAAATGACACATGTTAGAGTCTTAAAAAGATCTTTTTTCTTTTTTTATATTAGAAGCCGTGCGAATGCAAGCTCCCGCTACCACAAATTATGGCATAGGCTTGAGTTTTTGGCTAAAATAATCTACCTTTCAAAAAATAATCCCAAAGTAATGCTCTTTTAGTTTTTATTCGCTTATTAATCTAGTCATTGCCACGTAGACTCCCTATCAAAGGAAAAATAACTTATAAATCTTTTATTTATATATTACATAGTTTTCCTTTATTTAGTGCCTTAAGGACATTCTTTAAGCAAATTAAAAATAGGAAAGTGGATCCATAATTAGTGTTTTAAAATTGTTGATCACCCTCCAAATTGCAATGATTTTGCTGAAGAATCTTTTTTTTTTTTGCTGCCATTATTCCTCCCTAGCTTTATTCTTGATTATTATATCACAAGTTCTTTTCTTTTTTACTTGTTACTTGCAGTTTTATATATGGTAGTCTCCTAACTTTGTAAATTTTAAGAAGTTTGCAAAAACTCAAATTGTTTGAAGTACAAGTAAACATTTCAAGATACATAATAATCATAGTTTACGTGAACCATCAAAATTCCACTATAAGGGGAAAGAAAATTCAAAAAAAATTCTCTTGCATTTTTTGACTTATCAAAAGAGAATGCATTCCAAAAAAATAGGAGAGAAAATATAACTAGGTCAGTATTAGTATCAAAATTAACACGCTATATGAGCCAATCTAATATGAGAAATACTAATTAGCTCAATAATAGATAGAGAAATATTTTTATTTATCTTTAAGATTGTACATAAGTACCAAAATTTGAACTATTGAAAAGTTATTAAGAATCTATTGATGTGAATTGTACCTCTTAATATAAGATGGAAATGTGAATACTTTCCATACTCGAAGTTCACATGGCAACAAGTAGGTTAACAAGGGAATATATTTTGAAAGTGCATTAATTTGGGAATAGTTTTAAAGAATGAGGTTATTGTGGAAATAAAGTCCATAGGCTTTGTGTCAGGAACTTAAGTGCAATTGTTTATATCTGAATTACGATTGGGAATTAAGTTGGAAAATGAGCTGAAGATTGAAGAGAGAGAGAGAGAGAGAATCAGAGAGAATGGGGAAGAAACAGAATTTAGAAAGAGGAAATGAAATACATCTTATTACCAAAAACAAGTCTGTATCTCTCATGCGTGGGCCCCCTATTTATAACAATCTTAACAACCTGCAATTGCTAAGTAACTACTTTAACTAACTACTAACCCAAACGACATCGTTTTGACCTCTAATTGAAATATGCCCAATTAATCTCAATTCAACAATTTCATATCCTGACAATTCCCGCCTCTTAAGATCATACTTGTCCTCAAGTCTGGAACGTGGGAAACTGGTGCTCAATGAAGGACTTGTCCTCCCATGATGCTTCCTCATAGTCCAGTTGATCCCATTTGATCAACAATTGTATAACAGGTTGGTCTCCCCGCATAATGGCCCTCCTCTTCAGGATGACTTCTAGTTGTAGAGGGCATTGATCCTGAGTGTCAAACTCTGGAAGTTTGGTGGAGCTGTTCTGCAATGGCCCCAACTTCTTTTTGAGTAAGGACACATGAAACACAGGGTGCAGTTTAGTGCCTGCAGGTAGCTTAAGTTTATAGGCCACAGACCCAATCTTCTCTTCCACTTGAAAGGGACCAAAAAATTTAGCAGATAACTTGAGACATTTCCTGACCGCAATAGTCTGTTGTCTGTATGGCTGCAACTTCAGAAACACCCAGTCTCCCACAGCAAATTCCCTTTCAGTTCTGTGTTGATCAGCAAAATACTTCATTCTCTGTTGAGCTTTGACTAAGTTATCCTTGATGCAGTTGGCAATCCTGGTCCTTTCCTGGATCATGTCAGAAGCTGCTGGCACTATTGACTCTAAGTAAGGACCAAGGGACAGGGGTACTGGTTTGTATCCAAACAAGGCCTCAAAGGGAGTCATTTCAAGACTGGAATGGTAAGTAGAGTTGTACCACCACTCAGCCATTGCCACCCACTTACTCCACTGGGAAGGCATTTCCCCAGTCATGCATCTGAGATAATTTTCCACACAGTGGTTGAGTCGCTCGCTTTGTCCATCAGACTGGGGATGGTAGGATGAAGTATAATGCAGTTCAGTTCCCATCACCTTGAACAGCTCTCTCCAGAACCCACTAGTGAAAATCCTATCCCTGTCAGTAATAATGGATTCTGGCAGACCATGCATCCTGTAGATGTTGTCTAGGAAGGCTTGAGCTACTGTCTTGGCTGTGAAGGGATGAGTGAGCAGAATGAAGTGGCCAAACTTGGTGAATCTGTCAATGACTACCAATATGGTATCAAAACCCTGAGATTTTGGCAGTTTTTCAATAAAATCCATGGATATGTGAGACCAAGCTTGTTTAGGAATGGTAATTGGTTGCAGTAGTCCAGGGTAGGGAACATGCTCAGACTTATTTCTCTGGCATATGTCACAGTTCCTTATGAATGACACTACTTCTTCCTTCATTCCTGGCCAGTAAAACAGGCTCTTTACCTTCTGCCAACAATTTCTCTGACCAGAGTGGCCCCCTAATGCTGAGGCATGTAGGACCCTAATGACCTTGTTCCTGGTCTCATTGGCACTACCAATAAAAATCTTTCCTTGATGTCTAAGTACTCCATCAACCCAAGTATAGTCAGAATGTGAGGTGGAATCCAACAGTAACTGAGCTATGATATCTTGGCACTGAGTGTCACCCTCATAGCTCTTCTGCAGTTCCTCAATCCACCCAGGTCTAACAGTAGTGATGGCTAGACAGGAACTAAGTGGAAGGTTGTGAACATCATCAGGTCTCCTGGATAGTGCATCTGCTACTTGATTCTCAGCACCCTTCTTGTATTGTATCTCATAGTCCAATCCCATTAGCTTGGTCATCCATTTGTGCTGAAGGGCAGTGTTCAGCTTCTGATCCAGTAGGTACTTCAATGATTGATGGTCTGTGCGGATGATGAAGTGATTTCCAACCAAGTAGTGCCTCCATTTGGTAACTGCCATCACCAGAGCAAGCAATTCTTTCTCATAGACTGATAGGCCCAGGTTCCTTGTGGATAGTGCCTTGCTCAGGAAGGCTATGGGATGTCCTTCCTGCATTAGAACTGCTCCAATGCCCCCTCCACTGGCATCTGTCTCTATCACAAAAGCCTGCTTAAAATCTGGTAATTTAAGAACAAGAGCTGAACACATGAGTTGCTTCAAGAGATCAAATGCAGCCTGTGCCTGTGTGTTCCACTTAAAATTGTCCTTTCTAAGTAACTCAGTCAGTGGCTCGCATACAAGTCCATATTGTTTAATGAACCTCCTATAATAGCCAGTAAGTCCCAAAAATCCTCTCAGTTCCTTGACAGATCTTGGTACTGGCCATTGTGAAATGCTATGGACCTTGGAGTCATCCATACTAACCCCCTGATCAGTGATAGTGTGCCCCAGGTAGTCCACTTGTTTCTGAGCAAACGCACACTTGGATTTCTTCACATAGAGTTGATGCTCTCTCAGCAGGTCCAGTACAATCCTTAGATGTTGAACATGATCTTCCAGTGTGTGGCTATATATCAAGATATCATCAAAGAAGACTAAAATAAATTTCCTCAGGTAAGGTTGGAATACCTGATTCATGAGTGACTGAAAGGTTGCAGGGGCATTTGTGAGCCCAAAAGGCATTACCAAGAATTCAAAATGGCCATAGTGAGTTTGGAAGGCTGTTTTAAAGGTGTCCTGTGGTTTCACTCTGATTTGGTGATAGCCTGCAGTCAAATCTAACTTGGTTTTGAACACAGCTCCTGATAACTCATCCAACAGTTCATCTACATTGGGTATTGGAAATCTGTCTTTAATAGTGATCTCATTTAGCTTCCTGTAGTCCACACAAAACCTCCAGGTGCCTTCCTTCTTCTTGACTAGTAGTACAGGGGAGGCAAAGGGGCTGTTACTGTGTTTCACAATACCTTTCTGCAGCATTTCAGTAACCTGTCTCTCTATCTCCTCCTTGTGACAGTGAGGATATCTGTAAGGCTTAAGTTTGAATGGCTGAGCCTCCTGTTTGAGAGGAATCTCATGGTCTACGCTCCTACTTGGAGGTAATGAGCTAGGAGTCTGGAAGACATCCTTATAGTCCTGTAGCAGGGCCTCTACCTCTTGAGGTGTGGTTTCTGACTCCCCTTTTCTGTCATTGTCCTGTTGGCCACACATAGCCATACACATCTGTTTCTTGTATTCTATAAATGTTCTTAAGTCCTTGCCCCTGATCAAATCCATGTCACAGTTATCGGCTTGGCCATGTAGGTGGATTTCATCTCCTTCATGGTGCAGGGATATCCTGAGCTGTTGGAAGTCGAATGTGATGGGACTGAAGTGTGTCATCCAGTCCACTCCTAAGATTATGTCCCAACCTCCCAGTTCCATTACCTTAAGGTTATACCTGAAGTTATGTTGATTAATCCTCCACTGCACCCCATTGCATATTGCATTGCTAGTGACACATGATCCATTTCCCATTATGACAGAGAATGGTTGATCCACCCACTGATAGCCTATGTCCATCCCAATTACAAGCTCACTACTAATGTAGCTGTCTGAGCTCCCAGTGCCCACCAATATCAGTACTTCCTCCCCATCTAAGATTCCAGAGAGTGTAATAGTTTTTCTCTTAAGAGCCTCAGATAAAGCATGCAGTGACACTTCCATGGCCTGTCCAGGATTCCCAGTCTGTTCATCTTGTTCTCCAAGGGCATCCTCAAATGCAGAATCCTCCTCCTCTTCCAGTGTCATACAATTTGAGTGACCTACTCTACACTGATGTCCCATTCCATACTTCTCTCCACACCTGAAACACAATCCATTACTCCTCCTATACTGCAACTCCTGAGCAGACAACTTTGCTGGTTCCTTAGTATCCCCTGGTGAACTCCTAAACTTAGTGTGCTTAAAATTGCTAGTGGCAGGGACCTTGTAAGAATTGGTTCCAATAGAGGTGTTAGCACTTCTTGTTATGCCAAATTTGTTTTCTCCCATTGGCTTGGTGTTTTCCTTGGAGCTTTTGTTCTGGATTCTTATGACTTGCTCTTGCCATTGAGATAGCTCGAAGGCTTCAGATAGTGTGGCAGGTTTCAGCATCCTGACCACAGGCTTAATTTCTTCCTTAAGTCCACTTATGAAACTGGAAATAAAATAGTTTTCATCCAGGTTTCTATTTTTGATCATCATCAGAGGCTTCAACTCCTCAAATCTCTCCTGATAGTCCTCGATACTGCCTACTTGTTGCAGTTTATTGAATTCTTCCACTATATCCTTACACGATCTATCATTAAACCTCCTACATAACAGATATTCAAATTCCTCCCATCCTAATCTAGGCTTTTCAATTTTTACACCTTGGAACCATTTGTCAGCCTTGCTATCCAGATACATTTCAATGATTTCAACTTTATGCTCGTGTGGAACTTGATAATTCAAAAAGTATTTATTACATTTCCTCAGCCAATCCCTAGGATGTTCTCCAGAAAATAGCTGTAAATCAATTTTAGGAGGATTTGGAATCTGAAACTTACTCCAGTCCTTCTTGAAGAGTTTCTGAGCTTCGCCTTCAGTTTGTATCCTGCAGTGAGCTGGTGGAGTTGGTAAAAGTGGCGTCTGATCTACTGGCATTCTTCCATCCCCTTCAGTAGTCTTCTCCTTCATAGGAGTCCTTAGCAGAAGATTGTTCAGCTTTTGCTCCAAAATTTTGAGAAAATTCTGCTCCATACCTGATAATAGGCCTTCCATCCGTTTGCTAGTCTCCTCCAGTTCTTGTTTCAATTCCTTTTTAATTTGCTGCTGCTCCGACTGTGATGTATGGAGAGATTCTACCAATTCCTGCAGCTTGATTTCTTGTTTCTTAACTTGCTCCTCCAATGACCGGAATCTAGTGCCTTCTGCCATTGCTAATGGTAATTTCCAAGGATCTCTTGCTCTGGATACCAATTTGTCAGGAACTTAAGTGCAATTGTTTATATCTGAATTACGATTGGGAATTAAGTTGGAAAATGAGCTGAAGATTGAAGAGAGAGAGAGAGAGAATCAGACAGAATGGGGAAGAAACAGAATTTAGAAAGAGGAAATGAAATACATCTTATTACCAAAAACAAGTCTGTATCTCTCATGCGTGGGCCCCCTATTTATAACAATCTTAACAACCTGCAATTGCTAAGTAACTACTTTAACTAACTACTAACCCAAACGACATCGTTTTGACCTCTAATTGAAATATGCCCAATTAATCTCAATTCAACAATTTCATATCCTGACACTTTGCCACTTTGGTAGACCTTAGGCGGGCAGCCCTCCCAAGTGCAGTGAAGGCCACCAACCTAATCCATCTTAGAATATTAGAAAGATTTCAACAATTCACCTGGTGAAAAAGATATACAAATAGTTGCATTAGATCCAGACATTTACTTTGAGATCTTTATGGAATAAAAAGATCTGAACATCCAGTCTATTTTGGTGAATATCAACTGCGAAATTTAGCTCCTTGTCAATAGTTAGTTTTTGGCCACAATAATCTTCTTCTTGAAAATAATTTCCAAATTAATGCATGTTCAAACTTTACTCCCTTGTTAATCTATTTATTGTCATGTAGAATAATTGTAGTCCCGATATGGAAAAATAATCATGTGCAGACTTTATCTCTTATCTTCTTTTTTTTTTTTTTTTTTTTTGTTGAGAGGTGCTTTCCTTGATTTAATCTCTTCTTCTCCTACTCTCCTTCTCCCTTTTTTTTTTTTTTTTTTTGGTCTGTAGTTGCATCCTTTTAAAATGTCAATAACTACTCTTGGAAACTTATTCGTTATTATACAACCCTGAATCCTTAGTGATAATTCAGTTCCTCAAATTTACTTATCTACAATTTCAAAGTTTAGGAAAATGCTTTCTCTATTGTACCTTGTGAAATTTTATGATGTTAGGAAATTTCTTAAATAGTTGTAAATACGTGTAATTTTTTTTTTTTTGCCATGTGTATGATAAAGTGCCATCACTAAGAATTTTTAGACATCAATTGTTGTAAATTCATGTTTTTTTTTTTTTTGCTCTTGTTACCATTAGCTATCTTGGTTCATATAATATGTTAATTTTGATGCTAAGTGTGACCTGGTTAAATTTTCTTTTTTGTTTCACTATGAAGGAGAGTTTTTTCATTTCTTTTTCCCTATTTCAATAAAACGTTTTCAGTGCACATTAAACTATGATCATTATCTACCTGACATGCTTAAGCCTGTCAATTTTAACTTTTGAAAACTTGTTATAGTGTGTTAAGTGAGGAGCTAATTTTGCCCAATTTTATGAAAATTATCCGCAAATCCTGAGACTGATGCTAATGGACGAAAATAGTCAACCACCTTGTGTAAAAAACCTAAATATAAAATCTAAATTCATATTCGTATATCCTTTTGACCGCCAAATATGAAATTGCATATGACGAGAAATAAAGAAAGGAACTTGGATTAGGCACAATCAAGAAGACAGTAGGAAGAAAGGCTGCAAAAGACAAATAGACAGGATATGTAAGTGAAAATGAAAGATAGTGGAATAAAATATTTGCAAGTGACATGTTTTTTCCTTATGATTGGAAGACTATGTAAATAGATCTAACATAATCTTTAGGGAAATCACCCATAATATACGTTCATAAATGATTTTGTAGAACAACTCAACTAATTCATAGTAAAATCTATTTCATTTAAAAGTTAATTTATTTTATTTTCACATAGACAAAATATTAGATGATGAACTTAATTTACCCATAATATGTATTGCTTATATTTAGTGCTGTTATGAACTTATTTTGTTGAAAAGAGATGCTGCATGGGCAAAATATGTGCTGTTCCTAAAATCCAACTTGGCTAAGTTCCTTGTTCAACCAACCAACTAATCTAGGAGTAGAAGAAGGTATAAAATAAATTGACCATTAAAAGAGTTTTAAAATTCTATTTAAGTGACAGTCAAGAGATCAAATCCCTTGACCTGGATTCTAAATATCTAGATTTTCCTAAAAATTTTGCCGGTGTTTCCCTTTGACTTCTTTAAGTCGCTTCCCCCAATATAGGAGTAGGTATAAAAATAAAAAAAAATTTCGCCAGTGGATCCCCCTTCGTCCTCCTTAGGACCGTGTACGTAAAAAAAAGAGGTCCCTTGTTCAACCGGGACAGTACTGCAAAGTCATAAATATGTGACTGCTAGCAACAAGTCTCTTCTATAAAAGCTCGCATGATCGCACTCTTTAGTCTTTACAGACCATCAACAACAATTACCTACACCCCATCTTAGACTGTGTGATAAGAATAAACTAGCTTACATAGCCTAATAACCTTTTCATACTGTCTTAAGTGATGAATTGCACATCCGGTCTTCGTGTTGATTCAAGCTTGAGATTTACCTCAATGTCATGCATCCCATATTTCTCAGGATTCATGGCTCTGGTTTTGTTGGTCTTTACAATGGGCAAATGGATAATGATTTGTCTAAAGAACAACAAACCTCGATTCCCTCTCCCTCCTGGCCCAAAACCCTTGCCTTTCTTTGGTTGCATTTTCCAGATGCTGAGAAACAGACCAACACATCGATGGATATACAAAGTCATGGATGATATGAATACCGAAATCGCTTGTTTCCGCATTTTCGGTGTTCACATCATTCCTGTCACTTCTCCTGAACTCGCTCGCGAGTTCTTCAAGAAACACGACTCGATTTTCTCCAACAGACCTGTTTGCATGTCTGCAGAACTTAGTAGTGAAGGATTCTTGACGACAGGCCTTTCTCCTTTGGGCGATCAATACAAGAAAATGAAGAGAATGATCGTTTCCAGTGTGCTGTCACCTGCTAAACACCAATGGCTTCATAGCAAGCGAGCAGAGGAAGCAGATCATTTGGTTAACTATGTTTACAATCAGTGTAAGGACGACGCCACTTCTGGGCTAGTGGACATAAGATTGGCTACGCGACACTACTTGGGAAATGTGATTAGAAAGATGATTTTCAACAAGAGATTCTTCGGGAAAGGAATGGAAGATGGAGGACCAGGTGCTGAGGAAGTTGAACATGTTAATGCACTCTTCAAACTCCTTGCTTATATGTATGCATTTAGCTTATCCGATTACATGCCCTGGATGAAGATTTTTGATTTTGATGGCCACAGAAAGGTTCTTACTATGGCCATTGCATGTGTACGAAGGCACCATGATCCTGAAATTGAGAAAAGGATTAAAACGTGGGAGAGTGGCCTGAAAAATGAGGAAGAAGACCTTCTGGATGTCCTAATCAGGCTCAAAGATAACAAAGGCAGACCGCTCTTAACAACTGAGGAGATCAGAGCACAAATTACTGTAAGGAATCCTCTATCCTGATGCTTGGTTGCATAAACAATTTCTTAAAAAATGGGATAAATTAAAGGGATAATTTCAGAAACCTCCTTTGAGGTCTCTAACAATTTCAGAAAGCTCCCCTTAGCTTTAAAAAATTACACTCACCTCCCTTACTTTCACTATTTATGCTTCAAGAGAGGCCTAGTAGGCTACCAATTCCTTCAAATATCCTAAACTACCTTTTTTGTCAAAAAGATAAAAAGGAAAAATAAAAAGAGTTTTGTTGATTGCCTTTATTTCAACACCAAAACCAACAAACTCTTTCTGCCAAAAATAAAAGTTTGGAAAAAATTCAACTATGATGATTGCCTTCTTCCAAGCAACACCACCACAAAAGCCAAGCAAACACTCCAATTTAAATCAAAATAAATTCTAAAAATTCTAACACTCAAAACACTACAACCTAATTTTTGTCCAGTAGCTTCAACTCCTACATTTATTACACAAGTCAATTAAATCCGTTACTTGGTGTTAAACTGGATAAAACTCAATCTCAAATTTTACCCAAAACTAACACTTCATCAGCAATTAATAGTGCAGCTCTTTTGTCTTCCTCTTTTTGCATCCTCCTTTATGTTGTGTTCAACCACCCATTTCTAAAGCCCATCCATCCCCTAAATTCTTGACTTTTGACATCACTAAGTTTTATCACCCATAATCAACCGACATTGAATAAAATAAATAGACGCAGAAAAATTAAACCCATTACACTTCGAATTAAAAGGATAAAAAAGATGAATCTAATCATATTTGCAAAAAAGAGATGAGAATAGAGATAAAAAGAAGAAGAAGAAGGGAAGGAGGGAGATAAATACGGGCAAGGGATGATAGATAGAATTTAATCTTGAATTGAAGAAAGAAAAAAGAGAGAATAAGTCAATTTTTGGTTTTTCTTGAAATAATTGATTTTTGGGGGGGGGGGAATTCTATTTGAAAACCGAACAGTTAAAAATAGTACTTAACAATTTGGAGATTCTACTAGGAGTTATGAGGGATCAAACGTGGATAGACTGACAGAAGAATAAAAGCTGGTACAAAATCAATCGTAGGGAGTATATTCCAAAACGCCCCACATCATTGGTTAGTAGAACTTAAGATAAAATGACGCACAAAAGGTGACGTAAAAACATGTCCTCATCAAATGATGTGCAGAAGATGATGTAAGATGAAATCATCTTGTTCACTCACGTTTTAATGACGTGGTTTATGTGTGCTCAAGCAATTTGTTGATTTACTGAAATCAGGAAGGATGGAATCTCGACGTAAAATCATGTCCACATCAAATGATGTACAGAAGATGATGTAAGATGACATCATCTTGTTCACTCACCTTTTAATGATGTGGTTTATGCGTGCTCAAACAATTTGTTGATTAACTGAAATCAGAAAGGATGGAATCTCAATGAGCCTTAGTCACCACCAAAATGCAACTTGCAATATGATGTTGTAGTAGAGAATCGGCTATTGAATTTGGAAAATAAGGATAATTTGTTTCACTTTTAACTTTACTGTGATGCTCCACAGGAACTAATGTTTGCAACAGTCGATAATCCATCAAATGCTGTGGAATGGGCATTAGCAGAGATGCTAAATCAACCTGAAATGCTTCAAAAAGCCACAGAAGAGATAGACGCCGTGGTTGGAAAGGATAGACTTGTTCAAGAATCTGACCTTGCGAGGCTGAAATATGTGAAGGCCTGCGCAAAAGAGGCCTTTCGGCTCCATCCATATGCACCCTTTAATGTTCCTCATGTATCTACTCAGGACACAGTTGTTGGTGGCTACTTCATCCCGAAAGGTAGCCATGTTATCCTGTGCCGTCCAGGACTTGGCCGTAATCCTCGAATTTGGGGGGATTCGCTAAAGTTCAAGCCTGAGCGCCACATGAATGACATGGATGATGCTAGAATGGATCTGAACGATCCAGAATTAAACATGCTTTCCTTCAGCACTGGAAGACGTGGATGTCCGGGAGTCCTTCTGGGTTCCACACTCACTGTAATGTTGCTGGCCAGACTTCTTCAATGCTTTAACTGGAAGATTCCATCAGGTCTTTCGCAAATTGATTTAGCAGAGGGAATGGATGCTGGCTTCCTTGCCAAACCTCTCTTTGCAGTTGCTGAACCACGATTCCCACAGTTCAACTAGGATGTTACATTCTCAATGATTTAACTTTTTCTGTATCGTCTTCATTTCTACCCTCTCCTACTATTATTAATGTCATGTTTTCACTTTTGTGATGTACCAAAATAACAATCATATTTAAATCAACAAATGTTTTCTATTTTTGCTATTTAAATAAGTAACATTTACCGTTCCTAATGCACATCTACTAAGTCAATAATTTGAATTTAAAGATATCATATGTAAATTAATCGAATACCACAGCTAAATATAATAATAAGATGTTTCTATGAAAAGTTGGATTCTCAAAAAGGGACTCTATTTTTGAGATAAAAAGATTACAAAATACGGTATTGCCTAGTTTCTACTCTAGGCAATTAAAATGAAGTGACAAATTTATAATCATCATGAAATTGTAAATCAGAAGTTTTAGAATAAGAACAATTGATTAAATAATTATTAAGCGAGATTTAAATTATAATAAAAGAAATTCCAAAGCTAAAAACAAGTGTTATTACTTGTCCTCAACTTGCAAGTTTTTAATTAATTCTTTTCATATTTAAAGGACTAAATTTGTGAAAATTGATAGCATGCATGACTAAATGGGGTTGTTTTTGAATTCTAATGTCAATGTGAAATAGGATTATAAAGCGAAAGGATGTGCTTTCAGAAGAGCAAAATGATTCAATGGGATCTTAGTACCTCAAGGGATTTGGAATCAACTTGACTATGCATATTTATGTGTTAGAACAATCCTTGGGGAGATGTGTACAATTAAATGTCCAGATGTTTGAGTTTTGTCTCTGCATGTAGCGCTAAAACTCTTTTTTTTTTTTTTTTTATGTTAACATTCCATTCCGATCTGTTTTGTTACAAATTCGCTTCGCTTCTACCATGTCGTTATTTTTTTTAGGTAAAAGTATTAATTACATTGAATAGCATCCATCAGTCACTAGTAGCAAACGCCTACAAACACATAACTATAAGACTAGTCACAAGTTATACACTTCTAATTAATGTCATGTCATTTTCTTTGTTTAGTTGAACATTATAAATGAGATTAGCTAACACCTTAAGAATATATAGGAGAGTAATATTTTGCAAACTTTACTTACATAAGGGATTTGTGTACTTAAAATGAGGGGGGCTAAACTAATTTTTATCATGTTAACCCAAAAAAATAAAAAAAATAAACCAAGAATTAGATGAAATTGTCAAGCGAGTTTCAATCGGTTTCAATTGGAGGGTCCTTTGAGACCATCGTGGACATCGTGGTTTCATCATTTGAGACCATCGTGGTTTCATCATTATTTTGAGGAGATATTGTTGGTTTTGGATAATTTCATATGGTATTATCTAGGTTGTAATTGCAATCAATTATTGTTTTTAAACTCAAACTGTACTAGTTTGTTCAATCGATTGGATCGAAAATTGATCAAGAGTTCGGTTTGAGTTGACTTATAAAACCACTCAACTAAAAACAATAAAAAATCAGATTTGATCGGAACCCAAAAATCCGGTCAAAATGCGGATTTCTTCATAATTTTACTTTTTGCTGACTCTTCTTTAGAGGTGGCAATATGGATAAATGGTTCATAATTGGTTTTGACTTAATGGATGGTGGATGAAATTTATCCAATCTATTTAGATCCATTTAATAAATGGATCTAAATTGATGGATCTAAATGGATTAAATAAAAACCAATTATCCATTTATAATACATTTAAATATTTTGGTTACTTTTTTTTTTGTATTACCATTTCTTGTAATATGAAGATACTTTTTTATGTACTTGTAAATTTTAGGTGTAGTTGGATGAGAAAGATGGCAAAATACTTAGATTTTTCATTTAAGAATTTAGGTAGTATTTTGGTCTAATTTAAGAACAATTGGTCTAATTTGGTTACCGTAATTTATAAATAAAATTTTCAAATGTTATTTAACCTATATCATAAATATAATTTTTAAATTTTTTTAATCTCATACACGTCATGTCACAAAAAATTTATAATATTCTTTCAAATACAACCAGTGATTGGAAAATTTTCTGGGTTTAAATTAAAGAAACAGTGAGGGAACCCAGCTAGGAATAGGAGGGAAGGTTATGGTGGGGGACCAAAAAGGGGGGGGTTCCCAAATTGAGTTCGTTGATGCGGTCCGCCGCATGATTGGGGAGCATGGGGGACTACATTGTCATATATTTCTTGCTTGCAAGTTTTTCTCATGATTGGCTACTTTTATTTGGTTTTTAAATAAATGGATATATGTGGTTTTTGTGGATAATCCATATAAATCTATTTAATTTAATGATTTTACTTTAGTCAACCATTTAAAACCAATACCATAAATGGATAATTCAAATCCATTTAATTATGGATTATATGGATGGATAAATGGATCTCAATCCAAATTGCCACCTCTACTCTTCTTTTTTCCATTTTGATTCACACTTTTTTTTTTTAATCTCTTCACACTCAAATTTTAATTTGATCCCTCAATGACCTGTTCTCACAGATATGAAATGTTGCTTTTCATTTTTGTCAAAAGATATGGAATCAACAACTGGAGAAGGAAAAAGAGTAGCAAGAATGGAAGGAAAATCAAGAGAGGAGGGAGATAGACAGTGAAAGGTTTCAAGAAACAAGAAAGAGTGAAGAGAAAAAGGAACAAGATTACACTTGCAAATTACTGTCCACCACTTTCTCTGCTGTGTGTAGTGCTAGACAATTCACAAGATGAGGAGTTTCGTGCGCTTGTTTGCGACTGTTTTTCTCCTCTTGGTGCTTTTCATGGGCTTTGTGTTATTAATAGAATAAGGAAACAAAATAGAAATTAAAAAAAAATGAAAATAGAGAGAAAAGGAACCAGATGTGTGATGTCTAGAAAAGTTGACACGACCGGCGGCGGCAGCGAGGAAGAAAGAAAGGCTGGAAAGCCTTTTAAAGAGGAATTAAAAGAATTGACTTTTACATTCATGCCCAAATCTTTGCTGGTATTTTGTTTTGGGCTTTAGCTTTTAAGAAATTGTAAATCTAACCATAAATGGTTTTCACATTATATTTCTAACCTCAATTTGTACAATTTTGTGAAATGAAGTCTTTGTATTATTTATAAATTCACGAACTATACCAACTCTAGCCATATTTTTGTATGCTATTTTATTTTTATATATAATTAAAATATATTTATATCTATTATGATGTCCTCCAATTTGACCTCGATTTAACTGGTCAAATCCATTAACTCCTGAACTCGATCGAATCACTATCTAGTCCGAGTTTGAAAATATAGCAATTAATAGCGCACCTGGAAGGTACGTATCAAAGACAAATTGTGATTTCTGGATTCGTTTCTTCTTGGCCTTGCTCAAGCTGTTCTCCCAAAAAATACGGTATACTACAGGTGAGAAAATTTGTGCTGCATTCATCCCATTTGTGGCAACAGCTGAAGCATTAATCATTGCGTTGTCTGGCTGTTTCGAGTGCCGCCCCGATCCCATACATCCTCATCGGCCCAAGACACCACACATACAAGGAACTTGCTTGGCCATCCCAAAAATGTCGATAGATTATTTTTTGGTACTTATATTTTATTGATCAATATTTTAAAAGGTGAGATCATTGAACGGAACCAACTATCACTAGAGTAGCTCGTCATCACATGTCTTGTGGGGTAGGAGGTTAAGGGTTTAAGTCCAATAGTGGTTCAGTTCTTGTCGGTTTCTTTGATCAAGTTGGGTCACCCTCTTATAATAGGTTAAAGTAAGAATAGAAGTAAATGGTGATAATTGATAAAAAAAAAAAAAAAAAGACCCAATTGGGTAACCCCTTAGAATAGGTTAAAGTAGGAATAGGAGTAGATGACGACAATTGACAAAAAAAAGGGATAATTTTAGAAACCACCCCTGAGGTTTCTGACAGTCTCACTCACCTACCCTGAACTTTGCAAAATAGCAGATACCTCCCTTGTCAGATTATTGGGCCCTATTTGTGATATCATTGATGATGAATTGACAGATATACCCTCATAACTTATGATATATTTTGAAGCTATTTTGACAGAATTAGTTAAATGAGTAATAGAGATATAGCTTTTGATATACCTTCTATTCCACTTTACACTTTTTATTCGTAGTACAATCACCAATGAAGAGTTTAGCACTAGTGTTATCTTTTTTTAAAGTCATGTATTTCATGTTTTTTTTTGTAAGACAATTATCTAGTGTAACTCATTACTTATATATGGGTAAATTTGGTTTTAAAAAATTCAATGACTTAAATTGTATATTACATTATCTCATAAAGTAATGTGACACAATTTGGGTTATTGAATTTTTTGAAAATCGAATCTACCTAAGTTCTGGTATTCAAACAAAGCTTGTTGAATAAATTCCACTAACTACATTGTGAATTAATTTTTTTTTTTAAAATCTCAACTAAAGTATCTAGCACTAAATGAAATGAAGTATCTTGCTACTTCATTTCATTTTCCAATGAGAAAATCGCAAGAAAAAAATTTATTAAATTATTGAGAATTTGGTTATTTGATCGTTACACTATTTATTTAACTGCAATTGCCATTCACTCAATTAACCAAATAGTGAAAATTTTTTTTGTGACTTAACTAGTAAAAATTTATACTTTTAATCACTCAAATAATATTCTTTTATGACTTAACTAATAAAAATTTATACTTTTAATCACTCAAATTATAAAACTATACATTTTTTTTATATCACCAGAAGTATGTTTCAATTAATTGAATGATCATATTAGCTAAATAAATGTCTAATAGCTAAAACAAAAAAATATAAATAGCATTGTAACATTGCTTGAAGAAGCCATCTGCATTTGTCTCTATCTGGTTCAACTTATTACTTTTTTTTTTTTTTTTGCTTTTGCTTTAGCTCAAGTTGTGGATAAGCAAAAAGGGCATATGTGGAGCACAAATATCATCTCACTCCTCAAAATATTTTTTTAATGCTCATTTTTCTGACATGGGCTGATCTTGTTACTCCAACTATAAGTTTAGGGGAGGTATCTGATATTTTACAAAGTTTAGGGGAGGTGAGTGAGACTATCAGAAACCTCAGGGAAGGTTTCTGAAATTATCCCAAAAAAAGATCATTGGACTGGACGTTTTATGTCCGAACAAGCTAGTGACATAAGTTCCACAAATTTTGATTTTTTAAATATGTAAAAATAAGATATACAATAATACAACAAAATTATAATATTTATACATATATGTGTGCATATATATATATATATATATATATATATATTACTAATAAATATAAAAAATTGATAAAATTAAGAAAATTACAAAAATTATTATTGTTGTCTAACAATTAAAATCACAATATAACTCTAACTCATACATTAGTCATCTAGAACCATGTTAATAAAAAATAGTTATATTTTGGGATCAAAAAAAGGGAAAAAAAGTATATAGCAAACAAAGTCATGAATGCTTTTATTTTGTATTTTTTTCCAAAACTATTTCCAAATAGAGGGAATCATTCTTTAAAATTATTAAACAATAATAAGGACAGGAAACAAACACACGGAAGATAAAATAGTAAAATCAAAGTTTAAAATTACAAAAAAGAAAGGAAAAAACGCATAAACTTTCCGAATGCCCCAAATGCCCAATGCTTCGAACCCTTGGGCATTCACCTCAAGTATGGGGCGAAACACCCAACAACACTTCACCCCATTCAAATGCCCTGGGGAATTTGGGGGTCATCTTGCCCTGGCACTCACACTAGAAACGCCTTTTAAAACAAGGGTTAATCACATTTATTCCCCTTAAGGTATACCCTATTTTCAGTTTACCCCATAACCTTTAATTTTACTCACTTAACCCCCTATAGGACAAAATTGCCCTTGCATTATTTTGACTTTTCGTTTACCTTGTTTTCTTTTCTTTTATTTCTTTTTCTCTTTCTTCTTTATTTAATTCTTTCTCTTTCCCACAAAAATTTTCACCTTAATGATTAAAATTAAAAAAGAGGAATTGCAGAGATCTATCTTCTCCTTAAATGATTTACAAAAAAATATTCAAATCACTTTCCTAAAATACAATTTTTTTAGCCTTGCAATTCTTTTAATTTTGGATTTTCCTCTTTCCTTTGTAGTTTCTCATTTTATTCCCAAGAAAATATTTTAAGATGAAATTGTGACCTGATTAATAATCATCAATTGAAATTTGTGACACGTGACATCATACAAAAAATTAAAATTAGTTTTTGATGCCTTTTAAACCTCCACCCAGAAATATGCAATAACAAACTTAAAACAAAAATTTTCGTTGAAATGAAATTTTCTATTGGGAAGGATGAAAGAGAGAAGAAAGAGAAAAAGAAATAAAAGAAAGGAAAACAATTTTATCTTATGATATTTTCTTGAGAATAAAATGAGAAACTATAAAGGAAAGAGGAAAATTCAAAATTAAAAGAATTGAAAGGCTAAAAAAATTGTATTTTAGGAAAGTGATTTGAAAATTTTTTTAATCATTTAAAGAGAAGATAGATCTCTGCAATTCCTCTTTTTTTAATTTCAATCATTAAGGTGAAAATTTTTGTGGGAAAGAGGAAGAATTAAATAAAGAAGAAAGAGAAAAAGAAATAAAAGAAAGAAAAATAAGGTAAATAAAAAGTCAAAATAATGCAAGGGCAATTTTGTCCTATAGGGAGCAAAATTAAAGGTTAGGGGTAAACTGAGAAATGGGGTATATTTTAAGGGGATTAAATGTGATTAACCCTTAAAACAATGTTATCTATTGTAGTTCTTATTTCTCTATTCATTTCCTTGGAATTTTGGCATTAAAAATTAGGGTTATTATCACTTTATCCCCTTAAACTATACCACTACTATCAGTTTACCCCCTAACGTTATCTTTTAGTCACTTTACCCCCATAAGTAATTCAACTCAACATGTTAAAAAATTTTAGACAAAAATACCTTTTTATTTTATAGCATTACTACATTGTTGTTATCACTTTATTTGTTTAGATCATAGTGATATAATCACTTTAGTTCCTAACTTTATTTTCTAGACATTTTACCTTATCGTTAATCTAACCAGTATGGTCAAAAAATTTTAAATATATTTACCCTTTTTTATATATAATTAGAATAAAAAAATTGAAATGGTTATTCTTTCTTTTTTTTCACTTTAAGAGATAGACAAAACATAAAAATAAAAGGATTTTCTCAAATTTATTTTTTTCACACTTATTAATACTAGTAAAAGAAAAGGAGATAGGAAAGAAGAAGACAGAAAATTAGATTTTACAAAGAAAGAAAATAAAGAAAAGTCTAAGGTTGTCGGGATTAAAATTGAAATTTGGTAGTAAACAAAAAGGTGAAATAATTTTAAAATAATAAAAATATTTAATTCTTCCTTATTTGTATTTTTTTAAAAAAGAATTGTGCTCTCTCTCTCTCTCTCTCTCCCTTTCCCTCTTCCCCTCTCCATTTTTCTATTTTTTTTTTCAATATTAACAAGATTGCCAAGAAGAAAGAAATTAATACTTTGATTTTTTTTTCTTGATACTAAAAAGGAGAAAAGTCGCTCTAAATTTTTTATTATGCAAAGAGGAGGGTACTTTCTTCTAAAATTTTTTAACTTACTAAGTTAGTTAATAGTAGGATAAATTGTCTAAATAATAACTATAGGGAGTAAAATGATAATGAGACTATAGTTTAGAGGGTAAAGTGACAATAATTTTAAGGGTTAAACATTTTTTTTATTTTAATTAACAAACTCCGTTAACTTTGACCGTTAGTATTGGAGGTAAAGTGACTAAAAGATAACGTTAAGGGGGAAATTGACAGTGGCACCAAACGTTAAGTTGTATGACGGGTCTTTTACATACGTACAAGTTAAAAAAAAAATCGAATTGCACCCGTTCACTGCAAGTATACAGGTCAACTAGTAGTTTATGGTATTTATCGAGTCAATCCCACAAGGAAGAGTGAACAATTACCGGTATTACTAAAGATTCTCTATTATTTAGACTATCAATGAATTATAACAAATTTAACCTACTGAAATTATACAAAATAACAAATAAAAACTCCTTAGGTTGTGGTATCCCTAACTACTCATGCAAGTGCTATATTTGGATCATTGAGCACTACATCTAGGTTAGTTATGGTGTAATTTCCTTATACGTTTGAATCCTACTTTCATAGTGAATCAATTATACTTATAACTAATCCATACCTATTCTTATGATTATGAAATTAGCTACAAGTTCATTTCTTCAGTGAAATTACATGAAATGAATCACTAAAAACCACATAGGTGCACCTCTACTTTCGTGAGTGTACTCCCTATGTTTAGCACTTCTTGAACTAGTGTTAAATCTCAATTTTCATTGCAGAAACAATACTTTAGATAATCACAATCAATGGTACCAGATTAATCATGATTTAAAGAGCCAAAGTGTTAAATAACTTGCTCAAATCATAGCAATCAAATAACCAAATAATAAATACTAACAATTATAGAAAGTTCAACCAAACCCAAGGCATAAACTTTAGAGACATATATTGAACACAAAATCCAGAACTTGCATATTAACTATACTTAAGAATCTGATACAAAAGATAAAGAGTTGGAGAAGAGATAACCCATGTCACTTGAGCTTCAACTCTTCCTTCTTCATCTCCATCTTCATCCTAATCTAGCTAACATTCAAGAATGGATGAACTATACTAGTCTACACTAATGCTAACCTAATACTCAGAAGATAAAAGAGGTACATTTCTGCACTCTCCAAGTTCTCCCGTATGTCTTTCTATTTCCTCAATCTTGCAATGAATTTGGCTATTTGAAGATGAAAGTTGGTCAAGCAATGAGGCCTCCACCTTCCTTTTACAGCTGGGAATGTTTCTCACATGTCTAGTATCACATGTGAGTTGTTGGAGGTGAAAATAAGTTTTACGCGTACAGAGCAGCCTTTTCTGACCAAAATCCGCCATAAATCCGGCCACAAATCCGGTCAAATTCTGGCCGGATTGCTACAGTGACCATTTGGTCACTTCTGGTTCAATTTCCAACTCTGCTCCGATTTTGTATCAATTTCCACCGAACCTTTCTTGATGATAAAAGCTGATTTAGCTCTTGACCAAAACATGAAACTTGTAACCCTTTGAGTTAGTTCCAATGCATCAAGAATCACCTCATTTGGATTTGTGTAGGCTGAGAAATGACCGAAATACCCTTGCCTGCTCATTGCCATGTTTCAACTTCGACCAGTAGAAATTTGCTGCTGTAATTCAGCTTTTTGACTTTGAAAACCTTCAAATTGGATTTAGATGTCTTCACCAAATTGTAGATCTATCTCTTATCTTCAAATTGGTTTAAGAATCATTTCAATCCAATCTTTGTAGTTCAAGTTATAGTCGAAATACGAAAATGTGTCAAAACTGTCAAAATGCACAAAATTCAAGTAAAAAGTGATAAAAACCTCATTTAATTACTTAAAAGCATTTTTCACCAATTATAGCCAAAATGATTCATTTTCTTCCAATAATATAACTAAAGTGACTAAAAATAATATAAAATATCATACAATTATTATGTAAATTAGTCACTTATCAAACTCCCCCACACTAAAATCATTGCTTGTCCTCAAGCAATCCACACATAATCAACTACAATGATTCAAGAGATGAAACAATATATGCACTTTTGTCCAATTTAATTCCTCAAGACTTGGAAAACAATCATTATACAATTGTTCAATTTACACTAAATACTCATAATATCAGGTAAAGGAAGGGTAATTATGCCCTAAATTCAACAAGTTAAACTTAATCTCTCACCCTAATCTAATTTCACGAATAAGCAAATCACATAGTCAATTTATAGTTTTCCTCCTCCTACAATCATTCCCCCTTATTATTATTATTATTATTATTATTATTTTTTATAACTAAGAGGGATTTATTCATTCTAATTTTTACTTAAATAGTGAAAATGCCTTTTGACGCGAAAATCGACACTTTTAGGTGAAGATCTCCGGTTACTCAACATTTCACTTATTCAAGTTACTATGCATACTCTTAATTCAAATACCTTTTTACGCGAACGTCGACATTTGTAGATGCCAACTCCCGGTTACTCAGTACGAGAATCATTGGAGTAGAACAATTTTTATTTACTTTCTTTTCTTCTTCTTTCTTTTCTTTTTTTTTTATAAGACAATAAATAGATTTTTCCCTCATAGAAAATTATATAAAAATAATCAAAGGAGGAGTATAACTTTTATTGATTATATCAATTACTTACTTGTAAAATTAAGTAAAGAGAAGAAATCTCATTAAACATGTAAAATTTATAGACATAATTTTCCTCACTTTACCAAATATACTTTCTAAAATGCAAAAATCCTAATTGCATAATAACCATTTCCAAGTTAAATGAGGACTAAACCTTTCCAAAATACACATAAAGTTTCAACAATTGGAAGAATCAAATACTTAAGGTTGGAACAATTTAGCCCTTTTTGCACATAAATGCAAAAATTTGAAGAATTTTGGGCCATACTGAAATATTGGAAAAGATTTTATAAAAATTTTGACAGAGTTTTCTCTTATAAATGGATGAAAACTCCCTGCCAACAAACCCAATTTCAAGCAATTTATCCACATGGCAATTAATTCAAACACAATTCCAATATTTCTAAGCATTTATATCCACAAAATATCATCCCATGGCAAGTAAATGCAAGTCTAATATTTTCCTCCCCCACACTTAAACTTCACATTGTCCTCAATGTGAGAAAAAGAAAATAAATAAAGAATAAAAGAAAATACTGCTCAATTGAACTTGCGCAATCCGAATACATGTCCAAGTGATGAATTTCCAACCTTAAGTAGTCTGAATCACTAACACCACAATAGAGATGAAGATCACTTGGATTAGTTCACACAAAAGAAATAAAGAAAATCATTAAAAATTAACCATCACAAGTACTAGAGAAAATAAAAGAAAAACTAGTGGCAATGTCACGAGGTGATGAGCACTCCCTCAAGTAGTCGCTTGGTCAGGTGAAGATGGTGGAGTCGGAGGAGCTTCAATACCCAGCTTGGTCTCAATACGACGAAGATGCTCGGAGTTCCGTTTGTTCTCTTGGCGGCTCTTCTTCACCTTAGCCTCGACGCAAAGCAGCTTATCCATTATCTTTTTAAAA
This sequence comes from Coffea canephora, assembly GCA_036785865.1. Taxonomy (NCBI): domain Eukaryota; kingdom Viridiplantae; phylum Streptophyta; class Magnoliopsida; order Gentianales; family Rubiaceae; genus Coffea; species Coffea canephora. The sequence goes on along the minus strand of CM071920.1, from coordinate 29,366,744 downwards.
AACGACCGAATGTCCTGAGGTGAGGATGGACGATGGGAGGAATACGGCTCAGTTGAGACCGGTGGGGTGGTTGTTTCAACCCCTTGACCTCCTTCAATACGTTCAATCTCAGCTTCCTCCTCGTGCCGAATGTCTCCTTGAGCACCTTCTTGAGTCGAAGGACCACCTACGTCTTTACTTTTCAGAATGAACCTGCAAAAATTCAGTGTAAAGACATCCTTCTTCTTGAGACTTGTAGGGATAGCGTTAGAAAAATCTACTCCAGTCCTTTGAAACTTCAAGGTCAAAAATCGAGGATATGGGAAAGCATGTTTGATATCGTTACTGCGAGCCACTGTCCACATGTGGTTGGTGATAATGCTTCCCAATGGAATGCCTTGGATGTTACCTAGACCATGCTCCATTTTATCCAAGAAATAGATGTCGCTTGTACACGCCTCATTGGTTCCACTCACCCTCGGAATAATGTTGGACGAAAATAGGTAAATAAGAAGATGCTGCGACTCCGGAAATGGCTAAGTCAATACGGAATATCGCCCAGTCGTCCTAGTAGCTTTATACTCAACCTCCAAGCATACAAGTGCCTCTAGCATGTTCCAAGAGTCCAAATCGTTGGGTTTGAAGGCTTTCTTCAGATCTACCTTGTGCCCCACATTCGAAACATGAAGATAGCTTTCCAAATCGGCTCTATGGACTCGAACTTTTCTCCCTCGCACTGTACTAGTAATCACCTCCGTGTCGTATTGAAACATCTTTTTGTCCTCCACATTCGCGTATAATTCTCGGACAAGCTCCTCATAATAAAAGTTGGGGATGTTAAAGAAGTTTTCCCATCCCAACTTGGCAAAGGAGGCCTTGAGATGGTAGACCTCCTCAACATCCGGAGTGACATCTTTTTCCACCAATACCTTAGCTCCTCTCCTAGCATCGTATCAAGCTTCATTTTCGGCGGAAATGAAGCGCGACTTATCATATGGGACTTTCTCCTCTTGTTCCCCTTGTGCCTCTTGTTCCTCTTGTTGTTCTTGTTGTTGATTCTCCTCCTCGGATGATGGCTCGTCTTGAAGCGCAAGGCGTCTACTCGCTTTTCTTTTCAAGCGCGGTGGTCTAGACGTAGACGCTTCTCCTCTCCTATTAGGAGGTGGAGATTTCACCGCACCTTTCTTAGTGCGAGCCATTGTACCTAAGTAAATTTATTAAACGTTAATTTCATTTAATAGGTACATTGCTAAGTAAAGATAATGAAAACTTATTCACTTTTACCTCTTTATCTTTAATTTGCCAATCTTATCAATTTACTCACATAATAATTAGCAATTAACTTCATAAGCAAGACTTTACAATTGATTATCAACAACAAAATGCTTCTTTTATTCTTTTCCAATTGAAACATTTAAGTAAACAAACCCATTAGAGGAAACAAAATGAAATAAATTCACAACTTACTCCCAAATGGCCTAATTAAGTGTTAATAACATCTTTACCATGAATTTTAAACTTAAAAAGGTCAATAATTCTCCTTTTACCAAAATTTCTAGAATAAACATGCTAAAATTTCAAAGATAAGCCAATTAAGCCTAAATTTAGCATGTAAATATCCTAGAGCAATCCATTAATCTCATACAATTTTATTCAATCCAATTAGCCCAAAAATTTAGCTAATAATAATCAAATCAAATTAATCCTCAAAATTAGCTAAAAATTGCTAAATTCACCATATAATTACAAACCCATGAGTTAAACATCACCAATAGTCATCAATAAGCTCAATAATCATAATAACAAGCATCAAACTTCACAAAATGAAAAAAAAAATTCGAAATTGCCCAAAAATAGAAAAAAGTGAAAATTGGCAAAATTCAAATGACAACATTTGGTGAAGATTTGTTACCTCAAACTCGTTTGTTGATGATTGTGGATGCAAATGGTGAAGAAACCCCCAAAAATTTCACTCCAATTTGGCCCCAAATGAAGAGTTCAAAAATTTGAAACCCTTATTCTTCTCAAGCTCAAATCCGAATTAAAACTTGTTTTTGAAGGAATTTAACCTATGGAATCAACTCACAAGGGAGAGGGGAGTGTTTTGGTGTATTTAGTTTGGATATTGGATGGTGAAAAGATGGATTTTAAGAGTAGTGTGTGTTTTAGGTGTGAGTGTGTGTGAAGTGTTGAAGAAGAGAGGAAGAAGAAGCACGGATTCCCCTTATTGCGCAAAATTGGCCAGAATCCGGTTAGTTTCCGGACGGATATCCGGCCGGATACTGGCCAGTGGCTAAAAATATTTTTTTCCAATTCGCCTCTCAATCCGATTGTTAATCCGGTCGAAAATTGGCCGGATTTAAACAGTACCAAAATTTTTTTTTTAAATTTCTGCATATCCGGCCAAAAACTGGCCGGATTTCCGGTCGGATATGAGGCAGTAGCTTCAAAAATTGATGTTTTCTTCCCCTGTTAATCCGGCCATGTATCCGGCCAAAAATTGTCCGGATTCCTAGCTGGATTTACTGCAGAAATTTTTTATTTCTGCAGTTTTTCCTTCCATTTTTCATTTACAAAATTTTTTACTCACCCAATTTTCAACTTTCTTCATTTTTTTCAAGAAAAACTCACCTTAAACATGAAAAATGTGCTTTCTCAACCAATTGCACCTTGAAACATGAAATCATGCATTCATATAACTTTAGCATAAAGCACTTTAAATGCATGAATTGAATCAAATGAACAAGAAAACTCCCTTCTTGCTTCCTTATAAGCTCATTTGCACTTAAAACAATTTTGCATAAACCATTGCCATTGCCACCTATAAAACACACAAAAACACTAATTAAACAACTTAAACTTACTAAAAAACAAGAAATCGTTGGGTTGCCTCCCAACTAGTGCTTCTTTATAGTCATTAGCTTGACTATATCACCTCATTTTTCAAGGAGGCTTAGTTAACGAATAATCCACCGTTTTTGGACATGGTGGATCATTAAATGGTGACTTTATAGCAAAAGCCACATGATCTAATGATGTGAGAAATGAAAGTGACTTACCTATCCCAAGTGTTTCATAGATATTACCTTGAATATGCACCACTTGAGAATTCACCAAAGGAAATGTCATGAGAGTATCTTGGGCAGCAGTATCCTTAGAACCTATACTTTCAATGCACTCCTCAAGAGGGGTGAAAAATGAGTCATTAAAGCTCATCTCTTGAGATTCGAAGTTAGCTCCAAAGATATTATTATGTGAAATGGACATTTCTTCATTGAAACACAAGTTAGAATCATCATTTTGATCAAAATGCAATCCATTTTCACATACAACATTTCCACCATTCATGCTAGGATCATTTTGCAAATTCTTAGAGGAAATAACTTCACACAATGCATTCAATTGCTCATATATTCTACCAAAGTGAGAAGCTAATTAATCTATTCTTTCCTCAATCCTATCAAAACGATCGGAAGTTGCATTTGCTAGCTTTTCTATTGCTAAATCAAATTGATTAGAAAAATTTTCTACAGCTAGTTTCCAAGATGCATTAGAATCATTAGCTAATGGTTCACTTTCTAACTCCCAAGGTAGAGATGCATTAGCTAACTTCTCTATTGCCAACTCTCAAGATGGTTTTGATTCATATTGGACACTTTCACGTTGGTAATCATAAAAATATCAATAATCACTATAAGTACATTGATCATCCCAACCATAAGCAGGAGAATTGCTCCAATTAGCACTATATTGATCAAAACAAGGATTGTAATGCTCTAATTCATCATAATAATCCACATTTTGTGCTTGTCTACATGTATTAGAAGCATGATAACCTCCATGCAAGTCACAAATCACATGATAAGAATTAAAAGCATTAACATTCCTCCCTTGCTCAATTTCATGGATAATTGTGTCCATTTGAACTTGTAACATCATAACATCAAATTTAGTCTTTAAGCATCTTATACTATCTTCAAAAGACATACATTCAGTAAATTCTTGGTTACCTCTGTTGAAAGAGCTTTGCACTTGATAACCATCCATTGCCAAACTTCCATTTCTCAAGCATTGTCCTCCAAATTGACATATCCTCCTCATCACCTAAAATTGCTTTTAAACAACTTATGAGCAAAATTAGTAAGAAGAATAGGTGATAAAACACATACACATATAAAACACTAAAATAACAAAAAATAACATTCACAGTATAACTAATAAAATGTCTAAACTAATAAAGTTGTTCTTCATACCAATATTGCCAAATCTTCCCCGGCAATGGCGCCAAAAACTTGACGGGTATTTTACATACGTACAAGTTAAAAAAAAAAACTGAATTACACCCGTTCACTGCAAGTATACAGATCAACTAATAGTTTAGGGTATATATCGGGTCGATCCCACAGAGAAGAGTGAACAATTACCAGTACTACTAAAACTTCTCTATTATTTAGACTATCAATGAATTATAACAAATTTAACCTACTGAAATTATACAAAATAACAAATAAAAGCTCCTTAGGTTGTGGTATCCCTAACTACTCATGCAAGTGCTATATTTGGATCATTGAGTACTACATCTAGGCTAGTTATGGTGTAATTTCCTTATGCATTTGAATCCTACTTTCGTAGTGAATCAATTATACTTATAACTAATCCATACCTATTCTCATGGCTATGAAATTAGCTACAAGTTCATTTCTTCAGTAAAATTACATGAACTGAATCACTAAAAACCACATAGGTGCACCTCTATTTTCGTGAGTGTACTCCCTATGTTTAGCACTTCTTGAACTAGTGTTAAATCTCAATTTTCATTGCAGAAACAATACCTTAGATAATCACAATCAATGGTACCAGATTAATCATGATTTAAAGAGCCAAAGTGTTAAATAACTTGCTCAAATCATAGCAATCAAATAATCAAATAATAAATACTAACAATTATAGAAAGTTCAACCAAACCCAAGGCATAAACTTTAGAGACATATATTGAACACAAAATCTAAAACTTGCATATTAACTATACTTAAGAATTTGATACAAAAGATAAAGAGTTAGAGAAGAGATAACCCATGTCACTTGAGTTTCAACTCTTCCTTCTTCATCTCCATCTTCATCATAATCTAGCTAACATTCAAGAATGGATGAACTATACTAGTCTACACTAATGCTAACCTAATACTCAGAAGATAAAAGAGCTACATTTTTGCACTCTCCAAGTTCTCCCGTATGTCTCTCTATTTCCTCAATCTTGCAATGAATTTGGCTATTTGAAGATGAAAGTTGGTCAAGAAATGAGGCCTCCACCTTCCTTTTACAGCTGGGAATGTTTCTCACATGTCTAGCATCACATGTGAGTTGTTGGAGGTGAAAATAAATTTTACGCGTACAGAGCAGCCTTTTCTGATCATAATCCGGCCACAAATCCGGCCGGATTGCTACAGTGACCTTTTTGTCACTTCTGGTTCAATTTTCAGCTCTGCTCTGATTTTGTATCAACTTCCACTGAACTTTTCTTGATGATAAAAGCTGGTTTAGCTCTTGACCAAAACATGAAACTTGTAGCCTTTGAGTTAGCTTTCCAATGCATTATGAATCACCTCATTTGGATTTGTGTAGGCTGAGAAATGACCGAAATACCCTTGCCTGCTTATTGCCCTATTTCAGCTTCGACCAGTAGAAATTTGCTACTGTAATTCAGCTTTTTGACTTTGAAAACCTTCAAACTGAATTCAGATATTTTCACCAAAGTTGTAGATCTATCTCTTATTTTCAAATTGGTTTAAGAATCATCTCAATCCAATCATTGTAGTTCAAGTTATAGCCGAAATACGAAAATGTGTCAAAACTGTCAAAATGCACAAAATCCAAGTAAAAAGTGATAAAAACCTCATTTAATTACTTAAAAGCATTTTTCACCAATTATAGACGAAATGATTCATTTTCTTCCAATAATATAACTAAAGTGACTAAAAATAATATAAAATATCATACAATTATTACGTAAATTAGTCACTTATCAGGGTAAAGTAATAATAACCCTAAAAATTATCATAGGAAAAAAAAGTCAATATTAAACTTGAATTGATGTTATTTTTCCACAATTCTTACATTCTAGGCTTCAAATTTCTTAAAGATTGTAGTTAATGGAGTTTTCTTACTTCTTTTTTGTTGTTTTTCTATATTTTTGTGATAAATATAGCTAACAATGAAAATGATGATCCTTACTAAATTTCTGGCAAGTTTCCCAAAATTAGCACTAGTTGTAAATGCAAAGTATGATAGTTAATTACACGTATATTATAATATCCAAATTCATTGCCTACATGGCTTGAATGTTCCTGATGAGTTTTTCATTTCATGTTCTTAATGAATCAATTAGTAAACTTCCAAATAAACAGCCTAAGCACTATTTCTTTCGGCCAACCCCGCAACCTGTGAGTGACATTTACATCCAAGTAGCGAAGTTATTGATAATGTCACCAAACATAAGTTTAATTATGAAATAGATTATGATTTATCTGGTTTGAGTTTGCCAATTCAATTTGGGGCAACAACCACCTTGGATGGTATAACTACAACTCTACCACATCTGCATAAATATTAGTACAGATGCCCAGTTAATATGCATTAGCATTACATAACAACAATTAGTAGCATCTGGTATGGCCAGATTGACCAATAAACATGCCTGTAAAAGCTGAGTAAAAGAGGTCCCTGGGTTTATTGGTTGTCTCGTCGGAGCCCCATACAAATTATTCAGTCTATTTTTGCCTCCCTATCCTAAATCCTAAACTACATAAAGCCACAAAGCTCCCGATACAGTTAATTGTCCTGGTTTTCATGTGATTCCGCAACTGATTTCGTCCTTTTTTGTCTTTTAACAAACTCCATGCAATTGCTTTGCCTGACGTTGCTCTCTTCCTCGGTTTTCCTTTTGTTGACTTATTCCAATTGTACCCTTTTGTCCTAGTTTCTTTGCCAATGTTGTCCTTTTGTTTCTTCTGTCTTCTACTGCTGCAATTGCTATCTTCAGCCATTTTCTTTGTGTGCGTTTTTATGATTTAAAAAAGGATTCATTTTTATGTTTATAATTTTCCCTCCTCTTTTATATTTATTCGTTTATTTATTAACTTTCTCCAAAATGTGTATATTGACAAAAATATTGATTTTTTGATGTGATTATAATTTTCCGTGCTCTTTTATATTTATTAACTTATTTATTAACTTTCTCCAAAATTTGTATATATTAACAAAGATATTGATTTTCTAAAAAATATGCAAATCGATAAAAATTCTATGTGCATCTATTATATACGAATCAATAAAAATTCTATGTGTATCTAATCCATATAAATCAATTATGCTGCTTTGTATTAACACAGATCAATGAAAATCATATGTATATCTAACATATCTGAATTGACAAAAATTTTTTGTGTATGTAATACATATAAATATGCTCTTTTATATTTATTTGCTTATTTATTAATTAATCCAAAATGTGTATATTAACAAAAATATTGATTTTCTTATATGTTGATAATGTTCTGTGTTCTTTTGTATTTATTAACTTTCTCCAAAATTTATATATATTAACAAAGATATTGATTTTCTAAAAAATATGCAAATTGATAAAAATTCTGTATGTATCTATTATATACGAATCAATAAAAATTCTATGTGTATCTAATCCATATAAATCAATTATGCTGCTTTGTATTAATACAGATCAATGAAAATCATATGTATATCTAACATATCTGAATTGACAAAAATTTTCTGTGTATGTAATACATATAAATATGCTCTTTTATATTTATTTGCTTATTTATTAACTTAATCCAAAATGTGTATATTGACAAAAATATTGATTTTCTTATATGTTTATAATTTTCTGTGTTCTTTTGTATTTATTAACTTTCTCCAAAATCTGTATATATTAACAAAGATATTGATTTTCTAAAAAAATATCCAAATCGACAAAAATTCTGTGTGCATCTAATATATACAACTCAATAAAAATTCTATGTGTATCTAATCCATATAAACCAATTATGATGCTTTGTCTTGCCATGGATCGATGAAAATTATATGTATATCTAATATTTATGAATGAACAAATATTTTTTGTGTATGTAATAGATATCAATCGATTGTACCACTTCGTATTAACATATATAATACTTGTTATTCATATGAAATAATCATAATTTAAATTTTCCTTATAGATGAATCAATGTGATATTAGTTCATGCATATCCAATAAATATAAATCAGTTGTGCCACTTTGTATTTAACTCCCATTAATCCCACCCATTGTTGTTTAAAAATATGAGATAATTTCCCTCTATTTCAATAATATTTCTTATCAAGTGAGTTATTAACTTAAAGCTTTTGCATTTTAACATTAAATAACATAACATAACATAAATATAGTCAATACAAAGTACTGATTAATTGTGTACCTTTTTATAGATATTCATTTTCCACAAAATATATATCAACAAAAATATCAAATTTCTAAAATATATAGATATCTATATCAACAAAAATTTTATATGTATCTAATAAACACATATCAATTGTACCACTTTGTATTAGCTTGCATTAATACAACTAATTGTTTTTTAAAATATAAGATATATTTCCTCTATTTCAAAAATGTTACTTCAATAACATTTCAAAAAATAAAAAATCAAAAAACATACCACTAAAAATCAAGATAAAAAAGGCAAACTCCTCTCTAAACCTATAACTTACATTATCAAAAAACTGTCAATAATGGACACCCTGCGAAACTCGCGGGACACCAAGCCTAGCACATGATTAAGGGAGAACTTGAACATTTACATTTGCTGACGAAAACTTACACTTCTACTTGGGTGTAATTACACAATGTAATAGGTAGCTATCCAATTATTGATACTGAAAAACATGAAAGTTACACCACATCACAAGCTCGTTATGCTGGGTTACTTACATTTTCTAAATGTAATATGACTATCCAGCCACTTACACCAATCAACACAAAGGTTAAACTACATAACAGACAATTCACCTGTACGACATATGGGATTCAACAATGAGATAAAAATTTCAATTACCTCGAATAAACATAGCAATTTCATACCACGTGCCATAGTTAATATAGTTGGAGCATATCTAGCATGTAGTATTCCTTGGTTACTGCCTAAACAAACCGTGGAAAGGCGTTAATAGAAATTGATTCATGAGAAGAGAACCAACTCATGCTACTTTCCACTCCGGGTGTCCTCCTCGACGTTCCCGCATTTGCATACTACTCCAGAAAAGAATAAACACTACCTAGACAAATCAATACACATTAATTTAACTCTTATCATCTATGCATATAGAAATGAAGTTGTTTATAGTCTCATATGAGCCCCTCAAATCTTGACTTTTGTAGTATTTCTTCCTATTAAATTTATAAGTCCAACTTCGAACTTGGTTCTTTGCCTTATCAACTGTTCACTTCTTTATGCCTCGAGCTTTCGTCTCATTGCACTCTCAATCGGCGTTTTCTTGGTCACTCTGCATTACCTCGGTAATACAATAAGTTCGATCTACCATTGTCACCACAACTGCTAGAAGATAGTGGCTGTTCAACATTCTTGCAAAGTTGATTCATTGTCTTAGCAAATAGCATAGTAGCATCCGGATTCCTAGCTGCATGAGTCATAACCTTGAGTGCGCTTGGGCCTATCAATCGATACTGGTGACCAACATCAAGTCCCAATTCTGAATAAGCTTCTAACTCCTAATGTCAATAGCAATGCCATCTCTAGCCTCCCACTTCCATCTCTCGATTATGTATGAATCATGAATAAACTTAATCTCCAACTTATCAAGAACTTTTATGCAATGGGAACACAGAATTCCATTTGAATGAAATTTGTTACCGCTGCACACAATGGACTAGGATAATGGATAATAAATCAACACACACTTGAACCCACCTTGATAGTTCCCAGCTGAAATCTCTACTACCTCTTCACTCAATTTCATCACCTTTACAACTAAAGCACTTGACTCCTCAAACTCGTTTTTGTGAGAACTCTTTACTTATTTAATCTCCTATTTCTAGCTTATTTAATTATTTATTTGGCCTTTTACTCCGAATATTATTTTCTAAGCTCTTGAGACCTAATTACATGGAAATATAGTTTCATTATATTTTTAAAGTGACTTGTTTCAAAAATTAATTTCTGGAAACTCGTTTAGTGAAAATAGTGAACACGTCTTTGGAAATCTTGACCGATTGAGAGTACAATAAGTTTGGAATATTGGAGACATGTACAATGGATCTAAATTAGGTATTTTAATGTTTAAATACTCAAGTGATAGTTATTAGTACTGTCGTTATAAGAATTTCTCGGAAGTTTCGCGTTATTGCGCTTAAATTGGAGATACGCGTTTTCACACGCGCGATTTAAATTTAGGAACTTTAGACCCTTATTTTGGAACAATTGAGAGTGAATAATATTTATATGAATATAAGTGCATTAGGGGTTTAGTACACTAGTGACACAAACGCGAGAGGAATCTAGCACGAAACGCGCGGGGTAGTAGAGTTGACTTTTGCACAAATGGGCCACACACTTGAAGCTTCTCTTGGAAGCTAAAATCTGATCACTCTCTTCTCTCTCCTCTCACCATTTCAGCCGGCCATCTCTCTATCTCAAACCACCATTGCTCTCTCAATTTTTTACTTCACAAAATCTCACCAAATTTTCACTCAAATCCTACCAAAATTTCACCACACTTAGCTTAACACTTGAGGAGTATTTTGAGCTGCAAAAGGGAGCTGAAAAGCCACGGTTTTCTGGAGCAAAGAGTGACCGAAATTCTGCTCTTGAACCTCCAACCAAGTGAGTGATGATCCAACATTAGAAACTTGTCATTTGGAGGTTATCTTACCTAGTTAAGTTCATTTATGTCATTGGTTAGCTTTGTTTATGGTGTAAAATGAAATGGGTGGGCTCTATGAACTCCCACCATTGTCTTGAGGGCTGATCTCATGCTTGATGATAGATTTAATATTGGTTTAGTGCTCAAAATGGTAGATTAATGGTGTATAACTAGTAGAAACTTCAAGGAATGCATGGGGTAAAAAGTTTCGATTCTGCCCCTGCTTTGATCGTACCCTTCTCTGCAGCATTTTGAGGGTTTAATGGTTTGTATATGATGTTTATATGTTGTATAGATGGTGTATAAAATTTCATTGAAAAATATTGAGGTTTGGTAGGTCAAATGAATTATTTTAGTGAAGCTAGTGAACCTGGGAACTGTTCCCGTAATGCTCAGACAGCTTGTTTGTTTCATCCATAACTCTGTACTCCGACGTTGAAATTGAGTGCCGTTGATGGCATTTGAAACTAGACATTCCCAACTTTCCATTGGTACCAAATGCATGTTCTGGTTCCACTTGAGTGAGCCACACCATTCGTTTGAAAATCAATGCCCTGTTTCGTTGCTCTCCAGGAGACAGGACAGAAATTACTTCTTGATGCTCAAAAACGAGCTATTTGTGGATAGAATTTGAAAATGGTTTCTTCTAAGAAATTCTAACCTTATGAAAGAGCTTTACAACGCCATTAACCACACCCAATTCCAATTTGAATTGAGTAAATTGTGGCCAAAGTTTGAAACTGCTACAGTGAAAGAATTTTCCACTTGGACAGATTTGTAACTAACAATGATTTGGGAGTGATAGAATTTTCCACTTGGACAGATTTGTAACTAGCAATGATTTGGGACTTTTTTTTCGAAACTTTTTGGTATAAATCACCTATCAAATGCACCTTGGACATATTTTAAACATTTCTTACTGGAATGGACCATGTTTGAAATGTGCCCTGGCCAAACGTTTGAAAAACGGCAAAACGGAAATTCAAAGGCAACTTAGCTTTAGAATTTCTTGTGGTTTCATTAACCAACTTCCCGTGCATATTTTTCTATGAAATTTGGTAAAAGAATAACTCTTATATGGTCGTATGTACATACCAAATTTGGTGTTATTTCGAGGTCGTTTTGATGTTCAATCAAACTTTCAAAGTTCATGATTTAAGTTTGAAAACCCTTGTTTAATAAGGAAATTTTGGTAACTTTGGGTCACCATATCTTGGTGCTCGAAACTCTATTTCTAGTTCCGCTTGTTTTTTTATACTCTTGGATTGCAACACTAATTGATTTCCAAATTTCAAAGGTTAGTTCAAAACAAGTGAATTTTGCCGAATTTCCAAAATTGGCCAAAAACCAACTTAAATCTGTCTTGGTAATTCAAGTTACCAACTTTGAGCCAAAATTTGAGTGCCTTTCACTTACATTCGTGGAAAAGTGTCTTCTAAGAACTTTTAGTACTTTCAAATTGGTCTCCAATGGTACCAAGTTTTCTAATTTTTGACATGTAGAATGTGAGATACGGTTTTTCAAAATATCGTATCAAACTTGAAAATTTTCCGAATTCCAAGGGAAGGGAGTTTCCTTCGATATTATTTGAACATTTTATACTTGATTTCCAAAATGAAAACTCGATTGCTCATGTACTTTAAGAAACTCCACTTGAACCTCGATTTACGAGTAATTGAGGTTCATTTTCATAAGATTTCCTTAGATTGTACTAGCGTACAATCTTCCTCGATAATTAGAGATTTGTAGTGATATTAAATGGTAGTTGATTATTGTTTGCTCAGGCACTCGAGGAGACCTTCAAGAGGATCTCGGAGCTGACACCTAAAACGCTTGTTTGAGAACTACTCGCTTGTTTTGATTAGGTGAGTGTTCCATATAGGAATATGTAATTGAATAAGTCTTGGACATACTCATTTCATGATTATTAAGTGTTAAGTACTATGTGTTAAGTATTTACCATACTCATGCCTATTTAAATAATGTATACTTGCGTTGCATATCGACATGAATTGGTTAAATGATTAACCATATCAAATGACCATATGAACTCGATACATACTTAACTTGCTTGATTGCTTGCTTAGCCTACTTGGTTTTGAAAAATGGGGTCGAGTGTGTACTTTATCGCACTCGTTCTCTTTTGAGATGAATAACTCATGCTTGAAAATGCTCGAATAACATGACTTGGTATGCTATGGTTGCATACGTCGTTAGAGTGAATCTCCTCGACTCTCACATGGTAAAAATGGGATAACGGCCAATGATGGCCTATTAATATGGCAAATGCCTGTCAAATAACCGTCACTACTCAACCGTTAACCGTCAACCGTTAATCGCTAACCATTAACCGTAAACCGTTTATCAAATCATATGACTACCTGATTATTTGATTATCTGTTTACTCGATTTCCAATTTACATGATTATGTGATATTCGTGAATTACATGCTCCCATGAAATCAACTTGTATTACTTATGTGCTACGTGCTATGTATCTACTTGATTACTTGATGATCATGAATCACATGTTATATGAAATTGTCCATCATTTTAAGGCGAGTGTGTACTTTATCTCACTCGACCTACTAATATTGTTAGGATCGAAGACAACCTAAGAGGGGGGTGAATTAGGTGTTTTAAAAGCTAGCGAAAATATAAAACACCTTTTTTCTGAACTGGCCCTCTTTTTCTAAAGAACCAGACCAAGTAATAAATTATGATAAAGCGGAGGTAATTTAGAGCAGAAGAGATAAACAGTTAATGTTGCAGAGCAGTGAATAAGAAGATGGAAAAATCAAACCAAATCTCAAACTCAACTAGAGTTTGAATTTCCATTTATATTGCAAGCTCCTTCAAGTTGATTCAACATACAACCAATCTCCTGTGCACTCGGGAAGGATCACTTCCTCCTTGCCTCAAGGTACACTTGATCAAGCAAGTAAGTTTTACAAACACTCGAATAACCCTCACAAAACTACACTATTATAGAATCACACTTAAAAAGCTAAAAGAAGATCACACAACTAAGAGTACAAATCTTCTTTTTGGAGTATTCTTATGCTAGAATCACTCAAGATCTGATGTAGAGTTAATGTGTATCCGTTCTCTTGGTGGTTGTCTTTTATCCTATTTATAGTAGACCAGAAACATCTTCAATTAATACCACTAACGGACACAAGGCAGCTGAAGAGTCAACTAGCCGTTAGTAGTGTCGGACATCCGGTAGGCTGGTTTTGTGCGTCCGAACACAGGTAGTGAGTTCAAGAAATTTTCTTGAAATATTTAGGACGTTCGGCAGCATCAGAATGTGCGTCTGACCATGTGATGTAAAAACTTGGAATCCTTCATTAATTCTTTCGGACGTCCGGTACTTCTAATGCTTGTCGTCCGAAGTGTTGCAACGATTGTCGGAAGTTCGGTGCTCAGGTATTGTGCATCCGATCGAGATTAGAGATCTTAGAGGTGCCGACTTATCAGTTTCGGACGTCCGAGGATAGGTTCTTTGCGCGTCCGAAGATACTCAACAGTTATCGGACGGCCGATAGGATGTATTTGTGCATCCGACAGATGTTTTAGCAGATGTTTGGCCTTTGAACCTGTTTTGCTCCATTTCCTGATCAAAAAAACAAACTTGGAAAACATTAGTTTTATCCACTTGTTTTGTAATCATCAAAAGGTACGAAAAAGATAAACAATCTCCCCCTTTTTGATGATGACAAAAGAATAGATGAAGTGAGGGAATTTTGGTATAGTTTTCCTTTTCTTAGAGAGGCCTTGGAGTATTTACAACTCCCCCTCAGAGTGATATCCACATCTCTTCAGTGACTCTCCCTCAGAAAAATTTTCCATACCCTACAGAAAAATTTACTTGACTCCCCCTCACATATAGATCCAATTCATATCCTGATTCCATCCATGTTTCTCCCCCTTTTTGTCATCATAACAAAAACAATCAGAACTGAAATCAGAACAGCAACAAATGACAGCAATCAACAAGAACTAATATAAACAGACAAGAGAGATAGCTAACAACAGATATAAGACATCCATTTAAGACAAGATAGTCACAACCATAAAATAGAAACATCTTCCAACAACGGATAGTTAAATATTTTTACAGACCACCAGAGGAGTAAACTCCTTAAACTTAACACACCAGATGTCTTTTAAGAGCAAAATATGCAAAAGAGAATTGTTGAAAACTACTCATGAAGTGCAGTGGCCTATTAGTGCCTATATAGTGATCTTGGATGATCTAGGCCTTCTCCTAGTCAGACGAAATTGTTCAGGATCCACATGATCTTCCTCTTCAGTATCTTCATCATCAACTTTGGTCGCCTCTTCAGAGATAGGAGCTTTTCCTTTGTTCTTGGGCTGAGAACTGGAGGCATGAACTTCTGGAGTAGTTTCAGTACCAGGAGTGTGCTCAGTAGGCTCAGTTCTGGGCTCTTTTTGATGAGCATGTTCATTATTCACAAGAGTGGGAGGCACGAAGAAGATTTTGTTTCTCAATGAAGGAAGCCTGTTGGTCAGGTGTCATGGTCGACATTAGACCATCTTCAATGAGCATAACATGTTGCTTGAGGTCTTCAAGCAACGTGATGACCTCAGAGTTGTATACAAAGGGCTTGTTGGCTGATTTTCTAGGGTGAATGGTGAAAGGAGAGACATACATGGATTGATCCCTAGGAGTTCTAGGAGTGACTGGAGTTTCGTGAAGGCTCTTTCTTTTGAATTCTGACAGAGGTTCCTTGTAACACCAATAACCCTAAAAAAATTTCAAATTTTTTCGTTCAAAATAGGCCTTTGAGAAAACAGTTGAGGCACTATCTCTAGGAGACTTTCCAGTGAAGGGCATTTCCAGGTGAGCAAAAATGGGAGTCAGGAATTTTTCATAGGAAAGTTTCCTACGACTGTCGGTGCTAATCTTAAGCAGAAATTTGCACATCACAAAACCAAAATCGATTCTGATTTTTTCCACAAAACAGTAAAACAGATACAATTCCATTTTGTTTGCATCGGTTCTGTGACCATCAGTGGGTACCAGCAGATTGGAAACAATGGTAAAGATGATCAAGTTCTGAGGACTGGGTCCTCTAATCTTGACTCAGCAGGAGTGTTGAAGTGAGTGAGAAAGTAAGTCATTAACTTGGAGATGTGAAAATGATGGTAGGTAGAGGGGAATTCTTCAAATGAAAAGAAATTTGTAATTTTTCCTCTGAAGCCATCTTCAATCTTATTTTTCAAAACAGAGTTAATGACATCAGGAGTTAAAGTGATATCAACAGAATTGACTCTAGAAATAAGCTCGGTATGTGAGTTTCCTTTCCTAAAATTTGCAAAAAACTGGTAAAGCATATCAGGGTAGAAGGTGTTCGGGATAGTCAGGAGATGAGTCCATTTTTGGAATTCAAAAAGCTTAAGCACAGGCTCTAAATCAATCTTACGAAATTTATATGGGATGAAAAATCTCTGAATGATGAATCCTTTTTGAGAGATTAACTCAAATCTATCTCTGGCCTCGTCATCAATGAACTTTGGCAGGGGTGTAGGTTCTTTGACAGGCTGAGCCTCTGGTTCCTTTGAAGTGCGTTTCCTTTTTGCACTTTGTTTGGCAGATGACCCGGTAGTTTGAGCACCAGACCTTATCCTAGGTGATTTTCTGGTAGAGGGTTCAGGTGTTTGTTGTTCCTCAGTTTGATGCGCTTCCACTCACACAGGAGATGGATCAGCAATTGGAGCATCCTGTATCTTCTTTGCAGGTTGCTTTGCCTTTCCACCACGAGTCCCTGTCCTTTTTTTTTGGATATCTTGGTGGAAGGTTCTACGATCTCAACATCTTCATCTCTGAGTCTAAATGTGCATCTGGCACTTGCTAAACCGCCTCTAACTCTCACCATGATGTAATGCAGTTGATTTTTGAGATGCAGTGTAGTGCAGATGCATGTCAAATTGACTACTAGTGCGTTAAGAAGTGCAGAGGATGTTTGAGATGATTATAGGTGGTGGATTTGGAAAAGTTAGGGTTTCTAGTATGAATTGGAAATTGTTAAGCAGTTGGAAGTTATGGGGTGTTATGAGTGGAGTAAAACGGTCAATGGAGGTGTAATGAGGTTGGTTGGGTCAATTTCTCGAAACTTGAATACGGGAGAGATTAATTTGAATTTTGAATTTGAGGGAGAACCGAAGGGTTGCGTCCGAGTCTGAGGATGTAACTGAACTGAATGAAGTGGATGGCTTCTTTATAAGGTGCAGCAAATTGAGTGTCGGACGGCCGAACGAAATGAAGCGTCCGACACAACCATTCGAACAAAAATTTCCTGGGGAAACTGATGAAGAACACTGTCGGACGTCCGTTCTAACACATCGGATGTCCGATGGAAGTTTTTAAAGAACTTTTTCACAGACGCCCAGTTTTGTTCTAAGATACACAAATTGGTCCAGTGGAAGGGTTTTTGTGAAAATATCAGCAATTTGATTTTTTGAACACACGTACTGAACGCAGATTTCTCTTTTTTGGACAAGATCACGAATGAAGTGATGCTTAATGTCTATGTGCTTTGTTCTAGAGTGCTGAATGGGATTTTTTGTCAAATTTATGGCACTAGTATTATCACAATACATAGGCACACATTCATATATTAGTCCGAAATCATTCAATGTGTTTTTCATCCATAACAATTGAGCACAACAAGCACCAGCAGCAATATATTCTGATTCAGTTGTAGAAAGAGAGATAGCATTTTGTTTCTTACTAAACTAAGATACTAAGCAGTTTCCAAGAAAGCTACATATTCCTGATGTAATTTTTCTATCAACTCTACAACCACCAAAATCAGTATCAGAGAATCTACTCAATGGGAGTTCATTACACTTAGGATACCAAAGACCAAAATTCAAGATTCCTTTTAGATATCTAAAAATTCTTTTTACTGCATTCAAATGTGATTCCTTTGGACAAGACTAAAAGCGAGCACACAAGCATACAACAAACATGATATCTGGTCTACTAGCAGTTAAATAAAGCAAACTACCAATCATACCTCTATACTTCTTTTCATCAACTTTTGTACCTTCTTCATCTTTGTCGAGCTTGGTAGATGTGCACATAGGTGTTCCAACCTGCTTTGAGTCCTCCATTCCAAATCTTTTGAGCAGCTCTTTTGTGTATTTTGTTTGATTGATAAACGTTCCTTCTCTGGTTTGAACCACTTGGAGTCCAAGGAAGAAATTTAATTCTCCCATCATGCTCATTTCAAACTCTCTTTGCATAATTTTGGAAAATTCCTTGCACAAA
Source organism: Coffea canephora (assembly GCA_036785865.1). Taxonomy (NCBI): domain Eukaryota; kingdom Viridiplantae; phylum Streptophyta; class Magnoliopsida; order Gentianales; family Rubiaceae; genus Coffea; species Coffea canephora. The sequence goes on along the minus strand of CM071920.1, from coordinate 29,348,531 downwards.
TTCTTATTAGTAGCACCAAAAATAATATCATCCAGATATATTTGAACAATTAGAAGGCCACGTGAACTCTGTTTAGTGAAAAGAGTGGTATCCACTAAGCCTCTTTTGAACCCATTTTCAATTAAAAAATCACTCAAGCGTCCATACCATGCTCTTGAAACTTGTTTTAATCCATATAAAGCTTTTGAGAGTTTAAAAACATGGTTTGGATAACTCTCATTTTCAAAACCAGGGGGTTGATCAACATAAACTTCTTGATCTATAAAACCATTTAGGAAAGCACTTTTAACATCCATTTGAAATAATTTAAAATTTTTGAAACATGCAAAAGTTAAAAACATTCTAATAGATTCTAGCCTAGCTACGGATGCAAATGATTCATCAAAATCTATTCCTTCTTCTTGAGTGTAACCCTTAGCTACCAATCTGGCCTTGTTTCTAACTACCTCACCTTTGTCATTCATTTTGTTTCTAAAAATCCATTTAGTGCCAATAATAGGATGATTTTGTGGTCTAGTAACTAATGTCCAAACCTTATTTCTTTCAAATTGATTTAATTCCTCTTCCATGGCCAAAATCCAGCTCTCATCATTTAATGCATCAACAACATTTTTGGGCTCAAAATGTGAGACCAATGCAAAGTTATCAATTAATTGTCTAGAGGAGGAACGTGTTCTGACCTTTTCAGATGGATCCCCAATGATAAGTTCCTTAGGATGGTTTTGGACGAATTTTCAGGCTCTTGGAAGATTATTAGGAATCGCAGTGTCACTGTCATTGTCTTCTCTAGCAGGACTGTCTTGATTTTCATCTTTCTTTGAATCATTTTCTAATGGAGCTGTGCCTTGATTGCTGATTGTTACCTTTTTTACTTCTTCTCGAACACCTGCATCATCATCTTCACCATAACTCATGGAAGTATCACCATTAGATTCATCAAAGGTGATATGTATGGCTTCTTCTATAACCAGAGTTCTACGATTTTAAACTCTAAAGCCTCTCTTATTTTCACAATATCCCAAGAAGATCACCTCATCAGATTTTTTTATCAAACTTACCAAGATACTCCTTGATGTTCAGAATGAAGCATTTGCAACCAAAAACTTTAAAATAACCAACTACAGGTTTTTTATCAAACAACAGCTCATATGAAGTCTTGTTCAAGATTGGTCTTAAGAGAACTCTGTTCATGGTGTAGCATGCAGTGTTTATAGCCTCAACCCAAAAATACTTTGGTAAATTGCATTCACTAAACATGGTTTTGGCAGTTTCTTGAAGAGTTCTATTTTTCCTCTCAACTACTCCATTTTGCTGAGACACTCTAGCAATAGAAAACTCATGTGTAATGCCATTGGTGTCACAAAATTCTGAAAATCTATAAAAATGAAATTCTGTGCCATTGTCACTTCTTATTTTTATGATTTTCAAACCAATCAGATTTTGAACCTTGGCAAACAGAGAAACAAAGTTTTTGAAGGCATCATCTTTATGTGCAAGAAACATCACCCAAGTATATCTTGAATAGTCATTAACAACAACAAAACAGAATCTCTTGCCACCAAGGCTTGTGGTTTGAGTTGGACAAAAAAAAATCAAGATGTAGGAGTTCTAAGGGCTTTGAGGTAGAAACGCATTTTTTTGATTTAAAAGATATCTTGACTTGTTTTCCAAATTGGTAAGCATCACAGATGCGATCTTTACAAAAGTTGAGCTTTGGAAGCCCTCTAACCAGGTCCTTTTTGGAAACCTCCTTTAGCAAGTCCATATTGAAGTGACAAAGCCTTCTGTGCCACAACCAGGGATCCTCATTTGATATTTTGAAACAACTAAGGCTGGAAGCATCAACTTTTTCAAGAATCACCAAATACATGTCACTAACTCTTTTTCCTTTGTAAACAATGTTAAACTTTGAGTCAAGAACAAGGCATTCATGTTTCTTGAATAACACGAGCAGGTTCCTATCGCATAATTGACTAACACTCAACAAATTGTAACTCAGGTTGTCGACTAAAAGAACATTATGAACAAAAGTCTGACCATTCTTACCAACATCACCAATACCAACAGTTTTGGCTTTGTTATCATCTCCAAAAGTAACATTTCCACTTGTTTTCGGCTTGAACTTGATGAATTGTGATGCATCACCAGTCATGTGTCTTGAGCATCCACTATCTATAAACCATTTTGATTCTTTAACAGTGTTCACCAGGTTCACCTACACAGTAGTCCACAATATAATGTTTGGTACCCATTACTTTTTGGGTCCTTCACGGTTAGCATTATGTCTAATAATCCACATGCATCTCATTCCATTTTTCATGTTTTTCTTAACATAACGATTGCTATTCGTGTGACCAAATTGACAACAAAAGTTGCATACTATCATTGGATCAATCAAATGAACAGGTTTAATGAATCTGACTTGCCTTCTCCTATGGATAGAAAACTCATTTGCATTTTGATTCAGTCTTATTTGATGAGTATTAAGGTGAGGTTCAGTGTCATTCTTTTGAGGACGGTTCTGTTTCATATGATGTAACAATTGACATAAGTCATCCATCCTTTTTTTTAAGCTGCATTGTTCACTTCTGAGCATATCACAGAAATTTGTCTTTTTGCTAAGTTCAGCAAGCACATCAGTTTCAATCCTTTTCAGGTTTTCATTTTCATGTTTAAGACACTTGTTTTGTCGAAAGAGATTTGCCTTATCTTGTATTAGAAAGCTAATTTTCTGTTTTAATTCTTTATTTCTAACATAGGATTCTTTTAAACTATTATGCATTTTTTCAAGGAAAAAATTAATATCAACATCAGACTCACTATCACTACCAGTTTGAGAGTTATATTGGGTTACCTCTTCATCTCCAATGGCCATGAAAGCCACTTGGGAAGATTGCTCTTCTTCCTCTACGTCTCCTTCTGAATTGCAGTCATTCCAGGTGATCTGGAAATTGTTGAATTTTCGTTTTCGTTCACTCTTGATCTCCTTCTTTTTCTTCATTGGACATTCATTTGCATAGTGATCAGGTTGACCGCATTCAAAGCACTTATCAGTTTGCTTTTTGTTGAATTCCAGCTTTCCTTTATTTCTGAAGTTGTTGGACTGATTTGGAAAGGAATTACTATGTCCTCCTTTTCTGAATTTTCTCTTGTTGAGTATTCTTTTGAAGCCTCGTTCGATGAGTGCAATGTCACTATCATTACCTTCCATGTCATCTCCATCCAGAGAGATTGTATCATCTTCTTCTTGTGAAGTCTTCAGAGCAATGCTCTTTCTAACTCTTGTGTCTTCTTCTTCCTGCACGTTAGACTTGAGTTTTAGTTCATAAGAGATTAATGAATTTATAAGGGATTCAATAGATAAAGTGTTCAGATTTTTGGCTTCCTCAATGGCAGTCACTTTGCTCTCCCAATCCTTTAATAGAGCATTTAGAATTTTTCTATTTTTCTCATCCAAAGAGTAATCTTTCTCAAGAACTTCTAGATCCTTGATAAGATCATTGAATCTGCAATACATCTTGTCGATGTTTTTATGATGTTCCATCTTAAAGGATTCATACTTCGTGACCAGAATGGACTTCTTCTGTTCTCTCACATTTTCACTTTCTTCATATATTTCTCGAAGTTTATCCCATATTTCATTTGCAGATTTGCAGCCCTTGACTCTAACAGATTTTCTAAGCTCTTGAGACCTAATTACATGGAAATATAGTTTCATTATATTTTTAAAGTGACTTGTTTCAAAAATTAATTTTCGAAAGCTCGTTTAGTGAAAATAGTGAACACGTCTTTGGAAATCTTGACCGATTGAGAATACAATAATTTTGAAATATTGGAGACATGTACAATGGACCTCAATTAGGTATTTTAATGTTAAAATACTCAAGCGATAGTTATTAGTATTGTCGTTATAAGAATTTCTCGGAAGTTTCGCGTTATTGCGCTTAAATTGGAGATACGCGTTTTCACACGCGCGATTTAAATTTAGGAACTTTAGACCCTTATTTTGGGACAATTGAGAGTGAATAATATTTATATGAATATAAGTGCATTAGGGGTTTAGTGTACTAGTGAAACAAACGCGAGAGGAATCAATCACGAAACGCGCGCAGTAGTAGAGTTGACTTTTGTACAAATGGGCCACACACTTGAAGCTTCTCTTGGAAGCTAAAATCTTATCACTCTCTTCTCTTTCCTCTCACCATTTCAGCCGGCCATCTCTCTCTCTCAAACCACCATTGCTCTCTCAATTTTTTACTTCACAAAATCTTCACTCAAATCCTACCAAAATTTCACCACACTTAGCTTAACACTTGAGGAGTATTTTAAGCTGCAAAAGGGAGTTGAAAAGCCACGGTTTTCTGGAGCAAAGAGTGACCGAAATTCTGCTCTTGAACCTCCAACCAAGTGAGTGATGATCCAACCTTAGAAACTTGTCATTTGGAGGTTATCTTACCTAATTAAGTTCATTTATGCCATTGGTTAGCTTTGTTTATGGTGTAAAATGAAATGGGTGGGCTCTATGAACTCCCACCTTTGTCTTGAGGGCTGATCTCATGCTTGATGGTGGATTTAATGTTGGTTTAATGCTCAAAATGGTAGAGTAATGGTGTATAACTAGTTGGAACTTCAAGGAATGCATGGGGTAAAAAGTTCCGATTCTGCCCCTGCTTTGATCATACCCTTTTCTGCAGAATTTTGTGGGTTTAATGGCTTGTATATGATGTTTATATGTTGTATAGATGGTGTATAAAATTTCATTGAAAAATATTGAGGTTTGGTAGGTCAAATGAATTATTTTCGTGAAGCTAGTGAACCTGGGAACTGTTCCCGTAATGCTCAGACAGTTTGCTTGTTTCATCCATAACTCTGTACTCCGACATCGAAATTGAGTGCTGTCAGTGGCGTTTAAAACTAAACATTCCCAGCTTTCCATTGGTATCAAATGCACATTCTGGTTCCACTTGAGTGAGCGACACCATTCATTTGAAAATCACTGCCCTGTTTCGTTGCTCTCCAGGAGACAGGACAGAAATTACTTCTTGATGCTCAAAAACGGGCTATTTGTGGATAGAATTTGAAAATAGTTTCTTCTAAGAAATTCTAGCCTTATCAAAGAGCTTTCTAACGCCATCAACTACGCCCAATTCCATGTTGAATTGAGTGAGTTGTGACTAAAGTTTGAAACTACTACAGTGATAGAAATTTCCACTTGGACAGATTTGTAACTAACAATGATTTGGGACTTGTTTTTCGAAGCTTCTTGGTATAAATCACCTATAAAATGCATTTTGGACATATTTTAGACATTTCTTACTGGAATGGACCATGTTTGAAATGTGCCCTGGCCAAACGTTTGAAAAATGGCAAAACGGAAGTTCAAAGGCAACTTAACCTTAGAATTTCTTGTGGTTTCATTAACCAACTTCCCGTGCATATTTTTCTATGAAATTTGGTAGAAAAATAACCCTTATATGGTCGTATGTACATACCAAATTTGGTGCTATTCCAAGGTCGTTTTGATGTTCAATCAAACTTTCAAAGTTCATGATTTAAGTTTGAAAACCCTTGTTTAATAAGGAAATTTTGATAACTTTGGGTCACCATATCTTGGTGCTCGAAACTCCGTTTCTCGTTCCGCTTATTTTTTTATACTCTGATTGCAACACTAATTGATTTCCAAATTTCAAAGGTTAGTTCAAAACAAGTGAATTTTGCCGAATTTCCAAAGTTGGCCAAAAACCAACTTAAATCTGTCTTGGTAATTCAAGTTACCAACTTTGAGCCAAAATTTGAGTGCCTTTCACTGACATTCGTGGAAAAGTGCCTTCTAAGAATTTTTAGTACTTTCAAAGAGGTCTCCAATGGTACCAAGGTTTCCAATTTTTGACATGTAGAATGTGAGATACGATTTTTCAAAATATCGTATCAAACCTGAAAATTTTCCGAATTTCAAGGGAAGGGAGTTTTCAAATACCCCTTATTCCTTCGATATTATTTGAACATTTTATACTTGATTTCTAAAATGAAAACTCGATTGCTCATGTACTTTAAGAAACTCCACTTGAATCTCGATTTACAAGTAATTGAGGTTCATTTTCATAAGATTTCCTTAGATTGTACTAGCGTACAATCTTCCTCGATAATTAGAGATTTGTAGTGATATTAAGTGGTAGTTGATTATTGTTTGCTCAGGCACTCGAGGGGACCTTCAAAAGGATCTCGAAGCGGACACCTAAAAAACTTGTTTGAGAACTACTCGCTTGTTTTGACTAGGTGAGTGTTCCATATAGGAATACGTAATTGAATAAGTTTAGGACATGCTCATTTCATGCTTATTAAGTGTTAAGTACTATGTGTTAAGTATTTACCATACTCATGCCTATTTAAGTAATGTATACTTACGTTGCATATCGACATGAATTGGTTAAATGATTAACCATATCAAATGACCATATGAACTCAATACATGCTTAACTTGCTAGATTGCTTGTTTAGCCTACTTGATTTTGAAAAATGGGATCGAGTGTGTACTTTATCGCACTCATTCTCTTTTGAGATGAATAACTCATGCTTGGAAATGCTTGAATAACATGACTTGGTATGCTATGGTTGCATACGTCGTTGGAGTGAATCTCCTCGACTCTCACATGGTAAAAATGGGATAACAGCCAATGATGGCCTATTAATATGGCAAATGCCTGTCAAATAACCGTCACTACTCAACCGTTAACCGTCAACCGTCAACCGTTAACCATTAACCGTGAACCATTTATCAAATCACATGACTACCTGATTACTTGATTATCTGTTTACTCGATTTCCAATTTACATGATTATGTGATATCCGTGAATTACATGCTCCCATGAAATCAACTTGTATTGCTTAGTGCTAAGTGCTACGTGCTAAGTATCTACTTGATTACTTGATGATCATGAATTACATGTTATATGAAATTGTCCATCATTTTAAGGCTAGTGTATACTTTATCTCACTCAACCTACTAATATGATAAATTTTTACCGTTCATCAAGTTACTTGATTACTTGTGCATGTTGTAAGTTTTAAGCTGAACTGGGCCCTGCTCATGGTTACTAACCTACTCGAGCCAGGACTGGGCTCGGTTGGGTAGGTTGGAACCTTGGGACACTGTTTCGGTATATTCGAGTATTACCACTGGAGGGATAAGGTGATAGCCAGTCAAACTGAGGGGATCCGAAAATCATAAAGTGCAGATGACCGACAGAGTTCCACTGGAACACCGTATCCTACAATATATGTTTACCTTATATCATGATACCTGTTTCATGTTAATGCTCTATACCTGTTACCTGTCCAATGTACTCATATCATGATACCTGTTTCATGTTAATGCTCCATACCTGTAACATGCTTAATTACTTGCACCTGTAATAAGCTCCAATCACTCGTGAACTATACATGCCAATGTCTTGAACTATGATAACTGTCTCATGATAAATGTCTCATATCATGATAACTGTCTCAAATTACCCGTACAATGATTATCACCTCATGATAACATGCCATTGTGTAACCTTGAACCATGCATATGATATGCCCAACTTACTTGATTTATTTGAACTGTTAGAGTGTCTTGGAACCTCACTGGGCTGTGTAGTTCATCCCACGTTGTGGTTTTCTTTTACAGGATTCGAGACCAAGGGTGCTCGTGAGTAGTACTAGATTGTTTTCTTTTGAAGACTTTAAGTTATATTATAACGGATGGCTATTGTACCCTTTTCTGTTGGGTTGTATTTAAGCTTGAAAACTGCATAATTGTAAGTGTGAGATATTTGAAGTACTTTAATTATGTATTGGAGTTACTTAAAGTATTTCGAGCTTTTGAATGATGGATTGTAGTGAGTCCTGGCGAGAATTGGGCAGGCGTCCCGCGGATACCCTTTGGTTCGCCTTAAGAAGAAATGGGGGCGTCACAGTTTTGAAATTCATTCACTCAATATTATTGGAGTACAACCGAATGTAGCCTGATTTAGCACGGGTGACCTTTTCAAGCAAAGTCTTGGTAACTTCTGTTGTGCCTCATACTCAAGCAACCAATTCTTTTTGCCTCTTCTTCCCTACCACAGCGCAGAAGTGATTAAAGAATTGTAGCAAATTGTGGTCTAATTTCAAATACACCTTTATTTTCAAATTAAAACTCTTGCAAATTGGGTGCTTTTCATTCCTGCTATCGATGATTCCTTTTTATGGTACCTAGCCCACTTATGTCTCAATTCAAATATATCACTAAGCTATTTGTTCTTGGCCCCACTGTGCGTGGCCATCATTTCATATCATCCTGTTGAAATCATCTTCATCTTCTATCCAGTGCACAGAATCCATAAACTTCTAGTAAAGTGATGACTTGGTCTTGAAGTGATTGTGTGAGAACCCGTAAAACCCTAATATTTTTCCTAGGGTTTGTTACCCCTTAATTGCATGTTTTCTGCATTTTCTGACTTAGAAATATTTTCTTAGTGGATTTTATGAGCAGTTATAGTTTTAAGATGATTTTTCTAGCATTGGTGAATTTTTAGAAAATTAAGAATATATATTGGATGTGGGACCCACTAGTGCGATAAGTTCGGAAAAATTCGGCCAATAAGGTTAAGTTTCGGATACTGTTAAAAGTTTATCGGGTATTAAGAGATAAGTAGGGTGTGTGAAGTGATTGATGTGAGAGAGAAAAGAATGATAAGGATGCATTTAATAGAGTGACACATGTCACCTTTTCATTGGTTGAACTTTTAAGAAACACTATTCACAATTTTGACTTTTTTGACCAAAGGATTAAATATCCAAAATTCACCAAAAATCACCATTTTCTTCTCTTCATATGGCCGGCTCTCTCCTCTCTCTCTTTCTCTCTCTCTTGCTCCAAGTACAAAGAAGAAACACTTCAATCTTGTTCCAAATCATCAAACCAACCATCCAACCTTGATTTTGCTCCATAAAACATCTTCAAGTGGTGGTTGTGAGTTATTTTGTGGATTTGTTTGGAAGAGCTAAGGTGTCCATCATCTTCCTCTCTCTTGTTGTTAGGTGAGTGATGCTTCAACCTTTCTACTACACCTAATGATGGTTATTTTGTGCTTAATGGTGGCATGAGTGTTGAAATATATGATTTGTTTCTTGATTTGAAGAGTTTTGGTGGAGTTTTTATTTTATTGGGAATTTTTCTGGTTTAATATGATCTTGATGTTGGGGGCTTGTATGATGAATTGTAATGGTTGGAAATGACTCTAGTGAGTGTGAATTGTGGTGAAATGCAATCAATTTTGGATTTGGTGTGAAATTTGAAAAGTTAGGGTTCTTAAATCCCCAATTCTGTCCGGTTTTAGATAATAGGGTTAGAGGCCGAATTGGACTTTGCTCAAAACATGAAAGTTGTAGGTATTGATGAGTAGGAGGTGCCTACAAAATTTCAGGGCATTTGGATGAGTGTAGAGTGAGTTATGACGAAATTACTGTAGCTGTTCTGCTTTGGTCAGAATGCGAAAACTGCGATAGTAATTAGTTTTTTTGACTGGAATCACTTTGGATTTTGATGTTGGTGTCTTCTGATGAAATGTTACTGGATGTCTTAGCTATCATATGCCTTTGGAATTTCGGCATTTGGACTTGTATAGACTGAGTTATAGTAATTACAGTTTTGTGTGATTTGCAAACCTATTTTGGGAATTCTGGTATAGTATTTTGCATATTTTACCTAGTTGTGTTAGGAACTGGATTGAGTGACCTTCTACATTGTTGTAGCTTTGTTTCTTGGCTTCGAAACGGTGGGTCTTACACCCCCATCCGATAATCGTAGTGAAATTGACGCCATTACCGCAAAATAAGGGCAAAACAGTTTTTCTATTCGGGGCCAAGACTAATGCTATTTCTAATTTCTGGTTTGCTATCATGCTTATTTATGCATATGAGACCCTATTGGGGTTGTGTTCAGCATTGTTTTATGACTCGTCGTCGAGTCTCTCTTAGGGCTTGCTTTCATATTGGTTGTTTCCTAGCTAACTTTTGTACTTGTACCACTTTGAGCCTAGCGAACGGCTTTTGGGAAAGGAGATGAATTTTGTGTGAGATGTTGGGACTGATTTGAGGATATAATGAAGCCTTAATGGCTGGAAAAGTAAGAAATTTAGGGGAAGTGCTGGCCGATTTTCTAGGCCGTTTGGTTCCTTTAAGTTGGATTTGCCTTTTGGTAGAATGAAAGGCTTTTGGGTTGTTTGCGCCTAGGTCTTCATGCTACCTTTTCGTTTCCAAGAAAATCATGTTTTGCACCCTTGCATTAGTAATTATTTGGCGAGGCATACGACTAGTAGTCGAGCCTCACATGTGCATTCTGTTTACTCGATTCTGGAAGTAAAACCTTCAATTGGTTTATTTTGATTATTTTAGGGTTTCTTGGCGATTAAGGCCAATCTGAAGTGAAAACTTTTGAAGTTGAGCCGGTGAGTGTACCACTCCCCTCCATTGCTGTTTAACTTGATTTCTGCTCTGCAATCTGTTTATTTGTTCGAGACGAGGGTGTACTTTATCACACTCGTTCTCTAGTCTGTTCATATGCCAATTTACTATGTAAAATTTGAATCTGTTATCTGTGTCTGCATCTGTTCGGATTTCTATGACCTATGAGCTCAATCCTGTGGCTAAGTTATTCGAGTCGGGCCAGCAAGGGCCTGGACGAGTAGATAACGAACCACGGTAGTCTGTTCGGGGATTTTTGGGTATTGAGACCCTTGATTCCGGTATACTCGAGTATTACCATTTCTGTTCGGTTACGGTGAGCGGGCCCGGTAAAGGGGTGTTTGGTGGACGGAATTCGGTGTAAAGAGGGGTCTACGGACGTTTTGGTTCTATATACGTTGACGGAGAGTCAACCAATTTGGATCAAGTACTGCGCTGGAAATTTGGCTCCTGAGAGCCACCCGTATCCTTTTGATTTGAATCATTGGTTCCTTTGCTTTACATCTGGCATGTGTATCTGATTTGAAAAATGTGAAATGCCATGATTTTTCTGCTATCTGTTTGGTACCTCATTGAGCGCAAGCTCACCCCGTTCTGTCCCTTTTGTTTTCCTTACAGAAAAATAAATACTTTTGGACTGGATTTGATAATCGGTTGCCGACTTGAGCTAGTTGAACATATCTTTTGTATAGCTCATGTATTAAAACCCTAAGTGTACTTTTGGGGCGTTTCTCTTTTGATTTGGCAAACCGTGTATATGTATTATCTTTTGAAAGCTTTTGTATGTCATTTTGATTTGTAAATGCTAAAGTTCAGATGTAAATGTTTGTTAGCTATTTCGGTTGGGTTCTGATGGGTCGGGTACTATTCATGGCCGGCTCCGGATTTCATTTCATTTTATCTTGGGTTGTTTTACTATTTTGATTTGTTTACGCGAGTTTGTAAGTTCCGGATTGAAGCGGTTAGCTCTAATCTGATCCGTAGTCCTGGCGAGAGCTGGACAGGCAGTCCGCTAACCCCTTTGGTTCGCCTTAGGGGAAAGTGGGGCTGTTACAAGTGGTATCAGAGCCACTTCGCGTGGTCTCTGCGCGGAGTGAGACTGGGCCAAGTGGTGTTGTGGTCCTAATTTCATGAATATGTCTAAGTGCTCGTTTGAGCATAAGTTATGAACCGGGCATGTGATAAGTGTACGAATCATTATCATGGGACTCGAGGAAGTTAGGTATGTATGTCGGGTAGGAATCTTTAATAAGGGTGGTTTACTCTTGGGACCGGCCGGCTCGAGTTGTGAATTATCGTAGATGGGATTCTTGCACCCGGATACGAAAGATATGAGGGCCTAGGTTAGAAAGGATTTGGTGAACTAGAAAGGCCATTCCTCGGTGGATCGTTTATGTTTGTACCTGACTTAACTGGCTGTATATATGTGTGTGGCTTAATTTTGACCGACTTGTATATATATGTTGTGATCATGTTTGCAATGTATAAATGTGTGTTAATGTGAAAGTTTTGCGTATTACTTACATGCTTTGATACTGCTTTGGTTTAGCATTCTTGCATAGACCAAGTGAAACTTATGGAAGGAACACGAAGTGGTCGGGGACGTGGGCGCGGAACTAGACAACCCACGCCGGTTAGGGAAACGGGGGAAACCTCTACTGGACCCAATCCTGAACCCCAAATAGACCCCAATGTGCAGATAGCTGCCGCTATGCAGCAAATGACAAACCTACTAGCACAAGTAGTACAACAACAGGGCCAAAACCCAAACCCTAACCCCGGGAACCCTGGTAACCACGTCGAGAGCGAGGATAGAGCTCTCGAACGTTTTCAAAAGTTTTCCCCGCCAAAGTTTATTGGGGGACCCGACCCCGACGTTGCTGAGAAGTGGCTTGAGAAAATGGTTGATATATTCGCGGCCCTACACTACCCTGACGAAAGGCAGGTCACTTTTGCCGTGTTCCAACTGGAGGGAGCTGCCCGTTCCTGGTGGAACGTAATTAGACAGAAATGGGAGCGGGAGCAGACGCCTAGGACTTGGGTGAACTTCATCCGAGAATTTAATGCAAAGTTTTTCCCTCCTCTAGTCCAGGAGAGGAAGGAGGACGAGTTTATCCGGCTCCGGCAAGGGGCTCAGACTGTGGCGGAATATGAGAGTCAATTCACCCGCCTATCCAAATTTGCACCCGAACTCATCATGACCGAGCAGCGGCGAATAAGGCGTTTTATCCAGGGCTTGAACGTAGAAATTCAAAAAGATCTGGCGGTAGCCCAACTTAATGCCTTTAGTGATGCGGTGGAAAAAGCCCAGCGCGTTGAAACTGCAGCGTTACAAGTTAGAAACTTCCAAGCAAGAAAAAGGGGTTTTCCGGGGAGCAGCTCAGAACAAGCGGATAATAGTACAATCTCTAAAGTTCGCAAGGGAAACGGGGAAGTACGGCAACCAGGGGTGTCGCGTGATGTTCCTCAGGGAGGACTGGTCTCTGCTACTCGTGGTCCCTGTGGATATTGCGGAGGGCCAAGTCATACGGAAACAAATTGCTGGAAGAAAGAAGGAAAATGCTTGCGCTGTGGAAGCGCTGAACATCGGATTGCTAACTGTCCAGCTCGCCTGCGCGAGCGGAGAGGGATTCTGCCACCGACCAAGCCCAATTCTCAGCAACCCGCCAAGAACAACCCTGGACAGACGAAAGGAGAAGGGACGGGATCGAAGGCACCAGCTCGAGTATATTCTCTAGAGCAGCATCAGGTCCCTGACTCGTCTGAGGATGGAGAAGGTATGGTCCGTTGGGTACTTTAGATATGATAGATTCCGTTGATAAGAAATTTCGAGGACGAAATTCTTTTAAGGGGGGGAGAGTGTGAGAACCCGTAAAACCCTAATATTTTTCCTAGGGTTTGTTACCCCTTAATTGCATGTTTTCTGCATTTTCTGACTTAGAAATATTTTCTTAGTGGATTTTATGAGCAGTTATAGTTTTAAGATGATTTTTCTAGCATTGGTGAATTTTTAGAAAATTAAGAATATATATTGGATGTGGGACCCACTAGTGCGATAAGTTCGGAAAAATTCGGCCAATAAGGTTAAGTTTCGGATACTGTTAAAAGTTTATCGGGTATTAAGAGATAAGTAGGGTGTGTGAAGTGATTGATGTGAGAGAGAAAAGAATGATAAGGATGCATTTAATAGAGTGACACATGTCACCTTTTCATTGGTTGAACTTTTAAGAAACACTATTCACAATTTTGACTTTTTTGACCAAAGGATTAAATATCCAAAATTCACCAAAAATCACCATTTTCTTCTCCTCATATGGCCGGCTCTCTCCTCTCTCTCTTTCTCTCTCTCTTGCTCCAAGTACAAAGAAGAAACACTTCAATCTTGTTCCAAATCATCAAACCAACCATCCAACCTTGATTTTGCTCCATAAAACATCTTCAAGTGGTGGTTGTGAGTTATTTTGTGGATTTGTTTGGAAGAGCTAAAGTGTCCATCATCTTCCTCTCTCTTGTTGTTAGGTGAGTGATGCTTCAACCTTTCTACTACACCTAATGATGGTTATTTTGTGCTTAATGGTGGCATGAGTGTTGAAATATATGATTTGTTTCTTGATTTGAAGAGTTTTGGTGGAGTTTTTATTTTATTGGGAATTTTTCTGGTTTAATATGATCTTGATGTTGGGGGCTTGTATGATGAATTGTAATGGTTGGAAATGACTCTAGTGAGTGTGAATTGTGGTGAAATGCAATCGATTTTGGATTTGGTGTGAAATTTGAAAAGTTAGGGTTCTTAAATCCCCAATTCTGTCCGGTTTTAGATAATAGGGTTAGAGGCCGAATTGGACTTTGCTCAAAACATGAAAGTTGTAGGTATTGATGAGTAGGAGGTGCCTACAAAATTTCAGGGCATTTGGATGAGTGTAGAGTGAGTTATGACGAAATTACTGTAGCTGTTCTGCTTTGGTCAGAATGCGAAAACTGCGATAGTAATTAGTTTTTTTGACTGGAATCACTTTGGATTTTGATGTTGGTGTCTTCTGATGAAATGTTACTGGATGTCTTAGCTATCATATGCCTTTGGAATTTCGGCATTTGGACTTGTATAGACTGAGTTATAGTAATTACAGTTTTGTGTGATTTGCAAACCTATTTTGGGAATTCTGGTATAGTATTTTGCATATTTGACCTAGTTGTGTTAGGAACTGGATTGAGTGACCTTCTACATTGTTGTAGCTTTGTTTCTTGGCTTCGAAACGGTGGGTCTTACACCCCCATCCGATAATCGTAGTGAAATTGACGCCATTACCGCAAAATAAGGGCAAAACAGTTTTTCTATTCGGGGCCAAGACTAATGCTATTTCTAATTTCTGGTTTGCTATCATGCTTATTTATGCATATGAGACCCTATTGGGGTTGTGTTCAGCATTGTTTTATGACTCGTCGTCGAGTCTCTCTTAGGGCTTGCTTTCATATTGGTTGTTTCCTAGCTAACTTTTGTACTTGTACCACTTTGAGCCTAGCGAACGGCTTTTGAGAAAGGAGATGAATTTTGTGTGAGATGTTGGGACTGATTTGAGGATATAATGAAGCCTTAATGGCTGGAAAAGTAAGAAATTTAGGGGAAGTGCTGGCCGATTTTCTAGGCCGTTTGGTTCCTTTAAGTTGGATTTGCCTTTTGGTAGAATGAAAGGCTTTTGGGTTGTTTGCGCCTAGGTCTTCATGCTACCTTTTCGTTTCCAAGAAAATCATGTTTTGCACCCTTGCATTAGTAATTATTTGGCGAGGCATACGACTAGTAGTCGAGCCTCACATGTGCATTCTGTTTACTCGATTCTGGAAGTAAAACCTTCAATTGGTTTATTTTGATTATTTTAGGGTTTCTTGGCGATTAAGGCCAATCTGAAGTGAAAACTTTTGAAGTTGAGCCGGTGAGTGTACCACTCCCCTCCATTGCTGTTTAACTTGATTTCTGCTCTGCAATCTGTTTATTTGTTCGAGACGAGGGTGTACTTTATCACACTCGTTCTCTAGTCTGTTCATATGCCAATTTACTATGTAAAATTTGAATCTGTTATCTGTGTCTGCATCTGTTCGGATTTCTATGACCTATGAGCTCAATCCTGTGGCTAAGTTATTCGAGTCGGGCCAGCAAGGGCCTGGACGAGTAGATAACGAACCACGGTAGTCTGTTCGGGGATTTTTGGGTATTGAGACCCTTGATTCCGGTATACTCGAGTATTACCATTTCTGTTCGGTTACGGTGAGCGGGCCCGGTAAAGGGGTGTTTGGTGGACGGAATTCGGTGTAAAGAGGGGTCTACGGACGTTTTGGTTCTATATACGTTGACGGAGAGTCAACCAATTTGGATCAAGTACTGCGCTGGAAATTTGGCTCCTGAGAGCCACCCGTATCCTTTTGATTTGAATCATTGGTTCCTTTGCTTTACATCTGGCATGTGTATCTGATTTGAAAAATGTGAAATGCCATGATTTTTCTGCTATCTGTTTGGTACCTCATTGAGCGCAAGCTCACCCCGTTCTGTCCCTTTTGTTTTCCTTACAGAAAAATAAATACTTTTGGACTGGATTTGATAATCGGTTGCCGACTTGAGCTAGTTGAACATATCTTTTGTATAGCTCATGTATTAAAACCCTAAGTGTACTTTTGGGGCGTTTCTCTTTTGATTTGGCAAACCGTGTATATGTATTATCTTTTGAAAGCTTTTGTATGTCATTTTGATTTGTAAATGCTAAAGTTCAGATGTAAATGTTTGTTAGCTATTTCGGTTGGGTTCTGATGGGTCGGGTACTATTCATGGCCGGCTCCGGATTTCATTTCATTTTATCTTGGGTTGTTTTACTATTTTGATTTGTTTACGCGAGTTTGTAAGTTCCGGATTGAAGCGGTTAGCTCTAATCTGATCCGTAGTCCTGGCGAGAGCTGGGCAGGCAGTCCGCTAACCCCTTTGGTTCGCCTTAGGGGAAAGTGGGGCTGTTACAAGTGGTATCAGAGCCACTTCGCGTGGTCTCTGCGCGGAGTGAGACTGGGCCAAGTGGTGTTGTGGTCCTAATTTCATGAATATGTCTAAGTGCTCGTTTGAGCATAAGTTATGAACCGGGCATGTGATAAGTGTACGAATCATTATCATGGGACTCGAGGAAGCTAGGTATGTATGTCGGGTAGGAATCTTTAATAAGGGTGGTTTACTCTTGGGACCGGCCGGCTCGAGTTGTGAATTATCGTAGATGGGATTCTTGCACCCGGATACGAAAGATATGAGGGCCTAGGTTAGAAAGGATTTGGTGAACTAGAAAGGCCATTCCTCGGTGGATCGTTTATGTTTGTACCTGACTTAACTGGCTGTATATATGTGTGTGGCTTAATTTTGACCGACTTGTATATATATGTTGTGATCATGTTTGCAATGTATAAATGTGTGTTAATGTGAAAGTTTTGCGTATTACTTACATGCTTTGATACTGCTTTGGTTTAGCATTCTTGCATAGACCAAGTGAAACTTATGGAAGGAACACGAAGTGGTCGGGGACGTGGGCGCGGAACTAGACAACCCACGCCGGTTAGGGAAACGGGGGAAACCTCTACTGGACCCAATCCTGAACCCCAAATAGACCCCAATGTGCAGATAGCTGCCGCTATGCAGCAAATGACAAACCTACTAGCACAAGTAGTACAACAACAGGGCCAAAACCCAAACCCTAACCCCGGGAACCCTGGTAACCACGTCGAGAGCGAGGATAGAGCTCTCGAACGTTTTCAAAAGTTTTCCCCGCCAAAGTTTATTGGGGGACCCGACCCCGACGTTGCTGAGAAGTGGCTTGAGAAAATGGTTGATATATTCGCGGCCCTACACTACCCTGACGAAAGGCAGGTCACTTTTGTCGTGTTCCAACTGGAGGGAGCTGCCCGTTCCTGGTGGAACGTAATTAGACAAAAATGGGAGCGGGAGCAGACGCCTAGGACTTGGGTGAACTTCATCCGAGAATTTAATGCAAAGTTTTTCCCTCCTCTAGTCCAGGAGAGGAAGGAGGACGAGTTTATCCGGCTCCGGCAAGGGGCTCAGACTGTGGCGGAATATGAGAGTCAATTCACCCGCCTATCCAAATTTGCACCCGAACTCATCATGACCGAGCAGCGGCGAATAAGGCGTTTTATCCAGGGCTTGAACGTAGAAATTCAAAAAGATCTGGCGGTAGCCCAACTTAATGCCTTTAGTGATGCGGTGGAAAAAGCCCAGCGCGTTGAAACTGCAGCGTTACAAGTTAGAAACTTCCAAGCAAGAAAAAGGGGTTTTCCGGGGAGCAGCTCAGAACAAGCGGATAATAGTACAATCTCTAAAGTTCGCAAGGGAAACGGGGAAGTACGGCAACCAGGGGTGTCGCGTGATGTTCCTCAGGGAGGACTGGTCTCTGCTACTCGTGGTCCCTGTGGATATTGCGGAGGGCCAAGTCATACGGAAACAAATTGCTGGAAGAAAGAAGGAAAATGCTTGCGCTGTGGAAGCGCTGAACATCGGATTGCTAACTGTCCAGCTCGCCTGCGCGAGCGGAGAGGGATTCTGCCACCGACCAAGCCCAATTCTCAGCAACCCGCCAAGAACAACCCTGGACAGACGAAAGGAGAAGGGACGGGATCGAAGGCACCAGCTCGAGTATATTCTCTAGAGCAGCATCAGGTCCCTGACTCGTCTGAGGATGGAGAAGGTATGGTCCGTTGGGTACTTTAGATATGATAGATTCCGTTGATAAGAAATTTCGAGGACGAAATTCTTTTAAGGGGGGGAGAGTGTGAGAACCCGTAAAACCCTAATATTTTTCCTAGGGTTTGTTACCCCTTAATTGCATGTTTTCTGCATTTTCTGACTTAGAAATATTTTCTTAGTGGATTTTATGAGCAGTTATAGTTTTAAGATGATTTTTCTAGCATTGGTGAATTTTTAGAAAATTAAGAATATATATTGGATGTGGGACCCACTAGTGCGATAAGTTCGGAAAAATTCGGCCAATAAGGTTAAGTTTCGGATACTGTTAAAAGTTTATCGGGTATTAAGAGATAAGTAGGGTGTGTGAAGTGATTGATGTGAGAGAGAAAAGAATGATAAGGATGCATTTAATAGAGTGACACATGTCACCTTTTCATTGGTTGAACTTTTAAGAAACACTATTCACAATTTTGACTTTTTTGACCAAAGGATTAAATATCCAAAATTCACCAAAAATCACCATTTTCTTCTCCTCATATGGCCGGCTCTCTCCTCTCTCTCTTTCTCTCTCTCTTGCTCCAAGTACAAAGAAGAAACACTTCAATCTTGTTCCAAATCATCAAACCAACCATCCAACCTTGATTTTGCTCCATAAAACATCTTCAAGTGGTGGTTGTGAGTTATTTTGTGGATTTGTTTGGAAGAGCTAAAGTGTCCATCATCCTCCTCTCTCTTGTTGTTAGGTGAGTGATGCTTCAACCTTTCTACTACACCTAATGATGGTTATTTTGTGCTTAATGGTGGCATGAGTGTTGAAATATATGATTTGTTTCTTGATTTGAAGAGTTTTGGTGGAGTTTTTATTTTATTGGGAATTTTTCTGGTTTAATATGATCTTGATGTTGGGGGCTTGTATGATGAATTGTAATGGTTGGAAATGACTCTAGTGAGTGTGAATTGTGGTGAAATGCAATCGATTTTGGATTTGGTGTGAAATTTGAAAAGTTAGGGTTCTTAAATCCCCAATTCTGTCCGGTTTTAGATAATAGGGTTAGAGGCCGAATTGGACTTTGCTCAAAACATGAAAGTTGTAGGTATTGATGAGTAGGAGGTGCCTACAAAATTTCAGGGCATTTGGATGAGTGTAGAGTGAGTTATGACGAAATTACTGTAGCTGTTCTGCTTTGGTCAGAATGCGAAAACTGCGATAGTAATTAGTTTTTTTGACTGGAATCACTTTGGATTTTGATGTTGGTGTCTTCTGATGAAATGTTACTGGATGTCTTAGCTATCATATGCCTTTGGAATTTCGGCATTTGGACTTGTATAGACTGAGTTATAGTAATTACAGTTTTGTGTGATTTGCAAACCTATTTTGGGAATTCTGGTATAGTATTTTGCATATTTGACCTAGTTGTGTTAGGAACTGGATTGAGTGACCTTCTACATTGTTGTAGCTTTGTTTCTTGGCTTCGAAACGGTGGGTCTTACACCCCCATCCGATAATCGTAGTGAAATTGACGCCATTACCGCAAAATAAGGGCAAAACAGTTTTTCTATTCGGGGCCAAGACTAATGCTATTTCTAATTTCTGGTTTGCTATCATGCTTATTTATGCATATGAGACCCTATTGGGGTTGTGTTCAGCATTGTTTTATGACTCGTCGTCGAGTCTCTCTTAGGGCTTGCTTTCATATTGGTTGTTTCCTAGCTAACTTTTGTACTTGTACCACTTTGAGCCTAGCGAACGGCTTTTGAGAAAGGAGATGAATTTTGTGTGAGATGTTGGGACTGATTTGAGGATATAATGAAGCCTTAATGGCTGGAAAAGTAAGAAATTTAGGGGAAGTGCTGGCCGATTTTCTAGGCCGTTTGGTTCCTTTAAGTTGGATTTGCCTTTTGGTAGAATGAAAGGCTTTTGGGTTGTTTGCGCCTAGGTCTTCATGCTACCTTTTCGTTTCCAAGAAAATCATGTTTTGCACCCTTGCATTAGTAATTATTTGGCGAGGCATACGACTAGTAGTCGAGCCTCACATGTGCATTCTGTTTACTCGATTCTGGAAGTAAAACCTTCAATTGGTTTATTTTGATTATTTTAGGGTTTCTTGGCGATTAAGGCCAATCTGAAGTGAAAACTTTTGAAGTTGAGCCGGTGAGTGTACCACTCCCCTCCATTGCTGTTTAACTTGATTTCTGCTCTGCAATCTGTTTATTTGTTCGAGACGAGGGTGTACTTTATCACACTCGTTCTCTAGTCTGTTCATATGCCAATTTACTATGTAAAATTTGAATCTGTTATCTGTGTCTGCATCTGTTCGGATTTCTATGACCTATGAGCTCAATCCTGTGGCTAAGTTATTCGAGTCGGGCCAGCAAGGGCCTGGACGAGTAGATAACGAACCACGGTAGTCTGTTCGGGGATTTTTGGGTATTGAGACCCTTGATTCCGGTATACTCGAGTATTACCATTTCTGTTCGGTTACGGTGAGCGGGCCCGGTAAAGGGGTGTTTGGTGGACGGAATTCGGTGTAAAGAGGGGTCTACGGACGTTTTGGTTCTATATACGTTGACGGAGAGTCAACCAATTTGGATCAAGTACTGCGCTGGAAATTTGGCTCCTGAGAGCCACCCGTATCCTTTTGATTTGAATCATTGGTTCCTTTGCTTTACATCTGGCATGTGTATCTGATTTGAAAAATGTGAAATGCCATGATTTTTCTGCTATCTGTTTGGTACCTCATTGAGCGCAAGCTCACCCCGTTCTGTCCCTTTTGTTTTCCTTACAGGAAAATAAATACTTTTGGACTGGATTTGATAATCGGTTGCCGACTTGAGCTAGTTGAACATATCTTTTGTATAGCTCATGTATTAAAACCCTAAGTGTACTTTTGGGGCGTTTCTCTTTTGATTTGGCAAACCGTGTATATGTATTATCTTTTGAAAGCTTTTGTATGTCATTTTGATTTGTAAACGCTAAAGTTCAGATGTAAATGTTTGTTAGCTATTTCGGTTGGGTTCTGATGGGTCGGGTACTATTCATGGCCGGCTCCGGATTTCATTTCATTTTATCTTGGGTTGTTTTACTATTTTGATTTGTTTACGCGAGTTTGTAAGTTCCGGATTGAAGCGGTTAGCTCTAATCTGATCCGTAGTCCTGGCGAGAGCTGGGCAGGCAGTCCGCTAACCCCTTTGGTTCGCCTTAGGGGAAAGTGGGGCTGTTACAGATTGGCTAGCTGCTTCACAAAATTTTGCTTAATATGGAAAGTACACAACCCATGGTAAGTCTCTGGCATAACTTTGGAGGCAGGCGCTACCATGGCAGTGTCTTGGTCAGTGAATATAGTTCTTGAATGCTTATTCACCATTGCCTCTATAAAGTAGAAAACACTCAAACAACCATGTGAAAGAATCAACTATCTCTTCATATAACAATGCCGCACAAAAAATAACCATCTGTCGGTAATGATTGAAACCAATGAAAACTCCTAGTGGCCTGCACTATCTGTTTGTCCTATATGTTGTGGCAAATGTGACTACTTCACCAAAAACTGAATAATCAACCCTCATTTGAGTATCCGCCCAAAAAATATTTGTTATCTGCTCCTTACAGTCTTATTGCACGGTGTAGAAATAATTCAGGTTGTTGGCAACCTGTCGTCTAAAGTACCAACATCAAGGTCCCTGCCTCGCCCATTCCTCTCTCCTAATCCACAGGTGCCTCTTTATTTCCTCCCTTGTGCATCCCAACTTGTGTACTACTCCTACTTGTTTCACCATCAAGTCACACATATTGCTAATTGATAAACCTTCATCTTCTACAACTTCAGTTTCAATTCCCTGTGCCTTATTCACCTTTCTATATGACACCATCAGGTGCCGGCAGTCAGGGAGATGTAACTGATGATTATGTTCTACAACAAAATCTTCAAACCACATATTTATTTAATTTTCTATTCAAGATGATGCCCATTCTTGCACTGCATCCTGTTTTAGTTTCTGCCGAGGCCTTTTTGTGTTCACATCCTGTGCATCTGCTGGCCTTTTACCCAATTTGGTGCACTTGAAACTCCTTGATGTTAACACTTTGTCACTATTTCTATTGCCATACTCCTATCATACGCTAAAGCCAACAATTGAAGCATAAGAGTGGTAAAAATCATAAGCATCTTCCTCTGAGTCAAACTCCATTCCTAGTCTTAGAATGCTACATCAAATAACTACAAATTTGCATCCTCACCTGGCTCCATCCCCCTAATTCATAAATAATACAAAGTCACTAATTGCTCCTTTCATTGTCAATTGCATTTTTAGCACTATATATCAACATCAAGTTTTAATCATATTTATGTAGTTCATTTCACATGAAATAATTGCTCATTTACACATAAACAATGCAATTTTACAAAGTGCCACTACTTAGTTACTGACGCACTAATAGCACACTAATGCACAATTGTGAATTGCAAGGTCAGTACCAATCAATGGAGCACAGTAGTAGCAAAACTACATTATACTCATTTAGTAATTTTGAGAAATTTCTCTAGTAATGCTTCTACACTATATGGCTCTATTGATGGTCTAACTTTGGCCCTTCACCAATCTTACTAATTTTTTAATAAGCAAAGCAAAACAAATGGTGGATAGAATTTCAAAAAAAAAAAAAAGTTAACTCGATATTTCAAATATATTAACTAAAATTTACTAAATATTTTTCAAAAAATATTAACTCAATATTCTCTATTTCAGTTTTACAAATGAACTAACAGTATACTGTTGCACACTTTGTGAATGAAAAGATCAATAACACTCAACACTTCTATTTTTTATCCTTCAAGGAAAGAAGCAAATTTCAGGAATAGGAATAGCCACAAGAAAGTTAATTTTTTTCTTCCGTAGGTCAAATGAGAGGCCATCACTTACCAAAAAGAATAAAGGAAATTGCAAGTAAAATAGTTCTTTTTGATCTGTCCATTCTTGTCAGACATAATCAATTACTCCCTTTATAACACCTGTAGCTCCAGATATAGTTAAAATACCAAAACGTGTCAGAGTTGTCAAAGTTGACTTTTCTTGATTCAAATTGCATTTCTCCTTTTACACTTCATATTTTATTCTCACCACTTTAATCATCTTCAATCATCCAAATATCTTTTCAATGCACTTCATTTGATGATTAAATCATTAAACCTACAAAATATGAAGTTTTTACCATAAAAATCAATAGAAATGCAATGTTAGCTACTTTAACATAAAATGTAGATTTTTGCCAAAATCTTAGTTATTTTAGTTATAAAACTAAATAATCAAACCAAAATTAACTAATAAAACACACTAAAAATATGTAAAATATATTCTTATCAACACCTTTCATATTTTTTTAATTTGTTAAACAGCTTAACTTATAAATAAACCTGTCACAATACTTAAACTTATCAATGTAAAAGTTTCATTACAATTCATTAATTTAACTACCATTAGATGCTTTTCTATATTTGTCAAAAAGATTCACAATATATTTTGCTTCAACATAGTCTTTCAACCAGGAAAGTACAAAGGGCATAGCTCAAACTGGAAGTGACTATAATTTTTTTTATCTCTATAGTAAATAACTGTTATTGCGCCACAACCCACCCACCACCCACCCCCTGAAAATGACCCAAAAAATAGAAAACAAAAAGAAACTAATACAAGAGAAATAGAAGAGAAAAATTATGGGGAAAAACATTGCATATTAGTCATGTTTACTTAATCTGAAAAATAATCAATAGAAAATTGCAGTTTATGTTAGGGTAGTTGCCTAAATTAAACCTTTAGTGAAAACTATCACCTATTAAACCCAAAATTTATATGACAATTATTAAGAAATAAATTAATGATAAAATAGCTGAACGTACTTGAATTTATATCGACAAACTGATATTTGAATATTCAAAGATATTGGGGTGGCCTTCCAGGTTAACACGTAATTACCAATATTTGAGAGAGCCCTTTGCTTTCTCTCTGGTATCTTTCCTGACGATGGATATCAGGGAAGAGCTATTTTGTAGTACTAGAAAATATGACAAATAGAATGCTACGTGTGACTTGGGGACCATAACCCTATTTATAGGTAACATTCCTGTTACCATTTGAAACCTATTTCAATCCATTATAGAAATAGGAACCCTTAAGTCTCTACACATTAAAGACCCATATCCTATTAGATACATTAAGTCCAAACCATATTTGATCCCTTTAATTGGACTTAATCTTATTTGACAGTTTGCATTACATAATGATTCACATATAAATCCAACATTGGATTGAGGATCCAACAATCTCCCACTTGGACTATATGTGTAAATTTATAATTATATTTTTCAATTAATCGTATGAGCTCAACTTTACTGTCATTACCACAATATATATGTAACTAATTCGGTCCATCAATCATACCAACATAGGATCAAAGCGGCATTCGTTACAATTTCGTAACTCGACCCATCAATGGTCACATATACTGATATAATTGAATGACATGAATCATGATGTGAATGTGTAGCATGAAAATTTCATATAATGTGATCATAACATGCCTATTTCTATCTGGTCCATCTTAAATTTTCATGAGATCAAACCATACTATAAACAGAGTGTAAAATAAATCTAAACTTTATTTATACATAAAATATTCTTAAATCATTAATAACTGAAAAGGTATCATGAGAGCATTTAAAATATCAAATTCCCACTAAAACTGTACATCAGTTAACAACATGACACCCATACGAGCAGTATGCTCATGAAATATTTTGAGTGGCAATCCCTTAGTAAGCGGATCCGTAATCATGGAGTTTATCCTGATATGTTCTATCGATAAGTGTCTACTATGTACTCTTTCTTTAACATTCAGGGACTTGATATCTATATGTTTAAATTCCGTCGAGCTCCTGTTATTATTAGAATATAGGACTGCTGACTTATTGTCACAAAATAATTTGAATGGTCTTTCAATACTATCCACTACACGTAATCCTGTGTCGAAATTTCGCAACCAAATTCTTTGGTTGGATGCCTCATAACAAGTTATAAACTCTGCAGCCATAGTAGAAGATGCTATGAGGGACTGTTTAGCACTCTTCCAAGATATGGCACTTCCAGCCAACAAGTAGATATAGCCTGACGTTGACTTCATAATATCTTGGCATCCAACATAATCGTAATCAGTATACCCAATGATCTCTAACTCATCTGACTTCCAATACGTGAGCATGTAATCTTTTGTTTTCTGTAAATATCGTAAGATCTGCTTGGTTGCTTTCCAATGATCTAATCCAGAATTGATTAAATATCTATCCAACATTCCAATAATATATGCAATATCTGGATGCGTATATATTTGAACATACATTAGACTTCCTACTACTGAAGTAGAAGGAATCTTTTGCATCTCTTTTTTCTCAAAAGCATTCTTAGGACACTGTTTAAAACTAAATTTGTCTCCTTTAGTCACAGGAGTGTCACCTGATTTACAATTTTGCATGCCATACTTTTTAAGATCTTTTTCGATATAACCTTTTTGTGATACTTCTAAAATACCCCGAGAGCAATCCTAGTGTATCTGTATGCCTAACACAAACGATGCATCACCAACATCTTTTATTTCAAAATTTTAGTTAGAAATTTCTTGGTTTCATGCAATAGACTAATATCGTTACTGGCAAGCAAAATATCATCAATGTACAATACCAGCAAAATATACTTGCTCTCACAGAACTTATGGTATATACAATTATCTGCTAAATTCATCTCAAAATCAAATGAGATGATCATTTAATGAAATTTGAAATATCATTGTCGAGACGCTTGTTTGAGCTCATAGATGGATTTTTTAAATTTGCAAATCATATTCTTTGGATCTCCTGATACAAAGATTTTTACACTATATAAATTGTCTCATCAATGTAACCACTGAGAAATGCTGTTTTTACATACATCTAATGTAATTCAAGATCGAAATGCGCCACTAATGTCATGATAATTTTACAAGTGTCCCTTGAAGAGACCGGAGAGAAAGTTTCTTTATAGTCGATATCTTCTTTTTGTGTAAATCCTTTGGCGACAAGACGAGCTTTGTATCTTTCCATATTGCCTTTCGAATCCCTTTTGATTTTAAATATCCATTTACAACCAATGGGTTTCGCTCTTTCTGGTAATGAAACAAGATTCCAAATATCATTGTCCTTCATGGATTTAATCTTTTCATTCATGGCATCGATCCATTTTTGAGAATTTAAATTTTTCATGGATCGACGGAAGTTGATTGGATAATCTTCCATCAATCTAGAGTCATCCTCATGTTCTTAGAGAAAAATAATGTAATTATCTGGGACTGCACTTCTCCTTTCTCTAGTGGATTTTTTTAATGCACTGGTTCTTGGAGAGGAATAGTTTGTTCTTCTATAAGAGTTTGTTTTTCGACATTGTCTTGATTTGTCATATCATGATCAAGTTCAGAAATAGGATCCTAAACAAGATCAATGACACATGTGAAAATATTAATATATTTCTCTCTAAAAATTCCTTACTGTATTTTCTCCCCCAAACTCGACATCTTCAAAAAATAGGGCATTTCCTGTCTCAAAAATTGATTTAGTTGTGAGATCATAGAACTTATAACCTCTGAATCTTTCAGAGTATCCAATAAAATAATAACTAATCATTTTTTAATCCAGTTTCCTTTCATTTGGCCTGTAAGGCCTTACCTCAACTGGATACCCCAAACATGTAAATGCTTTAAATTGGGCTTTTTCCCTGTTCAAAGTTCATAAGGGATTTGATAGTTGCTTTAGTTAGAACTCTGTTAAGAATATATGCTGCAGTTTAAGTGCTTCTCCCCAAAGTAATTCTGGTAAGATAGAATGACATATCATACTCCTTATCATGTCTTTAAGAGTTCTATTTCGTCTTTTGGCTACACCATTCATAGTGGGTGAACCCGGCATAGTGTATTGTGGGACGATACCGCATTCCTCTGGATATTTAGCAAATGGTCCAGGATGTTGTTCATCTGAACCGTCATATTTACCATAGTACTCACCATCACGGTCAGATCTGACGCTTTTAATTCTTTTGTTGAGTTGATTCTCAACTTCAGTTTTAAAATTTTTGAACACGTCCAAAAACTGTGACTTTTTAGAAATGAGATATATGTAGCCATATCTTAAAAAATCGTCTATGAATATTATAAAATATTGTTGACCATTCCAAACAGATGTAGAAAATGGCCCACAAATATCCATATGTATAAGTTCTAAGACATCTAAGGACCTATTGGCTTCAAATCTCCTTTTATTGGTTTGTTTCCCCTTTATACAGTTAATATAATCATCAAAATCTGTAAAGTTCAAGGAGTCGAGAATTTCATTTGATATAAATCTTTCCATTCTCCATTTGGAGATATGTCTCAATCTCTTGTGCCATAATGTGGCTGAATTCTCATTGGTTAATTTTCTCTTTACTCCTTTAGTACTCAAATGCAGAGATTTATTAAATGAGACAATTGTATCAATTAAATATAGATTATCGTAGTGCATTAAAGAACCAAAATCAACCAATTTTAAATCATGAAACAATTCAAATTTTTCATTTTCAAATGAACAAGAATAACCAAATTTTTCCAAAGCAGAAATAGAAATTAAATTACGTCGAAAAGACGGTACAACAAATGTCTCATTGAGATCCAAATAAAATCCGGTCTTTAATAATAATCTAAAAGTTCTAATTGCTTCAACTTGAACTGTTTTGCCATCGCTTACATAAATATATCTTTCATTATCATTAGGCTTTCGATAATTTAGGCAACCCTGCATAGACACACTAATATGAGTTGTTGCATCAGAATCTAACCACCATGTGTGTTTAGGTACAGAAGTTAAATTAATCTCAGAATAAACCAAATTAAGAAGCATACCTTTCTTAGCACGCCAAGGGTGATAGTTGGTGCAATGCGTCTTTTTATGCCCTTCACCTTTACAGAAGAAACAACTATTCTTTCCCTGATTATCTGATTTCTTTTGTTATTTCTTTTGTGGCACTATACCTGCAGCTCCTTTTTCCTTCTTTCTCTTAAGTCCCTTGCTTTTATTATTAGTGGTTGACACTAGATAGGCACTTTCTGTCTGATTTTGTTTCAACCTTTTCTCTTCCTCTACATAGTGTGAGATAAGTTCATTTAGAAGCCAAATCTCCTTTTGACAGTTGTAACTCACATTGAACTGGCTAAACTATGTAGGAAGAGAAATGAAAATCAAATGCATTAGTGACTCTTCAAAGAGTGTCAATTTAAGTGCACTTAATTTTGAAGTAAGATGAGACATTTCCATAATGTACTTTCTGATATTGCCTTTACCACTATATTTCATTGAAATTAGGCGTGTCAAGAGCGTACTAATTTTAGTTTTTTCATTATTGACAAACCTTTTTTCAATGTTCTAAAGGAACTCTTTAGCGGTTACTGTTGTTTCTGACATTATTCTTTGGTATGCTTCTAGAACGACCTATGTAATGATCATCAGACACAAGCGATTTGATCTCTTCTACCTCTCATTATTTCTCTTTTTGTCAGAGGTACTCTGATCTGTAAGAGGTGGGGGAGAATCATCCCTTAACTCAAGATCGAAATCCATTACTCTAAGTACTATCAAGAGATTTTCTTTCCAAAACTTGAAGTTTGTGCCATTCAACATAGGAATATTATTGATGTTGGTAGTAATATTCGTAAGATTATTTGCAACTGAACAGAAAACAGTAACTAATTAAAACAAACTCATATAAACCAAAATAATAATAAATTTAAATAAAGGTAACCTCATCTCAAGATACCGATATTCCATTAATATTTTATCTTTGAACAAAAATATTAACTTCTAAGTGATATCTTGGTGCAGTAATAAATACTAATAATAATAACATGTCAAAAAATAAATTTTTCTTTGGCCCAATTTATAAATCACATATAAAAATTTAAATAATTATCATGTATTTATTACCACAAGTGCACGTGTAATTTTATTAAATATTGACCTTCCTTTGGGCCGATCAATATTCATAAAATTACAAGTACCCAACTAGTTATATTTTAAAATAAATTAATTTTCATAATAGAGATCACTTTGGTGGCATATTATTTCGATTAATTTGTTCCAAAATATATATAATCATACCAATATTCAAATTTAAAAATTTAAAAATTTAAAAAAAAAAATTTTGATCAAAGTCAACTTTGGTCAACTCTGGTCAAAAGGTGGTCGAACCTGGTCAATCCAATCAAATCTGGTCAAACCAGTCAATTGAATCAAGACTTATTGGACCAAATGCCCATATCCATAATTTGACCTAATTTATTATTCAAGCCCAATTTTTTTTTCTTGAAGTCCATAAATACTTTATAAAATTATATATTTAGTGGATCAAACATATGGACTTTTGTAGGGCTTAAATGTCTCATCAACTTTATTAGGATTCACTTAAATTAAAGAAACCCTAATTTTCTTAATATTATTTCTCAAACGAAAAACAAGTCAAATAATCTAATTTAAGAGTCAAAATGTGAAAGTAAAAACGCAACCAATCGGTGAGCAATCAATGCCCTGAAGGTCAAATTATGACTTTCTGTCAGTGAACATGGAAGTCATATCATGACTTGTGTCGTCCAAGTTTTGTATTCATGTGATACAACCAAATTAAACAATCAAGAAAGCCTGATGCCAGAAACACGTGCCAACATCCAAATTTGTTTTTCTTTTACATACTAGATTATGTACAAGCATGGCATCGTGAATGAGACCAGAACCACAGAGTCAAAATTGAATTCACTTGTGCGGTAAAAGCAACCAAAATCATATTCACATATAATCAAAACAATGAATCAACTAGCAACCGAAGATTTGAACACATAACAATCATGTATTTAATAGCATCAGAGTCCGCAGCCAGTAGCCATGAAAAATAGAACCAATAGTAATAAATCTATGAATTACTAAAACAAAATTATTTCTTAATAATCAACCATATAGGCTCTGATACCACTTGTTAGGATGGTTGCCTAAATTAAACCTTTAGTGAAAACTATTACCTATTAATCCCAAAATCTATATTGCGATTATTAAGAAATAAATTAACGATAAAATAGCGGAAGTGTGCCTGGATTCATATCGACAAACTGATATTTGAATATCCAAAGATATTGGGGTGGCCTTCCAGGTCAACATGTAATTGCCAATTCTTGAGAGAGCCCTTTAGTTTCTCTCTAGTATCTTTCCTAACGATGAGATATCAG
The DNA here is from genome assembly GCA_036785865.1 of Coffea canephora. Lineage (NCBI taxonomy): Eukaryota > Viridiplantae > Streptophyta > Magnoliopsida > Gentianales > Rubiaceae > Coffea > Coffea canephora. The sequence goes on along the minus strand of CM071920.1, from coordinate 29,318,003 downwards.
GAAAGAGCTATTTTGTGGTACTAGAAAATATGACAAATAGAATGTTACGTGTGACTTGGAGACCATAACCCTATTTATAGGTAATATTCCTGTTACCCTTTGGAATCCTATTTCAGCCCATCATAAAAATATGAGCCTTTAAGTCTCTACACATTAAAGGCCCACATCTTATTAGATACATTAAGTCCAAATCATATTTAATCACTTTAATTGGATTTAATCTTATTTGACAGTTTGCATTACATTATTATTCACATATAAATCCAACATTGGATTAAAAATCCAATGTTGGATGAAGGATCCAACAGTTTATAGGTGTAATAAACTAGTTATTGGGTGTAATAGTTCAATCATATGGTGTAAGTTATTGGGTTACATGCTTCTACACATTGATTAATTGCAAGGTTATCAGGACATCCCATATGAGTCAAAAAAAAAATGGCAGATAGCATTTCAAAAAAAATTAACTCAATATTTCAAATATATTAACTAGAATAGGGGAGAACCTATATGAATTAGGGAACAACTTTAATACCTTAACTTTGGCCATGAGATTCCTTCTTGGACTTTCTAGATCCACCTTCTATTCTTTGCTTGGAAGTTCAATTTTATTACTTGCTTTCAATATTTCTCTCCTCCATTTTTTCCACAGATCCATGGGGGAAGGGAGAACATGAAGTGAAAAATTTCATACACTCCAGTGAAGATAGGGGAGAAGAAGAAAGCCAAACACAAGAAGAGGTATATCTCCCACAATTGGAAATATTATGCTCCATTTTTTAACCGATTCATGGGAGTTGGAAGAAGATAAAGAGGGATATTTTGCACACTCTAATGGAGACAGGGGAGAAGAAGATGAAGCACAAAACTGAAATCTTTCTCCAACAATTTGAACTATTGCCATTTGTCTATGAAAATTGAAAATTCGTTGGACTCTTCTTCGATTAATTAGAACATGCAGACTATTAATCCTGACGGAAGCACCAAGTCCATTTGTCGATTATTTTATTTTTTCAATTTTTTATTGTAAAACGACGTAATTTTGCAGGTTTATTTAAGTTGCTTGTGTACTTTGATCCTAACCGTTAATAGGCTGACTTTTTACCCTGACCATGAAATTACTACAAATGGAATTTGTGAGGCCCACTCACATTGGAAAGAGCCCTAATTAGATACCCCTCAGAGTTTTAGAAAGATTATTTTTTGCCTAACTTTCCATATCTCCGTGCATACAGAGGGGATTAATCTAAAGAGGGACGCCTCTGCTGAGCCTAAAGAATTGATCCACAAAGTGTCAAGATAAATTGGCAGAGATGAACCGGAAGGTGTCGAATTAAGGAGTTAAGACTCTAAAACACCCTAGACCTAAGTATGCGAACACTATATATGGTGCTCAGTCAAAGAACATAACAATAACAAAAGAGTAATTAAATGTTCTTGTTGGTTATACTGTATCTTCATGTTTCCTGAGGCCCATCGAAGTTATAAACTCGGGTATATCAAATCTAATAATGTAGTTACAAGTTAGTAATCAAGTCAAAGCTTTTTGTGTTACAAAAAGTGGAAAACTCGCAGCTATGTAGTTTCAATTAGTTTGACAAAGACAAAAATTGAAACAATATCAAACCATGATTTAGATAGATTGTCTAAAAAGAAAGGAATACGACCTCAACAACAAAATTTTACCCATTAGGAACTTTAAAAGAAATGGACATTCAATATGAATTAAAGTTATCTACTAATTATGTAAAACACTTTATACAAACAGGTCTATGTTGGAAATGTCAACAGTAGACAGAGAAGATACATTGTAAATCTAGACCTACTTGTGTAGAAATAATGCTGACAGAAAATCCATGCAATATTCAATAAGAAAAAAAAAAAACTCGTCAAAAGGTTTGACGACAGAATAGCACTAATATAGAGCAGACTAGGATCAATTCCATTGTGGCATCATTGCAAATCAAGATCAATCAAATTCTCTCCATTTGAATGGCATTATTTGATTGATTTTATAATATTATTACAATTATTGATATTATTACTAGGATCAATTCTGCTGTGTCACGAGAGCTACTTCATGAGCATTTTCTAGCATTGCCATATTCGTTTGCTTCATGGGAGGAGTTTCAATGTTTTTTGGCTGGTCGATCGAGGGTTATCTTGGCGAGGCCAGTCAAGTGGACTGCTCCCTCAAGGGGGTACAAGTTGAATTCCGATGGTTGCTCTAGAGGAAACCCAGGGAGAAGCGGAGGAGGAGGAGTGGTGCATGATTGCAATAGGAATTTCATGTTTGGATATTCTTGCTTGTTTGGCCCACTGACAAGCTTACACGCGGAGCTCAAAGCAATGGAGTTTGGAATTCAACAGTGCCTCTCTCGAGGCTTTTTGGATTTGCATATTGAGTTGGACTCTCTTGTTTTAGTTTAGATGATTCAGGGTGTATGCTTATGCACATGGTGGCTGCAGAGAGAGTTGCAGGAGCTTCTTTGGTCTCAGAATCATTTCCAAGGCATCTCACACTGTTTTAGGGAAGCGAATAGACCGGCTGATAGGTTGGCAAATCATGGTGTTGATACGGAGAGGGATTGTTTGTTTCACAGCTTTGTGGAGTTGCCAAGCTTGGTTCAAGGTTAAATTCGACTGGATTGGCTGGGATTCCCAAGTTTTAGGCGGAGAGTCCGTTAGGTTTTATTGTTGTTCTGTTTAGTTGAACATGCATGTAATTGATGCTGGGTTAAATAAATAAGTGGGGCTGGCATCCTCCTCGAGTTTGAGGTTTGCCACAAAAAAAAAAAATTTTCGATGTGAGTCATAAAAATTAACTTTGGATAAATGTAACATTTGCCCCTATATAAATAAATGAGTCAAATGCCCAAAACCCCATGTAATTTGTTGAATGTGCAACCACGGAAGGATTTAGGGGAGACAGGTAGGAGCAGCCACCCCTCCCATTGTTTTCTAAAATCTGTATAGGCCCCCAAATTTATACATTAAGTTTTAATTTTTAAAGCAAATTTTATCACTTTGGCCCCAACATGTTTATCATTATCACTTTTAAATATCCTAATTTCTCTTTGTGAAAATATCAACTCTTAGTTTCCTTATTTAGCATATGATAAATACAAAATTAATCTTTGCATATTGTTAGGATTTGATATAACTATTAAATATCAGCTAAGAAATCGTCTTTAATTTCTACTTATAAATACTTCCTCTAGTAATCCAACTCTTAGATTTCTTGTATTACTATCGATATCACTTTAATGTTCATATATGATTAGTAGTTAGTATATTTCTTATGATACTAAATTGACTTGAACTTAAAAAATGATTTAGGAATATTAGTCAAAATAAACAAGAAAAATATTTGACTTTTGTCTCTCTGATCAAGCAGCAATCTTCCAACTCCATTAAATCTATTTCAAGCATTGAATATTCGCGAAACTCCACTTTTTGAAGGCAAGTTTTTTTTCATTGTAAAATTTCTTCTATTACATTTTACATTTTAGTTATTGATTATTAAAATTTTATTCCAAGTTTGAAATTTAAAATTTTGTAATAAACATTAATTTGTAATATATTTGACTGTTCACCTTCCTAAACGAAATTCCTATTTTCATCGCTGTGTTCAACTTACCTATTTATGATATAGAACTATAATTTAATCCTCGTGATTTGTGAACTTTTGAAGTGGGGGTTTCTTTTCTAAATCAATAATCTTCAAAATATTTTTCCCCTAATAATAGCAAAATTTGTATTAGTATCTCAAATCCCAGTTCAGCCACTCTCTCAGCAGCTTGAAGGAGACATTTCAAAAGACATAAGAAACGAACTCTGTAATCTTCCTTTCACTATAACAAAAAGTAGATAATTTAATTTCCTAACAACTAACTAACATCATTGAACTGCAGAATTAAAACGTTTTACCACTTTTGCCAATTTGAACAAACTCATTGTGAACCAACAAAGCCCAATTTCTCTCCAAATCACGTGCTTTCTATTCCTGAAGATATGGACCAATGCTAAACTATGATTTGCGTGTGTTTTATCTTGCGCCAAAAGTGATAACATGTAAGTCAAGTCATTATTTTTAGGTCCAAGAGACCCAATTTAACTGATAAAAATATTAGTAAAAGCCATGAGATCACTGGCTGGCTTCTCAAAAACTCTTCCTTTTCCTTTCTCCTTATAAAGCTTAAAATCTCAGTTGCACCATCATCTTTGTGTTGAAAAAAAATACTCTTTTACTAAATAAAGTTGCACCAAAGGTGTGTTGATCACGAATGTAGACACCAAATTTTTGATTTGTTAACTTTATTTGTTCGATTAATTTAATCTTAACTTTATTTGTTTCAAATCTAGGGTTTTTCTTTATTTTTGTTTTATTTTATTTTTATTTTTATTTTGTTCTAGTTTATTTTATTGTTCATTTTGGGTTTTCATACTAAATTTCAGAAAAAAAGGAAAAAAAAGAAAAAAGAAGAAAAGGGAAAAGAGGAAAAAAAAGAAAAGAAAAAGAAAAATCTTAGCTTTGTTGTCTTTTATTCCTCATTTTGTTCATTTTATCCAATTTTATTGTTTGTTTTTCTTTGCTGAATATTATTTTTAGTTTTATTAAATTATTATTTAAAAAAAAACTGTTTCATTACAGAGGCCATCGGATGGCCAAGAAAAGGTTTTGAGAGGAGATTGATTGCTAGCCATTGAGAGCAGGGTTTTAGGGTTGTGAACTTGATATAAAAAGCTGGAATTAAGCCGCAGCCAAAGGGGGGAGGTTTTTAGAAAGCAACAAAAAGAAAGGGAGAAAGGGAGAAGGGATCCAGGTTGACGACAAGAGAAAAAGGGATACAGAAAAGAGGTGATGGTTTAGAGGAAGGATTGAGGGTTGACGGCTGAAAAGGTGTGGAAAAGGAAAGAACGGCTGGACGAGAGAGGAGAGAACGGCGAGAGTTTCTGGGCAGAGAGAGGAGAGAAAATCAGAGGAAGAGGGAACTTCAGTGAGAGAAAAGAACGAGAAAGAGCGGAGAAAAGCAAGAAATGGTTCGGCTGTGTAAGGCAAGGAAAGTTACGGGCTTTGGGGCAAGCAGTTCAGCCGTGAGGGTTTAGAAGGAAGAAAGAAAGAATAATCGAGAGCTGGAAAGGAGGAGCTACTCCATCAGAGCAAAAACAAAAACATTTCGTGGATCTTCGTCCCCAGAAACAGCGTGCTTGTCCTGAGGTAAATTCAGTTTTGTTTCATGAAGGCTTGAGTTCATCACACCCGTCTAGTTATTTCCTTGCGCATGCACCTGTTAGTTCGTCTTTCTGTAGTTTCTGATGCTTTTTGAGAAGTTCATGTGTATTTCAAAGCTTTAGGACAAGTAGATGTTCAATGATTAAATGGTTTGGCTAAAAAGGCAGCAACTTTCGATGAATCTAGTTTTTGTTTGCCGCAAGTTCCTTTCTTTTCTGCATTTTCTGTGATTAGCGACATGGCTAGATCGTCTGGAAATGGGAAATGTTATGAGGGTCGTGTGATTTTAGATGGGTTGAAATCATTACGGTGGGTTTTGTCTATTGTGAAGCTTGTCTGAGTTTTCTTTTCTTCTTCGCACAAGGAGACTTAGCTTTGATTGAAATTGCTGCATAAGACATTTGTGTGTGTGTAGATGTCAAATTGCTGTTGCCATGAGAATGAGTGGTGTTTACATGGGTTTTTGTTTCAAACGAAACTTTGGTCCCTTTCGGTTTCATGGTGTGGCGACTGCCATTCATACAGAAATTCTGTTTTTCCCACCTACTGTTTCCATGTTTACTCGATGGTATCCTCTTGCTGGGTTGAGCAGTTTATCTTGAGTTCATAAAGTCAAGAATTTGGCCTGGGTTTGGAGGACAGAAGCTTGGGGTTTGTGTCAGTTTGGTTGCTGGGTTTCTTTGAGTTTTTGTGTCAAAATATCTGTTTGTGTTTGAGCTGCAAAATTTGCAGCAGAACAAAGGCTGCTGCATTTTCTTAGTTGTTTTCTTCTCAAACGACTGCTCACTGGGTTTCTGCACCTAAATTACTATTTAATCTTGTATGCGAAGGGGGGAGTGGAAGTTTGGTGCTGGAGTTTGCATGTTTGGGTCTCAAACACTTGAACTATGACCAGATAATTGCTAAAAATGAACAAACCAGGACTTGCCGAACTAGTTTCATATGTTTCCAGATCTTTCAACTTGTCGAATGCATTTCATTTTTTGCACTGGATCTTGCTAAGTTTTCTATTTGTTTGGATGATGGTTTGCTGCCTAGTTTAAAGCCTTGTGTTTGGGTTTGAAATCTGAACTGGAGAAACAAGTTGTGTGTTTGGGTTCTGTTTAGTTGCTGATGGCTGAATAAGAAAAATTGCATAAGCTTTTCTCACGTTATTTTGCTGCATTAGTTTCATGTTTCATTCGGCAACAGCTTACAAGTTGGTTTCATCACTTTGTTTGTACATTTAAATCTTGTGTTTGATTTAGTTGATAATTGATAGTTAAAATCTTGGTTTGGTGAATTCGTTTGCATGATGAAATGGATGAAAGGTTGTAGCTGAAATTTGCAGAAACCAGCAATGAGAAAGGAAGCATTCTGCGTGTTTTGCATGAAAATCTGCATGAAAATATTCTAAAAATTGCAGTCTAGTCCCTTGTTTCTTGGATAACTCAACTAGGGCCCAATTAATTGAATAATTTCATCAATTTGGTCCTTGGCAGCTTTAATTTTTGCAACTTTGCTTCAATTAGCCATCATGCTTTGTCTAAAATGCACCTAATTCACAATTTTAAGGTTTTTATGACCAAGTGAGCTTGTGTTTGCATATTTTCTTTAATTTTCTCAGTAAAAATGATGTCTTGACCCTTTCTTTACTCTTGGACCTTTGAAGCGCCTAAAATGTTTAATTGGGTTTGAATGGTTGATTAATGCTTGCAATTGGGTCCTTGGTGGGTCCCTTTCTTGGAAACTATGCATTATTTGATTTCAATTAAGTTACAAATTGAGTGGGATTTGGTGACTTTGTTATACTTTACTATTTGAGGTGCCTTGACCCTTTTTATTGTTTTGAAGCCATTTTTCTTTCATTTGGATACCATTCCAAGGGAGGTATAATTTGTTTTATCTTTTTTGTCTCTCCCCTATGTGATCCAACGTGTTAAGTGAGAATTGCATGTCTACTTGCTTCCCTTGCCTTTCCTTAATTCCTTTCATTTATTTCATTTTACCTTTTCTTTTTATTTAAGTTATTCTTTATGGGGTATGTGTACACCTCTTGGCTTGTAATAGATAGGGCTTGGAGAGCATTTTGTCCATTTTTTCCCTTCCCCTTTTGTTTTAGTTAGCAAATGTAATAGGTTCATTAGCTTGATTGCTTGCTTTTGTTGCTACATGTTAATTTGCTTTATTAGGCTCTTGCATTTAGTCGAGCATGCTAAGTGTTATGTGCTACATGTGATTTATGTGTTTATTTGCTTTATTAGCCTTTACATGATTTATTTGAGTTAATGAATGTGTGACGTCACCGTGGCTAGTCCAACGCTGGCCATGGTCTTTCCCCTCGAGCTCTCGCAAGTCCAATGCTTGTGAGAGAATTTTAGAAAAGGGCAAGTCCAATGCTAGACCCAATAGGTTGTCCCCTCTCGTTAGTACATACTTGCATGTTTCACTACATTTCATGCATTTTCCTTAGTTTTTCTAGCATTTGGCATGCCCCTCCAACCCTTTCCCCTTCATTTTAGGCTTTTACATCCTCATGCTAGTTATAGGGTACATTTGCTTGAGGGTCCCCTTTCGATAAGGGAAACGAGCGAGTGTGGCTACAAAATAGCCTTAGCACGCTAGTTCTCTCTTCTAATCAAAGGAAAAATCAAAGTCGTGAAATTAGGAGTCATTCCCGTACCTGACTTGATGCATTCCTCTAGGTTCCTACATTCTCATTTTTATCATATCACTTTTCTCACTTTCCTTATCCACATTCTTTCACTACTTATATTTTTCTCAATCCACATGCCATGTTTGCATATTTTTCTTCTTTATCATTTATTTTCTATCTCATAAATTGCACACAATTGCACTTATATGTATCTACTATCATATTTTCATCCATTTGCACACAAACACCTTTATTTTCTCAATTGGCACACTTGTACTTTTCTTACATTCGCACACTTGCACTTTCTTTACATTTGTACACTTGCTTTTTTCTTACATTTGCACACTTACACTCATACTTGAATCTTCATTTGCATTATTCATGACTTCTATGAGGGCTTTCCTTACTAGCTATCACAATTCATGTGGTTGGGACCAAAAAATCTCATAAGAAACATTTTAGATTTAGGATTACATTTGTTTTCATGTCCGTTAGTCACATCCAACATGCAACGCATATTTTGGATAGAAGAATTAGGAAAAGTGGGGCTAAGTCACGCAACTAGCTTTGGCTAGGGTAAGGGAGTGTCGTACGCTTTGCCTTTGCCTTCTCCCCTTATCAAATGTGACCCCCGATCCCTTTCTTTGGTTACGTTGACCTAAAAAGTTCTTTAAAAGGGTTTGTTTACTTTTTTCTTTCAAAAAAAAATCATTTTTGGGTGACTTGGTACACCCTAACTCTATACCAAGTGGCGACTCCATTTTTCATTCAAAAACCCTTTTTGAACTATATTTTTGGCCAAACCGTCGCATTTCACAATCCCACGGCCTTTTATTTTCACTTTCACACACGTTCACATACATATCTCACACACTACTCACATACTATTTCAAAAAGTGGGGCGCGACAGATTGGCGATTCCACTGGGGAACTTCCTAAGTGGGTCCAAGCATTTGATTTAGCTATTCTTTTCCTTTTTTTCTACTCTTTTTATGTATAGCATTTGGATATTAGGGTTGCATTTTCCATTTTAGAACTTTTTGCCTCGCGCGCGTATCAAACTATTCCCTCACTCACGTATGTATGATTGGTTGTTTTGATGTATGTTGTACTTGTTTTATTCCGCGCTTTGCATTGCATTTGGGTGGGGGGGGACATTACCCTAGAACCTCGCGTTGGTTCTCGATCCTTCCCCTCCAAACGAGCACTAGCATGCGTGCATACGCTTTAATTTTTACCACTCATTTTTTTTCCTTTTAGTGGCTTGTTACGCCACTCCACTCTATTAGGATTTTAGGCGACTCACTTGGACGTGTGAGCGCGACACGATGTGTGCGTAACATGATCCGAGGGGTCACTCAATCTTTCATTTTAAACTTTGGGTTCATAACCTTTAATTTTTAGTGGAAGATTGAGGATTTTTGATAGATTCACTCATGACATGTAGCCGTGACACGATGTGTGCGTAGCAATGTCTGGGGAATCGCTCGAGCCACCGACAAAGAACCTTGGGATTGATGACCATTGATTTCCAAGTCTGAAGGCTCGGGGACCTAAAACCTATCGAGTCTAAATGCATTAGTGTGCCAATACCTCATGCATCCATGATAGCTTGCCTAGGGTAGAGTCTGCCTTACCTTATTAGGGACACTATTCACGAGGGGAGGGGTCCAACCCTTTTTTCCCTCCTATTGCTTTATTTTTTTTGTGCTGATTGCTTTATCTCATTGCTACAATGTGTTATGTGTATTTATCTGGCTGAACTAACTTTTCTCGATTTTGTGTCTCCATTGCATTCCTAAACCCTAGCAAATAAGAGGTCTGGCATGACATTCTTTTAAAACCTACCTTTGTAGATAGGTTATTGCACGTTTAAAGATTTTGGTATATTGCATTCATAGATTAATAATTGCATAGCATTCTAAGCCTATCTTGGCGTATAAAAGGTCCCTTTAGGTTATAATATCATGTTTTATCGCTTTAATAAACTGGCATCATGCATAAACCCTAGAAAGGGAATGCCATTTAGGCGATCCCGTGTTAGGAATAAACCACCCTGTGTCTCGGATATATAATCCAAGGAGACTTGCACGTTTATATTTTGTACCATCCGAAGGGGTAGTGCACAAGATAAGGTAGGATCCGATCATTTTCACAAAGTGATTTTTGGAATATGAGCGTCTAATAATCACCTTTTGGCCATTTTATCAAAATTGGTAAAAATCCCTTGCTTAAAGGACATTAATTGGAACATTCACCAATATTTCCTCACTGATGAGACGATAAATAAACTGAGGCCAAAATTTGATTTTAGAAGGTTCATAGACTAATGCATCGCAATAAGTCGTCAATTCCATCCACTGGACTATTTTATTCACCAATTACATCCAGTCCATTTTATCAATTTGATCCATTTTTAGGGCAAGCTAGTCGGTTTTAAATTCATTTGACCAGTTTACCGTTTTTAGGGTGATCTAATCAATTTTGAATAAATCATCCGATCCATTTGACCAATTTACCTATTTTTAGGGCAATTCGGTCGATTTTGAATAAATCATCCTTTCACTCGATCGGTTTGATCAATTGATTTTATTCAATTCATTTGATTAGTTTAATTCATTTTTAGGGTTATCCATTCACTTTTCAATAAATAATCAAATTTCATTCAATGAATTTGACCATTTTTTCCCTTTTGACACATCATGCGTTGATCCAAATAAGCAATTCATTTGGATTTTGTCATCATTTTTTAGGACGAATGTTTCTTCTCACTCCAAATTGGCAAATTTTTTTTTTTATCATTTTTCACTCAATCAATTGATCGGATTCATCAGGTATGGTATAGTGCCTACCTTAGAGGATTGCATTTTCATGCTAGGCCTACCCTTGGCATAAAAAGGGTTCCCCCATAGGACATGCATACCGATTTTTTATTCTTGCTTACTGATTCTGGGTATTTTTCCTTTTTCCTTTTGTTTTTCCCCTCCCCCTGCATTCATAAAAATATTTCAATAAAGGGAAAATACCTTTCTATATCTGATAACAATTTTGATCTGATAAAGTTTAAAAATTACAAGTATTACTTGATTCTTAGGCAGGCCCTACAACGTGAATTCGAAAATTCATCTGAAAGCGCTCGTGCAAAACATCTAAGGGATTTCATTGCTCAAAGAAAAAGGAGATATTAAGTGAGAAAATGTGTATACATGTGCAAAGGAATTTTGTAGAATTGCTTTTAAATTTTTCAAACATTGGCAATAATGAAGCTTTTGTTCAGACAATTATTTGTTTTGTATGATACTCGTGTACATTTCATTCTTTATTGAGGTCATTAAGAGATTTCATGATGAATTTTAAGAAATAAGACCGAATTGAGAGTTTTTCAACCTCCAGCCTGAAAATTCGCAAGTGTATGCTTTCTAAAATTCTTGTGTACACTAGATTGGTGATTCGAGCTACACAATAAGAGTGCTCAAAATTAAAAGAGATCACTCAGAAGGCCTATGAGATGCCTTTCTCCTTCACTTAACCCCAAAATAAAATCAGTCACATTGATTGATGAATTGCAAGTTGGGGCAATCTTTGCTTGAGAAATGTCCACTGTGTCTAATTATATTCAATTCACATCTAAGTGAAAGCAAAAATGTGCATTATTCTTGTTTGTTTTGAAAATTTGGAATGATACTTCGAGCATTCTTTTCTCTATCTATACACATTTTATCATTTGCTCTCCCATTTGAGCCTTTGAAAGAATAATTTCGTCTCAAATAAGAGCCCTAATGATCACTACCCTTCATTGGAAAATTTTCAAATATTAAAAGAGGAATGGATTTTCAATGACCATTTCACTACTTTGGTTGTCATGAGGTGTAAGAATGATACTTTGGCCGTCATTTCTACAACCTAAACATTGATCATCCCTTGCATCCTCATTTGAGCTAAAATTGGTGGTTCTTTTCGAGTGCACATATGATCGCACCCCACATTGGGGAAGGAGATTGGGGAATTTTGAAAAAGAAAAAAAGAAAAAGGGAAAAGCAAAAATGCTAGAATAAGGAGGGAACCGCAAATTGGGGAAATTTGATTCCACTTGGGGTCCAATTTTGAAAAAAAAGAAAGAAAAGGAAGAGTTTTGTCCGCGTGGATCGCCTATGTTTCACAAATATGGATGAACAAAGGTCTTCCTCAGTCAGTTAATTCAGATACATGCCAGAAATTTCGCATTAAGGAAAGTTTCCTCTCAGAGTTATTGTAAGGAACGGAATACAAGTCAGGTCATTTTCTTTTTCCAATCAAACATTCTATCCCTAGTCATCCCTTTTGAGCCTTCAGAATAAAATACTTCATTTGGCAACCCCTGAGAATCGCAAACCCCACACTGGGGCAAGTTTGAGTTGGAAAAGAAAAAGTTTCAAGAAGTGAAAAGTGATAATGCAATAAAATCAAAAGCAAAAGAAGAAAAGAGAACCTCAGTTCAAAAATAAATTGGGGCAAATTTTGTGAAAGTTAAAAAAATGGCAGAAGGCCGAAAAATCGAAAGAAAATGAAAGAGAAAAAGCCTCAATTGAGTACAAGTTCTGGCAAATTTTGATTTAACCCTAAAATAAGGTTGGCACAACAATGCGATCTCAGATTACTTAAACCACTCTTGAAATCTGCCTTCAAGTCTTAACTTTTCTAAACACCCCACCAGACCCCATTACAAAAGCTGAAAGTCCTGACTTCTGTTCTTTGGAATGGCCCTGTCAAGAAAATTTCTGATGTCGGAAAATTTTGGCTGTATTTCTGAATTGCCTGAGTATGGGGTTGACGCTGCTCACCATGTGAAAACCCACCAGGTCGAAGAAAATGAAGAAAAGAGGCAAAAAGAAACAAAGCAAGCAAAATGAATGCAAATGAAATGCAAAAAGATTCGATGCTGAAGTCCCTATTAAGTGATGATCACCATATTTAAGATCTTTGAGTTCAAAATAGGGGCAATTTTGGAAAAATACGATTTTCGGTGCAATGTCCTTGAAAATCATTCCTTTAACTATAGTCTTCAAGCCACATTACAAGCCCATAAAAGTCCATCGTTGACTTATTCCTTCATGACAACCCAAAGTGAGGATTATGCTCATAAGAAATCCATCGATCACTCATGATCATAAGGGTATAACCAGTTCTCACATATTTAGCTATCGTTTCCATCCATATTGTTGTAAGCCTATAAAACTCATATGTGGACTACGTTTTTTTAAGAAATAAGGGTGACAAACGCTTTGCTTTTACTAAAATGTGATGTTGAATGCATTACAATTTTGGGCACAAGAACCAGACAAATCTTGACCTCTCATTTTCCTTGGCCACCTCAAATCAAAATAAAGTCACTTGATTGGTCCTGAAGATGAACCAACTGGAAATTGTGACCCATTACCCAAAACATCGATGCTAAGTGAGGAAAAATCTTTTAATTTGGCATTATATTGAGAAATTCATCATGAAATTTTCTGTGTGAGTTTTAGCAAGACGTTCAAATTTCTTCACATTATATAGGAACCACAGTTTCTTACTTTGTTCAAATAAATGGAAAGGCATCCAAATCAATTTTTGCAATCAAATGGGCCCACACTGGGGCAAAATTTTTATTTGCAAGATTTCGCAAAATAAGCCCACACTGGGGCAAATTTTTTATTTGCAAGATTTCGCAAAATAAACCACACACTGGGACAAATTTTTTATAGTCCAATTGAGGATTCCGTTCAATAATCAAATAATGCATTTTTCAGATCAATCACGCTGTTTCTTTTCATGAAATTCAAGTGCATGTCATACTTTGGTAAGCCCCCTGTGCAGGTATCCATGGCTGAAATCGACGAAGGAGCGTAAGTCAAAATCTTACGAATCAAGGCTTTAAGGAGAAGCAACCACGCCGTAATGCAAATCAATTGATCAGTTTAATAATTGGTGGAAATTGGGGCAAATTATTTTGAAAAATTCTCTCGAAAAATCAGAAAAATTCAAAAATCAAAAAATCAAAAATCAAGTTCAAATTCTTGTTTCTTGGAAAATCAAATTTAATTTCTAGTTTTTGACAAATCAAATTCAATTTCTTGACCAATTGGATGGCATGACTGGGTCTTATCCCACTGACCATTCACAAACTTCACAAAAGTTATGTTGGAACTGGGTTTTATCCCGCCAACCTCGGCAGAACTGGGTTCTATCCCGCTGACCGTTTATATCACGTTGGAACTGGGTTTTATCCCGCCAACCTCAGCAGAATTGGGTTCTATCCCGCTGACCGCTTATACCATCTTGGGCCTGGATTTTGTGCCGCCAACATCACAAAGTTCACGTTGGGCTGGAATTTTGTACCACCAACTAAGGCAGGCTCGGATTTAATCCCACTGACCAATTCATCACACTGGGGCAAATCTTCGGATAATTTTTCGAGCTAGTCATACACAGTCTCTTCATACATACCAGCATTTCTTTTATTCTGCCACTAGCTGTTGGGTCAGTCCCACTAGTGAGCACTTTTTTTACTCCGCCACTAGCCGTTGGGTCAGTCCCACTAGTGCGCATTTCTTTTGCATCGCCACTAGCCGTTGGGTCAGTCCCACTAGTGCGCGTTTCTTTTATTCTGCCACTAGCCGTTGGGTCAGTCCCACTAGTGCGCATTTCTTTTATTTCGCCGCTAGCCGTTGGGTCAGTACCACTAGCGTGCCTTTCATTTGCACTGCCACTAGCCGTTGGGTCAGTCCCACTAGTGCGCATTTCTTTTATCTCGCCGTTAGCCGTTGGGTCAGTCCCACTAGCGTGCCTTTCATTTGCACTGTCACTAGCCGTTGGGTCAGTCCCACTAGAGTGCCTTTCATTTTCACTGCCACTAGTCGTGGGTCTGCCCCACTAGTGTGCATTTCATTTTCACCGCCACTAGCCGTGGGTCAGTCCCACTAGTGTGCATCATGATTTTAAATTTTATTCGGATCAGTCCCATGATTTATGTTTTATTCGGGTCAGTCCCATGATTTTAAATCTTATTCGGGTCAGTCCCATGATTTTAAATTTTGTTCGGGTCAATCCCGTTTTAAATTACTATTCGGGTCAATCCCGTTTTAAATTTCCTGTTCGAGCCAGTCCCGTTTAATTTCCTGCTCGGGTCAGTCCCGTTTACATTTCTGTTCGGGTCAGTCCCGTTTAAATTCTTGTTCGGGTCAGTCCCGTTTTAAATTCCTGTTCGGGTCAGTCCCGATTTTTAATTTTCTTGCCTGGGTTAGTCCCATTTCAAAAGTTTGTCAAAGGGGTCAGTCCCCATTTCTAAAGCGTCCATCGTTCGAGACGTTTTCACAGCCAAATAACGCAGGTGAGTATTTGGTGTCTATTTCTTTGTGTCAAGTTTTTCCAAAACTCAGACAAAAATGGGCAAACTGGAGACACCAAATTTTTGATTTGTTAACATTATTTGTTTGATTAATTTAATCTTAACTTTATTTGTTTCAAATCTAGGATTTTTCTTTATTTTTGTTTTTTTTTATTTTTATTTTGTTCTAGTTTATTTTATTGTTCATTTTGGGTTTTCATACTAAATTTCAGAAAAAAAGGAAAAAAAAAGAAAAAAGAAGAAAAGGGAAAAGAGGAAAAAGAAAGAAAAGAAAAAGAAAAATCTTAGCTTTGTTGTCTTTTATTCCTCATTTTGTTCATTTTATCCAATTTTATTGTTTGTTTTTCTTTGCTGAATATTATTTTTAGTTTTATTAAATTATTATTTCAAAAAAAAAAACTATTTCATTACAGAGGCCATCGGATGGCCAAGAAAAGGTTTTGAGAGGAGATTGATTGCTAGCCATTGAGAGCAGGGTTTTAGGGTTGTGAACTTGATATAAAAAGCTGGAATTAAGCCGCAGCCAAAGGGGGGAGGTTTTTAGAAAGCAACAAAAAGAAAGGGAGAAGGGATCCAGGTTGACGACAAGAGAAAAAGGGATACAGAAAAGAGGTGATGGTTTAGAGGAAGGATTGAGGGTTGACGGCTGAAAAGGTGTGGAAAAGGAGAGAACGGCTGGACGAGAGAGGAGAGAACGGCGAGAGTTTCTGGGCAGAGAGAGGAGAGAAAATCAGAGGAAGAGGGAACTTCAGTGAGAGAAAAGAACGAGAAAGAGTGGAGAAAAGCAAGAAATGGTTCGGCTGTGTAAGGCAAGGAAAGTTACGGGCTTTGGGGCAAACAGTTCAGCCGTGAGGGTTTAGAAGGAAGAAACAAAGAATAATCGAGAGCTGGAAAGGAGGAGCTACTCCATCAGAGCAAAAACAAAAACATTTCGTGGATCTTCGTCCCCAGAAACAGCGTGCTTGTCCTGAGGTAAATTCAGTTTTGTTTCATGAAGGCTTGAGTTCATCACACCCGCCTTGTTATTTCCTTGCGCATGCACCTGTTAGTTCATCTTTCTGTAGTTTCTGATGCTTTTTGAGAAGTTCATGTGTATTTCAAAGCTTTAGGACAAGTAGATGTTCAATGATTAAATGGTTTGGCTAAAAAAGCAGCAACTTTCGATGAATCTAGTTTTTGTTTGCCGCAAGTTCCTTTCTTTTCTGCATTTTCTGTGATTAGCGACATGGCTAGATCCTCTGGAAATGGGAAATGTTATGAGGGTCGTGTGATTTTAGATGGGTTGAAATCATTACGGTGGGTTTTGTCTATTGTGAAGCTTGTCTGAGTTTTCTTTTCTTCTTCGCACAAGGAGACTTAGCTTTGATTGAAATTGCTGCATAAGACATTTGTGTGTGTGTAGATGTCAAATTGCTGTTGCCATGAGAATGAGTGGTGTTTACATGGGTTTTTGTTTCAAACGAAACTTTGGTCCCTTTCGGTTTCATGGTGTGGAGACTGCCATTCATACAGAAATTCTGTTTTTCCCACCTACTGTTTCCATGTTTACTCGACGGTATCCTCTTGCTGGGTTGAGCAGTTTATCTTGAGTTCATAAAGTCAAGAATTTGGCTTGGGTTTGGAGGACAGAAGCTTGGGGTTTGTGTCAGTTTGGTTGCTGGGTTTCTTTGAGTTTTTGTGTCAAAATATCTGTTTGTGTTTGAGCTGCAAAATTTGCAGCAGAACAAAGGCTGCTGCATTTTCTTAGTTGTTTTCTTCTCAAACGACTGCTCACTGGGTTTCTGCACCTAATTTACTATTTAATCTTGTATGGGAAGGGGGGAGTGGAAGTTTGGTGCTGGAGTTTGCATGTTTGGGTCTCAAACACTTGAACTATGACCAGATAATTGCTAAAAATGAACAAACCAGGACTTGCCGAACCAGTTTCATATGTTTCCAGATCTTTCAACTTATCGAATGCATTTCATTTTTTGCACTGGATCTTGCTAAGTTTTCTGTTTGTTTGGATGATGGTTTGCTGCCTAGTTTAAAGCCTTGTGTTTGGGTTTGAAATCTGAACTGGAGAAACAAGTTGTGTGTTTGGGTTCTGTTTAGTTGTTGATGGCTGAATAAGAAAAATTGCATAAGCTTTTCTCACATTATTTTGCTGCATTAGTTTCATGTTTCATTCGGCAACAGCTTACAAGTTGGTTTCATCACTTTGTTTGTACATTTAAATCTTGTGTTTGATTTAGTTGATAATTGATAATTAAAATCTTGGGTTGGTGAATTCGTTTGCATGATGAAATGGATGAAAGGTTGTAGCTGAAATTTACAGAAACCAGCAATGAGAAAGGAAGCATTCTGCGTGTTTTGCATGAAAATCTGCATGAAAATATTCTAAAAATTGCAGTCTAGTCCCTTGTTTCTTGGATAACTCAACTAGGGCCCAATTAATTGAATAATTTCATCAATTTGGTCCTTGGCAACTTTAATTTTTGCAACTTTGCTTCAATTAGCCATCATGCTTTGTCTAAAATGCACCTAATTCACAATTTTAAGGTTTTTATGACCAAGTGAGCTTGTGTTTGCATATTTTCTTTAATTTTCTCAGTAAAAATGATGTCTTGACCCTTTCTTTACTCTTGGACCTTTGAAGCGCCTAAAATGTTTAATTGGGTTTGAATGGTTGATTAATGCTTGCAATTGGGTCCTTGGTGGGTCCCTTTCTTGGAAACTATGCATTATTTGATTTCAATTAAGTTACAAATTGAGAGGGATTTGGTGACTTTGTTATACTTTACTATTTGAGGTGCCTTGACCCTTTTTATTGTTTTGAAGCCATTTTTCTTTCATTTGGACACCATTCCAAGGGAGGTATAATTTCTTTTATCTTTTTTGTCTCTCCCCTATGTGATCCAACGTGCTAAGTGAGAATTGCATGTCTACTTGCTTCCCTTGCCTTTCCTTAATTCCTTTCATTTATTTCATTTTACCTTTTCTTTTTATTTAAGTTATTCTTTATGGGGTATGTGTACACCTCTTGGCTTGTAATAGATAGGGTTTGGAGAGCATTTTGTCCATTTTTTCCCTTCCCCTTTTGTTTTAGTTAGCAAATGTAATAGGTTCATTAGTTTGATTGCTTGCTTTTGTTGCTACGTGTTAATTTGCTTTATTAGGCTCTTGTATTTAGTCGAGCATGCTAAGTGTTATGTGCTACATGTGATTTATGTGTTTATTTGCTTTATTAGCCTTTACATGATTTATTTGAGTTAATGAATGTGTGACGTCACCGTGGCTAGTCCAACGCTGGCCATGGTCTTTCCTCTCGAGCTCTCGCAAGTCCAATACTTGTGAGAGAATTTTAGAAAAGGGCAAGTCCAATGCTAGACCCAATAGGTTGTCCCCTCTCGTTAGTACATACTTGCATGTTTCACTACATTTCATGCATTTTCCTTTGTTTTTCTAGCATTTGACATGCCCCTCCAACCCTTTCCCCTTCATTTTAGGCTTTTGCATCCTCATGCTAGTTATAGGGTACATTTACTTGAGGGTCCCCTTTCGATAAGGGAAACGAGCGAGTGTAGCTACAAAATAGCCTTAGCACGCTAGTTCTCTCTTCTAATCAAAGGAAAAATCAAAGTCGTGAAGTTAGGAGTCATTCCCGTACCCGACTTGATGCATTCCTCTAAGTTCCTACATTCTCATTTTTATCATATCACTTTTCTCACTTTCCTTATCCACATTCTTTCACTACTTATATTTTTCGCAATCCACATGCCATGTTTGCATATTTTTCTTCTTTATCATTTATTTTCTACCTCATAAATTGCACCCAATTGCACTTATATGTATCTACTATCATATTTTCATCCATTTGCACACAAACACCTTTATTTTCTCAATTGGCACACTTGTACTTTTCTTACATTCGCACACTTGCACTTTCTTTACATTGGCACACTTGCATTTTTCTTACATTTGCACACTTACACTCATACTTGAGTCTTCATTTGCATTATTCTTGACTTCTATGAGGGTTTTCCTTACTGGCCATCACAATTCATGTGGTTGGGACCAAAAAGCCTCATAAGAAACATTTTAGATTTAGGATTGCATTTGTTTTCATGTCCATTAGTCACATCCAACATGCAACGCATATTTTGGGTAGAAGAATTAGGAAAAGTGGGACTAAGTCACGCAACTAGCTTTGGCTAGGGTAAGGGAGTGCCTTAGGTTTTGCCTTTGCCTTCTCCCCTTATCAAATGTGACCCCCGATCCCTTTCTTTGGTTACGTAGACCTAAAAAGTTCTTTAAAAGGGTTTGTTTACTTTTTTCTTTCAAAAACAAAAATCATTTTTGGGTGACTTGGTACACCCTAACTCTATACCAAGTGGCGACTCCATTTTCCATTGAAAAACCCTTTTTGAACTATATTTTTGGCCAAACCGTCGCATTTCACAATCCCACGGCCTTTTATTTTCACTTTCACACACGTTCACATACATATCTCACACACTACTCACACACTATTTCAAAAAGTGGGGCGCGACAACGAACTTGGTCAGCTTTTGACAATTTTCGCTAGAATTTCAAATCTTACAAATCACGATGAGCTAAACTACAAAATTTGAAGTCATAGTGGGGGTAAGTTGAATATTCGCTAAACCTCACAGATTCTTTTGGAATTTAACCCTTTATTTTGCACATAAGGGTCTAATTTGTCAAATCAAATCATATCTTGTGTTTAATATGATTATTTTGAATTAACTTTTTATGCACTAATAATTGAGCAATTTTTTTAATATATTAGCAGTTATGAATGTATGTCAGTCACATGCACATAATTTGAATTCATGTTATGTGCCATGATATAACCTATTAATGTAAAAAAATTTGTACACTGAAAACGTATAAAAAACTTACTCTATTATTTTTTACAAGAAAAAAAAATGCACTAGACATGCATTTCTCACAAACTTGGCTTGTTTAATGTTTTATGTCCAAATTTCAATAAACCTAAAAATTACAAGGGGCCAAGTTTTAGGTTTTTTAAACCACAAGGGGGACAAATTGTATCTTATCTAATCCTTTTGAAAAAGATTTGTGTTTAATTTACTTTGTTTTATACACACGAGTCTAAAATAATTATTTTATAAAGTTGTCTAGTACAAAAGTAAAATATCTTTTACATAGAATTCCGAATTGGGCATACACACGGTAGGTCCAAATCATTAGCTAGTCTCGCTTAAAGTGCAAGTCGATGGTGGGTAAAAAGTTAATGACGAAAGCAAAATCCCAAGGGGGAAATGAATGTCTAAATTGATGTCTTAACCCATTTTGACCTAGTCGCAATTGGACTACCCGGTTTCACCTTGTTATGCACGAGCGTGGAGCACAAGATGGGTTGGAGGATAACTGGCTTTAGCATCCTTAAAGCAAATTTGGTTCATATATGCTCGGGGTTAATATCCCAAATTGCCCACTAAACTCCTAGAAATGCTTCATCTTGATCATTCAGTTAATCTCGCTGCTAAAACAAAAAAAAAGGAATTTTAACCCACATAAGAGGCACACCTATTCTAATTGGATAATTTGGACATTTCGCCTGAACGAATCAACTTTTTGAGGTTTCGACTCCTAACTTGTTGACGTTTTTCTTTTTAAGATATTTACACTGGATAACCCTCATTCTCTCCAAACTTTGGTTGTATTTTTGAATTTTACTCTCTTGTAAATACAAGTTAGGTTATGGAAACTTGCACAATTTTTCTTCTTTTTCTTCTTCTTCTTTTTAATTTTGGAAATCTTTAAAGGGAAACCTGTTACGGCCCCACTTCTCCCTAAGACGAATCAGAGGGTTGGTGGGTCACCTGCCTATCTCTCGCCAGGACTCACGCAAGGAAACCGACTAAACCCTTTCCACGTATAACTTAAACCAAAACAAAATATGTCACCCGAACAAGCCAACTGTGACGGCCCCACCTCCCCCTAAGGCGAACCAGAGGGTTCGGCGGGCCGCCTGCCCAGCTCTCGCCGGGACTCAGTCGTTCACTACAATCCTCAAATATATTACAATATAACTCTCAAAATTACATCAAATTCTCCAATAATTACATATCACAAATGCAGCGGAAACTAATTCCAATCGTGGGATGTATACTTACATCCGTTTCAATTCCAAATATTGATACAAGCCCAACTCGTACATAAAATAAATCCAAATCTAAACTGTACAAGAGATAACTCATCCGGTCACATGAACAAGTACTACAAGCCTTTCCTTCGCCACGAGCCCTGTGGAGGGGAATAAAACATTTTGGGGGTGAGCTAAAAGCTCAGCGAGTAACCAGTAAAAATCAGTAATCAAATATATTTCACAATCGTTCATTTCAATGATGTCATGAATCGGTAATCACATGTACGTTTATTGCTCTCTTGAGCCAGTGAAATCGTTGTACTTAAACACCCAACGCTCCAAACAAACATTTAACAGTAAACAATCAGAGGGGGAGCCATTTGCTCCAGACGAACAGTACACAGAGGTGGAGACGTTGGTGTTCAGCACACGAATTCCAAGTACTCATTTAAGCCAAAACATGTCATGGGCCACATGCAAGCACTCGTGATATGCAATCAAGTAAATAGTGCAAGAAACGGTTCATAAATAACTTTGGAAACAGTTTAGGGTCACTCACACTCTCTCCCCCTTAAAAGAATTTCGTCCTCGAAATTTCTCACCATGGTTCACAAATAGCTCAGGGTATTGTTTTTTCCACCTCCCAGGTAGCCTTTTCTATCCCATGATTTTTTTCTTCGCGAACACTATTCTTTCTCCTACCCAAACCCTGCGATCCTTACAAACCATACCAAGACTCAAACGATGATTTTCCCCAAAGGATTACTACTTTCAGGTAGGCGTGATACCTATTTCGTCCATCAGAATTGGGACTGACAAATGGATGAGTAACACCGGGATCTACTAATATTTCCGCAGAAATACCGCAATCGTACCTTCCTCAATATCAGGAGAATCGGGGACCTGTTGTGGCTCCAGTGAATACACGCGAGCTGCTACCTTAGGTTTCGTCCCATTCCCCTTATCCGGTCCCGTGTTGGTCTTTGACATAGTTCGAGCTCCCCTTCCTTCTTGCGTCATAAGTAGGCAGGTAGCAAGCTTGTGGTCTGCGCTTCCACAACGCAGACATTTGCCTCCTTTCTTCCAGCAATTGTCTTCAGAATGATTCGACTTTCCGCAATACCCGCAAGGTCCGCGTGCTGCAGAAGCCGAGCCTCCTCTCTGGCCTCTCCCCAACTGGCTGCCTCGTGACGGGCTCTCTCGTGACACTCCCGGTACCCTTTCTTCCCCAATTCCTCGCCCAAACTTGGAAGGGGTACTCTCATTCCCCTGCCCTGAATTATTTCCAGGAAATCCTCGCTTTTTCGCCTGGAAATTTCTTACTTGCAATCTGGCACTCTCTACCCGTTGGGCCTTCTCAACGGCCTCGCTAAAAGCATTGATTTGAGCCACTGCGAGGTCCTTCTGAATCTCCACGTTTAGGCCCTGGATAAAACGCCTAATTCGCCGTTGCTCCGTCACAATCAACTCAGGCGCAAATTTGGACAGGCGGGTGAACTGGCTCTCGTATTCCGCCACCGATTGAGCTCCTTGGCGGAGTCGGATGAACTCATCTTCCTTCCTTTCCTGAACTAGAGGAGGGAAGAATTTCGCGTTAAACTCCCTCATAAAATTTACCCAAGTCCTGGGCGTTTGTTCCCTCTCCCATTTTTGCCGAATGACATTCCACCAGGAGCGGGCCGCCTCTTCCAGCTGGAAAAAGGCAAAAGTCACCTGCCGTTCTTCGGTATAGTGCAGGGCGGCAAAAATATCGACCATCTTTTCGAGCCACCTTTCGGCAACATCCGGATCAGATCCCCCGATGAACTTGGGTGGGGCAAACTTTTGAAATCGTTCCAGAGCTCTGTCTTCGCTCTCAACATGATTGCCAGGGTTTCCAGGATTAGGGTTTGGATTCTGGCCTTGTTGCTGCACCACTTGTGCCAACAGGTTTGTCATTTGCTGCATAGCGGCAGCTATCTGTACATTAGGGTCAACTCTCGGTTCAGGATGGGGTCCAGAGGAGGTTTCTCCAGTACCCCGGTCTGGCGTAGGTTGCCTATTCCCGCGCCCACGGCCCCGTCCACTACGTGTGCCGTCCATACAATCTAAGTCGATCTAGGTCACAAAATAAATATACTGTTAATGGGCAATGGGCACCTAACCCCTCCTTTTCGCAGCCCGAAACAGGAACAAGTAAACAAGAACAAATAACTACTCCACTCCCTCGTCGAGCATTTAAACACATAACACATATACAGAGAACACATAACAGTATCAACATGTATACAGAACAGTCAGTCAAGTACATATAAAGTCATCCATAGAATCACAATTTCTAGTTCGCCCCATTCTTTCTAACCTAGACTCTCGTCTCTTTCGTATCCGGGCGCAAGAATCCCATTTAAGATAATTCACAACTCGAGCCGGCCGGTCCCAAGCGTAAATCATCCATATTATAGATTCCTACCCGACATACATATCTATCTTCCTCAAGTTGCATAATAAAGATTTTTACACTTATAACATGCCACATTCATAACTTACGCTCAAACGAACACTTAGACATCTCCATGAAATCAGGACCATAACACCACTTGGCCCTAGGCTCACTCCGCGCAGAGACCACGCGAAGTGGCTCTGATACCACCTGAGACAGCCCCACCTTCCCCTAAGGCGAACCAAAGGGGTTAGCGGACTGCCTGCCCAGCTCTCGCCAGGACTAACGGTGCAGTATAGAGCGATCTTTCACGTTCCGGAACTTATAACGAGCGCAAATAAGGCAAAAGGGCAAAATAACCCAAAATAAAAGAAAATGAAATCCGGAGTCGGCCATGAATAGTAACCGACTCGTCCGAACCCAACCAAACATCGAATTACATATACCACATAACATTTAGCCTTTACAAACCAAAAATGACATTTAAAAGTGATACAAAAGTCACTACATATATGGTTTGCCAAAACAAAAGTGAAAACGGCCCTAATGATACATTTAGGGTCCCATTTTATATACAATACAAAAGAGTCATTCATCTAGTTCATTCGGCAACCATTTATCAAAATTCATTCCAAAAGAGTCATATTCCTGTAAGGAAAACAAAAGGAACGGGGTGAGCTAATTGCCCAGTGAGAATACAACTCAAGCAACCAAGTTCATGAATACATCAAGTTTAACAGTCCAATTTACCAAAATAAATAAAGCCACACATTAATAATGAGGATAAAAGGATACGGGTGGCTCTCAAGAGCCCTTTTCCTCGTTTGAATTCTTGATCAGATCTCATTGACTCTCCGTCAATGTCTGAAAGGTAACCAACCGTAGACTCCTCTTAACTTCCATTCCCTTCCTCCTAACATTCCTCAACCGGGCCCGAAATCCAAACTCTTACATTGTGGTATTACTCGAGTAAACCGGAATCAAGAGTCTCTCATACTACAAGATTCCCTATGATGTTGCCCCAAGGCACATTAATTGGCACGACCAAACCCTCGCCGGCTCGATTCAATCAATAACCAATGGGGTTGAGCTCATGGATAATATTTGAAGTCATGTATTTCATTTCATATAACATTTCATATAACATTTCATATAACTTTCCAATAACATGCGAAACAATAAGTGAAAGTGATAAAGTACACTCTCACTTGGATCAATCAACATTCAACATCTCAAGTACAAAGATCAAAGCCATGTAATAGCACATAGGTGAGTAGTACACTCACCAAGCTAGCACAATGTGGTTTCAAACACTTTAGTCAAAAGAACGTTGTGCACCACCGTCACGCCCTAAAAACATGCAAACAAATACAATGAGACTCGATAACGAGTCATAAACCAAGGCCAAACATGACCCCAATAAGGTTCCATAAACATTTACAAACAATAGAGGAAACCAGAAATTTCAGAAATGTAACTAGCATTGGCCCGGAAAAATACAGTTTTGACGTCATTTTGCGGTAATGGCACAACTCTCACTACAATTATCGGATGGGGGTGTAAGACCCACCATTTCGAAGCCAAGAAACAGAGCTACAACAATGTAGAAGGTCACTCAATCCAGTTCCTAACACAACTAGGTCAAATATGCAAAATACTATACCAGAATTCCCAAAACAGGTTTGCAAATCACACAAAACTGTAATTACTATAACTCAGTCTATACAAGTCCAAATGCCGAAATTCCAAAGGCATAAGTTAGCTAAGACATCCAGCTACATTTCATCAGAAGACACCAACTCCAAAATCCAAACCAATTCCAGTCAAAATGGCCAATTACTATCGCAGTTTTCGCATTCTGATCAAAGCAGAACAGCTACAGTAATTTCGTCATATCTCACTCTACACTAATCCAAATGACCTGAAATTTTGTAGGCACCTTTAAAATGTCATTCCCTACAACTTTCATGTTTTGAGCTAAGGCCAATTCGGCCTCTATCTAGTACCTAAAAATTCGGACAGAATGTACCCTTAAGAACCCTAGATTTTCCAATTTTCTTCCAAAACAGAAATTGGTTGCAATTAATCACTTTTCCCACCTCCTTAAGTCATTATAGATCATTTCCATACATCATAGAGAGCCACACCATCATGCTTGAATTAAAACAGAAAATTCCCCAAAAATAATAAAAAAATCATCAATTCAACCACAAATCAAGAATTAATCCATAAACTTGCATCTTCTACTTCCACTAAGCATGATTTGAGCATCAATTAAAGAAGGAGGGTGGTTCTTCACAACTTACCTTTAAAACAAGAGAGAAAGAGCTATGGGTCACCTTAACCTTCCAAATAACTTCACACAACAACTCACCACCACTACTTGAAGGTGTTTTATGGAGAAAAATCAAGGTTGGATGGTTGGTTTTGATGATTGAATCAAGATTGAAGCCAAAACTTGAAGAGGTTTTCTTTCTTCCTTTGAGAGAGAGGGCCGGCACTTGAGAGGAGAAAATGGTGCAATTTTTGGTTAATTTTGTGATTTATTTGGTCAATGGTAAGACATGGAATAGTAGTCTTAAAGGTAACCCAATCAAATGGTGACACTTGTCACCCAATTTAATGCAAGTCTATCACTTTGTTCCCTCTCACATCAATCCAAATAGCTTCCTCTAATTATCTCTTAACACCCGATAAAATAATTCCAGTATCCAAAACTTAATCTAGTTGGCCGAATTTTTCCGGACTTTTCGCACTAGTGGGTCCCACGTCCGGTATCTGCTCTTAATTTCTCAAAATCTATTCGATACTTGAAAAATCATCTAAAAATTATATCTGCTCCTTAAATTTATCTAGAAAAATTTTCTAATCACGAAAATGCAGAAAACAAGTCATGAAAAATAATAAAACTTAGAAAAATGAAAATTACGGGTTCTCACACTCTTTTTTTTTTCGGGGCGTCACACCAAACCTTTAAACGACCAGAATACTAAGAACACATTAACTTCAGAGATAACATTGCCATTGGACATCTGAACGTTCACTCTTAAGTACACCTCCAACCAGTTTAACACATAACTACAATTATACATTTCAAACCACAAAGTGAAATCATAAAATTCAAATACATTCATACAAGTCAAAACAAAACTTAGGGTTTGCACTTTTCCAGCTTCAAGTGGCAACCCAAGACAAAAGATACATAGTCCGATTTAAAACAACATTCACAAAAGCTAAAGGCAGACTTCAAGTCTCTCAAATGCCAAAACCTGTTCAGGAAAACAAATAGCGTGGGTGAGCTAAAGCTCAGTGGTGCCCCAAACATGCAATCATATAAAACAAATAGCAAATAATAACTCCAAACTTAAATTCAACAAGTAGGAAAGCGTTTAACAACATAGAGTAGGATACATGGCTCTCAGGAGCCATTTTCCACGAACTTGATCAAAATTAATCGCAGTTGACCCTCCGTCAACTCTCACTATCTAAAGTCCATGTAGATTCATTATTATTTTTTTTTTCTTAACAGGCTCCAACCAACTTACTCCCACCGGGCCTGTCCTTCACACGAGAGGGTTTGGTATTACTCGAGTATACCTTTTATAGCCTCGTCGAGGGATTCACCCAACGACGTCACACAAGTGGTTACCAAGTCAGGATAAGAGGCTCTCCCACCCTAAGGTGTGGTACATTCCCCTACCTGGTGGATTAGTTGATGAGTCCACGCTCCAGTCAACAATTGCAAGGTTTTGGTACTTGAGTTAGGATAAGAGGCCCTCCCACCCTCAGGTGTGGTACATTCCCCCACTCAGTACTTAACTAGTGCAAGCATGATATTCGAGTAAACATTTCAAACAATTCACCACTCAAAAGGGCTAATGCGATAAAGTACACACTGCCCACTTCAATGGATCAGCAAAACCACATTCCAATTATCACATAACAATCAAGAAAGCACTTTAACTAGTTAATCATAGAACAAGCACGGACACTCACCAAAAGTGAAGCTCAAAAGTCGAGCTGGGAATCGAAGTCCACGTCCTCGCTAAACCCTAGAAAACCAAGTTTTACTATATAAGTTCTTATTTTATATATAAAAGATTATCTGGTATATAACTAGTTCATTTCCTCGAAATAAATCAACAATTCTCTTAAAATTAAAACTAGTAAAAGTGATAAAATATTTTGCATGGTTTCCTTAAGGGTATAACCCACTCACTTCAAATAAGGTTTCTTGCCGAACAAGTTTTCTAAGCCTTTCTTTTTTTAAAATTATTAAAATCTCATGTTTTTAACAATTTTCCTCTAAAACAGCTAGACAGGGATAATTTTCCGAAAAAAAATTAGAGTTCGGAAGTTAGTGCAATTATTTCCTAAAAGTAATAAAACTAGTTTAAGCAAAGAAAAGAATTAGCTAGTTAGCAAGGTTTTAAAAGTCCCGACACTCGAATTTTAGCATTATCGTACTATACTCAATTTCTATAGCTCGATACTAGGACAAAATATTTCAATAAAGCTTGGTCAAAAGTACTCGAATTCAAAGGACCAAAACGGACTTCACGATTCCAATTCATTTGCACATTATGTTCCAACTTGCCAATATAGCAAAATCACAATTCAAACATCAATTTCACTAGGGCTTCATCAATCATTAGCCCTAGGTCTCAACAAGTTCGATTCTAACCAAAATTAAACAAAGGAAGTCCAAGACATCAAAACAATTCCAAACCACAATTCATGGACTTTCCAATTGCATTTCGGCCAAGCTACTTAAACAATTTCACCAAAATTTAACTCTTGTAAAAATTACTCAAATGGCCAAGAGCTTCATCAATCATTAGCTCTTGGCATCAAACAATCACTCCTTACAGCCAATCAACCAGAAATTTAACCCAAAACATAAAGGAAAGTCACGGCCAGCTTAACTCACAAGCAACTCTAGAAATTCAGATTTTTCCCTTGTTTCGACAACCAAGAAAAATTCCAGCAATGTCAATTCAAGATGTCCATCAAATCTCCATTTTTTACTTGCTTGAAACACTAAACACATAGCTCATAATCTATCCAACCTAAACCAAAACAAATAACACACAATTCCAGAAAATAATCTCACCAAAAGCCTCAACTAATTCGGCCAGCAACCATATACAATTTCCAGCAATATAACAGTTTAACTTATAGTGCTTTGTCCATAATTTTCTTCAGTTTTTACTTCAACTCAACATGCAAAAGGTGACTAGCAAGCTACAAGATAATCTTAAACATCCAGTATGAAAATCTCAGCTAAAAATCGAAGGAAAACTGATTAGATACTCAACCCCCTTCTCTCGGCCATGCTGGAAAATTTTTGACAGCTACCCAGCTTTTGAAATACAGATTTCTCAGTTTTCTTTCGTTAAGTTCAACATGCAAGGGTTTGTTATTAGGCTACAGAGTACCTACAACAAAGATCTAAAGTTTGCAGCCAAGGAAAAATGGAAAACAACACTGGTTTAGTTGCTAATCCCCCCTTCGGCCATATTTTCAGTTTTCTCACAACAGTCAGCCAAATACACATTTTCCTCAAATAATATCTTCAATTTATGTTCAAATCTTTCATGCATGTTCAGATCAAGCCAATATATGATATGTATTACAGTTTGACATAGAGTTTCAAGGCCAGAATTCATAAGGATAGCTGGAAACTTCACCATTTCCTTCACTCGGACAACCTGGAAAAATTTCCAGCAAATAACTTCCCTCGGTTTCAATCCAAAAATCTAACTTTTCCCATAATTTCTTCAACTAAACCCCTTATAAGCCTGAGATAACCATAGTTCATGCATTTCTCCCATTAGTTTCCAATTTTACACTAATTACAGGCTGCAACATTAGATAATAAACTCCCGTTCCTGCACTTCAGTCTAGTTCCAACATTTTCCCTCTCTAACAGATTTTCATTCGACTGAAACTCATTATTCCTTGCTAAAACTAACATGCATCCTATATATACCCACTGGTATTTAGTAAATAAAAGGGTTGTTACATAAATTTCTTTACCTCTTTTCCTTTAAAACACAGTAATTGCGGACTGCTCCAATTCCTAGCTTCGTTTTCCTCGACTGCAACTGCTTGCCCTTTTTCTCTCGGTGGAAACTAATCAGAAATGGAACTAGCAGAGCTTCCTCCTCCTAACACTGGCCTAGTTCTCGGTTTAGAATGATGGAAGGAGAAAGAAATGGTGAAACTCTCATTTTCTGTCGGTTGCTACTGTCCAGAACAGAAATGTAAAACTCTCTAACGGTTTGCAACTTCCTATCACTCTCTCCCTCAGTCGATAATAACTAAGCAACAGATAACGCTACTCTTCATCAATCGGTGGGGAACAACTTTAAGCTCTCCACTCAGTATTGTTGCTATTCTCAGACATTCCACAGATTTCCATTGCTCAGACTACTAGCTGGCCGCATGGTATTTTGGCTAACATCCTATGGTCATTTCAGTCATTTGGTTGTAGTTTAATTGCTTTCCAAGGCCTGAAATCTTATGATCTCATGCATGAACTCCCAATTTTTGTTATATATATTTACACCACTCCAAAATTTTACCCCAAAAGAAATTTGATAGTCTACTAGTGTACTAGTCTCGCAAAATTAAATTATCGAGATTTTAACGTCCTAAGTGTAGTTATAAAGGTTTTGACCTAAAACCGATTCCGTCTTAATCCTAGGTTCCCATTGACACTTAACAATTATAAATACGTAAAATTAGCTATCGGAATTCAAAGAATTAATATAAAAGCAAATAAAATAACCTATATCAAGAAATATTAACTTAACTTGGCAAAATTCAAATAATTTAATATTTTGCACAATTGAATTATTTGTAACCTAAAAATTATTTTCACACACTTATTTACGAACAACTAACAATAAAATTTATTAAAAGACTAAAATGCAAATGCACATGTGTATATATACATTTTTTTTCAAGGTTCTCACAAAACCATTCAATACTTTTGGTGTTTTTGTTTTGGTTTGGCTATCAAGATTTTTGGGTTTTCTTTATCCTCTCTATATATGTGTGTGTGTGTGTGTATATGTGTTGAAAAATGAAGCAGAGAGCTAAGCCTTTAGGATTAGTTTTTGTTGGCACGAAGAATCTCCGTGCACACAGTGGAAGCAATTCTAACACGTATATAAAAAAATATGTGGGGAGATGAGGAGAACAAACACTCAATAATTTATTTAACACAAAACAAATATTAAGTCGTAGCCTTTCGCTCACAACAACTCACAAATCTCAACTATGAGATTTTCTCTCAAGTCTAATCTCTAGACTCAACTCAACTCTCCACCCAAATAACCTACTAGACTGTTAGTATTTATAGACTCCAAAATTTCCTAAAGCAAATACGGTTGTAAACCCAAACTTATTTGGAAACTAACTTGAGATTTCCTAATCTAATATGGGAACTAAACAAATAAGATACCAAAAAGAATTAGGAAACTAAAATAGCTTGGTTTATTTTCTTACATTGCCTCCCTTAAACCAAGCTCTTCAAATTTCACCATGCCGAGCATCTTCTTCAATTTCATGAACCTCTCCAATTTGAGAGGTTTTGTCAAAATATTAGCTACTTGATCTTCACTTCTGCAATAATCAATGACAATTTGTTGCTGTTGAACTAACTCACGAATAAAATGATACTTGATGTCAATATGTTTGCTGTGCCTATGAAAAACTGGATTTTTTGTCAACTCAATCGCAGACAAACTATCACAAAATATTTTGGTAGGACCGTCTTGCTTTTGTTGTAAGAATCCAAGCATTCTCCGCAATCAAAGTGCTTGAGTAGCACTACTTGTGGCTGCCATGTACTCTGCTTCTACTGTGGACAAAGCAATCACTTGTTGTTTCTTTGACGACCAAGAAAAAACACCAAATCCCAAGTACAATGCATAACCAGAAGTGCTCCTCCTTTGTATTATGTCACCAGCCCAATCACTATCAGTGTATCCAACAAGGTTGTTACCATGTGAAGATGAGTAAAATATACCATCAGATTGCGTACCTTGAATATATATCAAAATTCTCTTACCAGCTTGCAAGTGAGACTGGCGCGGAGATTCCATGAATCTGCTAATCAAACCAATTCCATAAGTGATGTCAGGTCTCGTAGAAGTTAAATACCTGAGACTTCCTACCAATCTCCTAAAGTAAGTAGCATCAACAAAATCACCAGTACCATCTTTGGTTAATTTCAAATTTTCTTTAACTGGGGTCATCATTGGTTTAGCCACATCCATCTTAAACTTCTTTAGAATATCACTTGCATACTTCTTTTGTGAGATAAAAATTCCACCATCCAACTGATGAACCTCAATACCAACAAAATAAGACATCAATCCCAAATCTGTCATCTCAAATTGACTAATCATGGCTTCCCTGAATTCAGAAATTAGTTTGGAATTGTTGCCTGTAAATATCAAGTCATCCACATACAAGCATACAATAAGGACAGCTCCTCCAGGGTTGAATTTGATGTATAGAGTATGCTCATATGAACATCTCAGAAAATCATGCTTAATAAAATAAGTATTGATATGAGTATACCAAGCTCTAGGAACTTGTTTCAATCCATACAATGCCTTTTTCAATCTATACACATTGTTTTCTTGACCTTTTCTAACATAACTAGCAAACTGCTCAACATATCCCTTTTCGTCAAGAAAACCATTTAAAAATGTGGATTTCACATCTATTTGATGAATTTTTCAACAATTATTTGCAGCAAGTAAGACAATCATAGGAACCGTATCAAGTCTGGCAACTGGTGCAAGAACTTCAAAATAATCAATACCCGTCTTTTGCTTATAGCTTTTGACAACCAATCTTGTTTTGAAGTGATCCATCTCTCCTATTCGCTTATATTTGGTCTTATATACCCATTTCACTCCAATTGGCTTCTTTTCAGGCGGGATAGTGGTCAATTTCTATGTATCATTTTTCTCAATGGCATGAATTTCTTCATCCATTGCACGAACCCAACGATCATCTTTGGTAGCTTCTTCAAATGAGACAGGCTCACAATCTGTAAAAAGAGCAAAATTCACAATCTCTTTATCAGTCAAATCATTATCTTTACCAACAGCATAATCATCAAATCGGGCTGGCATGCGGCGTTCTCTCTATATCGACTGGATGTCTCAACCTGAATAGTGGAAGGTGAGGGATGACCATGAGGTTGCACAACTTGCTCCACTACTTTCTTAGTAGCGCTCGGTCCCATAATGGGAGAAATGGATGGATACTTTGGCGATGTCTCAGGGTCTTGTTTGGACCAATCCCAAACTCCATGTTCATCAAAAGCCACATCTTTGCTAACAATCACCTATCCTGTGTTTGGATTGAATAACTTATATCCCTTAGTCTCATGACTATATCCAATAAAAATACACTTCTTTGCTTTGTCATCCAATTTCTTCCTCAAATGATTTGGAACATGTGCATATACAAGACAACCAAATACCTTGAAGTGAGAAATCCGATTTCATATCAGTCCAAACTTCTTGTGGGGTCTTCCCAAAGTTGCATCTAGTAGGGCACCTGCTCAAAACATAAATAGCACAAGATACTGCTTCTGCCCAAAAGTATTTAGGAATACCTTTGGAGTGCATCACAGACCTCACCTCGTCCATCACAGTCCTATTCTTCCTTTCAGCCACACCATTTTGCTAAGGTGTATATCTAGCTATCAATTGATGTTTTATGCCACTTTCCACCAATTAGTCGTCACAAACAAGATACTCAGTGCCTCTGTTAGTTCTCAGAGTTTTAATAAAATAGCCACTTTGTTTCTCTACATAATATTTGAATTTTTTAAACACATCACATGCATCGGATTTATTTCTTCAAATATACACCCATGTCTTCCTGCTGAAATCATCGATGAAGGTAATAAAATATTTACTACCACCATTGGAAGGAACTTCAACTGAGCATAAATCTGAATGAATCAGTTCAAGTGGTCGATTAGCCCTCCAAGTCTTGCCTTTTGGAAAAAGATCCCTGTGCTTCTTTCCCAAAATACAAGGCTCACACTTCTTGTCAGGAAACTCAACAAAAGACAACCCAATAACTAAATTCTTTCTTTCAAGAAATTTCAAACTCCCAAAATTCAAGTGCACAAAACGCATATGCCATAACCAAGAATCATCACAAGTCACGGAATTAAAGCAAGGTAAATCACCACAGTTAAGGAAAGATGCCACAAATGACTATCGTTCATCTTTACCTTAGCAATTAATCCCAATTTTCCATCACTTATGGTGCCCTCACCATATTTAAAATGTAGATCATAACCTTTCTTAGACAATTGTCCCAAACTCAACAAATTATGATATAAAATTGGCACATAGAAAACATCAGAAATAAAATTCGAAGACCCATCTTGCAAGATAATTCTGATTTTTCCTTTACCAAGAACAGGCACTTTTTCATTGTTTCCAAATCTCACAGATGCATAAAAAGATTCATCTAGGTCAGAAAACATCTCTTTTTTACAACACATATGATTACTACAACCAGAATCAATAAACCAATCATTCTTCATAGACTCTTTAGATGTAGAACTAGAAAACAACAAGGTCTCCTCTCTATCGCTACTATTTTCGGCCACTTTAGCATACACCTCTTTATTGGACCAACATTCATTCTAATAATGACCAATTTTACCACAATTATATAACATTGGGCATTAGATCTATCACGCCTTTGAAAATTATTTCTTTAACTTTGCTGTTGATTGTTTTTCTGATCACTATTAGGATTATTTCTGGGTTGGCAAGAATAATTACCTCGTCCATGACCACGAAAGTTACCTGTACCTCCACGTCCTCTATCTCTGAAGTTCTGGCCCTTTTGATTTGTGTCCATACTATTCACCTCCTCTTTTCCTTTTGAATGATCCACCTTGGCTTGTAACACCTCCTCTACTGTATCCGATGGCTGCTGATTCAGGGACATCTCATACGTTAGCAATTCACCTTCCAATTCAGCAAGTGACAAATTGTCAAGGTCCTTTGTGGCTTCAAGAACTGTCTTCTTGGTGTGAAATTTGGCAGTTAGAGATCTCAGAACTTTTACAACAACTCTAACCTCTTCCAAATTCTCACCATTGGACTCCATATCATTGACAATTTCTTTAATTGTACCAATAAAATCTTTAACTAACGTGGATTTCATCTAGGCTAACTCAAATTGTTTCCTAAGTTCCTGCAATATGATTATTCTCACATTAGCAGTACCTCGATTTGAGTGCAGTAAAATTGTCGAAGCCACTTTTGCTGACTTTGCATGTATAATTTTTTTGCAACATGCAACTAGACTTGAGTGTTGAGATAATACATTGCCTTGCAATCCAACTGTCTATTTCTCTCTAATTCTTTAACTGCTGGCTTGATAATTCTATACCTGCTACCAGTTCCGTATACCTGTCTCAACAATATTCTAAACTCCAATATTTTGGAAAAAATTCTTCATCATCGACCTCCAAGCCTCAACATCGCTTTTACCATTGAAGATAAAAACGTGACAATTGTGCAAATAATGCGGATCTATACTTTGATTTCATGACCAAGCTCCAAGCCCCAATTTTGTGAACAAGTCCCAGGATCAAAGCCTAGGGCTCTGATACCACTTGTTGGCACGAAGAATCTCCGTGCACACAACGGAAGCAATGCTAAAACATATATAAAAAATATGTGGGAAGAGGAGGAGAACAAATACTCAATAATTTATTTAACTCAAAACAAATATTAAGTCATAGCCTTTCGCTCATGACAACTCACGAATCTCAACTATGAGATTTTCTCTCAAGTCTAAACCATTCAAGTCAACTCTCCACCCAAATAACCTACTAGACTATTAGTATTTATAGACTCCAAAATTTCCTAAAGCAAATATGGTTATAAACCAAAACTTATTTGGAAACTGACTTGAGTTTCCTAATCTCATATGGAAACTAAACAAATAAGATACCAAAAAGTATTAGAAAACTAAAATAGCTTGGTTTATTTTCCTACAGTTTTCATATTAATGATCCTAATTGATGATTTCTTGATGGGTTTCAGTTTCAAGGAATATTTCACTCTTTGAATGTAGCTAATTAACACAAAGTGGCTAATAAAGTGGTAGATTTCATGCCAAACAGCCACATTGTCCATTCAGAATAGGTTTGTCTCTCACACAGGCTAACTTTCATCCATCTTCATTGTGATTGTTAATGGAATGATAAAGATAGAGCACTTTTATGGGTTGAATGGCTTATTTGGCACAAAAAATACTTTAGTTGGTGAAATAAGAATTTTGAAAACTTTATTGACTTAGGGTCTGTTTGTTTGGAAGGAAAATATTTTCCAGAAAATGTTTTCCTGATTTTCTATTGTTTGGTTGAGTTATTGCTAGAGTTGTAAATGAGCCGAATCGAACCGAGTATTTCATGTTTGAGCTCTGTTTGTTAAGCGGTTCGAACAAAGTTCGTGTTCATTCATTAACTTTCGAACTTCAAACCTATGTTCGTGTTCGGCCTGTTAAGTAAAGTTCGTGTTCGACTCATATAACATAAACGAGCCGTTCGCGAACACACTCGAAAAGTTTGAATCCTTATTATTCTAGGCTTTAAATATG
Source organism: Coffea canephora (assembly GCA_036785865.1). Lineage (NCBI taxonomy): Eukaryota > Viridiplantae > Streptophyta > Magnoliopsida > Gentianales > Rubiaceae > Coffea > Coffea canephora. Next base: position 29,281,560 of record CM071920.1, on the reverse strand, counting down.
CCATACAAATCATTAATCATCCTAAAAAATAATTAAAACACTAAATGACTAAATTCCATTATTCATTAACTACATAACCAACATTAACGTAAAAACAACAAATAAAACAAAGCAATTTGTCCTCCAAATATAAAAATCCAGCCATAAGACAAGTACAAATTTGCTCCACTTCACAATTTGATTACTACTACATCCACTTCATCTATCCACTTGAACACCCACGGTAGAGAAAATGAAGTAACTGGACCAATTCATTGTAGTTGAAAAGAGCTAGGTGGACTAAGGAATGCGAATTTTTTTCCCCAGGACATTGCTTGCAATAGAAAGAACGAGAAATAGTTAAAATTGCTTGCAATCAAATTGGATCTAATGAATTCAAAAAATTCCAGATTGAGAAACACAAATTCATAGATTTGTGAAAAAAGTACCGAATCAATGGCACACGGTCTCCAAAGTCCGCCAGCCACCAAAGAAGTACTAATTAATAGTGGTCTATTAGCAAATCCCAAAAGTAGAAAAAATGGTTTGATTTGGGCAACTGAAACTCTAGTCTCTCTCAGCAGTAGAGAAGCGCCATTAACAATCGAAAACTTGAAGCCAGCAAAGCAAAGGAGAGGACCAACTTGGGCTCCGCCCCCAAACCCAATGTCCAATGTTAAAAGAGAAAGAAAATCTAGCTAGCTTATGTGATATGAGATAGATAGCTTATGTGCACGGTTTCAATTTTAGAGCTAAAATTAGCAGCGGCCAACGGGGAATGAACGGTTTCAATTTTGGACTTTGGACGGTAGAAAGCCTAGAACAACAGCGGCCAACAGGGAATGAAAACAAAAGTGAGGCTGGAAAGTGGAAACAAACGGCTGGATTATGTTTTAGAATTTTTTAGGCATAACCCAAAAAAAATATCAAATAACAATTATGTCCATGTTCGCAAATGTTCGTAAAAACTAGTAAACATGTTCTTGTTCACTCGATTATTAATCGAACAAAAAATTTTGTTTGAACTCGATTCGTTTAAAGTTTTGATCGAACCCTTCATGAACACGAACGAACCAAACTATCGAACAGTTTAGTTCATTTAACAGCTCTAATTATTGCTTGGAAAAATCAAACGGACCCTTACTGCACACTTTTCCCCAAAATTTACTACTCTATATCCCAGCTTTCTGCTTATGCATGAAATTAATTACTACCCTTAAGGCATGGTAACTTCAAGTCACAATTGCATTCTGCAGGATGTAAAATTTTTTCTACAACTACTGTAGAAAAATTGTCAAGAAATGAATCGCAAAAGGTGGTACTATAATTACACACCTTACAGGTAGGTAATGTTGCTTAAGAAAAGCCAATATTATATGCCACCCAAAGTCAAGGCTTGGTAATTTATAAATATTTTTGAACTTCGAGAGCACACTGGAGTAACTTTTGCAGATATATAAGAATATCACTGCGAAAATTTTAGCATTCAGCTCAAAATTAATTAGCACGACCGGAAAAAGTCGAGGATCTTATTCAAGTAGTCAGTTTTGAAGCACTTAACCAATTTGGGATATAATTCCAAGGCCTTTTTACACATGACTTGGCTGAGTTAACTGCTATATGAAGTGCGAACGGAGAAGTAGTCCAATACTAGAATGTGAAGAGAGTATCAAGGCATGAAATCATTAGGCCTGGCAGATATGAATGGTTCCACACTCAATGAATACAAGTGCATGTCATGCCCCTAACCCTAACCCTACCCTTAGCCCGCGCATGCACGTAACCTTAGTTGTATCCTGAAATTGCACTCGAGTACAATAAGATGCCATGAAACTCACACGATCATGGTCCAACAATAATACCAAATAAATTTTTTTTCCCCAAAATTGGGGTGGGAGCTAAGAAATGGGGGTGGGGGGATGGGGAATTGAAACCACTTAATGTGTGGCTACACATAATTAAGTTAACTGAAATGCAAAAAAAAAAAAAATTAGAGTAAATTTTATATACACTGACAGTGTATATACTATCACCGTTAAATCTATAACACATGAGCAAAAATTGAATTTTAAATTCAAATTTTGTATAGTTATCATTCATCTAACGCTGACAGTGTATATACTGACAATATAGGAAATATATTGTTGGAAATATACTGTCAATATAGGAAATATTAATCCATCAATTTAAGTGCAGTGTGAATAAGTTTGAGACTTTGAATAATCCAACACTGGAAACAATTTAAGTAGCAAGCTCACAAGCTCGAACTTACGAAGTAATAATTGTCCCAATGCAAACATAATCTTTAAAAGAACAAACCGAATGCCAATTTAAATTAATGTATAGTCCAACACTGGCTCCGACATCTTGGATCTAAGTGCTCACCAATTCTGGTCATCGTTGTCCATACCGACTAATTTATAATATTCATCTGTAAGAAATATATGAGAATCGTGGGGTGAGCAACATATGCTTAACAAGTAATGCTCACCTGTATCATGAAGACTATACATACATAATTTTATAGACTTTTCAAACATGACGGAAGTATAGTTTTCCCATAAGAATCGTTTCATACAAGTATATATAATCCAATACAAATTTTATCATGGTACCAGTGGTAGAAGAACATTTAACAATCCTTAATTATTTTCATAAAGTTCGATAAAATGGAAAATGAAACGTCTGTAACCCGATATTAAGAGCTCACTAAGGTGCTCATGCATATCTTCTTCGGCATTGAATACTCTACCCCACTGGATACACAGTCAAGCAGGGATTCCCATGATCTCGAAAACTCATCATGCGATAACAATAAAAGATAAAAGATACACGATATGATTCAGACTATACCTTTTACCAATTATTTCACGTTCATTTTTGTTTGCTTCATGTAAAGTAGTGAGTAAAAGGATAGTTTTTCTCTTAGAATTTGTTTGTCACGTTTGGCTGCAGGGTAAGGCACCAAGGAAAAGGAATCAAGGAATTCGATGATGAATTTGGAAGTACAATTTGCCTACAAATCCTTTCCTCACAAAAACGTGAGGAAACAAAGGAATTGGAACTCTATACGGGTCTAAGTGCAGATCTTTAATAGGTTCTAGGAAACCGGTGAGGAAAGGAATGCGAAGGAAATAGAAAGCAAAATCCTTGAAAACTCTAATCCTTTCTCTTGTTTGGCCAACTAAGAAAAATAGTAGGGGAATGGAAAAAGACTCCAAAGAAATTAAATCCTTTGTTTGGATTATGGATTTTCTTAAGGCAATGGAAATGGATCAAAAAAATAAATCAATAATAAAATGTATTTGAATTAAAAATAACTAATAATGGTGAAAATTCAATTTGATGATTTCCAATAGTTGGTCGGTTGAATTTACAAAAAATTTAAAATATTTTGGTAATTTAAATTCAGAATTATAAATTGATGTGCAATTTTAAAATCACATATTTATTGGTTGTTTAATCATCACAACCCGTGAAAAGAAAAGAAAAGAAAATAAGAAAAGTGTAGCAAAGGGAACAAATACTTTCAGAAAATGTTCCAAAATGCCTATTAGCAATTCAAGTGTTTCTCATTGTGGTTTTGCACCTCAAATAACAACCCATACCTTCAACAAAACAACTATGCCAAAATGTACCATTGTTCATTACCCTACCAAAATATGGCTTATTGAAACCATGAATTTATTTTTTTTTTGGTCGAAACGTTGAATTTATTAGACAGAAACTGACAAGTACAGGATTGAAAAATGTAAATGGTACTAAATCATACTAATCATGCAAAGCAGAGTTTACACCATAGCATATGGCACAAGAAAATAATTACATCTAATGAGTCAAAACTCTTCAAGGTGCTTTAAAAGAAGATAATTCAGGGACATTCGAAAAAACTCTTCCAAGAAAAGCTATACTCGGGCAAAAATTGGTTACACGGTATTAGTCCATTCCTTGAAAATCTGTAATTGGTTAAAACTATAAAATATTGGCCGCCCACCATCAGTTCAATAAAGGAAAATGTCCAAATTTGGCTAGAAGACCTGAAAGTCATTAACAATTCAAACAGCAAAAAGTAGAGAAGGATTTTTAGCATAAACAGAGGTACACAGTGGATGCAATTGAGTTGAAGATACCCATGTAAAATACATCATGATTGAGACGGTCTACAAATGCAGAGACTATATTTAACCATGGATTACTATGGAAAAAAGAAAAAGAAAAAACGAATTGTAGCTGGGAAAAGGGACACTTTGAACATGTAAAGATGATGACAATGAGGTATACTAAGGGTCTGTTTGGTTGGAAGTAAAATGTTTTCCTTGGGAAAATATTTTCCATGGAAGTAATTTTCCATGAAAATCATTTCCCTTTCATCATTTTCAAGTGTTTGGTTAGTTTATTGAAAATATTTTCTTACTTCATTTTTCTGGTATTTGTTTAACTTTTGAAATATTTTCACTTTTATCTCTATCTTTACTTTTTACACATTATAACTACATGCTTCTTCTCATGCAAAATAAGAAAATTTATCTCATTGTTTAACTTTAAAAAATCTTGGAGAAATGTATATATGAATAAAAAATATCTCCTTAAACAATAAACAAATTGCTGGTCATTTAGTGTCAAATATCAATCACATGCAATGCTTATTGTGACATATTTCTTGCACTCTCACTACTGAAAGTTTCTCTAGAAAAGAATATCCCTATTATACATAATTAATTACTAACATAGGATGAGCAGGATGAGGTTTTTTTTTTTTTTATTTTGAATATACTAAGGGGAGGGTTGGGTTGGGTTGGGTGGTACGGGGGAGGGAGTGTAAGGAAGAGGTCTTGGGTTCGAGTCCTCCTGTTTACACTTAAAAAAAAAAAAACATACTACAAGATGTTTTCAGTAAGTTTGGAACATACTACAGGCGGGATGCATGCATTTCGGAAAACAACTTCAGTAAGTTTGGAAGGGAAGTTACTTTCTATAAGATAAGTGAAAATATTTTACATAAGAAAATGTTTTTAGTAACTTTTGTGCAATCAAACACGGGAAATTAGGAAAATATTTTCCTGGAAAACATTTTCATGCGAAACAAACGGACCCTAAAGACAGCGTCAAGGAAATTCATGCTGCAGTGTCAGCAACTGCAGTGCTTGTTGCTATCGCTGGTCCTCTAAAATCTAAATCTTGGGTTTCCAGCTGTTGATGTTGAATTTTCTGTTCCTACTGTTCTGACTCCTTGAGTTCTTGTTCACCTTGCCAAACCCACACAATATCTTGCAGACCAAGTCTTAGACCGTTATCTCTTCAGATATTCCTTATCTCCACTTGATTTCTTTGTCTCTGCTAAATGAAACTCAGGAGTGACCTGCAATATCTCTGCATCAATGGACAATATTCGCTTTCTGCCTTCTCTTTTTCCTTCAAATTCAAACAATATTCGATGCCTTTTCATTCTCATCCGAAAGCAAATTTTTTGGTTTCAAATCTTGAAGATTTTTTTCATAAACAAAATAAATGAATTACATCTCATAAGCAAGCAAGCAAGCAATAATTAAGCCACTTCAAAGGAAGCTCATAACAACGAAGAGTAGGATTTCGAACAAATAACACATTAATACATACTATAGCAGATAGATATGCTTGTAATATAAGACTAGCAGCTGCTTGCGCGGTCTCAAGCTTGGCCATTATTCAAAGCAGATAAGGCATAAATTTGGTAGAATGACGAAATCATATCCTCTATATCCTTCCACAATCGGGAGGTGGATACCTTTTCAATTCCATATGTCAAATTCTCCTACTCTTCTCCGAATCAGTAGGTAAACGCAGCTATGTATCCTCTATATCCTTCCACAATCGGGAGGTGGATACCTTTTCAATTCCATATGTCAAATTCTCCTATTCTTCTCCAAATCAACTGGTAAACGCAGCTATGTTTTCCAAAGTAGGTTCCCTCAAATCCCTGCAATTAGACTTCACAACAATCCTCGCACATTTTCAACACTGGCATTACTCAGTTAAAGGAACATAACTAAAACTATAAACATAAAAAAAATACAAAATTGGTGCCATTAGAAACTAAACTCAGAGCACTGAAAATCTTTAGAAGGAATCATTTTGTGATTACGTGCATAAGCAATTATAACTGGATCACATTCAGAATAGTTTCAAAACTCTGCTGTGAAGAGTTGAATACCAGTCAAACTCATGGAAGTTATGGAATTCATAGGAAAATAATCAGAGCCTAAATTTTATACCATTAGAAAGGTCTATGAATCTAGCTTCAAACACAACTAATGGCACTGAATTTCAACATTTCTACACTAAGGCCTTGTTTGATAATCCAATTCAGCATTTAAATTTAATGGATTTAGATATTAACATGTTCAAATATGTTTGATAACCAAAACTAGAATATCTGAATTTATTAAGTGGTACTGAATTTTCTAAATAAAATTTGCTCCAAAAAATAAGTGATAAACGATTCACTTATCACTTAATATGATATATATTTAAATATATCAAATTTAGTACTTAACAATTCACTAACTTAATAGATTCAAATTTTAGATTTCAGACTTCCGATTTTAGTTTTTGGATTTTAGTTTTATCACATGCATTATAAGTTATGATCAATTTATCAAGACTACACAGAGCTGACTGTAGCTACGGGATTATAGAAAATCAACATTTCATGGATATTAACCAGACTATAACAGCTAAGAACAATAAAACAAATTCTACAATGGATATAAAGGAAAAAAATAATGCCCCACGAATTATTACATGATTTACAGATATTGCCATCCAGCATATTAAGCCTACAAATTGCTATTTCTTAATGCTTCTATTGAGTTGAAACCTTTGGTAACAACAATTTAAAGTGCAATATAAGAACGCTAATAAAGTATCTGTTAAACGATAGTCCAAATTGTACTATTTTATTATATACAAGTAATTGAAAGGAAGTGTCCTTTCGGGGATTGACATAACAAAATGGTCTTAGGTTAATTTTATTGGGAATTAGCAGTCATTTTCTATAAACCATAAGGAAAAAACCACGAAAAAAATGATTTTCTACTGTTAACTTGTAGAGAAGAAGTTTATTGCATCTCAATTGGTTCTTATCTCCATTATTTACGATAGCATAGCCACTGCCATATGTTGTTTTTGTTGGATCCTTAATCCAAGGTTGGACTTATATGTAAATAATTATGTGTTACAAGCTGTCAAATAACGTTAAATCTAATTAAACTGATCAAATATAGTTTGGCTTTAATGTATCTAATAAAGTATGGGCCTTTAATATGAAAAAACTTAAGAGTATTTCCTATTTCTATGATAGGCTGAAAAAGGAATCCAAAAGGTAACAGGAATGTTATTTATAAATAAGGTTATTGTCCCCATGTCACACGTATTTTTATTGTCATATTTTCTAATATTACAAAATAACTCTTCCTTGATATTCCATCGTCAGAAAAGATACCAAAGAGAAATTAAAGGCTCTCTCGAGAATTAGTAAATACGTGTTGACCTGTAAGACCTCCCCAAAATCTTCAAGGATTCAAGTGCCAGGTTATCAACATGACTCCAGGTACGTTTCCGCAATTTTACGATTGATATAAATTTTGGATTTAATAAGTGATGGCTTTCACCAAAAGTTACTATAAATTACCCCCTAACAAGTGGTATCAAAGCTAGATATGCCTGATTATTAGGAAATAATTTGGATTTAGTAATTTATATATAAACATATACATATTTTGATGTCTCGTGAATTCGGTTTTTTCATATATATATACATATATATATATGTGTGTGTGCGCGCGCGCGGGGGGCCATTAAACAAGAAAATTCTTGGTAATCAAGACTGTCTTGAATTTTGACTATGAATGCATGGATCCGTCGCATGATGAATAAGTCATGATATAGTTTCGATTGCTATGGTGTCATTCGTACCATTGATTCATAGTTTTGATTACATGGAATTCATTAGGTCCCACCTTAGTCAAGCTTAAGTTGGCCGATTGTTAACTTATGTTCATGGCCATAGTACTATTACATTGCAAAAGTCATGGCAGGGCTCACATGTTACATGGTTTCAATCTTTAGTCATATGTTCGATTTTCATGCTTCTTGTCGTACTTGCTGCGTAACATAAAGTCAAGATAGTCCATGTTTCTTAAATAGTAACAATCGTGATTCAAGTTCGTTGGTTTCATTCATTATTTATTGATATCCTATGTCGACATGAATCCAGAAATAAATATGCATATATTTATATATTAACACTAGTAAGGCCCGACTGTGCTACGCACAGCCAGTGCCCACCTTCAATTTTGTAATAAATTTTATTTTAGTTTATTTGTACGTTGATATTTGGTTTTATTTAGATTTCAAATTTAATGCTTTCATAGGTGGACATTTATATTAGAATTGGTTGTAGTTTAAGTATATTTATTTTTTAAGGGAAAAGAGAGTAAATTGAATATAAGATAACAGAAATACATTAACGCAAGTAGAATAAAGAGATACAAGATAATTACAATGAAACAGAAGTAGTTCAGTTTTTAAGTACATAAGCATTATATTGTTGGAAATTAATGCTATGCATAATCATTATGGAAGTTCGGTGAAGTTTGCTGGTCAGTTGCGAGCTGTTCCACTTCATAGCTGGTGACAATGGTGAATGTCGTTCCTTTGATTGCTTTTTCTCTTGGAGTTGCCTTTTTAACGAAGCACATGAGTCTTTTTCCTTGGATTGCTTGTGTTATGTGATGAAGTAAAATCATATTATGCTATAGTCACAATGAAACATGTTAAGAAATAAAGAGATTTAATATGTCAGCAGTTTGTAGTTGCTTTTCTTTAATACCTGATTGTTTATCTCGGTTAGCTCAGTAGCTTGAATGGAAATCAATTTTTCAGCTTCTTCTCCCAAGGCAAGTGTATCCATTTTTCCAGTGGCATCAAGTATGGTAAGTGCAATGCAAGCTCTATATATGTAATTAGATGTATTAGCTAACTTGTTATTCTTTCATTAGTCACGGAAGGAAAATTTTTAGGTGGATAAAAATATCGTTTACTTGCCTAGGAGCGGGGCTGATTTTCACTCTGCAATGGTGGCAATTAATGTCCAAGATTCCTATGTAATCAGTGGGTTCATGACAGTTGGAGCATGTGAAATACCAGAAAGGAGCTTTTTGATAGTTAATTTCAACTCGACCTTCAATCCATGCTGTTCGATTCTGTCATTTAGAGTATGTTAGAGGTCGAGGTAGAAGTAATAAATTATCACTCTTGTTATTGAAAGGTTAAGTTATGAATGTCTTACAAATCTTACAGCCTGAACAGCTCTGTTTATGGGACTGATTTCATTTGTACTGACTGGGGTAGAATAACTCTTGGATCAGCATAAGCCTCATTATGAATCATTTGTGTGATCAACGATATGTTGTTGTGAAACCTTGATTTGTTTTTTGGAATGTTAGAATTAAATCTTTAATTTTAGGAATAAATATTTGGTGTGGGAGTGTTTACCAGTGATTAAGCTCCATTGTTTCTCTTAGAGCAGGTTCAATCATTATGACAGATGAAACTTGCGCAGCCAGTGAAAGATCTGCACATTGTGTTTGAACAAAAATCAGTTCTAATAAGATTATTCTTGTATGAAAAATCAGCTTTAGTATTATATCTTTTTCAGTGAAAAAATGCATAATAAGGTGGGATGTTCAGGCTTTACAGTTTGTGGTAGTTGCTCTGAGCCTTATGGCCAAGATGACTGATGGCTCTTCTCTTGCTGTGATTTGTATACCTTCATTTGTCTGGAAGTCATTGTAAAGTGTTAAGATGACTGGTTTTTCCTTGAGTATACTTTAAGATCAGTGTCAATAGGCAATTTTTTTCATTTTGAGTTTGAATATGGTAAAGAACTTACTCTTGATTGATGATTACATAATCTCTTGCAGGAATTATCTGTCCTTGAATTGTTATCTGTCTCATTGGACGTGCAAAAACAACAATCCCAAATATGTCTGCAGTGAAAGCATTTTTAAATTTGTGTTTGGAAGGTTAGTCAGATGTTGATAGTGGTAAAAGTGGAGGAGTGTTTAACATACTCATATATTTGTTTGAGTCTGCATAAGTCTGAATGTTGGCAAATTGGTGCAAATGTAGGTATGGCAGTATTGTTTCATCCACTGTTTCATTAACTTCTTCAATTGTTGTTGTAGCTATGATTGTCCAATAGTATGGATAGTCTGTAGTTGAAGATGTTTGTTGGCTTGGATGAACGGATGCATTTGAAACAAAATACTTTTTGAATGGTAGTAGCAATCCATCAACAAGTGGAATAGCATTGTCAACAGCGATTGCTTTTACTTGAATTCCCTATAGGATTGCAGTGAGTTTAAATAAATTACATTTACTTTATAGGTTAAAAGTAGTATAGCAGTATTTGATGTTCATTGTATACCTGTGAATTGGCAAGAACGAAGTAGCAGTATCTTCTTCCAGTTGAAAATCTTCCAGCTTCTAAAACGTGAGTGGCCTCAATTACTTGGACCAATGTAGTCCAATTTGTGGAGTAGTAGTCAATATCAGTTAAGGCCATTGCATTATGTGTCATTGTTTTCTGTTAAGATTTGAAGGGAAGCGAAGTTGAGAAGTGTAGTGAGAGAGCAGGCCTGATGTTTTTGATCTTGATATTACTAAGTGTTAGGATGTTGAAGGTATTCATAGGACGGTGTTCAGAGTCAAGCTGGCAGGTGTAGTGGGAGTAAAGCTGGCAGAAGATCTTAGTTTCTTCGTGTGGAAAAGATTTTGAACTGAATGAGTATGTGAATTGAAAATTGGAAATAAGATCTTTTGCTTTAGCATTTGGTTTTTTGATTTGTTTTGTCAGTCTATTGTACATAGAATATGTAAAGTTATCATTATATTCAACCAATGTTAATAATTGTGAAGTTGTCTACTGTGAAGTTGTCAGTTGATATTCAATCAGAAAGATTAGCATCTTTTGCTTGCTGACTTCATATATACTGCAATTGAGTTGGTGGCTGACAGAAATAGCAGCTTTTCAAAAATATATAGCTTACGTTTGGGAATGGTGAATTTGGTCAGTATATTGTATATATAGTAAGTAAAACTATGATTAGATTAATAGAAAACGAGGAGACATTTTTGTTGGCTAGTAAAGTTAATATGGAAAGTGAAAATTTATGAAGCAATATGAAAAGGGAATTTGTAAAGCAAGGAGAAATATTGAAGCGATATCGTCAGTGTAGTCAAGTAGAGAAAAAGTGCAGTATAATCAAATACAACTCATCAATCAATAATGTCATTGTAATCAAAGAAGCACATAGATATAGAGTGTTCAAGACTGAAGGCTGTTATTGGAAGATTTTAATGATCTATGGCAAACAGAATGAAACGTAGCCTCAATTGGACAAAGCATTAGATATTCTGTGACGTTACAAAATGCTTAAAAGAGAACATGGCTGAGTTATTAGAACAAGATTTAAAGAATTAATCAAGCACTAAATCCAATAATTCGGACTCAAATTTTGGGTGTCTTTCTATCATGATCTCAAAAAGTGAACTGTAGTCATATGTGCTTAGTCAACATATCTGTAGAGGATAAGAGCTTTCTACAGCCAAATAAGAAAATTTGAGCTTCCAGCTGAAGCACAGCGAAAAAACACAAAGAAAGCAAACATTCAAAATCATGGGTTTACAGTCATTCAGTTTGATTTCCTCTGGAACAAGTCACTCTGTTCTACCAAAAGCATCACCATTTTCTCTATCATTTCTGGCACCTTGATGCCGAGGTCTACCGGTGTCACTTGCATTATTCTCAGATCTGCATTTTCTTTCTTTTTCTTGCTTATGCTCTTTTATTTCAGTTAGCTTTTGATGATATATGGCAAAGTTCAAGACCTGAAGAGCGGCATCTACATCAGCCTTCAAAATCTACTCAAGAGCAATTAGTGGACATAATTAGTCAAGGATAAGTAATTGTGCACATGAAAAAGCATTGGTGCTGCAATAAATAGGGATGAACAGTATAACAGCGAATCAACATACTGCAACATACAGATTTATCTGGCTTCTTAACTTCAATTTTGGGGGCAGTTGACAGATGTACTATTGTTTCCAAGGTCCTGGCAGTTATTGGAAGTGTTCCAGCCTTAGTCTACGTAAAACAATTGTTATTGTTTTGATAAAATTTGAGTATGTTGATGCAAAATACTACATACATGTACATAACTAACTGTGAATTACCTAACTACCTTGGCATTTGAACTGGTACTTCGAAGCTCTGCATAATAGGCAGTTGCAATTTGATCTGATACCTGTACATAGTAATTTGTAAAATCAGCCATGAACCAGTGACCATGTAAGAGAAGCAAATGAATGGATAACACAAAGGAAACTTAAAAGAGATGTAAACAGAAATTCTTAATACAAATTATGGGACAATGATGTGGCACTTGTAGTTCAGGATTGCATTATTAGAAAGGCAGGAATGCAACCTTATCAGTTAACTCAGGTTGAATTCTGTGTTTTGCATAATGGATGTACTTCTTCAGAAAATCAATGGTGAGGGTCTCACGTTTACGACTTGTTTTCGTCCCATATAGCATTGGGTTATACTTGACAAAGACTGTGGAATTTGCATCACCCTCATCATCCCTTTTGTATTGTGTACCTACATCTGCATCTGAAGATTTGGGTGTTTCACTTTCAGCCATCCAAGCACAAAGATGAAGTTAGCTATATTTTAGTAAAGGAGCTACTATTCTCTTATCTCTATCCATAGTGGAACAAAAACTATGCATCCGCAAGACATGTTCTGAGATATGACGGTCTATACCAGGCTCCATTTGATCCAGAACAATGAACAGTAAATCAAAAGGAGAAAGCAAAGAATTTAGGAGACCAATATTCTTTGTTGTGGTTAGCGAGCAGTGATACTGTACATAACAAGAATAATATGCAGTCAATAAATGAAAGGAATGGATATGAAAGTGAAATTTTTCAAGGAACATAGATTCTGCATCTTACTGTTCCATATATGGGATTTGCAGCTGCTACAACACTACACTGGGCATTCAAGGATGCATGAATTCCAGCTTTAGCAATTGTTACAATTTGCTGCTGCATGACTTCATGTATAGCTACACAATCCTGGTCATTCATTTTGTCAAATTTGTCAATACAAACAACTTCTCTATCAGCAAGAACCATAGCATCAGCCTCTAGCCTTCTTTCTCCTAATGACAATGCCATCAATTTGATAAATATTCACTATAGTTACTTTATAAAGTTAATGATAGCATAAGAGTGTATTACCTGTTTCTTGATCAGAAGTAACTGCAGATGCAAGCCAACTCCTGAATAACCTTGGCTAGTGGTTGATATAGCTAAAGGTGCAATATTCATGATTGCTCTTAGCAGCTGAGACTTGCCAACAGACTGATTGGCCAATTCTCTTCTCCCAACAGACTTAGCTAAAGTTAATCATGTTTATATGACTATCAAAGAGCATTCAACCAGACTAAGGACTTAAAACTAACTGTAGTTCAATAAGTTGAGGTGTAAAGAGTTTCTCTGGGTGGTAATAAGGAAAGACATTGGACAAGCTGCTGAGTTGGGAGTAGAAAATAGAGAAAAGGAAAAGTATGAGAAGATTTACATGACCAAAAGCAGAACTCTGAACATCTAAAATTAAAGTAAATATAATGGACTCAAGTAATAACTTATCCTGACAAATGAGTACCATTTTTTAAATTGTTTTTAGTTCCACCAAGCATCAAAAGAACCAAAGACTTCTTTATTCATGTATGATCGTATATAGATGGTGCAAGAGAATCGGCAAGTAAGGCAAATATAATATATGGAGCTTACTGTAATGTGAAAGAGTAGATAGATAGAATATGATCCTTTTACTGCATCGCATCATCAAAAGCAACACTGGATTACATATGAAGAGACAATACCACATTACTTCTGTAGGTTAGTTTTTCTTCTGCGGACGTCAAAAGAAATATTATGCTTCATTATGTTTTGTAGACTTACATAATGAATCATAATATATTCACAAAATATAAGAGTCTGCGTAATCCATGATTAAAGTAGCTTAACAAAAGTAGTTTTTCAAGAAGACAAAGGAATCAGTCAATTTTCAGACCACTCTTCTTCTTTTGCTTGAACCTGTTTCTGCCTGTTTGTAGCGAGAGGTTTCAAGTTCAAACGTTATGGAGCTCTGTTGTTTATTATCATCCTCTTCAATCAACATTGAAGCTTCATCAACAACTGAGGATATACTGTTTGCAGCTTTTGAAGTGAAATTAAGGCTTCTTTTGGCTGAACTCTTTGCAGGTGCGGCAGCAGTTGCAGAAGTATTTATTGCAGATTTATCTTCAATTGTTGGTGCAGGCAGTGGAGTGATCATGTCTTCTGATTCTCTGGCTTTTACCTCAATTATTGTAGGTGTCATGAGTTGGGTTTGTACATTTGGAGGGTCTTCATGATTGATGGATGTTATCATCTGTGGTAGTGCCTCAAGAGTGTACAGTTTGACAACTGCATTTTTCTTTTGCTGCTGACTCTGATATTCCACCTCAAATGATCGAACAAAGTAGACAACTGTGTGCTTGCTAATAGATTCTGCAAGCTGCATATCTAGAGCAACTCCCTGTATTATTAAACATTTTAAAAATGGACTTAGCTGTATATCAAGAACAACTGGTTATTCAAACTGAATTGTGAAATGTAAAAAGTTCTATTGGTTGTTTCATTTACGAATAGAGCTTATGTTGAGCTTACAGTTTCATATGCATCATGCAGCTGAATAGTAGTATAAGGAATCAACTTCTCAACTTCTGGAGAGTAAATGGTGCAATTCAGTTTTCCAGTTTCGTCAGCCAGTTTAATGCCAATGCGACACCTGAAAAATTTCATTGTCAGCATGAGAGAAGTTCTAATAAGACTATTATGATTATGAAGCAATTTCAACTAAAGTAAATTAAAGCAAATTCACTATTATATTAGTTTGTTTTCAACATATGAGGCTTTAAAGGTAAGAGAGTAAAGCAAGGTAACAATTATTTCAGTCTGATTATGACTGACCTCATTTGAATAGAAGTCGATTCGTTACATGAAGGACATGTAATAATCCAGTCTATATCAGCATCAACATTTTTGTGACAATTAGCACAGACTGTGTGCCAACATTTTTGCTGTCCGGGAATGAAGGCTGGTTTTGCTCGTACCCAGGCTATTTTTTGCTGGAATTTTCATACAAATAAACTATGTGATTATCTCTGTCAGCAAAGATATAAACATTAGAATTTCAATTATACATGGGAAATTACTTTATCAAAGGATGCCAGAACAGTCTTAATATCTTTGATGAATTCTGGGCCTAGAACAGGTAGCAGAAGTGATGTATCTTTGAAAGCATTTGCTTCAAGCATATTTTTGAGCTTTTGTTTGTGAGCAGCATACCTAACATAAGTAAAACATATTTAAACTTGAACATAAGTTATTTTCAAACTATGAAATGCTGAAACGATGGTGAAATGGACATAATCAAACTGTGTATTAAAAGATTTACTTATTAGTTATGAACTGGACATAATCAAAAGATTTACTTATTAGCCCTGAACTGGGTATTCTCAAACTGTGTGTCCTGGAAAATATGGCAAACAAAAAGATACTGTTCAAATTTTTTTATCATCTTTTGTCTGCATATCAAACATATTTTCTTAACAAGCAAAAAACAGAGATATTCTTGAAGATTTAATGAAGAAAATAAAGTAAGTGAAATTTAGTGAACGAATGAGTGGTTTTTATTTAGAATGAGCAATGTATAAAAAGCAAGAATAGGCTGACCATTCATTCATTTGCATGTCTTCAGGAACTGGTGGATTGTTGAGGATGCAAGATGAGAGCCTTGAGGTTAAAGAAAGTGTTGTAGATTAATATATATCAGTTGGATTAATATATATCAGCAAAAGTAATATTAGTTGTTAACAACAAAGCAATTATTTTGAAATCAAAGCTTACTTTGAAGAACTTCTGTGTCTGCATACTGATGCAGGTCAACAAATGATGTCAGTTCAAATGGACATGGTAAAGTTGGAGGAATTGTTTCATTGTATGGTTCAATGAGAGTGTCACTGTTAATGGCCCATGAAAAGGGGTAGTTGCCAATTCTGAAATTTGCTGATGTGTCCATTATTGATGCATTTGAGATGTAGTAGCGCTTGAATGGACAAAACATGTGTTGAAATAGCTTAATGCAGCTGTCATACACAAAAGCAGAGACTTTTGTTCCCTGATTTATAGTGTTAATGAAACAGTGTCAGAAAGGAATTTATGTTAACGTTAATGAGTATTTATGATTGATGTTTGACAGACCTGGGAATCAGTCAACAAGAAGCGACGAAACCTTTTGAATGGAGCAGTTCGTGCAACATGCACATTTCCCCTTTCAACAACTTGAATTAGCACAATCCAGTGGTGACTCTGTTTGTTCACTTCCAACACTTGAAGCATTTGCCTGTAATAGGAAAAAAGGAAGCATATTTCAATATGTTGTTAGGAAGTTTGAAGGCAACATAATGTTAATATAAAAAAAGAATTAGCCAGCTCATAGGACAATGTTTTTACTTCTAATTAAAGCTGTAGACTATTCTAATATCTCTGTACAAACGATGTTTTTTGTATGATCTGCATTGCCAGAATCAAAGTAAGCCGGTTTGATCAAGACTTTGACAGAAGCAGTTGTTTTTGCACGTGATAAGGCAATATAGAGTTGCCCATGTGAAAAGACAGGCTCCTTCAAATAAATGCCAACAAAGTCAAGTGTTTGGCCTTGAGCTTTATTAATTGTCATTGCAAAACATAGCCGAACTAGAAATTGAGTTCTCTTGTAAGGAACTGGATATTATTCATCATTTGATGGTTGTAAAGGAATTCTATGTATAAACACTTCTTTGCCAGCAAATTCACCAACTGCTATCTGTGCATGGATCACATTTTTTTGCAATGTCTTACATATCAGTCTAGTTCCATTGCATAATCCTTCTGTAGGATCAAGATTTCGTAATAAAATAATTGGTGAATTTGGTTTCAGTGTCAATTTGTGAGGAGGTAAACCACTGGGAGCTAAAGTATTAAGCAAATCAACATACTCAGCTTGATAATTTGGATTTATAGTTTCATCAAAGCTGATATATTCAACACTGTTTCCAGGGAATTTTTCAATCATTAAGTCATTAATTTCATCGACAAAGTGATTTTTTGTACTTAGTATTGCTCTATTTAAAGATGAATCTGCATTTTGAGACAGCTGATTCAGGTCTGGATATACAACACCTATCAATGGCTGTAGTGAATCAGTTTCATTATCATATTTAATTAATATTGAAGGAGGAATTTGGATACAATCCTGTATTTCTGATTTTTCTAAACCATCTCCTACTTTCAAAAGAAACTGTGTGAATGATGGATCCAGTCTTGCTCGCATGTTGTCAGTTAATTGCAATTTTTCTAGATGAGGCCACAAGTAAGAATTAATTAAACATGCATTTACTGTCTGAGATTTACTCCCATTGCATACAACAGGTAGTGTTTGCCTGAAATCTCCGCCTAAAACTACTATCTTTCCACCAAAGATATCATCTGAACTCATTAAGTCTCGCGGCAAATCGTCTAATGCCTCAATTGCTGCTCTTTTAGACATAGGGGCTTCATCCCAAATTATTAGTTTGCAGTCTTTTTATTAAAGTTGCTAGTGAACTTTGTTTGCTAATTCAACAAGTTGCACCAGGGGAAATATATATTGGTATCTTAAATCGAGAATGAGCCGTTCGGCCTCCCAGTAAAATTGAAGCTGCAATACCTGATGTAGCTGTTGCTAATGCAATAAATCCTTTTGATCGTACATCTGCTAACAATGCACGATACAAAGCACCTGTTTTGTTTGTGTACACTCTTTCAGAAATGCCTCTTTTTGCCTCGTATTTAACATTACAATTGCATTTAAGTCATCTGCTGAAATAGCTATACTATGCTCTGCTCTTAACTCTCTTGTTTCATTTTCAAAGTCTGTGAATGAAACGTTAGGAGGAACTAAATTATATGAAGAAATATCTTTTCCCATAAATTGTAAGAAGCCATTTATTTGTTCAAGAACCTTTAGTCTAACTTGGTTTGTTGTTAATGTATTTAGTCTAACATAATCTTCTGACATGACATCTTCAAATTTAAGCCATAAAGCCATTGGATCATTTGGACATGAATAAACTAATAACGTAGCAAATAAGCGCCTCATTTCATATGGCATATGAAAATGAGCAGCTTCTTGTAAGCAAAGTTGTTGGCTATCATCATGCTACAAATAACCTCTCAAAAGTGCTGCCTCTCGAAAAGTTTCTACTTGTACTTTATTAATTGTTCTCAAGTCAGAAAAAGAAGTTGGACAGCGAACTTTTGTTAATAGAAGTCTTAAATAGTACCTCTCACCTTCAGCAGGATGAGCAGTCACTATTCTTCCTATAGAGTCACCTTGCTCACGTATTTTCCACATTCTTTTGTCCGCTTTCCAAACAAAAAATTGTGGAAATTCTGAATAGGTACACTTAAGATTTTGTGCTTCTTCGTTTGTTCGGTTCTTGTTAAAAAATTCAGTAAGCATGGTTTGTCTTAAATGTGTATTCCTTACAAGGTTACGCAGATCAGTGTTTTTCTTGAAATTTAGAGGTTGCTGGTTTTCTAAGTGAAGCTGAAGATGAATAATAGCCGGTTTGATTTCACTAACAGGAAATCTAAAAATTCTCCATGTTGCCTCTAGAGGTGATATCCACCAGGTTGATATATATTGCTGGATTTCATCAATCGCTGGATTTGAACAATCAGCAATAACTCGAAAAGAAGTCCTATCATGACCTTTACAGATATATTTATAAATATATTTGACTGCCTTGATTGTTGAACATATCTCAACATTAATATGTTAATCAAATTTAGCAAGGAGATAAGGATTGTAAGGTACAACCCAATGATTGTCAAGTAATGCATTTCTTACTTTCACTTTCACACCGTTATTTCTTCTTCGATATTTTGGATATGCATATTCTGTTTGACAGGTTGAGTCACAAAAGTCTTTTGGATAAGAGTTCTTACAAGTTCCATTTTTTCTCATACGAACATTTTTTGGATTTGCTACACTGCAAGGACCATGAAGCATATGCTTGACAACCATTCTATATAGGTGCTTATTCTATTTTTTATCTGGTATCTCAGCACATACAATTTTGTCATATTCTTCAGGATTATAAAGTTTATGCTCTGATTTTAAGATAAGAAGAAAATGTGCATGGGGTAATCCTCTTTTTTGATACTCTATAACATATGTATAGGCTACTATCCGGCCAAAAATATTTTTTTTTGAGGAGTTCATTTTTCAATTGTTCTACTTTAGCATGAAAAATTCTAGAAATCAAATCTGGTCAGTTCTGTGTTTCATCTTTTGCAATTAGATAGTCTTTTATCTCTGGCCAATTAGGATTGCAGGTAATAGTCAAAAAAAGATCTGGCTTACCAAACTTTTGGACTAATGTCATTGCATCCATATACTTTCGCCTCATATTTCTAGGTCCTCCTATAAAGCTTGGTGATAAAATAACTCGCTGACCAACATTTGATCCTAGAGTTTCTCCAGATGCCACTGCATCAATTATGCCATTCAAAAATTCTTTCCTGATTTCTTCTTGCTGTGATCTAAAAAAATCAAGTCACTGTGTTTCGACTTTAACATAACCATCAACTACATATTGTTGTAATAATCGACCAAAATGCAACAGAAATGATTCATCTATGTCTCTGATTTGAAGTTTATAAGCATAATATTCTTTGAGCGAAACAAAATATGGATCATCTTCTAGTGTACCCATTACTACAATATAAAGTAATAAACTATTTAGAATAGCTATTTATGTAAGTTATAATGTGGTACAGTATTTATTATTTTCGATTGCGCTTACCAGCTTCTTCATTGTGAAGTAACTGATCAACAGTAAAAGCATTTGCTGGAGAGACTAGATCTGATGCTTTCCTGTTTGTCTTAGCTTTCTTTTTCTTTGTTTTTATTCCTTTCTTTGGAATGCCTTGGTGCCATCCAAGTTCTCCAAAGGGAAACATTAATGGGTATTGTAATGGATCATAACATGCATAGTAATACTCAATATTTCGTGGCTGTCCACCATGAGTATATACTTGAATGTTACGTCAGCTATTTTCACCGTTTTCTTGGCCTTCTACCCATAATGCAGTTACCTGCGATTCAGTTGGCTTATTGTCGACTCTCTGGTCAACACCAGGCAGAGTACGCAGAATTATCTTATAGCTAGATAAATTAGGGGCATTGCTTAAGCTCTTAAAAAATTTTGCATATGGATTGTTCTCAAGAACAGCCATAATTTTTTTTATTACATCTTTTGATAGTCTTGGACAGGCAGCTTTACAGTTAGATAGTTCAACGTCATGAAAGAACAATTGCATATTACTGCCTGGGTTGCTAGCAAGGGTCAAACTGTTCAAAAAATGATATACTTGTCCCTGTACTTTAAATGTATACACTCCTTTGTTTCGTCTTGAAAGATTCTTATCACATTTAATACCAAAAGATGTGAATCCAAAGTGATTATTGTAAGTTCTAATCAATTGCCTAAATGTTTCTGCTTCCTCAGAAGATGAAGTTAAAAGTTCTCTCAAAACAACTGGAAGCTTATTCTGCATGAGGACTACATCACCGTTAGCACAGCAAAAGTTTGCCGTTTCTGAGTAGAACTTTTTAGCTCCACAATGCGGACAGTCTTTTTGTTTTGGCAGAATATCAGGAGTGTCAACTATATAGTCTAACAACACTCTTCCTTTCTTAGGAGTGCTTCCTAAAGTAAAAAACTATATATATAATATCTGACAACATTAGAAACTTTTATGGTAATATTCTTTTTCAATGAAGATAAAGTAGCAAATATTGACTATAACCTGAACGTTTTCTTTTCTTTGGCACATGGTTTTGCCGTTCATATGTCGTTTGCATTCCTTGATCTTGCAGTGAATGGTTCACACATCAGATCATAACTTTAGTAAATAAAATACTAAGTAAATGATACATTAAAAGTTCAATGAACCATAAAAGGAATTACCTTTGTTATGGTTCATAGGTATAGCAATGTTTTCAGAATTTCTTGATGCCTGAATTATACTGGTGTATGTAGGTATACTTCCAGTACAAACTGGCTCAGCAGGCTGGACACTGTCATTGTGAGACTTTTTTTATTTCCATCTAGTATATGCCTGCTGCCTATTTTTAGGAAGCTTAATATTGTCATTGTTTTCAGCTTGAGAGCCATTTTCCAGAAGTTTTCTATTAATATTCAACAGAGGAATATTGACTGGTTTAGTAGAAGATTGTTTCTTCATTTGAAAATGATATAAGCATAATCTTTTTGATTTCCATCTAAGGTAAGCCTGTCTTCTGTAGTTTTTCTTCTCTGAATGGATACCTAAATGTGGCAAGCTTATAAAAGGAATGCCTTGAAAATCAGACATCATGGCATAGCCGTTTGTAGTAGGCTGTTTGCCATGCAGAGAAGGAACAATTGTGAGAGTTAGGTTAATTATGAAACAGACATTCAATAACATTAGCTATGGATTAAAGAGGTAAGCAAACATATTACAGATGAACAAGTAGCTGACAATAAGCAGTTTGAATATTCATCAGTAGCCTTTGACAATCACAGGCACACAGCATATATAAATCAACAATAAGCAGGTATCAATGCTGATGAAAAGTTGTAAATATGAAGCATCAAGAAAGGCTAACAAGCAATTTATCAAACATTAGGTAGGCTATTATAAGTAATAGAACTAACCGGCAAGTAAAGCGGGGGTGCAAGCCAAAACGTTAAATCCTCAAAGCAATGCTGCAGTGTAAAAATGGAAAACATGTCAAAGAAACTGTATGTTACTAGGATAACACATAAATCCACAAATACAATGAAGGAAAAGCTAAGAAAAGTTGTATTACCAAACGATGAGAGAGCAGGAGAGCGAAGGAAGGCTTGTTTATGCAGTCTGTGAACGGAGGAAAAACAAAGGAGAACAAAAGCTATTAATGTACGTAGTAAGCATGGACTGCACTATTCAATCTGACCAAATCTAGTACTCTGTATTTGAATCTAATGGCCATGAAAAAATGAAGTACAGCTGATAACTATTCAGAAGATTGACATTTCAACCTAACTCTCACAAAAAAAAGTTGTTGTCTAATCTAATTAGGTGAAAAAGGGTGTAGTTGAAGAATGGCTGTCCTTTTTTTGACATTGTTAGAAGAAAACAAGCGGAAAAACTGGACAACCAAAGAATATGTAAGTACATTTCTGGAGTGTTCTTAACTGGAATCGATAACTCTGTGACCTTCTTCAATCTACAATAGAAATAAGTTGGAATTATATTCAAGTATTGACTGGAACTATTGAATGTTTAACTGGAGTTGACAACTTTAAGAAACAAACGTTTAAATGAATTAAAATAGAATTGATAACAAATATATATAGCATATTAAGTCGTAATTTTAGTTCAATTGTATAACTTTAGATGAGAATAAAATAAATATAAATACAGGAAAAATGTAGATTTTATTGTGAGGTTCTAGATTTTGTGTATAATAGGAAGAAAAATGTACATTACACTAAAAAAATAATTGTATTCTTTATAATAGGATAGGATAATTTTAAATAGCCAAATATAATTTTAAATAATATGGTTAAAAAATGAAATTCAAATATTAAAAAATTGAATTAATTTGTCAAATATAAGTTAAAATGTCAAATATAATTTACAATAATGTTAAATAAAATGTGATATATAATTTTTAATAAATATAATTATAAATAATTTAAATGATAAGATTGAAAACTGGAATAGAAATAAATAAATTTCAAGTTAATCTATCTTGAAAGGTTAATCTACATAGAACATACTCATATGTTTTAACAAATAGAATTTTAAATAATTTAAATGATAAGGTTGGAAACTGGAATAGAAATAAATAAATTTCAATGATAAGGTTGGAAAGTGAAATAAAAATAATTAAATTTTAAGTTAGTCTATCTTCAAATGCTAATGTACATAAACTATAATTATATAAATTGTATAATTAAGTCTGTTCAAAATAATGCATCTAATTTAAGTCATTTAGAAATAATTAAATTTCAAGTTAATCTATCTTCAAATGTTAACCAATTTACTATCTTCAAATGTTAATATACATATAATATACTCATATGTTTTAACAAATATAACTTTATAAATAATTTAAATGATAAGGTTGGAAAGTGAAATAAAAATAATTAAATTTTAAGTTAATCTATCTTCAAATGTTAATTTTATAAATAATTTAAATGATAAGGTTGGAAAGTGAAATAAAAATAATTAAATTTTAAGTTAATCTATCTTCAAATGTTAATGTACATATAATATAATTATATAAATTGTATAATTAAGTCTACTAAAAATAATGCAACTAATTTAAGTCATTGAATACATCTAAAAAAATGTTAACTTCATATGGCAAAGTGAAGCTTATATACAAAGCAAAAGGAAAAAGGCCCAAAATTCATCTATTGTGCCATGTGTCAGCACAACAAGGTGCTACAGTAACTTTAGGCCTTTTCTTATCTTATAGTAAGAAATTAGGGTTTCTTTGATTTGAGTGAACCCTAATAAAGATAAACAAGACATTTAATCCCAACAAAAGTCCATATGTTTGGCCTACTAAATATATAGTTTTATAAAGTATTTATGGACTTCAAGAAAATTTTGGATTTAAATGATAAATTTAGGTCAAATTATGGATATGGACCTTTGGTCCAATAAGTCTTGATCTAATTTGACTAGTTTGACCATGTTTGACCACATTTTGACTAGAGTTGACTTTGATCAAAATTTTTTGTTTAATTTGTATAATTTTAAATTTAAATATTCTTATGATTATATATATTTTAGAATAAATTAATTGAAACAATATGCCACCAAAGTGACCTCTATTGTGAAAATTAATTTATTTTAGAATATAATTAATTGGGTACTTGTGATTTTATAAATATTGATCGGCCCAAAGGAAGGTCAATATTTAATAAGATTATATGTGTATTTATAGTAATAAATACGTGATAATTATTTGATTTTTCACATGTGAATTATAAATTGGTCCAAAGAAAAATTTATTTTTGACATATTATTATTGTCAGTGTTTATTATTGTGTCGAGATATCACTTAGAAGTTAATATTTTTGTCCAAAGACAAAATATTAATGGAACATCGGTATCTTGAGATAGGGTTACCTTTATTTAAATTTATTATTATTACGGTATATATGAGCTTGTTTTAATTATATTATGTTTTCTGTTTAGTTGCGAATGATTTTACAAATATTACTACCAATATCAACAATATTCATATGCTGAATGGCACAAACTTCAAGTCTTGAAAAGAAAATCTCTTGACAGTATTTGGAATAATGAATCTCGATCTTGCGTTAAGGGATGATTCTCTCCCACCTCTTATAGATCAAAGTACCTCTGATGAAAAGAAGGATAAGAAAAGGTAGGAGAGATCAAACCACTTGTGTCTGATGATCATTAAAAAGGCTGTTCCAAAGCATTCAAAGGAACAATGTTAAAAATGACAGTAACCGCTAAAGAGTTCATTTAGGACATTGAAAAAAGGTTTGTCAAGAACGAAAAGACTGAAATTAGTACATTCTTGACACGCCTAGTTTCAATGAAATATAGTGATAAAAGTAATATCAGAAAGTACATCATAGAGATGTCTCATCTTGCATCAAAATTAAATGCACTTAAATTGGTACTCTTTGAAGAGTTACTAGTGCATTTGATTTTAATATCTCTTTCTACACAGTTTAGTCAGTTTAAGATGAGTTACAACTGTCAAAAGGAGACTTGATCTCTAAATGTACTCATCTCACACTATGTAGAAGAAGAGGAAAGGTTGAATCAAGATCAGACAGAGAGTGCTCATCTAGTCTTAATCGCTAATAATAAAGGCAAGGGACTTTACTACAAAAATATCCTTTTATGACATTTGAAAGCATCATTATAGCTCCATGTTATGATGTTTTAACTATAATGACGCTCTATTAGAAGCGTCATCCATTCTAACGTCACTATAAGTTTTATGATAGCTTCTATGCGTCCTAATTTGTAGTTCTTCTAGCATTTATAAATGTCATTGGTTATCGCTATTATGACACTTTGAAATGACAAGAAATGCCAGGGCACAGTTGATGTTATATAAACTTAAGTGATGCACATAACTGTCATATTTTGAAACTATCTTGACACTTCTGTCATGTAAGTACAATAAGATATTATAACACATCCACATAAGTAGAATGAAATATTATAGCACTTTTTGGTGTAACTAGATTAGGTTATTATGACATTTTTTAACATGAAATTTTGTGAATATTATGTACAATAAAAGTCGAAGTGATGACACTTTTAAGTGTTAGTACAGTATGTTGCATTACTCCTATATACCATCCATGTTTTATACCTATAAGCAGAAATCACATATTGTAAATCCTAATTTTCTTTACCATCACATATTGTATGGTAAAGAAAAGAAGTAGTTAGTACCATCATATAAAGGAAAACCAAAGTTATTTACATCTTCGTAGTAACTAGTGCAATACAATGATCCAAACTGGTGCAAAAATATATCATCTAAGCAACTCACCTTAAAACTATGTCAACAAATTACATGCTAATTCAGAGATTTTCCACTAGTGAGGAGTATTGCAGTAGCATTGTCAATATATATAAAAGAAGCAGTAGCTTGATAGGAACTTGACTAAATAGCATTAACAATGTCTTCAAAAAATAGTCATTTGATCCAAGGATCATTTAGTTTTCTTTAAGATTCATCTACGTGTGTTATAAACCAAGCAATTGGAGTTACCAATCACACAGCTCTTCTTTTACAGTTTTAATCTTAGAAAACAAATAAAAACTAAGTTAGAGAAAAGATTACCAAGTTTATTGGCCAAGTAATGGCCACTCCAATTGCATCTCCAATCTTGCGAAAATTATGGTATGGCCTCATCAGCTCTTCATTACTCTCCACAAATGCATTCACATGGATTTCATGCCAATGCAATTGCAAAGGCGTTTCACCAAGATAAAACATAGTTTCTGTGAATGCATATTCATGACAAATATTTAGGTAGGCTCATGATTAAAAGAGAACCAAATGTTAGATTAGGTATGTCATTAAAGGTAACTTTTCTAGTAGTAAGCAATGTCAGATTGACCCTTAAGTCACAAAGATAACTATGCACATAAGCTAATAACTTAGAAGAGCAAACACAAGTCATGAGGATTTATGTAAAGTTTTATTAAAGAATTCAGTAATACAAATTTAGACATTTAGCGATGATAAACAATTCCAAAATTAGAGCTACAAGTATATGTTGAATACAAGTACATGGTTTTTGTGACGCCCCCACTTCTCCCTAAGACGAACCAAAGGGTATCTGCGGGACGCCTGCCTAACTCTCGCCAGAACTCAAGCAATTCCATTTCAACTTATAGCCGGACCACACAATACAAGCCAATAACTTAGATATAATAAATACGGAAGCGTTCAAGTTTAATAATCGTCATCCATTATTCAATCCACACGTCGGCATACAAAATACATTTCGCCCCACAAGTTACATTTCCATACCCAAAAGTACAATCCAAAACCAAAGGCATAACCAAGAGTAATAGCAAACCCTAAACAAAAGTACATCAGGAGGGTTTCTCCATTTCACCTCCGAGTTCAAACCTGTTAAGGAAAACAAATCTACAGGGTGAGCAAAAACGCACGTGAGGCCAAGAACACACATGCTGACACGTAGTCCAGATAATGACCAAATAACAATTCAAGTAATAGCTTGCAAGTAATTAATAATGCCAACAAAATGTAACCAGAAACAATTCAAGGATATGGAAGCTCTCAGGAGCTAAGTTCCACATTTTGCCGATATCATTCGTATATCTCCCCGTGATGACTCTCCGTCAACCGGGTTGATATTTTCATATCCGTAGTTCACCACTTACTTCTCATCCGTCCACCATACACCGCTTCGGGCCCGCATGACATTTATAAGGCGATACTTCACGAGTATGCCAAGCGAGATCTCTCAAATAGATCAAGCTTATCATGTAATTCTCATGACTCACCAAGGTTCCTGACCAGACCCATGCCGGCTCAAGTTCCAAGGTCGGCCTATGAGTTTGGGCGTCCCCCATGTATCATGTAAATGTCGAGGAGATTCACTCCATCGACGTATGCAATCATAGCATACCATGTCATATAATCAAGCATTTGACAGGTTTTAACATGTATTTCAGGTCATATAAACCAGGCAAAGCATGTCAGGCATGAGTCATTTGTTTCAAATGAGGACGAGCGCGATTAAGTACACACTCGACTCCATTTTTTTTTCAAAATCAGATAGGCTAAACATGTAATCAGGTAAGTCAAGCATGAATCAAATCTTTAGAGTTCAAGTAGGCATACACTTGACACTCACCAGCTATGCAAGCAAGTAGGTTGGAGGGAGAGTTCAAACTTCCACGGTGGGATCCTCTTGGAGGTTCTCGTGTGTGCCTGAACATCGAATATTAGATAATTACTATAGGTCCCCAAGTGGTGAGAAAGATTGGACACGAGTAAGGTTCGAAAATATTTGAAATTTCGTTTGACTTGTCTTTGAAGTTGGATTCTCAAAAGGGTGCAGGACTCAAGTAAAAATCGGATTATTATCCTTAAAATCATTGGTTGGAAACGAGTACGAGCGAAATGATTGTAAAACGAACGATCAAAATCGAAAGAGGGTTGGCCACGTCACAATCCGGCAGGAACCTGGCCGGATATCCGGCCGGATTTCTGGCCGGATTGGAGGCAGTTGCTAACCTCCCTTTTTTTCAAATTTCACCACCAATCCGGCCAATAATCCGGCCAGAAACTGGCCGGATTCAAGGCCGGATTATGGTAGAATAGTTCCCGCGCGGATTTCATTTGAAATTTCAGAATTTTTGATTTTTTGTCAAATCTTTGAAAAATCATAACTTCTTTTCTACTAGTCGAAACTTGATAAATTTGGTACCGTTGGAATCGTCTTTCAAAGTACTAAAAGTCCTTAGAAGACACTGTTCCATGAATCTAAGTGGAAGGTATTCAAAAATGAGCCTAAAGTTGCTGTTCTAGATTACCAGGATTGAGCCGAGGTTGGTTTTTCGCTAACTTTGGAAATTCGGCAAAACTCACTCGTTGCAAACTGGCCCTTGAAACTTATAACTCAATTAGAAGTGCAAGTAAAGTTTTGGACAGAACAAGCGGCTCAAGAATCGGAGTTTCGAGCACCAAGATATGGTAGCTCAAAGTTGGGAAAAATTCAATACTGTTACAAAATTTCCAGATTTGGTTCCGACTTTGGACCTTTTATTAAGTGTCGAAACGGACTTGGATTGACACCAAATTTTGCAGTATAATATTTCCATATGTAGGGTATCTCTCTATAAAATTTCATGGAAAAATACCCTCGGAAAGGTGGTTAATCAATCAACCAAAGTTTGGAAAAATCCTGAAGGCAATCTGTCCAAATCTAAGATTTTCAAAAACGAGGCAGTCGCCGTATTTTGATCATAACTCCCTCAATTTAACTCGGAATTGGGAATGGTTGATAGTGTTAGAAAATACATTCACAGGGCTAAAATTTCACAGAAAAAATCGTTACAATTTTCAGCATGCAACTGGTTCGAAATTAAGCCTAAAGTTGCAGCATCATCAAATCATTTCGGCAGAACGGAGAAACAGAACAACTGAATTCAGATGAATGGTACAGTTCACACACATGGAACCAGAATGTCCATTATACACCGTTAGAAACATGGAAACGTCTAGTTTCAAATGCCGCTAACGGCAATCGATTTCGACGTCGGAGTACAGAGTTATGGACGAAACACGAACACTGGTCTAGTTACGATGGCAACCGTTTCCAGATTACTAGCTTTGGAAAGTAAATTCTTTTGATCAACCAAAACTCAATATTTTTCAACGAAATTTTGTACACAACTTCTACAACATGTAAACAACACAATCAAGCCATTAAATCCTCAAATATCTGCAGTAAAGTGGCCGAACAAACAGGGGCAAAATGGTCAAACGTGGCCATTGCACTCAACGTGAGTTTCCAGCAGTTTTCCTTCAACAAATCACTAACTTAAACACTGATCCGATATCATAAACTTCAACAAGCACAAAATCAGCAACAACCCAAGAGTGGGAATTCATAGAGCCCACTTTTTTTCCGACAATACAAGCTACTAAAATGAAGATTTCAGCTCAAATGCATAAATCAACCTCCATAAGACAAGTTTAAGCTAGTTGATCATTACCTACTTTGATGGTTGATCAAATCAGAAAATTTCGGTCCCTTTGAAGCCTGAAGAAAACCGTGAAGCTCTTCCCTTTTTCAGCTTAAAGTGTTGTCCAAGTGTAGAGTTAAGTGTATGTGAAGTTTTGGTTGAATCTATGGAGGTTTTGGTAGTGATTTGGTGAATTTGTAGAAGGAATGGTGAAGCTGTTACGGCTGAAGCTATCCGTCCATTGCAGCTAGAAGAAATGAGATGCGGTTCTGGTTTTCCTTTGCGTACAAAAGACGCTTGACGTCTAATATTTTAAATACGTCAAATCAATTACAACTAGTGCCCTATGCTCGCGTTTTGTGTTCGATTTCTCTTACGTTTGTTGCACTAGTGCACTAAACCTTTAGGGCACTTATATTCATATAAATATTATTCATTCTTAATTGTCCCAAAATAATGGTCCAAAGTCCCTCAATTAAGCGCGCACGTGAAAACACGTATTTCTAATTTAGGCGCAATAAAATTGAAATCTTTGAGAAATTCTTATAACGATCGTACCACTAGCTATTACTTGTGTGTTTAAACCTAAAATTGTCTATTTTAGGATCATTGTATAGATCTCAAATTTTTGAGTTTATTGTACTCCCAATTGGCT